>CM064353.1:3809461-5052650 GCA_032595735.1 Pelochelys cantorii
TACCAGTTAACCGGTTAATCTTTTATATCCCTACTCCAATCCCCCTGTTTTCCCCCATGGATGCTCCCTCTAAATCAATCAATCAATCAAAATTTCCCTATAGTGCTGCAATTCTAGCGGTTTTAGGTACTTATAACCCCCCAGTCTTTAATATATTTTACTCCCTGTTATTTACTTTTGCTGGTAGTGTTATGGTAGCAGTGTGGGTCCCAGGATATGACACACACAAGATGGAACAGGTAATATCTTTATATTGGACCCACTCTGTTCGTGAGAGAGCCAAGCTTTTGAGCTACCCAGAGCTCCAGTGCTCCCCTCTTTCACCAACAGCAGTTAGTCCAATAAAAGGCCTCGCTTCCCTCCCTTGTCTTTCTATTATTTACTAGTTGGTGCTACTCTCCCCATTGTGCAAATGAGGGCATGGAGATATCCACTTTGCACAAGTCAAACTCAGCTCTCCCGAGTCCCGGGCTGGTCTCTCATCCCAGGAGCATCCTACTCCCAAAGCCCTAGTTCCGCTCCACTCCACTCCCAGGCCTGGTTTGCTACCTTTCTGAAATGGGGCTTTTGCCCCTGTTCAGCCTGCAGAGCCTGACTCACCAGGTGCGTGTTTACTTCCGTCTGTTCTCCTGGGGCAGGAGGAGGAGGGTGGGATCAAACATTTTCCAGAGACCCCCAAGCAGCTGGGGATTTATCTCTGTGTGTCTGCTCCGCCCTGTCTGTGCCACAGAATTGCAACACTGGGCCTGTCTTTTATGGCAGGCTGGGATTTAGCATCCCCTTATCAGGCTGTGAATCACCTCGGTATGTGGTAGCCAATGCTCCGCAGCTCTGGATTTCCGGATGGGAGGGGAGAGCACGCTGGGCACGGGGACCCTTGGCAAGCCAAGGTGCCCAGTTTGACTTTGGAAGGGGCCAACAGAGGAAAACCTGGGAGGATGAGTTCAAGACTTGGATGGTAAGCTCCTTGGGGCCAGGAGCTGCCTTTTTGTTCTGCGCGTGTTTGGCTCTTTGCACCATGGGATTCAGGTGTTTCATAGCACAAAGAATAACATCTTCTTTGTGGGTATTGCGGGCCAGATCCAGCTCCCACTGAAACAGATCACCTAAGTACTTCTCCGGGGTGTGCAGGCTTATATGGCATTCTCAGCTTTTGCTCCCAGGCTGTGGAATTCTCTTCCTCGGGATATTCGCATGGCGCCAACGCTAGCGTTGTTTCGGCGTCAGGCTAAAGCCGCCCTTTTTATTCATGCTTTTATTAATGTTTGAGTTTGTATGTGTGTGTTCCTCCTCTCTATATGTTTTCAGCTGGTTATGTCCTTCTGGGGTCTCATATTTTAAATTTTTATATATATTTGTATTGTGTTTTTTTGTAAGCCGCCTTGAATATTTTAAATAGAAAAGTGGGGTAAAAATATTTTATTAATAATAATAATAATATGTGGTTCCCTGGCAGGTCAAAGATTCACGAATTTGTTTTCAGAACCTAGCAGCAGTCAGCGAGTAGCCCCATCCTGTGCCTGGGAAACTGAGGCTAAAGGAGACTCAGTGACTTGCCCCAGGTCACGCAGGCAGTATGTGGCAGAGGTAGGTGTTGAACCCACATCTCTCAAGTTCAGTGGCCTGGACACCAGACCTCCCACCCCCTTTGTTCCAGTGCCCAGGGCCTAGGCATACAGGACGAGGGGCATGAAGAGGACAGGTCGCAGTTTGAAAACAAACCAGAGGAAGTATTTCTTCATTCAACATACAGTCAACCTGTGGAACTCCTTGCCAGAAGATACTGTGAAGTCCAAAACTTGAACAGGGTTCAAAAAAGAGCTATATAAATTCATGGCGGTTAGGTCCATCAATGGCTATTAGCCAGGATGGGCAGGAATGGTGTCCCTAGCCTCTATTTGTCAGAAGCTGGGAATGGGTGACAGAGGAGGGATCACTTGATGCTCACGTGTTCATTCCCCTTCAGGACACCTGGCACTGGCCACTGTGGGCAGACAGGATACTGGGCTAGATGGGCCTTTGGTCTGACCCAGTCTGGCTGTTCTCATGTTCTTATGTACAATGCAGCATTTATTTAGGCACCAATGCTCTTAGCTTCATTGTGGGGACATTCCTCATTGGTATAGTGACCCAGCTGGTTCTTAGCCTTGTCAGGTCACTGTTAATGTTACTATCTGAGACCTGCTGAAAGGTGATACATGAGTGCAAAGTGGTGGGGGGGTTATTGTGGGTGGATTTGCTCGTGAGGTTTGGATGTGGAGTTTTGGGTCCCTCCCCCGTCTAAGTTAGCCTGCTCAAAGGGGCAGTTCTGCTAAAAGCCACCCATGTGCAGACGCCGCGTTCACACTGGGGAGGGGATGCTTCAGTCCCTTTTTTCTTTTCAGATTCTGTTGTTTCCTGCTAATTTCTCCAGACATGCCGTGAGCTGCTGGGGTGAGGCTTCGGCAGATTAAGATTCCAGGGTGAGAAGTGTGGTATTACACCATTATTAATCGGCCTGTGAACAGCCCGTCCGAAGCAGGCACACCCAGACTGCTGTCTGCTCACATAGCATACCTGGCACACCTATGAAAAGAAGAAACCTCTGAGCGAAGGTTTCAGATGATGTAGCCTTAGGGGACAGGTTATTTTTGAACCTTTGTTGTAAGGGCCAGCTCCTTCCTCTGAGCAAATTGGCACAGCCCCAGCAAAACCAGCTGAGGATCTCAACCTAAAAGTCAAAGTAATTTTTTAACGGCTGATGTTCTGGTGCAGCAGCTTTAACTGCTGGAGACCAGATGTTTATTGGGATGGTTGTTTAAGTGACTGTAAGGGCCTCATTGGAGTGCCATTAATATTCATGGGGCTTGGATCTCAGGGCGGAGAAATGCATGGCTTAAGAGCAAGGGTGGGGAACCTCTTTGGGTCAGGAGTTGTTGACCTACAAAAAAATCAGTCAGGGAAGTGACCTGATTTTCTTAGCGAGAAGCAACCCCTTTCCCCCTAAAAGCCCCCTCCCAAAACAAACAAACAAGCAAACCAACCTTCATTGACATGGCCCCTGACCAAGAAGCAGAAAGACGCTCCCCATATTCCCCTCAGGGCCCTGGAGGGCCCAGGCTAGTAGATTTGTGAGCTCCGGCCCTGTGGTGCAGCGGTGGGGGCGGGGGGACTGGAGTGCCAGTACAGGTTCCCCAATGCTGGGGGGAAGCCCTGAGCCTTGTGGGGTCAGATCCAGGCATGTTGGGGGCTGCCTTTGGACCCCGGGCTTGAGGTTCCCCACCCCTGCTCTAGAGAACCGGCAGTGGAACAGACAGCTTTCTGCCTCTCTGCATCTGTTCAAATGTGGCACTCAGGGGCAATGCCTGAAAGCCACTGCTCTCCAAGCGACTGGGTGGTCTCTTGTGTGCAGCAAGCTGGTGGGTCTCCATCCAACTCTGCGTGAAGTAGTGTTCACACAACTCTGGGCAGGTTTGGCAGAACAGCTCAGAACTAAACGAGGCCCTCCGGGCTATCCCACACTCTTCATCTGCAATTTGACAAGCAAAGGCTGTGACACTGGTGTCCGTGTACGCCAGGAGTGGCGCCGCTCATCGAAATCTAGTGTAAATGAGACCAGACTTGGATCCAAAGCAGGGAAGGGTGCTGTTGAGGGACTAAAACGGGCTTTGGGAGTCTGAAGCTCTGTGTTCTAAATCTGGTGTGTTAAATGCTGGCCTCTTTTGGCCACTTATTTAGCTGGCCAAATAGGAACTGAACTCCTTTGAAAATGTGGCCCCTAATTTCTCTGTGCCTCAACTCCTCATCTGTAAAATGGGGCCAATAATGACCCCAATCCCCAAACTCCTGTCAGGATACATGCCCTCCAGGTAAACATCTGAGCTGCTGGGAAGCATTCTGGAATCGAATTCTCTGCACAGCTGGGAAGTGGTGAAGCTCACACTCCTCCAGTGTTCCGAAAGCTGGAGTGTGTATGCGTAGAACTGAGTCCCCTTGCTGATTAACTGTGGGGGGGTTTCACAGTGCGGAGTCTGAGGCTGTGCACACCGTCTAGGGAGTGTCTGATGAGTTACACGGCAAATGGGTGTGTATGTCTGAGGATTCCTGAATCACTCCCTTTATTGTTGCTGCACCCACAGGAACTTCCTTCCTCAGGTGAGACTGTATTTAAAAGCGGAGAGTGAAAGGAGGCAGCCCCTCAGAACTCAGGGGTGAGAATTCATAGCGGCTGCTCAAGAACAGGGGGAGAGGAAAGAAACGTCTCGCGCTACACCAGGTATGTACAACACTGCCTAGGAGACAAGGAAAGACAGTGAGCTCTGCCAGCCTGGTGTGTTACGCAGGGAAAATGGCAGTGTTGAGATCTGCGGGCAGGTAGGCTGAAAGCAGGCGCCGAGAGCATGCCTGTGATTAAGTTACACAAAAGGAAAGTGTTTGCACAGTGCACCGACTCGCTGTGCTTTTTAAACTTTGCAAAACCCATCAAAGACTTTGAACCTCCAGCAGCAAGGGCGAGATCTGAGCTGGAATAAAGCCCGACAAAGAAGGGGCAAAGGGTAGGACGGCAAACAGAGCTACAGTGCAGGCAGGGGAAGAAATGGCTGGGTTAGAGTATATTAATTTGTTCCAATGAGTCGATTTGCTGCGTATTTGGGACCTGATTCTCAGAGGTCCTGATTTTCAGACAACTCTCATGAAAGTCCATGAGACCTGTGGGTTCCTAGCATCTCTGAAAAAGTAGGCTGCTTGTTAGACACAGAAACAAAATCCTAGCAGAGTAAATAGTCCTGGTATACCTGTTGGTCATCTTCGAGAATGAAATAAAGACACTAAGATAGAGTGGGTCACTTCACTGAAGAGCATCTTGCCTGTCTTTCGAGAGTTGGTATTTATACTAAAAGGTTTAAAACAAAAGTTGGGGATTGCCCATTTGTTTTCCACGTTCTGTGATGTAAATATACACTCTGGGCAATCGGAAGGGATGGGTCCTTTCACACTGTGCTGAAGTCAAGAAGCTCCCTGGTTGTAAAATGGGAAGGGAAGAAGATAAAAGGAGGGGGGATTGTGCTTTAGAGAGTGATTCCCTGTACTGTTCCTTTCATGCTGCAAATTCTGTCTCAGGTGAGTCTTCGGAGGCATGGAGTCTCCGCACCGGCCCATTGTGTGGACATGCTTCATTCTCCTGGGTAAGCTCGACCATCATCTCTGCCACCCCGAGGAGGCCTCTCCTTTAATATTTGCAATTGTTCTGTTTTGGTTTTGCTGCTTTAGTGAGTAGAGCCACGATATGTGGGCAGGGGACAAGTCACGTTGCCCTTAGCTCCTGTAAAACCCTTGTTTGTCCAAGTTGGTTGTAAATGCTACCTATGTTTCCTGCAGAGATCATTACTACACAGGGTAGTCCATTGGGGTTTCCTATGAGACATAATTGATTTAGCCTTTAACGAGTGGCTAGGAATTTAGTGTGTTTGCCTCTTAAACCTAAGAGATGCTGTGAAGTTATGAAAGTATTTGCTGTTATTACGTGCATTGCCATAGCATCTCGGAGTCATGGACCAAAAACCCCAAGGTACGAGATGCTGTGGAAACCAAATAAAAAGAAAACCCTGTCCCAAACAGAGCACAAGGAATCAGTGAAACTGTACTGGTCAACATGGCAGGCAGTGATCTCAACACACCCGCAGCCTAACCGATGTCACGTTTTTGGGAGACGTTTCGGCAGAGGAGTGTGTGAAGGGCCCACTTGCCTTATGTGCAACTCAGGAAGAAAAGGAGTTTGCTTTTTTCCCGCGTGGGCTGAGTGTTTTCGTCCTCAGCTGGGGGTCAAGCAATCCACCCATTCATTCCTCTCCCTTACTTTGGAGGAAGCCCGTTAATTAGGCCAGTTACTTCCACCAGCAATGGTGATTGTGTGGCTTTGCCTATAACATTCTTCAAGGCTTGTTCTTGTGTTGTTTTAGCATTACCACTGCTCCAGGAAGCACAGGGCTCCTGTTCTCACGGTGCCTGCTACCCCCCTGCCGGGGACCTGCTAGTAGGAAGAATCCATCTCTTAAAAGCCTCCTCCACGTGTGGCCTTGTGAAGCCCGAGACGTACTGCACATCCCATGGGGAAGTATGTTCAACTCTGCATTCACAGACATCTCTCAGGGAAGCTAATGCTAGTCCTGTAACCCCCGCCCCAGAGCACTGCTATATTCTGTCTAGATGTGCTGGAGCATATTAGAATCTTTAATGTTTTTATCCTCCCAGGCAGGGTAGTGCTAATATCTCTGTTTTGCAGCACGGAGAGACTGTGACTTGACCAAGGTCATGCAGGGAGTCGGTGGCAAAACTAAGAGTTTGGTACAGGTCTTCCAAAACCATAGCCACTGTTCTAATACTGCCTGTAGGGATTTGCCATTGGAAAGCTCCAAGCAGCTGCTAGGTGCTGGGAAAGGGGGCTTTTCATAAAGGGTGATGTGCTCTGCAGCTGGCACGAGGAGGTATCCTGAGCTAGACAGTATTTTGTTTCATGGGCATGTTAAAAATGACACAGAGGGGCCAGTTAAATGGTCTCTAACCATCCAGACAAAGGCTGGGATAATAAATCCAAACCAAAACATAACCTAGTGCTGCTAACTCTGGCACACAGTACAGAAAGTGAGGTTTCCCCATTATAAGCCAGAGAGGAGTGTGTCCTTTCAGCCATTTAAGACTGGACTACACACAGCTTTTGTACTGGTATAACAGTTTCAGTTTGGAGTGTGATGTTTGTACTGATGTGTTCTGTGCACCCCATAGGGTGGATGCAATTATCCCAGTGAAAGAGTGCCTTAGACATTATATCTTATTGCTCTTCTTTGGGGGGATTAATTACACCAGTGTACACCACGTCTCCACTTACCGGAGGATCAACACGCTGATGATCAGTCTTTCAGGGTTAGATTTAGCAGGGTCTTGTAAAGACCCACTAAATCAAATGCTGATGGTTCCCCATCAGCACTGGTGGTCCTCACTGTCGTGAGGAGTAAGGGAAGTCTATGGGAACATTTCTCCCATCGACCTCCCGCTGTGGAGACAACTTGTGTGTGTGGATGATGACTGGTATAACAGGATTGATTCATGCAGGATAAATTTGATCATCTGGATTTGTTAGAAACCAAAATCTCAAAGTGAAATTCAAAGTAGGAATTGTTGTAAGAAGCAACATTTTCAGGTGGAAACTATGGCAAACCATTGAATTTCCAATGATCGAGGTTCCTTGGCTTTTACGTAGAACTGAATCAGCTCAGACTTAATTCAAACACTGCTAACTCTCTAGCTTAGCTTTCCTCAAAGATTTTTTCTTCTCCTGGGGCTCAACTGAAATTCAGCTGTGATGGATCAAAGCCCTTCACTAAGCTACGCTAATTTTGTCTTTCTTTAACAACCTCCTAAACCAAGTGAGTGGCTGGTTTCTTTGTTCAAGAGGTTTCTTTGTGGAGCTAATTTCCTTAGCCAGACCATTTCCTAAATCCTTGTGGTTGCTAATCTCAATAACTGCCACTAATGGAAGTGCAGATAAGAGAGAGTTTAGCGCCGGAGTGGAAGTTGCAGTCTGTGAAAGACGGTGTGGCTCATAAAGGAGGGATGTTTGGGAAGTAGTGATGGGCCTTTATTGGCCAGTATTTCGCAGAATAGCTTTTCGAGCTCCAGTGAATCAGACTCATTCTGGCATTAGTTCCTGGCAAATGAGAGGAAATGCATGGGGGTTACTTGTTGGCAGCCATGTTCATAAGTGCAAAGATCTCCACGCTTCTGTAGGTGTTTGAAATTGGAGATAGGACTTTTTACCCAACTACTTGCCATAGTGTGGACGTAATAGAACCTAGCCTAATCTCAGATCTGAACTCTTGACTCTGGTGCAGTATCTAAAGCTTTAGGCAGATCTGTTTGCTGGGCTGATGTGTGCATGTCTGTCCGTACGTCTGGGTGCCTTCACACAGAATTGCTTTGGGGGTGTGAATGAAGCAGATGTAAGCCCTGTTGTCTGTTGTCTTGACCTCTGGATGATATAAATATGCATTTTCTTTCTTGGTTTCTTGGTTTCCTAGCAAGGTTGATTTTTTCTCCCCATTTCCCATTGATACACAGTGGCGGCATTGTGCCAGCATGGGTCATAAATGTCACGTTCTCAGCTGTGTCATTGCTGACTGCAGGCCCATTCCACAATATCTGAGTGAAGCCCTACACAGCTTCCTACCCCTGTGCTCTTCTCATGACGTTTGGGAGCCCAGAGGGAACAGGAAGTATCTAAAATCTTCTGTGAGATCTTGCAGACCCAGAAAGTCCAGAGGAGCATCTGGTGGATGCTCATCTAACCAAACTCAACTTCCATTTGACAGACCTTGATGGGTGTCCAAGACTCACCCTGGGTGGAAACTCTGAGGCCAGACAGCTGGGCATAAAATCCCAACAAGATGCACTTAAGGGGACATTTTATTTGGGGAGGAATGGGGCAGCAATTAGCTGTGGGCATTTCTGTCTGGATTGTACCGCTGACGATGAACTTAACTGTGGAAGAAACCGCATCTGCTCATGGTTCAGACCTCGATTTAAAGTAAGCAGGGATGGGCGAGGCCTTTGGGGATTCAAGGTTTTGCAAAGCTTGGAAACTTTATCCCCTGGTTTTAATAAAGGAGGGCAGTGGGGGGAGGGAGGGGAAGATGTTCACAAATGAGAGTTAAGTGTCCAACTCTCATTTACTTTCAGTGGCACCTAACTCCTCTGGTGCCGTTGAAACCTCCCCTTAAATAAATAATATGTTCTCCTAGCTCAGGCGTGAGGAAACTTTTTTTGGATCGGGGGCCACGGACCCACAGAAAAATCAGTCGGGGCTGTACACAAGTGAGAAGCAAAAAAGGAAAAAGAACCCCTCACTGATGTGGTGCCCGACTGAGAAGGAGAAAGACACTCCCACATTCCCTTCCCACGCCGAAACATAAGGGGGCTCAGGCTAGTAGATTTTGTGGGCTCCAGCCCCACGGTGGGGCAGTGGGCTGGGGCTGGAGCTCCAGAGCGGGGTCCCCAATGCTACAGGGGGAGCCCTGAGCCTCAGGGGCTGGATCCAGGCAAGCTGCAGGCCACCTCCGGGCCCTGGGCCTTAGTTTCCCCATCCCTGTCCTTTGTTGTAGGGAACAAAGGTGTTCCAAAAGTTGGTGATGTGCATATGGTAGATATAACAGGCTTCATCTTTTACTTAAACCAGTATAACAACATTGACTTATCTGGGGAGGTGATACATTTTCCTTTGCCATCTGTTTTTAAGTCTTTCTGAAAGGTATGCTGTAATCCAAACAGAAGTTGTGGGCTTGATGTGGAAATTATTGGGTGAGAGTCTTTGGATTGCATTGGACAGCTCAGACCAGAGGACCCTGGTGGCCTGAAAAATCTCTTATTTCAATCCCGATGTTCCCTCATCCCACCTGATTTCAGAGAGATCAGAACCAAGCCCAGTGCACGATAACAATCCAGACACTAATTCTTTGCTTCCAAAAATGCAGCTCAAATGGAACCAGCCTTAGGGCCCTATTCCCTGAAGCCCTGAGTGCCTCAGATCCCTTAGAAATGTAGCAATGGCCACGACACACCTAGTATCATGCAGAAGCAAGCCCTGGGTTTGAGGTAACAATTTAAAGGAGAAATCTCCCCTATCTGTTTTTTGTGTATGATTCTTTATTTCCCCTGGCATCCCCTTATAGAAAGGATAGGCTCAAGCTATGTCTACACTGGGAAGGTTTGGTGACAAAAGTGCTGTTAACCTGCAAAAGTGAAAACCGGTCAAACCGGTTTTTCTGCCTCCCATTGTTGACATTTCATGGCCACATTGCTGGCTCTGCCTGTTGGAGCAAAGCAAGGTGGGTGAGTATCCCACAGAGCAGAGTTGTGGGAAAGCAGAGCTGATTCCTGCACTTTTTGGGATTCCCTCCGTGTTTTCCCACAGCGTTCTCAGATGCTGAGAGCGGCCTCATCAGCAGCCGTGTGAGCTCTCCCCATTGAGGAATGTCAAAGCAGCACAGCAGCCTGTCCCCATCCCCTGCAGCCGCAGTTGGCCTGCCACTGTGTCCCTAGCAGGGCAAAAGAGGAGCATTCCAATGATTTGCTCTTTTTGTTTGTTCCCCAAATGGAGCAGCTCACACTTTGAAAGGGGAGGGGAGCATACCAGCAGGGCAACAGAGATCACAAAACACTGAGCAGAGCCACCAGGGCGGGCATTGTGGGATAGTGGTGGAAGCCAGTTCTCTGCACAAAACAAACAGGCTCTTTTTTTGAAAATAAAGACAAAAGTCTCTTGCAGGGGCTGGAAGGCTTTTGTCATCAAAACTGGGTGTTTTTCAAAAAAGTCATATTGCAGTGTGTACGCTCTCAGGCTATGTCTACATTACGAGTTTTCTCGGCCAAAATATGCTAATGAGGGACTCATTTGCATGAGTCGTGATCTCATTTGCATATTTTCTGCCGATCTGTTTTTTCCTAGGGGTTTTTGCACAAAAACAAGCAGTGTGGATGTTTTCTTTTTGCGCAAAACCCCTTTTTCCTCAAGATCCTTATGCCCCAAAAAAGGAGGTATACCGATCTTGTGGAAAAAGGGGTTTTTGCGCAAAAAGAAAACATCCACACTGCTTGTTTTTGTGCAAAAACCCCTAGCGAATAAATGGATAGGCAGAAAATATGCAAATGAGATCATGACTCATGCAAATGAGTCCCTCATTAGCATACTTTTTGCCGAGAAAACTCGTAGTGTAGACGTAGCCTCACTGTTTTTTTAATAAAAGGCAGTTTTGGGGGGCAAAACGTGCCAGTGTAGACACTCATTGTCACCTTCTTTCCCAACTGCAGTGACCAAGAGTGTCATAAGTTATTCAGCTTTTGCTAGTAGGACCACTCCGCATTCCCTAATCGTTTCCCTATTGAAATACCCCTACCGCCTTAAGATAAGATGAATCAATGCGGTGAATTCCTCCCTCCCCCATACCAAAGCTTGTTCTATTCATTCCCATTTTTATTCCTGTGCACGCTTATTAGACAGTGGTGCTACGTGACTTCTTCTGTGCCAAAGAGCTGCAATTTTAGAGTCTGTTTTGCAGCCTCAGCAGAGGTCGTGCAATGAGGGCTTGCTCTCCTTCTGTCTCCCCTGTGGCTCCCTCCCCTTGGCCTGCCTTCTGGCCACTGTGTACTGTCTGATTTTGGTGCCAGTTTGGATTGTCCCAACGTGTGCTCTTTTGCAATCCTGGTTGGTCTCTTGATGCTGGCCTCATCCCAGCCCCCTGCTCTGCTGTCTGCCTCCAGTGTTCTGACTGTGATTCCCTCTAACCTGTATCCTTCATACCCACTGGCTGCCGGGTCAGGACCTGAAATTCAGCCACAGAGCGAAGTCCAGTGATGCCATTTATAGCAAAGAAGGGTCGATAGCTCTTAGAGAAGGGAGAGAGGAGGAGACTCTGACAAACCTAACAGCTCCTCGGAAAAACACTTAGAACTTGGGAGAGGAGGATGGAAAAGTGGGAGACAATGAATTAAAACAAATCATTGCTTAAGGGAAGGTTGGTGCTAGGAAAAGGAGTCCGGGGCATGTTGCAGCAGTCATTGATGTTAATGGGAAGAATCCTATTGATTTCCTTGGGGTTTGGACTGGCCCACATATTGTTAATTTATCTAAATACTCAGCACAGTATTTCACATGGGACAGGGTAAGTCTTGGCTCCTGTGAGATAACTAACATGAGGTAAACTCCCGGTGAAGACCGGACAGTTCATATTTTAACTTGTGTCAGCAACATGATGGCAAAGATTAAGGGAGAGCCAAGGGTTTGCCTTGAGCCAGTAACGTGTCCCAACTACAAGCTGTCTTGTCTGAACTAGGAAAAAAAGGTGTGTTCTTACTGTATGTTTGCTGACACAAAGTAAAATATCAGTGGAGATTACAGGGTCTCTCTCTAACACCCTCACCCACCCCCTACTTTACATGCCTCCCTCTTCACCTGGGACACCATCTTAGTGAGTGATGAGGGGAGGGCAGTCTCCATGTTGATTAACAGGTGTGTTGTGAGCAAGACACGAGAAGTCATTCTTCCACTCTACTCTGCACTGGTTAGGCCTCAGCTGGAGTATTGTGTCCAGTTCTGGGTACCACATTTCAAGAAAGATGTGGAGAAATTGGAGAGGGCTCAGAGAAGAGCAACAAGAATGATGAAAGGTCTAGAGAACATGACCTATGAAGGAAGGCTGAAAGAATTGGGCTTGTTTAGTTTGGAAAAGAGAAGACTGAGAGGGGACATGATAGTGGTGTTCAGGTATCTAAAAGGGTGTCACAAAGAGGAGGGAGAAAACTTGTTCTTTCTGGCCTCTGAGGATAGAACAAGAAGCAATGGGCTTAAACTGCAGCAAGGGAGGTTTAGGTTGGACACTAGGAAAAAGTTCCTACCTGTCAGGGTGGTTAAACACTGGACTAAATAGCCCAGGGAGGTTGTGGAATCTCCATCTCTGGAGATATTTAAGAGTAGGTTAGATAAATGTCTATCAGGGATGTTCTAGACAGTACTGGGTCCTGCCATGAGGGCAGGGGACTGGTCTCAAGGACCTCTCGAGATCCCTTCGAGTTCTAGTATTCTATGATTCTATGATTCCCTCCTTGTCCTGCCTGCACAGAGCCAGTTTTGATTCAACCCCCTGGTGGAAAACTGTGGCCCTGTGCAAATCCATGGGAGTTTTGCCATGGATTTCAATAGGGCTCGGCTTTCACCTGGATTGAGGAGGGCCCTCCTTCTGCCATTTGGCCAAGCACTTGAGTAGTCTCATTGACCTCAACAGGCTTATCAGGGAGTGATCCCCTGAGAGGCCTTTCCAGCCTCAGCAGTTTATCAAGACAAAACCAGATCTCCTTCCCCACCACAGTATTTTATTGTTGCCTCACTACCAGAGCTTGGGCCAGTTGGGTTCTTTAGGTATGTCCACAGTCCCTACGTGCTTTGGGAAGGGGAACAAAACTAGCAATGCCTCGCCCAGCCTCCTTCTGCCTTCGATCAGGCTCCTTCCTCTGCTCTCAGCACCTGCGCCTTCCCGTTTGCTGATATAGTCCCAGCTGCTGGGGATGGTCCCAACCAGTTAGCCCCCAAGCTGTATCTGCAGTCAGTTAACTGGCCTTCCGGCAACTGCCTGTCCTTCAGTCAATGCCCAGTTCAGGGGATTTGACTGATGGGGGCTCAGTTCACTCCTGAGCCAACACCCCCTGTTACAGGGCTTTGGGCACCTTCCCAGAGTCACGTATTCCCGTGAAGCTTGGCTCAACGGCATGGTCTGCCTATCTACTTACCCTACGTCCACTGTGTCTTCACTTGGCTCCCTTTCCAGTCACAGGAACTACCTGCCGTATTAAATCCAAAATCCCAAGCCCCCTCCCCAAATTACCCTTTCTTTATATTTGCTGTTTGTATTTGGTGACAGCCAGAGGCCTCCGTCAAGATCAGGGCCCCACAGTGAGAGACATTAGCTTGCTGGCTAAGATGGGCAAAGCGGCCAAGAAAGGATGTGGTGAGGGTCACAGAGAGATTGTGATGTGTCACAGGTCTGTGGTCATACCGTCAGTGTATGGCAGGGGTAGATGTTGAACTCATACCTCTCTGAGGCATAACACGAGTAGCAGGCAGGTACCTGATTTTCAATGGGAGTTCAGTGTCTAGCTGGGTCTTTTGGTTTTTGAAACTCTCCCCCTTAATCACGAGATCTGCCGTTCTTGAGCGCCTGGGCCATGGGGTGGGCGCCGGTGCCCTGCAGCTTGCTTCGATATGAATGCTGTTGCCTGACCTAAAAGTATGTATGAAAGTCCAGTGACCACCGTTAGGGCTGTCAGGTCCTTGGTCCCAGGATCAAGCCCAGTATTTAATTATTCCGTGACGGGGAACGCTGATGTGCACAGGTACAACACTCACCCTATAGGAACTGTTGTGTATTTACAAATATAGTTTATTAATACACTTTGCACAAACAGCCCAATTTCATAATGGAGATGGGGGATGTCCGTCTCGATTTCCATCCCCTATACTCACACCATTCCTTCTAGAACAACCCAAGGTGTTAGCCATCCTCCTCTTCCCCATCATCACCAGTGGCCTCATTCCGGTACCACCCAAGGCTTATGTCGTCTTCTCCTACCGCCCCTAGGCTGGGATGGCACTTTCATCATGGGTTATGCTGACATTGTTATGTTTGATGCATATTCAGTAGGGGATGTTCCCTTTTCTCCTTATTTCTATTTCCTCGCCTTACTAATGATGAAGTGTCTTTTTCTAATAGGTCAGTATATCATTGATCTCAACTTATCATACACGTCAGTTTGTTACCATGGGCTTTTTGTGGATGTCTGTCCCAGTTATTATTTCTGTCCTACCCAGTTATTCAGTCTGGTCTTAACCAGTTATTTCGGGTTTTTCTGCTAAGTTTGAGGGTATTCTTGTAAGCTTCCTGTCCACTGAAGGTTGCTTTATCTAGGTGAAAGGTCTAGAATATATACCATTGACTTTGTGATGTGGGTGAAAGGTCCCAAGCGTGTGCATGCTGGCTTTGCCTTAGCTCAGTATACACAATGTGGCCTGTAAGCTTCTTGCAAATGGCGATACAGCCAAACTGCCAATATAACCCACCGAAACTTATCATAATAAACATATAATCAAATCCGTAAGGAAATTATACAGGCTACAGTGCAGAGGTGCAACTGATGGGGCATCGGGCTAGCCATGCTCCTCTGGGAATCTTGGTAACTTTCCTGCATGACTGAAGAGCACATAAGGCATAAAAGAGTAGCCTCATCTTAGAAATAAATGTGAGTTTGCTGCTCGCTCTGTGATAGTTGTTTATTTCAGCACCCCAAGTTCCTTGCACATCATTGCAAAAATCTCTTGAAATGCACACAGTGTTGGATAGAAACAAATCCACATTTGGGAGGTGCTGCTTGGGGTCTCAGCTTTCCTTGGTGAGGCTGCTAATCTGCGAGGATTACGGGTGAGCCTGCCACCCGAACTTTCTCAAGAGGTTTATTGTATGAAAGACCTTGAATACTCAAACCTTGTTTGCATAAGGTCAAGGATAGTCCCTTCATTATCTTGCTAAGCAGTCAATGCATAACAGCTGGGAAGAGTGAGAAGACATCTTTATCATGGCGAGATATGGAGTGATAACAGGACTGTGTAACGTGGGCATGGCAGGGGAGGAAGTGTGAAATGATATCTCTGATGAGATACACCTAATCCCCAAAATGCAGGGCTAGGGGGCCGTAATACACGGGAGAATCTTTGAATGACAAATGAGAGCTATACACAGACAATCTGCTAAGGTTCTGCTGCACCTCGTCCATCAATAGAGCCCTGCAAATCTGCGGATATCCACTTTATATCCATGTATACCTGCATCCGCAGATGGGGATATCTGCAGCTCATTTTTGTATATATGGATGCGGATGCAAATTTTGTATCTGTGTGGGGCTCTCTCCATCAGTCTTTGGTTTATTCCGAGCACCCATCATGCTCCGGGCTCTTAAACATTTTGGCTACTGCCCAATAGAAGAATATCAGTAAAAGGGAATATGTCATTGATCCCAATGCTGGGCCACTTGCTTTTACCATTTGATGGCTGCTCAACATACTTTTGCATGTGTGGTTAAACGAAACTATATGGTTCCTTTAGATTGGTGTGCTAGCAGATCTTAAATCATGTCTTGCTGAAGGGACTTGATGACTGAACTGACTCTAAATGATCCAAATGGGTGCTCACATGTTTGCTTTTCAGAAAGGCTAATGAACTGAGTGTTGCTTAATTAGACCCCCAGATGTATTAGACCTATGAGCTATGGGGTGATATGTCTTGCCACATCAGTGTTTTGGATGTATTTTTCAATTATATCTAGTTACTCTTTATAAACAAAGATGTGAGCATCTTATGTTTCTCGTGGTTAGTGTAACTGTAGGAGCTAATCTCATTCTTATGATTAGTTACTTTTTTATAGAAACGTTTGCCTTGTTAGCATCTAGTGGCAGAGAGTTTCACAGGTTATTAGGGTTTCATGAACAAAAATATTATCTTCTGCATGTTTTAGAAAGCTTCTCTTTTAAATGTAAATGATGTCCTCAGTTAGTTTTGGAAAGGAAACCTTATGTGTGTCCTTCCTTGATTTTCTATCTGCCACTGAAATCAATCCTGGGGTAAAGTATTATTCCCCATGAAGAAGAGTAACAAGTCTGGTCTTAAGTAGTCAGAAATGCATGCACCACATGTCTGTTCTTGCTGTGATCAGGCTTCGTGCGGTTGTCCTCAAATACTCTAGGTGTTTGTTTAAGGTGTTTGCCATTAGACGTGTTTCTTGATTAGAAATGGTTATGATAAGCCTCCACTGTGGAGCTGTGTGTTAACTGTGAGAAAGCAGGAAGGGAGTCATGCTAAAATATATAGAGATGATTAAGCTCCCCAGAGGAAGAGAGAGCCATTAACCTGAAATGATTGCACTCTTGTCTTCGAGTGACTTCTGGTTAAACTGCCAAGCTCTCAATATGATAATGAATCAGACACCAAATGAATTAGGCTCAGAGCAGCGGAACATTCTTCTCACAGCTTTGGGAGCCATGGTCTTATTGGAATGTTTATTTGGGGAAAGGCTCAGTGTAATACCTTAGACATTGCTGAGGAAAAGCTGGTTCCACGGGAAACAAGTAAAGCTGAGTCTTTGATCGAAGTGCTTCCTTATACCGAATTGTTCTCCTAGCAATGCAATGAGCTTACCCACAGATGATCTTGGAGCACAAGAAGCAATAGCCCAAGCTTCCTCTTACCCTAACTTAAAGCAAGGCCAGGATTTGATTGTGCCAGGACAATGGGATGTGTTTCTCATACAACGGAAAGGGAGGAGTCTGGTAGCAGAGACAGTTGTATTGCAGAATGACCACAAGGAGGCAGCAAAGGACCAGGGATGGGGACTGGGACAGCTATAACCCCACTGGGCCAGTAGGGGCAAGGCTGGGGGACAGCTATCTACTATATATTTGAGAGATTTTGTCTGTTTGTCTCTCTCTTTCTGTCTGTCTCCTCCGCTGTGTTCGCTGCTGCTGCAGCAGCCATGGAGAAGTACTTCTCACCTGGCCTCAGCTTCTGTGGTGAGAGAGGGCTGGGGTCATCCTCTCTCCCCAGGGCAGCCTGCATCCTGAACCCCCCATCCCTGCCCCACCCCAGAGCAATGATTTAAATGAAGAAAAACAAAAAAATATTTGAGTTCAGGACCCAAGCAATGCCAGGTAAATGCTCTCATAAAAAATATTATCTGTCCCGCCTTGCCAACAAAGAATCCATCATAAATCACCTAATGGATTTCACTCAGGTAATCAGACCACAATGATTTTGGCCTGTATTAGCCTCAGAAGAAAAATCAGATCAATTCAGTAGCTGCGTTGTCAATAACAAAACTGTTTTCTCTTTTTTCAGGTTACTAGGGAAATTCTGTAAGTAGTAAGAATGAGTGTTGCCTGGTTTTGGGTGTAATTACAGACCCTAGCATGTGTCAGCTTAGCTAAAAAGCTTGCTCAAACCTCAGCTGATATCAGCCTAATTTGTAACAAGCCTGGGCAGAATTATGGCTTCAGATAGAACCAAAGGGCATCCTGGGGTGCGTCTCCACTGCAGGGCTTAACTTGAAATAAGCTGAGCAAACTGATCTACGTCAATTGCGGAGATTATTTTGAAATTGGGAGCATCTACACAGCACTTATTTCATAGAATCAGAGAATCTGAGGGCTGGAAGAGACCTCAGGAGGTCATCAAGTCCAGCCCCCTGCCCAAAGCAGGACCAATCCCAACTAAATCAACCTAGCCAGGGGTTTGTCAAGCCGGGACTTAAAAACCTTTTGGGATGAAGATTCCACCCCCTCCCGAGGTAACCCATTTCAAAATAGAGTGCTCTTCCTCTGACTTCCCTTACTCCTCATACAATGAGGGTTACAGGAGTCGGAGTAAGAAGTCCTCCAGCTTGACAGTATTTCAACATTATTTTGAAATAACTGCCTGCTGTGTAGACGTGGACTAAGTTACTTTGAAGTAACGCTAGTTATTTCGAAATAATGGTGCTGTGTAGACATACCCTTGGTGTTTCTGCAAGAGATTGACCATAAGCATAGCCTAGTATCCAATTGTCCCAAACGTTGGGGTTTGGATAAAACAGGTCTCAGGACCCATATCAGATTCACCCTGGGATTTGATGTCACTTGACCTATTTAGAGATGGGGCAAAACTGAAATCTTTTATACATTCCTCCCCCGCCCCCAGTCCCTTTCTGGACTTTGGGGCTAGATAGTGTCAAACTGGGATCTGAATCACCTATGGTTTTGCTAAACCTGGCCCCATCCTCCTTGCCTTACCTCTGGGTCTGCCTTGAAATACCCTGGGAGGTAACGATTTGGGTGGAGTTTCACATTCCAGGTTGAAAATCAAAGTGCAAGCTGGGAGCGGGGGTGGGATGCCAAACGAAAACGACCTTATCAGATCTTTGGAGCTGGAGCAAGGGTGGCATATTGGTCAGTATTTATTCAGTGCTCTCTGTTGAAAAGCTTTATTCAGTGCTCTCTGGTTTGATGGGGTGCTTTATGGGTGTAATGAGACTACCCACACTGCTCTGGCATAAATTTTTCATATATTGGCTGTTAATGGGGAATTAAAATACATTGGAATGATACATGACCCAGCTTCATTGGGAGCCCTTGTCCTGAGATGATTTATCTGGCCACAACTATTGTTCCTGACAAGCCTCTGTATTTTAAAAAATACCTGAAGTTTTTCAGCTCCTCCCCAGATAAAGCTCAGACCAGCAATAACACTTCCCATAAAAGCTCTCGTCATGCCAGGCCCCAAGAGGGGAGGCTGGATTTTGGCAGCCAAACTGACATTGATGCCTCTAGAAGCTGAGTCAAAAATGTAGCCCTGAAGTCAAGAGAAATCATGGGTCTCCATACCATGGCCAGAAAGGGCTGGAGGGGGAGGAAGTTTTCCGTTTTTCCTGAGAGATGAGTAATTCAAGTTTATATTGGTGTATGCACCAGGAGGTTCTATTTTAGGGGCTCTAAGCCAGTATTACATTGGCAGCTAGAGCTATTTAAAATACTTCTGGCCGGTCTGTCAGCTTACAATTCTGTAAGTGGCATGATAACCTCTCCCTACCCTTAACCTGCACTGCGAGGATAAGCAGCCACTGGCTGACAAGGTCACTGGAAAACGAGGACAGAGTGGAGGTGGGCAAAGCTTCTGACAGCTTAGTTTTGCCTCTGTAGGAAGATGTTAGTGCTTTGGACATGCACACAAAGTCACCCGTACCCTCACTCAGAACATGCGCAAACCAGCCACTTACACACAATCTCTGATACCCAGACACAAGCTCTGAGTCCTCACTTAAGTGCATGCAATTCTATCTACCCATCGTTAATCTCTCATCTAAGGCTGGGGCAAATTTTCCCTTGGTCTCCTTTTGTGAGCACAACTTGTGCCTACATTTGTGTGCACCCAGTTGCAGAAAAATAGGAAGGTGAAGTGACTTGTCTGAGATCACGCAGCAGGTTTCTGGCAGGGCTTGGAACAAAACCTTTATCTCCTTCCAGTCTAGTTCCCTATCCATGTATCTTGGGAAAATGAACCCTAAACAAATCTACAGTGAACTCTGTAATGGTGCAGTGAGAGAAGCAGATGGAAAAAGAAGGGTTTCTCTGAATAATCTACAGTTCTATTGCAATATCCAGTAATTCCCTCTGTCCTGGGGAACTTTGAGACACATAAGTTTCTGCTTTCAGCTCAAGATTTATGGCAAAACGCGCTTCTTGTGCAATGCAAAAGTTACCCAGTTTGTCCAGAGCCAGCAAAATGTGGTTTCGCTTCCAACATTAATTTTAGATTAAAAAAAAAAAAAGGCGGGTGAGATTTCAACATTCTCGTCTGCTGCCTCATGTCATGATTATTTTGGTCTCTCAGTGAGGACATGTTCAGTCTGGTGGGGAGGCAAGGGGCAGTGGGGAGCTCAGCCAGGGCCTTGACGCTGCTTTCGGCCAATGCCAGGCTCCAATTGATTGAGGCAGGCAGACCTTTCACACAGTAACAGAGTGATGTTGAGCAAAAACAGGTGGGATTTCAAGAGCACCACGTCACTCAAGCACCAAGGGAAGGGGATTGTGTGTGTGTGGGGGGGTGTGTCTTTGCCAGTAAATTGAAACAGAGCCTTGCTTAGGAAAGGAATTCCAGATGAGCTGAGCTTCAATGGTTTTAGTCTGACCTAGATGTTTTTTTACTATGGCTTTATATGGAGCTGCATTTAAAGCTTGTGTTTCAGCTGCTAGGAGCCTCTTGTGCCAAAGTCTGTATGACATGGTCTTAACAGAGACATAATGATTAGCATAATTCCTAATGAATAATTTGTATGATGAATCTGGCCGGCCTGTCCCCTCGGGCTGTCTCTCATCACATCAGCATTTTTCTCACATTTAATCTTTATTGGATATTTTCCGCTAATTTTTGCAGATTATCCCTGGTCTGTAGCATCTCTGTGCTTAATTTGTGAGTAATCAGAATCTGAAATATGAACTCTATTATTGGATACATGGTATTTGTTCCTGTTCCTGGACTGGGTGAGCATAACTCTCGTGATTATGAATGGGAAGTGTTTTATTCTTATTAATCGTGTTTAGTAGGGTAGTGCCTAAGAACCAATCAAAACTGTCCTGTTCAAAACTAGAGTTGCACGGTCCTGGCTCCAAAGAGCACTTAATCCTCATAGATCCAACAGACCTGGGGTGGGGGAAAGAGTATAACACACAAGTTGAGGACACCGTGTGATGGCGGCAAATGTTGTGTCCATTTCCATGACTTTTTTGGGGGGAGGAGATCTTCTAAATGGAAAGAAAAGTGAAGGGAGAGAGGATGCTGGAGGGAAGGAGAGGAAGGAGTAGCGATGTGAAAGGTTAACCAGTTAACCAGTAAGCATCACTCTTAACCGGTGATAATTGCCAGTTCCGGTTAACCGGTGGGGGCTGGAGCAGCTGGAGCAGTTAACTGGTGAAACACTACATTTAACTGGTTAACCAACTGAATGGTATTTTACATCCCTAGTAAGGCGTACAGGGCAGGGGAGAAGACGGTCAAGTATGGAGGGTGCTACGGGGAAAAGATTGTGAGTGAGGTGGAGGGCGAGGGCAAACAGCCAATCAGCATCGGGCAGAGAGAGTTCTGTCAAAAGTTTCAGCTGCTCTACCTATATGGAGTCTCTGGCTAGTTCCACTGTGTAGTTCCTCTCCCCCCCCCCCCCCAAGTTTGGGATAGGAGGGCAACAGGCTAGGTCCTAGTTTACCCAGAGCATGGGGCAGTCTTTGGTACACTTCTTGGTCAGGAGGTGCAGGGGGCAAGGATGTGTCTCTGGCTGCACCATTTTACTCCCTCCTTCCAGGGCAGCTGTCCCTGCTTTTGAATAGATGCCCCTTTCTGGGTTGTTTTACCACTTTAGTTTAAAATGGGCTGTTTCTACAGCTATTCCTTCAAGGAAACTCCCGTGTTAGGGTATTTCCAGAAAGTGACCACAAAGGGTGCGAACACAGCTGAAGTGAATCCATTTGGAAATAGGGATGAATATTCACAGAAACAACTTTGGCAATAGCCACATAGCTCTCTTATTTTAACGGTCTACCTGCAGATCTATCAGCAACTCTCCTGGTTCTGGACTTTTTTACAAACTAAAATCAAACCAGAAGCTACATTCAGATCTGGTGGGAGCAGCGGCAGTTCCATTAATTGAGAGGTTTTGTTGTCTTCAACAGAGTGGTGTCAGGTTTGAATTTGACCTCCCGCTTGTGTCACTTTCAAGCAGTGTGGAATAGATCCAGGGCTGATCTATGGTTTTCCATTGAAAACCCTGCTAGGTTTCATGTGTTTCCTGACAAACCCAGGCAACGAACCGCAGATTGAGGGTAAGGGTTTTCCTTTGAGTTGTTGGGCTTTGTTTATATCCCAAACTTAGGGATACATCAGAATCCCACTGTGGGTCAGGAAGGAGAAGAAGGAAGGTCCAGTAGTTAAGACTCTAGCCTGGAACTTATTCTGTTACACACCCTGTTGCTTGGGTTCTTTGGCCTAATTCCTCGCCATTTGTGGTGGATGTGTTCCTGGCACCACTGCAAATGGTGAAATTCACAAATACTGGGAGCTCATGGCTCCTGACTCCCTTGGTGAGTTTGGCAGGTACGGGGAACTCGCTGCAGCTGCTGGGGGCCACTGAGAACTCATCGCGTCTCCGGGCAACTGCGGGGAACCAGGGAACGGTATGTTCCTCATGGCTCCTGGTCCCCGCTAACCCCCTCCCAGACCAGGATAGTAGACCCCTGCGATACGATGAGCCAGGAATAGCGATTCCATTAATCATGAGGGTCTCCTGTGATAGCACTGACCTACCATGGTGAAGATCTATCTCTGTGCTAAGTTCAAGGGTCGTCAGTTAGTCTGCATGTCGCTCTAAAGCCGAGAATGTTTACTGAGTCAGTGTGAAGTAATGAGCCAGCTACAAGCATGGCTGAGAGCTCTCAAAGGAAGGAGTCTCATTTTGCCTGCTCACGATCAGGTGTACCACCTGCCAGCCATGGCCCCCCTCTGCCAGGCCTTGTATTCCTTGTTTAAACCGTTTTCCCCGATTTAATTTTATGGACTCCCCTGCTGCTGCTTTGTCAAACCTTGTTTATCGTATTTCCTGACCTGTGTTGCCTGTAAGCTGAGTACTTGGTTGGCCACCCAGAAGAGATTCAAATGCCACCCAGATAATAAGCAGAGTGCACCCAGCTGGCAGCTTGTGTTTCTTACTGGTGGTGCATTTCTGCACATGTAACAAAATTTATTCTGTACATGGATGGAAAAAATTAGAGGAACATTGTTCCTGACCCTATTACTCCCCCTCCATCAAATTCTACTGCATGAATGTCCATATACATAATCTAAGCCTGAGCATGCTCCACCCATTCCGACAGGATTTTTAAAAATAACAGCATTAGCTTTCCTGATTGCTCTGACCCTGCACAGTTGTGGGGCCCCCTGGAGTCCCTGTTTATCCCCATCTCTAGAAACCAGTCTGTGATGGATCCTTTGTGCATACCCCACAGTGGCCCAGCTGCTGTGGCATTTCATCTCAGTTTGCTTCTTGAATTACACTCTCAAATTAAGGGATGAACTTTGCTCTGCTTGACTTTCCACCTACTAACCTTTCACCCACTAAGCTGTTTGCTCGGCTGAGAGCAGAAGAGGCTGGACTAAGCTGTGGCATTTTAGATAAAGGCCTTTTCTGTTCACCCAAATAAACAACCCCACTGGCCGATGTGGGAGAGACTCACTGACTCTGAGAACGGGTGGGTAGAGTTGGTTGGATTTTTTCAGCAACAAACTTTGTAGTCAAAAGATTTGTTGGAACCAAAAGTTTTACCAAAAATTTAGGCTCAGCACAGGGGGAAGAGCCCCCAAGGTCAGGGGAAAGCCAGGTGAGTGTTCCCCATCAGCCTCTCCAGGTACAAATTCCAGAGAAAAGCTGGAATGCCACAAGGCAGGCTTGGTTAAGCATCGCTCAGGCCACACAGGTTATAAATGCTTTGGGGTAGGGATTGTGTGTGTGTATTAGTCAGTGTGTCTGTGTCGTGGCCAGTACTATGGGGCGCTGGGCCCTGATGGGGGGGGGGTCTCCAAGCACAGTCACTATACAAATAAAGAACAGTAAAAGTCGAGTCTCTTACTCCTTGCAGAACTCGTGGGATTTATGGTCTCATTATGGGCTGAATACTTGGACTCGTCGCCAGAGCAAATCTCTGACTAGGGACGTTAAAAACCCACTAAAATAGTTAACCCGTTAAATTATTTGTTTAACTGGTTAACCATTAGGGGCTGTTCTGGCCTGCTGTGCCACAGGTGGGGTCCAGACAGCCGGGTAACTGGTTAACCTCTTACATCCTTACCTCCAACACCTTTTGGAGCTGGCTGACACCTGCCAGTCCTGACAAAGGCAAGTGCATTCAAGTGCGGCTCAGCTGCTCTGGAAATCAGGCCCACGATAGGCTCCCAACAACAACAATCACCTGCCCCATGAGTAGCTGCTTTTGGACGCTTTGGCCCAGATGCCCCCAAACCCCTCACAAGTTGCTTAGTCAGTGAGTGGGAAGCTGCCTTCTCAAGCATGGCCCATTTATCTGCACCGTGTACACCAGTTTTCAGTATTGGGTGGCTTATTTGAATCTCAAAGTTTCACGCTGCAATGCTGGAAAACTCCTATGTTTTCCCTTAGGCTACGTCTACACTACGAGTTTTTGCAGCAGAAAATATGCTAATGAGGGACTCATTAGCATAAGTTGTGATCTCATTTGCATATTTTCTGCCCATCCGTTTTTGCGCTAGGGGTTTTTGCACAAAAACAAGCAGTGTGGACGTTTTCTTTTTGCACAAACCCTCTTTTTGTGCAAGATCCTTATGCCTCAAAAAAGGAGTTATACCGATGAGATCGCGACTTATGCTAATGAGTCCCTTATTAGCATATTTTCTGCCACAAAAACTCGTAGTGTAGATGTAGCCTGAGTGGTTTGGTGGTGGCCAACGACATGAGCAAAGGGATGATTCTTACTCACTAAGCTCTCTTCATCTCTGATATAATAGAAAATGCGGGTTTATCTCACATCTTCAGTGAGGTTCTAGGAATAGCCCAGAGAGTTTGCAGCAGCATTTAGTTTCCATTTGCTACAGAATCTGTCGGCCCTTGCCCACAGTCCAGATCTGACCTTTGTCTCCCTTTTCCTTCCAGTGGAGGATGAAATGCTGCCGATGTGACTCCCGCATACCTCATGCTTACAACAGTCACCGGGTGGAAAATGTACTTTCCTCCAAAGGACACATGCACTGGTGGCAGTCCCAGAATGGTCAGTACAGGATTCTCTTCCAGGGTGCTGGGATGCATCCCGGAACCTGCAGCTACCTTTCCCAGATACCTTGTGGGTGTAATCAGTCACATCTTGGGGACTGCCAGCTAGTGTTACTTGGCTTTATATGTTATGGACCACTTATTAGCATAACGACAAGTCTCCATTATGGACTGCCGTTATACATTCCTGGCACATGGTCTGCTAGGACCGTATCTATAGCTCTCGATACAGCTGCTGGGAAAGTGGGGTTGGGAAATCAGCTTCAAGTCCCTGCTCCCTGCCCTGGGCTGCTGGCTGTCCTGGTGTGTTTGTGGATTTCCACTGCTCTGGAATTCCATTCTGCACTCGAGGCCTGGGCTACACTATAGGAGAAAGTTGAACTAAGATATGCAACTTCAGCTACATGAATAGCGTAGCTGGAGTCGACGTACCTTAGATTGGTTTACCATAGCATGCCCACTATGGGAGGTTGATGGGAGAAACTCTCCCGTCAACTTCCCTTACTCCTTGCAACCTGGTGGAGTACCGGATTTATGGGGGTACGATCAGCGTTCGATTTAGCAGGTCCTTACTAGACCCGCTAAATCGAACCCTGGGAGATTGATCTCCACAGTGGCAATCTGCCAGTAAGTGGAGATGAGCCCTGAGAAACCATCTCAACAAAATGTTCATCCAAACTGATACATTTCTACCAAAAATTTCTGTTTTGACAAATTGGCATCTACTGATTAAAAATACCCAAAACATTTAAACAGGCAATTCCCCACCAGCAGCTCCAACCACAATGGTGAAAGTTCTCACACACACCTTTGATATAAATAATCCCACTGAAATCCAGGGATGTTTGTTGAGTTACACCAGCTGAGGATCTGTTTCCATGAAGTGTGGATCTGGATTTGGATCTGGACCGGAACAGTCTCACAGTGGTGGTTTGACTCTGGGCTCCAGCAGGAACCCATCACTGATAAAACCAGAACAAGAGTGATTTAGAAAGCACCAGAAGTGTGTCAGTGTATTTCCCCTGTGGCTATTAATGATGGAAATACCAAGGAGAGGGTTGTGAATTCAGCATGCAGGGTTTTGGTTTGGGCAGGTTACGGGGAAAGAGGAAAATGAATGACCTGGCTCTGACGGGTGAAAGTTTTGTTTCTCTAAACTCCTTGTGGTCTGCAGCTCTCAAAAATTGCCCTCTTATATCTCCTCAGACGTGAACCAGGTCTCCCTGCAGCTGGATCTCGACAAAAAATTCCAGCTCAGCAACATTCTGCTGGACTTCCAGGTATGTATGCAACTTGCATTTGAGTTACTGGGATGCAAACTTTGATGGAAGGGGCCTGTGGGCCCTTGCACGCAGAGGAGAATGTAAAAACTACAGCCCCCTCCACGCTCTGGATGAGACAGACAGACAAATAAATGTCTCCCTCTCGGCATGAGGGCACCAGTATATATTCTGCTCCTTCCAGAGCTCAGTTTATTATTGTTTTAAAAAGTTAATTTGGAAAGCGAGTGTAAAAACACACCCCCCACACACGCTTCTTTGTTTCTTTGCTTGTTTGTTTGCTTGTTTGGTTTTCCTTTTCTTTTCTTTGCTTTTCTTTGCTTTTGCTTTTCTTGGTTTTGCTTTGCTTTGCTTTCTTTCGTTCTTTCTTTCTATTTGTATCATCCATAAAGAACTGGCTGTTTTCTAGAGGTGACTCCACACCCAGCTTTCATGATCTTCAATGGGTGCATCCATATTGGTTCCTGATCAGGCCAGCCAACCAGCCAGCAGGGAGGCCACAAGCACTGGGAGATGGGTTGATTTGGAGCAGGCTGTGGCTAGGGGCAGTGGCGAGGGAGCGAGCTGGCCCACACTGGGGAGGCTTTGTAGAAGGAAGTAGGGCTGTGAGAGGAGGAGGCAGTTTTGTTGTGGGGAGGAGTACGCTTTTTATGATCTGTGCCTTCTTTCCCCCATCCCCGCCCTCTCTCCTCCAGGCACCTCTGCCAGCCGGGATGCTGATCGAGCGCTCCACCGACTTCGGCAAGACCTGGACGATCTATCAGTACCTGGCTTCTGACTGCACAGCTGCTTTCCCATGGATCCCCCAGGGCTCCCCTCAGAGCTGGCAGGACGTCCGTTGTCAGGAACTGCAGGCCCACCAGGGGCATCCTCTGCACGGGGGGAAGGTACGATGTACATGATACTTCCTGCCTCAGGCCCACAGGGAGGGCCAGATTAGTAGCCTGCCAGGACCCAGAAGACCATAAGCTCGAGCAGATTTCAGCCACCCTTATCTTGGATAGGGAGGGGTTCCCCTTGAAGACTAGTGTTCCTGGCATGCAGTGCTCTGTCTTGATCCCAGCATTAAGCCCTTGGGAGCGTTGCATACTAGGAAGTAGAGATTCTTTGGGCTGCATTTCATATTCAACATGAATACAGCATGGGCTGATTACGGAACCTCTGGTTGCTTGTGGCCTATGGATTGGAACCTCCATCCCTGGAGATATTGAAGAGCAGGTTAGACAGACACCTGTCAGGGATGATCTAGATGGTGCTTGGCTGTGCTGTGAGGGCAGGGGACTGGACTTGTTGAACTCTCGAGGTCGCTTCCTGTCCTAAGATTCCATGATTGGTGTTGGCCAACCCTGCATTTCATAGAGTCACAGGTCAGAAGGGGCCCACGTGAGCAGCTTATCAGAGCCCCTGAGTAGCACCAGCCATGGAATTTCACCAAGGAATCCCTGCAGTGGAGGGAATTGTTCTTCTCCATTGGATTAAAAGGAAAGTGGGGAGATGTGAAAAGGACAGGAAAAGCTAGGGAGAGAGACTGGCCACCGCGGGCTGTTGAATGAAGCACCGCTCTGTGCTTAACAAATGGAAGAGCTCACCTCACCCTCTTGGGCTTCTTCAGACAATAAAACACGGGAATGTTTTTGCCTTAGTCACATAGTCCGGGAGTCAAGCCAACTGGTTGTTCAGCTTTCTTATTGTGCCAACATGGAGTAAACGCAACATCCTGTAGCCAGCTCCCTTTCCAACACCTCACCTTCCCAACTCTCCAGTAGCCCCGTCTCCTTCCAAGTAGCGTTCTTTGTCCATGCATGGAGTACCATTCGGCACTGGTACCACCCAGCTGCAGAGATCCTTCTACAGACATCCTGTCCAGTGGTGAGACTGGCCAGTGACCAGAGAGAGTGTTCTTGGGGAAGCAGAGAGTGTTCTTGCTTCTTCAAGCATGAAGGCACTTTGGGTACGTCTACACTTGCTCCCTATCTCGAGATAGGGAAGTAAATGTAGTGTACCGAAATTGCTAATGAAGCGTGGGATTTAAATATTCCGCGCTTAATTAGCATAATCGCGTCTGGGTGCCATTTTGAAATCGTGTTATTGCGAAATAAAATGCCCCGTGTAGAAGCGTTATTTCAAGAGAAAACCCTTCTCTCCATACAACGAGTTATTTTGAGAGAAGGGTTTTCTCTCGAAATAATCCTGCTACATGGGCATTTTATTTCGCAATAACGCAATTTCAAAATGGTGCCTGGACTCAATTATGCTAATTAAGCACGGGATATTTAAATCCCATGCTTCATTAGCAATTTCGGTACACTACATTTGCATCCCTATCTCGAGATAGGGAGCAAGTGTAGACATACCCTTACTGATTTGTGGGCAGCTGGGCATTTTGGTGGCATTCTTGCTAACTCCTCAGCAATGGTAATCTGCCCTCCAGCATGGTACTTAGGAACTGCTTCTCTGCAGGAGAGGCAGCTCCAGACCAGACATTTAATTGTTCAGACGGTTGGTAGGTGAAAAGAAAGACCCATATTCTCCCCGCCCCCCTTTAACCATCTTAATTGTTGCTTCTGTGTTCTTCTCCTAAGGTCAAATTCAACCCCCTGGATTTGGCAGCTGGCATCACCACATCTCGCAGCCAAAGCATTCGTAGTATGCACATTTCCTCATTTATATTTTGGGGGATAGGGGGATCGCAGGGTTGCTTAGGCTTCTGCCAGCTACAGACGTGCAAGGGGGAGGGTGATCGGCCTTTGGGTCTAGTGAAGCACCCGGAGGAGCCTGGCGATAAGTCAGCCTTTACAAAGCTGCGCGGGATGTGGCACGGTGAGGTGCTTTGTTTTTGAATGCTGGTGGTGGGTGCACTGCTCTAAACAATGAGCCCGCAGAGCCGTAGAAGTCTCTGTGTGATATCCCCCAGATATACTGTAGGCCTGCCATGGAGACGTATTTCCCAAGGGGAGGAGAATAGTTCAGTCTTCTCTGCTCCCTGCCCTCTGTCCCAGTGCTGCCAACGAAGGGGCCCAGCTAACGCCAGGTGTTCTCTGCACCGGGCACTTCCCTGCCCTGCTGGGCTGTGACTTCATTGCTGCTTTCTCCTCATTTGTCCTCTTCTCCCATTCAGAGCTGGGCGAATTCACCAACCTGAGAGTGAACTTCACTCAGCTACAGCACCTGCCCCACCAGGGCTACCACCAGCCCAGCGCCTTCTACGCTGTGACCGAAATGCAGGTGCAGGGAAGCTGCTTCTGCCATGGACACGCCGAGCGCTGCTCCCCCTCCGGGGACCCCAGTGCCGTGATGCAGGTGAGAACACAAGGGAAAACCAGGTGGCAAGTGATTTGATGTGTCGGTTCTCAGTACCATGCCTGGGTTCTACTCTTAACACCAGGCTCTGGCCCCAGTCCTGACCTCCTGTCCTCCACATTAGTGCCAGGGACAGCCAGTGGTGCATCAGAGCACGGTCAGCACTTAGAAGGGAGGACCTCTTCCCACTGCTTACCCCAGGCCCCATGCCGACTGAGGGACAACATCAGTGCATGTTGCCTGAGCCAGGAGGACGTGTGTGGGGGGTGTCTAGCACTCACCTGGGCTCCCTTTTGCACGGGCAAAGTAGTCTGTGGTTAACGTTTTAATGCTCAAGGAGGAAGGCGGAAATGCACAGGAGGTTGTGCTTGTGGATTGCATGGGTTCTTCCTCCGAGCAAGCCTATGCTCCAAAACAAAGTCATGTTGCATTTCCGTCACCGTGGTGATTAAACTGCCATTGCATGTCCACGATGTGGTCTTTATGACGATGGTGCGTGACCTCCCCAGGAGCGTTGACACCAACTTTACTGTCGGTCTGGGGCATTGTGGGATGGCTTCTCAAAGGCAGCAGGTTGTTGTAAACAATGGAGTGTGTCCCCCGACTCTGCCTCGACCTAAGCTCTTACGCCTCTCGCGGAGATGGAGTTACGTTGGGGTAGGGGTGAGTTAAGTCGGCAGGAGAGACATTTCAGTGTAGACACTTAGAATTCAATTGACATAAGCTGACTTACATTGACCTAACTCTGCAGTGTAAATCAGGGCTGAAGGACAGGACAAGAAGCAATGGGTTTAAATTGCAGCAGGGAGGTTTAGCTTGGACATTGGCAAAAACTTCCTAACTGCCAGGGGGGTTAAACACTGGAACAAATTGCCTAGGGGGGTTGTGGAATCTCCATCTCTGGAGATATTGAAGAGCAGGTTGGACAGACACCTGTCAGGGATAAGCTCTCCTTGCACTTGTGCTCTGGCCGCACTTTCAGTTTAATGTGCTGCCTCGGCTGTGCTTCAACCTGTTAAGTGTCGACAAATCCTAAGAGATCAGAGGGATAAGACATGGGAGCTATCAGACTGCAAATGGAGTGTGCAGTTGTGTTTCTCTCTTCCAGGTCCATGGACAGTGTATGTGTCAGCACAACACCGCTGGCCCCAACTGCGACCGCTGCGCAGCTTTCTACAATGACCAGCCTTGGAGACCAGCAGAGGACCGCAATCCCAACGAATGCCAGCGTACGTCTGTCCTCTCCTCCAACTGTGCTCACGGGCTTTTCCTCTCGCCCTCCACTGCCCTCACCGAACTCAACAGAGCCGCTGGGCTCTGTACGATGTAACTCTGGTCATTGAATTTAATCCCCTGGGCTCTTGATCACGTCTCATCAACGTTGAAAAATGGGCAGCTCCCCCGATTAGACCTACCCCAGAATGAATGGCTTCTCCTCTCCCTTGCTGTCTGTGCTCTGTTTGGAAAAGCACGCCCAGCTCTGGTGGGTAGAACTAAATGTGGAGGCTGAGGACTCTCCGAATCGTAAGAAGCCAGTTGCATTGCAGTAGCTAGAGAGGGGCAAAAATCCAGGTCCAATCATCAGAACGACTCGGGGGTTCAGAATAATAATGGACCTTGATCCCAAACCACTGGCTTGGTACACTGTGATGCAGTAGGATTTCTGGAGTGCCTAGAGTACCCCCATCAGGATTAGGGCCCTTACCTGCTGGGCAGCCCTCCCTGTGCTCCAAGGAGCGTTCAGTCTTGGCAACCGCCTTCCTCAGAGACATCACTAGAGCCCTGCACTTCTGCAGATACCCACTTTCTAGCCATGTGTATCCACAGCCACGGGTGGGGATGCAGCTCTCTCTGGCTCACCTTTGTGGCTACAGCTGTGGCTGCAGATACACATTTTGCATCGAGAACCCTGCAAATTTGCGGCTACCCGTTTTATATCCACAGCTCATTTTTGCAGCTACAGAAGCAGCGGATGCAAAATGTTGTATCTGTGCAGGACTCTAGTCATAACCTGCCAGTGCCCTTTCCCAGTGTGAGGGTATGGTGAAGTGATTGTGAATGTGATGCACAAGGATGGAGTGCCACCTAGTGCCTAGCTGGAAGAACTCCAGCTGGTGGTGGTTCCCAAAGGAGCAGCACTTATACGGGGTGTTTCTCCCATACTAGGGTGCAATTGCAATGGTCACTCAGAGACGTGCCACTTTGACCCAGCGGTGTATCAAGCCAGTGGTGAGGTGAGCGGGGGTGTGTGCGACGACTGCCAGCATAACACTGCTGGGAGGAACTGTGAGCTCTGCAAGACCTTCTTCTTCCGCAACCGGCGGCAAGAGATCACCCACCCGGAAGCCTGTCTGCGTAAGTGGCATCCCCTGGGAGGGGCTGGCCCTGCCCTCTCCCGCCCAGTGATGGCTCCGTGTGTTCCTTGTCGCAATTTTTAAAGAATTGTGTGCGTGTGTATGTGTTTCAGCTTGCGAGTGCGACCCGGATGGCACAGTGCCGGGGTCTGCCTGCGACCCTCTGACCGGGCGCTGCGTTTGCAAGGAGAACGTGCAAGGGGACCGCTGCCACCTCTGCAAGCCCGGATTCACTCAGCTCACCAACGCCAACCCCCTGGGATGCCACAGTGAGTGAGCGCGCATGCAGCCAGCCCTTCCTGCAGGGCGCTGTGGTCAGACGCCAGTGACAGGGCTCCATGTGGGGACAAAAGGGAGCTCTCTGGCCTGGGTTATGCAGGAGACCAGATTTATTGATGAAATGGTCCTTTCTGGCTGGGAAACGAACGATCTGTGAAAGCAGATGCACACGTTCGCATGCGGAATAGGCAGCTTTTTAAGAGGGTGGGGAGCAATGTTCCCTTTAAACTTTTTCATTCCTGTGTGAACTTTTCCCATTCCTGTGCAGAATAATTTTAGGTGCACCGAGGCATGTGTGAATGTGCACCACCACTAGAAACAGAAATAACCCCAGCTGTGGGCACTCTGTTAATCAGCTGGGCGGCATCTGAATCTCCCCTGAGTGGCCGGACAGGCGCACAGCTTACAGGGAACACTGGTAGTGGACACACACTTGTCTAGGTCAAATCAGAATCACCCTGAGCTTTCTGTTAGTGCTTGAACCTGGAGAGGTGGCCTCCGCCTGGTGTGTCCTGGCTGCCTGCTTCTAGGGGCATAAGAGAAAAGTGGGTCCAACTAGTGTTCCCTGTAAGCTGTACACTTGTGTGGCCACTCAGGAGAGATTCAGATGCCGCCCAGCTGATTAACAGAGTGCCCACAGCTGGGGTTATTTTTGTTTCTACTGGTGGTGCACATTTGAACATGCCTTGGTACACACAAAAATTTATTCTGCACATAGATGGAAAAAATGAGGGCACACTGGGTCCAGCCAAGCCCTTTTACATGGCTTCCTGGAGAGCGCTGAATGGGGTCTGCTTCTAAGCCAGCCTCAGTGTGGGGCTTGCAGAACAAAACCCCAGCCAGCGAAGGCTTTCCAAACCCAGCCCTTGCGGCGCTTGCGGCCCATCCAGAGGAAGGTGTCAAGTCACAGGGCCAAGGGCCCAACGAGGTTGTGGATTCGCTTCAAAACAGAGTCGATTAGGGATAGATAGTTGCTTTTAGTAATCTCACTACGTCACTACTATTGCAGGCTTAATACTGCCAGATGGTTACACCACTACTGCAAAGTAATAAAAACAATCAGCACAGGCAAAGCAATGCATAGAAGTGAGCAACAGGCACTGGGAAATGCTTACACCCGTGTAAGTCTGCGGGGAGTCCTGTTCCAGTCACCTTGCGCCCAGCCACAGTGGAAGTGGCTCCGGCTGGGGGGATTCAGGACACCCTTTGAGGTCTAGGTCCCTGGTGAGACTCAATGGGCACAGAGCTTCCTACGCTAGTTCTACTACAGTTGTTTACCGAGTGTGCATGTACCTGGTTCAACGCCATTCTTATCACTCTTATGAGCTGGGACCGAGGTCAGACTTGTTTACTGCTCAGTAGTTTCCCAGCTCAAGGCATGGGTTAGAGCTGATAAAGCCCATTTGCGGTCTGGGCTTGCAGGGTCCCAGGCCATGCTAAGCTGGGTACAGCAGGGATGGAAACTTCCATCCCAGGCCTGCTAAGCTGCAGGACCCACATGTGGCTTTCATGTGACAGAAGGGAGCAATTTTCTAGTTGGGCAACAAGCAGCAAAAGGAGGCGTGAAGCCTGTTTGGATGGGCATTGCTGGCTCACGGTGCCGAGTGTTGGGGGTGTCATGCACTCACACTCGTGTGTGCTCACAGAGGGACAGGGCCCTAACTAGCTAATTTTGCACCTGAGGCAAGACTATAAAATTGCGCTGCCCTCAGGAAACAGCGCCCCTAAGGAGCGGCCGACGTTGACCGTCCTCGGCGTGGGCGGGGGCGCTGACGTGGCGCGAGGCATGAGCGAAGAGAGTTTAGTCACTCCTGTCTTAAAGGAATTCGTTTTCTGTGTTATTTTTCTGCGCCCCCTCAGCGATGAGCCCGAGGCCAGTGCCTCACTTGCCTCGCCCTTGTTACAGCCCTGCCGAGGCAGGACCTCCAGAGCCTCGTGGGCCCCTCACTACTCCGGGCCTGTCACACTGGGTTCTGCGCCGGGCCTCGGAAGCTGCTCAGGGCAGCCCGGCCTGGTGGCTCGGCTGGCTCTCTGCGCCAGCAGATGGCAGTGTGGGCTTGTCCTTGGCACGGGGAACAATGTCCGCAACAGACTGCACGAAATGACCTCCCTAGATGGGAGAGGGAAGAGAACAGGGGCACAGAGACTTTGGAACCGGGACCTAAATGTCATGGTGCAATGTCTGGCTGGACACTGCTGTATTAAACCAAGTATGTCGCACCTGCCTCGTCAGCCCCTGGCACACAGAGGGGGTGTAGAAGCTGCCTCTTTTTGCCTCTGAATATTGGGGGGAAGCCTGCGGAGACCTTGTCCCTGTTCTGCCATCCCCTGAACTCATCCCCCTCTTGCCTCCTCCCTGCGTGCTCTTTTCCCCTTATTTATTGTACACTGGGATGTATTAGGAATAGGGTTAGAATAATAATGGACCTTCATCCCAAACCACTGTCTTCTGCACAGCCAGTCCCAGGAATGTCTGCTCCTGTTATTTATTGTACACTGTGATGCAGTAGGATTGCTGGAGTGCCTAGAGTACCCCCATCAGGATTAGGGCCCTTACCTGCTGGGCAGCCCTCCCTGTGCTCCAAGGAGCGTTCCGTCTTGGCAGCTGCCTTCCTCAGAGACATCACTAGAGCCCTGCACTTCTGCAGATACCCACTTTCTAGCCATGTGTATCCACAGCCACGGGTGGGGATGCAGCTCTCTCTGGCTCACCTTTGTGGCTACAGCTGTGGCTGCAGATACACATTTTGCATCGAGAACCCTGCAAATTTGCGGCTACCCGCTTTATATCCACAGCTCATTTTTGCAGCTACAGAAGCAGCGGATGCAAAATGTTGTATCTGTGCAGGACTCTAGTCATAACCTGCCGGTGCCCTTTTCCAGTGTGAGGGTATGGTGAAGTGATTGTGAATGTGATGCACAAGGATGGAGTGCCACCTAATGCCTAGCTGGAAGAACTCCAGCTGGTGGTGGTTCCCAAAGGAGCAGCATTTATATGGCGTGTTCCTCCCATAGCAGGGTGCAATTGCAACGGTCACTCGGAGATGTGCCATTTTGACCCAGCGGTGTACCAAGCCAGCAGTGAGGTGAGCGAGGGGGTGTGCGACAACTGCCAGCATAACACAGCTGGGAGAAACTGTGAGCTCTGCAAGACCTTCTTCTTCCGCAACCGGCGGCAAGAGATCACCCACCCGGAAGCCTGTCTGCGTAAGTGGCATCCCCCGGGAGGGGCTGCTCCCCCCCCCGCCCAGTGATGGCTCCGTGGGCTCCTTGTTGCAGTTTTTTAAGAATTTGGTGTGTGTGTTTCAGCTTGCGAGTGTGACCCGGATGGCACGGTGCCGGGGTCCGCCTGCGACCCTCTGACCGGGCGCTGCGTTTGCAAGGAGAACGTGCAAGGGGACCGCTGCCACCTCTGCAAGCCTGGATTCACTCAGCTCACCAACGCCAACCCCCTGGGATGCCACAGTGAGTGAGCGCGCATGCAGCCAGCCCTTCCTGCAGGGCGCTGTGGTCAGACGCCAGTGACCGGGCTCCATGTGGGGGCAAGAGGGAGCTCTCTGGCCTGGGTTATGCAGGAGACCAGATTTATTGATGAAATGGTCCTTTCTGGCTGGGAAACGAACGATCTGTGAAAGCAGATGCGCACGATGGCATGGCGAATAGGGGGTTTCTACGGGTGGTGCACATTTGAACATGCCTTGGTGCTGACGGTGCCGAGCATTGGGGGGTGGCATGTACTCCCACTCTTGTGTGCTCATTTGAACAGAGGCAGGGCCTCCAGAGCCACATGGGCCCCTCACTGCTCCGGGCCGCTCCCACGGGGTTCTGCGACGGACCTCGGGAGCTGCTCAGGGCAGCGCGGGCTTGTTTTTGTCCTTGGCATGGGGATGAAATGACCTCCCTAGATGGGAGAGGGAAGAGAACAGGGGCCCGCTGGACATAGAGGTTTTGGAGCCAGGACCTAAATGTCATGGTGCAATGTCTGGCTGGACACTGCTGTATTAAACCAAGTATATGGCACTTGCCTCGTCAGCCCCTGGCACAGGGAGGGGTATAGGAGCTGCCTCTTCTTGCCTCTGAATACTGGGGGGGAAGCCTGCAGAGACCTTGTCCCTGTGCTTCCATCCCCTGAACTCATCCCCCTCTTGCCCCCTTTCTGGATGCTCTTTTCTCCTTTACCGCAAACATCCCAGGTACCGAGCAGCCAGCCTCTCCGCTTATTGCAGGTCAAACGACCGCACTGGCTGAGCCAGCCTCTTTGCTTTTCAGAATGTGCCTGCAACCTGCTGGGGACGCGCCAGGACGCACCCTGCGACGACGAGACGGGGAGGTGTGTCTGCCTGCCCCACGTGGTGGGCACCAATTGTGATCATTGTGCGGCCAATCACTGGAAGATCGCCAGCGGCCAAGGCTGCGAGCCGTGCGACTGCGACCCTCGCAACGCCTTCAGCCCCCAATGCAACCAGGTACCCACCCCGGTGTCGTCTGAGGGAGCCATCTTGACAGCTGCCGTGTTGGATCCCGCGTGGCCAGGCCTTGTGCGACGGGGTGTAGTCGTTGTATCTATTGTTACGCTGCTGGGAAGCACTTTGGGCCCCTTCAGTGGCTGCTACAGTCTCGTCTCAAACTGCGCCTCGAGCATTTGTGATCCTGGCTGTGTAGCAGCACAATTAGCTTGGTGCTATGGGTGGGATGATGGGTCAGGATGCTAGACTAGGATTTGAAAAATCTGTGTCGTACGTGTGTCCTTGGGCGAGTCACTTAGTCTTTGGGTGCCATGGTTCCATCTCTAAAATCAAGATTACAATGCTCAAAGAGGAAAAACACGTTAACAATTGGGAGGCACTTCAGATACAACATAAGAACAGTCCTACTGGGCTTTCACATTAGCCGCTATGTCTCATAAGAACATAAGAACGGCCATACTGATCAAAGATCCATCTAGCCCAGTATCCTGTCTTCTGACAGTGGCCATTGTGCCCCAGAGGGAATGAACAGGCCAGGGATGGTTCAGTGATCCATCCCCTGTAGCTCATTCCCACTTCTGACAGAGGCTAGGGACCCCGCCCCTGCCAATCCTGGCTAATAGCCACTAATGGACCTGTCCTCTATGAACGTACATAGCTCTTCTTTGAACCCTGCTATAGTCTTGGCCTTCACAACATCCTGTGGCAAGGAATTCCACAGGTTGACACTGCGTTGTGTGTGCATTACAATAATAGAGATCATATAAGTACCATAGACAGATAAGTGGAGGGCAATAATATTAATTAGAACGAGCTGAAATTGTATGAATTTCAAAATTTTGGTGGACTTTTTATGGGAGAAGAATTAGGGAAAAAAATCAGCACATTGTTTGCAGTTTCCTCTCCTTCCCCACTGTTTTTCAGTCGGCTCTAAAAAGAATCCTGTCAGTGCAGCTGGCCCAGCTCTTGGCGTGAATGGATGTTTCTGGGAAGGGAAGGGGGCTGGCTGGTTTTATTAGAAGAGCAGAAGGCTGTCACAAGCAGCAGTACATGCCAGTGCCCCTGCGGTGTAGCACCGTGACACGGTATTGTGCCACCAAGTGATCACAGAGCTGAGAGCACTTATTAAATGGCCTCTTCTTGCCGGTTTTTCTTTGGAATCCGCCTCTCCCCCTTAGGAAAGGGCCACGTGTATTTCTAAAGCACCCTGCAATTGTCTGTAGCCCATCATGCCCTTGGTAGAATGTCACAAGGCAAACTGGTAATTACCAAGACTAAGCCGTCCTAAAGGATTGCTATTTAGCAAAGAAATCCTAATAGGAGCTCTTCAGATGTGCAGGAAGGGGGTCCAATTATTCTCATTAGTCAGGGAGAGGAGAGCAAGGAAAATTCAGGTTATGTACCAGGAAAAATAGGCCAATTCTGACACTCTGAGATGGGTCTCAAAACCAAACAACGGGGGCCAAGCTTTGTTGGGCTCCAGACTTTGAACCCAGATCCAGTGTTTGTGGTGGTTTTCTCTAATCGACAGAGAACCAACACCTGAGCTTGGAACATCTCGACCTTGGGGCCGTTGGAAACCCGGATTCAAGGTGTTAATGATTTGTGTGGCCAACGCCCCTAGGGGCTAGTGGAGCCAGTTGCCGTCTTATGTTAGGCGCTGCCCAAACATGTAATAAGACATTCCCTGCCTGGAAGAGGTTACAGTCTAAACAGAGGATACTGACAGAGGGAGGCTGCTTATTCCCATTTTTACAGATGGGGAACTGAGGCACTGGGAGGCCAAGTGACTTGAGTGTGTATGTATCGGGGAGTTACAGTAAATCTGTGGGGGAGTAGGGATTTGACCCCAAGTTTCAGCCCTTGTCGAGGGCAGGATAAGCTCCTGCAAAATCATCTACTCTGAAAGCAGAGCAGGCTGGCGTTTTGCCCTTAATCACAGCCCCTGTGTTGGAAGAGAGGAACATGCAGTGAATTCAGCATCTCACGCTGGACATAGAAGACTGTCGCCTGATACAGTCATGAGAACGGGGCCTTTCTGCAGCTCCGCACAGCCAGCCATGCACAGTGGAAAGCGAGGGAAATGAAATGCAGTGTTGCTTCGTTCCTCTCCTCTCCCCTAGGTGCTGCAGGGCTCAGAGATACGGAGGGTGATTCAGAAGCTGAGTCAGGCTGTGGCCACTAGTCCCAGCAACGTGGGGACACGTTTCTAAGGACTCACATTTCCCTCCTTGAAAACAGCTGACGATCTCTCCCCATCCCCGCCCCCCGCCACGTACAGTCAGAGTGGGATGTGGTGCTGTCCTGCCTTTGCATTGTCTCCAGCTGGGAAGGCCTCCGTCGCCCAGTGGCAGACACACCCGACCCCCAGCTCCGTATTCTTTGTGTCTCGCCCTGGGCCTAGAAAAGATTCTGAGCCAACGAGTCGGAGCAGAAGGGCTTGGGTAAGGGAGAGCGCCCTTCGGTCTCCATGGCGCAGGGAGGAGAACATGCAGCACCACTGCCATGGGACCTGTGCCCGGGCTTTCAAACATACATGGCAGGAGCAGAGTGCTCAAGCCAACAGGAGTGGGGGTGCATCTGTATCCTGAGTTGGCAGCACGGTTCCCAGCTCTCGCAGACACACTCCCACTGCTTGGACCACTAGTGCGGAGAGGTCTCCCTGAGCCCAGCGTGCAGATGTACACTGACGGAGATAGAGGGTGTAACTTATTGAAGAGCAGGTTAGACAGACACCTGTCAGGGATGATCTAGAATAGACGGTGCTTGGTCCTGCTGTGAGGGCAGGGGACTGGACTCGATGGCCTCTTGAGGTCCCTTCCAGTCCTAGTGTTCTATGGTTCTATGATTCAGGCACTCAAGTGTGCCTAAGTTCAATGTTGGGGCCCTGCGGTGGAAGGGAGCCACTCAGAGACATGATACGGAAGTGAGAGGGGGAAAAACTTGGGCTGAAGATGTAGCTGAGTCTCCCTCGGGAAAGGATGCAATTGCCATTGCCAGGAACTCTGCACCCGTGCTACTAAGAAGACTTTGCTCAGAAGTGTGATTTGCTGGTTCAAGAACAAGCGAGAGAGGGCTTCCTCCTGTCTCCGACAGATGTAGTTCAAAGCTGAGTCCACCCTCATGTGCCTCTCTTGTTGCAGTTCACAGGGCAGTGCCAGTGCCGGGAAGGCTTCGGGGGGCGGACATGCTCTGCTGCCCAGCTGCAGATGTGTCCACATGGCTCCTACGGTGATGCCAGGACAGGATGCCGAGGTGTGTACAATCGGTTTCTAGCACTGTTTTTTAGCCCCTGGGAAATGTGTTTCTAAAAATGTCTAGCTGCTTTTGGCAGACAAGGAGATTCCCCTCTGGAACAGCCTTCCTGTTTCTCTCTGCTCCATTTCCGGTGCCTCCGTGTGTTTAAGGCCCTGTCTACACTGGCATGTTTTGTCACCAAAACTCACCTTTTGTTGTCAAAACAGTGAGAGCGTTCATACTATAATGCAACTTTGTTGGGAAAAACACCCTGTTTTAGCAACAAAAAATTTTCAGCCCTGCGGGAGACTTCTGTCTTTTCCCTTCCCTTTATTGTCGACAAAGAGCCAGCATGGACTCTGTTGCTTGTTTTGTCCAGACAACTGGCTTTTGCCAGTATCCCACAATGCCTGCCCTGGTGGCTCTGCTCAGTGTTCTGTGATCTCTGCTGCCCTGCAGGCCTGCGCCCCCTCCCCTTTCAAAGCTCTGGGAAGTGTCTGACAGCTGAGTGAGCTGCTCCATTTGGGGAAGAAGCAAAGAGAAAATGCTTCTGTTCTGCCCGGCTAGGGACACAGCGGCAGGAAGGCGGCTGCTGCTGCTGCAGGGGGAGGGCTGGAGAGACAGCTGTGCTGCTTTGACATTCCCCAGCACAGCGAGCTCCCATCGCTACAAGGGAATCCCAAGAACCGCAGGGATCAGCTCTGCCTTCCCACCACACTGCGCAGTGGGATTCTTACCCACACTGCTTTGCTCTATCTGTCGACAGGGCAGCTAGCCATGTGGCCAGGAAATGTCCACAATGGGAGGCAGAAAAACTGGTTTGACCAGTTTTCACTTTTGGCGACTTGTACGTTGACAGCACTTTTATCGCCAACCCTTCTCTGTGTAGACAGAGCCTCCTGCTGTGTCCTGGCCTGCCTTTGTCTCTGCATGCTGGGGCTCACCACACTAAATCCTTTCCAGAGAGGACCCCTGCAAGGGCAGTGGAATGCCAAGGGGATCTGATTTAGCAGCACTGCTTTGCCTGCCACAGGCATTCACCTTTTCCTCTCCACCCCACAGAGTGCGACTGCAATTTCCAGGGCATGGACGTGCTGGGGTGCGACAAGACCACGGGCAGCTGTCTCTGCCGCTCCGGGTTTACCGGGCCTCGGTGCGATCAGTGCGAGCGGGGCTACTGCAGCAATACCCCGCACTGCGAGGCATGCCACCCCTGCTTCCAAGCCTACGACAGTGACATTCAGCGCTTTGACCTGCGCCGAGCCAGCCTGAGAAACTCCACCTTGCTACTGCAGCTGGGAATGGGGGGAGCTGGCTTCAGCACCCGCATCACAGAAGCAAAAGACAATGTGCAGCAGATCCAGGACATCTTCAGCAACCCCCTAGCGACAGAGCAGGGCTTCGGTCAGGTGTCCAGCATGCTCACTGCCATCAGGTAAAGGACTGCTCCTTGCTGGCACTGATGACTCACTCACAGTGCCCAGAACCCCACAGCGGCCTCTGCCACTTGAGCTCAAGAAAGAGTTCCCTGGGCTGGCTGCAGTAGTAGACTCTTATCCTGGGTGGTTCTGCTACTAGAGAGGGGTACAACATACAGATTTAGTGTGTTACACATTTAATCCCACTTACATTTTTGCCTGTTCCTCAGTTTCCAATAGGTCTGCTAGACAATATTGACCTCCTGTGAGCCTGCAAATTCTCTGGTTTGGCCCTGCTCAGATTCTGAGGGTGCTGGACTGGAAAGGTCCAACCTGTATCTGTCTCTCTAATCCACAGACAGAGTAGAGCAGATTGTGAGCCCCTCATTCCCTCTGTTTGCACAGGCCATCCCAGTGAAGTTGTGGCCCAGGAGGATGAGGCAGAGGAGGTGGAGAGGCAGTGCTGACCTAGGATGGAGAACATTGGGTTCCATTCCGGGCTTTGCCACCAATCTCCAGTATAATCAAGAGAAATCTTTTCCTCTGCCTAAGCCTGTTTCCCCTGGCACCTTTTGTCAGGTATCTATTCAGATGGCGAGGTTTTGGGGTAGGGATTCTCACCTCCCTTTCGCTGTATGTGTGCAGGGCCTTGCATGATGGGGCCCCGATCTCCACTGAGGTTTCTACCTGAGGTACAGATTTTACCTCTATAAACTGTGTCTTTCTGCTCCAGCAACATCCATGGTCCTACTGGACCTTGGTGTTCCAGGGTCAGAGAGTCCCAGCATGCTGCATGGTGTGTGTGTGTGTGTGGGGGGGGGGGAGCCCAGCATGCAGCTCAGCTGGGCTGCTGGGGGAATCTGCTGCTCTGCCTGTGTGGGGGAGTGGGAGCCAGGAAACCCGGTGCATGGCTCAGCTGAGCTGCAAGCCAGGGAGGTGGGGGAGGAACAGGGGAGCCAGAAATGATTTCCCAGGTCCAGCAAAATCCCTCATCTGGGACCAGTCAGGTCCCCAGGGTGCTGGGCTAGGGAGGTTCAACCTGTACACCTAAGACAGACAGATGGCGCTCTCTTACATCGTTCATTTTCTTTTCTCTTTTCTCGATTCCAGGCGGCAGGTCCAGGGCATAAATCCTTACCTACCCTTTGGGGACGACATCTCTCTGGCCAATGATCTTGAAGTCCTTGAGAAGAGACTGATTCTCATTAACGGGCAGTACCAGAATAAGAAGACCCAGTTTGAAGCCAGCCGCATTAAAGATCTTTTAGGTAGGCAGTTTTGGCTCAGTGCAGGTGTACTCTACCATCAGTAGTGACTTGACTTCTGGCTGTTTTTCCACCAGTTGGATGGGTGAGGAGCAGTTAGGATCAGCAGATAGTCATGCAGGACAGAGATGCTCTTTCTATCTGACCTCCCAGTTTTGCACCTACAGCTGATTGAATTTGTCTCCAAAACTTAGGCATCAGACAGGTCAGGCACAGGCAGGTGTTGCTACCGGTATCTCAGCAGTCTAGCTAATTTCTCTCCCAGACAGCACACACTTTCTTCTGGATGTTCAAGAAGCTCCTCTCCTCCCAAAAGACAGCCCAAGCTTAATTAAAAAAGAGAAACAAAAGCCCCTCTGAGAATTTGTCACCGGGATGGAAAGGGAGTTGAACTAATGAAGCTTTTGCACAGATGGAAGAGGTGATGAGGTAGGAAAGAGAGCCAGGTGGCTGTGAGAAACGGTTGGGAAGAGCTAATTAACCCTTGTGATGATGGTATTGGTGGATTGCCTCCATCTCTCTGTTACAGCTAGTTCCCAAAAGATTCCTTATTCGTTTCTACTTTCCCTCATTGACTCATTGCGTTGTGTAGTTCCATTGGGGTTTGCTGGCAAAACACTGATTGGAAGCAGCGGAGAATGACTCTGAGGCTTATGGTAGATTCCATCTGCTTCGGTGGAGATCCGTCTGTCTCAATCTTGGGCTGTCTGAACAAGGGCTAGGCTCTGGTGGCTCCTTTTGAGGGCTCGGGTGGGACATGTCTGTGGTTCTGTCAAGAGAAGAAGCAAGACTCTTCTTGTCGTGACTCCAAAGGGAGCCTCCCTTCACCAAGCCAGCAGGGTACATTGGTGGGGATGGATGGAGAACTTCCGAAACTTAGTGGCTTCAGCAGGAAACCAAGAAAAGCCTGGTGGTTTGTGGTGAACTTCCCTTTGAGAAGTTGGGTTCAGCTGAAAGCTGCAATTTCACCCCACATTGTCCACATTGTCAACCCCAGGTTTTACCAGGGGTTTGTTTCAGTTTGAAGTGAGTTTGCTCTTTTGTTGCCCTGTAAGGGTTCCTTCTCATCTTCCCTCTGTGCTCCAGATCCTTTCCCCCCGACGGCTGCTTTGTGCTGCTCCGCTCCAGCGAAGGAGAATAACCACGGAGAGGCACAATGTTCCTGCACCCACTTCTGGGCCATCTGGCTCCTAGTGGAGGGTTTCTGTCCAGGGGAACGTGGGAATGGCCAAGGAGTGGCTGACTTGTGTGATGCCATGCTACCAGGACAGTCTCTTGTGGTCCAAGCTAAATGGGCATGAGATAGAGCATTCTCCTCCTCCTCCTCCCGCCTCATGGACTACTCTAGGCCCTTTCTGTCCACAGGATTGGAGTGAGAAAGCCATAGGCATACTGAGAGCAGCTGGAATGCAGCCCACGATCGGTACCTGGATTTATTTTGATCTGGTTTTTGTTGGCACACAAGGGAGAGTGCAGTTGGCAGGGAAGCAATCAATGAAAAGGTCGTTAATCTCTGTCCTCATGACTAACCGCTCTCCCAGCTTCCTCCCCCATCTCTACCGCACATTCCCCGGCTGGGGAAAATCAATCCCCTGGTTTAGGGAGCCCTGCTGCATTGATGAGTCATGAAAACCATTCACGTTGCGCATGGTTTGATTCCTGCAGGAGCCTTCCAAACTGTCAGCTCTGCCTACCAGAACTCCACCAATGCCAGCCACCGCATAACAGGGACTTCGAGCCTTCTGACTCGATCCAGGGAGAACCGGAGAATGACAGAGAGTCTGGAAAGCAGCTTTACAAACCACACCTCCAGGCTGGAAGCCCTCCGGGGCGAGATGGCCTCCTTCCCCAACTTGACGCCCACTATAAACAAGGTGAAACAAGGTGACGTGGTCAAAGGGGTGGTCAAAGCCTCTCTGGCTAAGGACAGGCCTACATGCAAGTGCTGACACCACGGCTTCCTTGCGATTGTAGCTAGACTGACGCTCGCCAGAGCGTGCTACACATGTGCTGTGGTCACACCTCTGGTTGCAGGGTTGGCCTAGCCTGGGTTGTCTAGGAGGCGCTCGTTTGTAAGACATGGCGGCAGTGCACAGAGGGTAGAGGTCCCAGCCTGCCCAACTCCAGCGTGATCCAGGCAGCCTAGCATGGTATCCTGGGGTCTCTCGCCTCCGCAGGGTGCCTTGTTTAGTGTGTGGGCCCGGGGCTGAGGCAAAGTCATAACAGACACCAAGGCACTGCCTGGTCTCTCCACCGGTGACACTTTTCCTCGGCGGTTCCTACTGCATCCTGCCCCTGTCTGATTTCTGGTCAAGGTTTCCTTTTCTTTTCCTCCCCACGCTGCTTCTGCTATCGCCATGGAGACACACAGCAGCGTCTCCGGATGCCTGTTGCCGTGGAGACCATCACTCGTTCCTCTCACTGCGTTTCACAGCACCACAGCCATCCCCAGGTGAAATATCCCTGCCCGTGGCAGGAAGGGGGAAAAAGCCAGTCCCCGCCCCAGTACTGAGTCCTGCTGGCCTGCTCCTCTCAGCCGCCTCACTGAATAGACCCCCCGTGATCATGTGAGGCAGTCACATGCGATCCAACCCCATTGCCATTCACACACACACGTTCCCTAGGTCTTCTCAGCCCTCTGTACAAGCCAACCCTGCGAGTTACAGGGGATTAGTGGGCATCACATATAACTTGGAGACCAGCCGTGCGCTGGCCCTCTGCTTATTTCTAGACACCTTGGTGTATTGTATGAAGCATCTGCTGTTGTCCAAAGTCCTGATAAATGGGGGATAGGAATCTATGCCATTTTTCCCCTTGCCACTGGCAGCTGCCAAAGAGTGAGTGCATACTTCATAAATACATGCTCCAGCCGCTGTACCCAGATATGCTCTCCCAGAGTTACATACAGCTGTCTGTGCCTCCACTCCACCGCTCTCTTGTCTATTCTCTATTTAAACTCTTCCACAAAATGTGTTTCCTCTGTCGCACTATGCTCCATAGTCCTGGGCACATCTTATTTTACAGGCCTGCCCTACACGCATCTGTCACCATGTCTGCACACACAGACACTGTGGCAAAAAAAGCAAACATGGTTCTGGAGTGCATTAATGGGAGTGTTGTGAGCAAGACATGAGAGGTCATTCTTCCGGTCTACTCTGTGCTGATCAGGCCTCAGTTGGAGTGTTGTGTCCAGTTCCGGGCTCCACATTTCAAGAAAGATGCGGCGAAACGGGAGAGGGTCCAGAGAAGAGCAACAAAAATGATTAAAGGTCTAGAGAACATGACCTGTGAGGGAAGACTGAAAGAATTGGGGTTGTTTAGTTTAGAAAAGAGAAGACTGAGAGGGGACAGGATAGCAGTTTTTAAACACCCAAAAGGGTGTTAAAAGGAGGAGGGAGAAGAATTGTTCTCCTTGGCCTCTGATGTTAGGACAAGAAGCAATGGGCTTAAATTGCAGCAAGGGAGGGTTAGGTTGGACATTAGGAAAAACTTTCTGACTGTCAGAGTAGTTAAGCACTGGAATAAATTGCCCAGGGAGGTTGTGGAATCTCCATCTCTGGAGATATTTAAGAGCAGGTTAGACAGACACCTGTCAGGGATGATCTAGATGGTGCTTGGTCCTGCTGTGAGGGCAGGTGATGGGACTTGATGACCTTTTGAGGTCCCTTCCAGTTCTAGGAGTCTATGATTCTATGATTTTCTCCTATGCCCATGCTGAATGCTACACCAGAAATAGTTCTTAAAGAATACGGTGCCCCGGATATGCAAATACACCCCTTCTCTTAGCGTCTGTGTTGGAAGGTTTATCTCCTCACAGCCTTCTCACCAGCATGCGGCTTCTCTCTGTGTGTAGATTTGCAGCAGGGTTAGAGCCGAGGCCTGCACCCCTGGGCACTGCGATGGGGAGCTGTGTCCGCAGGACAGCACAACAGAGTGTGGACCAGGTCTCAGCTGCAGAGGGATTATTTTGCTGTCAAGAGGCACAACCAGAACTGCCGAGAAGACCACCAGAGAGCTCCATAGCTTCAACACTCAGCTCCAGCAGACCGTGCAGATGGTAGGTACAAAGAACGAGGTGCTCAAGGTGTCTGCTTGCACAGGTAACAGCAAGGAGGGGCAGATTACATTACACAGATAGGGGGCTGGCAGGCATGTTTACCTAGGGAGGGATTAAATAACTCACCTCAAACCTCTCTGAATTTCCTTGGTGGCTTGGAAATGTCAGAAGAACTTTTTAAAAGTTGCCATTTTGTGCTGACATTGGACGTCCTGGCTCCCTCTAACCCAAAGTTCTGAAATTCCCAGGGAACAGCTCTTCTCCAAGTGTTCCCAGTGCTCGGGGATAGTCACCCGCCATAGGTGTGTGAGTTACACTTGTTCTCACTGGGTGTGTCTAGACTATAGGTTTTTTTTAAAAAAAAGTCGCCTTTCAAAAAAGCCTCTTTCGAAAGATACTTGTAGTCTAGACGTACCCACTGTGTTTCCAGGGCAGCAGTGCAAAATGGAGAGGGATACGTCAACTCATCTTTAGATGCTGCTCCCATGCTACAGACTGTCTGCACCACCGTTAGTTAGAACCCTGCATGGACGTATTAGCTACATTTGTGCCTTCCCACCGCCTTTCGTCTGAGAGTACTTTGCACATGCCAAGGGCAGAATTTTCCTAAAGGACTAGTGTGTTAGGAGGCCAAATCTCATAGACAATCGGCTTTGAAAATCCCATCCTAAATCTTTATCCCTCAAGCCTCTTCTCCAATCCGCTGAAAATGGGGCCACCGAGGCCCAGAGCGGTGGAGGCATTTGCCCAAGGTCACCCAGGGAGTTGGAGGCAGAGCCCAGGCAGGGCAGGTGAGCTTTCTAGGATGTCTTGTGCCACATACAAACTGACCTGACAGGGGGCACTGTTGTTGGCAGATCAGGGCAGCAGAGACAGCTGCCAACCAAATCCAAAGCAATGCCCGACGTGTCGGGGACCAAGTGAGCGTAACCAGGACCCAGATAGAAGGAGACGTCCAACGCATCCAACAATTCATCCAGCAAGTCCGCAACTTCCTGTCAGGTAAATCTTACAGTCTTCAGGCATGTGAGGGCAGGATCCTGAGGGAAAAGCTCTACAGGACTCCTGAACTGAGTCCAGACCATGCCTACGCTTGTCCCTTTGTGGATGGAAATCGTCATCCACCAGAACAAAGCAGAGTGAGAACAGGCGAGGGAATCACTCCTCCAACCTGACTTACACCTATTCACTGGGACAGGGGCCTTGTTTGCTGGCTACGCTGGATGTACCAGCTCTGAGTCCAGTTAAGGAAGCTGTTGAAAATCAGGCCTTGTATTCTCCACCTTTAAATCTCATGAGAGGAATTCTCGGTGGCATGGAGAAATGGAATCCGGGCAAAAGAGTTAGGTAACCGCTAGTCTGCTGAGACCCCCTCTGGCTCTAGCTCCCTAGATGTGTTTTCGGAAGAGCAGGGGAAGTAACGACAGCAATATGAAACCCAGGGGTTTGTCCCCTGGTACAAACATTTACTTTGGGTTTGATCCATGCACACTGAACATCTTCAAGGTTTGTTTTGTATTTAGAGCTTCAATGAAGCCCAAAACAGAGTTAAAATTTGTTTCACCTGATTCGTGTGGCAAGGAAACAATGAATTGGCCTCAGATTTGCTGGGAAAAAACAGCCCAGGAGCTTTCAGAACATTTGCAATTAAATATGGGAATTGCATAACGAGTTTCAGTGGGACCTGAGAACAAGAACAGGGCCTTTGTGTGAACAGTTTTCTTCGTACTAAGAATCCCTTACAACTCCCAATGCCACCCTTGCATCAGTTCACACTGCCAGATGTGGTTAATATTCTTAATCTAACACTGTGGCCTTTTTGAAAGGGAGAGCTGCTTTTGCTATGTCTAAACGTTTTAATGTGACTAATGCACGGTGAGTCCCAAACAGCAGACTTGAATGCAAAAATGTTCTAACTTTGATATAAGTTGAATGCAGTCAGTGCTGGTATTTGACTGTTTCACACAGAACTAGATTAACTACTGGTGTAAACCTGGTGACCTCCATAAAGTTATACCAGGGACAGATTTACTCCATTGCCTCATCTGTGATGTTATTGTAAGTGGCTGTGGAGAAGGCAGAAATAACTAGACCTTGGCCTTCAGTGCTGCAGCCTGTAATGAGAAATCTGGCCCTGCTTCCTGCAGCTGTTCAGGAATCATTCTCCTTTTCCAAAGCAGAGAAAACAGCAAAAAACAAATCAGCTGAATTTAGCCCAGGTGAAAAGTGCTGGATTGATAGCTAGCTGCCATGGCCAATGTTCCCTTTAATCTTTTCCATCAAAATATGGATTTTTTCCCATCCGTGTGCAGAATAAATTTTATGTGCACCCCCCAGTAGAAACAAAATCTGGCTGTGGGTGCTTTGCTAATCAGCTGGGTGGCATTTGAATCTCTCCTGAGTGGCCGCACAAGCGTACAGCTTACAGGGAACACTGCCTGGGGCACCAAGCACTCCATCTCCAGGGTAGGTACAGTACAGCGGCAGCAGGGAGAGACTTCTTCACATGTCTGCCACTGCCATTGTACTTCTATCCTAGAGTCTGGTGCTACGTCTAGACTGCAAGCCTCTTTTTAAAGAGAGCGTCTAGACTACAACCAGTACTTTCGAAAAAGCAAGCCGATTTTTTGAAAGAGAGCACCCAGGCAGTCTGGATGCTCTCTTTCGAAAAAGCACAGTTTGAATTACATAGCGCCTTTTTTCGAAAGAGCACTTCCGAAAAAAGGTGTTCTTTCTCGTAAAACGAGGTTTTCCACGGTTGAAAAAACTGTTGCGTTCTTTCGATGTACTTTCGAAAGAACGCAGTGGCAGTCTAGACGCAGGGGAAGTTTTTTCGAAAAAAACCCTGTAGTCTAGACACACCCTGGGAGCTGAACACGTTCTCCTTCGCCTTGATGCCAAGACAGCCTCTGAGAGCCCTCTGTTAGCACCAGCTATGATGATGGCTTTTGCACAGCAGTCCGATCTAGGCCAGCTCTCCAGCAGCACTCGCTCAGCTGAAATAAACTCCAGCAAATCTTCTATGGTGCCGATTATTAACTGGGTTAAAGAACGTATCGTGCCCTACAAGCCGTGGGATGACCTATAATTCATAAGCAGATTTTAATAACGGATCGACCTTGTGAGTATTAGCTAAATAAGAAAAGCAGGTCACTCAGCACAGTCTGGTATTACAGAGATGACCAAGCCCTAGCTAATCACCAACCTAACGTCCTCTGGGATGTGCACGTCTCTTCTCTCCCAGATCTGTTACCGTCAGTGGTGTCCTAGAAGGCTTGCCCTGGATATGCTACTGAGTCTGTTGCTCCCCATTGAACTTCATAGCTTTCTTTGTCAAATCATAGAATCCCAGGGCTGAAAGAGACCCCAGGAGGTCCTCAAGTCCAGCCCCCTGCCCAAAGCAGGACCAATCCCAACTCAATCATCCCAGCGAGGGCTTTGTCAAGCCAGGACTTAAAAACCTCTAGGGATGGAGATTCCACCCCCTCCCTAGGGAACCCATCCCAGTGCCTCACCAAATCAAAGGTACTGTCTCAGCACCCTGGCTGGAAGCTTGGTTGAAGTGTTTTGCAGTGTCCTCAGTAAATCGAAACCACTTCTTAGTTTATTCCAGGTGACGGGGTTAGTGTATGCCTAGTGTTAGCTAGAGTGGCTCCCTGTGCTGGCTTGTGCAAAGCTGAATCTGGCCTATCCTCCTTTGCTCAGAGGGCTCAATGGTCAAAGAATCACCTCTGGATTTTTTCACACTGCTGACCCCTGCCTGCCTGGTAGGATCCACAAAGAGGGAGGTATAGCTGGGACACACAGAATGTCTTATCTGGGGAGCAGGTGACTCTAGCAGAATGGAGCCTAGGGGCCCTCCGGAGGGAGTGTAAAATGGGGAATATGCTAAAAGACTAAGCGAGTGGTAATCTGGCTAGAGGAACGGACGGGCACAGGGCTGGAAATTCGTAACCCCTCCACCTGGCATTTACAGTCCCCTGCTGCATGGTCAACCCCCGGGATTTCTGGCTCCCGCGCTGTGCTGCCAGGCCACTGCACCATGCCGCCCGTGCGCTGTTCTTGCCTCTCCTCCCAACTCCTTTGCTTGTAAACTCTCTAGACCCGGCCACAGACCCGGCCACCATCCAGGAGGTCAGTGACTATGTGCTCTCGCTCAGCCTCCCCACGGACACGGCCGCAGTGCTGAGGAAAATGACAGAGATCCGAGACCTGGCTGTTCAGCTGCAGTGTCCCGAGAGCATACTCACCCAGACGGCCGGGGATATTGCGAAGGCCAAGAAGCTTCAGCAAGAGGCTGAGCAGGCCAGGTAAGCGGGGCTTTACGCTGATGGGGTGAGAGTCTGTGGACCTGCTCCGAAGTCCACTGCAGTTGAAGGATTCACATTCCTCAGTGAGTGATGAAAGCCCCTGCTGAAGAGACACACTTCCATTTCAGTCCTGCTGCTTGTTCTCTCTGGGGCCATTCAGCAACTCCGACCCCCAGGTTCACCTGCTTTGTGCCTGGGTGGGAGAGTGCCGGCACGGTTGGATAGCTGACTACTGGCCAGATCCTAAGCTAGTGTAAATCTGCCTGGATTTCAGAGGAGCAGTGCTGGTTTATACCAGCCAAGTCTAGCTGCACAGCTTTTGTGTCTGTGCGGTGCCAGAGAAATGGGTCTCCAGTCTTGACTGGTGCCTCTAGCGGAGATCACAATGCAAACAATAAACCCTGCTGCTATTAACAATACTCTGACATCCCTTTGTTGTAAATACTGGGGTGGAGAGATCGTTCCCTGGCTGATGGGAACCGTTTTTGCTTCTTTTCAGCTCCTTTCATGAACTGAACATCTATTTCCAGGGACTCAACAATGGGGCCTCCATTACAATGACACAGTTACTGAGGGGGAGGGCGAGAGGATTCAATGGAGTAATCGTTATCCTGATGAAAGTTGGGAGGCTTCCTCTACAGTCCCTTTAAAAAAAAAAATTTGTGTGTCCTTGTAGAGCTGGAACGGGTTTATCTCACGATGACTCCATTGCAGCAATATTCTAGAGAGATGGTGAATGGGATCAGAGTGTAAACCTCCTGAGCGCATCTGACACCATGTCAGAGTGGTAACTTTTGGAGAATCTGGCTTGGTGTGCAGATATTGTAGGGGAAAGTAAAAAGTCTGACTTCAGGCTGGCAGCCAGTGTCACTGACTTAATTAAAGCTTTAAGCAACTAAATGGACAATTTCTTCCCCCTTAAATAATTTTTTTCTTCACTTTACTAATTATTAGAAAGAGTGGTACTTCTAATGGGGGCTATTCCCGTCTTGTCTCCTCTTCCCAGTGCTAGGAAATATAGCACCACTTCTCTTCTTGGAAGGCAGCATGGTCCAGTTGTCAGAGCACAGAAACTTCAGAACTTCTGGCTTCTATTACAAGCTTTTTATAGCATCTCCTTACAAGATGTACTACTTGTCCATCTTATTTCCCCTCTACCGTCCTTTGGCTTTTATAATTACAAAAAAGTAATTATAAAAATAATAAACATAATAAAATTATTATAAACTTAGATAGATAGGTAGGTAGGTAGATAGATAGATAGATAGATAGATATAAAACAACAAGTATAAAAATGAAAAAGTTTTGATTTACTTCCGATTCCCTATTGCATTTCCCCAGGAACCGAGCCAATGCTGTCGAGGGCAATGTGGAAGAAGTGGTGGACAATTTGAGACAAGCAAACACAGTGCTCCTGGAAGCCCAGGATCTTCTGAGTGGCTCCAGCTCTTCCCTTCGGCTCCTCCAACTTCGCATTGATGAGGTGAGTGGTGCACGCGGCGTTCCTAGCATTGTAACACTGCACAGCCTGCACGCTGCTCCTCAGAACGCTCGTGGAACTCACTGCAAAACGTCTCACCATTGAAGGCAGGTTATTAATCACATCCTTCACCCTCTCCTGCTTTCATCCTGTCCCGCTGACACAACGATGCCTCCCCCCGCCCCCAGCGTGTCAGAGAGGCTGGATCCTAGCAAAATTGGCTTGCTGTAAAAGTTGGACTGTTTTTCTCTTTGTGTTTGACCTGTGCCCTACCCCAGTGGTTTTCAAAGTACATGTCATGACCCAGTACAGGGTCATGGAGTGCCAGGCACTAGGTCGCCTTACTGTAGGGTGACCAGGTGATTAGTGGGGTTTGCTAGTCTTGGCACCACAGACCGCACTGCACCCCAGAAGTGGCCAGCAATGGGTCCAGTTCCTAGGTGGGGGTAACAGGTCTTCACACACTGCCCTCCCCCTGAGCACTGACTCCATACTCCCATTGGCTGGTTCCCAGCCAATGGGAGCTGGGGAAGATGGTGCCTGTGTGTAAGAGCAGTGTGGAGAGCCGTCTGTTCACCCCTGCCTAGGACTCAACCCTGGCACTGGCTGCTTCCGGGGCACAGCCAGTCTGAGGTGCCAGGACAGGCGGGAAGCAGCCTTAGAATCCCCGCGGCTCTGCTGACTGTGAGTCGCTGGAGGTAAGTCCATGCCCAGCTTGGCACCCAAATCCCCTGCCTCAGCCCCGAGCTCCCTCCTGCACCCCAGGCCCCTCATTCCCGGCCCGGAGCCACACTCTAGTTAAAAGAAATAATTATGTTGGGTCAAGGGCATCAGCAGTTTTCATCAACTGGATTGTGAGAAAAAAAGTTTGAAACCCACCAAGTTTGCGTGTACCCCTTGTCACTCTTGTTGTAACGCATAAGTGTGAGCTCTGCGACGGTCTTTGTTCTGTTGCGTAGAATAGTGCCTCTCATGGTGGGACCCTGGCTAGGGGCTGTACTCCCTACTGAGTCTGTATTACAGACCCATGATAAATCATACCAGAGCCTGTGAGGAGGATATAGTGTCAGTTATTTTCTTAGATGAGCTTTTCTTTAAAATACCAAACACCTTTGGCTTTTAGATCCAGTCTGTCCTTGGTCCAATGGAGAAGAGTATGAGAGGCATAACTGATCAGCTGGACAACTTCACCGAGAGACTCAGCCAGTTGCGGCACCAGGCTGAACAGAACCGGTTGCAGGCAACAGAGGCTCAGCAGAGAGCACAGGAAGCCAGTGAGCAAGCATGGAGCACTCAGCAGGTACAAGGGAGGGCTGGTAGGAGCCTAAGAATGACTCTGACCCATAATCCTTCACTCGCTTCTTGTACTCAGGCAGGTGAAAAGCCACAGGAGTGCAGAACGTGTTTGAATGGGGCCGGGAAAGTGAATTACTCTGTTTCTGGGAACATAGAATTATCAGAATGGCTCAGACCTATGGTCCAGCTAGTCTTTTAGCTCTGCCAATGGCTTAGAGGAAAGTGTAAAAACCCTGCAGGAGCAGATGTAGAATAATCTGCCCCACACTAGGTCCCCTCCTAGTCTAACAGTTAGCTTGACTTAAGTCCTGAAACATGAGGTTTAATATCCCTGCCAAAAATTATTAGCATTAACTATTATTACTCTGCCTATTTTTCAAAAACAGTGAGTAGTCCTCTGGCACCTTGAAGACCAACAAAATATATATAGTGTCATGAGCGCAAGCTTATCTGAGGAAGTGTGTTTTGCCCACAGAAGCTCATGATACTCTCTCTCTCTCTCTTTCTCTCTCTCTCTATCTTCATACACCCCATCTATCTATCTATCTATCTATCTCTCTCTAAGATGCCGCAGGACTACTCATTTTTTTTGAAGTTACAGACTAACATGGCTACCCCTCTGAGATTTTTCTGTATATTCTTGTTATCCATAGAGGTGTCTGATCCCTTTTTGATTCTAGCTAAGTCCTTGGCCTCAGTGACTTCTCAAGGCAGTGCGCTCCACCACTTAATTACACATGTGAGAAGGAATTTTCTTTTATTGGTTTTAAATTTCTCACTTCTCAGTTGCAGTGAATGTTTCCTTCTTGGTGCAATGAAATAGGGAGAAGAGGAGTTCCTGATCTCTCTCTCTCTCTTCTCTAAAGCACTCATTATTTGCTGTGCTATTATCATCTCCTTTCTATAGTGGCATCTTTTTAACCTCTCTGAGAATTTGCCTTGATTATTCTTATTGCTCTTTGAACACTTATTTCTGCAACATTCTTTTTGAGATGGGGTGACCAGTACTTTACATAATTCCAGATGATGCTGAAATACTGGCTCCTATAAAGGCATTGGAAACCAGTATGTAAAATTGTTATGGTCTTTAATCTACAATCATTTTAGAGAGTTTGTCTGTTTGTTTGATCAAGAACTCCTAAATGGTAAGAGCTAGGACCAGCAAATTCAGCATACAGCTTCTTCTTATAACTTACAGCAATGTAAGGGTTTGGTTGTGCCAGGAGAACAGGATGTGCCTGGAATGGGATTGCTTCTCATAAAACCAAACAGAAATGAGACAGAATCACTAAAGCAAGTACAGTCCTCAACACTGACACAACTGAGCAAATGTTGAAAGAGACTGAACCAAGATGAGCCAGAAAAATAGAATGAACTTGCAATAGGATTGCTTCTCAATAAACCTTACAGAAAAGAGCTAAAATGGAGAAATTTGGAGTAGTGATGTCTTTTGGCACAGCTAAATCAATGCGTAAGGTTTGAAAACTAGAAGACAATGTTAGTGGGAACCAAACTGACTATAGCCCTTTTTAGGTAAAACTTAGCAAATGATGAGTTTATAGGGCTGAAGAAACAAAATACACTTGATGGAACTCCCAAATTACAAACCTGGGCAACGCTGGGTAAATCTGTAGAGCCCTGTATGGACACAAATTTGTGACCACATCTGTATCCACAAAAATGAGCTGTGGATATCCGCATTGACATACACGGATATGGACACCTGTGGATATAAAGTGGATGTCTGCAAATTTGTGGGGTTCTAGATACAAAATTTGATATCCACAGATACGGATACCTGCGGATATAAAGTGGAAGTCCATGGATTTTCAGGGCTCTATAAATCTGCTAATATCTCTATAATGGCAATAATGGCCATTTATAACACAAAGCTGCAATAGATTGTCTAGAATTCATTTATCGCTTGAATCTCATTTATTTGCTTGAGCTCATCCTGACAGCTCGTTCCCTTTCCCACAGGGATTTGAACAAGTAAAACAAAAATACAGTGAGCTGAAGAGGCGGCTGGGACAGAGTTCAATACCAGGAGCGCACGGCAACAGGATCAAAAGTATTGACATGGAGGCAAAAGCGCTCTTTGAAGAAACTGGAGCGATGATGCTTAGGATGGAAAGTAAGTGAATTTGTGCAGCCATTGTCAGAGCCTAGTGGCAAATGGAGAAGAGAGGAATGGAAGCAGAAGTGAGGCAGTTTATTCTTAATACACAGAGGGAGTGGATACATAGCCGAACTCTGTCAACAGTAGGTTCCTCATCCCCTTTCTTCCAACTCGGTGTAGCTACATTGATCCAAAACCATAGTGCAGATATAAGAAGGCGCTTGGTAATCTGCAAGGTGAATCACCCCTAACTAAACCCTGGTTGGCCCCAGAAATGTAACGTAATTAGACACGTACACAGTCCCCTAATCTCGCCAAGCTCTGATTTGAGCAAGTCTGCGTGTAGAGACAAGAAACCTCCTGCTAAGTAAAGAACTTGCGAGTACAAATGTGTTAGGCACAGAAACCTAAACAACTGGCCACACCGAGCCCTGAATACAAAGGATTCGGCTTTGTGGTTTTCATGACAAAGGGACTGATTAACGGCCCCACCCTTGTCACTTCTCTTCTCATTTTGCTCCGCTCCAGTGGCGGCTTCTGCTGCTGCTAGATAATGTTTCAGTACAGCATCATGGGGGTGAGGAATAGAAATCTCAAGGCAGATTCATCCTCGGCCTCACCAGGACAACTTTGGGCCCTGCTGTCACTTCACCCACCACACCAGTAGCATGGGCATTTTGGGAGTGTTGCAGCTGGAGAGCAAAAGCCAACACTCCGACACCTCTGTGCCACTCCGTACCCTACAGACCTTCTGTCTGTGCCTCCATTTCACCTCTGCTACGCTGATGCTCCATGCACGCATTTCCAGTTCATGCTCCCCAGAGCCTCATTCCACGTGCTTTGGGTGCCAGCCAGGGGGCAGTTTTAGTGCCCTGGCTATGAGGCTCCAACTGTTCAAGAATGGCCCTGAGCCCAAGTAGTTACCAGCCGGAGCTTTGGCACCGCCTTCTGTGAGAAAGCAGTGGCTCTGGGGAACACCATTCATCGAAGGTGCCTCTCCGAGGCAGAGACTGGAGAGGGTGCTGCTGCTTATTGTTGGTGCGAGGCGCTTCCTGCTGTGGAACTCAGCAAGGAGTCTTGACGTTGCTAAATAGGCCAGCGTGCAATTTCCTTTCCGACACACGCAGGGCTGGGCTTGTTTCTGCTCCCATTGACGTCAGCGACAGAACTGCCATTGACTTCAATGGTCACTGTCTGGAGCAGCTTCCTTGTGCGGGGCGGGGGGAGGAGAGCGGTTAAATGACTGAGATGTTTTGGGGAGTCCCAGACAGTGGAGGAGTGGCTTTTGGGTGCACTCACTGACTGGGTTTGGGCGTGTCCTAGGCACAGCCAGTGTGTTTGGCTGTTCCGTTGGGTGCTGACCGTGCTCTCCTGACTTACATTGGGAGAGCTTGTCAATTTTCAGAGAGGTGATGAAAGACTTCAGGCCCCAGTTTTCAAATGATGGGTCTGCACACTGGGTTGCGGGATGTCAGACACTGGGTCGCCCGGCTGTAGGTTGACGAGGTGACCAGCAAGGGTGCAAGGCAGGCTTCCTCCCTGTCCTGGCACTTCAGACCCCGCTGTGCCACAGAAGCGGCCGGCAGCAGGCCCAGCTCCTAGGTGGGGCTGGTTGGGGCTCCCTGTCCTGTCTCCACCCTGGGCAGCAGCTCTGGGGGTAGGGGCCTGTGGCTGAAAGCGGCGTGCAGAGCCTCTGGTGCACCTCTGCCTAGGAACCAGGCCTGCTGCTGGCCACTTCTGGGGTGCAGTGCTGCCCGCAGTTTCAGGACAGGCAGGAAGCTGGCAGAGGAAAGCCCAAACCCAAACCCTGAGCAGCGACCCCCTGCCCAGCCCTGAGCCTCTCCACACCCAGAGCCCCTTTCTACACAACAAACACCCCACCCCAGAGCCTGCTCTGAACCCCACCTCCGCCCAGAGCTTCCTCTCACACCCTGAACCCCTCTGCCCTGCCCCCCAGCCCCTTATTATACTCCAAACCCCTCATCCTCTCCCCCCCCAGAACCTGCGCACTCAGATGGAGCCCTCTCCTCCCCCCCACACGAACCCCATCCTGTCCCCACCCCATAGCCCTCACTCTAGTCAAAAGATATAGTTCTGTTGGGTCATGGGCATTGACAATTTTCTTCAACTGGGTCATGAGGAAAAAAAGTTTGAAAACCAGGGCCTTAGGGCATAGTGTCATTTTCCTGGACTATCTTCCCCTAACCACAGCTGCCTCTCTCCTCAGCTATGGAAACGGAAATTCGGGAAAGCAACAATGCATTAATCATCAAGTCGGCCAACCTCGCAGGCCTGGAGGAGCAGGTGAAAAAGATCAGGGATGATATCCACAAAAAAATGTCCTACTACATCATCTGCTAATGGATGAGCTGCTGGGGCTCCATTTCGCCATGTACTTGCATTTCCCATCTAATGTTCAGACAATGACGGACAGTATTTTGTCCTCTCTCCTGGCTTGCAGAATTGTCTTGTTCTCAAGATTTTTGCCTTTGGCTAATAGAACAGCTGTGCCTTTAGAAAATAGCCACATGGAGCCAAGAAGAACAAGCTTACCTAGACAGAATGAATGTTACTTGGCTTGGCTGAAGGCATCTGGGGCGTCTGACATTGGCCACTGTCGGAGGACAGGACACTGGGCTAGAAGGACTTTTGTCTGACTCAGTCTGGATGTTCTTATGTTCACCTAGTGTGACTCTGGGAAAGCGGAAGATCTCACTCCAATAACTAATAAAATAAAAGCCTTTTGAAGGGAGTTAATTCTTGCATGAGGTTTGCAAACCAGGTGGGAAGCGTATTCCTTTCAGAACCCAGATTTTACCTTTTGAACAAAAACCTCAACCCACACCTTTGTTTCAGGAATATTGCAATTTCGTCACAGGAGGGGCGGGAAGAAGGTCAAGCTAGATTTCAGACCATTCTCAGGACTGGATAATGGAGTAAAAATAATAAGAGTAGAATTTACACGTATGCAAAAGCAGTGGTGCTCCAAGGTGGAGTTGAACACCATCCGGTTTGAGTTTGTTACCACCTGCGTATTTTCAACACAATACTTTGCAGGCAGAAGACGGTAGGGAACAACTGTGCATTTGCGGTGGGAATTTGTCTAGCGGGATGTAAGATATCACTTTCATATCTAGCCAAGGCTCACTTTACAAAATAAAAGTCAGCTTTATTAAGCACAGGGTTTATTACACAATTACAGACTCGGAATTCAGACCTCTCTTGGATTATCCTCAGACAACAGGGGGTGGTAGCAGGTTCTCTTCTTTCACAGCTTAAAGGAAAACTTCACAACCAGGACAGGCAATTGACACTGGATTTAAACATGCTGAAGCTTGGAAGGGAGAAGAAATTCTAGGAGAGGCATAGGCTGTAAAAGCTGTGGGGATGCCCATGACTAAATAAACACCATCTGGCTTTGCATTAAAAGAATTATCCTGTCTTCCGCATTGAACAACTATACAATAGAGACAAAGAAGCAAGATACAGCCTTATGCAATGATACATGTGTCATGTAGATGGAAGGTGCTAGCAGAAGCCTCGTGCCCATACACCTCCCTTCTCTAAAACAACTGCTCCATGTTCTAATAAGCTGGGTGCTCTTCAAGGTTGTTGCTTTGAAGGATTTCTTAGGAGTGAAAGCGTGCAGCTCTCTGATAAATGGCCACTCTCCTCTGAGAAAACGGCTCTCTGTCTGCGGCTGCCAGGAATCAGTCTCCTCTCCTCTTGTTTGTGCTATTGCTGTCTGGCTTTGAAGCGCAGAAATGCATGAACCAGCCCTTCTGGAATGGAAGAAAATTCAGTGTCACGGCTGGAATTGTTTGTGGAGACTTCCTCCAGCACACATTCCTTTCACAAACAGCACCGGGGCCGTCTTGGCCCCGCTGATCTGTACTTGAGAAAGGATTAATAAGGGATTACTCACAGAATGGGAAGGGACCTCGAGAGGTCATCAAGTCCAGTCCCCTGCCCTCACAGCCTGATCAAGGGCCATCTAGAACAGTGGTAGGCAACCTGCAGCCCACAGCCCACATGCGGCCCATTAGGGTGCTAGGTGTGGCATGCAAGACATTTTGTTTACCTTTGCCCATGTGCTGGGTTGCCAGATTCTCCTGGTTTCCATCCATGTTGTTTTTTTCCCTACCGGTGTTATTAAAGTGACAGGCACTTAAAGCCAGGGCATGTGACGGGAGGTATGTGCCGATTGCAGACAGCATTGTGAGTGCCATGTGCTCCCTCTGCCTCCAATCAAAGTGCTGCTCTGGTTCCATTGGCACCCTTTGCACATTCTAGGGAGGCAAGCGCAGGGAGCAAAACTACGCGATCTCTGGAGACAGCCTTGGTTATGACAATCTTGCAGCCCACTGAGATGAAGGAAGGCTGCTCACGCGGCCTACTCACTAGCCTCGGCTGCCCATTACTGATCTGGACCATCCCCGACAGGTGTCTGTCTAACCTGCTCTTAAAAATCTCCAATGATGGAGATTCTACAACCTCCCTGGGCAATTTATTCCAGCTGCTATAAATCGACATAGACTCCAACAGGTTGATAACGCCTCCTACTGAGGTGCTTAAAGCCACCTGTCACACTCAGTATTTGTGCAAGTATAATCTGTTCACTCTTGATATAAAAACTGGAACCAGAATATAATGTGCGGCTGACTTCTGAACTTGGGAGGAGAGCTGAGCTAACTTACGCTTTCCCTTTTACTTGGGAAACGCTTTTCTTCACGCGAAGTGTCATAGTAACACTTCCTAGTGCTTGCTTACAGCAGAGCAAACATCTGCTTGACTATTCCATGATTCATCTCCTCAGCAGTCAAGAAAGCCACCTCCACACACACGTGGACATTCCTGTATCTCTGGCAGGTGATCATGTTCTAATCAAAAGCAGGGTTCCCCAGGCTGCAGGGCCACATCGTGACTTAGACCTCACCTGGCTGAACCCCAGCTAAGGAGGGGAAAGTCCTCCAGTCCCTTGGCCCAATCAGTCCTTGATCCCTGTTGAGAATGCTCACATCAGAGCCAGCGAGTGCCAACTGCGCTAGTGGTTTGTGGGAGATGGACATTTGCCTCCTCTGAGTTGGACTGGATTCCCTCCATCGCATTTTAGATAGGCCACCATGGAGTGGTCATGTGGCAACAGCTGACTGTCACTACTGGCTGAGGAAAGGCTCCTTAGCCCATTTCACAAAACTGTCCGGTGTGCTGTTGCTCTGAGTTAAAGAACTCCCGTTTGTGCGTAGTTCAGGATGGCAGGGCTACGTTCTACCTCTCTTCTGCAAGACAGAGCCCTATTCTGATGCAACAGGATGTGAGCAGCTCCAGTGGGAACCAGTCAGGCCCCTGCATTCACACAACTGGCCTAAAGAGAAGTTGAAAGATGCTTCAATGTGTCAGATGCTTGCGGCCCCCATGCCATTCAACCAGGATTACAACTTACTCCAGAAAACTCTCTACGATCCAGACTCTTTTTGCTTCTTCCTGCTAAAGCCTTAGTCATTCTGATCTCGCTGCACTTACCGTAACAGATGTGTTGGCTCAAACGGGTGACCTGCCAATCACATGACCAAGCACACACCAGTTTGCCCAGTACCACGATGTGAATGGTTACTGGTTTTCACTGGAACGATGACCTCTGATTTGAAGTGACTGGTTGGGTGGGCGGGAAGAGAGAAAATGCAGAAAGTGAAGAGCAACATCCAGGTATGTTCTTTCACGGAGCAGAAATAACTATTTTTAAATATAAACAGTGGGCCAGCTACTCAGCGGGTGTAGCTTGGCTGATTAATGCCAGCTGAGAAGCAGGACCAGTATTTTTAGCAAATGCAACAAACACACCCCAAACCGATAGGTCCTTCCAAACTATGGAAAAGCACCAGATTGAGGATGATGGAGACAGAAACTCTCTGGAACATGGTAAGATCTGCCATGTCACCAGTGTGTCTCAACTTGATGTCCAAGGCTGTGCTCCAAGAGAGTGGGAGGAGGTTTGGCTGGCCACAACTATCCAGCCACTTTGCAAATTTTCCTCTGCCCTCCCCACCTTCCCCTCTTTCCCACCCACACCTGGTGCGTGCAACCTAATGCACCCGCCACCTTTCTAGAAAGCCCAGTGCCAGCTGGTTGCAGGAACTGTGCTGTGAAGATAAACCTGGCTCAGGAGTTAGAAGTGACAATGTGGCTACCTACTGGGTTTTGGCAGCTTTTTTAAGTAGCACTGACTCGGAACAGAATACCGTCTTCACTTTCTCGTGCCCACCGCAGGCTGAACTGCACCCGCAAGAAGTTCTAGCTGGAGAGCTCTGATTGCCCGGCAGGATCAAGCACTGGCTGATTGGCAGTGACCCATTAACCAAATGATCTAGTGACTTGCTCTGTGCCATCCGGGTGTTTTGGTCAAGCTGGCTGGGAGGCATTTGACACGCTAACGTGGGGATGAGCATCTTCTTGTCTTGACTGGGCGCCTCTTGGCTGCGGACCTCCGGGCTGTTGAGTCTGGACACTTCTGACACTTGGATGACAGGGAGGTCGGCGTCAGCCCGTGCATGGCAGTTCATGTGGAGTTTCTTCATGTGGCGCACAACGGCTGCAGCATTGAAGGCTTGCTGAGCGAGAGGAGACATAAAACAACCGTGACCATCTTGCAAGCTCCTGGGATGCTGCAGTGTGAATGGACTAAAGATCTTTAATGGGGAGTTATTGCAATGACATTGCTGCATTGCCCAGATGGGCCAAGTTCAACCCTGGCACGAGCACATGTAGGGGAGAATTTCACCCACCGCCTCTTTGATCAGGTAGCTGAGGAATAGGCTGCTCTTGCTCACAGGCAGGTCAGGGCTGCAAGCATCTGCTCAAGCATGAACCCAAATTTGGAACAAAGTAAGTAAAATGCCATGGAAGAGGCTGTTCTCCGAACCTCGCTGCCACCGGGCACAAGAATAGCTGGTGTGGTGGTAAGACACAGGGAACCAGGGTTCAATACCCACAAGCAAATCACAGTCTCTTGGTGCCTCAGCTCCTCACGAGTAAAAAGGAGCCTGTAATCCTCCCTCTTCCCACCCTAGGGTCCAGGTTAGACAGACATCTATCAGGGATGGTCTGGATGGTGCTTGGTCCTGCCGTGAGGGCAGAGGACAGGACTTGATATATTGGCATTGGAAAAGGTTTGGAAAAGGGCAACAAAAATGGTCAGGGGTTTGGAACGGGTCCCATATGAAGAGAGGTTGAAAAGACTTGGACTTGGAAAAGAAGAGACTATGGGGGGATAGGATAGAGGTCTATAACATCATGACTGGTGTGGAAAAAGTGAGAACTATGGGTCATTAAATGAAATTAATAAGTAATTAATAAGTAGCAGGTTTAAAACAAACAAAAGGAAGTTTTTCTTCACACAGTGCATGGTTGGCCTGTGGAACTCCTTGCCAGAGGACATTGTGCGGCCCAGGACTTTAACAGGGTTCAAGAAAGAGATGGGAGAGGGATCACTTGATGATTCCCTGTTCTGTTCACTCCTTCTGGGGCACCTGGCATTAGCCACTGCCGCAGACAGGACACTGGCCTGGATGGACCTTTGGTCTGACCCAGTCTGGCCGCTTTTATGTTGATGACCTCTCGAGGTCCCTTCTGGTTCTATGATTTTAAGCTCTGTGGGATCTTGTGTTTGTATCAATTTCAGCACTATCGAGAGGCTCCACTTTCAGCTGAGACCTCTAGATCCTACCATAGTATAGTAGTTCATAATATAATCAAGTAAAATATCTACACTGATTTCTGGGGGAAGGGGTCCAATGTTGAGGTGCTCATCCATGCAGTTTAAGGTGTGCTGATGGCTAAATGGTAGCCACTGGCATGTGATTTGGAAATGGTTCTAGCTCCCAACAACAAACAACCTACCCTCCATTTGCTCTTTGCAAAGTTTTTCTGGATCTGAGCACTGACAGATGGGTATATATCACGGTGAAGGGCTGTATTTCCATCAATCCTGCAGATGGGGAGAGAAGAAACAGGCTCGTAGGCAGATGGCATTTGAGAGGCATTCCGCATTCTGGAGGCAGCTAACGGCTTGGTACAATCAATCAAGAGTAATTAAACCCAAAGGAAAAACAGCAACACAGCATAATACAAACACACACTTCAGAGTTGAAAAAATAGCAGAGTTAGGGAAGTAAATATCCATTTAAAAAGTTAACTGGTTAAACAATATAATTGCAGATGTTTAATGGGTTAACTGTGCAGCTGGGATCTGACCAGCCTGTTGTGGGGGAGGAGGGTTGGTTTGGCCAGCCAGGCTGCAGTGGGAGGGAGGGTTCCCCTCACCCAGCCCTCCAGGTAACTGGTAAGCAGGGGTTAACCTTTTACAGCCCTAACCTGAGTGGGATTGTTTCCCTCCCATCTTAAAGGCGAACCGTGCACAAATAGCCACTTTAATTATCATTTTCTTTCGGCACAAAAGAGAACCAAGACAACATTTCTTGTCAGATTGCAAAGAAAACACTAGAGATTAGTAAGACATCACCATTCCGTAGGCTACAGAGAGCATTCTAGGGCTAAATGCCAAGGCTGATGAATTCCATTTGCTACCAGGTAGCAATGTTAGGATAGCAGGTGACATGTTGTTCTCACCAGGGGTGTCTCAAAGCTTTCTCACACGTGAACCTCTCGTTTGGATCCTTCTCCAGTAAGTGGCAGATGAAATCCTTGGCTGTTAGTGGGGAATGCAGAGAGACAGAATCATGTCTTAGCACTTACAGGAAACTACAGCTGACCCAGCAAACACTGGCAGGTCCAACATGCTGCTATGTGTCTAATGTTCCATGTTTAAACCCACACTCTTGTAACACCCTCCCCAAGGTAAAATGGATGTATGCTTAGGGGAGATAGCTTGCTTAGGGGAACATATTAACTGAAGATGGGTCAAGTTTTATTGCTAAAATATAGCATTGTCAGAGTGGATCAGACCTGTGGCAACCCCAGGTCAGTCTCCCATCTCTCACCCTGGCCAGACCTAGACGCTTCAGAGCTGGGGTGTGCAATAAGCAGCCCATAGGCTGGACCACCGCTTCCTCCAGCTCCCATTGCCAGAGCAGTGAACCACAGCCAACGGGAGCTGTAAGCGGCTGTGCCTGCGGACATGCAGATAAACAAAGAGTCTGGCACCCAGCCAGGGCTAACTCTGACGAGCCACATCCAACCCAAGGGCCACTTACTACCCAGCCCTGCTTCAGAGAAAGGTGTGTGGAAACCTTTGCCAGGAAGCAAAGAAAATAACTTGCTGTGGCAAATAGAATGAGACAAATAGAAAGGTTCAGAAAAGGGCAACAAAAATGACGAGGGGTTTGGAATGGGTCCCATATGAAGAGTGATTAAAAAGATGGGGGCTTTTCAGCTTAGAAAAAAGGAGACTAAGGGGGGGATATGATAAAAGTCTATACAATCATGAGTGGTGTGGAAAAAGTGAATAAGGAAAAGATATTTCCTTTTAAACCTGCTGCCGATTAATTTCATCTGGTGACCCCTAGTTCTGATATTGTGGGAATAAGGAAAAGATATTTCCTTATTCCCACAATATAAGAACTAGGGGTCACCAAATGAAATTAATAGGCAGCAGGTTTAAAACAAACAAAAGGAAGTTTTTCTTCACTCAGCACACTGTCAACCTGTGGAACTCCTTGCCAGAGGATGCGGTGAAGGCTAGAACTTTAACAGGGTTCAAAAAAGAGCTAGATAGATTCATGGAGGTTAGGTCCATCAATGGCTATTAGCCAGGATGGGTAGGAATGGTGTCCCTAGCCTCTGTTTCTCTGGAAGTGGGAGACAAGGGAGGGATCACGTGAGGATTACTTGTTGTGTTCCCTCCCTCTGGGACATCTGGTATTGGCCACTGTCGGCAGACAGGACACTGTTAGTCTGACCCAATATGGCCGTTCTTATGTTCTAGGATGTGCTTCTCTAAACTCTCCTTCCCTTGTGTTCCCTGGTAGAGCTCAGCCACTCCATGTTCAGGAGAGTTCTAGATGGCCGATGTTGCATGCCAGAGAGGGGACAGGGTGCTAGTAAGGTGCTCTGCAGTGGATGAGAGGTACCTGACTCCGAGATATCATCCCAAAATGGAGACTCAAACTCGTAGTAGCCTTCTTTAATCTTTTCAAACAGTTTGGATTCTGTCTCTTCGTAGAAGGGAGGGTATCCACACAGCCTGGAGCAGAACAGCAAGGAGCTGATTAGTGCCTCTCTCTCGGCACGCACAAGCTTTTTGAACTCTACTGGGGGCAGCTGGCGTGTCTCACAGGGATAAGGGACGAAGGGAGGAGGATGCACTATTAATCCTCACCATGCAGCACGGCTTGAGGGTAACGATTCAGAAAAAGGTTGAAAGTCCCAGTGTGCGAATGGCAGGACAAAACCCCAGTGGGTGTGTAGCTGATGAGATGAAACTGAACCTAGAAAGCACAGCGGGGGAGGATGCCTGATAGTTTTATGCTACTGAAGCAATAGTGCCCAGGGCGGACCTTGCACAAGCATATGTGGTACCGCACAAGGGGCCGCAGCAATGAAGAATCCTGAGCATCTGTCAAAAAGCAAAGGTGCTGTTGGTTCATACTCACAGGATATAAGTAATGACGCCTATCGACCAGCAATCGACAGCTTTGCTGTATGGTTTCTGTGCTAGGACCTCGGGAGCTACAGGAAATCAAAAGCAAATCAAAGTTGTAGGGAATAGAAACCATTTCAGGACAACAAATGACTTGACACTGAACAATCGTAAACCTGGTGTGCCAGGCTTTTAGGAGTTAGGCCATGTCTCCACCTACCGGAGGACCGATGCTCCAGCAATCAATCTTCCGGGGTTCGATTTAGCAGGTCTAGTAAAGACCCTCTAAATCGAATGCTGACCGTGCCCCCATCGACCATGGTACTCCTTGCTGTCACAAAGTGTAAGGGAAGTTGATGGGAGAATTTCTCCTGTCAACCTCCCGCTGTGGGGCTGCCCCAGAAAATCATTGCAAGGCACATCGACTCCAGCTACGCAATTCATGTAGCTGGAGTTGCGTGTCTTGCATCAATTTTCTCCGCCAGTGTAGACCTGGACTGAATGATTGTGGATAGAAACACATAGAAGTCTGTGCATTTGCCACCCATCAAATCCAAAGCAGCAGAAAGGCAGGATGAGTAACTCATAGATTTTTAAAGCCAGAAAGAACATTATGATAATCTAGTCTGACCTGCATAACAAAGGCCAGAGAACCTCACTCGGTAATGTGTCATCAAGCCTATAACTTCTGGTGTAGCTGTAGCCTCCTTCTTTTTAGAAAACCTTCCAGTGTTTATTTATAGACTGAAAGTGATGGAGAATCAACGTTGTCCATTTTTCAATGGTTGTTGCTGTCAGGCCCCCCCATGCTTTATGAAAATTGGCTTATGGATATGAATATGTATAACTCGAAGATGCTTTATGCAAAGCAGGTCATGTCACCTATCAATTTTACAGTTACAAGCTGCTGAATGTATACATCCTACTTTTATGCATGAATCATTCTTGTATGCGAAGTTAGAAGTGCAAAGTGTGGATCTATTTATAATTCTAAATGTGTTATTGAGGGCCATTAGTGACGCCCCAGAAACTAATGGCTCAGTCATCGAATCAATGACCTGTGAATAGTCTGGCTTGTCCTGTATACCCAAACTGTGGTTAGTCCTAGAAAGACATGTGACTATGCCCTCTGGTACTGGAATCCCTCTTGAACCTGGTATTTTTCCATGGAGATGAGGGGTGCTGAACAAAGAATTCCTGCCCTGGGGGAAATTTATTTACGCAATAAAATAAACTTCAGTTGGCCTTTGAAACTGCCTGGCCTACCCTAAGGGGATACAAAGAACTCTGAAGAAGCTGTAGACCCGGGTCACGGTAAAGGTAGACTCTGACTAGAAGCTCGTTACCTGAGATAAGACCAGCTGTTTTGGGTAAGAATTTTCATGTCACAAGTTTCTTAGTGGATTAGGACTAGCTGAGGGTTTTTTTGTTCATTTTAATTTTGTAACTTACTTTGATTTGCGGTTTTCACTTGCAAGCACTTAAATCATATTTTTTTGTACTTAATAAAACCCTTTTTGTTTATTATCAAGCTCAGTTTAAATAATTGTTTCCTGGGGAGAGGGGAACAACCATTGTGCAGATCCCTCTTGGATTGATAAAGGGGGCTGACTTTCTTATAAGCTTTCTCCGTGTAAAACTTTTACACGAGGTACGTGGATTTATTTGGGGTGATGGTCCTTTCTGGGGGTTGGTTTCCTGGGTGCTGCTGAGCCCTTAGAGCTGAAACCTTCCAGAGCTGAACTGGTTCAGTGTCTGCATTGCTCTGCAGGGGGGCAGTCACCCCAACTCTGTGCCTTGTCTGGGGGAGACCAGAGGATGTGGTCCAGCAGGACAGAGTGGTGCGGAGCCCCAGAGGGCAGGAAGGTAGACATATCACATGATGAGCACATTAGGGGACAACCCTAAAGGAACTTCTGTGATTCAACTCATCACCTGCTTGTTCTTACATAGAATTTTATGGCTTCAGAATGCTATCCAGACACGAACGTGTTGTAACACCGCCCTGTGTGATATATGGGCCCTGCGTCTTACAAAGTGGGTTTTTGCTCACAAATAAATCTGTTAGTCTTTAAGATGCCGTGTGACTCCTCAATATTTTTGTGGACACAGATGAATATGGCTACCCCTGTGTTGGGTCATTATATTAACTTGTTTATTTTGTGATTTTCAGGTTATGGGCGAAAGGTCCAGAGTATAGAATGGGCTTCCTACTGCTAGATTTTAGACCTAAAAGTAAATCCATTTTACAGATGGGGAATCAGACAAGGGAAGGAGCAGTGACTTGCACAAGGCTCGAATGTCATTTAGAGGTGGTTTAGCATGCAGAAATACTGGTGCTCTCAAGCCATGAGGTCAGGCGGTCTCTCAGACATCTTCTGCGAACCAGACACAAGGGAATGCCCCCAAAATATTACCTGCTAGGCCAAATTCTGAAATCCTTATTCGAGCAAAACTCCTGTTGATTTCAGTTAACAAAATCTCATTGCTTTCAATTTTTTTCTTAAGTATACAGTGAATTCTTGAAAAACTTCAAGATTCGACTCTAATTTTTTTAAATGTGAATCGGACACCTTCTTTCCCCTTTCAAGCCTGCTGAGATTTTGCCACCCTTAAAAACTATGTCCCTAATCTGATTCACCTGCAGCCCTTACAGTGTATTTTTATTAGCATGTTACTAATATGCCTAAGCATGTTACTTCTTTGCTTTCTTCTGGAAAGTGAATGGGAGGCAGATGAGGGCCTGTGTCATGTAGGTCATCAAGGAAAAGCCTTCCCAGCCCCTTTACTCACCAACATATCCTGGAGTCCCACAAGCTGTGGACATGATGCCATTCTGCTCCATTTTAGACAGTCCAAAGTCTGTGATCATGATTTTGGAGTTTTCCTCGGGAGTCAGGTAAAGCAGGTTTTCAGGCTGTCAGTAGGAAATGGTCAGATTTTAAATGCCGCACTGACAATCAAAGAGGGGGAACTATAATCTACAAATGACAGGTTCCTTTTTTTTCTTCAATTCATGCACAAAAATTAAAATAAAGGCCAAAGAGCCATTGGAGTTAAAGGCAAAACAGCCACTGAAGTTAATTTGTTTGTAAATAACAGGGCTTATCTTCACTTACCCTGAGATTAATCTTCCTGGGTTTGATTTAATGAGTCTAGCAAGGACCTGCTAAATCAACCGCCGATGGCACCTATGTGAACGCTGCTACTCCACAGGGTTGTGAGGAGTTAGGAAAGTCAATGGGAGAGTTTCTCCCATTAACCTCCCGCAGTGGGGACACTGCAGAAATTCAACTTAAGGTACGCCATTCTCCTAGCTGGAGTTGTGTATCTTAGGTCAACTTTCTCGTGTCATGTAGACCTGGACATAATTCACTTGTCATTTCTAGAAGCTGTCTGACTTCTAGGCCAGCAGAAGCAATAGTAGGATGACTCAGACTAAAATCTCTAGAAAGTCACTGCAGTATCGAGTGCAGACACTGGCTCTGTGGAATTCAGGAGTCAAGTTAACACTCACTGAGCACAACGCGATGGATAGGTGTGTTTGTTGCAATCCGCTCCTACTATTACCAGCTCCTTTCATAAGAGCCTTGTGAGCTTTTCATGATGAAAGTCCCAGGGTCAATCCTTAGGGATGATAGTGGTTGTGATGTGATCTTAAAAAGCTAGTTTGCTTTTGCAGTATACCCCAGTGAACCCTTCAGTGCTGCATTGCAGGCATTGCTCATTTCACAGGGCAGTGCTGTTTCCAAGGAGCGCAATATTTACCTACCTTTAAATCGCGGTGAACGATTCCGTTCTCGTGGAGGTATTTCACTGCTGCCAGGACCTGTCGGATCACCACACTTGCATCTTTCTCAGTATAAACACCTCGTTCCAAAATTCGGTCAAATAACTCCCCGCCGGAGACCCTGAAGGGGAGACAGTACACGCTCCACTAGTTAATGAGTGTGGAGATAAAAAATATCCATAGACAGAAGAAGGGGAAATTTTACTCGACCTAGATGTGCAAGAAATGTACAGCTTTATCTACAGCATCGCTGTGGTTGAGAAGCCAATGGACACATCCATGCTGTGCTGAAATGTGCCAGCATGATACTAGATCAGAAGGGGTTAATCCTTGCCAGTGGGTCGGGAAGGCCCTGTCCTCTTGGCTCTGCTGGGCATGCTCCAGCTGGGACACTGATATAAAAGGGAGTGACCCAGCACAGTTGGAGCTGTCGGCTGAAGGGAAAGGATGCACCCTGCAGGTTCCTATGGAAGGACTGTTGGCACTTCAGGACAGTGGGGTAGTCGGGATGGGTGGGTCCCCCTTTGGGCGGGTGGGCAATGAGGGCGAGGGTAGGAACGATGGGGTTGCCCCCTAGCTGGTCGTAGGGGAGGAGAAGAAATATCCTGTTATGGCCAGGGGGCCTTGTAAAAATAGGGATGTTAAATTTCGATTAATCAGCTAATAGAGTAGTTGATGGAATTTCCATCGATAAGGGGGGCACTTGCTGTGCCATTGCGCCTCTCCCTTTGAAGTGTACAAGAGCCACCCACAGCTCTTGTACATTTCAAAGGGAGAGAGGCAGTGGGAACCCGTGTCATCAGGGACTGAAGCAGTCCCCGCTGGCACGGGTTCCCCTCTGTGCCTCTTCCTCTGAAATGTTCAAGAGCCGCAAGCAGCTCTTGTATGCTCCAAACAGAGAGAAGCAGCAGTGGGACAGGCGCGAGGGGGACTGTTTCAATCCTCACTTGTGCCGTTTCCCCGCTGCCCCCTTCCTCTCCTGCTGCCAGTGGAAATGGTGCTGGGGGCAGGGAACTGGTTTTTAAGCCGGCTCCCCCCAGCACCGGCTCATGCTCCCCCCCTTACTGCCTCTCTCTGATAGAGGCAGCAAGTAGGGTGGGAAGAGACTAGTCGAGTTCCTGCTCGACTACCTGATAAGTATTTGCTTATTGGGTAGTTGACTAGTCGCTTACATCCCTAGTAAAAAGGGAGACATAAAAATGTGCACCCCTTGCCCCTCCCACTCTGTCCCTTGCCCCGCCCACTCTGCCCCGGCCCCTCCCACTCTGCTCCTGGCCCCGCTCCGCTCACTGGGCATTTCTGCTGGGGAGGAGGATCGGAGCCTCACCCTGCTCTGCCTGCTGTGGGCCAGTGGTTCTGGAACCATGCTCAGCACCCCCTGCCTTACTCCGGCCTTGCCCTGACTGCCCCAGGCTGGGGCTCCAGCTGGGGGTGGCTGTGAAACCCTGGGCATGGGGCTTGCTGCAGAGCCGTCAGGACTGTGGATGGCAAAGGAGCCCTCTGGCACCAGGAACTCTGGGGAGGACAGCAGAGCCCCCAGGCTGGCAGCCAGGACCCCTTGGAGCTGGTGGCTGTGACCCCGAGCAGCAGCAGGACCCCTCAGTGTGGGTGCAGAGGCCAGCCAGCCAGAGAGGACCCACAACCACAGGCACCCGATGTCCCAGAGGGAGGGGAAGCCATGGGAATCCAAGGACCACAAACCACGGAGGAACGGGTAAGAAGTGACTCAGGGGAACTTAATGGGGAAAGGGTCATAAAACTGGGGCGTAGCTTGTTGTGTTTCAGCAGGACACCCATCAAGCTGGGGGCAGGCCCTGGATTGGGACCTGGTGCAGAAGGGAAAGCCCTTGTCCACCTACTCTGTCACCTACCCCAACATGGTAACCCACCCCTCTAACCAATCTAACCACTAGACCACACAGCCCTGACCAAGAGGGCAGCTACATGGACTCTGACCAGGGACGTTCCTAGGGGGACAAGGGGTCTTGGGCAAACCCCTTGCCCGTACCCTGACTCTGCTCCCACCCATGCCCCCAAGTCTTGCTCCTGCTCTGCCCCCTTGCCCGAAGTCCCCTTCCCAGGGTAACATGAGCCACGGGCTTACTAAGGGTCAGGCACTAGGTGGCAGCAGGGGTGGCCCCCCCCACTACAGCAGTGGGAGCCAGAGTGACCCAAAAGCCTGCTCCACTGCACCCCACCCTGCTGCCCTCTCAGTCCACTGCGCTCTGCTTCGCCAGGGCTCTCTGCTTCCTGCTGCCTGTGAAGTGGAGCACAGCTGGCTGGCAGGTGGGCAGCAGGGCAGTACACAACAGAGCAGAGCGGAGCAGGCTGCTGGGTAGCTCCAGTTCCCCCCACTGCCACCCTGCGCCAGGGCCCCCAGTAATCCCCTGGGCTGCCATGGGCCATGTCCATAGGATGGCTGAGGTGGCCGTTGCAGGACCTCCAAAACAAAGGCCTGAGGCAGCTGCCCTGAACCATCCTATGGACAGGACAGCTCTGACTGTGGCCATTAGGCCACACAGCTCGGCATAAGAGGCCCCCCCCTTTCAGCTCACACACATTAGGTCACACTGCCCCGAGACAAAGGGCGGTGATTCCAACTCAACTGCGTGGCCATACCACTGCCCCTAAGGCTGGCGGGGGGACCAGCCCCATGACATGCCCACTGCAAGGCTTGGGGTTGCCCTGAACCCTCCTGCCTTGATGGCCCCAGTTTGGCTCCTCAATCTGAGACCAGCATTTGAAATGCCCCATAAGTAACTCACTCGTGTAATTCTGCGTGCAGCTTCCCAACTAGCCGGTCAGTACAACTGGCAAAGCTCATTGCACCCAAATTGCCTGGAGCGGCTACCGAGTTGTCTGGACCCCAACAACGGGGAGGGAGGTTCCCATCTGACTTTCTGCCTTGTGTGCTGGGCTGTCTCCAGCCTCCGCCATGTGACGGGATTGGCTGTGAGTTAATCTGTGTAAAACAATCCTCATTAGAGGAATCTACACTTAATCCCTCAGCCACAGGTGTTCCGCGCCGCTAGCTGCTTTTTTTGCTGCCGACACTTTGCCCATGTTGCACCGTGCATAGCATAGCTTTCCTGTCCTGCTAAACCACCGTGGTGACTTAGATGCTGATCTGAATTTTGATAATACAGGTTGAACCTCTCTAGTCCGGCACCCTCGGGACCTGACCAGTGCGAAGCAGAAAATGTGCCAAACCACAGGGGGTCAGGGTTGCCTAGCAGCATTACCAATACTTCCACTGCTTGCTGGGCCCTTAGAAGACATTTAGGGGTACATTAGAGCTAAATAACAGAATAGAGCCAGGACCGGTGGCTGTAAACAAACTTTATGGGAGTGCAGGAAACTTGGCCACACCCTTGATAAGTGGACATCCTGCTAACTCAAATCATGCCGGACAACGGAGGTTGCCAGACCAGAGAGTGCCAGACTAGAGAGGTTCAACCTGTAATATAAAAGAAGTCTCATGCACTATGAAGAAATGCCCCGGGTAGCTGTATATCTCAAACTGTTGTTCACAGTCCACCAATGAAGAATCTGTCTGAGTGGATATTTTTGTGCATTTGACTTTCAGATTTGAATGCTTGAATCCTGCATGAGGCCTGCTAATACGGACACACAGCATCAGGGAAATGTTACTGCTGTTTCTATGCAGCACAGACAGAGGTTTATCGTGAGGTACTTACAGCTGCATGACCAGGTAATAGTGGGTTGCACTTTCATAAATGTCTTCCAGAGTCACAATGTTTTCATGCTTTATTCTGCAACCAGCAAAGACAAACCGGGGTTACAAACCTCTTTGTGGAGGATAAAGATGCATTGTCAAGCTGAAAGTCATGGTCTGGTTTTCCTCTTGCTTTACACCAGTTTTTCTCTGGGCAAAATTCTACTCACTTCCAAAAGAGTGACTCTTCATACGGGCAGGAGTGAGTGAGATCAGATGTCTGCACGAACATTGGTTTGTGGCAAGCCAGGGGTGAATTGACCCTACACTAGCCTATTGAAGATGAACTAACCGTCTGTGCGGGTCTGGCTGAGGTGCATTAACTGTTTGTTAATGCTCTTTGATTTAGTCCTGTCCAAAGGACACTCTGTGGCCGATGCTTTCTTGCTTTGCACACTGTGTTGCCATTTACACCAGTGCAAAATGGGAGCTAAGTGAAAACAAAAGGGTAGCATTGTACACTCACTTGGCCAGTGAAGAACAAGGCTCATAACAGTAAAGGACAATAACAAATATTTTGTTATTTTTAGGCAGATGGAAAACCTTTCTGGTTACTCTTCATGCTGCTTGATCTTAGCATGTTTCTTTTTCCGGTTCTCCTGCAACACTGATGGGTTCGGCCAGGCCTGCCGATGTGTGGGTGGGGAGGGGGCAAAAGAGGCAATTGCCCCAAGGCCTAGTGAATCTAACAGAAGCCCAGGGCTTGTTAGAATCGCTGCTAGAGCACTGGGCAGCGTGCTCCAAGGCCCTGCTCTGGCCAGCTCTGAGGTCTGGCGGGGGTGGGGGAGAGCGCCAGGCCATCGGATAGTGCTGAGGGCTGTCTGTTCCAGCCCCACCCCTTCTTCCTGAGGCCCCACCTCTTCCTGGAACACAGAGCCAGGAGCTCAGGTGACCCTGTTGGCTCCCCTGAGCTCGGCAAGGGGAACGAGTAATTAAACTTCACCCCACCCCCTTTCCAGAGAATGGAAACCAATACCCAGTATCACTTAGCTTCCTTTCATCTCGTGTGATGGATAGGGGCGTGTGCACGCAGTGGTGGCAAAGGGCTGTGAGGCTCAGGGAGATGCACAGCTTTGGTTCTAATGGTGCATGTCGCGGGAAAGTAGTTTGCCCATGTGGCACATTCGAAACGATACTCACTTCTTCAGCACGGTGATTTCGTTCTCTAGGCTGCTGTCCCTGATGACAGGAGACTTCTTGATGCACTTCAGAGCAAAGAGCTTCCCGGTGATCCTTTGCTTCACTAGGAACACTTCTGAAAAGGCACCTCTGTAGAGAAAATCCACATGAAAGACCAGTGGGTTTCAATAGATGGCATAGCAGTGAGCTGGAAGCAAATATATATGGGGGAAAAGGGGAAGTAAAAAAAAAAAAAAAAAGCAAAATAATATAATAATAACATGAGAACATAAGAACAGCCAGACTGGGCCAGTCCAAAGACCCATCTAGACCAGTGTCCTGTCTGCTGACAGTGGCCAATACCAGATGCCCCAGAGGGAATGAACAGAACAGGGAATCATCAAGTGATCCCTCCCCTGTCGCCCATTCCCAGCCTCTGACAAACAGAGACTAGGGGCATCATTCCTACCCATCCTGGCTAATAGCCATGGAATGTCTCTAGTTCTTTTCTGAACCCTGTTAAAGTCCTGGTCTTCACAATGTCCTCAGGCAAGGAGTTCCACAGGTGGACTGTATGCTGCTTGAAGAAAAACTTCCTTTGGTTTGTTTTAAACCTGATGCCTATTAATTTCATTTGGTGACCCCTAGTTCTTAGGTTATGGGAACAAATAAATAACTTTTCCTTATTCACCTTTTCCACACCAGTCATGATTTTATAGACCTCTATCCTATTCCCCCTTAGTCTCCTCTTCCCTAAGATGAAAAGTCCAAGTCTTTTTCATCTCTCTTCATATGGCAGCTGTTCCAACCCCCTAATCTTTTTGTTGCCTTTTTCTGAACCTTTTCCAACACCAAGATGAATGCAATGATTAATGCTTCCACTCTAAGTGGATGGCATTTGTAATTAGTGTTACACATTTCTGATACCATTATTGTGAAGTATAGATGGCTTCCAAATTCTATTAATTTCATGTTGCCATTTTGAAATGTACAACTTAAGACGGGGTCAGGTCTCAGCAATATTTGGGAGGCAAGAACCAAAGAATATATTTGAATGCACCTTGTTAACCAAGCCTGCAGAGGTTCACATGGCTTTAACATGTAGCACTCAGCATATTTATTATGGTGTACATAAAATGACCAGTGCCTGCAGACACCTAACAAAGAATCTTTTCTGAAAGGGGGCAGAGGTGTGGCTAACATAGACAGGTTAAAGCGGAAAAATTCAGATCTAGGTATGACTCAGGTGTGTTCCAATTCAGGATCATGGTTTGACCTATTGTGTAGAGAACCCCCTCGCAAGTTTCAGTTCCAGAGTGTGAAGATCCCTGGTGTTTGGTCACTGTCTGAAAAGGAGGCAGTGAGTAGAGAAAGGGCTAAATGCACAGAACATGTAGCACAGAACCTTCCCGAGCGATGGATAAAAGGATGCGAGATTGAAGGCAGAATCACAATAGCAGCATTCAGGAGCACACTGCACCTGCTGCAAAGACAGTCAAGTGGCTACTTGTGCACATTTCAGCCCATGAGACAACTCCTCTGCTGTCAGCAGATTAAGTCCATCTCGGGAATGGCAGATACCACATACACTTGACAGCACAGGCTTCCAGTGATCAAGCATCCAAGGACATGGCTTTTGACTGCCCTTCTCAGAGTCATTGCATCATAAGCTGCTGGGACCCACAGCCAGGCTTTCCCCCACGCTAATGCAATCCCAGCAAGAAGGCTGTACTGGCAACTGTGTAATGAGGCACCAACCCAAATCCCTGACTGCTTATTGCCATTTAAGATCCTCTGGCTTTTTGTTTGTTTTTTGCCAGGACAGGGGTATTCATGGCATCCCAGCCAATGTCCATCAGTTCTCTGCTGTTCCGATTGAGGAAGTTATCCTCCATTGTCCCAGCTCAAAACACAGCTTTGAAATGTCACTGGCACAGAAGGGCTACCGGGTCCCAGACTCCCTCCCCAGAAGTGGCGGCATGCCAGTTAGGTGAGAGCTTTGTGTATAGAATCATAGACTCCTAGGGCTGGAAGAGACCTCAGGAGGTCATTGAGTCCAGCCCCCTGCCCAAGGCAGGACCAATCCCAATTGTTTGGAACCTACGTGGGGTGCTTTTCAGTGCATTAATCCGAGTCCTGCTGATCCAATGTTTTAATGTCTGGATAAAACCAGTTCACTGCACATTTCCTTTGGGCAGAGACGGCTCCAGCACTGGCTGCTCGCACAAACCCACTTAAAACTGTACGCGCTCAGTTACAATGCAGTGGATGTGTATCCAGCACATCCCGCAGAGCAGAGTTCGACTCGTTACAATGAAGGGGGAGTTATTTATAACCCGCAATCCTGTTAAAGGTTTGGCATAAGGCAGCTAACTCGGTCAGAGGACGGTGTCAGTGACTGCTTTGCCAAGCTGGCAGCCCTCCCTGCCCTGCTGGTGTTTGCTCCAAACCAGTACAGCTCTGAGCATTTAAGGGCACTGGAGAAGGGAAGAGGGTGATCCAGTGGCACTGAGGAAACCTTGGGTCTGTTCCCAGCTCTTTGACTGTGGACAAGTCTCTTCCTCTCCGTCTGTCTTGTCTGTGACACCTGTAAATTCTTCAAGGCGGGGTCTGTCCCTTACCACATATCCGTTCCGCACAGTGGGGGCACATTCTCCGTGGTAGAAGCGACTGTAATGAAAATAATAGGAAAGAAGAGAAAACAGGCCACTCTCCCATCCCCCTTCATGATGGGCCCAGCAGGCTGTCCAGATAGCCTGGTGAAACACAGAGTTGTCCCCATCTGGCTGATTTTGTACTCAGCTGCTAGCCAGCGGCAGCAACTCATAGCACAAGTTGACGAGAGAGATGAAAGCCGTGGGGGGCATGACTCGCCTGCAGTAAGGAGAAAGCAGATTCCCCGAGTCAGGCGACTCATGGTCCTGCCCATGTATCTTAGCCTCTGACATATCCTTGTTGTCCTTCCCCACATCAGCTGGGCAGCTGAGCTTCTTAGCTCGGAGAGGGGCAGATCATGTCCTAGTCAGCCTCAGGGGGAGAGCCAGTTATGGTGAAGGAGCCACTTTTTTGAAAGGAAAAAAAAAAAAGAAAAGAAAAAAACTTTTCTCCTTCCATTTCCATGGTCTCTCCTGCACTGTGGGTTCCAGCAGGGTAAGGAGGCAGAAGGAACAAATAGTGCAAGGGTCTAAGTTTCAAATCAGAGCATCACTGCTTTAAGCTACCTTCAATACAGGCTCTCTGTCTTTTTGCCCTGTGCACAGGGCCATTAACCCTTAGCCCTGGAGCAGGGATGGTCCAAGAGGCTTTCCAGTCACACTAGAAGCAGAAATCAAGGAAAAGTTTATGAAGCAGCCAGTTCCTAGCAAGTCTAGGGAGCTTAAAAGTTATGGGCACGGCTTGTGAAGTTTCACACTGAGGATTAGCCAGCACTGAGGTGTGATTATCTGACACAGAAGAATCCTCTCGTAATCTTAATGAGCTGTTGGGGGGAAGGAGGCTTTTTCTCTTGACACTGTAACTGTCACAATGCCGTGCTTCGGGCTGTGCTCCCGGGACCTCCCTTCCAGAAGGGAGCCGTCTCAGGGCAGAACTCTGCCAAGTGACAGGCCCTCTCCAGACAGACATCAAAGTGAATATTTACAAGGGGAAAACAATTCACTCTCAAGATCAAATTCAGCAGCTGGAGCTGTTGCTCAGACTCCACCACTGAATGCTCCATCTTGCCTTGCCCTCAGATCCCTGAGGTCCCGATCCCCAATCTTTAACTCACTCCTGTGCACCTATAGCTGTAGGAACCCCATTTTTCAAGCAAACTTTCCTCCCATTCATGGGCACGTAAATAAGGAATTTACCCTGCATTCACCCCTACACACACCCAGCTTCCTGCCCTGAATCCCACACACCCCATATCCACCCTGCACTGAGCCCCCCACATTCCCAGCCCCCTACTCTGACACCAGAACCCCACATCTTGCAACCCTGATGCCTGCACCCCCTCACCTCCTGCCCGGAGCCTCTTCTCATACCTCCCAGCCCTGACTCCTGTACCTTCTACATCCCCCAATCCTGATTCCTGCACCCCATGCTCTGCAACCCTGACTCCTGCACATACACACCCACACCCCTCCGCAACCCTTTGCCCTGACTCCCGTGCACCCCACGTGCCTAGCCCCCCTTGCCCAGATTTTCCACAGTTCTCAGCACCCAGCATCTCCCACTGGGATACTTGTCAGCTCCATATCCACCATGCTGTCTCCTCCATCTCATACTCTTCCTCCGACATGTACGGACAAGCCCATCCCTTCTACTCCCACCTGCCCATCCCCCTAGCAGGAGTGGCACGTGGAGAATGAAATCCTGACAAATGGGATTCAGTCTGAAAAAAAGATAACAAGAAAACAAGTGGGGTTTTCTGACCCATTCCGTCTGAAATGACAATCTCCGTTGGAAACCCATTTAAATGGCTTCATCGACTTCTCTGGGTTTCCATTGCATTTGGAACCCTTTGAGCTTCCGAGAATACTGCTGCCCCATTTATTTCAGGTTGTTGGTTTTTTTAACCTAGATCTCTATTTATTTTACTCAACTCTCTACCTTGCTAATTAACGCTGCCCTACTGAAACACCCACTGCATGTGGCGCGAATCCCTCATTTCTAATATCATCTGTCTTTGTAATGCCGTGGTAGGAAATGAACAACCTACAGATCAGATGCTAGAGCATCTGTTCCCCATTTCATTCCCAAACAAATAATTAGGCCTCCCTATTAAAAAAGGTATGGCTCAACAAAGTGGCTTTTTGTTCCCTACTACCAACTCCCCTTGCTCCGCTCTAGGGTAGTGCTATTGGATAATTTCACTCAGGGGCACTCTGCATCACCAGACTGCTGTGCTCCTTTCTGGAGGCTGGTTTGCCTCCTGCACCCCAAGATTCTCCTCACTTTAAAAGGACTTGCTTACAAAATCAGACATCAAAATACAGAAGTATCACAGCACATTCCTGAAAAATCACTGGCTTTTCATTTTGACCATCTAGTTATCAAATAAATCATTTGGAATGTAAATCTTGTACTTAGATTTCAGGGTACAGTGTATACAGCCGTGTCAACTAGTCACTCGTGTGTATGAAATTTTAGTTTGTGTGGACTTGGCTAGTGCTTATTATGTAGCTTGGGGCAAAACGAGGCACATATCTAGATGAGTTGATGTACCCCCTGGAAAACCTTTGCATACTCACACGTGTACCCCTGATGGAGAACCACTGATTTAACTCATTTCTGGGGCTGGCCAGGCAATGTAGGATTTGCAGCACCAGCCTAACTCGAGAGCAGGGTTTACCAACCTATGGGTTGGGACCCAAATATGGGTCACCATTACATTTCAAAAGGGTCGCCAGGTGTCTCCCCCGGAACACACATTTTTGAATTGCCCTGGGGGTCACCAAGTCTTCCTGAATTGTCAAAATGGGTCCCCATCTGGAAAAAGTTAGGGTTGGGAACTGCTGCTCTAGAGACAAAGCTGAATTGCACAGCTCAGGTGTAGGTTCCTGTCATAGGGGAACTTCATTCTCTGTTCTGTTCACTGCCTCTGGGGGCACCTGGCATTGGCCACTGTCAGCAGACAGGATACTGGGCTGGATGGACCAGTCTGGCCTCACTTATGTTCTAGAATGCTCTGCTCTGACAAGCCGCTCGATTCCCACGCCACAGCCTTACGCAAGTTTTCCCAGCTTTGTGCACGCACAAGAACTAGCCAAGCTGTTCGGTTCCAAGAGAGGTGACGCGCAGCATGGAACAGGTCGTCGGCAGAGTAGGCGGAACAGAGTAGATGGAGTCGTGGGTGGTGGGGAGAGGAGAGAAAAGGCAAGTTTCCAAGCAACTACAATAAAAATCAGAATAGATACTCAGGGGAGCTGACAGCCTCCGTGGGCCCCGGGCAAGGTGTGAGGTGTTAGTTCTGCATTCACGGAAGGGGTAAGGCCTCAGGTAGAAGAGCCGAGGCCGGGGCAGGCAGCCCTCCACGCTGCCCAGAGCGTGGTGCCCCTCACAGCCACACAGAGCACACAGTGCAGTGCTCCAGCCGTGATTTAAAGGGCCAGATGTCACTTCTGCCACAGTAGCTGTGGTGGTGGCTACTCTGAATCACTGGGCCCTGGGGCAACTGCCCCCAATGGCCTGTCCCTCCTGTCGGCAGGCCTGTATATATTAGATGTTTGCTTGACTGCCAGCATTGCGAATGGAAAATGCATCGAAGTATTTCTGAGCTCTGGGACGTCTCCATTCAAAGTCCTAATCCAATAAAACTCTTCCCGAATTGTTAATGTATTGTATAGTAACATCTTCAGGATTCCAGTCAAGGAACCAGGGCCCACATTGCACCGGGCTGTCTTTTAAAGAAGTGCTTCTCTAGCGCCTGTGTCACAGAGGCTGTACAAACCAGGTTAGGATGGGCGGACAAGACAAGCTAATGTGACAGGAAGGATCAAAGGTGAGCATCTTTTTTTACACACTGAGAATTAATCATGAGCACTGGCCATATCAATCTGCAGTACAACTAGAGGCTGGAGCTCGGCTATTTCCATTCATCTGGGGGCTCAGATCCAGGGCTCAGAATCAGGGGCAGTCAGAAAGTCTGGAAGGGGACTTATGGCAGGGGCCAGATTCTGCTGTCAATTTCACTGAAATTGATCAGATTTTCTGGGGAGCAGGGACCTCAAATGTTATGCCATTGCTGTGCGGCTGATTAATTGCACTTATTTATTTTCATATTTCCAGAGAGCTGCCTGGGGGACTTTAATGAAGTGAGAGAGCATGTCCTTCACACCAGAGCTGCTTTGCATTCATTTCAGCCTTTTTCCCTACTAGCATCGCCCTGGTGGTGTCTGCAGACTGGAACCGAAACCGAGCAAATATCCTCTGTGTCTGGGTCAGTCTCCTCATTAGACATGTGGTAAAACTGAACTCTGGGCTCCCTTATTCTCTGCCTCTCCTCTGGGCTATTTTCAGGCAGTCTGTGGCTGCAGACACTTCATTTTGCCACCGCTCCTGATTCCCCCGCCCCACAGCGTATGGCTATGAAAGATTTGTTCATTCAGGTTTGCAACAGATAGATGGTTAAGGGTCAAGGCAGGGTTGCTGCTCTTCATCCAAATGCAGAAGTGGATTTATGAGGAGAGGCTGAGGAATTTGGGCTTATTTGGTCTACAGAAGAGAAGAGTGAGGGGGGATTTGATAGCAGACTTCAACTACCTAAAGGTGGGTTCCAAAGAGGATGGAGAGAGGCTGTTCTCAGAGGTGACAGATGGCAGAACAAGGAGCAATGGTCTCAAGTTGCAGTGGGGGAGGTCTAGGATGGATATTAGGAAAAACTATTTCCCTAGGAGGGTGGGGAAGCACTGGAATGGGTTCCCTAGGGAGGTGGTGGAATCTCCATCCCTAGAGGTTGTTAAGTCTTGGCTTGACAAAGCCCTGGCTGGGATGGTTTAGTTGAGGTTGGACTGAGGTCTCTTTCAGCCCTAGGATTCTATGTTTCTAATTATTTGTTATGGGACTTTGCTGCCTGCCACCATCTCCACCGCTGGCACCCAGCAGGCACAAGGAGAAGACCATGTGGGATATCCTGCCATACCGCAGTGCGGGGCTGAGCCGCGGAACTGGGCTCCATGTTCTCTGCAGTGATACATTTTAGGAATGAGCCGGGAAGCAGAGCACGGGTGAAACAGAGGAATCGAGTAATGCAGCTGCCTGGTTATGAGCCCTAAAGGAGACTGGAAAAGAGGGGAGCACTCAAGATTGACTTAGAAATCTCTAGAGAGTCTGTTCTCCTGATACTTTTAGGTACCCCAAAGGGAACAACCGCTCTGTGTATAGAAGCTACCCCAGGCAGGACCAAATTGCTTTTAGTATCATTTCCAAAGACACGGCTACACCTCTGAGAGTGTAAAATCTCTCGTCTGTGGCTGGCTGTCAGCACGAGCCAACTTCACTGGCAGGTTTGTAAATGTAAGAGAAAGCAACTAAGCAGTTCTGTCACTACAGCTGCTTGTCTCCCAAACCACCCATTGCTCCGAGCTTTGAAGGGATAATTGGGGAGCCAAGCCACATCCTAATTGGAACGGAGGTCGGGGAAGGGACATTCAGCGTGCACGGTTGGCGTCTCAGAATTAAACAGGGTTCAGCATGTGAAGGAGAAATCTTTTGCTCACACAATCTTGCCATCTTAATCGAGCAATTGGTGTGGAAGCCATGCAGGTTCCAGGGCCTTGGGAAAAGTGAGTGCTTTTGTTTGTCCAACGGAATGAGACTCACAGGTGGGGAAAGGGGGAGGAAAGGAGATCCTGGTTTCTGTGTGCAATTCCGCAGCCTGAGGTGGCTTTTCTGACTCGGTCAGCAGGGTGTTGCCAGGAGTTTCATCAAAGTGATTTAAGTTTCCATGCACCTCCCTGGGTATTTAACCAATTCCTTGCGGAGGTGGAGGTGACGAAGTGGGGATGGTCTTCGCTCAGTTCACGGGTTATGCTGCATGTGGTGACCCTGTGTGCGTGCTCAGTTTCCCTGGGCACTGCACCACTATCTAGATGGCGATGGGAATTTTGGGCATGACTCACTGAGGGAGACTGCCCCACCCCCAGCACATACGTAATGGCTGAGGATTTCTGTATCCGGAACCTGGGAAGGGGGTGCAAACAGGTGACCCCTTTTGTCTCAGAAGCTGGACAAGGGAGGAGGCGGGGCTGCCTGCGTGGCTAGGACCAACTGATGGCTGAGTGTGTGAGTTAATCTCAGCTGGTTTAGGATGCAGGGAGGGGGCCCTGACTCTGGGTCCCCCTCTCCCCAAGATGGGTTGCACCGGCTGCTTCTCGTATCTGTGTTGACAAAGTCTGTTCTATGCTGTGTCCCTGTCAACTAAGAAACCTTCTGCTCCCCTTGCTTCTGAGAGTCACAGCTGGCTGCATATGGGGTGCTGGGCCCAGTGACTCCCCCCCCCCACGGTGCCAGTGGGTGAGTGGTATCATCCCCATTTTAAAGATGCAGGAAGCGGGGCCCAGAGAGGTGAACCACCATGTGCCCACAGTCACTCAGAGAGACTGGAGCAGAATCAGGAAAGGACCCCCGGCCATTCGGCTACTTCAAGGGTAAGGACCATGCTGAAGAGCAGTGTAATAGCTGGGACTCTAGGACAGAGGGACTCAACCTTTCCAGACTTCGGTGCCCCTTTCAGGAATCCGATTTGGCTTGCATATCCCAAGTTTCACCTCACTTTAAAAACAACTTGCTTACAAACTCAGACCCAAAAGCAGCGAAGCGTTACGGCACACTGATCCTGGAAAAGAGCTTGCTTTCTCATTTTTACAATCAAATGATACAATATGTGGATTGTAATAGGATTAAGCAACAAGCAGTGTAAATGACCCGAATGCAACATTTTAAGGACATATTAGGAAAATCTATGAATGGCAGCTCAGGTCTTTGCTTATAAAAAGCCAACAAAGTGATGTTAGATGGATTAGAATGTGGAAATGCAAGGGGGCTGGAAGGAGATAGTGATTGCATTGGTCCGTGTTTGTTTAAACCTCTGAGAAGTTAGCCATGTAACCAAACGGTGCCTGTCTGTTGTTATAGTCTAGTGATTCAGAGATCAAAAGTGAATATTAACATTTAGATGAAATTTGGGTGCAATCACATCATTGTCTATCTTTCTCTTCCAGGTTTGTAGGAAAATGTCTACGAACTGTTTAATGGAGAATTACTCTGCTGATGAATGCAAGTTGGGTCACAAGACTGAGGTCTGCAGTTCCAGTCTGGATTGCCCTGATATTGGACACTGGCCACCTCCTTGGACTATAACAGCAGAGCTGCTGAGTTGCAAGAAGTTCTTCCAGAATGAATGCCATGGTTTAAACTGACCTAAGGACTTTGATCATAGCTGTATGTATCACAATCTTTTCACCAATACTCTTTCCTTTCTTTTCTTTTTTAAAAATAAATCTTTGTTTAGTTCACACGCATGGGCTGTAAGCATGTATTTGGGTAAGATATGAAATGTTCACTGACCTGGTGATGTGTCTTATCCCTTGGGGTGACTAGGCAGAACAAAAGTGTCAATCATCCCCCTCATATTAGATTGGGCTGCTTTTAGGGCACTGTATTTTGGCTTTGAGTGACCAGCAAGGGATTGTAGAAGCTGTTTTGTTGCTGGATTCATAGGCAACTAGTGGATGGGATGAAAAGGGGGCACAGCCCCACCTCCTCCCTCTGCCACTCCTCCCCCAGGGGGGTTCTCCCCAGCCCATATTAGTGGGGGCATCTGTTCACCTGCGCTTCACCGGGTGGGCAGCAAGCAGCGTAGCTAGAGGATGCATAGGAGCTGGGAGAATGTAGCACCACCCCATCCCATTATCTGTTGCTGCACAGCATCTCCTCTTCCTGGCACAGCCGAGCAGCATAGCCAGAAGAACCTCTTGCCCCTCACTCCCATGGTGTTTGGGGAGCCATGACCCTTCCTTCCCTCCCTGGCAAGCATTGCCCCTGGCTGGAATGGTGAATCTCGTTATTAGTCATAGGCACCAGGCTTGGAGCTTGCCTGCCCCATTCTCTGCAGTTTGTTCTGATTAAGCAGCCTCCTGCTGCCCTCTGCCTGGGCACCTTCTTGTCCTCACACCAGTGAGATACCTGAGCCTGTTTTTCACTTGAGTAAGCCCAGCATGGAACTTAGGTTCACATGGCCCTGATTGAGAACCAGCCACCTAAGCTCCGGGGGCATTTGGATCAAGCCCCCTTCTGTTGAGGGAGACGAGAGGCAAGCGGCAGGCTAACGTGTTGCAAGTGAGCGTCTGAAGTGCTGGCGTTGGAGGTATTCCAAGGTGGGTCTCTCTCCGGCTTTCCTGTTTACGGTGTCCTGCCTTAATCCATTGGGCCAAAGCAGCATAGGCATTAAGCTACTCCCCTTGATGGTACAGCAGCTGGTGTAAGTCTTCCATGTGCTTGGTTAGTGTTCTCCTTTCCTCCTGAAGCTCTTCCTCTTGAATTAAATATTAATTGAGCAACAGCTGCTATAAGAAGCTGCTAATAGTACAGTGGGGGGGGGGCCCTGGGCTATTTAAGACAGTGGTTGGGGTCCTCCAGCAACCTGCTGAGAGGGAGTGGCTTTGAATAGGGTTCTCTGGCTTTCTTGTTGGAGAGGTTCCACATTGACTAATTGTTGTTTAGGTCTAAACAAAAGCAAAGCCTTTGGTAACAAAACAGCTAGAGCAGATAGCTGGGATGGGAGAGACAGTGGTTCAAGTCTTCCCTGGGTGAGCCTGTTCCCTTTCTCTTCTCTACTGAAATGCTCTCCTTTATTTGTCAACTGGGCCCAAGCAGAGCTTAGGTCTGTGAAGCCCTCTATAGCACAGTGGTTTGGGTATTCACCTGGGATGTCAGAGCTGTGAGTTCTATTCCCCCTGTGCCTGGTGATACAAAGAGTTTTGGGAAATTATTTGCCACCCCTTGGGCTTTTTAATAAAACTCAGATCTCTCTTTTGCCCCCTGTGGTCTTCAGCCTGCCCAGGAGGTGGGAGATCCCAGTTCCAATCCCACCTCTGCGAAGGGACTGGAGCAGGGCTCTCCTACCTCCCAGTGACTGCCCCCCCCACCACCCACCCCCTAACCCCCATCCCACCCCCCTCCCAACCCTCCCTCCCCCCCCCTAACCCCACCCCCCTGAGAGGTGAGAGCTTCCTGTCTAAGTCCCTGTCTTTTTCTCCTAAGACAATGGCTCCTCCTGGAGCAGGGACCTAAATAGGAATCTGCCACCTCCCCAGTCACCTGGGAGAGAGGATTTCCCCAGTCAAACCCCTTCTAAAGGGGCAGAGGTAGGATTTGAACTAGGAAATCCAAGGATCTCCCACCTCCTAGGCAAGCACCCAACCACCAGGCTACAGAGTGATCCTAATGCCAGTGCTGCCCCAGGCCACACTTAAGTAAAGGGGAGCAGCGCCAACAGGAAAGATTGCAGGCGCTCCCTGTTTGCAAAGAGAACACCTTCCCCCAGAACTTGAACCAAGCACCTGAGCATCACAGCCAGCTGCTGTGACCACTAAGCTATCAAGAGCTGCTTGTACTAAAGGCTCTTTTTGGCCCAATAAACAGATAATTCACGTGGACCAGCTTTAACAGGGAAGTCTCCAAGCCTATCTCACAAAGTCCAGGTGGAACTGGAACCCACTGCTCCAACAGCAGAAGCACTTCCACTAGCCCCTGTGCTACAGAGAGCCTCTTGCTTTGGGCCTTTGCTTTGGCCCAGTTAATAGTTAATTGAAGGGGAAGGGTTTCAAGAGGAAAGGCATACAAGTGCCTGCTGTTCAACTCTTTTTGTTTTAGCTGGCAGATAGAAGCCTTGAACCAGGCTCTGTAATAGCCCAGGCAAGCACCCTAGCCCCTGTCCTATAGAGAGCTGCCTAGGTAGGAGCTTTACTTTAGCCCAATTAACTGATAATTAAAGTGGAACCTCTTTAACAGAAACACAGCAGCATTGGCATTGGTCAGCTCCTGGGAGCCCCAGAGAGGAAGCAAAATGGCTAATCAGCTGTTGCCACTGTGCTTAGCCTTCTGTTCCTTGAGACAGGGTTGTTAGCCAATCATCAGGGCAGGGAAATGAGACACAAGACCAGCGTCCCCTGTAAGCTTGAGCACTTGGGCAGCCGTGCAGGAGAGATTTAAGTGCCCCCCCCCCCCCCGCTGATTAGCAGAGTGGCCACAGCTGCCCACAGCCAGCAGCCTGGGACTTCACATCTGCACACACGTTCTCAACCTTTCTGGACAATTGTGCCCCTTTCAGGAGTCTGCTTGTCTTGTGTATCCCCAAGATTCACCTCACCTACAAAACCTAGTTCTTCCCAAGTCAGACATAGAGCCACAAACACACCAGTGGCATGGAAAGACGGCCGAGTGTCTCGTGTTTACCACACAATCACACAGTGCATTGGTTGGGTTACACTTGTACTTCCAAAGTATCAGAGCCAGCTAGGGCTGGAAGAGCCCTCAGGAGCTCATCTAGGCCAACCCCGCATTGCAGTACAATTCATTGTGCTACCGGAGTCTGTTTCCCACTTCTGCCTTCCCAAACCCTGCCACCCAGGGCTGAAGCCTGTAACTTAACCTCACGGGGCCCCCCCCTGTGGTCTGGGGACCTGCACCTCTGCCCTGTCTTGCCAGCCTTGCATTTCCAACCCCCGCCCCAGACCTGTCCCATAATCCCATGGGGGCTGCAATCCCCAGGCTGAGAAACACTGAAATAGATGAATTGATGTAGCCCCTGAAAGCCCTCTGAGTACCCCCAAGAGAGCATGTGTCCCCTGGTTCAGAACCATCCTCTCGGACATCACCACCCCTGCTCTATTTGTAGTCCAAGGAAATCAGCAGACCCCTTTGGAGACAGCAGGCTCATATACGCTGTCTTCTTACTGCAGCACAGCTAGGTCAGGCCAGGAGTAGACCCCAGGAGTTTGTCCAAAGGTCCCTCTAATTTGTTCCATCCATATGGGGAATGAATACAGTTAGTTATGTGCACTGAGGCAGAGCTTGGGGCAGCAGCAGTAAAGCACATGTTTCTTAAGCAAGAAAGAGCTGCACTTGAAATAAAGCACAAGACTGCTTAGCTAGTAATAGAAGGGTGGATAATCTGTGGGAAGTAACACTAGGATGGGTGTGGTAATTTGCCCCACACATCTGAAATGTATTGAGACTTTTTCAACCCCTGTCTTTTGCCTGCATCTCCAACAGACCCCTCTTGCTTCCAATTGGGGGCGGCAAGAGATTAGCCATGATACCAGTACTTACGATCCCAGTGCTTCCATGAAGATGAATGTTTTTCGGATGTTGTTGGTCTGTTTCTTCCAGGAACGGGTATCATCCACTTCCTTGCGGCCCATTTTCTCCAGAGTTGAAGCGGGGAATTCTGCCAGGAAGCAAGAAAAAGTGGTCAGCTATGCACAGTAGAAGGGTAAAACTTAAACCACTGCAAAGTACCCATTTGCTTGGATTCTCCTTTGGAGGTTTTTGAACATTTTCTTTTGGGTCTGTCAAGCCAAGATGCAAGGACGTCAATTTGGCAATCAAAATCATGTGACATATCATGTGACAAAGCATGTGACTACCACATATCAGGATGAAAGCATTTACCCACAATTCCCAGTACAAAAATGCAAGTGCAAAGGAAAACTGTTTTTCTGAGAATTTAACACAAAATAATCACTCTCCTTGAAAATCACCCAGTGCACTCCACTCACAGGCCCTAAGCAGAAGGAAAAACTATGTAGCACTTTAAAGACTAACAAGATGGTTTAATAGGTGATGAGCTTTCACCTATTAAACCATCTTGTTAGTCTTTAAAGTGCTACATAGTTTTTCCTTTTGTTTTAGCAAGATCAGACTAACGGCTCGTCCCTAAGCAGATGAGACTTCAAGATCTATTGGATCTTACATTGCAAAATGCATCAGATGCCAAATGTGTATTATAGCTAATATTAGGAGGCTTGGCTAGAAATCTAGCTCCCATAGGGAGGGACTTATCATTTGGAGATATTAATTTAGTGACAAATGTGCGAGATTGTCAATTACTAATGGTGCTATTTTGCTGAATATTCAGGGGCTATAAAGTTGTGATTATGCGCCTGCATGGCTGCTAATGCTACCCTAATAAAGCACCCTTGAGTTAATAGATTAACCTAGCTAAATATGCAAGCAAGTAAGCAGCTCTAATATAACCTGCACCTTTTTTAAAGAGCTAGTGTTGACTCGGGAAATTTACTGACCAGTATGCTGATCTAGCTAGTAGTATACCCTGGATCTCTTTTTTTTGTTTGGTTGTTTTTTCTTTCTGGGAATATTTGCATGGGAAATGGAACGTTACTTCAGAATCCCGATGGGTGCGTCTAGATTGGCAAGATTTTGTGCAAAAGCAGCTGCTTTTGCGCAAAAACTTGCCGCCTGTCTACACTGGCCGCGAGAATTTCCTCAAGAACACTGACGTTGCTAATGTATGAAATCAGTGGTTCTTGCGCAAATACTGTGACGCTCCCGCTCAGGGATAAGCCCTCTTGCGCAAGTATTCTTGCGCAAGACGGCCAGTGTAGAGAGGAAAGTTAATTTCTTGTGCAAGAAAGCCCGATGGCTAAAATGGCCATCGGAGCTTTCTTGCTTTAGAGAGCATCTACACTGTCACAGATGCTTTTGCGCAAAAGACATCTGTGCCAATGTAGACGCTCTTTTGCGCAAATACTTTTAACGGAAAAACTTTTCCGTTAAAAGTATTTGCGCAAAATCATGCCAGTCTAGACGCAGCCAGTATTTCCTGATGTGGAGTCGCAAGCTGGTGACATCACAATTGTGGCTATAACGAAAACTGTCACATGACAGAATAAAGTTGGCATTTTGGTCTTAATTGTGCTCCCGATGGAAGAGGTCAGGGTGACTGTTCAGGAGCTGGTCGCCTGGTGCTTACCCACAACCCAGGCACAGCATGGGCAACAGCTGTCACGGAGCTCAGGCTATTCCCAGTCCACGCAAGACAACAATCAAGCTCTACTTAGCGCTAATGTCGACTCTTTGCTTTCTGTCCGTGCTCCTTGGTGAATCAGCCACTGTCTTAGCACTCACCACATAGAGGAATACCATTCCACTGGTTTCCAGACAGTGTTCCCTCTGATTTTTTCAATCCCTGTGCAGAATAAATTTTGTTATGTGCACTGAGGCATATGCAGATGTGCACCCCCAGTAGACACACATTCTGCCAGCGGCAGGTGGCTCTGCTAATCAGCTGGGCAGCACCTGAATCTCTCCTGGGGGGCCACTCAAGCACACAGCTTACAGGGTGCAATCTCTTCATTTTGGTGGCTGCCTGCACATTTGCATGGAAAGTGCAAGGCCTGGGGATGTGAGCATGTGAATTTAGATGACAATTACTGAAGGCTTAAAGCACTGGTTCTCAACCCATTTACCATTTTGGGCTGCTTATGCAGCTCTCTTTGTTAACTGGGCTCCAGCTACAGAATACATATATATATAGCTTGAGTTTCAGATATGCTGAGTCACCCACACCTCCCTCAGCTAACTAGCCTAAAGCTAGGTACTTTCGTCTAAAAGGAATGGCATAAGCACTCCTCTGCAACCAAGTCAGTGGCAGAACAGGGATTAGAACTGCAAGCCTAGCAGCTTCTAGGACTGTACACTAACCATTAAGGAACACAGCTAGGGCCATTGGGATAGCTTCAAGGGCATGCAAGTAGTATATATTCATACTTGGTTCTACACATCTAACATACTGAGATGCAAGAAGGCTAAAATTAGTGAGGTCTCTAACTTGACAATGATGACACATTCCTTTCGTAACTGCACTGAGGAGGCAGTGTGCCCTGATGGTCAGTGCACAGCATTCGGAACCAGCAGCTCTTAGGTTCTTCTCCTTGTTCTGCTATGGAGTTGCAGAGCAGCACTTATGCCATTGTTTTTAGACTAAAGTACCTAGATTTATGCTAGTTAGCTAAAACATTGGTGGGAGGTGTGGGTGACTCAGTGCATCTGAAAATCTGGCCATTTATTTTGGCAGCCCCTGTAAATGTGGCCGTAGCCTATCCCTCTCCTCTCTGTCTCAATTTCCCCAGCTCACATGACTGGCACTCAGGAAACCTAGGTCTTATGACATCCACTGACTTGCTGGGTAAATCACTACTCCCTGTGCCTCAGTTTCACCCCCCACCCTTTGTCTGCCCAGTTCAGGGATGTCCTTAGGAGGGTTCAGGACCTGGAGTGGAGGTGACGTCTGCCATGCTGGCAAATTGCACCAGCCCATGGGGCTCCCCCAAAGTGTGGGGCCCGGCCTGGTAGCCCCAATTCACCATACCTTCGGGCTAGTTCTGGCCCTTGTCTATGACATTAAGCTCTTCAGGACAGAGGCTTTGCACAGTGCTACTATAATACAAATAAACATACCACTACTGCTGCTTTCAGAGGTGTTATGAGAATCAGTGTTTGTGAAGGGACCGGGACGTGTAAAGTGCAGTATAAACTCAGAGGGGTGTGTATTAGGAGGATGAATTTTAAAGCAACCCCTTTCCCCTCTTTTTCTGTTTTATAATTCATCCTCTGTGCCTCTTGCTCCATATTTGTCACCTGAGGAAGTGGGTTGTGCCCACAAAAGCTCATGATTCTAAGGTAGAACAGGACCGTTAGTTTATAAACTCCTGAGTATTCTTAATAAGATCAAAGGTAACAGTTCAGAGCTGGAAATACATTAGAAAGCAATCAGTGAGACTCTCAGCTTGGTTGAAAAGAAATCTCCGGAATCAGCATTGACCCTTGGATCCTAGAAGAGGCTCCTCCAAGAAAAGCATACTAAGGAACTGCATTGAAAATTCTTCATTAGGCAGAATCAGATCGGCTGCTGAAAGCACTCCTTTTAAGATACTCCATTCCTCACTACGTAGGCTCAATCACAGTGTTCCATAGAAGACTTTAAGACTTGGCTGAATCTTTGGGAGAGAAAATGGAATATTTTGTTAAAGAAAAAAAGAAGTGTTCAGGAGAGATAGACAGCACTTAAGAAAAAAGATGCTGGAAGCTAATGTCTCATGACAGTCAGTTTAGATTTTTGACTCCCACTAAGCCGATTTTATTACCTTAATTAAAAGGGCCACAAAGATTTTCTGACCCCCAACACGAGATTTCAAAGGTTAATTCAACTTTGTTGAAAGAGAAATTGACTCAGCGACAAAATGATGACAGCTTGTGTCCATAAACTCTTTAAAAGCCAAGTCAGACTTAGTTTTTATCCACTTTATAGCAATGCGAGTCCTGTGTGTAGCAACCCTATTTTGTTGTTTCTCTAATTAGTGCTGATGAAGAGTTCTTAGCAGCGTGGAACAATTATTGCAAAACATTATCTGCATAGATTTGTTTGCATTTGGAAGCAAGTTTTCATTCAAGACCGTTCTTTTCACACGTTCACCTTTGCTCTCTGAAAAAAAAAATCACTGACAAAAATGAATTTTAAGCATGAATGCTTAAGTATTGACTGAAAGTGGTTTTTATACGATGGATCCACATGTACAAGTTGCAATGCCAAACTAGAACGGAATGAGGAAGACTGTGCTTTGTAGCCAGTTAATTCTAAAGCAAAACGAAAAGAGACGGGGAATTGGTCAAAAGAGGTGATGGTTTATGAGTTATTTGCTCAGTTCTGGCACTTAGAAATGCAGACACCAGCAGCAAAAGCTTCCTCAACCCCTGACACTTCCAATATGTTTCCCTAAAGGGACCCCTCGGCATCTCGATCCCAATCCCATCCACCCACTGTGTGGTGCAGTGCCATGTGGTTCCAGCTATAATGGTGCTTTCTGTGATTCCACCAGCTGTCCATGCAGAAATGGACTAACAGCCCCAATCCCTGTTCTCAGGCCACTGAACACCCGTCACCAGAGCAACAAGGCGATTGTAGGCAGTGGTGCGGGAATGTTTTCAAGAGTAGGGGGGGTGGCATTTGCCCCTTATCCCTGTCCTGCTCCCACCCCAATGCTGAGGCCGGGAGCAAAACCCTTGTATTGTGGGGGCAGCAACTGGGACATAGGGCACAGGGATGGCAGCAAAGCTCCGGCATTCAGGGCCAGCAGCAGATCCCTGGGGGTGCCATGAACATACAATGCTGTGAAGCACCTGAGTTGAGTGACTGGCAGATGCAGGCAGCATCTGCTCCTCTAGACCCAGTGGAAGGCTGATTCTGGTGCCACGAGCCAAACACAGACTGGTGGGATCGCACAGTGATGCCGCTCTGGGATGCCCAGCAGTGGCTGCAAAACTTTCCACGTGGAAGGCCACTTTGAAGTTTGTGAATGGCTTTCCCCCGCCCTGAAGCACAGCAATACCAGAACGAGACCCGCCCTGACAGCTGAGAAGTGAGTGGCAATAGCCCTGCGGACGCTTGCAACCCCAGACAGCCACCGGTCAATTGGCAATCAATTTGGAGTGGAGAAATCTGCAGTGGGGGCTGTTGTGATCCAAGGAGCCAAGGTGATCGATACTGTTCTGCTACAGAGGGTAGTAACTCTGGGAAGCATGCAGAGCATAGTGGCTTTCCTGCAATGGGGTTCCCTAACAGCCGCGGGGCGATAGATGGAACATACATCCCTCCTTTGGCCCCCGACCACCTGCCAAGGAGCACACAAACCACACGGGTACTTCTCCATGGGGTCGCAGGCACTGATGGAGCACAAGGGCTGTTTCACTGACATCGATGTGGGGCGGTCAGGAAAGGTGCACGGTGTGCAAGCATTTAGGCACCCCCGTCTCTTCCGGAAGCTGCACGCTGGAACTTTCTCTCCAGACTGAAAAATGAACATTGAAACGCCAACAGTGATGCTTGCAGGCCCCGCCGACCCCTCGCTCCCATGGCTCGTGATGCCGCACACAGGCAGCCTGGACCACGGCGAGGAGCCACCGGCTAAGCCAGGGCAGAGCGGTACAATGGGCTGGCGGGTATTTGAAGGGAAGGGGTCGCCGTTTATCAACTCGGTTAAATCTCAGCCAAAGCAGCATCCCCTTGTCGTGGCAGCCCGCTGTGGGCTCTGTGGGAGCGGTGGAAGTGAGGGGGGAAGCGTCATGCCACGCTCGTGCGGAGGGTCCAGGCAGAGTGCCCGGCCACGTAGGGTGAGCTGTCAGACACCCGGGCAATAAGGCGAGCATGTGGCAATAAGGGCTCTCACGCCCTCCTGCACCGCATGCCTCTCCTGCAGCAGCGTTGTCCTCCACTCATTCCCTGGCCATGGCAGTGGCTTGCATTTGCTCCTTGAACACATTGTCCCGAGTGTGTTTTCACCTTCAGAGCCGGGGAAGTGTGTCGCACACTCACTGCTGCACCTGCTCCCATGAACACGGAAGGGCGGACTGTGCAGGAGATAAACCACGGAGCGTAGAAAGTTCATCTCTTGGCATAAGGGAACGTCTGTCCAAAGACAATGGCGGTGTGTTAAGTACAAGACTAGTGAGGCTTTTAAGTGGCCGCTATGCAGCAGGTACACCACCGTGGTCTTAGGGGAGCAGCTGGACTCGACTGGGTGGCAGGCATTGTAAGGCACAGGTTGGGGCTTGAGCCTGCGGGGGTGAGGAGATCCAAGTGTGGGGGCAGGGTGGGGCAGGGCAGGGGCATGTATTTGGCAACTCCCATTTGCTGGGAGAGTGCAACTTTCCCTTCCTGCAGGATTCTGCAGGAGGGAGTGGGGAGGGGCACAGGGCAGAGTCTCAAGCCACGCTTCACTGGGAATGAGCAAATGCTGGGGTATCAGTTACAATAGCAGCTTCCCCGGCTCCATCCAGGCTGCCACGTGCAATATCCGTCTCCCTGACTCTCACAGAGCGACAGGGAGCGGATGCTGACGGAACGTGGCCAGAGACCTGGCGCTTACGCTGCACTGCTTTGCGCTGCGGTGCCGCCGGACCACCGACTGTTGGCTGGGCACGGGAAGGTGTCCTGCCAGGCAGGACGGAATGAGCCAGGCCTCCCCAGAAACCTCGAGAGTAGGGTGAAAGAGCTGCCCTAGGAGAGCTTTGTAGGGGTGTGCAGGGAGGATTCCTGCTCCGTTTCCAGGCACGTTAGCAAGCTGGTCTGGGGAGTCCTCGCTGGGTCGGCAGAGTGGCTGCCACCGATCGCACCCAGTTGCCTTAACCCGCTCGTGGCATGATTCAAAATATGAACTCACCTGCACTGCCCTTCCCCCATCAGGGCCTGGCAGGGGGACGTCCTGGGAGGAGGGGACTGGCTCCCAAGTGAAATAAGGGTCCTGTTTGTCAGTGAGATTAGAAGCACCACTTGCCTGTGGACCATTCTCCTCCTCCTCTTCTTCATCCACTGCTGCTGCCTGAGGAGTGTATTGGCAGGAATCCCCAGACCGGCTTGGGAAGCTGGTCGGGTCCTCCCTAGGATCCCAAGCGGCTGCTCATAAAAGCGGCATGTTTGCGGCAATGACCCAGACTGCCCGTTTGCCTCCTTTGTCCTCTGGCACGCCTGCCTCAGCTCCTTTATCTTCACGTGGCACAGCTGGGCGCCCCTGGTGTATCCTTTCTCTGCCACGCCCTGTGCGATATGGGCATCGATACCAGTGTTCCTTTTGCTGCTTCCTAGTTCTGCCTGAACCGAATCCTCTCCTCACGCAACAATGAGGCCCAGGATCTCCTGAATGGTCCAGGCTGGTGCCTGTTTGTGACCCTGGGCATTCGTGGTCAGGAGCATGGCTCAGGTGCGCTGCCTGCTCGGAGGTCTGCTCGCCACCCACCTGGCCACACAGGAAATGAAATTCACATTTTCCTAGGGCGTCTCCTGTGCACCCAGAGAGCAGCAGAGTTGGACATCTTGGCTAGAGTGGTCAGAATGGAGCACTGTGGGATACCTCCCAGAGGCCAAGAACATCGACTTTCCCAGTGCTGCGTCCACACTAGCCTAACGTCGACCATGAAATGTCAAATTTATTGTTGCGCCTCGTGAAAAGCAGGAATACTGAAATAGACTTTAAAGGTCCTTAAAGTCGACAGAACGGGGTCCATGGTGTGGACTCATTTAGAAAATCAACCAAATGTGGCCAAGTTCGACCTAAACCCCCAGTGCAGACCAGGCCTGAATATGTCACTTCTCCTGCCGGTCACAGAGGTGGATAGCCGTGACATAGGTGACATTCCTGTGAGGCTAGATACACTGAAGATGTGGGGATTGTGTAAGCATATGACAGATGAAGTGCCCGTCTTCCTCCTCCCGTGCTAGAATAAGGAGACTTTCAAAATCCTTCCTTCCCTTGCCAGTTCATTGCTAAAGAACTAGTTGCAGAAGAATACTGTACACAACACAGAACTAGTTGCAGAAGGATACTATACACAACACAGAAAAGATCCCTGGATGACAGTGTCATGCGACTGGCAACTTATACAATGCACCCTGCTACTTTGCCCTCCACTCTTCTCTCCCTGGGCTGTTTACGCACCTCCTGCAATTTGCCCTAATTCTAGAAAGTGGTGTGGGACACAGACAGTCTTTGTTTCACTTTGTTCATTCATTGCTTAGCACAAATGGTTCCCTGCTCTCTTCTGAGACTACTACCACAGTGCAAATTAATGCTTATTACCGTATTCCTACTCACTTGTTTGTGTTGGTTTCATTTTTCTACAGAGAATTCAAATATTATGATAAAAGCTGGGCAAGCCAATTGTGTGCTTGGCCTGGCATATTTCCCTAACAATTTTGCATATATGTGTATGCCTGTATTCCTTTTGTCAGTCTCTTCTTGGCACTCTGTTAGGAAGTATCCTTTTGTTTCCTCCATATCTTCCATTCACATCAAAGGAAAAAAACACACAGAAGGAGAAAACGGGAGCAGAGTAGTCTGAGTAAGTGCTTGGAAAATACATTCTTCTAGAATCTTAGACGTCAGAGTGAGAAAAGATTTCTCTGTTCATTTTCCCCATTCCCTTTTGGCAATGCAAGAACAAAAGGCTTTCTTTTTATTTTCAGTATATTGAGTTTGCACAATAAAATGGAAATACTCACTGAGTAGTTATGGCTTGTAAAGCCTTTTGAAGAGCTAAGTGTTATTTTAATGTATTTAGCCACCCCACCGCATTCCATATAGGGCTGGAGAATACTGAACCCTTTTTCTACTTCATGCTGACAAGTATCTGTGTTGTAAATGACGAGTAATTGCTATGGTCCCACCTAACATTTTTGCTCTTTCAGAGCAATAAACAGGACTGCTGAGCCAGGGAATGACGCATCACGGCGTAGAAATTCGTATGTTGTTGTAATCTTGCTTAAATATTTCCTTCAGAACTTGGTTTGGCTTTCATATCACACCGCAGCAGAGCCCTCTGCAGACAATCTGCTTCTGCATTTCCTGAGCAAACCCCGCCGTACCACTTGATTCATAACCTTGCGACAACGATTCACAAGAGGGGGGAAAATGAAGCGGTGGTTTTGTCTTTAGAACAAGAACCACATCAAAAAGGTGAATGGGATGGGAAGAGAAAAGCCAAAAGGATTTGTTTTGTGAAATGCAACAAAGTAAGTGTTCTGCATGTAAATGAATGGATGGACCCTGGTGGCATTAGATGGGTGAGGGGACAGCACCATGAGGAAGTGAACGGCAGAGAACCCCAATTCTTATGCATTAACCCAAACCTACATTAAGCATCTTAAATTCTTGCTACTGATACCAAAATTTGGAGTTAATTTGGAGTCTTCCCCTGCTGAATTACATTTTCCAGGTAAACAGATTAATTTAAATAGTTTAAAAGTAAAACTGTGCTACCCATATTACAAGTCCCATGTGTAACCTATGAGAGCCGAGAAATTACAGCATCCGCTTCTGTAAAACTGTACTGCACTATTTTGTTATACGATAAGAAAAGTGAACTTAAAACAGAAAACACCGTCCAGAACCTAAAGTCTTTTTTTGCCCAGAACAAGCAAGGAAGGCAAATAGTTAAGGAAATGCTTTGCTTACCCAAAGGGTCACAGAGGAAGCAGCTCTGGTTCTGTCTCTTGTTCCGCTCCTACAGGTCTGTGAGGCTTAGAGACACGTTCACTGCTAGCAATAAACTGAGATTAAAGGGGAGGAATGCAAGAGATTTCTTTCATGAGATGGTAACCAGGCAGCACTTAAAGGGGAGTAAATTGACATCAGGATATGCTTGTCTGTGGGTGTGCTTCTCTGTCTTTTCCCCTACTGCTGGCAGTGACAGTAATACCTGGCACCTTTCATCCGAAGATCCCAAAGCACTTTACAGATATGGCTTTACCAATCCTCACCCCCTCCTGGGAGCCAGTGGCATAGCCAGAAGGACTAACTAGAGCAGTCCCTGACTTTGGGTAGGGGGCAAGGATGGGTGATGGGAGGAGCAGAACAGGAGTGATGGGGGGAGTAAGTCCTAGCCCTGCTCCCCAGCTGGCGCACTAGACGAGCTGGAGGGGGTGGTCCTGGGCGCAAAGCAGGTGGGACACGGCCCATTCAGGCCCACCCATGGCTCTGCCACTGCTGTGAGCAAAGGATTGCATTTAATTGGTTTTGAGAACAGCAGCAGCATCCTCTCTCAAGGAAAGCACTTTGCATTCTGCACAAAACACTCCCCCCCCCCCCAAACAACCAATGTCTGGATACAAAGTCATCGGATTTTCTCAAATACTCGACTTCTCCATATAAAAACAGACAGACTTTCTTTTGCATGAGATGGGAAATGTTCAGAGAGAGGCAGTGGTGCCTAGTGGAAAGAGCAGCCCACTGGGATTCTGTAGTTCTCTGCTCTGTTGCTTGCTCTGCTGCAGAACTGCTCGGTGAATTTGGACGAGCCTCTCCGCACCTCAGCTTGCCCATCTGTAACACTGGGCGAGTTATGCTCACGTTCTGTATAGCACACTGCACTCTCTGCATGTAAGTGCTATCACAGGAGCTAGGCATTATTATTATTGGCAGGGAGTCGGGCTATTTTAAGCCAGCTAATGTTTCTGTGTAGTTTTCAACAGTGCCATGAGTTTAGCTTCTGTATAGCAAAATATGGCCAATATGAGCTGCTGTTTCAGTGTTTTAAGGCACTTTAGAATATTTGGGGATGGCTATACAAATATTATTGGCTAACCTCCCAGCGGATTTACATCCCCATTCAAGATAAACAGGCTGTGAACTGGAGATGATGATAATAGTTAACCTATTAACCAGTAAGCTGCACCCATAACAGGGAAGGCTTACCAGTTCCAGTTAACCAGTGGGGGCTAGAACAGCTCCCTGCCTACCACAGGCAGGGGGGCCCACTGTGGGCGGGGAGCACTCCATCTGGCCGGAGCAGCCCTTGTCCATGGCGGGAAGGGGGGTTCTCAAGCCCAGCCAGACTGGAACATTCCCCCCCACTCCACACACCTTCCCTTTAATTGGTTAACCAATTAAGCATTACCAGATGAACAGGAGGTCCTCAATTTAGTATTCTGCATTTCTCCTGCAATGATTATTTGCATGCCAGTAGTATCTGCATGTCCTACACGGAATCTAGGCTTTATTGTGCTACGTGTTGCACAAAACACATGCGAAGTTATAGGCTCTTGCCTAAAAAGTTTAACCATCTTTCCCTCACTTGATTATGCACCCCCCATCTGTTGCTTTTCCTGACCCCCTCAACATGAGTGTCAGACATGTCTGCACATGTGCACAAACACACATACTGAACGCTAGTGCATGTAACACTCTTGCCTCTATTTAGGCCACCATTTGCTCAGTCTGGGAGGAAAATCAGAGGACCAGTGTGGTGACGTGATTTGCCTTGGGTCATGTAGCAGGTCCGTGGGCAGAGATGGAAATAGAATTCCAGTCTCCTGGCTCCCAATCCAATACGTCAAAGCCTAGCCCACACTTCTTCCAGCATCAGAAGACGTCAGTTTTGTTTGTTGTGTCATACACAGAATACTGAGGGCCAATCCTTCAGTGAGTCCAGGTACGAAAACATTCAGTTGGGCTGGTTACATATTTCAACATTTCCCCCATACTACAGAGTTAATATTTCATTAGCAGAAATATTCATGTTAAAAATGATGCTGCGTTTGTCAGAAAATCTCTCTCCTAGCGGAAAGCTCTGGACTATATGAATGCCAAAGGATCCTCACCGGGTTGAGATGAGCTGGCAGGACTCTGTCTCAGAAATTTGCATCCCAATCCAAAATAAATGGCACGGCAGCCCAAAAGTTTGCCTCGCAGTGATAATAAAGAAAGATGGATTTCATCACGAAAATCTCCAGCCTGGGAGAGCACAAAGAGGCAGGCTACACTAGTCCCCTAAATGTGTAAGCATACGCTGCCCTCTAGTGTCCAATATTAGCCAAGTTCTGATCAAATACATCTTCAATTAAAAGCCAAGTGCCAGGCATCTTAGCTGGCTTCAATTGGCCTGGATCCATTGCTTCCATGAACATTTGGCCCAAATGTGTACTCCTTGCTCAAACAAAATTCTCAGTGAAATACAAGGACTGCCAGTTTTCATACTTCATCTCGGTGTTAAGGGAAAAGATCAATTGCATTTTTTTCATCATTATTAATTGCCTTTTATCTCTATTGCATTCACAGCTCAGCTCTTCACCATTCTTCCCATTCTGGTCTTATTATTTTAACATCTGTTTACACATCTCGCATTTTAAAATCATTTTCCTAAAGGAAAATACCAAAGCAGAGCTTAATTAGAAATCCAGTAAGCCCAAGGGAATTACAGTTTTTCAGTTAAGACATTGGATTGCAATTCAAGACATATGGCCACATTTCCCAACTTTGCAACAGACTTCCTTTGTGACCTTGGGCAAGTCACTTTTGTCTGGGCCTCAGTTTCCCACTTGCAAAATACTCCCTTTTCTCACAACATTTATTTTTCTTGTTTGTTTAGATCACAAGTTCCTTAAGGCAGAGACTGTCCCTTATTAAGCGTATAAACAGTGCCTCATACAATGGGGTACCAATTTTGGTTGGGGGCTTTAAAAAGCTACAAGCATAGAAACAATAACAAACTTGCTGCGTACATAATATTTGCTAGAAAGAAGCGCATAGTAGCATAGGGGCAAGTGTTCAGGGTTCAGCCTATGTCTTTGTCATGGAAACATTGTGGTCAATAAATCTGGGCGCCTCACATTAATTGTACTGCATTCCTTCACAGACAGATAAAAAAATATATTCTGCATGACACTATGCGATGCTTTAGCTCCAGATCCGCCAACAAAATGTGCCTTTCAGAAACAGTGTTGTAAGCCAAGATCCTGCTGAAAAAGGGGATAGCCTGGACTAGAGGGAATGCTTAACCACAGCCAAACTTCAGTGAGACACTCAGCTATCCCAATGATGAGCACCGTACAAAATGCCTAATGTAAGCCAGTGGGGGCAACTGAAGAAATTAGGCAAAGCAGAAAGGACTTTTAGTAGGAGCAACGCTATAACTGTAATTGAAAGCAAGCCACCATATGCCTCAGGAAACTTTCCCCCTCCCCAGCTTGAATTTCAGCTCTCCTCCCCTCTCTGGGCGGGGGGTAGTTTTCCCTCTTTTTTTTCTGGGGTGCTGAGAATTCCCCCCTCGTGACTGTATGTATAACCACCCCTTGCTTGTTGGGGAATTGACATTGGTTCTACCCTGTCTCACACTGATGGCTAGAGTCTATTGTGGAATGAAGGCAGCTAGTATTTGGTTAATTTCATGACAATGAAATGTCAGTCAAATTTTTCTAAACGATTACCATTCAGAATAACTCGATTGCCTTGAGAACACGGTTGAAAAGTAAGCTATGTGAAAAAAAAATCAACAGTTACTGTACTGCAATTTTAGGCTTTTGTGTGGTATTTGCTGTATTCAGAATGGGAAACAATGTAAAGACCATGATAGCAGCTTTAGACGGAGCATGAATATATTGAGGAAGTGTTAGAAATAGCCATTGAAGAAGGATGATCAAGCACAGAAACAAGCAGAATGGCTCTCTTTAGACTCAGTAGACAAGAGCTATAGAGTTTCTCTGCACCATCTGTATTCAGAGTTTGGCCTTCAGAGAAATACTGAAAATAGCCTCAATAATCTAGGGGGAGGGCAGGAGCGAGAAGAAAAAAAGTCCCCCCTTGTGCTATACCGTGAAATGAATTGATCAAGATGGTGCCTCTTAACCCCTCATCTTAGTGTTCTGGGAAAACAGGATCTTCAGTCCAGGGCCACTCCCTGAGTGGTAAATGAGTGTGAATAAAACTAACAGCTGTTCAAAGAAAAGACTATGCTGTTGCCAAGGCTTGATTTAGAACATAAGAACGGCCATACTGGGTCTGACCAATGGTCCCTCTGCTCCAGTATCCTGTCTGCCCAGGGGCAGTGGGTACAAGAGGCAGGGGAAGGCATTGCCTTCCCAAACTGCTGGGCATGGCTCTGCCCACACTCGCCCCCCCGACCCCTGAACAGCCCCTGCTTGATCATGGCTCCCTGGCTTCAGCTGCGCAAGGGACGCTAGGGCAGTGAGCCCTCCCCGAGTTCTGGGATCAGTGTGGCTGGTGACACACGCTGCCTGCCCTCCCCATGCTCCAGGCCGGGGTGGCTCCCGTGGGGGGCTGGAGGCATGCTTCTGTGGTGCGGGGAGCTTGGATCCTGTGAGGGGCAAGGCCTGGAGCAGCAGGGCAGGGCTGGGGGCTTGCCTCCCTGAGCCCTACATTCAGCCACCTCCCCTGTGTCTGCTGACAGGGGCCAATGCCAGGTGCTTCAGTGGGAATGAACAGAACAGGGATATGTATCAAGCGATCCCTCCTCTGTCATCAAGTGACAGTTTCTGGCTGTGTAAACTCAGAGCATGGAGCTGCATCCCTGATGCCCTGGGCTAATAGCCATGGATGAATCAATCCTCCATGGACTTCTCTCACACTTTCTTGAACCCAGCAATACTTTTGGCCTTCACAGCATTTCCTGGCACTGAGTTCCACTGGTTGGCTGTGTGTTGGGTGAAGAAATACTCCCCGGTGTTTGTTTTAAACCCTGCTGCCTATTAATTTCATTGGGCGACTCCTGGCTCTTGTGTTATGGGAAGGAGTAAATAACACTTCCCTATTCACTTTCTCCTCACCTTTAGATGATTTTATAGACCTCTACCATAGTCCCATTACTCAACTCTTTTCCAACCTAAACAATCAAAATCTTTTCAATCTCTCGCCATATGGAATCTGTTCCAGACCCCTAGTCATTTTCCCCCTTCTCTGTACTTTTTTCAAATTCTAATACAGGTTGAACCTCTCTAATCCAGTATCCTCGGGATCTGACTGGGGCCAAACCAGAGAATTTACTGAACCACAGGAGGTCAGTATTGTCTAGCAGCATTACCCACACTTCCACAGCTTGCTGGGCTCTTAGAAGACACGTAGGGGTAAATTAGAGCTAAAGAACAGCATAGAACCCTGGGAGCCAGGACGGGTGGCTGCAAACAAACTTTATGGGACTGTGGGAAACTTGGCCACACCCTTGAAAAGTGGACATCTGATTAACTCCAATCATGCCAGACCACATATGTTGCCAGATTAGAGAGGTTCAGTCTGTATATCTATTTTGAGATGACGTGACCAGAACTACACACAATATTCACGATGTACATTTACCATGGAATTATATAGAGGCATTATGATATTTTCTGACTATGTCTCTTTTTCCTAATTGTATCAGACATTCTGTTAGCTTTTTTAACTCCCACTAACACTGAGCAGAGGTTTTCAAAGAACTTTGCACAGTACTTCCAACAAGGTCTGGATTGTGCTTAGTCCTGCCGTGCGGGCAGGGGACTGGACTTGATGATCTCTCGAGGTCCCTTCCAGTTCTAGTGTTCTGTTATTCTATGTTGTATGTCAATCTGGAATTATGTTTTCCAGTGGACATTACTTGGCACTTATCAGCACTGAATTTCACCTGTCATTTTGTTGATCAGTTACCCAGTCCTGTGAAATCCCTTTGTTACTCTTTGCCGCCAGCTTTGGACTGAACTAGCCTGAGTGATTTTGTATCATCGGCACACTTTGCCACCTCACTGTTGATCCCTTCTCACAGATCCTTTATGAAATTAGAGCAGTCGGACAGGCAAAGGGTTGTTTCCTTCATCACATTCCTCAGCTAACATCAGGAAGAACAATACTCCATTGTAGCTGGGTAAGAAGAAACAGGGACTAGTGGTAAGGGATGAAATATGCTCTCAGATCCTGGTCCCGAGAAGGGTCAACTCCAATGCCCCCAGTCAGAGGTGCTCCTAATGCTCAGCACTTATTAGACTGTCACTTTACACCAACTCAGGATTTCTCTATGCCTCAGCCAAGGTCAGTGGCCAGCCCCTTCAAAGACAGCAGCACTGTGCTGATTTACAGCAGTTGAGGCTCTGCCAGGCAACATTTTGGTGCATCTTGAGAGGAGTTAAAAAACCCAGAGAAACACCATTGGAGTTTTGCCAGGGAGACCAGCAACAGGGCAGCAAGATGTTTTGGCTTAGGGGGCAAAAGAAAAGAATTGAAATGAAACACAATCCCAGCATCATTCCCTCTTGGTTGCTTTAACACAAGCGAAACTCAGTCGACAGGGTTCGGGGAAATAAGTGATTCAGATAGACACCACAGCAGGGGCTAAGCATCTACCTCTATCCTGGAAGCCAATGAGATGTTGAGGAGGGTTGGCAGGCCCTGTGTTAATGGATACCAGCGTGCTTTACTATCCCCAATTCATTATAAAATCACGAGTGGTATGGAAAAAGTGAATAAGGAAAAGTTATTTACTTGTTCCCATAATATAAGAAGTAGGGGTCACCAAATGAAATTAATAGGCAGCAGGTTTAAAACAAACAAAAGGAAGTTTTTCTTCACTCAGAGCAAGTCAACCTGTGGAACTCCTTGCCAGAGGATGCGGTGAAGGCCAGAACTTTAACAGGGTTCAAAAAAGAGCTTGATAGATTCATGAGGTTAGGTCCATCAATGGCTATTAGCCAGGATGGATAGGAATGATATCTCTAGCCTCTGTTTGTCTGGGGGTGGGTGACAGGGGAGGGATCACGTGAGGATTACCTGTTGTGTTCACTCCCTCTGGGGCATCTGGTATTGGCCACTGTCAGCAGACAGGACACTGGGCTAGACGGACCTTTGGTCTGACCCAGTATGGCCATTGTTATGTTCTTATGACCTCAATGTCTCATTTATTTCTATTGCACTCTTATTGCTGGGAACCATGAAGAGTACACCTATCCGGGAGGACACAAGAAATTCACCACAAACTTAATATGCTATTGACTGTGGGTTCGGAAGTTGTGTGCACACATGGAATCCCGACGGCTGACTGCTCAAACGAAGAGCTAGACACCGGTGGTATTTTTAGATGCACTGTCACAAGAGCTGCAAGGCCAGATTATGGTATTTGTGCTTGCAAATGAGACACAGACGTGTGAGCACAGTTCAGTGGGTGCATTTGCATGCCGAAGAATCTGCATATCAGGTCCAGACCTTAATAGAAAATCTGCCCTATTACTCATTTCAAGTGATTAAATGTTCATTTAAGTGCCCAAATGCAGAATTTGTGAGTCATATTAAATTCCCAAGTTATGACACTGTATCCCCATCAACAGCACACTCCAGTAATCAGTTTGCAAGAAACAAGGTTTTATAGATTGCTGTGAGCACCGTCCATAAACCATATCTAAAGTGTTGCAATTTTGCAACAAAAGAGATGCCACTCCAAAATGGTATTTTCTTACAGCTGACTGATCTTCTAATTATCAGAATACAGAATTGTTTTTTTAATTATTCTGATAATTAGGCCAAGGCCCCTCACAGTTCAGGTGATTATCAATATGCGTGATGACTGCAGTAATTTGCTAGCGAGGAATCTCAGTGGAATTCTCATTTGGTTGTTGATGTCAGTTTCACTTGGAAGCCAATATGAATTTGAATGAGCAAAACATGTAGTTGGATGGCCGCACCAGTTAGCAAGAAATATCACCACTGATAAGGCAACTGCTCTGTTTATCCAAAGGCTTTTTACTAGGAACAGTTAAAGCCATATGGATAAAAACTAGAATCCCTCTCCTCCTAATCCACACTAGTCAGTTTTTGCCAGATTTGAATATGGAACTATTTCCCACAGGAATTAGAACCCTCCCAAACCTCCTCCACCCACTGCCAAAAATACCAGCTTTGACCTCTATCTACTATATATATTAGAGTTTGTGCATCTGTCTGTCTGTGTTTCTGTCTGCCCATCTGTGAGTCTCTGTTTGTTCAAGAACTCCTCCTGAACAGTAAGAGCTAGGACCACTGAATTTGGCAGGCAGCTTCCTCTTATCATAACCTAAAGCAAGGTCAGGGTTTGGTTTTGCCAGGGCAATGGAATGTGCAAGGAATGCGATTTGTTTCCCATCAAATGGAACGGGAGGGGTGTGATAGGAGGGACAGTTATACTCAAGGATGACCACAAGGGGGAGGCAAGTGCCCAGCCCACAAGAACAGGTGCTGGCCAGAATCACCAGTCATGCTACCCTGGCCTCCCACAGGAAGCAGCTGTTGGCCATTGCTCGGCCTCTGCCACCTCAGGTTGCCCCCAGGGAGCAGCCGTTGATGAGGCTGCACACCCACACTGCCCTGGGCCAACCCTGGGGAGAAGCCGGGAGGCGGACCACAAGGCCCCCACCACCCTGGGTCAGTCCCAGACCTGGGCAACGCAGGGTACGTCTTGTTGTCTTACATAAACACAGAGTAGTCTGGACATTAAAAAACACACACAAGAGTCAAACACTTCCCTGCAGCACACGCAGTCCTCCCCCTGGGGAGAGGCACCACACATGACAGGTGTTAGTCACATTGTTCACTGCACAACTGGAAGATACTCAGACCCCATTCGGAGGAGAAGAACCAATAGACAATAGAATCAACCCCCCAAACTTTGCGGTTCACAAGAGTTTGGTGAAACATCTAATTTTCTCTGAATTCTGATCCTCTGTATGGTTTACACCTGTGGGTTGCAAATAGAAGGAGGAATGGTGAAGGAAACATCCAACCCTCTGCCCCACTACACATAATATGTGTGGCTTTATCTCTAAAAGGAAAAAAAAAATTCTTACCACACCCCAGGATGTGTACCAAACTCTGAAATCTGGAGAAATGCAGGTCTGAGTCTGAAGGGGGCAGCTGGGTCGCAGCTTTAAAGGCAATGTATCAGGCTTAGACAGAGAGTAGGCACCATGATCTTAAGCAAGCTCCAGGAAATATGAAGGGAAGGAACAAGGCACAGTTCCAGCGTCTCCATATTCTGTAAAGAGCCAAAGAAACCTACAATTGCACATCAGCGTGAAGACGTGATTTGGAAAGCAGACGGGGTATGATAAGTCAGGCAGCTGAGGATTCCTGTTCCAATCAAAAGGTCCCTGAGATGCTAACAACAGGAGTCAGGGAATACTGTCATCTCAATCTTCATTCTGAAATTGGGCACTGGTACAGATTATTTTCCTGGCCTATAGACTCCCACCCCATGAACCCTTTTTTATCCCTGCACTCCCATCATGATGTCAGCTTACCCTAAATAATCGCTCTGTTTCATTGTGTCTGTTTGGGGAGGGGGAGACAGAAGAGGGTGCTTTCCTGAATAAAAAATGTTAATGACTGGTGAAAGTTGCTGGTTTGATAGCCTTGAAGACTATAGTCCTTTGCTTATTCATAGCATCAGGTCAAATTCCTGTGTAACCCTTCTGCCAGGTGCAGACGGCAGCCTCCAGGGCCGGGTTCAATATTAGGGGTTCCTCTTCATTCATCCAACACAAAACTAGCTTGACCCCCACCCAGTAACCTGGGAAATTCACACACCACCCTTGAGCACCTTTGAGAGGCAATGCTGCACCTCTTGTAAGCACAGAGTTGGAGTGTAGAAAGGAAACTTTTCATAAAAAGGAGGGAAGTAACTTGTCATTCATTTGGCAAAACACCACAAGCAGAGCTCATAAAAAAGCCGTTAAGTAAAAGTCGCACCCCAAGTAGGTTGAAAAATGTCCTTTCCCTCTCAGGGTCTTGAGTCCAGCAATCTAAATGTCCCCTTCACATGCCCAGCCCTTCTCTGCACCCCACTTACAGTGGCTGCCATGGGTCGGAGCAGAACCTGAGTTCAGAGGTGCAGCCGCAGAGTTTGGCTCTCATCCTGGATGGCGGGAGATATTGAGGCATCTTACTCACTCCACTTGCTCTGCTGGCCTCTTATCACATCTCTCCATTGCCGCCCTGCTGGCTTTCAGCCACCATCCACTGCTGTCCCCTTCTTGGCTGTGACGTTTGTTCATCAGTCTCAAGTAATTTCAGCTCTCTGTGATTTCAACTCCTAGCAAGCAGGGTAGAAGAAACTCAATTCCAACACAATTGACATAAAAGAGGCACCTAATGATACCCATTTAGCATTTTTCTGTGGGGCAAGGAGGATCTAAGCCAGGTCAAGCAGCCTTCTAACCAGACTAACTTTCCCTCACCCCCTCTCTTTCGCATAGAGATCTGAAAGTCCAGTCCCTGGTTAGCAAGGTTCTTTCTGCTAACTGTGAGCACTTTCACATGGAACAATTTAGCACAGTCCTACTTTTCTGTAGTCTCACAAAATGACAGACACTGGTCACCATATTTTAGCTGTCTTATAATCAGTGTTGGGTCACAAATTAAGTTGATTAAAATGAGCAAAATACCACCCCAACTGCTGAAAACCTAAGAAATCTAAGCAAAGTAGGAGCAAACTGTATTTACATAGACACACCCAGGGCTTCTCCTCACTGCTAGCTGGCTGTAAGGGATGCGTTCCTTCAGATCCTGCTTACACCTGCGCATGCTGACCCTTGTCTGAAAACTTGACTTTGAGGGGTATGTGCAGTCGCCAAGGATTTTATCTACACTAAGCAGTTACGCTGATGCAAACACCGGCACCCATGTGACTTACCCTGGCTTCAAAATGGGCTAAGTCACATCAGTGCTGCACATTCTATTGGGCATTACACAATGCACATGCATGCAGTGACATCCCAAATCATTTCAATATTCAGAGGCCAATACCGTATTGGCCAGGGTACAAGACAGTTGTTTTGGGGGGGATTGTCAACCTGCAGGCAAAGAAGGTCATTTTAAATCAGGAAAACTGGACGTAGGCAGTTTGGAATGGTGGATGAGCCATGGGATATTGGGAAGCCACCAGGACCCAGGACCAGAGTTTTACATTTCAGCTGAGAAACATTTCCTGTTAAGATGGAAGACCAAGACAATCCTAATAAAGCAGGTTTACTAAAAAATGCTGCTATGCAGTCAAGTCATGGAGGTGTAGTCATGTTAGTTTGTATCTGCAAAAACAAAAAGGAGTCCTTTTGGCACCTCAAAGACTAACATTTCATGGGCAAAATGCACTTTATCAGGTGCATTGGAGCTATACAGTGAGTGATCAGATGGTGCTGTGATAAGACTGCCAATGACAGACAAAGACTGAACATCCAACCAGACTGTCTTAAGGACCTAGCTAGAAATCAACCTCCTGAGACATGCTTGATTTGCAAGGAGGCTACACTGCTTTGGTATTTGCCTTAAAGATGCTGCCGCGGATAAACAGCATCTCCAATGAGTGAATGTTCCCTATCCGCTAAGAAGGTGGCACCTTGAATCAGACAGAGTTTGGACAGACAGTGCCCTGAAAATCATGCAGGAGGAGGAAGGGTTGCTTTGGGGGCTAATCCAGATAGAATCACCAACATTGTTGCCAACCCTCATTATTTTTTCATGTGTCGTACGGTATTTGGAATCATGCTGAGCGAGCATTTCCACTTTCAGAGAAACGGGACATTTCTTGCCCTTCTACTTGAATATGTGGCCAAGCAAAGCAGAAGGCAAATAACTCCCCACCCCCTAAATGTATTATTTTTTCAAAAGCTCAGTACTTCTGGGAGTTTGACACTGAACCAAATAATCCTATAGCTTGTTACTGTATCTGGGAAGTTTCCTGTTTAACCACAGGTTCAACCTCTCTAGTCCGGCACCCTCGGGACTTGAACCAGAGAATTTGCCAAATCGCAGCAGGTCAATATTGTCTAGCAGCATCACCAACACTTCCACTGCTTGCTGGGCTGTTAGAAGGCATTTAGGGGTAAATTAGAACTAAACAACAGCACAGAACACTGAGAGCCAGGACTGGTGGCTGTAAACAAACTTTATGGGACCATGGGAAACTTGGTCACACTCATGATAAGTGGACATCCGGCTAACTAAAATCATGCTGGACCATGGATGTTGCCGGACCAGAGAGTGCTGGGCTAGAGAGGTTCAACTTGTACCTACAGGCGCACCCTACTGGCCCGTGAGAATTGGTGGGATCAAGAAACAAGTGTGGGCTGTAGGTCATTATCATTATTCAGCTGCAATATTACAGAAAATCCCAGCATAGTGCCAGCAGAGAGCAGTGCAATACAATCAATGAAAGGATCGTTTTGACTGAGGCGAATATTAAAAAACCCCAAACCCAAGGAGCTTTAGAAACAGAACATATGGGACTTCTAAGGAGTTGGCAGAGGGATTTTAATGTCTGGATTAGTACCTCTGAGGTAAGTTTAATGTAATTCTGTGCTCCTTGCAGAATACAATTTTGTAAGTGTTTTTTATTTTCCTTAGTGGTCGGCTTTTTCTAATAGTGAAACTCACACAGCAATATACTGATCTCATTATTCTAGGTGATCAGTGAAATACTTTTTAATAACTAGGAATGTGTCCAGGTACTAGCCATTTAGAGCCTTGTTTCTTAAACTGTGTTCTGCGGAGAATTCACAGGTGTGCCGCAGCCGATTTGAAGAAAAAAACCGGCCGCGAGAGCTGCTGAGATGCAGCGGGCGGTGCGACGAGGTGAACGAGTGGTGACGAGGCTGGAAATGAGGCGGGGCGAGCCGCGTTCCTCATGTACTTCTGTGCCCGGCTTGCAACCATCTGGGAAAGCTCCGTGCCTCGGTTGCGCCCCTTGCCAGAGGGGAGGAGCGTTGCAGGGCCAGCAGCAGGGCCGGCTCTGATTAGCTGCCTCCGCTGCTCGTCTGGGGATCCTACCTGCCAGGGGAGAGAATTGCCCTAAAGCTGCCACCCCGACTGGGTCTTTGCACTGCTGTCTTAGCCCTCGTTTGTTACCCAGGACAGCTGACGGGGGCCAGCACCTTCCACCCTCTTGCACAGACAAGGCCCTTCCCTTCAGTATTCTGTGTCAAAAATAACAGAGCCAGGGACTAGAACTATTGAAGGACAAAACATTAAGCAGTTAGGGACCCACTGTGAATTGGGGGGCAGAGTAAGGCCCTCAGTGCCCCTAATGCTGGTGTGGCTGCTATGGCTGCTGTCAGTCAGCTGCTTGACATTAACCCGTGCCTGATAAGGTATTGAATTTATCATTTCCACCAATATGAGTAAACAGAGTAAATTCCATTTCCCTATCAAAAAGGCAGAAGTCTAGAAGGCTTCATAGGGCAGTGAGCGAATATTGTTGTTGAGTGTAAAAGTGTCGTCTGGTGTTCAAGGGGCAAGCTTTTTTTTTGCTCAACAAAAAATCCTTGGTGGTGTTCCTCATAAAAAAAAATATTGTTTGGTGTTCCTTGGTCTTAAAAAGTTTAAGAAACACTGCCCTAGATGTTACGCAGCTTCTGGGGGACCCTACCTCCCGCTGCAGCAATGGGCCCCTTACACAGTATGGGTGCTGTCATACTTCATTGGGGTCTATCCTGCTGCCAACAGGGTCTGCATCTGGTGTCCTGGCAGGGTCTGGCACCTCTTTGAGTAGGTGGGTCCTGGTCTGTGGGGTGCTTAGCGAGGCTGGGGTGTAGTCTGAAGGCCAGAAAGAGGAGTCCGGGGAGATTCTTTTCAGGGTGTGGTCCCCATCCAATACAAGGAAAGCAAGGGCATTGTGTTCAGTACGCTAGGCTGGCACTGTGCTCAGCGCTACTTTGCTCACCTCAGTCCCTCTATTCTCCAGTTCCTTGCTGGTGTTCTGACAGGATTCAAGTAGGACGAACCTTCACTGAAGAGCCTTCTACGCTGCCAAAGGTGCTGACTCTCTTACATGCATAAGAACATAAGAACGGCCACACTGGGTCAGACCAAAGGTCCATCCAGCCAGCCCGGTACCCTGTCTGCCGACAGTGGCCAATACCAGGAGTACGTCTCAACTACATGGCTCTGTCGACGGAGCCATGTAAATTAGTGTACTCGAAAAAGGGAAATGAAGCGGCGATTTAAATAATCGCTGCTTCATTTACATCAAAATGGCTGCCACGCTGTGCCGATCAGCTGTTTGGCGACACAGCGCAGTAGTCTGGACGCTCCGCAGTTGACAAGGGAAGCCCTTGTCGACCGCCCCGGTAAACCTCATTCCACGAGGCACAACGGGGCAGACGACAAGGGCTTCCCTTGTCAACTGCAGAGTGTCCAGACTACCGCGCTGCGCCGCCAAACAGCTGATCGGCACAGCACGGCAGCCATTTTGATGCAAATGAAGCGGCGATTATTTAAATTGCCGCTTCATTTCCCTATGTCTAGAAACCTCATCTACATGGCTCCATCAACAGAGCCATGTAGTCTAGACATACCCCAGGTGCCCAGAGGGAGTGAATCGAACAGGGAATGATCAAGCGATCTCTCTCCTGCCATCCATCTCCACCCTCTGACAAACAGGCTGGGGACACCATTCCTTACCCATCCTGGCTAATAGCCATTGATGGACCTAACCTCCATGAATTTATCTGTTCTAGTCCTAGCCTTCACATCCTCCTCAGGCAAGGAGTTCCACAGATTGACTATGCGCTGTGTGAAGAAGAACTTCCTTTTGTTTTAAACCTGCTGCCCAGTAGTTTCATTTGGTGTCCCCTAGTTCTTATATTATGGGAAAAAGTAAATAACTTTTCCTTATTCACTTTCTCCACACCACTCATGATTTTATAGACTCTTTCATATCCCCCCTTAGTCTCCTCTTTTCCAAGCTAAAAAGTCCCAGTCTCTTTAATCTCTCCTCATATGGGACCCATTCCAAATCCCTAGTTGGAATCATTTCTAATGCCAGTATATCTTTTTTGAGATGAGGAGACCACATCTGTACACAGTATTCCAGATGTACCATGGATTTATATAAGGGCAAGAAGAATATCTCCATCTCATGCTCCAGAGGCTAATGAGTTCAAATGAGGATTGTTCTGATGAGATGGAAGTGCGGGGAAAGGACAGCAGTTTTCACCACCACAGACAATCCATCCACTTTCTAAAACTCAAAGCAACTTCAGGGAGGCCCATAACAGGTATTTATTAGTATCTGATGTTTAATGGTATATTACAAAAGCAGTTTTATTATATTTTTAAATCTTTCATAGCTCTCTAACCCATATGTTCAGTTCATTTCCCTTCTGGAATTGTTCAGAGTGAACCATTAATCTTTTCGAATGAACTTTATCAATGCCAGGACTTTGAATATTTATCCATGTGGCAAACAACAAGGGGCAGAAGATGTATCCTGTCTCTCTTATAACAGTTGGTCTTGATGGGCTGTCACTGCTTTAAAAACCCACCTAATTAGTAAGTGAGATACCAGACATAGTGAAATGCAACCTGAATGGGAGGCTGCTTAGGAACAGTTTAAATTCAGGATCCAGCCATCCTGCTCTAGACATTTCTCTAGATGGATGAATCTGCCATCTACAGAAAGCTTCCCAAATGCCACTATTTTCTAAAGTTTGACCCAACTCCTCCAAATTACTGCTTCACCCTATAGATAAAACCTGCCTGGAGTAATCTCAGACAGATTTTGGAATACCAGATTCCAACAATAAAGTTTTTCCATGTGTGTGGCACTTATCTGTAAGCTATTTTATGATGGCATTTTCCAAGGAGAGTTTAAAGATTTCACATTTAAAATATGACACTTAATTAGGGTGCTGGTCTTGCTGTTAAAGAATGTGAGCAGCTGATCCCACAGAATATGTCTGGCTTAGATTAGGAGCAATAATTTTTAATCTTGGCCATAGCCGTGAATGGAGCAGCATAGGAGTTACTGTACCCACAGTATAGCAAGAAATTCCATTTTTCAAAGTTTAATTTAGCATCTTCGTTTGAGCAATGAGCATGATCAGTGGAAGTATAAAGAGACACTATTAGCAGCCTTCCAATATTGCACTATGAAATTAATAAGGTAGGTTAGTAATGATCATAGTGGCACCAAGATGCAAGGAAATTAGTCACAGCTATGAAGAGAAAAATTGTGCAGATGTGAATTTCACTCTATCAGCAGGAAGGTGGAATGAGCTCAGATCTGTCACATGTAAAGTAACTTGGATGTAGTGACAGAAGACCAGACAAGGGGCTTGTTTAATAAAGTTTAACAGAACAGAACCTTCCCCACTGAAAGGAATTCAAATAACAATTTGATAGGATACGTGACTTGATCCACAAGGGCAATTATCTTCAGAGACAAGGATGGATATCTTTGTTAGTAATGTGTCAGCATGAAGAGATTCTGATGTGGGCAAGTCAGGCAAATGGAAAACAGTGGCATTTTTTTGGAAGGATGTGTCATTTGGCTTTTGTTTTTCAGAATGGTTTTTGTAGCATTTAAACCAACACAAACTTTGTGCCTGAATCTGAAATAACTTGCATATGTGATAGTTTGTTAACAGGTTACTGGACTAATCCCACACACTTCATTGTGAGACAATGGAGTTGTATTGTTATTTGAAGTGTCTCAACCAATCATCTTTCAGCTACCAAGGTCATTTGCCAGCCTATTGGTTAACACACTGTAAAAGTTGCTGGGGAATTCTTAGCTATTTGAAACAGGCACATGTTGTGACATAGTTTTGACATGCAACCTGCCAAAGACAGAGTTTGCACTGTGCCAAGCATCCATAAATCCCCCTGCACTCAAGGCCACAGAATCATGGGATACAACCTTGGTTTTGCTATCTGAAAATGAGATTGGTGGGGTGGACATTAGATAACACAGTGCTGCATATGTTCAAAATCTAATGCTGGTTTTGGCTCTGATGTGGCTTTCATCTTTTGTTTGGTAGACATCAAAATGCATAAGTGACATACATTAAATTTAAGTATGCCTATTAAGCTTGTGATATCTTCATATTATATATTGAAGCCCCAGAGAAGGTAATATGCACATTTTAAAAAGCATCAAGGAACAATATAATAGGCCTGGAAGTTACTTTACAAGAAAGCTGCTGGCATACATCATTTTCCAATTTGATTATTTCAGAAAATGTATTCTAGTCTTCAGGTATAAGAACAGCCATATTGGGGCAGACCAAAGGTCCATCCAGTCCAGTGTCCTGCTGGCTGACAGCAGCCAATGCCAGATGCCCCAGAGGGAGTGAACAGAACAGGTAATCTTAAGTGTTCTGTCTCCTGTCATCCATTTCTAGCCTCTGAAAAACAGAGGCTAGGGATACCATTCCCACCCATCCTGGCTAATAAGCATTTATGGACTTATCCTCTATGTATTTAGTTCTTTTTGCAACCTTATTAAAATCCTGGTTTTCACAACATCTGCTGGCAAGGAGTTCCACAAGTTGACTGTGTGCTGCATGAAGAAAGACTTCCTTCTGTTTTAAACCTGCTAATTTCATTTGGTGACACCAAGTTCTTAGGTTATGGGAAGAATTGAACCAGGCTCTCCACTGTCCCAAGGCCTTACCTTGGCCATTATGCTAGTGGATTTCTTGGATAAAGTTTGCAGCTTTGGCATCCTAGGACATGAACCAATCCACCACGCTACAGCAGGTTGTATACTCTAACTGCTTGTTTGAGCCAAATCAATAGTCTAAAGGGGATATTTACTCAGTTTGATATTTTGGGTTGAAACTAATTTCTTACTCTATTCTTTTAAAACAATTAAAAAAATAAAAAAAACCAGGAAATGTTTAAATATGAGCCTTTATTAAAAACACAAACAAAATCAGCAACTCATACATTTTCAAGCCCTTGCAGAAGTCAGGTTTGTAATTTTGCAGCAGTGAAGTTCGTGTACTACTACTGTATATGATACCAGTATTGGTCATTACCTAACCTGTCCTACAACTATGACTATGGTGAAAAATTAATGAAGCATCAGTGCAAAGCTCAAGTAACTAGCACATTAGATTAACTCGCAACCCCCATTCCCCATGAATGCCAGATAAAGCTGGCACTGTAAATATTATTATCTTTTACATATGAAGAACAGAAGCAGAGGGCTGAAATGACTTGTCCATAGCTATAAAATCAATCTGGCATAGAGGCAGGGAAACCTTTCAACTCCTACTCCCTTTGCTCATCCCTCCAGACCATGCTGAATCATACTGACAACAATTTCTACACAAAGGAGCATTTTCATTCAAGCTGACATTGAGTTTGTTTGTACAGCTGCCAAAGACTTTGCATCCCTGTTAGCCCCTTCACCAGAACGAAACATTTTCGGAAGTGGGTGAGCCATTAGATTCCGAAAGATGAAAACTTGTAAGAACAGTGACTGAAATGGATTGTATTTGTGGATTAAGATACAGTGCCTGATAAATAAGGTTAAAAAGGTCTACAGCAGACATGAATAGAATGCACTCACTTTAAAAATCACAGTTGAAAGCCTGCTATCTATTCAGAGTTTCAGAGAGACAAAACCTTTAATCACAAAAAACAAGCAATAATCCCCTGATTGTTCCAATTCTCAGAGTTGAGTTTCAGCATGAAATTTGCTCTTTTAATACATCTGCCTGTGTCTCTCTCTCATCAAGTGCCATATTTAAATCTATAGTAAACTGAAAAAAGCCCTCACATAATGGAGAGTACAGATGCAGTGTTTGGGAGCTTTATCAATAAGATCCATCGGTCTCTAAGGCCAAGTCTACACTAAAGGGGAAGGTGAACTCAAGATTGTGATTAACACAGCTGGCGTTGCTTAGTTGGAATAAACTTACCTTCTTTTGAGTTTCCCTGCTGGCCCTACAATGGGAGCAAATGATCCTGTTGGCTTCCCTTACTCCTTGCAGGAGCAGGAGCACCAGTTGTTGACTGGGGTGCCTTCTGAGTTTGATTTAGCAGGTCTTACCTAGACCTGCTAAATCAAACTCTGGACGATCAATTGCAGCAACATTGATCTTCCTCTTAGTGAGGACATGGCCTCATTCTTTACATAGCTACCTTTAATTCCATGCCTGTACTCTTGCTTATGCACATCACAGTTCTGTGCACCATTCTACAGAGTAGTGTGATGAAAATCAGAAATGTAGACAGTTCAAGAATCCCCTGATGTACTGAGTGAAATATACCACGGAAAAGGGAAGAGATGGAATGACAGCATGATGCCCAGCAAGAACACAAGAGAAGATTCTGCAAGCCATCATGGGCATGGAAATCTTGTTTAAACTGCTAATAGATGTCAAAGGGCTGGCAGAAAAAGCGGCATTAGAATTAGGTGAGACAGGGCTTAAAAGCCGATCTCCCTGTAATCCTTTCAGCAGGTGGCTCTTGATGTTACACAAAAATAATTCAAACCAGCCTGAGACTTAGTCTAGACACTTAAATTCCATTTCAGGTATAAAGGACAGATTGTGCTTTAGAAGAATTAATAGGAAAATTAGGCATTACTTTCATTCTTAATCATAAATGTTCTTACCCATAGTGTGTCAGCATGGATGCATCATGTTTGTTTTATGGTAGATCAGGATTAATCTTCGGAGGTGGCTTTTTGATTCCTAAGGGAAAAGATGCTGTGGTACAAAGGCTTTATTCTATAGTGTGCAGACTCAGAATGGTGAAAATGAGGAGACAATTATGTTATCTGAAGTGGTTTGTTCATTGCTTCCATATGGTATGAATGGGGGGGGGGGGGGAGAAACATTTCTCCTACCTGGGGCTGCCCCTGGGTATGTGTTGGATGCAACTGAATTTCTGTTGGGATAAGCAGCTCTTACTAGGTCCCTGTCTGTACTCTGAAAGACACAGTAAATGACTAAGTCTATTAGCTAAAGGATTCTGCCACAGATTCGGCATGTTCTCCTTAACCTTGGTCAATTAGATTCTCTGGGCTAAGTGGAAATCATTAATTAAAAATGCTTAGGGATCATGTAATTAGCTCCTAATAAACATACTGCTAATTAAGCTGTTCAGTGGCACATTTACTCTAGAGCTTAATTAGGTCTCTAAATAAATCTAGTCAGAGTCTCTTTTGCTGCAACTCTGTTCTCACAGGGAGGCCAGCCATTCTGTAGCATGCCCTTACTTGCAAGAGAGATACCTGTCTGTAAAGAACACTAAAAGCTTGCAAAGTTGTTTATCTGGTTTTTGTAAATACCTTTGTAATATGAATCAGTGCATTTCAGATGAATGTCTCCCAGCTCTTCAGTGGGACTATTTCATTTACAACGATTCAGAATGATCTTTGCTGGAGAAATTCTAACATTGATTCAAATAGTGTGAACTCCTTTGTGTGTGTATGTATGTATTTTTTCTGTGTGTGTGCGCATGCACATGTGCGCGCACGTGCACACTCATCCATCAAAAATCCACACTGCACTAATGAACATGGGAAAGATTTTTTTCTCTAGTACCAGTAAAGCTCCGGACATCTGAAAGTGCTTTATGAAGTAGCCTGTTGAAAGTATGTGGCACAGTGATTAAGTAACTGATCAGGTAGAGTTCTCTAGAATCACAGTTCCCAGTCACAGGGCATATCAGGTCTCAGGATTATTAATATGTATTTTAAAAAGATGTGATATTAAGGAACCATTAACTTTCACCTCATGAGTGACCCAACCAAGGCAGGAAGGGGTGAGCATTGTAGGCATGAGTGTCAATTGACAAGCGTTAAAATATTTTTTTAAATTGAAAATTGACACTGGGCCAGCTCTCCTTCATTGGTACACATGAAAAGCTATAGTCTGGGTCTCCTGGGATAGCAGCATGTTCAGAGCTGATCAAAACTTTTCCCCTCCTCCCAAGTTGGTCAACATTTTTGCAATAAAAAATATTCAGTTCCTTATAAAACAAATTTTTTTGCAGGAGATTATAACACATGCATGTGTATATACACACACAGACACATTAGCAGACTTACCCAGTATTGCCCAGAACCTTCCCCCTATACCACCACCCCCATTCCTCCCCCGCCCCCTCCCACCCAACAGACACAGGCTACGTCTAGCGTGCAGGCTTCTTTCGGAAGAAGCTTTTCTGGAAGAGAGCATCCACATAGCAAAAGCACAACGAAAAAGTGATCTGCTTTTTCAAAAGATTGTGTCCACATTGATTGGATGCTATCTCGCATTTCAGTTGTGATAACTGTGGGTGGAGTGGCCACTAGGGCACCTGTGCTTTTTCCTGGAGCCTCTTCTTTCAAAAGAATTCCCTCTTCCCTGTCCACACACGCCTTTTTCGGAAATAGGCTTCCTCCTCATAGAATGAGGTTTACTGCCATCAGAAAAACCCTTCCGTTCTTTTGCCTTTCTGTTGAAAGAACGCAATAGCAGTGTGGATGCAAGTACTGTTTTTCCAGAAAAACTCTGCAGTGTAGACATACCAAAACTCTATATAAAAACCCAAATACTCAAGGTTTTACGGATGGCAACTGGTCGTTTACCATCTCTTGAATGGGTCTTCTCTGAGCCTAGTGGATGGGAGACAGGACCATAACTTTGTACTGAACGGGGCAATAATTTGGCAAGACAAGCTAGAGGGTCAATATGGTCCCACAGTGACTCAGTACATTTGTATATAGAGGTTTATGGGGTTGCTCTTATCTCTCTGCCTGGTCTTTTATCTCAAATGGGAAATGTTCATGATATTACACCTGGGGGTCCTATCCATAAACCTAGCCAGGGATGTTATTAATAATGACACTGGCATGCTACAGATGCCTGTAACGTGGGGCTTACAGTATTCATATGACACCATGCACCTTGAACACAGATGATTTGGGTTTGTGCCTATGTTGTTCCAACTTGAGTGACACCTGTCAGCAGATTTAATTTACGTTCTTCAGCTACAGAAGGAGTGAAACATATTTGCTCAGCGGTCCAAGACACCCTCCCGTTCCACGTCTGGGTTGATAAGCTGCCCACATCCCCGACCACTGCATTACTCGAGTGAAAGTAACTTATTTCCCTAGTTGGCAATTCATGCTTAAAGTGAATGCTAATAGGACACAGCAGCCAATTAGGAACCCAAAGGGGCCTTTCATTAGCTTTAGTGAAATTAAGTACTAATTATGGAGGTTTAAGTAGATGCCTTCTCCAGGGACTAATTATGGGTTCATCATAAAGCAGAACTTGATGTGGTACATCTGGGGAGGGAAAAAACTCATGAAGTCTGAATGTTGGCTGCACTAGGGTAATAAGTGAAGAGTGAGGAACTTAAACTCCTCTAACTTCGGCCATGAAAACTCCCTCACTGCCTTGGAAAGCAACAGAGCTGAGGAAGCATCTCAGTGGAAAGGAAGATGTACATGATATACATGATGCCAGCCCACAGGCAAAGACAACTCAGGTCAGTCCGTGCTGTATTCCTAATGGGGGCTCATGTGGGGTACTTGAAACACAGCTCTTGGCAACCCTCTCATGGCAGCATGAGAAGGTCCAAGCAGGAGAAGGTTGATTGCTGGAAGTAGGTGGCTTGACCCCTCAGACCTGTCCAGAATCTATCCCACCTCTCCCTCCCTGCTCCTCTACTCAGTCAGGGGGTCCCTAGAAGGGAAGAGACTGTGCTTTGTACCAGGCCCTGATCTAAGGTAAAAGCTAACATTCCAAAGAGCCTCAGAGAGGGAGCCGTGTGAGTCTGTAACTTTAAACACAACGACTAATCCTGTAGCACTGTAGAGACTCACAAATGTAGATATACACAGTGTCACTAGGGGGCTGTGCCCCCTGCTCGCTATGTTTGCCAGCCCCCCTCTCTGGGGTTAGGTGCCTGGCCAGAGGGGAGGGTGCAGATGCAGGCTGGGGGCAGGGTGCCTGGCCAGGGGGGAGGGTGCAGGGGAGGGCTGGGGGTGCAGAGTTTCAGTGGAAGGGGTAAGTGGGAGGAGCTAGGGGTGCAGGGTCTTGGTGGAGGCTGTGTTTGATGGGGCTGGTGGTGTGAGGTCTTGGCAAGGTCACGAGTGAGGGGGCAGGGGTGCAGGGTCTTGGCCTGTAGGGGTATGAGTGTGTAGGTTGGGGGTACGGGGTCTTGGCAGAGGGGGTTTGTGAGGGGTCTGGGGATGTGGAGCCTCAGCAGGGTGATGAGTGAAGAGGCTAGGGCTGCGAGGCTGGAGCACCAGCACGGGCTCCCTGCTACAGGGAGGCCAAGTTGGAGCTAGAGAGTGAGAGGGCTGGGTGGAGGGGCAGGAGTGAAGGAGCCGCCAGCAGGGTGAGTGGGGAGCTTTCCGAGTCCTGCCGCTGCGGACCATGCTGCCCGCAGGGCTCCTTCCGCTTCAGCTTTGCCTGCGAGGGAGGCAGGCAGGGCACAAAGAGCCCTTCGTGGTGCAGCTGCTGCCCCGCGCCCAGGGCTTTTCCACGCTGCGCCTGCTGACAGGATTTCCATGCTGCGTAGGCTGACATAACGTGGACAGAACTCAGCAGTTTTGTCGACGGTGGTAAACCTCATTCTACAAGGAATAATGCCTTTTGTCAACAGAGTTCTGTCAACAGAAGGCGTTATTGCATCTACACTGTCCTTTGTGTCTACACTGTCATGTCGACAAAGCAGCTTGCTTAGTCAATAGAACTGGCTGTAGTCTAGACGCTCTTTGTTGACAGAAGCTTTGTTGACATCTGTTGACAAAACTTCTGTCGACAAAAGCCTGTAGTCTAGACATACCCTAAGGTGCTACAGGACTGCTCGTTGATTCTCAAGAGGAGATTGTTGGGGTGTGTAAGAGTTAAATAAGGGGTCTGGGTAATTGCTACCATGGTGACAGGGGTACAGCATGGACAGGCACCGTCCCTATGGATTTACAGACATATTTTAATGCCCCTTTTCCCTTCTTTCCTGCTTGCTTGGGATGGATAAGCACATACCTGCACCAAAGATGTAACATCTAATGAATACTCTTTGTCTATAACTTATCTTCCTCTCTTCCCTCCTTCCCACTTGCTCTGAAACATAGTCAGGGTCACAGCTCCTTCTCCCTCCTCCCCCCTTGTAAGTTACTGATTCAAGAAGTTTGTAATGTGAAACTGCTTGCTTTCAACTAAAAAAAAAAAAAAAAAAAAAAAAAAACTGTAAACAGGGGGCAGGTATAATTATATAATCACATGGTTATGATTATGCATTATATGGGTGTTCACATTATTACATCACCCCTTAAACCTTACTTTAGTAGAGAAGTGAGTCTATATACCAAGATAAAAGGTGTACCTGTGGTTAATTTGTTGCTCATTCAGATCCAGAGTTTGGAGGTCTGAGGTGGAACGAGTATCTGCAATGAAGAACCCTTCTATCCCATCCGCCTCTGGGTCACCTGTTCTTTTCTAAGAACAACAACAAAATACTTTTGGTTGTGGGGGGGGAGGGGGGAGGGAACCACTATTGCCGGTTTCTCTGCAGTCACCACTTGGAACACAGAATAAATTCCAAGTGTTTTTATTGTTTAACCAGAGCACGATAATCCTTGATCAACAAAATGGTGAAAAACAGACATGACGACTCATCCCATCATTGTCCTCAGGTGTGCATAGGCCAGAATATACATAGTTTCCTGCGTGTAACAGCATGGTTTGTAAGCCCCAGTGAAGCCCAAACAGAAATTACTGCTGTGACGTGAAAACGTGTCAGTGTGCGTACAACCCAGAAGGCACCAACGCAGTGATCCATGCATTAAGCCCATGGTATTTTTAAAATAGGATAGATCATGGGAGTGATCCAGCACATGCTGGTTTATCTTCACTCCCATACTTGTGAAAGTGCATGCAGGGGATTCACCTCTGAACTGCTGATTTCATTCAGTAGAACCTTTTTTGTCAGCAGCAGGGACAAAAGAATAGATCAAGAAACCAAAATAAAACAGAGGGTGTCTATGTCAATGTCACACTGGCAACAGACAAACCAAGACAGCCATCCATACCAGCATGAACAGATAGGGGAGTCTTCAGTTTCTGCTGTGTTTCACATGCTTCATTTAGAGGTTCTGTTGGCTTGTGTCTGTTGCCTGCCATGAAACTGAATGGGGCCAGCAAGGAAAACAAAGTGTTACCTGTGCACATCTTTGGAGGCAATTTTAAACCTCAGATGGTGCTCTGTCCAAAAGAGGGAACTTTCTCTGAATGCATTTTCCATTATCAGCCCACACAACAAGGAATCTTTGACACATGAATAAAGTTAAAATCTGAAAATGTACAGAACAATTTATACCAGCATCTATTTCCATCTCCAATCCATGTGTGAGGTTGGGGGGGGGGGCTCACTCACCACTACAGTGCCACCAGCCATCTGTCCTGGGAATTAGCTTCTTCTGGCCAGCTAGGTGCCTTCCTTGTGGTGGTGTCTCCCCTCTTCCCTCCAGGCCACGGCATCCTCTTCAGGACACTGCCGTCCGGCAGTGCCCACGTCAGTCTGAGCCCCCCTTCCAGAGGTTGTTGTTTCTTCAGCAGGCCCTGCAGTCTGGGAGCTTGCTTGGCCAGAACTCCCCTAGTCCTGCCTTGCTCCCCCCCAGCACTGCTCCCGCTCCCCCAGCAGCCAGGCTCTCACTGCTCTGCCCTCAGAGCAGCAGCCCATCCTCTTATACAGCTCCCAGCTGGGACCTAATCAGCTAACTGGGCCTCAGCTGGGGCTAAACTCCCAGCCCCTGCTCCAGGCTGGGGTTTGCCCTTAAAGGGCCAGTGCAGGGCAAGCGCCCTGTCAGAGGTCAATTACCATTATGCTCACTTTTGCCTATATTCATTAGGCATGTCTTTACACCACACTCATAAAATAGCAAGCCTTTTTATCATTACCTGTTTCCTTTCTTTCTCATTTAGAATCACTTGCCTTTTCATTCTGTGATAAGATATAAAGTCAAGTCATGCACATATTAAATATTCTTTCACTTATTACCCTCTCTCGAAAACCTCCTGGTTTGCTAATGTGTCTTCTGGATCTAGACTATATAAAATATAACATGGTATCAAGTGATATGTGGTTATAGTCATAGATTCATAGAACACTTGAACGGGAAGGAACCTCAAGAAGTCAGAGTCCAGTCCCCTGCCCTCACCGCAGGACCAAGCACCATCTAGATCATCCCTGACAGGTGTCTGTCTAACCTGCTCTTAAATATCTCCAGTGTTGGAGATGCCACAACCTCCCAAGGCAATTTACTCCAGTGTTTAACCACCCTGACCACCTTACTATACATAAATGAATTGGGGCGCTCGCAGTAAGGACAGGCAGTGTGGGATAGTATGATGAATAACTCAGGCTATGTCTAGACAGCGGTGCTATTTCGGGATACTGGAAGTATCCCAAAACAGCAATTTCATGTCTCTAAACGCGCATGTTATTTCACAATATATTTCAAAATAACAGGCGTGCTATTCCAGCATCTCTGCAACCCTCATTCCATGAGAGTTAAGCGACTTGTTGGAATAGTGCTTTATTTCAAAATTACCTTGAAATAAGCCACACAATTTGCATAGCACAAATTGCTTTGCTTATTTTGAGGTAGGGGTGCTGTGTAGATGCACCTTCAGAGTCCTAAAAATTAGAGATTCACTCAAGGGTGTGCACTGCTGCATATTGTTTTTGCAAGCTAAATCATAATGATCAGAATTAGGGTTTGACAATGTACCCACAGCATCTTCTCTGAAGGATACACCATTTGAACTGCAAACTGAACTAGCCTCTGTCACCATAAAGACTTTTCATTATTGTCATGGCTAATGACAGCATGTGGCCTTTCCTTATACTTACTCCTGTTCTGTATGTTTATTGCAAGAGCCTGAGAGAATGTTCTGGCTGCTAACAGAGGGACAGGGTTTGGTTTGCAAGAGTAACATGGCACAATGTTATTTTTGTTAAATTCCCCCCAATCCCTTACACCAAAAGGGAGATATTAATAGAAGAGACATTCAGACACAAGACTGAAAATTTCAGCAAGAGAAAATGAGGATGGACTTATGGCTAAGGTGCTGGACTCTGATTCAGGAGAGGTGGATTCTGTTCCCAGCTCTACAAGACATTTATTCCAGGATTTCAAAAACAGATACGGATAATACTTCTGTACCTCACAAGAGTGCTGGGTGGACGGTTTCATTTGTGCGGTACTTGCATATTTGTGAGCTGCAAATAAACAGGATCAAGCGTAGGCAAAGCTGTAAGTAAAAGGGTGTTACAAGGAGGAGGGAGAAAAATTGTTCTCCTTGACCTCTGAGGATGGGACAAGCAGCAATGGGCTTAAACTGCAGCAAGAGAAATTTAGGTTGCACATTAGGAAAAACTTCCTACCTGTCAGGGTGGTTAAACACTGGAATAAATTGACGAGGGAGGTTGTGGAATCTCCATCGCTGCAGATATTTAAGAACGGGTTAGACAAACATCTACCAGGGATGATCTAGCTCGGGATGGCCAACCCACGGCTCGCAAGACGCATGCGGCTCTTCCCCCCCCCCCCTTAAAATGCAACTTGCAAATCCTCCCCCTCAGTTTGTGAAGCTGCCCCTGCACCCCTAGAAATGTTTCCCGGCCCCCGGCTCCCTGTGCTCACTGGGGCAGGGGAGCCATCCGGTGCAGCAATTGAAAATGGCGGCTGACAGGAGCCTGATGTGGCCAAAAAGCCTTGTCTTTTCTTCTGAAGAGGCATCATCCTTTTTTTTGCTCAACAAAAATTGCTCAAAAAAATTCTGGTGCGGGTCTTCGCATTTTTTCCGCCGCTGTTTCAGCTCACTTTGTTGAATGGGTTGGCCCTGATCTAGATAGTGCTTGGTCCTGCCAGGAGGGCAGGGGGCTAGATTTGATGACCTTACAAGGTCCCTTCCAGTTCTAGTGTTCTATGAAAAGCAAAGAACAGCAAAAACAAATCTCTGACTGAGTTAGAGTCAGATTTATTCCATATCACTAGCAACAGAATATAAATGGAGTCAGATAACCAAAGATAAAAATATCAGCCTAGATTTGTATTTGGCTACCAATGCATTCTTTTACCTGGACCATGGGTCTCAGACTTATGGCATGTGGGCCATCTACAGGCCAGAGCATATTCACAATCGAGCCCAGGAGACCCAGCAGTCTGGGGGATGGGACATGTCCAAACCCGTCCCCCAATCCACATCCCTTCCTGCTACTGCCCTGCCCTCTCCCCTCTTTGCACCCTGTCCCCCCGAGGGACACGGCCTTGGGTATTAGTCGACGGCCTGGCACAGGGTTGGGGGAGAGGGTCAACCACAGTCATTGTTCACCCCCCTGCACTCCCTGTGGTGGTCTCCCAGGCTGGATTGTGAATAGGTTCAAGCCCATAATGGCCTGTGGGCTGTGAGTTTGAGATCCCTGGTCTAGAGAAAACTATCAGTTGTTGAAAAGTAAATAATTTAGTCTTGGGTCAAGACTGAATAAACCCAGCACTGCACCCCTTTCCTAAGATTTTCCTCATATTTTTGCAACAGGTGGAGGATTAATTAATTCTTAAAGCTGACATCCTCAAAGCTTGTGAAATGGCCCTGGATCTAGTCGCAAGCTACATTTATCTATCATCTCCAATCCGTAGTGTGATGTTTCTTAGCAGTGCTGTACTCCCATGACCTGCCTCTGTGAGATTGCTTGCTCTGCTGCTCCCCAACCTGGATACATGAGAAATTTCAACCCCGTTATATTTCTGAACATTTATTCCGAGAAATATAAAAGATTAGGGACAAATTCACACATCCCTTTAGAACATAAGAACATAAGAACATAAGAACGGCCGTACCGGGTCAGACCAAAGGTCCATCTAGCCCAGTATCCTGTCTGCCGACAGTGGCCAGCACCAGGTGCCCCAGAGGGGGTGGACCGAAGACAATGATCAAGCGCTTTGTCTCCTGCCATCCCTCTCCAGCCTCTGTCAAACAGAGGCCAAGGACACCATTTTATCCCCTGGCTAATAGCCTTTTATGGACCTAACCTCCATGAAATTATCTAGCTTCTCTTTAAACTCTGTTATAGTCCTAGCCTTCACAGCCTCCTCTGGCAAGGAGTTCCACATGCTGACTACACGCTGTGTGAAGAAGAACTTTCTTTTATTAGTTTTAAACCTGCTACCCATTAATTTCATTTGGTGTCCTCTAGTTCTTCTATTTAGGGAACTAATAAATAACTTTTCTTTATCGGCCCTCTCCATACCACTCATGATTTTATACACCTCTATCATATCCCCCCTCAGTCTCCTCTTTTCTAAACTGAAAAGTCCCAGTCGCTTTAACCTCTCCTCATATGGGACCCGTTCCAAACCCCTAATCAATTTAGTTGCCCTTTTCTGAACCCTTTCCAAGGCCAAAATATCTTTTTTGAGGTGAGGAGACCACATCTGTACACAGTATTCAAGATGTGGGCGTACCATAGTTTTATACAGGGGCAGTAAGATATTCCGGGTCTTATTTTCTATCCCTTTCTTAATAATACCTAGCATCCTATTTGCCTTTTTGACCGCCGCTGCACACTGTGTGGAAGTTTTCAGAGAACTGTCCACGATAACTCCAAGATCTCTTTCCTGATTTGTCGTAGCCAAATTAGCCCCCATCATACTGTACGTATAGTTGGGGTTATTTTTCCCAATGTGCATTACTTTACACTTATCCACATTAAATTTCATTTGCCATTTTGTTGCCCAATCACTCAGTTTGGTGAGATCTTCTTGGAGTCCCTTACAGTCTGCTTCTGTCTTGACTATCCTAAACAGTTTGGTATCATCCGCAAACTTTACCACCTCACTGCTTACCCCTTTCTCCAGATCATTTATGAATAAGTTGAACAGGATTGGTCCTAGGACTGACCCTTGGGGGACACCACTAGTTACCCCTCTCCACTCTGAAAATTTACCATTTATTCCTACCCTTTGTTTCCTGTCTTTTAACCAGTTCTCAATCCAAGAAAGGACCTTCCCTCTTATCCCATGGCCATGTAATTTACACAAGAGCCTTTGGTGAGGGACCTTGTCAAAGGCTTTCTGGAAATCTAAGTATACTATATCTACTGGATCCCCCTTGTCCACATGTTTGTTAACCCCTTCAAAGAACTCTAATAGATTAGTAAGACAGGATTTCCCTTTACAAAACCCATGTTGACTTTTGTCCAACAAATTATGTTCTTCTACATGCTTCACAATTTTATTCTTTACTTTCAATACAGTTTACACAGAAGAATATTTTAGTCCAGAAAGCAGCTGTTGCAGCTTCTTCTAAACTTGAGCAGGAAAATTACTTATACATAAAGCAAATTAACCTGTTTGGTACTTTTGTACACAACGGTGCATGATGTTAAATACCACTATTTACTCTATATCACCAAGTGGAGAAGATCTCCCCTGACTAACCAGAATCCCTGTGTCTGTACTGTTGAGTTCAACACATTGCTGAAAAATAAGTCTGCTGGTCCCTAATTCCAGTGTGTTAGCGTTTTGTTCAACATCGTCATTAATGATCTGAATAAGGGGATGGATTGTACCCTCAACGAGTTCTTGGATAGCACTCTGGGTATATCTACACTACAGAGTTTTGTCAGAAAAATGGCTGTTTTTCCCGACAAAACCTGAGTTACGTCCACACTGCAATCGCGTCCTTCTGAAAGTAAATTGAAAGAACAGAGGGGTTTTTCTGATGTTGGTAATCCTCTTTCTATGAGGAAGAAGCCTTTTTCCAAAAGAGCTCTTTGGGAAAAAGGCATGTGTGGACGGGGAAGAGGGAGTTTTTTCCAAAAGAAGAGGAAAGAGAAAAAAGGACAGGTGCCCTGGTGACCATTCCATCCATAGTAATCACAGCTGACATGCGAGATAGCGTTCACACTGAATGGATGCTATCTTTCAAAAAAGCAGATGACTTTCAGTGCGCTTGTGTGTGTGGACGCTCTGTCGGAAGAAGCTTTTTCAGAAGATCTCTTCCGAAAAAAGGTTCTTCCGAAAGAAGCCTGCAGACTAGACATAGCCTCAGTGGGAGAACGGTAGATATGCTGGAGGGCAGGAACAGGGTGTAGAAGGACCTAGATAAATTGGAGGACTGGGCCAGAATGAATCTAAGGAGTTTCAACAAGAACATGCGCTGCTTCAGGCTGGGGACTGACTGACTGAGCAGAAGTTCTGCAGAAAAGGACCTTGGGATTCCAGTGGATGAGCAGCTGGATATGAGTTATTGGGACACAGGAACGTGAACCTGCCCCAGCTGGGGAACACATACCCCACCCCAGTCGGTGCCCACTGGAGCTGCAGTGACCATGGAGAGGTGCTTCTCACCTGGCCCCAAGCTGCTGCAATGAGTGAGGGCTGGGGTTGTCCTCTCCCCAGGGCAGCCCACAGACTGAACCCTGCCACTCCCACCGCACCCCAGAGCAATGATTCAAATGAAGCCTGGACATCTTCATTCTGTTTTCCAAAAAAGCAAAAATTAATTGAGTTAAGGACCTGAGCAAAGCTGGGTAAATCTTCTAGGAATTAATAATAGAGAGAGGGCATGCCTGGCTTTAAAAAAGGTAGAAAAAACAGCACCTAACACTCTCACCTTAAATCTAGATCTCAAAATGGAAAAAAGGGGGGGGGGGGGAAATCCTGTCACCAGCCCTAACACCAAAATCTTCAGGGGATGAGGTTAGTGGGCAGGAATTTATGATGATCACAGATCTGAACATGGGCAAAGTAGGGCAAAATGTTTAAAATCCCTGGAATTCTAACACAGCATAATAAAACGAATCCAGTTGTTTTGAGACTGCCTCTTGCATCCATATGGGAGAGGCATTCACAGTAGTAATGTAAAATCTCCTAATCCTGCATCCAAATGCAGAGGCAAGACAAATGAAAGTTGATCATTGCCAACTCTGGATTAACTTTCTAGCTCTACCATAAGACATGATGAATAGATTTCACGGCTAGAAGATACATTTATGGTCATCTAGTCTGACCTCCAGTACAATATAGGCCACAGAATGTCTCCAGAATAATTCCTTTTGAACTAGATCCGATCTTTAAAAAAAAATCCAAAAACAATGCACCATGACCTTGGATAAATTCTTCAAACAGTTCATTACTTTCACTGTTAAAAATCTGTGCCTTATTTCTATGTTGTAATCATAATTATGTTTACATTCATATGTAGTCTTGGAAAGATGAGATTTTTAATTAGTAAGGGTTGACAAACATCATTTTGTGACTAACAGATATTTTCACTGGTAATGACTGAAATGTACAAATAGGCAAAGACAGACAAATGCTGCTTGCATTTGTTATGCAGGTTGAACCTCTCTAGTCTGGCACCCTCAGGACGTGACTGCTGCCAAACCAGAGAATTTGCCAGACCTACAGTTGGTCAGTTTTGTAGTAAGCGGGTCCCTTTTTATTCTTACTTTGCTGAGGCGAATTAACAGAACAATGTTTGCAATGCTGCTTAAAAATGTCTGACTGTACCGATACACCCTATATAAGCCTACACCTGGCCCAGGCTTCATAACAAAGTGTTAGTGTTGTACTGTAGTGGCACAAAGAAATAGATAAAGCATAAAAACCATGTTTATGCTAAGCAACATTACCAGCACTTCCAAGGCTTGCTGGTCTCATAGAAGACATTTAGGGGTAAATTAGAGCTAAATAACATGGAGAGATAGGACTGATGGTTGTCATACTTTATGGAACTGCGGGAAACTTGGCCACATCCATGGTAAATGGGCATCTGGCTAACTAAAATCATGCTGGACCACGGATGTTGATAGAACAGAGTCCTGGATTAGACAGGTTCAACCTGTATTTGGTTGAAGAATGTTTACTTGGTATATTTTGACATGTAATGATGGAAATTTGTGTTTTAATGGTTATAAAAGCTTTAACTTTTTGAATCTCCACATCTACAGTCATTAAATAATTGCCTTCTCCTCCTATTGTCTGACACTATTTTGAAATTAATTGTGAAAAAAGTTGAAACGTAACCATCAATATTATCCCTCAAAATTATAAAAAAAATGTAATTCTCCCAAGCCAATTTGTATGGCATCCTTGATTCCCAGGGAGCATGACATATGCCAACATATAAGAGCACCTTGCTAATGAAATGCAGCCACCTCTGGGGCGGTTCACATCAGCTGCTTAGTTAGCCAGATGTCTACTTATTGTTATTACTACTAAACTGCTCAAGATAGTAAAGATCAAAGCAGACCGTGAAGAGCTTCAAAAAGTTTTCACCAAACTAAGTGATTGGACAACAAAATGGCATTTGAAATGTAATGTTGATAAATGTAAAGTAATGCACATCGGAAAAAAATAATCCCAACTATACATACAATATGATAGGGACTAATTTAGCTACAACTACTTAAGAGAGATTTTGGAGTCATTGTGGATAGTTCTCTGAAAACATCCACTCAATGTGCAGCAGCAGTCAAAAAAAGCGAACAATGTTAGGAATCATTAAAAAAGGGATAGAGAATAAGACAAAAAAATTTCTTATTGCCTCTATAAAACTATGGTACGCCCACATCTTGAAAACTGCATACAGATGTAGTCACCCTATCTTAAAAAAGATATACTGGCATTGAAAAAGGTTCAGAAAAGGGCAACTAAAATGATGAGGGGTTTGGAACGGGTCCCATGTGAAGAGAGATTAAAAAGACTTGGACTTTTCAGCTTAGAAGACAGGAGATGGATATGATAGAGGTCTATAAAATCATGACTGGTGGGGAAAAAGTCAATAAGGAAAAAGTTATTTACTTATTCCCACAATAAAAGAACTAGGGGTCACCAATTGAAATTAATAGGTAGCAAGTTTAAAACAAACAAAAGGAAGTCTTCACGCAGAGCACAGTCAACCTGTGGAACTCCTTGCCAGAGGATGTTGTGAAGACTAGGAATTTAACAGGGTACAAAAAAAAGAGCTAGATTGATTCATGGAGGTTAGGTCCATCAATGGCTGTTAGAGGCTAGGGCTACCCATCCTGGCCGTTGTCCCTAGGGTGTCCTTAGCCTCTGTTTGTCTGGAAATAGATGACAGAAGAGGGATCATGTAATTATTGCCTGTTCTGTTCACTCCCTCTGGGGGCATCTGGCATTGGCCAGTCGGCAGACAGGATACTGGGCTGGATGGACCTTTGGTCTGACCCAGTATGGCCGTTCTTATGTATTGTGGGTGTGGCCAAGTTTCCTGTGGTCCCATAAAGTTTAATAGCCCCCAGTCCTGGCTCTCAGTGTTCTATGCAGTTATTTAGCTCTTCTTTACCCCTACATGTCTTCTAAGAGCCCAGCAAGCAGTGGAAGTGTTGGTGATGCTGCTAGACAATATTGACCTCCTGTGGTTTGGCAAATCTTCTGGTTTGGCATTCGTCAGGTCCCCAGGGTGCCTGACTGGAGAGGTTCAATCTGTATCTTTTACTGGACCTGTTTCTGTTGTCACCCACCTTGTCTCTGTAATATCATGGGGCCAACACGCTTGCCACAATACTGCCTACACCCATAGCTATCAGTAGATATAGGTAATAAATCAGAATCTCTCTTCTGACTGTTTGGGGATTGTCATAGGATACTTGCTGGCAGCTAACACATCTGCTAAAGCATAAGGAATACATGCCAGTCTGTTTAAATGATCTTTTCATACCGTTTAAATAGAATGTCGTTATCCTTAAGAGCAGTGAATCAGCTTTAGACAAGCTATACGCTTAAATCAACCTCTTACTTTCCTGCAATAAGCTTTCTGGCTCTCTCCTATAAAATTTGACAACATATAAGTCAGATAATGACTGTACATATTAAGGTGACCTGACATCACTTTAAATTACATTGTGTAAGTGGATAATAGACACTGACCTCTTAAATACTTCTCTCTCCCTTTGAAAATGCAAGCTTTGTAAGCAGCTAGGAGTAACTGAATGTGGGCAGGAGAAATCAGAAAAACATGATGTGAATATCACTGGGATTTCTATCCATAGGGAAGTGTGGCGAGGTACCCCTACCGCCACAGCGCCACCAGCCGTCGATTCAGGGAATTAGCCTGGACGGCAGGTGGAGGGGTTCTTTTCGGGACACTGCCCTCCGGCAGTGCCAACAACGGCCTCTAAGCTTTCCCCTTCCGGGGGTCAATAGTTCACGGCCCTGGCCTTGCTTCAGGGCCGGGGTGAGAGGCAATAGTTCAGGGGCCCGGCCTTAACTCAGGTCCGGGCCACGGGGAAGCAGTTCATCATATACTCCAGTTTCTCGGCTCACCGTTCTGGGCAGGGCTACAGTCCTAGTCCTGCCCCCTTAAAAGGTCCAGTCTGACTCCTGGCCAGCACCAAAGCACAGGAGGTAAGCCCGCCCCCTCGAGCAGGCGGGGTAACAAACACCGGATACAGGCCCAGGCCCTGGAGCAGGATGGGCGGTACACACACTGCCGGCCCGGCCCTAGCTCAGGGCGGGGCAGCAAATGGCGGCCAGGCCCTGGTGCAAGGCGTGGCCGCAAACACACACATCAGTTTGTAGGAGCTCCTAGTTCAGGCGCTGGGCAGGTAGCGTCCCTGCCGCAGCGGCGAGGGGGAGACTGCCACCCAGTGTGCGGGTGGCAGGGGGGGGCACAGGCCCACCCACTCCATTGCACCCCGACCCAGGGGCCCTGGACGCAGCAGTGCCGCTGCTACTGGCTCAGCAGGGCTCCAGCCCGCAACGCGCTGGCCTAGGGCGGCTCTCAGCCCGTGCTACCCCCTGGGCCACTCCTCATCCCCCCCTTCGCAGGTACCTGTACCGCCAGCCGGTCTGCCAGGGAGTCGAGGGCGGTGTCGTCCCCGCAGGGTCCGGGCGGCCCGATCCAGGCTTCGGGGAATTGGAGCTTCTGCCGGGTCCCCGTAGCGGCTGTCCGTAGGCCCTCCAGCTCATCAGGCCCCAGCAGAGCCCTGGGCTCCTCGGGGTCAGAGGGACGCTCCGCTGGCGGGCTGGGCCAGGCCTCAGCAGCCCTGGCAGGGAAGTCCTTGCTGGCCTTAGAGGAGTCAGCTGTGGGAGGCCCCGGCCAGGTCCCAGCCTCCTCAGCCAGGAGCTCTGGCCAGGCCTCTGTCTCCCTCAGAGGCTGGCCTCCTACTGAGCTCCCTGGCAGGGTTTTTATAGTCCTAGCCACGCCCCTTGGCTTCCGGTCAGGTGAGGGGGCGGGGCTAGGCTGTGTCCAAAATGGCTCCCAGAGGGGTCCCTCCGCCTCCAGCTCAGCAGGCCGCCACTCCGCCCCGCTACAGGAAGCAAAACATCAGAACTTGATGTTGTCAGCTAGACAAGAAAAACCACAATGAACAGGAACATTGCAAGACATTGGAAAAAACCAGTTCATTAAATGATGGATTTTCCAGCCATTATTTATGATATTGAAAGGAGGACACTGGCAGTAAATTGCTTTTCACTGTGGCTAAAGATTCTGCAACAGACAAGATCCACTTAGGAACTTAAGGGTGGTGTCTGTACTGCCCATGAATTCACAGCAACACTGAAGACAGAATGCAGATTGTCCTGCCTCTCTAGTAGCACAGAATCCTACCATTTGAGCTCAAAGGAGAATCTCCAATAGTTTTCAGCAGTATAAAGTTTCTGACACACAGTGGATCAGTTAGAGGACAATGGCATGCTGCCACCTCCACTCACCAATGCATTACATCTCTTTAGAGGCAGTTTCTTAATTGTCAGGATCGTGTGGAATTCACAAGCACTCAGTTCCAGTCTCACACTAGTGTAACAAATCCATGGATGATCTAGAACTGTTCCATTGTCATTCTGCTGTGCAAACCATGGTCAAGCGGGGATGCAGATTGACAGCAAGTCCTGCTCCCCCCACCCTCCGCTGCTGAAAGCGCAGGGCCCTTCCTCATGTGCTATGACACACAGCTGAACAATTCGGAGTCAGTAGCAGAGGACACAAAGCTCACAAACTGCATGCAAAAGGGGCAAGAGCAATGCTTTTGGAAACTGGAACTCAGGCCTAGTCTGCACTAAGCTTCCCCCTATGGTTGATCTAACCTGTGCAACCTCAGCTACATGTAGGGTTGCCAGGTGTCCAGTATTGAACCGGACGGTCCATTATTTTTGCCTCCTGTCCAGTTTAAAAAAAAAAATGAGAAAATATCGGACACCTAAAATGTCTGGTACTTTCTGATTTTTTCCCAGCCAGGAGATGAAAATCCTGGGCAGCCTGGCAACCCTAGTGCTTACCGGGGAGCTGTCCGGCCCGGTGCAGGGAGGCAAGATGGCAGGCATCTGCCAGCAACATGTTAGGGCCAAAAAGCCTCACCACGTGTTTTTTAAAGGGGCCACAGTGTTTTGTTTTGGGGTTTTTTTTTTTTTTTTTTTTTTTTTTTGCTTGACAACTCAACAGACTTTTTCCTGGCTTTTTTTTTTGGTTCAGTATTTTTTCTGAAACCATCTGGTAACCCTATTAGCTGAAGTCCACATACTTACCGCAGTATCTCCCATGCAGTAAAATCAGTGGGGGCTTGGTCAGTACTCACCTCCCACAAATGCCTCGTGTGGGCCATGTGCGGGTTCCTGCATTGCCTTCAATCTTCAGCCTTTCGGCTACTCAGCCCTCCAGCCGAGTCCCAGAGCCTTGTGTGAAATCACAAACCCCTTCTGGAGCACATGCTGAACAGGGGCCCATCCCAGTGCTCTCTGCAGGTGTCTCCAAGTCTGTGTCTCAGTTTGTTTCTCCTCAGTCTCTTCCCCACCCAGAGAGAGTGGTGCTTCTATGGCTTCCCCTTCTGGAGACAAATTCCTCAGCCAGCCTTGCATGCTGCTCTCCTTCAGCACTGCCCTGCACTGACTACTGCTGACTTTGCAGTTCCTTTTGTAGGCCTCCCTAGCCCTTGATTGGCTGGTTCCTCCAGAGCCTCTCTAGCCCCTTGGAGGACTTAACTATGGTCCTTTTGTCCTTAGGGCCTCGCCCCATTACTGAGCTGCTCTCCCATCGACTCCGGCTACTCTTCTCATCCTGCTGGATTACTGGAGTCGATGGGAGAGCACTTGGAGGTCAATTCCTCGCATCTAAGCAGACACACTCAATCAAACGCTGCAGCATCGATCCACCATGTAGTGAAGACAAGCCTTCTTGTCAGGTTTTAAATGGTCGCAGAAGGTTTAGTCCTAATACTAGGCAGAGGTGTCCCAGTGAAGAAGTGGGCTTGGAGATATTTCAGAACCAATATTCCACTCCCCAGCATCTGGAGATTTCCCAGAACTTTCTTTTGGCAAGGTTGGCAGTAAACAAATTGCACCACATTGAAATTAATGTGCAGGTATGAAAATAAAAACAAGAGCTAGGGTCATTCACTCAAATTCATAAATCCGTTCTTCTTCCTGCCACATTTCACAATCAAGGCCTGTGTTACAACAAGGCCTTCTAACAGCATTGCCAAGCGCTATAACTTCTAAGCAGCTGAGATTTATACCAATAGGTTTTCTAAGAGGGCCACCCTATCCTCATAAAAGCTGCACATCGGCTTTGAGATGCCAGCCAAGAGACCACCTGCCTTATTCTGATGCATTAGTTGAGTCATCTGTTGCTGCTGAATTCCACCCAGAATGAAATCTGTTTATTATTTATATTGCAAAAGTATAAGAATCACTTTTAAGTATCCATTTTGAGAAGGCTGGCATTGGGGAAGAAAGGATATCTTTGCAGAGCCTCCTTACCAAGGTATAATATACAAAAGAGAGGGACCATCTGTGATGCCACCTTAGAGGGAGAAAAATCAGAAGCAGATGTATTATTTATAGCCAAGAAGCTTCATAGGATTCTGATCTTTGTGCATGGAATGATAAAAGCCAGAGGTATAGCAGATATACAGCAAATGACTGCTAATATTCTCAGTATAAAGAGTTCTCAGAAAGTACTGAAAAATTTAGTATATTTTCTTTGGAATTATTCAAGTTAGTTTCTTTTTAGTTCCACAAGTTCCATCAGGTTCATACTACTCAGACTACTGAAAGGAAAACAAGGCCAAAACCATGCTCTTTTACTTGGATTTATTCTAAAATAATGCAGAAGTTTTTTGCCAAAGTCTGATCTAAGCCATACCATAATTGAAAGATTCACAAACCCTGGCAAACTGGGTACACATTGTGATGTTATTGGGTTGTAATGTGTACATATAAGTCATCGTTGTAACCATGGTTATATGTTTGCAACAAATCTTGTACAATATGTCCCAGGCGCAATGTCTATAAAAAGCTTATGATTTGCTGATTCTGTTTATACTATTCGTATGCATGTACCCTTTTTGTATTTGAAGTTAGGAGTGTGGGCTATGGACTTGCATTTCAAATATTTGCTTCTGGAAGACATCAACAGGAGGTTTGATAAACCTGCTTTGAAAGAAGTACTAGTGAATAAAGGTGCAGGTTGAACCTCTCTAGTCTGGCACTTTCTAGTCTGGCAACATCCATGGTCCAGCACGATTTTAGTTAGCCAGATGTCCACTTATCTTGGGTATTGCCAAGTTTCCTGCGGTCCCATAAAGGTTGTTTGCAGCCACCAGTTCTGGCTCTCAGTGTTCTGTGCTGTGATTTAGCTCCAATTTCCCCCTAAATGTCTCCTAACATCCCAGCAAGCAGTGAAAGTGTTGGTAATGCTGCCAGGCAATATTGACGTCCTGTAGTTTGGCAAATTCTCTGGGTCAGCACTGTTCAGATCCCAAGGGTGCTGGACTAGAGAGGTTCAACCTGTACTCGACTGACAATGGGTTTTTGGAGGTGCCAATCCACATCCATTGAGCTTTTCTGTGAATGTTCATAACAGCATGGGAGCAATAGCATCCACTTGTAAAAAACTGAGTCCTACCTGGAGAGGTGATTTGCCCATGTGACTCCAAATTCCACCTTGGGATATACTTTTACACAGTGAGAACAATGGGATTTCCTCCTCCTGGTCGAGGATATATCAAGGACCCTGGAAATACCTCCATGTTGTCTTCAGTCTGGCTTTTCAGCTCTGGGGGATCTTTGGTATGAACTGAAGCTTAGAACAAAGGTCTAATGACTCATCCTGACAGTGGATGTTCTCCAGAGACTTGCCTTAAGCCAGCAGTTTATTCCAACACTACTACATACCTGCACCAAGAACTTTGCAGTTGGTGTATGTAATTTGATTCCTTGAACACTTTTAACTCTCCCACCCTTTCTTTATCTTTTAGAAATGAAACTTTAGATGTTAGTTTCTAAAAGATTGGTAATGGCATGCTTTTTGGGTAAGATTCTGAGTTATAAATTGACCTGGGAATGTGGCTGTCCCTTTGGGATCAGAAGAACCTTTTTATTTCATGAGATTGGTTTTCATATCTTCTCTTCTATACAAGGAATGGTACTAGTACTGGCACAGGAGAACTGGAGTGCTGGAGGAAATTGTTTGTATTGCTTCTTATTAACCAGTGTGGCGTGCCAAAGTGTTCTTGACTGGTTTGGTGTGCCTTATAGTGGAAGACCCCCAGCCTTGGGCTGAAGGTAGCCCTATCTCTAAGTCAGTGTTTCCCAACTGGTGCTCTGCAGAACCCTGGGGTTCTGCGAAGTGAAAGCAAGGGTTCCGCGAAGAGCTGGCACTCCCCCCGCCCCCTCTTAAAGAGACAGAGCCGACTCTCAGCAGCTTTTTTTTTTTTTGCTCGACAAAACGAAAATTGGGAAACACTGCTCTAAGCAATTCACCCTGAATTGACACTCTCAGCAGTGTTCCCCAGAACCCCCGATATTACACAAGTGTTTGTGCAAGTGCAGTTTTAAGGTGAACATTCCATCCCATTTATTTTTATGACTCAGGCCTCCTGTTGGTGTAGATTGTAAAGCAGATCTTGATAGAGACTCCAAGATTATTGTATCTGGAGATAGGTACAGGATTCAGGGCTTGCTAAAACAGAAGAATCTGGCTGAGTTCATAGGGAAAAAGTAGTATAAAATGGAAAAAGAAGGCCTCTGAAGGGTTAACACTGAGTGAACTTGATACAAACTAATGAATTTTTGAGATGATACTGTGTGTAACATTCACATTTTAGAGACTTCCACATATTTCACTAGGCTGAAATGTCTTTCCCTATCACATTATTAGTTTTCCTCTGGCTCAAATGCTTTCTGTTTATTTTTCTAACAAAATAAGTTTTACTGAGCTGAGCTTTTTCATCCAACACAGAACCTCTTTTATCACCTTTGCTTAAATTATTGCCCGAGATTCTTCCTCATCATCTGCAGTGAGTTATAGGACTTCAGATTCCAATAAATAAAGAGTTCATAATTTATTATATATAATTTGCCTATTCTTCATAAAGCTTAGATTGGATAAGGCATTAGTCATACTTAACATACACATTTGGGCAGATGCATCTTTCATGCAGAAGAATATTTTCTCCTTCCACTATGATTAGTTAACTTTGCTAGAAGTAGTGTACATCGGATTATGAAATCCTTTGATATGAAAGATGGTTTTTAATATGTTCGTGTTAAGGGAATGACATAGGAAATGGCATGTCACTAATCAAACTGCTCTAATGGGATGGAATTTAGGCTGTCTCGGGTGTCAAAGTGAATGGAATTGCGGTGTGCTTTCTGGCTATTGCTGTATTATCATGTTATAACAAATGACAGCTTGTACTGTGATCAGTGTACAGGCCGGATACGAAAACCCATTTGTGGAGGATGGAAAAACTCTCTTTAATTTCAGTGAGGTTTGGCTCTGACCCTAAGCTCTTAAATAAATTAAACGGGGATCAGATAGGGTCATTGCTTGAATCAGAGACCTTTAAAGGAAAGTATAAATGTGAAAGGAAGTGCTCTTTGTGGTTTGAACACTAGATGGTATTCTTTCTTCTGATTCAGAAATAGATCTTGCTAGGTGTTAAGGGGCACTCCGTTCATGAAGGAAACATTCTCCAGGTGACATATCATCCTGGAAAGATTTATTGATACTGTTCAGGATTTGGAGTTTGTCCAGGGCATTGACTCAGCTAATTATCTTCTGCCTGCCAAAACTGCCTCCTCCAGTGATGGGGGTGTGTGCACGGCCCAGAAAAACCCATGGCGGCCCAGGCCAGGTGACTTGGGCTGGTAGGGCTGCTTCAGTGTTGTGTAGACTTCCACACTCGGTTTGCAGCCTGATTCATGACTCTCCCATCTCAGCGAGTCCTACAACCCAGGCTCCAGCCAGGGCTGCATTGACGTTTTGTGGGCCCGGCCCCAAACATATTTGTGGGCCCCAACCGTGTAGTCATTATCAGCCCCTTCTGAGTGTGGGCCTGGTGTGGCAGAGTGAGGGGGTGCCTGATACTGTGTCTCAGAGGCATTTTTTATTTTGATCACACACCTCTGTGTGATTATATGTACTGACACACACAGCTTCCTCTGCCCCCAGTCTTTCTCATTGAGCTGTACATCCATGTGGGTTTACCAGTGTCCATCGTGAGCAGACATGTCATAGTGATCAGGGAACACTCCCCACAGATTTATCTCCTTCCTCCTCTAGACGTTCTCCAGCCATGTCTCCAAGGCCCACCCAATTTCACCAGCTTCAGAAGGGTAGCCAAGTTCATAGAATCATAGAACTGGAAGAAACCTCAGGAGGTCATCAAGTCCAGGCCCCTGCCCAAGGCAGGACCAACCCCAAGTTAGTCTGTAACAAGAAAAACTTAAAAAACAAATAGACTAGTAGCACCTTAATGACTAACCAACCATGCAGATGGTATCATGAGCTTTCGTGGACGCAACCCATTTCTTCAGATGACACAATTTCATCAATCACTGTATGTGGTCCTGGCCTGAGCTCAATGAAGTTCCGCAGCAGCAGCTATGCTTATAACGTTTGAGAGGGTGTCATGATGCCATGAACTTCTAAACAGTTGCTGCATTTCACTTGAAAAGTGGCTACCTGGGAGTACATTAACTTCCGCTATTGTCAGACTGGCACCTTTTTAGCTGTCCCCAAATTACTTCCTCTTCTTCTCGGTGTTATTTTAGATGCAGCTGAAGCAGAGACATCAGGCAGGTGCTTGCTGGTTATTTTTGCCTGAAATGTAGTGAAACTCTAAGCAGATTCTTTCCATTGCTCACTGCCTACTCCCCATGTGAGCCGAACTTGCCCAGGTACTGAATGTTTTGCTGGCTCAATCTTTCACTTCATTACAGTTTCTTGAGTTACACAACATGTGCTCTGCAGGCAAACCACCTGCCTCAGAACAGCGCTTACTATTTGGACAAGAGGAACAAAGGTTGGAAGTGCTCGCTGTGCCATGGGACTAGGGTTGATACATGGCACCAACTATGCCCCCTGAGATATACACGCACCATCTGCCTTGGTAATCAGCTAGTCTGGCTTGCAAATAAGGTTGCCAGGTGTCCTGATTTCAGCCAGAATGCCCAGTTGAATGCCCTGGCAGCCCCAGCCAGTACCATCGACCTGCCCATTAATAGTCTGGTCAGGGCTGCTGTGGGCGCCCAGGCCTGAGGGAGGCTCCCTCCTGCCTCACCTCTGCATGGCTCCCAGAAGTGGCTATCAGGTCCCTGTGTGCATAGGCTCAGGAGTTACCTGGGAGGCTCTGCATACTGCCCTTGGGTCTGCTGTCCTTGAACCTGAAGGCGCCACCCCTGAAGCTCCTATTGGCCGGGAACAGCAACCAATGGGAGATGCAGCAGCAGTGCCTTTACATGTGAGGGCAGCATGGGGAGTCTCCTTGGCTGCTCACCATCGGCTAGGGGGCTGCAGAGACCTGATGGCTGCAATAAGCACCCCCATGACCCTGAACACCCAATCCCCTTCCTGTACTCCAGCCCCCTGTCCCAGCCTACATTTCCCTCCTGCGTCCAAGCTACTGCCTGGAGCCTGCACCCCTCACACCCAATTCTCTGTCCCAACCCTGAGCTCCCTCCTGCACCCCAATTTCCTCATCCCAGCCCTACCCCAGAGCCCACCCCCCAGCTGTAGCCCACACCCCATCCTGCACCTCAAACCTCTCATCCTTGGCTCCCCCTCAGAGTTTGCACGCCCAGCTGGAGCCCTCCCTGGCTCCCTCCTGCTCAACCAGGTGAAAGTGAGGGAGGATAGGGTAGAGCGAGAGGGGATGGCGCAAACAGGTAGTGGGGGGCCCTCAGAGAAGGGGCAGTGTGGGGCAGGGGTGTTCGGTTTTGTGCCATTCGAAAGCTGGCTACCCTAGCTGCAAGTCATTCAGATCAGAAACTCACTTGCATTTAGGCATTCTGGTGGGAACACCCAGTTTATCTGCCATAGCTCATTTGTAAATTATTAATGGTCCAAGGTACAATATTTGTTCATTTGCCTTTCCACACCATCAAGCATGCTCTCTGAGGGGAAAAAAGCCCCACAGTAGAAAAGATGAAAAATGAAACCCCCTTTTCCCATGGCACAGAATTGGTGGGATATCCATTGCAGGGTGTTTATTACTCACCTTTATTCCTTCTCTTGTATGTTCCTGTTGCAGAAACAGATGGGATGCTAATTTAGCGGTAACATTTTGTTTGCTTTGACGGAGCCCCAGAGCAAAGATCCTGCATTTAAACTCTTCATCTACCTTGGGGATGATCAGTCGGGCGCTGAGTTCTCGACACAAACATCTTCAGGAGTAAGTGTGTGTGTTTGGCAGTGAGACAGAGTAAAAATAAACATCCTTGGCACAATGCAATGGAAGCGGTGCTTAGCAGTAATTATACCATACTGCTTCGACTCTGTACTTCCCTAGCACCTTCGAGAAGGAGTTTGAAATGTTAACTGACATCCCTGTGAACTAGTTATTAGCCTGTTTCACAAGAGGGAAAATAATACCAAAGAAGGAAAGTGACTTGACTGATATCGCTGAGAAAACCCAAAGGCCTAACTTCTGGGACGGCTGCCTAATTGTTAGGCAGCAATTCTTCCCACCGACAAGTGGAAGATGACAGCCTGAGGGAACTCGAAAAGAATGCATAGTCTGCAAGTGAACAGAGCGTTGCGGTCAACTTCTCTCAAGTTCCCTGCAGCTGGTGAGGGTTCCGACCAACGTCGACATAAAATAAAACTCTTCCTGCACTAAATAGGAACATTGCATTGCTTGTGTTATTCAGAACATAACGCCAAAAATTATTTTGCGTATCCAGTCAGTCTGCATGGCCTGGTACAGTCCTAAGACTCAGTTTTTCGCGGGGAAAGCAGTTTGCACCCGGTGACAGCTCTTTCATCTGAAACACCGGCCCCCTGGAGACTTTTCACATGTCAGTTATTGAACACGCGCTCTTCTGCAAATGAAAAATAAAATTCAATTAACTTTCCCTGTAAGTTCACACTCATCTCTTCACTTCCTGCTTTGACCTCTCACATTTCTGTTTATTTGCATGGGGACAACATGCCATCGAGACACTTGGCTATGCCTACCCTAACAAACCTGTATTTTCCCATTCCTGATTTAAAGTGTTGCTCTCCTGATTAGCTCCCTTTTGAAAGTCGGCTGTGAATCTGCCCAAGTTCTCACTTATTATTACTGAGCTATCCAGATTCATGCAGGTTTGGATGAGATGGGAGTTGCTTTAGCTCAGCGGTACCAAATAGGAAACATTAATTTGCATCACATTTAGGACACCCCACTGCGCGTGGCCCTATTAGATATTTGGAAAGCATTGTTCTTGTCAAAGATATTCAAACATGAAAATAAAGCAATGTTCTCTTTTGGTTTAGTGTGTCCATGAAAGGTCTAGGCAAGGCCGGGGGGTGGGGTGGGGGGGGGAGAAGTTGTATTGCTAAAAGCCTACATTTACAAACAGTTCAGATACTGCAAAGGTTTTTTTGCTTTATTTGACATTTATTTCCCTAGCTGTTGTTTCTGAGAATAGAGACTGACAGCCCCAGACTATTAGGTTACGTCTACACCGCAGCGCTATTCCGGAGGTATCCCGAAATAGCTATTCCACGTCCTTTGAGCGCGCCCGTTATTTCGAAATATAAGGGACTCGCTATTCTGACGGCCCGGTAAACCTCATTCCACGAGGAGTAAGGGACGTTTCGGAGCAACGCTTTGCATAGCTCAGATTGCTATTGGGTGGTGGGAGTCCTATGACTCTTGCACGATGTGTGCACAGACAAACAGCTTCAACAGGAGCTGGGAACACCACCCCCGCTGACATTCTCTTCCCCACGCTAAGGCGGGGGGGGGGGGGGAGACTGAACCTAGATCTCTCACCTCGCAGGCCCTGTTGGGAAACCTGGGAGGTGGGCCCGCCCCCTTCTAAAGCCCCCTCCCCCAGCCTGATGGGAGGGACACTGGACTCAGGATCTAAACAAATGCTCGGGACAGGTTTGGAACGAGGAAGCTGGAGGGGGACACTGAACAGACTCCCAGACAACGCCTGCAGGTGCTCCCCAGAGGAACTCTGCCCAGATTTGAGAGACCAGAAAGGAACAGAAATAGACCCCACAGTCACAGAGCCCCCGCCCCCCTCCCCTGTAGCGTGTCATCTAACCCCTGGGCTTAAAGCTATAAAACAGGTCCCACCTCACTCCACAGCAAACAGCCTAACTCATTCCCTCAAGACACCCTGACATGGGCTCCCATTCGTAGATGGCTAAGTGGAATTAAGCACCTCCTTGCTGCCAGGACTTAGTCGCCTATCTCTGAGAGAGGGACAGCTGGTGTCTCCCTTCAGTGGGCTAGCACGATGGTTATTTTTCCTTGCATTCTTAGGGGCCTATTTCTCCCCATTCATACAGGGAGCCTACACCCCAGCTGTGATTTTCTAGGCACACAGGCTACGTCTACATTACGAGTTTTCTTGGCCAAAAATGTGCAAATGAGGGCCTCATTTGCATGAGTCGCAATCTCATGGGCATATTTTCTGCCGATCCAGTTTTGCGCTGGGGGTTTTGCGCAAAAACATGCCATGTGGATGTTTTCTTTTTGCACAAAACCCCCTTTTCCTGCACGACCGGTATACCTCCTTTTTTGGGGACATAAGGATCTTGCGGAAAAAGGGGTTTTTGCACAAAAAGAAAACTGTCCACACTGCTTGTTTTTGCGCAAAAACCCCAACGCAAAAACGGATCGGCAGAAAATATGCAAATGAGATCACAACCCATGCAAATGAGCCCCTCATTTGCATATTTTTTGCCGAGAAAGCTCGTCGTGTAGACATAGCCTTAGAGCGTAGGTGTTGTGACACTCAATATTGCAATGTCTAAGTCCCCTTTGTGGAGCTCACCCCGTGTGAATGCCAGTAGAGCCTAAAGATTAGACTTGGGACATAAAAGGGCAGTTAGGTATCTAAACACACCCTGTGAGTCCAGTCACCTTTTTTAGTCTATTATAATAATGTTTCCCCGTCCCGTTCTCTTTTTCTCTATTTAGCCTATTCAGTTCTATATCAGAATGGTGCTTTGGAGACAGAAACATATACAACTCTCTGTGGCACGTTAGTGAGCACCCAAAAGCCTTCTCCTCATTAGCGGCTTTTAATAATTAATCTATTGGAGAAGCTTTGATTGGATTCTTCACTCAGAAGGTTAATTAGGTATTTCTAAATAATGTCCAAAATGTTTTTTTTTTTTTTTTTAACTCAATTCCTTTTTCTTTACCCCAGCTATAATACTGAGATCTCTGGAAAGTTTATGTTTGAGAATTGGCTGGAGGTAATTATTCCAGATAATTAAGAGCACTATGCAAAGTAATTTAATTTTCTTTCCTTCCCATCCCTTCTCCCCTCCCAAGAAATGTGAAAGTTTGTGTAATATCCTGTCACTGAAACCCCCTTTTAGAAGGTTAAGTTGGTGAAGTATTCTATTCAATTAGGAGAATCACGTGAAATCCGGTAAAGATATTTAGCAAAGTAATGAAGTCACCCAGTGAATGAATGGTTCTTTGTTCCAAAAGCTTCCTTGTACTCTGCATACTTAAACAAGGGGAGAAGCAGAGACAGCAAGTAAAGACAAACCCGAGGAGCCAAATTCATCCTGTTGAAACTGGTGTTGCTACAACAGAGCTGTGTTTGGCTACTGCTAAGCAGGTGCACAAGATGTAAACTCAGCAGGACTAAATTCAACGCCATTCAAGTCATTTGGGCCGCACCTGGGCCATATTTGGCTGACATTGTTTAAAGAAGAAAGCCTGCTTGTGCTTGGAGAAAAAAAACCCCATGAAACCATTCAGTGCTGTGATATATTAAAAGATATTCTAATTTATATTTACCCCTTTACAGCCCCCTCCCCAAAAGGATGCTAGAGCATTAACAAATGACTAAGCAATGGGACAGGTTTGGGAGTTTATCTTATCTGCTGGAAACTTTTGAGTCTCATCACACAGGATTTGCAATCCTAAAACAGTCTCTCTCCAAGTGGTCCGCAGATCCATGGTAAATAAACAAACCAGAGCAGCCAAGTTAGCAGAGTGGATCTGTGGATCACTTTGAGAAACAGTCCAAAGAGAATAATATTGCTTGCAGCATTTCAGTTTTTTTTTCCTGCCGGTGCTGGCCAGAGTCAGGGAATCAATGACAATGGAAAATAAAGGGGGCTGAACCTTCTTGGTGAACATTACGTAATTCTTGGGCTGGCTTTTCGGCCATGTCTACACTGGCAGATGGAAAGCGCACTGAGCGCAGCAGGGAAAACGTGGCTGGGCATCCACACGGTCAGCTTACGGCACTTGCAGCAGCTTTCGGAGCAGTGCATTCTGGGCAGCTATCCCAGAGAGCACCTTGTCCTCTTCTGCCGCTGAAGCTTGCAGGGAGACATGGGGCATCCTGGTTCCTGTCTCAGTGCCCCATGGTGCATCGCTTCATATCCTAGCAACCCCTTCTGCATTGGGTGCCATCTTTCAACGGCTTCTGTCCTGTGCACTCTGCCTCCCCGGTCAGTGGAAATGGATCTGCAGCTGCTGACAGATCTCACTAGCATGTCAGGCATGGCAGTCGAGTGGTTCCTGAAGCGGCAGAGTAATGATGGGGAGTCCGTGCAGCTGACATGAGATTTCTTGTGGCTTTTATGGAGGTGCAGCCCACAGTGGAGCACACTGCTTTTGGGCTTGGGAAACAAGCACTGGGATCACACCATCATGCAAGGCTGGAATGGCAAGCCGTGGCAGGCAAGAAAGCCACTTCCATGGGCCTGTGCGCTGAGCTCGCCCCCGTGCTTCCAAGCAGGGGGGTTTCCTGGTGTGCAGAGCAGGCATGGCCAGCTGGGGAGATGCACTAAGAACATACCAGGTGTCCCCAAGCAAACAGGACTTTCCAATTTCAAAAAGAAGGCAAAGGGCGGGTCTGAAGGTGAGTCTCTGGAGAGCAGGACAGTAGAGTTCAAATAGATGTCCCGAAAGGCAAGAAACAGCATTGTGGGAAGGGTGCCGGAGGCGTGTCAAAATACAAAACTACACCCCCGTGTCCACACTGGCACCCGACTGCTGTCTGCAGAGTGCAGCGAGCTCTACGCTTTTTACGCACAGTCACTGCCAAACTACTGCACGCTCAGTGCTGTGCCAGCATGAACACCTCGAGAGTTACAGTGCCGGGAGTGGATTCCCCTGCACAGTAACTTGCCAGTATCAACTTGGCCTTATTTTGTCAGGAACCAAATTGCTTGTCCTCTAGAAGTAGACGGGTGCTCAAGCAAAAAAACTCCAAACTTTCTCAGGGCTGCAGGGACCTTAGGTTGGGCCCACTGAACCAGAGAAAGAGGATTCTTGGGTCTGGTCTACACTAGACCAGGCAGGTCAGATTAAGTCACGCCATCCAGGTACTCAAAATGCATAGTTGTATTGGGCTTACCTCATACTGAGCTGCCGCAGCGTCTACACTGTGGGAGGCAGATGGGAGCACACGTTCCTGTTGGCTTCCCTTACTCCTCACAGAATAAGAAGTACAGAACACTGGTGGGGGCTGCCCTCAGCCTTCGATTTGTGGATCTACACTAGACCCGCTAAATCAAACTCTAGAAGATTGACCTCCGGAGGGTCGATTTTCTCCGTCATGTAGACAAGCCCTTTGTGTTTAAAACTAGCTGGCCATCCTAGTGCTCAGGAGTGTTCTGGGAATTAAGGGTGAGGTTTTTCAAAGTATGGAGCCAGTGGCAACTCCCCGCTCATTGTAACTCCTGCTCACTCATAATTTTTATGGGGGGGGGGTGCTGGGAGCTACTTAACCAAATTGTAATCCTTGTATATATTGGAAACCCCTTCAAAGCAGGGGCTGCTGCAGCACCCCCCACGCCCTTCATTCCAGTACCTGTGGCTTTTGCGGGGGATCTTCTGCAAAAACTTCTTGCGCAAAAGTGCGTCCACACCTCAAAAGCGCATCCCAAAAGTGATTTGCTTTTGCGCAAGAGAATGTCCACACTGCATGGATGCTCTTGCACAAGAAAGCTCTGATGGCCATTCACAGAATGGCCATCAGAACACTTGTGCTTTTTCCCACAGGGGTTTCTTTCTTCCTGCGGAGCATCCACACTTACCTTTTTGCACAAGAACCCTTGCACAAAAAGGAGTTATACCTTGTGAGGAGCGGAATAACTGTACTACTAAAAGCCTTCTCTTCTGCCGATTTACTTGAGCAATAGCATGCTTGAGGTGTGGACGCTCCGCTGGTTTCTGCGCAAAAACCTTGTAGTGTAGACGTACCCTATGGCTATGTCTACACTCGCGGCTTCTTGTGCAAGAAATATGTAAATAAGGCTAAGTGTGGAATATCACTGAACCTCTTTTGCATATCTAATGAGCCACCATTTTTGCAGAAGAGGCTCTTGCGCCAGAAGGAGCTGTCTACACTGCCCCTTCTTGCTCAAGAAAAACCCTCTTGCGCAGTGCCGCTACACCGATTATTTTCAGGAATAATGGCTTTGCGCAAGAGGGTTTTTCTTGCACAAGAAGGGGCAGTGTAGACAGCTCCTTCTGGCGCAAGAGCCTCTTCCGCAAAAATGGCGGCTCATTAGGTATGCAAATGAGGCTTGGCGATATGCCACGCTGAGCCTCATTTGCATATTTCTCACGCAAGAAGCCACGAGTATAGACGTAGCCTGTGTGTCTAACTGCCAAGCAGGATTTCCAAATGGAATTAGAGTCAAGCCCCTGAGTCCCGCTTTTATTTGTCAGACCGCAAAGAGTGGCGGTAACTCCCTGCTCACTCAGACAGGGATAATCTAGTCTAGCAAGAGAGCACAGAGGTCAGGTGCCTTGAGTGCTCACACAGCCACGTATTGGCACAGCTTCAGTTCGTGTCCACCAATCAGTGGTAGCTAACTTGAGTGGCTCCTGGGTCTTTAATGCTCACATTTCATACCTGAACCCATGTTATGGGGCAGCCTGGGAACTATGTAGAAATTAGGAGTTTTCTACCAAAGCTCCTTCAAGCTAGTCCAGTTCTTCTAGCTATTCCTTTGCTCTGAGACTGTTAATTACGCCATAGGAAGTATCTTTTACTGATCTAATCTTTGCTACCTCAGGGAAGCCCATGAGGTTAGCATTGTTTTGCTCCATGCGGTTGAGCAATTCTGTTCATTCAGTCATTTGTTAATGCTCCATTAAGTCCTGGGAGAATTCTGCAATGGCCATTGTAAAAATTAAGGTGAATGAACCCTCCAGACAGTTATTTTTTGGAAAAGGATAACATAAGAAAGTAAGTGTGTGGGCTAGAGAGAAGAAACCGAGCATAAATGCCCAGTGATAACTTGAAAGCTGCTGGACTTTTTGCCTAGGTATAGCGATTCAGAGCTCATTGGGAAATATTGGTAGGTTCTCCCCCCAATAAAAATTGTTGCTGAAAACAAGTTTTGCTTTGTTTTGTTACTTTTTTTTTCCTTTTACATTTGTTCAGGTTATTTGTCAAAAAAAGTTTTGGTTTATGTTTTTGTTTTTTATTTTTTAATGAAAACCTGAAAAATGAAAGAAATAGATAAGTCCTGTCAGGAAAGCCATTTCCGGCTGAAAAAATCTTTTGGATAGAAAATTTGGACCAGCCTCAAGAAAGCATGAGAAAGAGGTTCTACTCAGTTTTGGCGAGAGAATTTTCCCAGCCCCAAGCCCACCCTGATGATTTTGGATCCAGTTCAGATGCAAAGTTTTAAAAGGGACCTTCCCGTCAAGGTTTCTTCTAATTTTTTCCGTCTATATGTGGAATAAATTGTATGTGCACCAAGGCATGTGCAGATGTGCACCACCAGTAGAAGCACATGCTGGTGGCCGTGGGTGCTCTGCTAATCACCTGGTCAGCACCCGAATCCCTCCTGGTTGGCCACCCAAGTGCTCAACTTACAGGTAACACTGCTCCTTGTCCCCTGAACATTAGTCCTTTTTCCTATGTATAGAAGCAAATGGAGCCATAGAAGCAGCAGAGCAAACCATGCTGCTGGGATAGACAAATCCTGCATTGGGTTACAAAAAGTCTTGGCTGAACTCACTATACAATAAGTAGACAGTAAAAATGAGAGGGGTTTGTAATAGCTGGACCTTTAGAATGCCACAAAGCATGCTAAAAATCTTCACAATTATTTGAGCACAAAAAGGAGATGGGTTTGTAGCTCACACATTAATTGTAAAACAAACTGCTCTGCCTTTGCTTTTGAGAGTTGTCTGCTGGAAACCACTGTGGTTTTAGGGAACATTTCTAAGCTGGTGCATGTCTTGTTCCTCCAGTGAAACAATAGATCTCGGACAGTTGTAAATGTGATTTCACAAGGGAGGGCAGGCCAAGCAAAGACAAAAGGATCTTGCAACACTTTCCTACCACCGCACCCAGATGCAGAGCTGGCTACAGGAAGATGGCAAGCTACTACAGGTTGCACTGCCTACACCGCAACTCTCTGGTCCAGCAACATCCGGGGTCTGGCAGGACCACAGATGTCCCTGGACCAGAGCGCCCCAGAGCCAGGAGCCTAGTGGCAGGAGGGCCGAAGATAGGGGGCAGTGTTAGGCAGCCCAGTCAGGGTTATGTGGGGTGGAAGTGGAGCCAACAGCAGGGAGGGGTGGTGAGTTATGGGGCTGGTGGCAGAAGACTTCTCCTGATCCAGCAAATTCCCTCGTTCAGGACCAATCAGGCCTCGAGGCTGCCAGACCAGGGAGGTCCAACCCGTAAAGCAAAAATTAGATCCATGCTCAGTGACTGGTGTGAGCACTGGAAACATCCCATAGTGAGAGGCAACTCGGTTAAATGAAAGGCACCGTCAGTTGACTAGCAGATTGGATTGCATTCCTGGTGCAACCCCAGTCCTCTGTTACAGGTGAGTGACTCCAAAAGCCCGAGTTTCCCCGTCTGCAAAAATGGGGGTAATTATCCCTAATGTAAGCATTTGGGCAGGATTCAAACCCCCCTGCAGTCCAAGGAAAGACTCCAACTAAGATCAGCAGGTTCTGGATCCAGCTGTCTCAGAGTTATGAATTGTACCTGCTCAATGTTATTTATTTTTTATTGAAAATTTGCTTCCTTGGGTTGATTTACGCTCATTACCAGTGTTCCAAGTAAGCTCAGTGCATGTAAAAATTTATTCTGCACGTAGATGGAAAAAATCCACACAAGGATGGAAAAGATCAAAAGGAATGTTGTTCATTACTCCCATAAAAAGAAGCAAATCTAAAACTCGATAAAGCTGCATTACATGCTTGTAGCTATCCCATTACATTCTTTAGGTATTAGTCACAAAGCACGTGGCACGGACAGTGTACACTGCCCAGAACCCATTAAATAGTTCTACCTCTCAGTTAGTTAAACACAGCACAATATTTAGAAATGGTGGCGTTTACTTTCCACAATAGCTAATATACCCTTCCTTCAATTTCCACAGATTTGCTCAGTGTTAGCCATATAACTTCATGCTTCTCTTTGAAAAATTCCCACCATCTGTTCATTTTTCTTTTGCAAAGGTGGCTCATTTCATACACACACACACACACACACACACACACACACACACACACACACACTTACTTGAGCAAACTGTCAGTGTCAGGCTTGCAAAGGAGAATGAACATAGATTTACGATCTGAATTAAACAGGGTTGATACAGAGATGTTAGGACTTGATCCTTGCCGTGCTGTCTCACACGAGTAAAGGTTGTGGTGCTGGGCTGGGCACCCCCCAAAACATTTATTCCAGGGCATGAACATTCATAATTTACCCCAAGCCTCCTGGTAGAAATGGAAGTGGAGTTCCTCCATTCCTTTGGCATGGTCTTCTTATGGCACAATAATTTCACTGGGAGCTATCTGAAACAGTGGCTAAAACTTAACAGCTGTGAGTAATGAGTTTTCAAATATTTTTCCCAATTAGCCTCTCTATTGTTGTTTGAATAAAGAAGTGTGGCACCATACATAACTGCATCCACAGTCTATTCTACAGTATTATACCATGTACTCTGCATAAAAATTCCACTAGGTGGCAGCTAAAACCTAGTTTGTTTCCATTTTATAATAGACTTGTAAATATAAGATTACAAATTTGGTTAAAGGAAAAACCTTTAAAAAGCGACTTGTTTTCTAGCTCCACTCAGAGGACAAGGGTTTAGGGAGAAGAAGCAAAGCTCAAAGGGTGTCTCTAGACTACAGGGTTTTGTCGACAAAACTATACCGGCATCTACACTACCGCTGCATTCTGTCGACATAATGTCAACAGAACTCGGCAGTTTTGTCGACGGTGGTAAACCTCATTCTACGAGGAATAACGCCTTTTGTGGACAGAGTTCTGTCGACAGAAGGCGTTATTGCATCTACACTGTCCTTTGCGTCTACACTCTCATGCCGACAAAGTGGCTTGCTTTGTCGACAGAACTGGATGTAGTCTAGACGTGCTTTGTCGACAGTATGTCAACAAAGCCTCCGTCGACAAAAGCCTGTAGACTAGACGTACCCAAAGTGATGAGAATCAGACTGGAGAACCGTTTCAACATTTCTTTGAGGGCCTGATCCATTTCTGCAGAATACACACTTTGAAAAAACTATAGTTGTAACCCTAGTAATTACTCATACAAATAGTTGCACTCATGACATGGCTGCCCAGCTCTCTGGACGCAGGGGAATGCTCAGGCGGTGACACAGCTCTGCAGTCGGTCAGGAGAGCTGGGGCCATGGTAAGGCTGCCTGGCTAGTCAAGAAGGGTGATGCCACCACTCCCCATAGAATGGTGAGACTCCACAAGGGTGGAGGTTACGGAAGGGGTGGGGCTGAGGTTTGCCTTCCCCTATTGAGTGATCATCCGTTGCCCATGTTTCCAGCCTAAACTTCAGATTGTTACCTTGTAACCTGTGACTCCCAATTGTATCCCATCACCCCCCATGAGTCACAGGGAGCGGGGGAAGGGTGGGAAGCAAGAGAGAGAAGTAGCCATCGGGGAGAAGGCAGTGGGAAATGGGTGAAGAGAAGGTGTTGAAGCAGAGGCCTGGTGACGGAGACCCGCTACCTTTTCTTCCCCTGGAGCCCTGTCTCACACATTTCATTGCCAAAACAAGCCGTGGTACCTTGAAGCTGTGCTGCATCATCTGTCTCTCCAGGAACCCTGCTTGCTTCCTGCTTTTCCAATGTCAATGAGCAGCAAATGAGGCAAGAGGGGCACATTGGCTACGCTGCCCATCAGCCTGTAACCTCCGTCCACTGTTCTCTGTGGTTGGATGACTCGCCGCTGCCCGGGCTTCTGATGTTGCTTTCTGTCCTTTAAAGAGAAGGAAGCTGCAGCAGCTGCGTAATAGCCAGAAGCAATGGCATGGGAAATTATTGTTAATACTGATTTGTACGGTCGCCCCTAGATACCCATTTAGAACCCCATAGTGGTAAGTGCTGTACAGACAGCCAACGACAGCAATATTACCTAGATCTTTTCATCAGTAGAGCTCAAAACGCCTTAAAAAGGAGTTCAAATGTTGTTACCCCTATTTTGCAAATAGGGAAACAGTCTCTAGTCTAAGTAAAATGACTCCCCCTGCCCCCCCTCTGTGGCCCCGCAGGCCTGTACCAGAGCCAGGAATATAATCTGTGTATGGCTACACTACAGACATCAACCCTCCAGGGGTTGCTTTTCTAGCATTCAATGTAGTGGGTCCAGTGTAGACCCTAAATCGAATGCTGAGGGTAGCCCCCACTGGCAGCCGGTACTCCCCTTATTCCTTGCAGAAGGAGAAGCTGGTGGAGTGTTTGCTCCCATCGGCCTCCCACAGTGGTACGTCAATTCCAGCTACACAATTAAGATAGCTGGATTTGTGTATCTTAGGGCAACCTTCCCCTCCAGTCTCCAAACACATGCTCAGTACAGAGACAGTCCCTGCACTGAAGAGTTTTTAGTCTTGGGCCCAGATCCTGCTATAAACTTCATGCAGACAAGTCCCTGCTTCCGCACAAAGCCCCAATGAAGACAGGGGCTGGGTAGCTGTAGGGGGAAGAGTTCTGCCTTGATGGAACAAGTTGGGGCTTAAGCGAGCAATAAGACGCAATGGGCGCATGACATAAATCAATGCACATGCAGAGAGGTGGAGGCAGAAGTAATATGAACATATTTCCACCCAGATGAGCTATCTGAGCCATCTACCTCACCACCTGCCTCACTTCTCTCGAGCGGCAGCATTCTGTAGGGCTGCTGGTGCAAGGAGAGATTGGAATGAGGCTGAATTAGTGGCTCCATGGATTTCTTACAGGGAGTTTGCACCACTCATCAAGTCAGGTACTGCTCAGTGCATCTAAGGGTGGCAAAACTGAGCCTTAATTAATTACCGTCAGTTTTTTTTTTATGATTGTGGTGTTTGGTGAGTGTTCTTGGCAACCAGGAATCTCATCCCTGTGATCCAGAAATGGTAATTTATAGATCAATTATTTATCCAGGCACCATCAGTCACGCTGGAAAGGGGCATTGTGATCTCATCAGTCTAAGTAAAAGTGACACGGAAGGATTTTATCAAGTGAAAGGGGAGCTGATGGATGGCGATCTTTACTAAGCCAGGGAAATATTGATTCAAGCCAATATATGATCTCCTCCATTAATACTGGGCCGTCAGTAGCATGTAGGGATGCTGCGGTATTGTTAGTGCTCTCTGCCTGAGGAGGCATTGCCTTTCTGGGCAGAATTATTTCAACGAGGAATGATGCCCAGGGACATTAACAGATTCTTATGGACTGATTACTCTGCTCTCCCTTTCCCTGTAATAAGAAACAGGCCAAAAATGACATTCCTAACTTTTTTCCCCTGGGAAGAAATAGAATGAGATTCCTTATAAGAGGAGCAGAAATCTTACAAAAAAAAAAAAAAAAAAAAAAGAAAAGGGGTTGGTTTTGTTTTCTTTGTGAGATGCAGTATTCCCACATGGACACATCTTATCACAACGGGACACGCTGTAAGCAGCATCACGGATGGGAATATCCTGTTTCCATCCGAGTTTGAAGGAACAATGTTAACACATGGCATTTTGTATGGTGTCACAAGAACATGATGTGGGAGGAGCTGCAGCATGTCGTCATCTTGTGTTAATTCTGCATATGGATCCCACGGAGTAAAGGAACTGTTTGCAGGGGTAGATCCGGACGGCAGAAGCAACAGCACAGCTTCTTGAAATACAAAGGAGCAGCTCTGGCAGTCTTAATAGTGGAACTTGAATGCTCATTCACAGAGGTGATAGGTAAGTTCAGCCAATTCAGAGGTTTCCCCTTCTCTGAACTAAGTCCCAGTGCCTATCTAAACCAAAGTCTGCAATGGGCTTCACAGCAGATTGGATCAGGTGCCATCTGATCTGTGGGATCCACAAATCTCACAGGAACAGGATCTCTCCTGATATTTTGGACCCTCAGCTTCTGGCCCTGGGAGGACCCCAGAAATGCAGAGAATATAGGGATGGGAAAATGGCAATGGAGTGGCGGCAATTCTACCTGGAGCTAGTGGAGTGGCTGCATTTTATAAATATGAGGAAGTCCAAAAATAAACCTAAATTTGCCACACATTATACCAGGCTCTGATTGGCTTTCTGTACCCACTGGATACATTCGCGCCATCCAAAATAGTTCCACGACTCTAAACTATTTTTACATTACTGCCAACTCACTGCAGAGGGTTCCATCACCACGGTAGCTAGCCCTCTGTAACCCAGGGGCACTGAGACCACTGGGACGGGAGAGTGAAGTTTGCCCTGCAGCCTTAGCTGAGAGCCAGTTAGCTTTTGGGTCATACAGTGGAGGCACATGGCTCTAGCCGCTAAGGTCACAGGTTCAATCCTACCTGAATCACAGAATCCTAGGGCTAGAAGAGACCTCAGGAGGTTGAGTCCAACCCCAGCTAAATCATCCCAGCCAGGGCTTTGGTAAGTTCAGCCTTAAAAACCTTTCAGGATGGAGATTCCACCACCTCCCTAGGAACCCATCCCAGTGCTTCCCCACCCTCCTAGGGAAATAGTTTTTTCTAATATCCAACCTAGATCTTCCCCACCGCAACTTGAGACCATTGTTCATGTTCTGCCATCTGTCACTACTGTGAACAGCTTCTCTCCAGTCTCTTTGGAACCTCTCTTCAGGAAGTTGAAGGCTGCTCTCAAATCTCCCCTCACTCTTCTCTTCTGCAGACTAAACAAACCCAAATCCCTTCAGTCTCTCCTCATAGGCCATGTGCTCCAGCCCCCAGTCATTTGTGTTGTCCTCCGCTGGACTTTCTCCAATGCATCCACATCCTTTCTGTAGTGGGGGCCCCAGAATTGTACACAATACTCCAGATGTGGCCTCACCAGTGCTGAATTAAGGGCAACAATCACTTCCCTAGATCTGCTGGAGATGCTCCTTCTAATGCACCCCAAAATGCCGTTAGCCTTCTTGCTACAAGGGCACATTGTTGACCGGCTGACAACCAGGTCTGTTGGCTCTGTATGTCCATCTGTCTAGCTTTATTTCAAGTTCTTTCTCTAGTTATGCCCATTCAGAGCTGTGAGCCATAAAATGATGGACTCTTAACAAAATACATATGGAGGCACCAGCTGAACAAGCCAAATGGGAGCTGACAAAAGGATGTACAGTTGCTTAACTCTGATCTAAGAAATAACTCCTCAGTACCTGCTGCAGGTCATAGAGGGGTCTCTTTTGCCCTGGAGGCGTGCTTCCCTAGAAGAATGGTGCAAACTCTGAGGCAAATACATCTCTAAGATGACAGTTTTCAAAGACTTCTGCATGGGCTTTTCTTCAGCTTCCACACATTGACTTCCGTGGGGCTCTGAAATGATGCAAGGTTCCATTGGCTTGGATAGTCTGGCAGAGGTGGGGCTTAAGTGATTAATCAGGGGAGAGACCTCAGGTCAGGAAAGCATTTCAGCCTGAGCTTAACTTGAAGCATGTGCTGAAGTCCCCTCTGACTTCTGCAAAGGGGAATTCTTCCTCAATCAGAGCCAGTGCGTACATTATGTGACCGAACTTCTCCCTCCTGCTGCTGTTTGTCTTTTTTAATTTGAAGGTCATTCCTGTGCATTTAGCTGGGGCTTTTCTGTTAATGACTGATACATCTTTCCTACTATCTAGCATCCTTTCTAGCACCAACATTATTAATGTGTCAACAGAGTTCTCCTCATATTCATCAATAGCAGACGGTGATAGTGGCGGCCCTTCTGATTTTGAAATTATCTACCTTCCATGAAGAAAAGAAAAGTGAGAAGATTAATCTTAGGCCAGCCATGCCTCAAAGTCAATGCCTGTCTCCAAAAGTCATTAATAAGATGACGACCAAATAACAAGGCTAGTGCAAAAGACCTTGATTTGTGTTGACAGAAGGCAGAGAACCACCAGGCCCTATGTTTGTTTTATGAGGAATTAGGCTGCCTTGTGCAGGGGAGAGCAGAGTCTTTGAATTGCAAATGCAGCTGGGGAAGCCTTCATTGTCGGGGACCACACATGTAAATGTAATTCTGGGACACGTAGTCAAACATTGCTGAAAGATCAAGAGGTGGCCTTTTTAATATATATCCATTTCAGAGCCTCAGAAGTGAGAACTTGAAAAATCTCTGGCTATATCTAATTCCCATGCTGTCAAACAGGTGTAGCATTTTATCCAGAATCAGGGCTAGATGTAGGGGCAGGCAACTGCCCGGGGTCCCAGGGTTGGGGGGTACTGTGGTTGGGGTGCTGTTTTTGTTGTTAGCGACAAAAGGGAAAAATATTTGGAGTAAAACAGCAGTTTTCCCTTTGTCTCAGGTATTCTGTGTGTGGATGATTTTTTTTTTTTAAACCTCTTAGAATGTTCTGGGACCTTTGTAAAAATCTCATGGAAGTGTCTAGACTTTCTGAGAACTAGGTTTTCCTCAAGCCTCCTAGAATTATGCCCTCAGGTGTATATCCGAGGCAGAGCGTTACCAGTCAGTTTTATATGACAGGGACAAATCCTTCATACAAATCGTGCATCAAAATCATGAAATGGGCTACATGTGCAATAAAAAATAAGGCTATCACCCAAGATAGCAAGTACTATATATAAATGATGTCATAACTCTATTGCCCTGTGAACACATCATCGATTACAACAACTGAAGGGAAATGGGGAAAAAAAACCTGAACAAAAAAAAGAATTCTTAGAGCTAATTACTACATTTTTATGCACCTTAGATCTAGTCAAAAGCCTAAAAACTTTACTGGGAAATTCCCTGAGTAAGGGCTAAATGACAAGTACAGGAAGGCTTCCAGATATCTTTCTCTGCGTTTGTTTCCAGTAAATGGGCTATATACCCAGAGCCCGGAACTGTCCCTTGCTAGACGAAACCTTTCTAAATGGCCAAGTGTCCAAGCCTAGGCCTACAAACGCACTATGTGCTGCTGAATTTTCTTCACATTGGCACCAAGTCAAGACAAGAGACGTGTCTCTGCATCAAAGAACTTGTCTACCTTACAACAGCAGCCCCAATGCACCTATCCATCATAGAAATGTCTTGTGCAAACAGCTCCCTGGATTCTGTTTGTGTTCTTGCTGTCATTGCTGTAGAAAGTAATGGCTTGAGATCATTCACACCATTAATTTTAATATATTATTACTGCATCATCTCAGCTAATCGCAGGTGTAACTTCCTTTGCAGTGCTCCCATATGCAGCAATGTCTGTGCTCCATGTCACTGGGAACAAAAAGCTCTCCGTTCCCTTCGGGCATGGGCCGGATGCATTTTCCTTGGGCCTCCGCTGGAGGTCAGTGTAGCATTGTTTACTTTTGTCTGTAGAACAAAGGAATTGCAAACCTGTGACAGCCGAAGGGGGAATGTTTATATTTTTGAAGATTTTAATCAGGTCTACGTATAAAAATAATTCTCCAAATTACCAAAAGTTCCTATGTATAAAGGCCATGCTTAAAAACATTTCTGTTGCTATAGGTGACTTACCTCGGTATTTTAAATTATGTATATAAAGACTGCTAGAAATGCTAAGAAATATGTAGCAGTGCTCTTTTAAAGATACCATCCTCCCCAGCAAGAAACCCAAAACCTCAAATCTCTCTGCAACTTTGTAGGTCATCAGAATTCAGCTGTTTCAAATCAAGGAGGGGGAGAGAATTGCTGCAGGCAAGCGCCCCATCAGCAGCACCTCCCTATAATGGGGTGTCCCTCACCTCTCGCAGGCGCCCCGCTCTGGCCGAGTGCATGCGTCTGCATTCCCTCTCTTTGAAGCTTTCTTGGAAAATCATCCCTCTGGCTGAGTCACACACCCTATGTGAGGATCACAAACACCTTCACATTCACAACATTCAACAGGGGTCCATCTTGGTGCCCCCTGTAGTGTCTCTGGGTCTGTTTCTTCAGCCTGTTCCCCGCTCTGGTAGAGAATGGTGCCCCAAAAGCTTTCCTTCTTGGAGACAGCATCCTCGTCCTTACCTCAGGGCTTTATCTTTGAGTCCCGTTATAGTTCATCTTCACTAAGCTCACCAAAATGAACTGTTTGTAGTGCTGTTGCTCTCCCGGTCAGTCAGACAGTCACCCGCTCTTCATCCCTTGATGTCTTCAGAGGCACTGAACTGCTTCTTGTTCTGCAGCCCCTTTTATAGGGCCTTCCTGGCCCCTGATTGGCTGCTTCTCCTGTAGCCATTCTACCCTGCTCGGAGGACCTTTCTATTGTCCTTTTCTGGGGTGGGGTGTGGCAAGGCCAAAAGGTTCCAGCAGGGGGCTTCAGGGCCTGGTTCACTTGGTCACACTCCCTCATTCCTAAATTAAACTTAATGGGGCTCCAGCTTGAACCTCTGTGCTGATCCCTGTTGCATATCTCCTAGCATATGCCAGGACTTCCCTTTAGTCAGCATAGGAAGCATGACAGACATTGAGATAACATGGCCTAATTATTAACAGGAAGGCAAGTTTGGAAAGTTTGTATCTATTCATATATGTACAAACACAAATATTGTAACAGTGATTATAACCTTAACTGGCATATACCATAAACCTGTTCTCTTATTCTTATGCTAACGTAAGCATTTGACATAAGCAAATAACTCAAAATCAAAATACATTTGTTCGGTGTCTTAGCACAAGCTAGAAAAGTACCTGCATGGCCCAGTATCTGAAATGTGAGTATCCAAAAATAAAAAACCCTCCCCAAAACAAGTTAAAAAAAAAAACAATGAATGGGTAAAATGTTAGTAACATGTAAAAGTGTATAACCTATAAAATCATTAATAATACCAGTTAAAATGTTTAACTTAAAAAGCACATCTTCTGGGTAAGCTGAATATAACATCGTTTCACAAAACTGCTCTTAACAAATTAGCAAGCTATAAAATCTATTTCTTGTACCATACCAACAAACCAAACTCATGTTGGTTATCTGGATTCTCATAAATTTTCACAGTGAACCAAAGTATGGCCAAGCAATTAATGATACAATTTATCAACAGTCCTCTCTGCTTAAAAATAAAAACTTACTAATAGTAAAAGAAATATATGTATAGGCCAGATTCTGCAGCCAGTTATAGCAAGTAAATGGAGTAACTTCATTAGAGTTAGTGGATTTATGCTAGATTTACACTAGTGTAAACTGAGAGCAGAACGTGGCCCAGCATATTTAGCATGTGTAGGAAAGGGAACTTTTGCAGATGATTAAACACTTGATGGATTCCAAAGGACAGGACATGTTGTGCGTTTGTCATTATTATTGTTAGTATCTAATGAAGAACTCTATGTTATTTCTGCTAAATTATTGCCAGCATCACTGGTAATTCTACTGCCCTGTTTATTAGCTCTTTGATTTGAGATGCTTTATTAAATTTCAGTAATTTGAGTAAATTTTGGTCTTTGTCCTTGGCCATATGAGTAATCACACTGACTGCACCCATTTTTTGGGGGGAGGAAGGGAGATTTTCACCTGTTTTAGAGCTGCCCCATTGAGTTTCATCTATGAGAAACTAAACGGAAGACTAAGAAAAAGAGCATCAGGAAATTCACAATGCTCACATGCTCTAAAAGATAGGCACAGGGTGCTATGCTGTACTGTTACCATTGAGTTCTTTGGGATCAGGGATCATGTAGAAAAGCGCAGGTGTCAGGAGTATCATCCTTGCCTATGACACTATGAATGAATTAGTACTTAATCATTGTGTTCAGCGGTTCAGTGCTCACTCACTCAGGGCTGAATCCTGGTGGGTGTTGAGCACTTTGGCTCCTTTACTTCAGTGGGACAATTTGGAGGTCTCAAGCTGAATGTGTCTGGAAGGGATTTGCTGTATGAAGACCAGAGCACTCAGAGCTGGGGTGTGTGACTTTCTCTTATCAAGGAGGCAGGTTTTAGCTGCATTTGTGGCAGCCCACCGGATGTCAGATTGTGTCTTGCAACAAAGTCTCAGTGGGGTTGCCATGTTAGTCTGTATCTGCAAAAACAAGGAGTCCTGTGGCACCATAGGCCATGTCTACACTAGGAAATTATTTCAAAATTACTAAATTCGACTTAAGAACTCCCGATTTAACAAATTCAAACTCGTGTGTCCTCACATCAAATGCAGTCTGGGGCAGGCTCCCTTAATGTGGCCGCGCTACCTCAGACTCAGAGCCCCAGGACGCTCACTGGGGAGCTGTGGGAGGCCTCCTGGGGGCCAATTAATTTGAATGAGCAGCACCGGAGCATCCACACTACCGTTATTTTGAATTTACAAGTTCGTAATTAGTGTTATTCCTGATGAAAAGCCGGACTACAGAGTTCACATTCCATCATCCATTATTCCGAAATAATGGGCTTGGTAATGTGGATGCTGGCTAATTCAAACAGGGGGGTTATTTCAGACTAAGGTCCTAGTGTAGACCAGGGCTTGGAGACAAAGGGTACGTCTACACTGCATGGCTATTTTAGGATACCGGAGATATCCCGAAATAGCTACCCTGCATCTACACAAGCTGCCCATTATTTTGAAAAATATTTCAAAATAATGGGCATGCTATTTCAGCATCCCAATAAAACTCGTTGCACGAGGGTTAAGGGATGGCTCTACATAGCATGTTATTTCGAAACTTGGTGCTGTGTAGACGCGCCAAATTTCAAAATGAGCTATTTTTAAATAGATTCAAAATAAGATATGCAACGTGCATAGCACAAACTGCATATCTTATTTCGAGTTTAGGGTGCTGTGTAAGTGCACCCTAACAGATTTATTTGGGCATAAGCTTTCATGGGTCAAAACCACTGCATCAGACGTATGGACAAAAAAGGAACCAAGTGTGTTTAGAGAGATGCAAAATCCAGATCCATGGACGCAAGAATGCCAGCAATGTGCCCTCCCTTTACCCCACACCTCTGTTACCCTCCCCTGACCCAGGCGACATTATTAATCATTCAGGGCCTTGAACCTGCAAATCCTGACACAGTGCACAAAAAGGTGCGTTAGTCTGTAGCACTCATCTGGGAGGATCATTCCTGTGTGCATGTAGGGTTCAGTTGTAGGCATACACTTCTGCTCTGATGAGCAGTCTCTCTGCCCCTGCATATTCACTGTCTTGCCATCACAGTATAAAAAAGAAACAGTGTGTGGATGGGGAAAGAGAGTTTCCTATTTACTTTAATAATGGGGCCAGGATTTTACTCAGGACCTTAGAACAATCCTCCTTCTGCTAATGACTTGCTCAGTCACATGCCTTAGATTTTGTCTGTGGTACAAAAGTTGCTCACTTTTACATCTAATCCGTTAAACTGGATTTAGCTATATCAGTGCAACTCTCTAATACAGAACTGGTAATTTACCAGTGAAAACCAAAACCAATTTAAGCAACAATCAATCTGGTTGAAGTGGGTCTATATTAGGGGCATGGACTGGTGTAAACCAGGTGTGGGATCCTTTTTTGGGTGGGGGCCGGAAAAATCAGTCGGGGGCCTCACACAAGTGAGAAGCAAAGGAAAAAACCAAACCCTCACTGACGTATCCTCCAGCTGAGAAGGAGAAAGACACTCCCCACATTCCCCTCACACACCAGAGCCTTGGGGGGCCCAGCTAGTAGATTTTGAATGCTCCAGCCCCAAAGGGAGGTGGGGTGGGGGGCTGGAGGACAAATGCAGGCTCCCCAATGCTGGGGGGAGGGGGAGTCCTGAGCCTTGGGAGCTAGATCCAGGCAAGTTGGGGGCACATCCAGCCCCCGGGCCTTAGGTTCTTCACACCTGGTGTAAACACAGCACCCCAAGTACACATGACAAAAATATAGGGAAATTCAGGACAGGGGCTCATTATAAGAGAGAAGAGGTGGAGAAAGACAGAAGTGGGGAGCACAAGGTCAGAGTAAGGTGACAACAGTTGTCTCAGTACACCATTGTTGAGACTTTTAGTAGTGAGATAGTTATTTTTGCCAGCCCGCCATGCCAAACTGGTATATTCAGAGCAGAGTTTCAGATTTACTGCCTGATGAAAGAAAACCCTATTAATCATCCTCCCTTTACTCAGCTGTAAACTCCAATCATTTAACTTAAGGCCTTCAAGGTTCCTTCTGTTGCTGCCACCAAAAGACCCATAATATAAAGCTTTTCGGACGCATGGGGAAATCAAGGCACTGCTTAGTATTCAAAAGGGAAGAGATTCAAGTTCTAAGTTATCTTTCTCTCTTTATTCCTCATCTCATTATTTTTACCTCAGCGGGTGACACAAGCCACTGCACCTGATGAAAATGGGGTGATGGATTTCAGTGCCACTTTGAAATCCCCGCAGGAAGAATCATTCTGAACACTGATTGTTTCGGTTAAACTTTGGGACTTAGGGAAGAGCTGAAGTACAGAATATTCCATCCAGACCCCCTGCCTCCCTTCAGGGAACGATGAACTGGCTCTGTAGTATACTTGTAACCACTTTACACAGAGCATCTATTTGTCTAGATACAGTACTCATGTGTCCTCCGTTACCAAAGTATAGCTAATATGTTTATCCGCACAGTGCTCCTGGTCGAGTAGGAAAGGGCTATTTTTCTTCCTATTTTGCTGATGGGATACTGAAGCACAAAGAGAATAAATGCTTTGCCCATGAGCACACAACAAGCCTGTGACAGAGCAATAACTTGAACCTAGATCTACAGAAAACCAAGCTAACTCTCTGACTACAGGATCATGTTCCCCCCAGGGCTGTTTCTGCCCCTTAGAGGCAACTTCATGCCACCAAGCCACATATAGGACATCACAATTCCTCCACTCCCCTGCTGTAATCACTGAACAAGCAGAAAACTTGGAGAGAAAACCTTTCTAAGCCAGAAGCTTTTCAGAGAGCCAAAGGTGAGTCTTTACATTTTTTTAAACAATGAACACATTGAAAATCTAATTTTAAGAATCACTTCAGCCATTGGAAAGAAATCAACTCCTGTGCTTGGCTGTTTGGATCATCAAGGCATCAAGACGGGTAGAAGGAGACAAGGAGGAATAGAATGAACATAGACAAGACTGGAGAGGAAGCCTGCAGCAGTTTTATAACCCTCCCTCCACCTATTTGTCACCACCCCCCTGTAATAAGCAGTGGAATTCACCTCTAATGACATTCACAGTGGTATGTTTTTCCAAATTTAGTCAAGTGATAACAATGTCTTTAGTATGCAAAGGAGGCCTTTGTGTAGCTCACCATAACTTCAGTGTTTCGTCAAGCTTTACAGAAATATCAGAGGAAACAACTTGTAATAATTATACGAGGGAGGAAGCAATGGGAAAGGAATGTGTCATGGCGATAATACAGTCTTCTGTTGATTTCTGTGTGGGAGAGAGGCTTTCATATATAAAAAAAAAAGTGTGGTTCCCATGAACCTTTTATATGTTAAGATCAACCCAACTCTGCACACACTGTATAAATACACAGCACAATATACCATTGCTATCCATGTATGTGTATATATATATATACACACACACACACACACACACACACACACCCACCCACCCTACATACCGTAGTGACAATACAAAACTAAAGTCAATTAGAAAACAAGGTGTTAGATTGTTATCTGCCTTCCATGGAATTCCTCTACTTCAAGCCCCACCCTTCTGTGTCCCCATTCTGCCTTGACTTCCCTCAACATCTCAGCCCAGGCACTTTTGTGTTATGAGTGTTTTGCACAGCTTGGATGTTAGACGTACTTGCAGTCAAAAAACAAAAAGTGCAATACAAACCCTATGTGTGAACTTATCACAAGAACAAGCACAGTAATCAATAGCACTTACTGGTAAAGTACAGCCTCTTGCACCCAACCCCAAAGTCATGAAACTGGCTTTAAAATCATGATTAAAAATAATAATATTTGTGAGCCTTTGGGGCACATTTTCAAGTTATTCTGCACAACCCTGATGGCTAGAAGTTTATTTTATTTTAAAATGAACATAGAGAGTGAAATTCTCACAATCTCACGTCTTAAGAGCCAGGGCTTAAGAAAAACATCATTGAAATACAGTCTTATGAAAACAGCCAATTGGAAGAGGGCTTGTGGCAGCCAGTCAGAGCCCAGCAAGGCAGTATAAAAAGATAGCTGTGCAGGAGAAGCACACGCTTGCTCCGTCTCTGGAGGGAGAGGGCCCTAGCTGCCTGTTAGCAGGGTACCTGGGGCAGGCTTACACTGCCTACTTCCCAGTCCCCAATAGGAGCAGGGTAACTTGGACAGAGCATTACTGAGAGAAGGCAGAGTGAGCAAGGGGAACTCAGACCTGAATAAGCCCCAGGCTGATGGCCCAACGATAGGGGCCCAGAAAGATACTTGGGCTGCAGAGGAGCAACCAGAGCAGAAGGCAACAGGCCCACACCCCTTGCCAATGAAGAGTGACCGTGTCAAACTGCAGTTTGCCCCTGAGGTGGGTATAGAAGGTTGGGGTTTCCTGGGAGGAGAAGATCCAAGAGTATGGGGGTGCTGCTGTGGGGCAGTACTCTGAGGGAAGGATGCTGCAGTCTGGAAGGGATGTGGATCTTGATGACTGGTGGAGAACAGACAAAAATGGCACCGGTGGGTGAGACACCGCCAGGAGAGGGCGCTCTGAGGCTGGACTGAGCTAATTTCTGAAGTGACCAGCAGGAAGTGCCACTGAAGTGAGCCAGAATCTGTTACATACACCCATTTCCTGACCCTCCAGTGAACACAAGCAAGCATTCTGCATCTTCTCAAACAAATCATGTTCTCCTTGACAACACTAATTGTTACATGACAAAATTTCTCTGGCTAAACATGGCAAATTAAAACACGTGTCATTTTCTCTGGATAACTTTTAATTGATCTGATTTACATCACAGGTGGAGCTGATCAGCTAGCAAAGGTCTGCATGAAATGCAATGTCCTATTTGATTGTGATTTCCCTGGAGCCCATTTTAAATAGTAACAATTTACAAACAACTTGATTTCTTATTAACCCAGTTTCTTAATTGCTTCCTTGGGAAAACAGTCACATTATTTGCATTTTGTTTCCTAGAACTCCAGGGCATCAAGGCAAACAGTTAAGGATCATTTTAAATAGAATAGAAGAAAAGGAAGAAGAGGGACTTTTACAGAATTTCAATCCGATGTTAGGCTTGGCTGCTGTTATTTGTAAATATAACTCTCTCTCTCACACATATACCATGAATATATTTCTAATTGGATTCAGTAAAATACTTGCATGCCAGAAAGCTAGTTGCCACTTTCATGATCACTTGATGGGCACATTTCAAGATCTCTGTAATTTCAATTCATTTGAAGCATATTTCAAGACTATGGATAGGATGTCTGCGGTAAGTTATAGTCTCTCTCTCTCATCTCCACACACACACGAAGACTTACCTGTCGACTCCCTTGGTGTTCGCTTTGAGTATCGTGTGCCTCCTCTTTCTGTCCCCCCCTTTCCATGTTATGGAAAACAATCCCATTCCAGGCACTTCCTATTTTCCTGGCACTACCAAACCCTGACCTTGCTTTTAAGTTAGGATAAGAGGAAGCCGCCAAGCAAATTTGCTGGTCCTAGCTTTTACTATTGAGGAGGAGTTCTTGAACAAACAAACAGACTCGTAGGCAGACACAGAGTTGGACTCTCAGACACACACACCAATCTCAGATAGATATTCAAGCAAAATAACATAATGTCGCCAGTTTTCCTGTGCCTATGTTGAACATCCCTAGTTCTAAATCAAGAAACTTCAGAGTTGCAGGCAAAGTTTACATTTACCAGCACTTAAATGATTTTAAAGTGCTAAGAATAAGACCTTTTTTATTCCTGTTGATTATTGCATTACACCGTGCATGTGAATGGGGATATCGCAGTGGTATCCCCTTCTGTTCCCGTCACCATCATTACAAATGAAGTCCGTACCTGAGGGGAAGAATTATCTTTAGTGCAGCCCATGCAGCGTCTGTTGTGTGTGTGTGTGTGTGTGTGTGTGTGTGTGTGTGTGTGTGTGTGTGTGTGTGTGTGTGTGTGTGTGTGTGTGTGTGTGTGTGTGTGTGTGTGTGTGTGTGTGTGTGTAATGGCGCTGATTAGGAAGGAGCTGATGTTAGAATTTCCTTTGTATTTCCTTCAAATAAATGCACTGTAGAGGAGGAGATCATTTTAACATGGAAGAAATAAAATAAAACCATATAAAAATATCCTTTGATAGAGGTTACTCTTTTTTTAAAAAGTCAGACAAAAATGTGAATAAATGAGATAATCCTGATTATGTTCTGCTCCGTGGAAATTATCAAGTAACTGTAATGACATGAGTTCTTATTGAAGGTTAGTGGTGGATACAGAGTATATTTTATTGATCATTCTTAAGCTACAGCAAAAATTTGCCCAAAATTCACTATACTTTTCTCTGTATAACTATATATGTTCAAATAATAGCATTTGGCTCGTCAGGGATCCCATGGAACTTCACAATTAAGAGTTACAGTGGCCAAGATTTTCAAAAGTAACCAGTGATTTGGGGCACTCAGCCAGAGACACTCTAAAGGAGCATCATTTTTTCCAGCTCCTTTCAGATGCCTCAATATGGGCGCCCAGAACCGGAGGTCTTTCGAATCAGTATGCCAAAACCTCACTCAACACACTTGTGAGGAAGGTTTGAATGCACCTATTTTAAAGATTGAAAAAAGGAGGCACTGAGAAATGAATTATGCAGGTCCACTCACTGGCAAGAGAAGAAAGGACTCCATTTCAGATCAGTCTGACTGTCCATCCCCTTTCTATAATGGTTAGATAAGACTTCCTCATTACCTACGTGATATTCCCTACTTGCAAATTAAATATTTGATGCTTAGCTACAGAAGAGGCAATAGGGTAGGAAAGATGTCTAGAAAGTAGGGCACCCGGTTGTCACTCAGATGTTTTGGGCTCAATTCCTATATCTCCCACAGACTTTCTATGTAATATTTGGCAAGTCCATTAACCTATCCCATGCCTTAGCACCCAAGTGCAAAGAGGGTAATATTTCCTTACTTTGCCATTAGCAATTGTAAAGCACTAAAACGGTATAGTAATAGAAGCCAAATAGGTAGTATTTCATATGTTTTTGAGGGTTCGACCCCATTTAGCCAGCATGTGTCACATACAGTAGTGTGATTGAAATAATGTGATGTTGTAACTTTCTCCTGAGCTGACTTTACATCCATTTATTCCAGGAGTTGCTTGGAGCTATTGAACATCTATCTTCTCTCTCCTACTCCCAGCCCTTTGATCTTTGGGACATAGGACCAATACTTGACCAGGAAAGATTCCTGCTCCACACAGCATAAGAACAATGGTTTGTGATACTTTGTGCCAAAATTCTTTGTTAAAGGTGCATCATAATATTTTGCAAGCTTCCCCTTAGAAGTCCAATCATTTTGGTAGCTCCTGCTTGCAAGAGTAATGGTTTAATCCAGAGAAGAAAGCTTGATTCCCCCTGTGGGCAAAATGTGCCACCAAGAATGGGGAATCCTCCCTCTTATTTAAATCTGTATGGTAAGGTATCTAGAACAGCTGTCATGCACTCCTGTGATTCAGCATGTAACTCTAAAGGTCAGCAAAGGAGCACTTGGCTCACAGAATTGCTGTCTGACTGCTCCTTGAGCGTAGAATATTACCGAGAACTCAGAGACAAAGACATTCTTATTCAGAGAGTGTGTCTCATTATTTTAATGCATTGATCTAATCTCCATGGTTCAGGATTAGACTAAGGTTCCTGTATTTCATCAGCAATTTGAGATGAACATTATTTAGGTTCAGAAAATTATCCACCGAGCATAATCATTTTCATTAAAAGGAGTGGGGCTGGAGGAGTTCTAGTCACTTTTCTGAGATCTAGCCCGCTCCATCTGATCATCATACAAGAATGGATGCTGCACAGAATGGGCATGGAGTAGTGTGTGTACTAAGAAATGACATAAAAGCAAAGTTGATCTTAGGTCTACATTCATGAGAGTGCTTAGCATGGAGATGATCATTAAGAATAGTGCATTAATAAGATCACTGGTTTAAGGCTTTGTCTAGAATGAAGCAGTTTTACTGAAACCAGTGCATCAGTTTTAAATCCAACTGTTTACTGGGGTTATTAGGCACTACCATAATCCCAATAACCACCATTTATAACAGCATCTGTTTCTTCAGACAACACACAGTCAACTTGTGGAACTCCTCACCAGAGGATGTTATGAAGACCAGGACTTTAACAGAGTTAAAAAAAGAATTAGAGAAATTCATGCCCATCAATGTCTATTTGCCAGGATGGGTAGGAACAGTGTCCCTCTAGCCTCTGTTTCTCAGAGGCTGGGAATGGGCGACAGGGGAGGGATCACTCAATGATTCCCTGTTCTGTTCATTCCCTCTGGGGCATCTGGCCACTGTCGGCAGACAGGACACTGGGCGAGGTGGGCCTTTGGTCTGGCCCAGCCTGGCCTTTCTTATGCAGGGAATCAGGCAGAATTGCCAGGCTCCAGGGCAACGTGTGGTGGGGGAGGCGGCCTGCTCCATGCTTCTGGAAGGGGTGGGGCCTCCACTGCCCAGCAGCCTGTTTATATGGAAGGAACTCAAGGATAAACCATAGACACAGGCTTTGCCTACAGGGAGGATCTTACGTCAGTTGCTGGTGCAAATGCACCAGTACAGATCCCTACTGCAAACAGGCAGGGCTGCTGTTTGCACCACTGCAAGTTGGTCTAGTTTCATGCAGGGGTTGGTTTCTCCAGGGCTAATACTGGCTTTGTCCATGCTGCTAGGGGTTTTGCTCTAGTGTAGTGGCAGCCAAGGTTGGTCACTTTTGCCTAAAAGCAGGGCAACTCCCACTGCAGCCTGATTTGGTCTCAGTTATCCTGGTGTAGAACCAGTGTCTCTCTAATGATTAATGTGGATTCATCCTGTACTAACAGAAAAGGGAACGGTGGCACAGAGTCTCAGTTCAAGTGATTTGTCCAGGGTCCGCTACTGAAGCAGGTGGCAGGCCAGAGCAGAACCCCAGAACTCCTGACTTCCAGAACCGTCATTTCCTCTCTTTTGTTTGTGTACAGAATGATTCAGGTATCTAAAAGGGTGTCACAAGGAGGAGGGAGAAAATTGTTCTCCTTGGTCTGTGAGGATAGGACAAGAAGCAATGGGCTTAAACTGCAGCAAGGGAGGTTTAGGCTGGACATTAGGAAAAACTTCCTAACTGTCAGGGTGGTTAAACACTGGAGTAAGTTGCCTAGGAAAGTTGTGGAATCTCTGTCTCTGGCGGTATTTAAAAGCAGGTTACATAGACATCTATCAGATCTATCAGAGATGGTCTAGACAGTACTGGGTCCTGCCATGAGGGCAGGGTACTGGACTCGATGACCTCTCAATATTCCTTCCAGTTCTAGTGTTCTAGGATTCAAATATTCAGTATTCAAGGCAAAGGTTTGGAAGTGGCTAGTGATTTGGGGAACCATGTTTGAAGCACCCACTGTTTGACAACCAGGCTCCATTAAAGCATCTCCAGTGAAACCACTAGCCACTTCTGTAAATCTTTGCAAAAAACAACAAAGAAATCTTCCCCGCACCCAAAGATGCTGCAGTTTGGGCCTTTGAAGCAGTTATTACCTTGCCTTACACCCCTTCTCCCCATCCATATCAGGACACCACACTTGGGGGTGACCATGAAACACCTGTCGTATTTCATAGGTGTAGCTAATTGTGTTCGCTTCCAAGAAGCTCTGGAGATATGGGAGCAGTTGAATGCCTTCACGCTGGTTGGAGGAAAGATGTTGACAATGTAATTATCACAGCATTTTGTGTTTCAGTGCTTCCAGCTTCTTCCTCAAGGGAATTGAAGCAGTTGGCAGAATGCAGGAGACAAGATGGCAAACAGGTGCAGAATGACTGAGCCAAAACATGTGAAACTCCTCAAGAAGCAGAGTGGAAATCCCTATTCAGGGGCACAAAAATCCCGATTCTCTCCATTGGACCCTGACCTTTCTGAGCACACACCAAGGGGCAGAGAGGTAATCTTCTGGCATCAATAGCTATTACAGTGGTTTAAAAGACAGAGGTTCAAACCAGGGACACAGACCAGAAGAGCTTATTGGCCTCCCTGCCCTTCCATCTTGAAGGTCCAGGATCTCTAATTAAAGCAGAAGATGTCTTCAAGGAAGAAACAGATGCTGTTGGGAATCAGGAAGCGTGAATAAGTTGCTGCAGGGGGTTGAACGTATCACATTCAGTGATGGGGCCTGTGTAATACAAGTGCAGTTCCCATCTCTGTGCCTTTCTCTGAGATGGTCACCAACAAAATCAGAAGAGAAGAAGAAAGAAGTACTATGGAAAAAAAGGTCCCAAGATTGGACTCAGTGCTGAGAGAAGGTCCCTCAAAGTAATTAGCTTCCGTACGCAGAAGGATATAAAGATGCATATGATACAAATACAGAGGCCCGTGAGGTCAATGGAAGCTGAAGGTACCTTGGAAAAAAAAAATCAGGGTTTCGCTAGGTATTTGAAACCTTTTCACCTTCTGTCCTCTGCTCTAAGCGCCGCTGAACTTGGAAGAAGTTTGAACTCAGATCTAAATGTCAGCGACTGTCCCGGTTGTAAGCTGCACTAAAGCCCTGGTTTCAAACACTCCAATTTGTTCTGTTCTAGGAGAAAGAAACACAGGCTCTCTAAAACAATTTTGTCAAGTCAAATTTGCTAGGGGCAGATGGTACATAAATGACTCCAGTCATCTGAAGAAGTGGGGTGTGCCCATGAAAGCTCACGATACCATCTACATGATTTGTTAGTCTATAAAGTGCTATCAGACCATGTGTTGTATTTCAAGTTTATCCTTCACAGACTAACTCGGCTACCCCCTGAAGCCAAGGGAGTCAGTGAGAGCCAGTGGACAGAGCATTGGAATAGAGTCCCTGGCTCTGCTACTGCCTTGCTGGGTGACCTTGGGTAAATCACTTCTCCTCCCTTCACCTCAGGTTAGTCATTTGCAAAATGATTTTACTCTCCATAGTAAAAGGCTTCATGACCTTTGGATGAAAGGCGCCATATAGTTTTCTCTCACAATGCTCACAGCGCCAGGTCTATACTAGACCTTGACGGTCGGGTCAATGTACGCAATTCCAGCTACGTAAGATACATAGCTGGAGTTGGCTTACCTTGAGCCGAGCTTGGAGCCATCTTCACAGAGGGAGGCCAACAGGAGTGAACACTCCCATCAGCTTTCCTTACTCCTCGCGACTGAGGAGGACTGGCATTGACTGGAGCCGCCCTCAGTGTTTGATTCAGTAGGTCTTAACTAGATGCACTAAATCAAACACCAGAAAGTGATCTCTGGTGTGGCAAGTGATGATGTGTCCGTTTTCCACAATGTATCATTGTGGCTCACTAAGCTGGTTTTCAAACAAGACTGGAATTGAATGTTCAGTATCACAGTACTAAGGATTAAATTAATAAAAAACCACCATCAAGGAGTCTACAATACTCGACTAGAAGGACCATTTGGTCAGGTCCAGAATTGGCATTTCCCATGTACCTAACAATTACTATGATTATTACTTCAGCCTAGGCTTTTCCTGCATGCATCTTCCATTGTAAGCTGAACATAAATTCAGTGACGCATTGGGGGTGGAGGGAGCAGAATTGAATTAACGTTAAATTTGTTTTCTAAGTAGCTGGAACAAGCCAGGTAATTTGCACAGAAATTGGTCGATTGTGCGCTCTCATTCACAGTTTTCTAGCAAGTGCCTCTACTTTCTGTCACATATGATTTGTTTCTCCAGCACGAGATATTTCCCAGAGGTATGTGAGCATGTGTAGCTACATTTCATCCCCTTAGTTAATTTTAACAAAGAGTATATCCTAAGACTAAGGATCAGAAAAAAGTCTCTCTGCATTCAGAAAGCAAAAATGCATCAAACCTCACCATCAGTTCAGAAGCATTGAATAACCTCATACTTCACCAATCACAATAATTAAACACGTTCGTTATTTTTAATATTCATTGCATCCGGATGCCATGTTTGGCTTATTTGCTCAGTCTAGTCAATGGGTCCTGCTAATCTGGGTAAAGAAAAAGTAGTGGTTCTCTAGTGGTTCATTTGCATTGAAAAACACTATAATTTGTAAGTAAGCTGGAAAGCTTTTAAGTGAAAAGGAAACATCAGTGACTTGACAAAGCTCGCCTTTGTTTTTCAAGCACAATGTTCCAGAAAGATGCACTCCCTTTGAATTACACTGCAATATGTAATTTTTCAGTAAACCTCAGCCATTAAGAAGCCAGGAGGAAAAAACAAAGCAGGTAATATCTTGCCTGTAATATCATTATTGGGAAATTGACTTTAAATAGCTTAATCTGCGTAAAGAAACTGAGCTTGGTCATCAGGATGGAGCAAGTGACTAACTCCAAAGTGGTTAATAACAAGCCAATGCTCAGGGAAGTTTGCCATATTTCAGACATCTGCATGGGTGGAGACTGGAAGAATACAAGGAGGTCATCATGTTCGGGAAAACCCAGATGCATGGTATGTCTGCCAAACATCAGCGTCCCTGGCATTAAGAAGCCAGATACTTGTTTGTACATACCTGTGTATAAAAAATCCTGTTACTTACCCAGGAATAAAAATATTGTGTCTCCAGGCCACTTGCCTCAGCCAGATTTTAGCCAACCTTCTTCTAACTCTGTAGTCTCCTGCCTGCTGCTGCATCCTCCTTAATTTTCTGGAATGGCAAAAATTAAACTTAGCCTCTGATAGATGCTACATGAACTTAAAATTCTTGGTCCTGGGAGCATGGCCAACCTCAGGTGGACGAGCCTCAAAGGAGTCAAATTTAAAACAAAAAAATAAAAACCAAAACCAAAACCACCCACACAAGACTGGCTTAAAATATTGAGATGAAAGAGAAATAAATAAATAATACATTTTCGGTCCTTTTATATGCCCTTTGCCCCCTTTTTCCACACCACTCATGATTTTATAGACCTCTATCCTATCCCCCTCCCTTAGTTTCCTCTTTTCTGAGCAGAAACATCTTAGTCTCTCTCATCTTTCTTCATACTGGAACTGTTCCAAACCCCTCTTCATTTTTGTTGCCCTTTTCTGAACCTTTTCCAATGCCAAGATATCTTTTTTGAAATGAGGCGACCACATCTGTACTCAGTATTCAAGATGTGGGTGTACCATGGATTTATAGAGAGGCAATAGGATATTCTCTGTCTATTCTCCATCCCTTTTTCATGATTCCTAACATTCTGTTTGCTTTTTTTGACTGCTGCTGCACACTGAGTGGATGTTGTTAGAGAACTATCCACAATGACTCCAAGATCTCTCTTTTGGACTCCTTCAAGCTTACCCAGGACTCCTCCAAGCTTACCCAGTTACATGGAGAGGCCTTTTCTCAATGGCCCAACTTCTGATTGGTTTGATCCCCCTTTTGGGATGCCACCTGATGTGCTGAGATTTCACAGAGCCTACTTGCTCCACTGGCCTGGGCTGCCTCTCCCTGTTTTGCTGACTGAGGCTCTCTGGCCTCCGGGAGCGTACACAGGCAGGGACATACCAGGGGTAGAAACACAGAGTCTGCAAACAGCTCTCTATGGTAAGGCTGAGCTAGCAAATTGCCCAGCACTCAAGTGCAGGTCCCAAAATAATATCGTCTGGCTCTGAAGAGAAATCACTGCAAGACAAAAGTTTGTACGCTTGCCCACTCCTTCAACGAGGAGGAACAGATGCACAACTTCTTGCGCTCCCCTCCCACAGTTAGAAATTACATCACCCAGGTTCAATAAACGACAGCAATCTCTCAACTCTAAAAGGTAGATTTTACTAAACATGTGACCCCCTTTCCTTCCTGGGTTCCTCGGGAGCAGGCCACACCCACCTGTGTGCTTGATGGGTAGAACACTCTAGAGGTACGTCTACACTAGCTCGTTAGTTCGAGCTAGGTAGGGTAACGAGGGCAACCGGAGTTGCAAATGAAGCCCAGGATTTAAATATCCCAGGCTTCATTTGCATGTTCCCAAGCACCGCCATTTTTAAATCCCCCTTAGTCCAAACTCCATGCCCACGGCTACACGTGGCACGGACTAGGTAGTTTGAACTAAAGATCCTAATTCGAACTACCTAGTCTGTGCCGCGTGTAGCCACGGGCATGGAGTTTGGACTAAGGGGGATTTAAAAATGGCGGTGCCTGGGAACATGCAAATGAAGCCTGGGATATTTAAATCCTGGGCTTCATTTGAAACTCCGGTTGCCCTCGTTACCCTACCTAGCTCGAACTAACGAGCTAGTGTAGACGTACCCTAGGAGATCCTGAGTATCCTCACCTAGCTGGGGCTCCAAGGCCCTGCAGCAGCCTCTGCGAGAACAACAAAGAACTCATGGATGAACCATCACTGCCAATCATGCTACAGCTGCATGAGACCTTCCAATGCCTGCCTGCCTCCCTCTCCAAACCTTTCCGCAGCATGGCCATTCCAGACACAGACTGAACGCCAATGGGTCAGTTGGATGTAGATCCCCCTGACATCAGGACTGACAACCATCCCACCCGTCCTCCCTGCACTTGCGTCCAAGCCAGTAAAAATGCACAAACACCAACCATGCCACTTCCTGCGGAGGGAAGCAGACAGAGCATATGCACTGGAGTTGGCCAATGCCACAAAGCGGGGGAGAGAGAAAGAGAGAGAGAGAGCGAGAGAGAGAGAGGGTATGTCTACACTTGCACCCTCTTTTGAGAGAGGGATGCAAATGAAGACATTTGAAATTGCAAATGAAGCCGGGATTTAAATATCCAGTGCTTCATTTGCATATTCGCGTTATGGTGCTATTTCGAAATAGCGCTATTTCGAAATAAGACGCTATTAAGATGTGGTTATTTTGAGAGAAAACCCTTCTCTCAGAATAACTGGTAAACCTCATTGTATGAGGAATAAGGTTTATTTTGAGAGAAAGGTTCTCTCTCGAAATAACCGCATCTTAACAGTGTTTGTTATTTCGTAATAGTGCTATAACGCGATTACGCAAATGAAGCACAGGCTATTTAAATCCCAGCTTCATTTGCCATTTTGAATGTCTTCATTTGCATCCCTCTCTCGAAAGAGGGTGCAAGTGTAGACATACCCTGAGTCATGGATGACAGTCACAGCTCCACCCTCGTGCTCACTGCCACACATGAATCACCTCCCTCTCTGCTTCCCCATGGCTCCTGGGACATTTGCCTGTGGAAACGCACACCTAGATTGCCTGCAAGGGTCCTGTAGAAACAGCGGTGAGGACAAAGACAGAAAAAGAGAGTGAGTGCATTGCCTAACACGCTAGAGGAGAGAGAGAGAGAGAGAGAGAAAAACACATGGGAGAAAGGAAAGCAACTCACCTCCTGGAGTTATCCTCCTGGATCCAACTCTCTGCTGAGGAGGACGCTCATGTCTGCCCAAAATGGGGATCTTGCATAACGGGAGGAGACTCGGACAGTTGACTTCTATTCCGTCGCTATGAAACCCAGCTCACGGGGCAACAACAAACAAGTTAGCATCTCAGCTAGCAATGTCACATAGCCTCTTCTTCTTGTATCCAACACACCACGGGGCTCCGCCACCCTCTCTCCCATCACCGCTGTCTGAACACGAGGAAGGCACCTATGGAACCGAGAGATAGAGGAATGGGCTTGGGGAAGAGCAATGACGGGGATGCAGGTTGGGCTGGGGGTGACTAAGGGAGGGAGGAAAGTGGGTGTTGAGGCAAAGGCCCCCACCCCCACCCTCAGTGGAGAAGCACCGGCCCACACTGGCTTCTAGGAGAGTAGGGATGTTAGACAGCAATTCATTGAATAGTCGTGTAACTGCACAAAACGTTATTGGTTACGTGACTATTTGATAGTTCTCGGAGTGGGGCTGGCTGCCAGTGTGCTCCCAGTCCCACTCCCGGGGAGCCACTGTCACCTCGTGCTGGGCCTCTGAGGCTGCACCAGCATCCCACGCAGCAGCCTCTGTCTGCAGCGAGCCTGGAACCCCCACCGCCACCTCTGATAGCTGATATGCATGGGGGGCTGGCTTGAAAGCCTCCCGCACGTACCAGCTCCCATCTGCCCCCCTTCCCCTCTGTGCTGCCGCCTCTCTATGAGAGCAGCGCACAGGAGGGAGGGTTGGGGGCCGCTCCCCCACCTTTGCTGCTTTGCGAATACAGAGACAGCAAGGGGAGAGTGCATGTAGACAGTCAGATTAACCAATGAGCCCACTTTTATCGGTTAATCATGTACTCGACGACACAATGACATCCCTACAGGACTGCAGGAACTGGACACTGCCTCTCCCAGGTGCACTGGCCCTGCAGTGGCTGATGGGGGATGGAGGCTGTGGCACAATGCATCTGCCACAAGCCACTGCAGCCACTTCCCTCTGCCTGCCTGACAGCCCTCCCACTGGGCAGGGGTGCCTGGCTAAGGTGGGGATTGGGGGAAGGGGTGGGTCCTGCGGAAGATTGAGGTGGGGGGGGGAAGTGGGGCTATCGGGGCTCCTGGCACTTTGGGGCTGGGGCCCTCTGGGTTGAAGTGCGGGCAACCTGGGACCTGCTAGGGCCCATGGGCAGGAAGGGGAAGGCAGACGAGGGGATATAACATCAGGCCTAGAGTGCAGGTGTCCCGGGGGGGGAGGGGAGGAAGAGCAGGAATAAGGGGCTGGATCTAGGTGACAGGGGAGGGTGTGAACACCTGGGGAGCGGGAGCAGGAGATGGAGTGATTTCAGAGGAAGAAACTGAGGCACAGATGCGAGCCCAGGGGAAGCAAAGTTCAGGGGGGGGAAAGAAGAGGCTAAGGTGCCCCCCTGTGACTTACTGTCCCCACTCGTAGGACCCCCTGTGTGTTTGGCTGCTTCTACTGGCAGCACAGTTCAGGGACAGCCCCCCAGTGAGATCTCTGGACCGAGAGGGGGCAAAAGGGCATCTTACAGAGATCATGGAATAGCTCCCCTCTAGGAGTCATCCCCAGGCGCATACACCACCATGGCACCCCCCCGGTAGCACTGGAAATTAGCTCATCTGCCTCCCCGTGGCTGGCGTCTCCCTTTGGCCTCACGTCACTCTCCAGTCCAGACCCCTCTTCGACCACGGTGTCCCTCTTCAGGACATTGCCTTCTGGCAGTGCCCACCCCAGTGTCTCTCAGCCCCCCTTCCAGGGGGTGTTTGTCAATCTCTGCACTCCAGGGTCCTCCCCTGCCCAGGAACATGCAGTTCTGCCCCCCGAGGGAACACCCAGTTCCCCTAGACCCTCCTTCCCTCAGTGACCCACAGCCAATCTTCATCTAGCCCCCACCTCAGGGGCAAACTGTAGCCTCCCATGGCCACTTAGCATTGGCAAGGGGGCGTGGACCTGCTGCCTTTGCCTACCCTGGCTGCCTCTCTGCAGCCCTCATAGCCTCAGGCCTTGCTTCAGGCCCTGCAGCCTGGGAGCTTGCCTGGCCAGAGCCCCCCAGCTTCGCCTGCATTCCCCAGCCCTGCTCTACCTCCGGAAAGCCTCCTGCTTCTCAGTCAGCCAGATCCCTCCTGCTCTCCCTTCTCCTTGCAGGAGCCCTTCTTTATACAGCCCCCAGCTGGGCCCTCATTAGCAATAACCACCTCAGCTGGGGCTTCCCTCGCAGCCCTCACTCGGGGCTGGGTTTTACCCTTAAAGGTCAAGTGCAGGACAGATGCCCTGTCACAGGAGGGTTCACCTGAAAGGGGAGTAACCTGCCCACTCTCCCCACATGTTTAGTCATCTTTGATGTCGCCTCCCCCACAGTCTTGTGACAGCGCAGACAGAGAAATCTATTTCTCCATGGCTACGTCTAGACTACGTCCCTTTTACGGAAAAGGGATGTAAATTAGACGCATCACAATTGCTAATGAAGCGGGGCTTTAAATCTCCCCTGCTTCATTAGCATAAAAATGGCTGCCGCTTTTTTTCCACACGGAGCTTTGCCGGAAAAAAGCACCAGTCTAGACGCTGATCTTGCGGAAAATAAAGCCTTTTCCGAAAGATCCCTTATCCCTCTATGAAATAAGGGAAGAGAGGGGGCTCTATGAAATAAGGGATAAGGGATCTTTCGGAAAAGGCTTTATTTTCCGCAAGATCAGCGTCTAGACTGGCGCTTTTTTCCGGCAAAGCTCCGTGCGGAAAAAAAGCAGCAGCCATTTTTATGCTAATGAAGCGGGGGAGATTTAAATCCCCGCTTCATTAGCAATTGCGATATGTCTAATTTACATCCCTTTTACAAAAAAGGGATGTAGTCTAGACGTAGCCCATATGTTGGAGAGATTAAGTCCCCTTGTTAAACAAAGGTGCATTGGAATAGGAGTTGCTAGCAGGGGTGGAGGGTGAAGCTTCCACTTGGGGAGACAGTAGCCACATCCCCCCTCCGTGTGCCCAGGGGATGCACCTTCTCACGCCGAAAGGGCAGAGACAGAGAGCGAGAGAATGGCCTGGGGCGATACTGAGGAAGGTGCAACAGGAGTCCTGGCTGCAGGGGAGATTCTGCTGCCAGCAGCTGTCCCAGGCCTGAGAGCAGGGCCGGCCTTTGCGTAAGACTACAGAGCCCTTTGCTCGAACACCTGGAGGATCCTGAGTGAGGCATGTGGCCATATGCCCAATGGAGAGGGAGGGCCCAGGCACCCACACTAACCCCCCATTTTAGAGGGGAAACCCAGACCCCTTTTGCCTCCATTGGGGAAGGGTAGAGGAGAGAGACATGAGAAGCCCTAAGCCATTCCCAGGAATCAGAGGGGGGCTGCAGACCCTTTTCTTTGTGGGGATCTAGGACTGCACATTGTGTGGCGCTCTGTGAATCTGGAATTCAATTGGTGAACCGCCCGGAAGGCCAATGGCCTCAGATCCTCTTCACTGAGCCTGGTTGGTCCCACGGCTCCTCTTAGCCTCATTGGCGCGGCTATCTGGGAAGCAGCCCTGCAGGATCCTAGACCCCCTCCACTGGGCGCGCTAGGCCCATGGGCGACCAGCATGGTACAATGGGTGTTCTGTCAGAGAAGAAACATAGAGTCCCTCCTGGCTTTGTTGTGGGAGAACCGGCGGTAATCTCAGAACCAGGAATGGACCAACATCAATGTCTTCCTTTTCTTTCATCATTCTTCTTGCTCTTCTCTGGACCCGCCCCAAATTCTCCATCTTGAAAGGGATGATGATCCTGGGGAAAAGGCCGAAGGAGAGGTCTCTTGTATGACAAAGAAATAACAATGGCAAGAATTAAGACCACTAAATACAAATGCCAAACTAACCCATGCAGCTACAGGGTTGTGTTTTAGGGTTTGGGGTTTGGTTTTTTTTTGCTTTTTTCCACAATTTGTGTTAATGACTTCTTCCTCCCAGTTCCAATTGTACAGTAGCAAGCAAGCACTATAACAAATGATGGTATTTATTTACCATGGCAATGACATGGTGTGGCAGTGTATGCTCACGCCATAACCTGGTCGGGTACAGGGTCATCGTCAGTCGCTATGGTCCATAAAGATCCACCTGCAATCTAGGGTAGTCAAGCTTAGTGGCTCAAGTCAATAATGTTGTCGCTTCTCTCAGGGCAGTGAGGTCTATTGGTCAGAATCTGAGAGTAGCCCTTACTCCAAGGCAGTATGGCCTAAGGGCCAAAGTCAGTAAGTTCCCCTTACCTCAGGATGATATGGCCTAAGGGCTAGAGTCTATATGCAGCCTTTGTCTCTGGGCAGTATGGCCTAGTGGCCAGAGTCTGTAAGGAGCCCTTGTCACAGGGCAGTAGGGCCTAAGGGCCAGAGTCAGTAGTGTTGGGGCAAGCACCCTGGTAGGGGGACCCGGGCCCACCCTGCTCCACCACGTCCCAACCCAGGGCCCTGTGGGTGGCAGAACAGTCTGCCACTCCCTCGGCGGGGAATCCAGCTGAAACATGCCGAGTATACCTGGGTGGGAGAGGCCACTCCTGCACCCTCCCTGGGTCACTTCCTACTGATTCTGGCGGGTCAGCATCCCACGTAGTGGCTGGGTTTCTCAGTTCCCCGGCAGCGGCTTCTCCCTGGGATTCCACGGGAGTCACGTAGAGGCCGTCTCCTGGGACTCCGATTCTCGCTGTCTGGGTCGCTGGCTGCTGCATCTCGGGAGCTCTGGCTGGAGGTCCTCATCCTTTGCTGGCCAGCCAAGACTGAGCTTTTCTCTTGCCTTTTATGCTGCCCCAGCACTTGGAGCATGCCCAGTCTGGTTGAAGGGGCGGGGCTTCCTCCGCCCACAGGGTTTTCACTCCCCCTGCTCCAGTGCAGGGGTATGCACACCCCATCACACATGGCAAATCAAGATGGATACCTTTCCACCCGTCTGAACTCACCATTTATCGCCCTGAGTCTGCATGGATTGAGCAGCTGCTGAAAGTGGATAATTGTCGGCATGTGAAGGTTGGCTTTCCGATGTGAGGGATTTATGATGTGTCACATTGCAGACATAAACTCTAACATCATATTATGCTAGGTCCTGTCATGCTCACATATGTGACGGGACACAATATAATACAACCTGACTAGCAGAACATTAAAAGGGAACAGGTGTCTTTGGCATGGGCCTGCACACTATTAATTCATATAGTGATTATCCAATGAAGCCAACACACTGATAAATGTTGACAACTCTCACACCCTGAGGAACACAGCAACTGGCCAGCTACCAGCCATTACTAGCAATGGAAAAGAAATAAATGCCCCTTTTGTGCCAACTGTATGCATGGCTCTAGCACCTCTTGAGGTCTCTTCCAGTTCTGGGGTTCTAGGTTTCTATGATTCACTTAGGATCACTGTCTGAATTAAGTGACTGTAAGGAGAGCAACAGAGACAAAAGTAGGGTGAGTGACACAGTGAAGAGTTGGATCTCTAACATTCCAACTCTCCTGCAGGCAGGAAGTGCCTTTTCATACAATTATTCTGTTTTACTCTCCTCTCCATGACAGGGGAAACTTTTAGAGAGAGAGTGAAATGTACTTTCAATCAGAATGATCATACTATTGCACTGGCAGGGGAGACAACTAGCCAGAGAAAAGCGGTGGGGGGGGGGGGGGGGCGGGAATCCCAGCTGCCCACTCTGAATACAGACTTTTACTAGCAAACCAAAGGGCTTTGGGCTACTCCTGACTGCATTGAAATCAATGGAAGTTTTTTCATTGAGTTCTTTTGGGACATAATTTCACCCACAGTAGACAGTCTCTCATAGCTGGCGGGAAAATGGAAAATCCCTTTTATGAAAATTGATGCATTTTGAGGCGGGGGGGGGGGGGAATCATCCCACTATGAAATCTTTTGCAGGAAGAGATTCCCAGAATTTTTGGGATCAATCATCAAAATTTGAGAACTCTGTTTCACATGGTGGCCAAAAGGGCAAATGCCATTCTACAATGCATAAACAGACAAAGCTTGAGTAGAAGCAGAGATGTTGCTTGACCGCAGTATTTGGCATGAGTGCTATTGTTTCTGGAATAGTGCAACCAGTTTTGGGGCCCACAACTCAAGAAGTACGTTGAAAAACCAAAAAGGGTTCAGAGAAGAGCCACGGAAATGATTAAAGAATAGAAAACCTACCTGATAGTAATAGACTCAAGGAGCTCAGTCTATTTAGTTGCACAAAGAGAAAGTGAAAGGGTGACTTGATCACAGTCTATACATACCTAAAGAAGGAGCAAATATTTAATAATGGCTACGATCTAGTAGAGACAGATACAACATGAATGGATGTCTGGAAGTTGAGGCTAGACATACTGAGACTACAAAGAAGACAGACATTTTTAACAGTGAGAGCAATTAACTATTCAAACCACTTACCAAGGCTGCGGTGCACTGTTCATCACTAACCATTTTTAATCAAAATAAGAATTTTTCGGAACCATGTGCTCTACAAATTATCTTGAGGGTGCTCTCTTGCCTCTTACATAGGAGGTCAGACTAGAGGATAATAATCATTCCTTTTGGATCTGCGATCTATGAATCTGTGAAATATCACTTGCCTGTCAAAAAGAGAAAAATATCCAAGGCGCTGTGTATTTTTCAGATGCGAGCTGACACACACATGAACACAAGCAGGCATCATTCTTAGCAGGAGGTGCTTGAGAGAAGAACATCAAAGGCCCTAATGACTTGATGGGAATGACACTAGGGGTAAGACTAATAATAAACAAGCAGATGAAGGGGAGATCACCTTGGGCAGAGTACCTTTCACTGCTTGCCAGAATAACAGAGAGATGTATGATCTCCAGCTACATGGTAGGACCACAGACTGCAAGTGCATACAGAGGGAGATGAATTATTCACAGAAGAGGCTGGATCATGATCTGAAATCCTGGGGTTTAACATGCTATCCTTGCTAATAGCCTTTGTTAACTATCACCTAGAATGTGCAGACTGCTTTCTGTGAGAGAGTTGTTAGTGTATTGGTGGGGGTGGGAGGGGAATTGTACCTATACAAAATTCACACGCCTCTAGTTTGGAGTTGCAGCTGGCACCTGTTATCCAGATTAATTGAACATACATATAATTCAGGCAAAGGACAAACATCATGATGTGAAGGATTTGATTGTTTTTCTCAGCAGAAGGAGTGCTAGGCCATATTGGTTTTGACACTATGTCTCAATTAAGCCTTACAAATAAAATCGGTCTTACATGCTTCATGAAACTGGAGAAGCTGTGGTAGATTCTTAGGAGGATTGAGCTTCGTGGGTGAGGCTCGAGAGTGAAGTTTCTCCACCAGTCACAATAATTATATCGCCGTCTTCTCCTAATATGATTTATTTAGATGTTGCCTTATGAATTAATTCCCTCTAATTGCTCCTCCTCTCAGTGTAAATCAGGGTTTCCTGCTTTCTGGAGAGCAGTGAACATGATTCTACACCACAGTAATTAGTCCAATTAGAAAGAAAGGCAGATGTGGAAAGCCAATTACTTTCAGGAATATGTCTGCTCCTATGTATTCCAATTGCTAGTCAATTGAAATTTAATAGCAACTTAATAAAACATTGTTTTATTCATAAACCCTGTCCAACATCCAGGCTCCCTTTAAGTTATTTATTTGCTTGTTGAGAAGCCAGTTCCAAGGAATTTTATGGTGAGTGAGTTTGGATCTGTTTTTCCTCCAGCTTACTAGGGGGTGTAAATCAGAAATAACTCCACTGACGCTTATGGCATCACACCAGTGGATAACTTGTATAAACGAGAGCACAACTAGGACCTTTGTTTACAGGATCATTGTTATTCTCCCTGCGTTGAGAACGAAACCCATTTCTGCCATTAGAACCAAACCGGTACATTTCTTAAGGAAATATCCTGCCATGGTGTGAATAGCGTGTCTCCTTTTTTTCTGCGGTGAATTTCACCCAGAGCCTTGCCTTAGGCTAAAGCTAGATCAAACAGACAAAATCAAAATAAACACAGAGACACCTGTCCAGCTCTGTAAAGCCTTGAGTCAGCTATCTCCGCAAGCGTGATTTATTTATGATCAAATAGAAAGCCAACAGTTGAAAGACAAGCTTCAAGCCACTGGCGCGCAAAGTTGTCCGGGTACCTGCCGAGCTTGTACTAACGAAGCAAACAACAGAGAATAAGTAACAATACCAGTTATTTTGAGACGTGAGCATCCCCAATTACAGCAGATCTGCAATATGTGGTGTAGGCCTCTCTGTGACTCTCTCTCATCAGCTCAAAATGTGGTGCCTGCTGTAGAATATCAAAAAACAGAGAGGCCACATGCCTATGCTGGATATCAGTCAGGAAAAGGAGTGATGGGCAAGCTAAGTTAGTGAGTGGGCCACATGGGTGGCCGTCCTTCATCGCCGTGGATCACAAGAGTGTTGTAACCAAGACATTCTCCTGGAACAGGTAGGGTTGCTAACTGTGCTTGTGCGCCTAGAACATGCGGGGTGTGCTGATTGTACCAGAGCAGCGCTGTGATTGGATGCAGAAGGAACGTGCGGCTCTCACAGTCAAAGATGTGCGATCAGCACACATCTCACTTCATGTGCCCTTGCTCTACGTGCGTGTCTCATTAGTAACACCAGTAAGGAAAAAAATGACATGGATGGGAAACCAGCAGAATCTGCCAACCCTGTGCCTGGGTAACAATAAACAACATACCTTGTGGGCCACTTATAAAACCCCGATAGGACACATGTGGTCCTTGGACCGGAGGTTGCCCACCACGGGCTTAGGGTATGAACCTGGAAATACTTATGGCAAATGTCCTTGTCAAATTTGTTTTATTTTGAGCAGGATGACAATGTTTGAAGGGGATGGTTTGCTTGTCATCATACATAATGTGGCAGTTAGAATGTCCCGTTAGTTGGAAATTCCTCTTCATGCCTGCCCCATACCTGCTATGGTGGGTTTGTGATTGATGTTAATCATTATAAGGGCCCAGCATTGCTTCAGTGATTCACTTCATTGCTCAGCTCTGCCGTCATGAGGTCGCTCCCCCTCCTGGAAAGCAAGATTCTGTAAAGACAGGACAATTTTATCATTGGGCCAGTTTCTGCTCTTTGAAGGAGGGGTGTGAAACCAGAGTCACTCCACTTGCGTCAGTCATGTTCCTCCAGGTTTATCCTGAAAGCACAATTCATCCGGCCATAGTTTGGCTTTCCAGTTTTCAGACACATGTAGCGAAGCTTGCGGAGAAGGGAGAGCCTACCATCTGTCACCTTTGTTAATAATTTACACTTCATGGGATCATCTGAATGAGGTTGCAATGGAGGACACCGGTATGGGGATCAGGAAGCCGGAGCAATATAAATGCTCAGGTGTCTGTTCTACGCCCACCCAGGAATGTGTCTATATGGCAAACCGGTGCGTGTGTGTATAACCCACACACCTAGTGTGGTTACTGACCAATGCAGTGGTACCTAGACCACAGCAACAACTAAGATCAAGAGACCTCTAACGCATGGGCTAGGAGTCAGCTGACTTTTAGCTCAGAGGGTAGAGGCTCCTATACTCAGCTCCAGAAGTCCCCAGTTCAAATCCACCCTGTGGCAGTTACATGTGCATGTGTGTGTTATACATCTAGCTCATTTCTCCCCTGTGTTGCACCAGGCCTTTGGCTCCTAAAGGCTTCCAAGCATGTGTCTTGTCATCATCCAGACTCTGATGCTTAATCCAGCCTCTCATGCATGGTGCAGAGTCCCTGTCTCTTGTTCCTTCTTAGAAAGCGGCTCTGTGCTCCAAAACAAGTGCTGCCCAGTCTCCCCAGCAGCTCATGCGTGCTTTCCCCACTGGTCCAGTGGCATGGGCACGCTGGTTTATAATTTAACTCTTTGGGGACCGTGCTCCACTTAAAGGAATATGCAGACTTTGCAAAGGCTTTACTGATACAAAGCACAAATATTACAGAGCTAGTCAAAACTAGCTAACCATGGCGTGTAGCCCCCTTCCTCAGTTTCCTCACCATGCCCAAGGGCTCCGGTCAGCATCCTTCAGGGGTTCTCGACCTTCTCGCATGCCTTCTGCTCCATCATCTCTTCCTTGGGATGGTCTTCTGGGCGAGGGAGAGTGTCTCTTTTAAAAGCCATTTTTAGCACCTTGCTCCTTCCTGTCCTTGCCCTGGGGTTTTTCGGTTTTCCAATATTCTGTGGGCAGCTGGGAGTAGAGCTTTAATAGTCAACACTTTCATTGGTATGCTGGTACGTCCTGCTAAGGTAAAGCTAGTGGGTTATCCAGTTGTTGATGGCGATTGTTGGTGGCTTCTCATTCAGGGCCAGGTACCCAGGCACCAAGTCCCCTCAACTCAGGAGCGATGGTGCAACCTAACATGATGGTCACAGCATCCAGGGAGGCACGGAATCTGGGTGACAACCGAAAATGGAGCAAAAAGTCAGATGGGGGCACACACGTAACACTCTGGAAGGGGGTGCTTTCAGGCTGCACCACTTTCACATGCATGAGGGTCTCACATGAAACAGCACCAGAGACATGTTCTTCCATCCACTTTCATTGGCTTCAATGGGGCAGTCATCGGTGGTAGGTATTGGGCAAGGTGCAATGAGATTCGTGGGCAGAACTGATTCAGGGAAAGACAGGAAAGAGAAGGCGTTTCTCCTGGTTAACCCGACTCAGAACAGAACTGGGATGAGTAGCACAAACAATTAATAATAAAGACACTTGGATTACTATCTATTGGGACTGACTGTGGTCTGTATCATATGGCCTTAACACCAAAATAAGCCCGTTTAGTCAACTGGAGTGACTCCTGGGCAATTTCAGTGTAAAGTCAGAGCAGTCTCAAGCCATTCATGTCTACTCTGGAATAGCATATGGAGTTACCTGCTCATCTCTGGGATGGCAGAGCAGTCAGAATACAGCCAGCTTCCACAATCTGATTCAATCACAGAGATTTGGAAAAGATTTTGTTCTCACAAACATTTCTATTAGAAAGGCAGCCACGTATGCACTTGCAAATAATGGTCCTTTCTCCATTTATATGCCCACCCTGCCGCGCCAGTTGGGAGATAGGATTTATTTTACAAAGAATGCACTTTGTTTGTTTAGTATACAAAAGTAATCGATAAAACATTAAGTGCAAGAAATGGAGAGAAGCAAATGTTCAACGCTTTTCCCTGTAATTAATTTAACAATGCAGTGCTCACAGTGCTAGTTGTTATTGTGCTTCATGGAGAGAGGCAAATCCAGAGGAGAAACAAACACAACACTTTTTATAATTTGAGTAAAACACAGAATTGGAATTGCTTGTTTTGGAGTTGTTGTTTTGTTTTAAACTCTCCATTAAAATACCTGCAGAGGAGTTTTGCACTGGAACTTTGCCCATCTATTTTCTCCTATCTAGTGCACATGAGACAAGCATTTTTCCTAATTGGGCCATTAAAAGAGGTGTTGAAATGTTACTAATTGTCAAAGGCAATTAAGTGTAGCAACATGTCATAGGTAAATTAACGACACTCCAGGTGTTTAGAGCAAATTGCATTTATGAGGAGGTAAAAATTTTTCTTGAATCTGGATGTTGGTTGGTTTTTTTTTTATAGCGTGAAATTATGCGCCAGCCTTTTGTACTGATTACATTTATGGGACCGCCTCCATCAAACAACACATACTATAAAGCCTGAAGTTCAGAGGCGCAGAAGACCCACACTGCCACTGAATTCGAAAATCAAATTATACATCACTTGGCTGCAGAAGTTCACTGTCAAGTCTTGATTGGATGCAGAGAAACTGATCCTTTCTTTTGCCTTATCCCACCTGAGGCTGCTATTTCTGCAGTAAGGAAGGGAGTCAAAAGGAAACTTCCTTTGCCTAAATGCCTAGCAACAACAAATGGGGCTAAACGCATCAAACTTATTGGCTCACATTTTCAAAAATGTCCTCAAAACCCCAGCTCAGGTTTACCATTCACTTGTGCACACAAACTAGATAACGCCTTGCCCTCTTTCACAGAGGCATGTGCAGTGGAGGCTTTTTACGAACACTGCCACCCATATGTCAATTTCCACAATATCCTTGAAAGACCTTATGGTATAAAGTGTGTGTGTGTGGCTGTGAGTTGGGACTGTGTGTAATTTCTTTATGGGGGAGCTGTGACTAAGGCTGCAAACCCATGCAGAATCTTTGGGGTCCAGCATTATAGTGAATGGATGATGTATGATTGTGTTCTCCTCCAGGAACTAAAAAACACAGCAGTACTTTAGCTAAATCAGCCAACCTTTAACCCACTCATAGCTCTTGAAGAGTTCTGTAAGAACTGATGTGAAATTGCAGAACTACTAATTATGGTTTGTAATGTATCCTTTAAGTCAATTGCTATACCAAATGATTAGCGGATAGCTAATGTGAAGCCAATTTTTAAAATGGGCTCTAGGGGTAATCCTGGCAATTACCAGATAGTAAGTCCAACTTCAGGCCAATTTGGTTGAAACAATAATTAAGAACAGAATTGTCAGACACGTAGATGAACATAATCTGTTGGGAGAAAGTCAATGTGGTTTTTGTAAAGGGAAATCATGCCTCACTAATCTACTGGAATTCTTTGAGGAGGTCAACAAGTTTGTGGACAAGGGGGATCCAGTGTACTTAGATTTCCAGAAAGTCCTTGACAAGGTCTCTCACCAAAAGCTCTTAAGCAAAGTAAGTTGTCATGGGTTAAGAGGGATGATCCTCTCATGGATTGGTAACTGGTTAAAAGACAGGAAACAAAGGGTAGGAATAAATTGTCAGTTTTCAGAATGGAGAGAGGTAACTAGTGGTGTCCCACAGAGGTCTGTACTGGGACCCATCCTATTCAACATATTCATAAATGATCTGGAGAAAGGGGTAAACAGTCAGGTGGCAAATTTTGCAGATGGTACTAAACTGCTCAAAATAGCGAAGTCCAAAGCACTTTGGGTATGTCCGACAGAGGGATGCAGATTAGGCAGGTTGACATTGCAAATGAGGCAGGGATTTAAATATTCCGTGCCTAATTTGCATAAAAATGGCCACCGCGTTTTGCTGACTTAGCACTTTGTCGGCAAAAAGCGGCAGTCTAGAGGGGGATCTATCGAGAAAGAAAGCCTTTTTCGACAGTTCCCTTATGCCTCCTGCAAGGAGGTTTACAGGATCTGTTGAAAAAGACTTTCTTTCTCAACAGATCCCCCTCCAGACTGCCGCTTTTTGCCGACAAAGTGCTGAGTCGGCAAAACGCGGTGGCCATTTTTATGCAAATTAGGCATGGGATATTTAAATCCCTGCCTCATTTGCAATGTCGACCTTCCTAATCTGCATCCCTATGCCGACAGAGGGATGCAGTCTAGACATACCCTTTGTGAAGAGCTTCAAAAGGATCTCACAAAATTAAGTGATTGGGCAACAAAATGGCAGATGAAATTTAATGTTGATAAATGCAAAGTAATACATATTGGCAAACGTAATCCCAAGTATGCATGTAAAATGATGGGGACTAAAGTAGCTGTTACCACTCAAGAGAGAGATCTTGGAGTCACTGTGGATAGTTCTCTGAAAACAGCCACTCAGTGTGCAGCAAACAGAATTTTTGGAATAATTAAAAAAGGCATAGAGAATCAGGCAGAGAATATCTTATTGCTTCTATCTAAATCCATGGCATGCCCACATCTTGAATACTGTGTGCCCTTACCTCAAAAAAGATATGTTGGCACTGGAAAAAGTTCAGAAAAGGGCAAACAAACATGATTAGGAGTTTGGAATGGCTGCCATATGAGGAGAGATTAATAAAACAGGGACTTTTCATCTTGGAAAAGAGAGGTAGAAGGGGGGATATGATTGTGGCCCATAAAATCATGACTGGTGTGGACAAAATGAATAAAGAAGTTATTTACTCATAACACAAGAACTTTGGGGTCACCACATAAAATTAATAGGTGGCAGGTTTAAAACAACACACAGACAACCTGTGGAACTCCTTGCCAGAGAATGTTGTGAAGGCCAAGACTATAACAGGGTTCAAAAAAGAGCTAGATAAATCCATGGAGGATAAGTCCATCAGTGGCTAGTAGTTCAAGATGGTTCTTGTTTTATTCAAACAGTTTCAGTCATCCCTGGGCACCCCTTAGATAGTTGTAGCTATCTACATCTGAAGTAAAATATTGTGAGGACAGGACCTGAACAGGGACTGCACTTACTTCATTTTTGCTGTTTACTCACATTAGCTCAAGTTCATCTGTTACCAGCTCAACAAACCAAGTGCCCCTGACCCTCCTTAAAGCCTATGGGCCAGTGCTAATTCTTTCCCCTACTATCTATATGTGTGCGCTCACACGAATGCTCCTTCCAGGCTAGCATGGGCCAAACTCTGCTTCCATTTTCACTTGTGTAAAGCTAGAGTGACTTGAGTTTCCCAACGTTTCCAACCGGATGGATTGGACGTCATTGCCACCAACGGTGACTGGTCTGTCCAGTTGGAAAAATTGGCAATCACTTGCAAATCATTGCAGTAACTCCAGTTTCACACCAGAATAGTAGGGAGCAGAATTTGGCCATGTATGTTGAGCATGCTATACTTGTTCCTAAGTCTGGTAGATTGTTGATACTTCTTGGCATGATCTATTATTCATTTTCCTGTATAAAAGGCAGCCCTTTTGGATGGCTGCCTGTAGCAATAACAATCTGTCCTTGCCAAAATGTTTGTTTGACTTTTAAAGCTGAAGATGTAAAAATATATCATTTCAAGAGGGTCACCTAAAGAGGGGGAAAAGATTATGGGCTAGCTCTCCTTTGGTGTAAATTAGCATACCTCTATTGCCTTCAAAAACTGGAGTATCCCTAACTTAGCCAAATCTCTTTCTGACCCTTTTAATTTTCCTTACAATGACTATCAACAGAACAGTTTTTCAGAATGGACTATATCCTAGTGTCCTTTTGGGGTGCCTCAGAGGCAGGTATAAAACCTCCATGATATATGGAAAGAGCTGTGGCAGTCATGTGCCATTAATTGCATTCAGGTGCATCATTTTGGACAATAGCTGGACTACTTGGCTTGTTTGATTAAATCTAGGCACATTACTAAAAGTCTGCTAGCAATGCGAAACATGTCCAGTACAATTGCACATTAGCAAAGCAATCAAATTATATTGTTCTTTCCTACCCTCTTACAGTTATTCTCATTCACATAACAGGGAATCTTCCAGTCGGATCATGTAAATTTATATTGTTGACTAATACATGGCAGCAGTGAGGAAGTTAGATGTTTTTCTGGTTCATTATTATATTCCTCCATGGTTTTATTCATTTCACGATTCTTGTATTTTTATCATTTCCAAATGATTAGGCAGCTCTGGAGGACAGATAAAAATTACTCTCAAAATTAAGTGAGAAAAAAATACAGGTTGTTTTAATTTATTACATTGTGTGAATGCCTTTCTCTAAAGACACTTGATCATTCATTAGTAATCCAGGCTAAAGCGTTTTCAGAAATGTTTCAGCTTAATTGTCTGACTTTTGTTTCAGATGCTGACATGGTTCCCCTACATTATTTATACTTTGTGTGCCTTGCTTATAATCAGGGAATGTGGAGGGGGTTTGTCCCCATCATTGTGGTGGTGCTGAAATTTCTGCTTCTTGTAAACTTCTAATTACCCACACGACTTTGGCAGAGGGTTTTGTTTGTTTATTTATAGGATGGAATAAATGTGTGAAAGCAGGGGTGGTTGCTTGTTGCATTGAAGCAATTTCTCTGCATCTCATTGTTCATCTAACAAAAGCCTGTCAAGGACATAAGCGGAACAGGTACTTTAGGCCAGCCTTGCAAAAGTGCTTAGCATCCACAAGTGGGACCGAGCTGCAGGTCACAACATGACTTGTGTGCGTGCTGCTTGCTTCTGAGCTCCTTTGAAAATCTGTCCATCATTACCATAGCCATGGTCTACACTAGGGCTGTGTCTACACTGCAGGCTTCTTGCACAAGAAGCTTGTTGCGGACGAGATCTTCTGCAAAAACTTCTTGCGCAAGAGCGTGTCCACACTGCACGGACGCTCTTTCGCAAGAAAGCTCTGATTGCCATTCACAGAATGGCCACTAGGGCACCTGTGCTTCTTTTGGTAGGCTGTTTGCCGTCCACACACACCTTTTTGCACAAGAGCTCTTGCTCAAAAAGGCTTATTCCTCCTAGAAAGAGGAATAACTATTGCGCAAGAAGCCCTCTCTTCTTCTGATTTACTGTAAATTTACTTGTGCAAAAATGAGCTTGGAGTGTGGACGCTCTGCGAGTTTTTGCACAACAACGGTCAGTTTTGCGCAAAAACTCTGCAGTGTAGACGTAGCTACACAAGATTTAATTTGAAATAACCCGGTCGGTCATATGAATAAGCAGAGCATCCACACTACCAAGCCCATTATTTCAAAATAACAGGCACTTATTTCAAAATCTGTACTCCTGCTTTTCTTGAGGAATAACGCAAAGGGTACGTCTACACTTGCTCCCTAGTTCGAACTAGGGATGGAAATGTAGCCGACTGAAATTGCTAATGAAGCGGGGATTTAAATATCCCGCGCTTCATGAGCATAATCTCGCCTGCTCGCTATTCCGCTTGCCAGCTGATTTGAACCAGGAAGTGCGCTCCAGGACGCGGTATTTCGAATTTTTTGAGGAGTAATGTTAGTTCAAACCAAGGGGTTTGATTCGAACTACCGCATCCCAAAGCGCACTTCCTGGTTCGAATCAGCTGGCGAGTGGAATAGCGCGCGGGCGAGATTATGCTAATGAAGCGCGGGATATTTAAATCCCCACTTCATTAGCAATTTCGGTCGGCTACATTTCCATCCCTAGTTCGAACTAGGGAACAAATGTAGACGTACCCTAAGTTAGAAATTGTTATTTTGAAATAGCGGTAGTGTGGACACTCCAGTGATGCAATTTCAAAATAACTACTCCCCAGAGTAATTCAAAGTAATTACTCCCCAGTGCTTCCTGGGGCTGTAAGTCAAGGTAGCATGTCCACATTAATGGAGCCTGCCTCAGACTAATTTTGAGGTTTCCCCGTAGTGAGGACACGCTATTTCAATTTTGTTAAATTGAGAGCTAAGTTGATTTAAGTAATTTCAAAATAGCTTCCTAGTGTAGACATGCCCATAATAATGGGAGCATATGGGTGATGGTCAAAACATTTTGGTTAGAGGAAAAAAAACACAATAATTTAAATGAAAAACCATCAGGGGAATGTGGATTGGTAAATAAATTGGAAAATTACTACAAAAACCTAGGGGATTAAACAAATTTTCTTTTGCAAATTTTCATTGGAAATACTTTCCATTTTCAGACAACCACTAGTGTTATGTGCAAGAAAACTGACCCCCAACAACATTTCATCATTATTCGGGCCAACTAGCATATAAGGTGACATTCCTGATTCACAGGATTTATGACTTATTTTTTTAAGTACCTGTGACAGGCTGGACCAGGCCTTGAGGCCAGAAGAGGGCATAGAGAAGTCCGCAAAGGAGGCTAGACTGGCTGCAGAGAAATCAGCCAATCAGGAGCCAGGGAGGCCTATAAGAAGAAGCTACAGGGCCAGAGTCAGCTCAGTAACCTCTGGAGCCTTGGAGGAATGAAGACCAGGGTGACTGGATGACTGAAGGAGCAGCAGCACCACAGAGAGCACTGTGTGGAGAGCTAATATAGACTATTTTGAGACTGAGATAAGGGAATAGACTGAGGGACTCTACAGTGGGCATTGAGATGGGCCCTGGTAAAGGTGTACACCGGAAGGGGTTTTGAGTGACTCACACAGGAGTGTGACTCAGCCAGAGGGCTGAGTAGCCAAAAGGGCTGAAACTGAGGCAATGCAGGAATCCACACTCGGGATAATGGGGGCACTTGAGGGAGGTGAGTGCCACTGCATTATAAGACCCTAAAAAGTGTGCTGTGCACTTCACAGAAACAGGCAAAGATGCAACCTCTACCCTGAAGTACTAACATGTTGCACTCTATATCTAGAGAAACTGCCAACAACAAAACCTGCTCGTTTTGCAAGCTCCTCTCAGTAGGAGACCATCTTAGTAATGTAAATGTACCATAGGATACGCTCATTATTCACATTTCTGCACAGAAGGTATGAATAGCTCCCTTTAATGTCAATGAGGCTTACACACATCCTGTCCTCTAATTTACACCAGTGTAAACCTGAAATCAAAAGGCCAGGTTTTCTTTTAAGTTTCTGCTCTCTTGCTTTGCTGTGCGCTGTTAGTGCAGAGACCGGAGGCAGCCATATGTGACCTTCTGAGAATTCTCCTCACAGGAAGGGTCTCTGAGCTGATGTAAATACAGCAAACCCCCCTTAGAGCTGGCTAAATAATGGATTGTTCAGTTTGGTGGGAATTCTGAATAATAAGGGGGGTAGGGGGTGGAAATCAGGTCATGTTGAAGTGAATCTTAAATTTTTCAGAATTTTTAATGAATTGAAAAAAAAATTGCCGGGTCTGTTCCAGAGCATGTTTTCAAACCTGGGTGTCCCGCACCCCATGGGAAAGGCCTAATTGTTGCTCTAGTGATTAACAGAAGAGGAAAGAGGTCAGCAGCACAAGCACAACCACCACCTGCTCCAGACATTTTCTGAATGGCTAACAGTAATTGTGTCAAATTCACAGAGTTCTGAGTCATGTTACACAAACATAGGCCAAACCATTTTCTCAGCTGCTGGCACTTCATGATTGTTGGCAGCTGGAATAGGACAGAGCAGCTAACAGACTCCTCTGACACATGCCAGGGTGAAGGATGGCTAGATTCAACTCTGCGGCTGCATTACCAGTCTCTTGCTGATTGAATTTGGGTGCAGACAGACCAAACTAATGCCCCTGAGAAGTGGTTTTAAAAAACACGCACTGGAGCCAAGCAAATCAAATGAAATTTGGAAAAAGGGACACGCTTGGAATGAAAATTTGCACCAAAGGACTGGCCTGGTAATTTTTCTAACCAAGCCAAAGGCAGAATCTTGTAAGTTTCAGTGATATTCCCGGACCCAAAAGACCTGGCGTTCAGATCAGTTTTTGAGAAACATCCATTCTTTTAAGGCACTAATATCCATATAGAGTCCTAATGCATTTAATGCAGCTCCATTCTTGCTTTGTTTTGAGGTTGGCCGATTTTTACAGTGTCTGTTTAACTAGGCCATTAATGATGGGGCAGACAGCTGCTAGGAGTGCCTCTTGATGCGAAGAGTGAATTCAGAGAGAATAAACCACATCTCTGCAATTTCAGCCCCGTGTTTGCAAATGGCATCTTCTCCTCATTTCAGCCCATTAGCTGTCACTCTGTATCCCTTTGATCCTAGCATTTTTATGTGTTGTTGCCTTTCCTTTGGAGCTCAGCCGCAGCGTTTTCACCTCATAACTCAGACACAGCGGCTTTGGATAGCACGACCCCTCTTGAGAAGTACGTGCCATTAAGACTGAATTTGTGATTCAGCAGCTCTGACGGACATGCTGCTTCTGTCTTCCTTTCATACTCCAGTATACAAGGCACATGGAGGGAGATTTGCTGGGCACATATCAGTAGGCATCAGAGCTCTACAAGGGAGGAATATATAAGTGTTTCAGTGTGTATCAGGAGCAGGTCCTGGTGAGCCTATGTGTACTGTAGCATGAAGGTCGGAGGCTGGGAGGCTGAAAAAGCTCCAGGCAGAAGTTTTCTGTTAAATCATTGAGAAAGAGAATAACTTTAAGGATAATTGTGCTTTTCCTTCAGGGGGAGGGAACCTAAGGCCCGGGGGTTGGATCCAGACCCCCAGGCTCACCCCACCCCCAGCATTGTGTAGCCCCTCTGCCACCCCACTGTGGGGCTGGAGCACACAAAATCTACTAGGCTGGGCTCCTCTAAGCTCTGGTGTATGAGGGGAATGTGGGGAGTGTCTTTTTTTTTCTTCTCAGTCGGGGGCCACATTTTTTTTTTGGCTTCTCACTTGTGAGTGGCCCCCGACTGATTTTTCCATGGGTCAGCCACTCCCAACCCAAAAGAGGTTCCTCATCCCTGGCATAGGTGGACGAACAGGACTGTGCTTGGGCATGTGAACTTCAGGCACGTGAGTAGTTCTGTTGACTGCAATGGGATCGTGTGTGCTTTCAGCTAGGTATGTGCTTATTACCCTCTGAAACACACAGACTGAGCTTTATTCCACAGTCCCCTGGATGTCCATGCATATGGTTTTGCAGGAATGAGCATTAACGGCCTAAAATTGGCTTGACCTTTGTGCCAACACCGCATTGAACAACCCCTGTTCTTACCCAGTTAGTACAGAAAAGCTTCTGGATTCAGGGTGCTAAAATCAGCCCAGCAGCTGTAGCTTTGCATCCAGAAACATTGTTCACTAGCTCCCCCTCGCTTCGAGAACTGCAGATAGAAAGTCCCCAAAGGGATTTAATTGTCAAATCCCCGTAATTAGCACCCTTTGTTTCTTCTCTGTTCCTCATGTATTAGATTCCTTCCTTACAAAGGGACTTATGACTCTATGTGTGTATGTGTGTGTGTGGGGGGGGGTGTGAAACACTAATGATATATTATTAAAATATTATGATTGTTCCCCTTACAAGCTCCAAGCAATTCTCAATCCCTCCCTGATATCTAGCGCAGCTGGGTTTGACTGGCACTTGTAAGGTTGCCTTCCAGGTGCTGCATCAGAAATCTTTTGACACAGTGTCAGTAATTAAGTGTACAATTAGAAGAATGTCTGCAATTAGGTTGAATCAGTATGTCAATCAAATCTAGATTTCTAAAGGGCTTTTCATCCAAGCCTCCCCTCTCCCCCATTGCTCTAAAGCTCTGTGAAAAGTTAACACCAGCACAATGTAATGTTTCATTTAGAGATCAGGCCATTCGTTTACTCTGGGAATAGGAAAGGGAGTTGACGGGTTATAGTAGAATGGAACTGTTTTTACTTTAGTGAACTTTAATACAGCAATAAACGAATACAGGTTGAACCTCTGTAGTCTGGCACTCTCTAGTCTTACGATTCTATGACAACCCGGCCTTTGCCTCTAAGTGTGTGCAGTTGTAAGCATTCTTCCTAACTCTGTATTGATGAGGAGGATCTGATGATTATCTTTTGCATGGAGTCTATATGTTGTAAATTGGCCTAGCTTCATTCATGTCAGTGCAGTACATGCCATCAATGGGAAAAGGAGGCTTTGCTGTGTCAAGTCACCAGTAGCCAAATACCTACCTGCTGCATTCCACCAAGGACTGTAGCACTGGAAAGCACTCTTAATTGAACAGGGATACATAGGTTTTCAGTGACTGAATGGCAGAGAATGAGGAGGAGGGCACCATTTCTAATCCCTGATTCGGCTAACATGTAACCTTCCGCTGAAGGATCTGGTTTTTCAAAATGCTTTCAGCTGGCTTTGTTTTGCCTTGATATTGTGCAGACTGAGACATTAGATTTGGGGAAGCCAGAAATCAACACTTCAATAAAATACACTCAAGAGCAATCAGTTCTGAGTGTCAAGGCCTCTTCCCCCTCCCACCCACCTCCATCAGCTGCAGTGACAGATGCTGTTCAGGGCTGGATTCCACCAAACGGCAGCAGGAGCTGGTGCCAGAGTCTACGGTCTGCTATGCACTGAATTAAAATTCAAGTGACATCCTTAATGAGCCTGAAAGCACATACGGGTGGGTATCCTTTGAGAAGCAGGGGGATGTTTCTTTGTGCAGATGTATGCAGGGCAAAATGAAAAGGCTTTTTACTGGCTTATTTAAAGTCACAGCACTAAGCAGACAGATCCTCTGAAGACTGGGAAAACTTGAACCAAAGGTGTGCACCTTGATTAACAGAATTGCTTATGTCTGATTCCATTCAAGGCGAAGCCGCTTTGACACAAGTCTCATCAGCAGAAGCAACAAATACAAAGGTCAGGACTACACTAATGGGTAAGGTCAAATCAAGATATGCAACTCCAGCTATGTTAATTATGTAGCTGGAATCAACATACTTTGATTCAAGTTTCCTCTCCATCCCCACAGTGGGAGGCTGATGAGAGCAAATGCTCCCGTTGGCTTCCCTTTCTCCTCATAGGAGCAGGAATACCAGCTGCCAGCGGTGGCACTCTCTGAGTTCAATTTAGTGAGTCTTAACTAGACCTGTTAAATCAAACTCCGGAAGATGGATCATAGCCAAATGCTATAACAATCACACTAGTAACCCAGCCTTTTTAGTGATGTACAGACATGTGACACCAAAAATAGCCTGTGTAGCCTGGTATGCTGTCTTTTTACAGTGGCTGGTGCCTGATGCTGCAGAGACAGTGAACTGAACAGAGCAATTTCAAGTGATCCATTCTCCTTTCTCTAGTCCCAGCTTCTGGCAGTGAGGGCAGTGTGAGCTCTGGGAAAGAATAATGGGAGAATCAGGTTCACAAAGGTTCCCTGTTCCCTCAGAGCACTGGCTTATCACACACACAAGGAGACTAAAGGTGAAATTCTGGACCTACTGAAATCACTGGGAACACTGTCATTTTCTTCAATGGGGATGGGATTTCCTCCCAGGACTTCGGTGTATAAATCCCTGCACTGAATCCGCATGCTGCCTGCCAGCTTTTCCTCTTGCTTTCAATCAACAAGGCCAAGTTGCCATAGGTCCGTAGCTATAAAATCCATAGGCAGGCGTATATTACTTTGCAGAAGAAGGTGGAGATCTCTTCTTTTGCCTCTAGAGTCACATCCATGTGAGCAGCAAGCCATGTGTGCTTTGATAATGATCTTTCATTTATATAGCATCTTTCATCAAAATTAAAGGAGTCTGACTAACAACACAAGTAAATTGACAAAGAGTTACCCATAAGGATGCGTGTCTCTACTGGTTTATGTCAACTGTCTCATTACAGTCACAGCTTTAATATATGGAAAGCTATTTGCCAGTGTGTTTTGGCCTCATGTGTGGGAAGAACAAACTGATCCGTGATATACTATGGATAGTCCTGTGATTTTTTCCCCCCCGGCTACTGCTATTTAACTCACACAGGGAGCTTTGCATCCGTGCTTCTCAAAGGCCATGTCTACACTCGGAGATTATTTAGAATTTATTAAGTTCAACTTCTGGGAACCCGATTTTACAAATTCAAAGTTCTGTGTCCTCACAATGGGGAAGCATCAGATGTAGTCCAAGGTGGGCCTCGTTAATGTGAACGTGGTACTTCAGACTCAGAGCCCCAGGAAGCCAATTAGCTTGATTTAGCAGCACTGGAGCATTCACACTATTATTATTTCGGACTTAGATGTTCGGGAATAGCGTTGTATTTCATGAAAAGCAGGAGTACAGAGTTCGAATTCCATAGCCCCTTATTCTGGAACAACGGGCTTGGTAGTGTGGACGCACCGCTTACAAAATCGACCTTGGGGGGCTAATTTCAGACGACAGCCCTAGTGTAGAACAGGCCAATTTTTTTTCCGAAGGAAGGCCAGTGTCCACATCTCCATTTTATACATGGGAAAACTGAGACTTGGGGGGGGAGGAAGGTTGGAAGGGAGGGGTGGCAGAGTGACTGACCCAGGGCACACAGCTGCAGCTGTGTGTTATTTCTGGCATAGGTGACTCCTACATTTTAGTTGTGAAATCGGGTGCCCCATGTGCCCCTTCTCTGCCACTCTGGATGGCCCTATCTGCACCCCGTCCTCCCTGCAGGCACCAGTCACACCTCATTGTTGGGAACAGCCGCTCTAGGTCTTCAGTCCTAGTACAACGTCCTGCACATGAGTGCTTATTGCTCCCTCACAGATAACTTCATTATCACCCATTGATACGTCACTGGCAGCTCCACATCTTTCATCTCACTTGGGGTCTATCAGACTTGCCCTTATGTTTTGCCTTTATGTCTCCATAACAAGCTAATGGGGTAGGAGAGGGAATGGTATGTATGGCCAAGTACATCCTTGTCAACTCCCTCATTAATCATCATCCGACTCTGTTCCAGGAACTTTTCCTTGAAATCTCAGCCTCGCTGTGATGCCCTGAATAAGAGCGCTTCCTGGGTAATGCAAATGTAGAATAGTTTCTTTTAAAAAATTATCAGGAATTAGCTGTGAGGAAAGGGACTGGATTGGAGAAAGGGTTTAGAATAGTGGTCTCCAACCTTTTTAAGCACAAGATCACTTTTTGAATGTAAGTGCCATCCAAGGTCTACCTCAAACCTAAATCCTCTGGCCCCGCCTCCTTTTGTGCCCCTTCTCTGAGGCCCCGCCCCTGCTCACTCCCCATCCTCCATCCCTCCTTTGCCCTCCCTCACTTTCACAGGCTGGGGCAGCAGGTGGGGTGCAGACTCTGGCCTGGATTAAGGGATCAGGAGTGTGAGAGGGGCTCTGAGCTGAGCCTGGGGCAGGCGGTTGGGCTGCCAGAGGGGGTTCTAGGTGCAGGCTCTGGGAGGGTGTTCAGATGCAGGGGTGCTCGGGGCTGGGGCAGGGGCTTGGAGGGCAGGCGGGGTTTGTGACTGGGGTAGGGTTTCAGGATGTGGCCTCCAGCTGGACAACTGTTTACCTCAGGTGGCTCCTGGGTGGGGGTGCGGTGGGGCTAAGGCAGGCTCACCCTGCCCTGGCCCTGCACCACTCCCTAAAGCAGCCAGAAAACTCCCTCCCAAGTCCTGTTGTGCCCCCTGCCCTACTGTGTGGAGAAAGAAAACAGGGTGGGAGGGGGGCCCCTTGACATCAGCGCCCCTCTTCTCCCACCTCTGCCCTGCACAGCAAGCAGGAGGCTCCTGAGGGGACAGCTCCAAGGCAAAGGGCAGATGTGCAGCAGTCCGGGCGGAGGGGCAGCTGCAGTACTAGGCTTGATAACCTCTTGGCCAAACCAGTCAGGGTCACCTGCAAGAGGCGCCAAGATCTACCCGTCGATCCCGATCGACTGGTGGGTGACCACTTGATTAGAAACAACCGCAGAAGGACTTCTGTAACAATTGTAGTCTTTTGGCAATTATAATAGTTGCACTTTTAAAGGAAAATACTTCTAGGAGGATTTAATAAAAAGGATAAATCACATCCAGCGATTTCTAACCAGCCAATAGGATGTAACAGAGAACTAGGGAAACAGTCATTCCTATTGGATAGAAAACAGAGTGGAGACTCAGGACACTTGGGTTCTTCGCCTGTCTTTGCCACCTGCCTGCGGTGTGTGACCAATAGCAAGTCATGTCCCGACTCTGTGCCTTAGTTTCCCCGTCTGTAAAATGGGGATAATGAGCCTGCCCTGTTTCATAAAGTACTTTCAGGTGTGGCTACTGATGAAAACAGCTAAGCATTATTGTTATTAATTATATCCCTGTTATAGACTCCAGAAGAACAATTAAAAATATAGAAATGATTATGCTATTTATTATAACGAAATCCTGTGGCAGTTTAAGGACTAACAGATTTATTTGGGCATAGGCTTTTGTGGACAAAGACCACACTTCATCATCTTCATCTACTGAAGTGGGGTTTTGGCCGCAAACACTTATGCCCAAGTAAATCTGTTTTCTTTAAGGTGCCACAGGACTCTTCGTTGTTTTTGCAGGCACATATTAACATGGCGACCTCTCTGATCATTTTTTTTAATGAAGACTTTTAGAATTATTTTCCTAGAATCTAAAGGTCTCTTTGGTTTAATCCTTATTGAACTGTATAGGATTTTTCTGTAAGGGATAAAATAGTTATCAGAACACAACCCATCAAAAGAAACTGGTGTAAATTCTTACTGATATAATGGGTTCGATTAGTACTTTTTAAAATAACTAGCTTGGTGGGAGGGGTACCTATAGGTCCCACTCCAGCAAAGCTGTTAAGAATGTATTTTACTGCAAACATGTAAGTAGTCCCATTGATTTCAATGGGATAGTTGACATGTTTACCATTTAGCATGTGCTTAATTGTTTTGCTGAATCAGGGCCTTAATTTGCTGCAGACTGCACACCCTGGACAGGGTAGCAGGCTTGGGGGACCTCACAAGAAATTCGTGGTCGTCTCCTATTGGGGAAGATGTACACTGCACCGTTATTCCAGAATAACAGCCGTTATTCTGGAAAAATAATACTAGCGTCCACACAGCTATTGTGTTATTTTTAAAGAAAATCGAAATAATGGAGGGCTTTTTCCAATGTTGGTAAACCTCATTCCATGAGGAATAATGCCTCTTTTGAAAAAGTTCTTTTGGAAGAGGGCATGTGTGGACACTCCATGACTGCTATGTTGAAATAGCTCCTCACCAGGGCCATTCTAAGTTATTCCTCCCCAGGGCTGCCTGGTGCTGTAAGTTGAGATAACACGTCTACGTTAGGGGAGCCTGCCTCAGACTCATTTTGAGGCTTCCCTGTAGTGTGGACACTATTTAGAAATAAGCTTTTTCCAAAATAAGCTTGCAGTATGGACATACCCTTTCTGCCCCAGGGCCTCTCAAGTCCAGTGGATGGCAACGGATTTGCAGGAGGCCAGACTTTTGTGTCACTTTTGTATTCTATTGGCTCCTGATTCCCATGTAGCTCTTCTAGATTTCCTGATGGTACAACTCCGGTAGGTTTTCCCAGCCTGCACTGAATCTCAGAAAGCTTTTCTTAGGGACTGGAGGTAGAGACAACATATAGCCCTGCATCTATGTACCCCTCACCCCGGCCTTGAATATAGATAACCCTGAGAAGCTGGCTCCACAGAGTTGGTATGGGAGGGAGTTAGGGACACTGTGAGGATACATGCAAGGCAGACTGGGTGTTCGGATACTAGGGGGGTATTTAAGTGCCTAAGAGACTGCAACTATTGGTTCTAAGTGCTCTTAAACTTAAGATCTATTTTGGACTTAAAGGAAATCATGGATTCATGTATAAGGAAAGGAAGGACCATGGTACCAAAATACATAGGAAAATGTATGCCTTGAAAATATGTTGCAAGTCTGGAGCTGTTGTGACTTTAATAATAATTAGCATGAAGAGGGAGATTGTTTTGTGTGCTGTCCCTGGACAGAGTAGAAGTTCCGCTTAACAGCCAGCCTTCTGACAATTGACTGCAAACCCCTTGAACGTTGTCACCCTTCTTTTGACTCTGAGAACCTGACTTTATGTTACCGTAGCCATTGGGATTAGTTTGCTGAACAACAAAACCCTTGCCGTATTTGGGATTAGTACGGAGTGCCACCTGCAAGCAGGTTTTTGAATGCTTTTAAAATCACCTGGAAAAAAAATTAGTCAAAGAGCAGAGACATAATGCAGAATGGTAAATTCTTGGAAACCAACACTAAATCCAACCATGCAAATGTGTCCCAATGGTGCACGGACATCATTAGTTTTTGTTTTAAATTTGCCAGACCTCAGTTTAATTTTGGGGGGGCATACATCTCAGGGAGAGGAGAGCGATGAAAAGGCAATTATACTTGGTGAATGATTAGTGGTAGATGTGACATTTTTATGTGTCAAATATGTTTAACGGCATTAACCTTTGCGGAATTTACAATGACATCATAAAAGATATATTACACACACCGACTAAAGAATCTGAAACCTACTTCAACTTAAATCTTATTTACATTCCTTTTATTACAAAATAAATGGGCCTAACATTTTTAATAGATTGTTGCCAGGTTCTGAAGGTGCCACTGTAGGCAAAATCAGATGGAAGCAGGTGTTGCAGGTAGATTGCAAAGGGAAGGACTCTTTAGAAAACACACAGCATTGTGCACCAAGGAAAGTCACATTCCAGTTTCTCTAGCATGCATGTGCCTTTATAGAGGGAAGATCACTGAAAGAAGCAGGGTTACCCATCTAATTTATCTACATAAGGATTTAATTTTCTGTCAATGGCTCATTTAAGCTTTCAAGAAAGCAGCTTGTGGTCTTTTGCAGGCTTTTTAATCTTTACATGCTATGCAGATTGTAAATACACTTTCAAAATAATTTTTTTGGAGACTTTCAAAGGATAAACAGGCCATTAAAATGCTTGGTGCAATTCTCCTTTCATTGTCAGTTTCCCAGGGCGCTTGATATTTGTTTGGACAGTTTGCTTACGTTTCCTCCTTATGAGTCAGTGTGCTCCTTCTTCTTGGTGCTGATTCAGCTCCATGTCTCTTGTGCTTCACGCCACTGAAATCTGATTAGGTATGAGACAGACTCCGGTGGAATGAAGGACAATAGAATTCATGGATCATTCTTAACTCGCTCTGAAAGCTGGGCAAACATAGAACACATTATTAAAAAGAAACATAGCAGGTACAGTTGAAATGTTCAAGTGACATACATGAACATAACAGCAGGAAGGCAACTTTTGCAACCAGTTCCTTTGTAGGTCACTATGACTTGAGCTCAGTGATTTTCCATTCCACGACTTTCTAGCAAATAACCATGTTGTCCATGTAACCAGTGGATATAACTGTAATATTAAGAACAACTTACCAAGGGATGTGGTGGAAAATCTATCACTTGAAGATCTTTAAATCATGATGGGATGCCTTTCTAAATGATATTTTCTAGCTCAACCAGAAGTCAAGGCCTTCATGCAAGAATCTCAGGCCAGTAATATGCAAGATGTCAGCCGAAATAATCATAATGGTCCCTTTGACCTTAAAAAATCATGAATCTTTACACACTGAGCCATGTGTGCAGGTGTCATTTTCTTCTATACATTCACCTTTGTTCTAAGATCTTTATCGACAGTGAAAAACTAAGCCCAAAACTCTTAATGCTAAATCCTTCCTTTTAATCGTGACAGGAAGAAATGGTCTCATTTGTAAATAGGCTACTACAGGAATTGGAGCTTGATTGCTTGAGGTTTTGCCATCAAGTAGAGCTTGATAGCACAGGAAGAAAAACAACTCTTGTTCGGAGGTTGCTATACTTTCAGCCTTCCACTGTTTTCTGCTGATATCTTAGTACGGCTGTGAAATGCACTATTTATATTGCAGAGGTGCTCAAAGGCCCTAATCAGGAATTAGGTCCTCTTTGTGTTAGGTGCTATATAAACTCTTTGGAAAACAAACACCCTGCCCCGAAAAGCTTGGAATCTACATGAAAAAAAATTCAGAGGGTGTTCAACGTGTTATTTTGATTATGTTTAAGAAAGGTCGGTGTCTGTACAATTAAGGCATTTCAAAGTCTCTTTGAAAGAGAGGAATTGAACATCAATGGACCTTTTTTATTGCTTTTGGAAATATTCTGATTTCTACCTCTTGCAGAATTAACACTGGAAGCTTTCATATAATATTTCACCTAAGGAACTAAAAACACTGGGGTAAGATATCCTGTTAATTAAATTAACCCTCAGAGCATCTGGATGAGGTAGGCACATATTATTATTATTTCCATTTCACAGACTGAGAAAGTGAGGTACAGAGAGGTTAAGTGACTTACCCATTGTCACACCAGCAAGCAGGTGGCAGCAGCGGGAACCAAGCCTGGACTTCCCAATGCCTCCTCTCCCCCAACAACAGAAAAATTACTCTCCTTCTTTGAAGGCATTTACAGTGACATTAGGGTTAAACATTTCAATGTTGCCGAAGGGAATTAGATACCTGAATGCCATTCAAAAATAAAACTACTCCTAGGAAGCACTGAGAAATTTTGACCCATAACTTTCTGAAAGTATGGGGTTCAGCAAATAGAGAGGTTGATTTAACCTAGAGATTAACTGAAATGTTTTGTTAGATTGGGGAAAAAACAAAAACAGTGAGCAGAGCTTGTTATTCCCGCATTTATCAAACCACATAGATGCTGATTCAGGGCTTTTAAGGAGCAAACCGTTTGGGGGCCCTTTTTCTTTCTTTTTTTTTTTAATTACAAACCTGCTGTCATGTTGAAAGCCTCTCCCTCTGCTCTGTCAAGACATGTAAAAAGCTTTTAGCTCAGCCCTGCACAAGGTGGCCTAAACAAGGACTTATCAGCTGAAATTCCTCCACGCCATCCTGACTTGTTTGAAATGTCTTTGTCAGGCATGTTCTGGCAGGTTTTGGCACAGCAAACACCTCATGCTCGGCTTCCAGATCATTAACCCTTTGTGGGGATGGGCCCCTGGAACCAGCCAAAAGCCAAACTCTTAAGAAAGAGAATGCCTCACTCCAAGGCTTCCTTCAGGAACAGTTTAGAAGATAAAAGCGAAGGTGGTTGTGAAAAGAAACATACATTTCAAAGCAGTGATTAAAAAACTTGATATACCTGCTCCAGGGGCCTTCCTCCAACAGATCTTACACTGCCAAATCATAGTGTATTAAAGGTTATGGTGTCATTTAAATCTGGGGGTTTGCTGAACCCGGAAAAAAAGTTTTGAGATTTAAGGTTGAAATCTGTCTTATGCACCCACCCTAGGGAACATCAAAGATTCATTGCTTCCTTGCAAGTGATGGGCCTTTAACTAAAGGTCAGACAAGACTGTGCTGCATACTTTGGTTGAACTTTAAAGTGAGTGAAAGTTTCTTTAATTGTTTACCAAAAGGGAGATGGAGAGAAAAAGATATAGGGTCTGATCTAAAACTCTGTTGCCTTCATAGGACTTTGGATCAGACTCACAGGCAGCCAGCCAGTCATGGAAAAGTTCAGAGTTTCCCAGGAGAGTCTGGATGATTTCTGGGATGTCTACAACCAAGGCCCCAGTTCAGGGAAGTATTTAAGTAAGTATACTTCAGTGAAACTTAAGCTGGTTCTTAAAGTGAAGTTTGGGCTTAATTACTATTATGAATTGGGAGCCTAGTAGGCTAATTTTCAGAAGTGCTAAACATCTGCGACTTTCCATAAATATTCCGGGGTCTTTGTGGAATACTATTATATCTCATGCACATTCTTTTGCTTGCTGATCTCAGCCTACTGCCTGTGGTCAATTCCTGCTTCTCGGCTGCTTCTCTTGCAACACCCTTTCATGCTAAATACATGTACACCAGTCCAGCCACTGAAAAGAGGAAAATGGCTGCTGATGGCAGGAACGGGGAACCTCTTTTGTGTCGGGGGCCACTGACCCACAGAAAAATCAACCAGGGGCTGCACAAAAGTGAGAAGAAACCCCCCCCCAACCCAAAACCCTCACTGGCATGGCCCCAACTGAGGAGAAAGACACTCCCCACATTCCCCTCACATACCAGTGACTAGAGGAGCCCAGGCTAGTAAATTTCATGGGCTCCATCCCTGCAGGAGGATGCTGGGGGAGCTGGAGTTCCAGCGTGAGCTCCACAATGGCATGTGTGTGTGGGGGGGTGGGGAGCCCCAGGCTTCAGGGGCCGGACTCAGGCAAGCCAGGTGCTGCATCTGGTCCCCGGCCCTTAGGTTCCCCACCTGTTTTAAAGGGAAGGTTCCTTATCTGGGTTTGTTATGAGTTACTTGCACAGACACATGAATGAGTTAGAATGTGCCAACCTCTCATGGTCACTTGAGTTACCCCTGGAAGCACTCTGCTTTTAAGAGATGGCCAAAAACAATTCATAGAGTTCAAGACCCAAGGCTTTTAAAAGCCTGTGAAAAGGCCTGCCGTCTTTTCTTTCCATGCTGGTGCATAGTAGTCAATCGTTCTGGTGGGAGTACGATACATAGATCCCATGGAGAGGTGACTCTGAAATGCATAGCCCATTAGCTCCACAAAATCAAACAGCAAATCCCACAGTTCAAGAAACGATCCAGATTATTTGTCTGTCTCTTATTTCAGAATCAGTGATAATACTCAGCTTTTTTGTCAACTTCAAAGTATTTTACAAACATTACCAAATCAAGACTGCTTTTAAATCCTTTTCTCCTTAAAGAGAGTTAACAAATTGATACACAGGCATTCTTGAGGGCTAGTATTCTCATACATCTTTGACTTTTTCTCAAGCTAATATTATACCACAACATCTCTGGTAATATACGGAAATACTTTTAAAACAATTTAATTAAAAATACATTAAAATATATTTACTATTAAAATACAAGTAAGGGGAAAAATCAACCCATGTGAGAAACTGAAATTAAAACTCGATACGTTAGTTTAGGCTATAGGCCAAATTTAGCATTAATTTGCACTGGTATGACTCTGTTGATTTTAATTGAGTTACACTGCCCCAAAGGTCAAATGCTGCTGAACATCATTCTTAACTCTTGGGAACTAATGTGGTTACTAGAGAGCTACATCTGTCACTTGCTGTTATGTATAATCCAGTTGTTATATCTGATTTAAAACACCCATTATGAATGTTTAAAAAATGACAAGTGACATCAGTTTGTCAAAGAGCAAAATGGCAATGTTTGTGCTGTTTGGAATAGCTAAATAAGCAGTATTCCTGTTATGTGGACTTACAACCAACTTCCTTTCCAAATCTTTCCAAAATGCTGCAGGAAAAATTAACCCCCCACCCACCCACTGAACTCTCACAGTTTGCAACAGAGCTTGGTATGATACATCAGAACACATTATAACATTGTTCACTCACCTGTCCATTGATAAACTAGGTAGAGTGTCAGTCTGGAAACAGCTTTACTTAACTTTAAACCAAAATAAAGCAACGTGAGAATGAAAGAGATAGAAAAGCAAAATAAAATGCTGGATATGTAAATTAAAAAAAATAATCAAACTATGATTTTCTTCCTTTTTTCTCCTTTGAAACAGCGTTCCAGAGAAAATAAAATAAACAAATAGAAGAAAATAAATAGTCCTTTAGAAAGCATGTGCTACGTCTTTAGTTATCTTGTCCATCTAGACAGACTAAAAGCAGAGGAGTAGGTTTAGAGAGAGAAGTTTTGGTGCTGATGGGGGGGGGGAAGAAGTAAGAAAAGGAACAGATATGAATGAAATAGTGTTTTCTTAAAAAAATAAATAAACAATGGAAGATACGTTGGTGTGAAATAGTAGAGATGGAAAAGAAAAGTTCTGTCCATTTTAAGGAAGTGTCCCTCAGACTTTATTTACGCTACTGTAAAAGAGGGCTCCGGTTACCTGTCAGAATCAGCCAATGAAGAACAGAACCACTTTACCTGACTCCACCTCTCAAAAGCCTTCACCCCCTGGGGCATAAATGCAGCTCTCCATGTCTGACAGCAAACCTCCCCCTCTCCCTGCTCTCACTCCCCGCCTCCTTTCAAAGAGAGCCAAATCAACTTTGGAGTGGCTTTTTAATTCCACCCTTTGAAAGACTAAAGAAAGCCCTATGATTCCAATGCTCCTTCTGCTCACTGAAGGTGGGTCTTTGATTCCAATCAAGCCCTCAAGTGCTGATGTGAGCAGAGGACAAGAGAGAGAGGTTGCCTAATCTTGTAAAGGAGTGACAGATGCATTTATTAGTATCGCCTTGTACAAGGCTCATCGATTGACTTGTGTGGCAGGTGTTCATCACCCCCCTTCCTTGGGTTCCTCCACGGGACCCAGGTCAGCTTCCTAGACCAGCAAGCACGACCAGGATTGAGGCTGTAGGTTAATCTTTCCAAAAGGGTCATTAACCCAGCAAGAGCCAACCTGCAGTGGCACCAGGATCCCTGCTTACAGAGAACTCAGACAAAATGCTGCTTTGTGGCGTGGAGAGCGAGTGTTCCAATGCATGGCCGTGTGCACATTTGAATTCCAGCGAGTGCTTGTCTGGAAGAAAATTGTTTTGGCTGTTGATGCAACCACCCTGAGCAAATCTGCAAGGTCCCTAACATATCCTCAGTTAGGTCCCTTTTTAAGTGTCCCCCCTCTGCCTTGCTATTTACAATGAATCTCATTCATTCTTGCATAAAGTCACAGTTGCTGTTCCTCTTAGGCTATGTCTACACTGCGGGTCTTTTTGCGGAGGAGGATATGCAAATGACATGCTCGTTTGCATATCTTCTTCCAATTCTTTTTGCGGAAGAGGTTTTGCTGCTAAAAAGTCACGTGTAGACAGGGCCATTTGTCGGGAAAAAACCCTTTTTGGCAAGATCCTGTAAACCTCAATTTTTGAGGAATAAGGGATCTTGTGAAAAAGGAGGGTTTTCTGACAAATGGCCCCGTCTACACGGGACTTTTTAGAGGCAAAACTTCTTCTGCAAAAAGAATCGGAAGAAGATATGCAAATGAGCGTCCATTTGCATATCCTCTTCCACAAAAAACCGCAGTGTAGACATAGCCTTAGAGACTGACAGACAAGAAGACAGTGATTACTAGACTAACTTGTGTGAGCTTCTCAAAGCAGGGGCCATCTTTCTTGAGCATTTGCAAAGTCGATAGCACCAGGAGCCAGATTTTCCAAAAAGCACAGGGTCTGATTCTCAGGTGGTTGACATTTAGGGAGAGTTCTGCTCCCAATTCGACATCAGAATGAGGGCAAGATTTTCAAAAGTCCCCTGTAGTCAGGAGCTCCTGTTGCAACACTTTGGGGCAACTTTTCAAAGAGCTCAGCATTGAACAGAACGAGCTGCTTCGTAAATCCACCCACATGGGAACGGACCAGTTTGGGGTGAGAAAATGGCTTAAGAAGGTGCTTCCAGAAGTGCATCATAATAATATGCAACTGAATGTCTTTTGGGGCAGGGGGCCTTCTTTGTATGGAAATTTTCTAGCAAATTGTGGGCTGTACTGCAATGCAAAATAGCAAGAAAGAGCAAGAAATTCCTTTCCCACACAAGGACAATTGCACAACTGACATGTGAGAGTCATCTGCAGGCCAAGCTTCCCATGCCTGCACATTACAACTGGCAAAAACATACGGGGAACAGGGTTATTCAGGATTTTTTATAAGCACATCTGTCTGCATTAGGCGAATCAGATCAATAAATGTATATTCTCCATAGAGCAAGTATGGATAATTCATAATGCAATGTGCCCTGTGTTACACAGGAGGTCAGTTTGGAGGATAACCATGGTCTCTTTTGGCCTTATAATCTATAAATCTATGAATTATTATTTCAGTGAATGTCACCTCTTTTTTTCCTCTCTCAGTTGTCCTCTCACAGACACTGATTTGTTTTAGAGGGGTAGCCATGTTAATTTGTAACCTTAAAAAACAATGAGTAGTCCTGTGGCACCATAGAGACTAACAAATATATCTACAGTATCATGAGGTTTTGTGGGCAAAACCCACTTCTTCAGATGAGCTGTAGTGGAAAAAACAGGAACCCAGATTTTATAATAGAAAAAGAAGGGAATAATAAAAAATTACCTGTCAATTGTAGCATGGGTGCTAATGAGGCTAATTGAGTGGGCTGGAAGTGTCCCATTCTTAGCTTTTGATGTAAGGGAGGTGTTAACTGTATGAAAGGCTGGTTTTATAATGGTGCATTATAAACTGATTTGTTTGGAATTTACCCATTATTCAAAATTATTCACCAAATAATTCCTGTCAGTTATTCTTGGTCTTCATTTTATTCACTGTGTGTACTGGATATTCAGAATGTAAGCTGTTTTGATTAGGCACACAGGTCACATGAAATATTTCTTTTTCCTGATTGCTTGGGCATAATTTTTAACAACAGAGTATTCAGTGTGACCATCCATGATTACAAATTTAAAATGTGTATGATCTGCAACGTTTATTAAAAATGCAACATTTCTTACAAGTAAATTCATCAGCTGGAATATTCTTGACAAATGAAAAAGGAGTGATACAAATACTTCGCTATGAATTCAATTACAAATTTGAATACATATTTATGGAAGGGTTTTTTTCCCCCGGCAATGTTCACCCAAGTGGAATTTTCCATACTTTATCTGGTCCAGTTCTAACTGATGGTGAGCAGTGAAGTTTCTACAACATCTCCTGAGAGATTTTCACTGTCTAATAGACTTTCACCATTACGACAGTTTTATTGATATTCATCCTCAGTTTTTCCATGGCTCTCTTTTATACTTGTTACAGCTGTCTGAACCAATGAAAGGCATATTCCCCACTGAATTAGACCACTGCACAGGGTATAAGTGAGCAGATTTCAGTCTTGTCTACAAAATTAGATCCCTGTTTTATTACTGTAAAATAAAAAGCAAATACATGTTACAATTTACTACAACCACTGCCCAATTCTGACACTTTGATGATGGGTGCAGAATGAAAAAAATAGAACACAGTCTTACTCTATCACCCCAGCCCTTTTAAGTATCAAACCTGTAAAGCTTTCAGTGTATGTAGTTTAAGGGGAATGAGCTGCCAACACATCATAAAACTGCTGGGTTTACAAAATTTGCTGATAGAAGTATGTCAGAGTTCTTCTCCGGTTCTATCTCCCAGGCGCATTCCACAGTTCAGCTGGGGAGCAGAAAACCTGTGTGGTCTTGAAGGCTTGTCAGGTTTGACCTCTAAATTTGTCCAATAAATGGAATCAAATTATTTACTTCTTCTGCAGGCTTGAGACATCAAACGCAGCAGAGAAAAGCTCAGGGCCACATCTCTTGGAATTGCCCTTTGTAAATCCAGTCCGCAAGCAGGTGGAGTGTAATTACTTGAGGCTTTTCCCCCACCTCTGTTCCCTCAAATTTATTTATGCCTGGAGAAAAGCTATGCTATAAAGGAGCTTGCTGTTCAGGAACAGGAATGTAAGCTGGACTCATCACACTTTGCATTCTGGTTGTGTCACATCTCTGGAAAATGAACAGTAGATGGAAGCTCTAGTTATTTCATTGTTCGTTCACACAATGTGCATGTCTTGACTGTTCTGCAATGTAGCCAAGCCCCCTTTACTCTTCCCCCTACAACATGCCCCAGATCCACAAGGAGAGGATTATGTAGCCCTCCTAGACGTGAAGGAATGGAGGAGCCTTATTTGGTCATATGCTATCTACCTCATTGACCAGTGTAGGATTGTCCCCTACCATTCTGCTGGGTTTTCCAAAAGACTGCAGTTGGCAGTGAGAACTGCAGCCTGTTCTTTTGCAGGGCTGTCATTCATGATATCAGTCTGTGCAGAGGCCACTGCTAAGAGCACAGCTCAAGGAGTCCTCGGCTTAAAATTATAATGAGTATTTTGACTGCTGGACCCTCAGCTCGTTTGTCCACCTGCTTGTGTGCTCTGTGAGGGTAGCCATGGCGGACTCCCAAAGCAGTGAGGGAGAGAAAAACAGAATAACTGCAAACTGGAGAGCAAAGCCTCGGCAATATAATCCTGGGGTTCTCTCCACCTTGCAGGCATAAATAAATACACAAATAAGTGAAAGGAGACAATCAGAGAGCAGCAATAATTGTCAAATAAGTAGTATTATAGATGAAGATATCTCAGGTGTTTCAAGTGCTTGGATGTGAGCAGTATCCTCTCAGATAAGTAATTAAATGGTAATACTGTATTAATATTAGGCTGGGGTTTTCAAACAATCCTAAGAGAGTCTTCATCTTCAACTTTTCTCTATTATCCTGGATTCCAAAGTGCTTCCCGGCTCTAAATAACTGATACCCTATGATCACTCCACCCCCTGATGAAATGCGGCCACCTCTTGGGAGGAATGGGGCAAATCTAGCAACACTATGTATCTGTTTATGACTGTATCCATTGGAAATTGCAGGGGGAAATTAACAACTTTTCATTCTTGAATTTTTTCAGGACACAAGTTCTGATACCTCCACTTATATATCATAAAATAATGTGGATATTTAATTGCTATAAATAACCAGGATAATCACTTTTACACTCCATCCAAAAGATATTTATATAAATTAGTCAGCTGCAATTTGCATCAAAATCTATTCTTTTAAAATACCTTCTCCCATAATTGCTCGTTTGCAAAATTCAGAGAAAGCCCCTCTTCCTACCGATCAAACGAACCTCCTTTTGCCATCCTCTCCCCATTCCATTTTTACTTCACCTTCTCATCGGAAAGCAAATATCTTGGAGTTGACATTACTTAATACAGGTGGTTCTGCAGCTTAGAAATGAATCTTGCTTCTCCTTATTAACACGTTTGGCTATTTTCTTCCTTTGGAGGAATCGTATTTAACACCAGTCATCATCTTTGACAATCCGTGCATCTTTCTGAAAGTCCATTGTTAGTCAGACTGCAGAAGAATAGAAAGTAGCCATCTGCTCAGCGTGACAATGTATTGCAATCCTGATGTTTGAAGCTGTGAATCTACACTGGGGCAATCAAATTTCTGGTTTGGGTACCCATTTGGGCATATCAGAGCTCTAGCTATAGGATGAAGACATTTACCTTTAAAAATTAAGCCCATTTCATTTATAACTCAAAACAGTGTGAAATTTGCAATGGAATATTCGCCAACATGAAAATTAATGTTCAATATAATGAAGGTAAAAATGTTAGGTGCTGGTTCATTGGACATGCCAAAATATTGATCAAACTTTTATACATTTTTAAAATAGTTCCACACATGTTAATCTCCAGTGTGGGATGCTGCTCTGACAGTGGGGAACATATTGTATAGGAAGCTGTGAATCCATATCACTCAACTCATGCAAGCAGCCCCCTTTGGTGAGTGTGTATGCCCACACTCCTTGCTACGACAGCCTTCCAGACAACTCTGAGTCTGTTGAGTGCCAAAGAGGATCTCCCTCATGCCGGCCCAGCAGCTCCTTTTTAACCGACTTGCTGGGCCCTGATAGGCCGCTTCCTTTGCACTACTCTAGTTTGCCTGGAGGACATCTCTATGGCTTCCTGGGGTGTGGCAAGGCTACAAGCCTCCAGCAGGAGGCTTTGGGGCCTAGTCAACCCCTTCACAGAACCCCTTAATTTATTTGATATATTCACTCTTTAAGGCCTATGCCTAGCTCCTGCACTAGTCATGCTCCCAGGAATTGTGTGTTTGCTGAGGGGGAGGGTACTACCCTCAGGGTAGTGTCCCGCAATTATGAACATCTTGTGACTCTCATGCCTTTCTTACCAATGTCAGCTAATCTGTCAACTACTCTTAGTCCTTTTCTACAAACAAAATTGCCCCACGTTAGTTTAGCAAGTGCAAAACCCTATGTGGATGCTCTTAAATCTATTTTTAATGGCTAATCTTAATATAACCTGAGTTAAAATATGAGCCATTTTTCACCTGACTAAAAGCATCAACACTCGGGTTTGCACCTGTGTAACTAAACCCAGTGCCAGCTTGTGCACGTTTGTATAAAAGGAGTCCGGGAGATGCTTGCTATTTGGCTTTTATTGAGTTTATGAAATATCAGGCTTCTTTTTTATCTTCCGACCACTCTTAGCCCATGCGGGGATGCCCAACAAGGATGCTTAAGAAATAAAATAAATATCACGCATGTTAACATTTCCAATACATTTTAACGGCTCCTTTCTCAGGCTTTTGGTTATGTTAGTTTCACACAGGTCTGACTTCACGCTGATTTCGGCAGAGCCACTCCAAGTTTGAACGAGATGTGAAAAGAATCGAGCCCTTGTTCATTACTAACTAGACTCGGATGGCATGTTCCCGGAGAAATTTAAAAAAATATTTTCAATTTTTGTTCAAAAATAAGATTTTTTTCTGATTTTTGTAATGACAAAAAAGTTGGGGGGTTTCCATTTTTCACTTTCTCCTCTTCGTTCCCACTTTTCAATTGCCAAATAGGTGGGGAATGGCTGGATTGCCCTCTCCCCAAATTATGCTGCCTTAAAAAATTTATTGTAAAAAAATCAGAAAGTATCGAAAAACACGCAACATTCCAAGAAAAGGGATGGGTATTTGGAGTTTTTTTATTGTTTATTTTTTGATGGTGGGGAAGGTTATTTTTTGTTGAAAACAGATTTTGGATCAAACATTTTGACTAGCTGTATATTACCTTCTTCTAAGGCCCCATTCATCTGAACAGGGCAGCAAGCCGTAACACCTGCTCTGTTTGCACCATTCCTTCTAGGTGACATGTCCTTGTTTCCGCAAAGCCCTCTGGGTTTGTTAAATGATCCTGGTGACACATCACATTAGCAGTATATTTCCCACCAATGTTTATAGGACGTCAAACCCAAACTGCATTCAATAGCATGCCTGCGGGGTGCCGAGACCCTTGAAAGGACCTTTTTGCTTCTGCAGCAAAGTGGGAAACTGGTAACTGGCCTTCCCTCCATACTGTCATGAAGTCTGGCTTCTGCGGGTTCCAAGCACACCCCACAGAGCAGGCTGGTTCAAAACCTACTAAAGCGGGAGTGGGGAACCTCAGGCCCGGAGGCCAGATCCTGCCCCTGGCTTGCCTGGATCCAGCCCCCGAGACTCAGCCCCCCCATTCAGTACTGAGGAGCCCATGCTGTCTGGCCGCAACTGATTTTTCTATGGGTCACTGGCCCCCAGCCCAAAAAAGTTTCCCCACCTCTGCACTAAAGGGTATTGCCTTTCATTGCTTCTTGGTTTCATAAATAGAAGGGATGGTCTTTCTTTTATTTCTATGCATAGAGAAACAATGAAAAACAAATGGTTTGGTGATCTAAGGCTTATGGGAAAATGGACTAATGTTAAATGGGAGCAATTGAACATGAGATATGTTTGAATAAATTCAATATTCAAAAGCCTAAACTTGCTTCTGCCTTGCGCCCATCCAACAACCATGTTCCTTTGACTTTACCAGTAATTGCTAAAGCGGTAGAGCCCTGCAAGCAATGATGCAGTTGTCTATTAGATATGTGAGAGAGTTTGTTGCGCGTGTGTGTGTCTCTCTGCGAGTCTGTGTGTTCAAGAACTCCTCCAAAATGGTAAGAGGTAGGACCACCAAATTTAGTAGGCAGCTTCTTATCATCTTTTAAGCAAGGCAAGGGGTTTGTGGTAGAGGGGAGAGGAGGAGAGCTGAAGTTTCCCCCTCCCCCATTCGTACAGGGATTCGTAACCAGAACTCCTCCGAGATAAAAAAAACCTTAAAAAAACAACCTTGGTGCTGTAGCACCGTAGAGACTCACGGAAAATATAGAGAGATAGTATCACGAGCTTTCATGGGCACAACCCACTTCCTCAGATGACAAATATTGGTATGAGGGTTCCTCTTATTGTAACAAAGCAAGGTCAGGGTTTGGTTGTCTGGGGGCGGGGGACTGAAGAGCAACTCCCTCCCCCTCCCCCCCACCTCCAGTTAATGTGAGAATGCATAAAACTATACGGAAAAGATACCGAAGCAAAAGGCATGTGGAAGTGGCTAGACGGGATTGCCCCAGCCCCAAGCCTCTCACCCCACAGGTGCCCTTTAGGGAGGGGAAGGGGACTGCAGCTTTTGTCAGGGAGTGAGGGGAAAGTGCACAGTTTGCTGAGTTCCTCACTCATCTGGGGAGCATGGGGGGGGGGCAGACAAATTTGGACCTGCCCCAGCCGGGGGACATGCACCCCTCCCCTGTCTGTGCCCACGGAAGCTGCAGGAGCCATGGAGAGGCGCTTCTCACCTGGCCCCAAGCTGCTGCAGTGAGAGAGGGCTGGGGTTGTTCTCCCATCCCTGGAGAGCCTGCATCCTGAATCCCTCCTCTCCAGCCCACCCCAGAGCAATAGAATCACAGAACACTAGAACTGGAAGGGACCTCGAGAGGTCATCGAGTCCAGTCACCTGCCCTCACGGCAGGACCAAGCACCGTCTACACCATCCCTAATGATATAAGTTAAGAAAAACAAAAATTAATTGAGTTAAGGACCTGAGCAATGCCAGGTAAATCTCATACTGATATAAAAGAGCTTATACCGCGATAGCTAAATCCTGTCTGGAAAGGGGTATACACTTTAGTGCTTTAAAGAAACTTTATACCAGTACAACTGTATCCACACAAGGAGTTGTACTAGTGTAAATATTTTGATTTAAAAATCTCACCTTGTGCCCACTAAATTGTGGCAGAACAAATCCTGCGGGAAGACCGAAGTTCCAAGCCTAGTGCATCAACTGGCTCTGCCATCCCAAACCACCTTCAGGGAAAGGAGACTATAGCGGTAACAATTGCATTGACTGGATTAAGAAGCTCAGACGGGATGGCCATGAAGGAAAGAGATGAACAATCTTCAAGCAAAACAATTAAGGATCAGTTGCAACTTAATTGTAGGATGGTGCTCTGGGCTCAGAAGGTGTTGAGCCTTTTCCTTTTCTGTAAGTGAAGGGAAGTCAGAATGACTGTGTTTAACTATTTACGGATTCCTTGTATTTTATGTCCTTGCAAGAGGGTGATGACTGGAGTGTATGATAATGCTCTGGTTGCCCCTGTGGGACAGAACTCTGCCACTTACTGCAGTGTTTGTAGGACTGAAACTGATTAAAATGCAAAATTCTATGTTACTTCTGTATCTGTCGCTGGCTCTCTCACACTCCTGGAATAAGTATCACAGCGCATAACTCAGCAGTGTGAGCAACCCTACAAAAACAAACTAACGATGTGCTATGCAACAAACCCCCATGCATAGCCCAACATTCATGGCCCATCCCCAAATAAGCCACTAGACTAAGACTTTGTCTTTGCTTACCAGGAGATCGACACTGCAGAGATCAATCTCCTGGTGGTTGATTTAGTAGGTCGAGCAAGGACATGCTAAATCGACTGCTGATTGCGCTCCTGTTGACTCTGATACTCCACCGGGTTGTGAAGAGTAAGGGAAGTTTACAGAAGAGTTTCTCCTGTTGACCTCCACACAGTGTGGATGCCGCAGTAAGTCAAACTGAGGTACATTGATGCCAGCTATGCTATTCTTGTAGCTGATGTTACGTATCTCAGTTCAACTTTGCCCCCGTGTGTAGACCGGGCCTAACAAGCAATCTTGAAATGTCAATTCAGTAGACATAGCTCAAACTCTATGCCATGAGTAAGTTATGACAGTAAACCAGTGAGTCCAGCTCAGTCCTTAATCAATGAACCTAGAGTGCCAGGAGACATGTTCATTCAGACCAGCCTTCCTAAGCAACCCTCACCATTACAAACCAGCACCGATACTCATAAGATACTTCCCAATGAAAACCCACTTTGGCCTTTGTGTCTTAGCCCCTGACAAGAATTCAGTGGTCATAGTCCTGCAACTACTCTAATTTAAAAATGAAACCTTAAAGCTGACACCTGTGGACTGGCCGCACCCCCAATACTGATAAGATGAAACACAAATTTCAGTTTGGAGCGTGCAGAGCTCCTGATACCCACCCTGACAGCAAGCATCCTTTTAAGCAGAAAAGATGAGATTTCTAGTTTGATGGTGATTTGTTTTTTCCCCCAACGCTCCTGGAGAAGGTTACCCTGAAGAAGCTGCACGCCCGAGTAAACTGATCCCACTTACCAATTTTTGCAGCGTGCTACAAACTAGGTATTGGAATTTTAATGCCTGAGCTATGTCCCTGAAAATACAATTTGGAATTGTATGAGCTGCCGTTCTGAGGAGTCCTATACTGCTCTGGTATGCAGCTATAGTTTGAGAGCACTGCCTGCTTTTTCCAAGACATGCACAGGCTCGTCTGCGCTATACGCCCAATCAAATAAAATAAATAACCAGGGAAATACTGAGCGGGAGAAAGAATATTTCAGGAACTTGATGTAATTCAAGCAAATATATTGGTACATCTCTATTGGTGTTATTCTTTATACTTTATAAACATACAGAGAGAGAGAGAAAAAATGTCACATAGTGAAGAATTCGATTATTTAGAAAGACATTACCTGCAATATATGGAGGCAATATTACATTTTCCATTCTACTCTTTAGAGCAACACTGATGAAGTTAGCTACCACAATAAGAGGTACCTTAGACATCTGATAGCTTCTGTAGGTTAAGGAGAGAGCCAAATAGCTAGATTGTCAAATAGTCTGTAGATTGAAGGCATAATTGTGTTTACCATGAGAGTTGTGAGTAATAAACCCGTGTGGCTTTCAAAACAGTAGGGGCCTAATTCTGAACTCAGGCTGGCCGTAAATCAGAAGTATATTGTCTGAAAGCAATGGAGCTATGCTGGTGTGCATCTGTGGTGATAGGTGAAGGTGACCCTGTATATATAAAGAGGTCTAATTTTTATATATGTGTGTTTGCGTGTGTATGTGTGTGCCTAAAATAGGCATCCAGAAAGGGAAAGAGATATAGGCACCCAGCTCCCCTTGACTTTCAATAATTCTCTTAGGCTTGTTCTACACTAGGACCTTAGTCTGAAATTAGCCTCCCCAAGTAAATTTTGTAAGCGATGCAGCCACACTACCAAGCCCATTATTCTGGAATAAGGGGCCATGGAAATCAAACTCTGTACTCCTGCTTTTCATGAGGAATAATTATATTCCCGGACTTGTAAGTCCAAAATAACATTAGCGTGGACGCTCTGGTGCCACTAATTCAAACTGATTGGCCTCCCACAGCTCCCCAGGGTGCTTCTGGGCACTCTGAGCCTGAGGTAGCACGTCCCCATTAACAGAGCCTGCCTGGGACTACATTTGATGCTTCCACATAATGAGGACATGGAACTTTGCATATGTAAAATCAGGTGCCCAGCTGAACTTGGTAAATGGGAAAATCTCCTACTGCAGACAAGACCCTAGGTGTTATTGAAAATCCCACTTCTAAATCTATATTCGGGTGCCTTAGCTAAGTGTTCTGGTTTCCAAGGTTGTCTGAACACCCTCAAGACAGTAGGAAATGCAGCTACCAAGCACCTCTGAAACCCACAATTTTATTTAGGAACAGGTCGCTGGATTAACCTAATAGTCACAGAGTTCCTGATAATTTTGTGCTTGCAGCTAGACTGAATACATGCCCCGTTGTACAAGGCGCTGTAAAAACACAGGCAAGCAAACACAAATTTTCAGTCCAAGAAATGCATATTTGCTTCTGCAAACAAACAAACAAAAAAAAGGAAAGCAAGAGCTTCCCTGTTTAAATGTTTGCACTATGCTTCCTGTACTTAAAATTAAATATTTGAACAAAATTGTTGGATTCTAGTTTCCTTCCTGTTACCAATCTCCCCTGCCCCAGAAGCCAATCTTGTTCAATCCTGTTCAATGTGTGAATACACCACTATGGAATATTTGATTTCACAATTAAACCCCCCCCCCAACCAACTTTGCAGACAGCAGGCTAATGTACAAACATAGTGGCATATTAGTAAGCGGATGTTGCAATCTTTGGGGTTGATTTCAGAAGCAGCGAAGCCTAATAAATCTTGCCCTATTCATGCCTAGGGTTATGGTTCTCACCCAGGGTTACACAGATCTTCCAGGGTATATCAGCTCATCTAAATATTTGTCTGGTTGTACAACAGGCTACATAAGAAGCACTAGTGAAGTCAATAAAAAAATAAATTTCACATGAGACTTGTTTATACTTCTCTAAATACTATACACTGAAATGTAAACACAATGGTTTTATTCCAGTCAATTTGTTTTATAATGATAATAGATATACCTGGCATTGCTTGGGTCCTTAACTCAATTTGGGGTTTTTTTTTGGAAAATATAATGAAAATGTATATGCTTCATTGCTCTGGGCTGGGGCTGAGGAGGAGGGGTTCAGGCTGCAGGCCACCCCAGGAAGAGGGGACAACCCCAGCCTGTTCTTACCACAGCAGCTTGGGGCCAGGTGAGAATTACCTCTCTGTGGCCGCTGCAGGTCCGTGGGCACAGCCAGGGGAGGGGTGCATGTCCTCCAGCTGGAGGAGATCCAGGTTTGTCTGTCCCCAGCCAGAGAGAGGAATGCAGCAAACCCTGAGATGACCCAAGATAGTTACATGCACACTTAGGCACAACCTTAGCCCTGGCACAGGTGGGCACTCCTCCACTGTTGCTGAATTTGCTTCACAGAGTAATAACCTAATACCCAAGTAACTAACTGAGTACTGAAGTAATTAACCTTTTAATCTTTCTTCACTGGGCTGGATTCCTACCGGTGAATCTAACCATTAAGCATCTTGTGAACCACTCAGTCCCCTTACACCAGAGTTACTCTTTTTGGGTGGGATTTATCCCCATGTGGAAAGTTAGCACAAGGGCTGAGCACCACCCAGTACTCAAAACAAGGTTTAAGTTAGGCTCAGGTAGAGTATAAGAATTCTGCTGGCCCAGCTTTTACTAAAGAGCAACCATTTAGGGCCTTGAGCCAGTGACAAATGGATTACTCAGTTGTGAGATGATAAAACAGTAGCATTCCCAGGAGTAAATGTAACCGTACTATTGTTTCTTAAGGAACATGTACTTTCCCATGAAGTAATGTATATCATCACATGGGGATTGTGCAATCAGTATGGCTGCGTCTAGACTGGCCAGTTTTTCCGCAAAAGCAGTCGCTTTTGCGCAAAAACTAGCCAGCTGTCTACACTGGCCGCTTGAATTTGCGCAAGAACACTGACGTTCTAATGTAAGAAACCAGTGCTTCTTGCGCAAATACTTTGACGCTCCCGTTCGGGCAAAAGTCCTTTTGCGCAAAACCTTTTGCGCAAAAGGGCCAGTGTAGACAGCTCAGTTTTGTTTTGCGCAAAAAAGCCCCGATGGCTAAAATGGCGATCGGGGCTTTCTTGCGCAAAAGCGCGTCTAGATTGGCCACAGACACTTTTGCGCAAAAGGTGCTTATAATAATTAACAATAACTAATAATAGTTAATATTAATTAGTAATTAATTCATTCCTGGTTCAATTCAGTCTCTTTTCAATCCAGATCCAGATGGCTTCCCCTCTCGCCTGGGACATTATTTCCTGTTTGTGGCATTCCCCCTTCTCCATTCGGAGTTATTTTTTTGTGGGGGGAGCCTCTTTCCCATACGTCCATTTTCTGCCCATCAAACAGTGACAAATCTTCCTGTAAGCCTGCTCCCTGTATCTGTCCTAGCATGTCAAGCGTCAAATCTTCAGCTAACTCTTGACATGAAGTGAGTAAGTCAAGCCCTTCCCTTTCACAGACATGAAGGCACATGCTGGCTTAGCTGAGCAGCACTTCCAAAGACACGCCTTTGGGAACACTCTCTTCTCTTTGCTTCATTCAGCTTTGCCTTGTTTCAACTTGTTCTGTGGCCCTCTCTAGAGTCACCTTTGTGCGAAAGGAGCAGCATGTTCAAGCAGAGGCCAAATAAAGCTGCACCGGTTGTAGCCTGGGACTGTCACGCTCCTTTCAGTGTGCTGGATACTTTTATGAACACCTAGGATAAGGGGGTGAAAATCTCAGTCAGGAGCAGTGCTCTGCACAGTGTGTTTGTGTGCAGAAGCGTGTGTGTTGCAGAGAACACTCACGTTAGCTTGTGCAATGTCTAAATCAACAATTCTGTTCGAGGCCTCATTCTTCTCTTGTGACTAAGCATCCCACAGCCAGCGAGCCTTTGGGCACGTACAAATGGGAGTAGTGAATGGCAACCATGTTACTGGCATAGCATGAAAGTTTAGAACTTGCTGGTGTCTCATAGGAAAAATGTGTTGCGACTGTAGTGGGTCAACAAGAGACTGTTCCAGTAGTGAGGGACCTTACCTGGTTTGCAGGCCCACCCATCTCTTGGTTATTACCAGTAAGATAAATGCAGCCCCCAGCACACATGCTTTGCAGGGGCAGAGGTATCAGTGACCATCGAATGGCTTATGGCTGCCAATACAATTGTGCTGACAATACAGGTTGAACCTCTCAAGTCCGGCACACTCTGGTCTGGCATGGATGTTAGTTCGCTGGATGCCCACTTATCATGGGTGTGGCCAAATTTCCTATGGTCCCATGAAGTTGTGTGTTGTTCTTTAGCTCTAATTTACCCAGGTGTGTGCTGTTTCCTGCAGCTCCCATTGGCTATCTGTAGGCAATGGGAGCTGCAAGCAGCCATACCTGTGGATGCACCGGTAAATAAAGCACTGGTGGCCCACAAGGGCCTAACCCTGGCAAACCACATCCAGCCCCCTGGCCACTTATTGCCTGCCCCTGCATATGGGGGTGTGTGTGAGGATTTGCTTTAACCATACTAGTTTCAACATAGGTAAAAACTGTGTAGGCAAGCCCTGAAGCACAGCCTTAAAGTTAAGCACATGTGAAAGTGTTTTGCTGAATCATGGTGAAGTGTGCCACACCTATGAACAATAACAAATATGTGTCTGATTTGCTGGTACCTTCTGTTTCTATATGGCATTTGGGCTCCATTTTTCTTTTTCCCTCATTTGTTGCCGCACCCTCTGTGGGATGCATAGCTGCAGGGGATATCCACATGGAACATTCTGACTGTATAACTTTGGCCGCACCCTGGGGAAAAAAAAACCCTTTAAGAACTGCAAGCTATTCTGTTTGCTCATGCCAGGATGAATCCTTCCCCCACAAGGATTCCTTAGTCTGCTCCTATTCTGCTTTTTTTTTTTCCTGTTGCGGTGCATATTTCCATGGGCTCCTTTGTAAGGTGACATCTCAGCGCTGATGATAATGCGGTAACGGCTGAAGCAAGGCTTAGGTTTGATTAGGATCTCTTTGCCTTTTTTTAAAAATTGAAGACTTCGAACTCTCAGCAAAATCCGCACCTCATGAGATTGTGCTGTACAGGTTGCCAGTTTGCAAGCCCCATTCTGCCTTGATCTAGCGGGGTTTTATTGGTAATCCCAGCTTGCCAATGTTCTATTAATGATTTCGAATCAGATGTTAGCTTGCATTTCCTGACAGATTATCTTGTATTTCATGTTCTCACTGAGAAGCAATTTATTTTTTTTTATGTGTAAGGGGCCAATATTAAATATAAATATACATACTGCATCCTGCAGTCTGGCCCAGCGCTGCTCTGCACCAGACTGCAAATGGAGATGTTTCACAGCTAAAAGCCTCTCATTTCATTTCATTCTTTTTTTTTTTTTTTGCACTGACTTTCGTTCAGGCAAGTTGGAAAATGCCGCATTGATAGCCCCGAGGAACAAAATCCTTCCTTTGGACCCAGAACAGGGGAAGGTTTTCAAAATTCCCAATACTCAGCCTCTCCCTCTGAGAACAAGGGAGACTTTCCCCTCTCCCCCCTTGAAAGCAATGGAGGTTTCTCTTCCCCCTGGGAGAACAATGGATAATTCTTCCCTCCCCTCATTGAGAACAAGAGAATTCCCGCTGCCCCAATGAGAACAACCATGAAATGTGAGCTGCCTAATATTGAGCTCCTTAAGCTTGTACCACACAGACAGAAGCAAAAGAATTTACCCCTGAACTGCAGCCCCTTTGGAATGGCTACACCAGGGCAGAACACAGAGTACGCCCTGGCATAGGAGGCTGCTACAGGAGCCATCTCTGATGTCTCTGTGTCCTTCCTCGACAAGAAATCCACAGAGGGTTAGGATAAGTCCCCTGCCTTCTGTCCCTGGGCAAGTGCCAGCACTGGACCTGACCTGATTCCAGCCTCATTAACAACTGGTGTATATCCTTTCCCCTCTCTTGGGTTATTATAAATTTAAATCAGTGTGAGCAAGAGAAGCAGCAGGCCCAACCAATACAAACCTCCTGGCACCAACCCTGCCTTGCAAGGATGAGAGGGGAAGTTGGACACATGAGGCCTTCTTCAGATCCCTCTAACGTTGATGTAAATCACTAGTGATCGCACTAAAGTCTTTGGCGCTATCCTGGCGTAAATGCAGCAAGATCCAAGAGAGGCTCCAGTTTCTCTCTTGAGGCTGTCAGCAAGACGGGATCCTGGATTTTGTGTCTATCGGGAATTGGATTCAGACACCCTTCGGAATGTTTTCACGTATGGAACAATGGGACCATTGGGGGGAACGCTCATTTCCAATTGCAGCTGATCTTATCTAATTTGAGCTAGTGGTGGCAGGGTCTCTCTCTCTAATTGGTCTGTCCAGTTTTTTACAGGGTTACCCTTAAATACCCGAGCACCTTCCATGACCAAATAAACACCCTCCCACAAAGTGGCCTGTCATCTTCTGAGCCACGTCAGTGATTCAAGAAGAGGGTCTACCCTCAACAATGTCTAACTCCAGGGGCAAAGCCCTTCATTTGTAATTGCCTGGAGGTCTTACTTGAGTTTATTTCGTATTCTGAGTATTTGCCACCCATTATGCAAGAGTTTCCCTCCCCCCCCCCCACTCCTTCGTGTCCCGCCAACTCACGGTGCCACTGCTCAGGCTTTACAGCAGCTGCCCATCCCTCCTATCCAGCAGAGAAATAAAAACAGCCTGTGAATTAATTCCCTCCTTTGTCTAGGCAGTGAACATGAAAGCACACGCTTTGCCCGGGAATTACTGCCAAGAAGGGAGCAGGCACAGCCTGGGGAATCTGACATCACCCCCTGTCTTAAAGGTGTATTCAGTTTCACAATCTCACACCAGCCGTGCTCTGTCTGTACTTGCAAAACCTGGCAAGGTTGCAGGCTGTGGGAAGCTGTCCTGTGAAGGTGAATGAAATCAGGCCCAGAGGAAAGCTCATGGAGGTGATTTACAGCATGCTCATTCTCCGGGGGGAACACTGGATCTGCCCACTGGCATACCAGACTTGTCTACTGGTGAGGGGGCCTCGTTATCACGCCTTGTACCCAAATGGCTGGAGAAACAGCGTGTAAGGCTGCAGGGCTCCCTGCAGAGGTTGGAGGTGATGGAATAATGTTGGGTAATAGCTGCTGGGTTGGAACAGGGCATATCCTGTGCATGGTATTCTTGCTGGCATCAGGGGCTCAGGCATGCAACATGTGCAGAACACATGACAAAGCCTTTAGCAACTGTTACCCTGTGCCTCGCATAAACAGGGGCTGCTTTTGTTCAGTGTGACCATGGTCACATTGACTGGGGGTTGAGCCAGGTGAACCCATTCATTACTTATTTATTTGGGTTTCTACTTCTGAGGAAAACCTGGGTAGGGAAAAATACAGCCCTCTTATTTCTCCATTGTTCTTATAGGGCATGTTAGTGGCATTTACATCCTTGGGAGCCAGTTCAGAAAAAAAACACTTCAGCACAAGCTTGATTAACATTAAGCCCATTCTAAAGTGCCATTGAAGTCAAAGGAGAATTAAGCACGCACTGAAGTACTTTGTTGGTGAGAGATGGACTTTTGAATCCGAGCCCTCAGTACAGCTTCCTTTTGATTTTTTAATTTATCCAAACAAACATTTGCCCAAAAGAAAACTCTGGAGAGCTAATCCAAATTAATGTGTTTTTTTTAAAGAAACTGCTGGAAGCATCTAGTTTTGCTAAATATTAAAAAAAAAAAAAACCAATAATATGAGATGCACATAATTTTCCATTGCACAGAACATAGCACAATCTGATATTAAGTATATAACATTGTTCTACAGCTCTGTTATTATTTTCCTTGAGTGCTGGGAGTGGGTAATGTTTTTTAAGGGATTTATTTTCATTTGTATTTTTACTTTACAGTCTGGGACTTGGGCCTGGTTCCACAGACGGTGTAAATCAGCCTAGTTCCATTGAAGTAAACGGATTTTCACAGCTAAGGGTCTAGCCCTTGATGTGGGGAAGGGAAGCAGGTTGATGCAATTTCTCTAAATTTCCACTCCAGCTGTACATGCCTGGAGCTCCAGAAATTGAACAGCACTTTCCCTAAGAGTAAAAAAGATATTAGCTTCATATTTGTGTGAGTGCTTCACTGCTCTCCCTTTTGACTTGATCATCTCATCTAGCCAGAGGCTGTCTCTGGCAATGACTTTGTCTCCCTGATAAAATTAAAAATCATTTTTTGTTTGGTATCTTTCTAATAAAGGCCGCTCCTCTGTAAAGAGAGATGGGGTGATGAGTTGCCTGGCTTGGAGATTATTAGTTCCCTGGATCTGAATTTCTCTTCCCGAATTCTTGTTGTAACTAGAAAGCAGAGCGAAACTTTTAGAACTTGCCTGCTGTTTCTGCACAAACCCATCTGGTTTGAAGATTGGCTACAAACTTTGGGATGAATTTGAGGCCTGATTCGATATGTGACATGTGGCAGCTTGACATCTGACAGATCTGCAGATCAGTTTGGGTGTGTCTACGCAGCGCCAGATTTCAAAATAATTCACTACTCTGAAATTCAAATTCCCCTTAACCCTCGTGGAATGAGGGTTCCCGGGACGTCAGGACAAGCTGCCTGCTATTTCAAAATCTATTTCGAAATAACGGGCTGCTTCAATAGACGCGGAATAGCTTTTTCGGGATCCTGGAAGGATCCTGAAATAACTCTGCGGTGTAGACGTATCCTTTGAGTTTATTCTCAAAGTTTTAATATAAGAAAGGGGGAAGGAATTGATTAAGCAACAAATGGGGCGAGATTCACAGCTGCTTGAAAATTAGCATTGCTTCATTGCAGTCAATGGTGCACTAATATTTGAAGGTCGAGCCCTTGTCTCAAACTATAAATGTCTTCAAGATAACAATACATACATGAAGCAAAGAAGCTAAAGACTAAAGTCAGAAAGTAGCAGGGCTGGCAGTAATATAAGGAAAGAAGGAATGATTCTGTGTGTAAGACTCAACTAAACACATACCCCTAGCTTTCCTTCCCATTTTACTGGCCTTGTTCAGGTGAAGTGTTACCTAGTTTTGGTTTGCAATGCAATAGAAAACTCCAATCCTGCAGCAAAATTGGAGAGAAGCCCCTGAGAATCACTGAAGCACCATTTAGGCAGTTACTTCATTGCTAATGTTTTGTTAGAGATTATAACCTCCTACAATATTTATAGCACTTTATATCTCACTGCAGAATGATGCTTCAGGCTGCAAACAGGTAGGAAAAGTCTCAGACTAGAAGCAAAACTATATTTTAAACCATAAAATATGAAGAAATTCCACAGGGACATGTTTAGTCTATAATGTCTGGTTGCAATCCTAGCCAGGCTCAGCCTCTTGCTATGGGCTAGAACAGTGATCTAGGGAATGAAAAATACCCTTTCCCACCAAACATTTCCTTATAAACCTGAGCGAAGGTAGAGAATGAGGATCATTTGACAAACTTTTCAGCAAACTTCTCTGTTTTTGTGCTGGGAGAAAAGATCCAGCAAGAACCATCTCCGAATACATTTGAGATACAAATAGAAGTACAGGACCAGCTCCTTTGGGTTGCTCCAATGGCTAAAAGGAGCTGGTTTGTTGAGAATTCCTTTCGCTGGTGCAAAGCTGGCATAACCCTCTCCTATGCCAACTGCCCTGATAGAAGACATGTGCGAGGGGAGGAGAGCTGCACTCCACCATTTTTAGTATGTAGTCACTTGGGGACCACACCCAGCTGGCACAAGTTAGAGAAGTCCCCAGGCTATTCTAACTTATAAACAAGCTGGCACGGACCTCACAGAGAGCTACTAGCCTTGATTTAGAAGAAAAGTTGGATTCTAATAGGATATGTGAGGAATTCCTAAGGCTCAGCAGTCTGGAACCACAGTTGGGTGAATAATTTAAAAAGATGGAGCCCATTAATTGATTCTAAAAACATGGCAACATTTCTGATGCATGTTATCTGACCACCTCTGTTTAAAACTCAGATGCTGGATTGCCAGGATAGATGGAAAGGGAGCTAGGCTAGGAAGCTTCAATATACATGCAGGAAGCTGCGACTCCTCAAAGAAACATAATGTGTTCACTTTTTTCATTGTATCCCTTTGGTATATACGGCCATGCCAATTCTCTTCCAGAATATGATCTGAGGAAGTGAGTCTGGCCAATGAAAGCTCATCACCTATTAAACCATCTTGTTAGTCTTTAAAGTACTGCATAGTTTTTCCTTTTGTTTCATCACTTAAAGTTAGTTCTTCCTCACGAATGTACTTGCAGGGGAACAGGCTGTGAGCAGCTCCTTTGTTTTATGCTTGAGAGGTGGCTAGGAGGTGGGAGAAGAATCCTTTTGGTTCTTAAATTACTTGCTTCACTTATTTCAGCACTTATAGGATTTATCGTGCATGCCACTGGAAAGTCGTCTGGCCCCGGGTGAGATTACATCAGCTGCCTTGTTGGGAGCCGGGCACTCTTTCCCTGGCTTTCTATTCAATGGAGACAGAGCACAGGATTTCTAATAATGACCTGAGCTCCAGCAAAGTGGTAACCTGAGATCCAGACTTCAGCATACATTTTGCTTGATTAGCTGCATGTCCATTTGGCTCTGTTGGAGTCTGAGGCAGAACTCCAGAATATCTGCAGCCATTGAAGGTCTCATGCGCAAAAGCACCGCTGATAATCCAGCATCCTAACCAAATCTCATCTGAGGTAATTATATGCTGCCTCCTTATTCATCTCCCAAACTCCTAGCTTCTTCACCGGCTACCCTAACTTGTTTAGTTGTTACAGGCTGTTAACAAGCTGCCATGGTTCAAATAGCCCCTGTACAATAGCAATTAGATTCTCAGATGGGGGGACTGCAAAATACAAAGAACTTTACAAATATGAATACCACCGTGACGTAGGCAAATATGGTATGTGTATTTCATTTGGGTAAACTGAGGCATGGTACAGCTAGGTTCAGGGACTTGCCTTACAGACTAACATGGCTACCCCTCTGAAACTATCTATCTAATTTCCTGTATATAAGTCATTCCCAGATCAAAACACAAAACCAAAGACATCTCTTTGTTTAATTTAGTTACCATGGCTCATTCATTTGTGTATAGTTATACACAAATAAATAACTATATATTATAAACCTAAGGTGATTTTAAATACCAGCATTTTAGAAATGCCTGGCATTTATCTCCAGTTTTGGAACTTACTCTGTTTTGAACCATAATATATTTATAGCCTAAATGAAATGCTGGCTGGATTTTCAAAGGAGCCCAAGATTTTGGATAAAATGCTTTTTTTTTTAAAACCAAGAAATGGATCAGAGAATCATAGAGTCATAGAACCATAGAGCTGGAAGAGACCTCAGGAGTCATCAAGTCCAGCCCCCTGCCCTAGACAGGACCAATCCCCACTAAATCAACCCAGACAGGGCTTTGTCAATACGAGACTTAAAAATCTCTAGGGATGGAGACTCCACTACTTCCCTAGGTAATCCATTCCAGTGCTTCACCACTCTCCTAGGGAAATAGTTTTTCCTAATATCCAACCTGGACCTCTCCAACCGCAACTTGAGACCATTGCTCCTTGTTCTGCCATCTGTCACTACTGAGAACAGCCTCTCTCCATCCTCTTTGGAACCTCCCTTCAGGAAATTGAAGGCTGCTATCAAATCCCCCCTCACTCTTCACTTCTGCAGACTAAACAGACTCAATTCCCTCAGCCTCTCCTCGTAGGTCATATGCTCCAGTCCCCTATTCATTTTGGTTGCCCGCCGTTGGACCCTCTCCAATGTGCCCACATCCTTTTTGTAGTGGGGGGCCCAGAACTGGACACAATACTCCAGATGTGGCCTCACAAGAGCCGAATAAACGGGAATAATCACATCTCTGGATCTGTTGGCAATGCTCCTCCTAATGCACCCTAATATGCCATTAGCCTTCTTGGCTACAAGGGCACACTGTTGACTCATATCCAGCTTCTCATCCACTGTAATCCTCAGGTCCTTTTCTGCAGAACTACTACTTAGCTGGTTGGTCCCCAGTCTGTAACAATGCTTGGGATTCTTGCGTCCCAAGTGCAGGACTCTGCACTTGTCCTTGTTGAACCTCATCAGATTTCTTGTGGCCCAATCCTCCAATTTGTCTAAGTCACTCTGGACCCTATCTCTGCCCTCGAGTGTATCTACCTCTCCCTCTAGCTTAGTGTCATCTGCAAACTTGCTGAGGGTGCAATCCATCCCCTCATCCAGGTCATTAATAAAGGTATTGAACAAAACCGGTCCCAGAACCGAACCTTGGGGCACTCCACTAGAAACCGACCACCATCCTGACATCGAGCTGTTGATCACTACCTGCTGGGCCCAACCTTCTAGCCAGCTTTCTATCCATCTTACCATCCATTTATCCAATCCACATTCCCTTAACTAGCTGGCAAAAATATTGTGGGAGACCGTATCAAAAGCCTTGCTAAAGTCAAGGTATATCACATCCACTGACTTTCCCATGTCTACAGAGCCAGTTACCTCATCATAGAAGCTAACCAGATTGGCTCTTTGGATTGGATATTTGCATCAACCTGAACATTTTATGAATTTGTATTGCATTTATCAAATTGTTTCAGCCAAAAATAAAGAAAAAGAGTTGCAAAGAGGCAAGATGTTTAAATTTGAAAGAATGTTTTGGTTCAACTTTTACTTTCATTTTATTTTTAAAAAAAGTTTTCAAAGACCTTAAAAAATGCTCTGTTCAGCCCAAAACGATTCTTTCTTCATTTTGCCAAAAGATTTGAAAAATGTTAGTGTCAGGTTGACCTGATCCTCCAAATCAGGTAAGTCACAAAGGTCTACTCAAGAAGAAATACTCACATGCTCAGGACCCGCATAATTGGGGCTAGAGCTGCATAAGCTTCCAGATGTGGGCCAGATTTTTCCAAAGCACTTTGTATCCATCCGCTCCAGCTGTGGCACGAAGGGCCAGAATTTTCAAAAGGGCTCAGTCCACAGTGTGCAGCAAGTGTTCTGACCATTCCTGAAAATTCTGGCCTTGTGTGTTGGCCTTGATAAATAATTTCAGCTCCATGTGAGCTCCTCTGACATAGATGAACGAAAAGGCGTTTACTCTATTGACGGCGCCAACTTAAATGAGACGTTGCAATCACCACCAAAAAAGGGGCTGAAAAAACCCTCTAGACTTTGGGTTGGGGAAGGAAATTAGTGGTGCGTGACTCAGTGGCTTGGGAAGGCAAGCCCCCCCAACCTCACTCCTTCTGTGCCCACCAGGCCCCTCACTGTGGCTGCTGCTGGCCCCTGCCCAGCCCCTCCAAATGTGGCCACTGGCCTTTGTCCCCTACTCCAGGGTTGAGCCCCCACTCTGTGATAATGCAGCCCCCACCTGCCCTGATGTAACGGAGAGAAGAGCCAGGAGGTGTGACCCCATTGTCCCCTGGCCATGCCTACACCATGGACTCCTGACTAGCAAGCCAACCCTTCCCCCTGCAAGTGAGCTGCCAGCCTCAGAGTTGAGCGGACAGAGTGGCCCCCCCCAGTGCCAGGAGGACAGGTGGTGCAGCATGACCCCCAGCCTGCCTGCCTCAGCCTCAGGCATCACAAGAGGAGGCTGGGGGATGGGTCTGAGGAACTCCCCTCGAGCATGGGCAAGGCCGAGTGAGGCAATTTGGGAAGGCAATGCCTTCCCTTGCCTATGATACTCACCGCCCATGGGGAAGGAGCTGTCTGGATTTGAATCTTGCAAATCTCAGTCTGGATCTGAATTTTGCAAATAAATGTTACTTCTGTGGTGGCAGAAGCCCTACTCCCAACCTGAATCATCCACAAATGTCAGGGCACTTTAAATCTGGATCCACCATGTGATGACTGAGTCCAGCTCTAATTTTGAAACATTGCTGCATATAAGATCATCACCATAATATGGACAGAAATACATAATCATTGACTTGTTCCACCTAAGGAGGAGACTCCCTGAGATATGCGTGCACCGCTGTGCATTAGAATGCAGTAGCGCTCTGCTTGTTTTTCCAAGGACGCGTTTCTGTGGTTAGAGTGGGTGAACAGAGGGTGTGTCTAGACTACAGGGTTTTTTCGAAAAAACTTCCCCTGCATCTAGACTGCTGCCGCGTTCTTTCAAAAGTACATGGAAAGAATGCGGCAGATTTTTCGACCGCGGAAAACCTCATTTTACAAGGAAGAATGCCTTTTTTCGAAGTGCTCTTTTGAAAAAAGGCGCTATGTAATGCAAACTGTGCTTTTTCAAAAGAGAGCATCCAGGCTGCCTGGGTGCTCTCTTTCAAAAAAAAATCAGCTTGCTTTTTCGAAAGTACTGGCTGTAGTCTAGACGCTCTCTTTCGAAAGAGGCTTGTAGTCTAGACGTACCCAGAAAGTAAAGACCCTTGGGTTCTCAGAGAAAGTGGTTTACACATCCCATGCCTGAATGCTCAGTATGTAGGATGTGTATAGTTACCTCATTAGGCTTGGGTTAATGAATGTGAATGTGAATGCTCATACAGTTCTGTCAATGAAAAGTGGTCCATGAGGGCGATCCGGGAGGCAACTCATTCTTGGAGGCTTTTCGTGAGCTAAGGACAACAGGCCCTGCTTTGGGAGCTCTTCCCAGTCTGTATGCCTAGTGACTCAGAGCAGTGGAGCATGTGACCCTTTCTGTCTATCAGCCGAGAGTCAGTGAAGCTGCGAGATGATCAGAAACAATGGTAACGAAGGAAGGAAACATCAGTTCTCGCAGGTGTTGTTTCCGTAGTCCCGCTTCACGTGAAAGTGAAGCATAATGAACAGCTACCTTAGCCATAGTTTCAGTCAGCGGTGAGCAATAAATGGCCCGTGGGCCGGAGATGGTTCACCGGGGTTAGCCCCTGGAGGGCCGCCGACATTTATTTACCTGTACCTCCAAGTGGTGTCCTGGTCCGCACTACTTCCCACAGCGCCCACTGGCTGGGATCGGCAGTCCATGGCCAACGGAAGCTGCAAGCAGCCAAACCTACAGAGGCACACACTCCTGTCAACTCCCCTTACTCCTCATGAGGAGCAGGAGGATCGGTGCCGACAGGAGGGCCCTCTCAGTTCGAATTAGCGAGTCTTCACTAGACTTGCTCATTCAAACCCTGGAAGATCGACTGCGGCAGCATCGATTTTCTCCATAGTATAGACATGGCCTAAGAGCGAAAACATTATTGAATTAAACCAGAACTTTTATCTCTTGTTATTACAGCCATGCTGCGTTTCCTGGGTTTTCTAGTCAGGAAAAAAAGAACAATTTACAGACAAGTCTTCAACGGTACAAGGGAAGTGGACATAAAGGAGTCTTCATAGTCCTCTAATCCTCGGGTTTTTCTGTGCTGGCTCTGTGGGCAGAGACAGGTTAGAGCTTTGCTAGGCTATCGGATGATCTCCATGCAGAATGGCGAGCTGGCAAGGGCCATATCATCTGAGTCCAGGACAGATTTGTACTGCCACAGTACATCGAAGAAGGGAGAACATGGGGCAGAATTGGTTCATTTATGGATCATGGGCCAGATTCATAAAGTTATTTAGGCATCTGAGGATGTATCTTTGCCTGTGTAGTGTGATTGACAAGAGCATATCAGCAGGTTAGGTGCCTTCTGTGAATAATTTACCCTTTTTAATTATGACCCTATAAAGAGGATCAGGCAATGGAGCAATTATGCCAGGAGGTAACCAGCTTTTGAAGTGATTTAACACAGGGGTTTTCAAACTAGGGGTTGTGACCTGGTACTGGGTGATGGAATGTCGGGCGCTGGGTCTTGTTGCTGCAGGGGGATCAGGTGAGCAGTGGGGGTACTAAAGCAGCTCCCTGCCTGTCCTGCACTGCAGACTGTGCTGCGCCCCAGAAGCAGTCGCAGCAGGCCTGGCTCCTTGGTGTGTGTGGGGGAGAGTGCACAGAGCTCTGTGCACTGCCCCTGCCCCCAGCTCTAACGCTACGCTCCCACTGGCTGGGAACCTGCTGCTGGCTGCTTCTGGGGCAGCATGGTCTGCGGTGCCAGGAGAGGCAGGAAACTGCCTTAGCCCCCCCATTGACCGGGAGCCGCTCGAGGCAAGTTCCTCCTGTCCCAGCCCTGACCCCCCCCCAAGCCAGAGCCCCCTCTTAAACCCCAAAGCTCTCATCCTCAGCCCCACCCCAGAGCCCACACTCCAGTCAAATTCTGTTCGGTCACGGCATTGACAATTTTCTTCAACTGGATCATGAGAAAAAAAGTTGGAAAACCCCTGATTTAACAGAAGAGGTTACATGGGACATAATCTCTTTTGACATGCCAGAACTGCATTTACACCATTTTTGAGTGGACATGCTAACCCCAAACCTCAGCTCCAATTGCTCTTAACATGGTGGGAATTTTCAAATCTAGGCTTAAACACATCCATGCCCAAACCCACTGCCCCTCAACATGGTTTAGAAACAGGTGAACCTCTGTTGTTGGACTCTTTAAACCTGAAAAGTAAGCCTGAGGGGGAGAATTTTGGCAAAGCTCTCCCCCCCCCAATGGAAGTGCAACGTTTATCTCAGATGTAATTAAAATGCCCCTAAACATCTCTTGCAATTACCAAATTCTGAACCAACACCCATCGAGCCAGGTTTTTGTAATTGCTCAGCATTAGATTTCTGGGCACCAATAATTGGAAGCAAGTTCCCAAGTGTGCTCAGCAACTCGCTGTTCCCTTCATGACACTTAATGACAGAATTTTAAAAACCATGGGCATTCCATGTGCTCTGAAAACAATGGTCACAGAACACCAGGCTTGGAACATCCTACACACTGATTGCTAATATGTTTCAAATGCCGTTGGAATTTTCTGAGATCAAGAATGAGTGTCAAGGTGACCAGAAGGGAAATTAATTTTAAATAATTTTAAAGGTTTAAAATATTCCCATCATTTGTCTTCCTTCTTAGCTCCAGCTTCTTCTCATCTTTTCTTTTCTATTCTTTTTCTTTTTCTTTTCTCTATCCATCAGTGACTGAGAGGTATAGATTCCAGGTGCATGAGCCACAAGAAGTTTCCTGGTTGAGATTCAGAAATGTATAGCCTGAGGCGGGGGGGAGGGGGGAAACATGAGAGAGAGAGAAATGAAAAAAATAAATAAAGTGGTCTCCACCACCTGCCATTTAATGATCACTTCCAGAGATAAGGCTGTTTTAAGGTACATTCCAGACATAAGGGACCTGCCCAGACTTAGCTCAAATGTAGACGGGGACTTAAGATTTAAAAAAAAAAAATAAAAAAAACTCCTCAACCTAGAAGAGAAGCAGAAAATATCCAACCCTATTGTAAACCTCCCTCTTCATTGTGTTTTCTTACAGTTCCAATTCTAAACACCTTTTAAACACATTAGCACGCGTGCACACATACACACACCCTAATCTAGCTGACAGCTGTCCCTGGAGGTTAAATGTACCTGATCCAAGGCAAATCAGAAACTAATGTTGCACAAAAGAAGCTGTTGACAAGAGGCACATGGAATCTGGAGGATGCCATGTCCCAGTTAGACGTAGTTGCAGGTAAATTTGCCCTGTTCATCAAAAGCTACATTAGTAACAGTTACACATTCACTCTCTTGGGGTGGGAGTGCTCCCTATAGCAGCTTTCTCCCCCCACCACACCCGGGAAAAAAAAGGTAGCATTACACATGGTAGAGCAGTAACAAACACATAGGATCTGATCCTGAACTCACATCGGTTTGACAAGGGTGTGACTCTGTGGACTTCAGTGGAGTTATTCTGGATTGATACCACTGGAACACCAATCAGAGTCACATTACAGAGATGCCAGCATGGTTGGAGTGGGTGCTAGACTTTTTACAATTAGGTTTTCCCTGTATATTGCTTATTTTCTTATGATCATGCATCTCCTTCAACAGTAGCAAGAGTGAATTGCTGTTAAAGTTTCTGTGAGATGCTGATGATGGCACAATAAATTTTAGTCTCTGGGGTCTGGAGTATATTTCTCTTCTTGACAGATTCAGTATAAGCCTGCTAATTCATTGGGATTTGCCCCACTGAAAACTGAAGATAGAACAATGGGCAATTGTTACAGCACCTTAGAAAAATGTTAGTGCAATAAAATGGAATCACCCAGTAAAAATGCATCATAACACTCCTAAATTTCAGCCCCACTTATCATGAAAGCTCCATGCAAATTTGCTCTCCGTGGGATTGTAAAAATCAAGTGGTAGGCTGAAGCTTCTGCTGCAAAAATCAGAAAATATCTCTGCAGGACAGAAATGAGAAATGTTAGTTCGAATCTTAGAGAGCAGCTTTTATTTTTCTTAAAGATAATTTCAGTACGTAATTTACCAGAGATTTTCTGCTTTAATTCCTACCTCCCAAATCTTCCTAAAATGAATATTGCTGAGACTTTTAATAAGTCCAATAATAGCTGCTTTTAAGAAGCTGTACTGTGCTTGTGATGAATGCTAAACCAAACAGGAGGAAAAAACATGTAAACCGTAGCTGTAATCCTATGTTTAATACATCCTCTGCAGTTATGATAAATATGCTCTGTTTAATTAAAAAACAACCACCCCGTAATTTATTTTAATTTTTTTTTTTTTTGCTCCTAAGGACCTTATTAAAGTTTGACTCTGTTTAGATCTGTATAACAGACTGTAATTAAACAAGAGAGACAAGCATGAATATGAATAACAGAGAGAGGGCTGTCCCTGTGCACTTTCTAGATGCATGCATATTGTCTTCTGGGCAGGCAATAGAGCCTAACAGAGCTCAGAAATAGGCAGTCGATACTAACAATAATAGTCACAATAACTCACACTTCTTTACTGGGGTCTGTTGTTTTCATACTCTAGCGATGGAAGCCATAGAAATCTCCATAAATAAAATCTCCCTCCCTCCAATTTTGCAGTCTCTTTATTCCTTTGCACAAGTTTGCAACCATCTGTACTGGTGACCTAAGGCCCTTATTCTGCAGTTGACTTCTGGGAAGAGAGTTGGTTGCAAGTTCTGAGAAAGCGGGAGTGACTTCTTTTGGAAGCGAACGTTGCTTCGGTGGACAGTGAGAGCCACTCCCTTTCTTCAGTCCCAGCGCTGACCGCACACAAGCCCTGATTGGGCCAGGCGTACAGTAGAAACTGAAATGGACTTAGCCATGTGTCTCAAGGCTGTGATAATGTCCACACCTTGTGTGACGGAGTGAGGTCGGCTTAACCATGGAAGGATTCTTCTGCTGACTGAGCTATCGCCGCTTGGAAAGCTGGGTTGGTGGAACCCTCCCTTCCTTCGAAGTAGGAAGCATCAGACTCAGGCAAGAGGGGCAGGGCTGGGGCAGCCAACAGCGCAGACCAGAGCACAGCGTGCCGTCCCCGCCCCCCGCCTCCAGACAGCCCTGAGAACTCTTTGGAGCATGCTGTGTGGTGCTCCAGCAGAGATTTAAAGGGTCCGGGGCAGTGGAGGCTGGAGCCCTGGGCTTTTTTGAATCACCAGGCCCCAGAGCAATGGCACCCTCTGCCCTCTGCTCCCGTTGGCAGGGCCTGAATGATATAACAGCATCACGGTAGCAGCTGTGGCGCAGCCATATCTGTCCTCCACAAAGCACAGACATGGTGCTGAGCTTCCAGCACTTAATCTCATCCCTCTTCAGCCAAGCACTGAAATCCGTATCTAAGTGCTTTGCTGAATCGGGGCCTTGTCTCCCAGGGCACTGAAATAGACTCTGGGCCAGTGAGCAAGCTGAGAATGAAAGGTAGGTCCCTGTGTGGCAGTACAGAGTATTTGTGACCATCACCATTGTGCCGGACACCAAGGAGCGAAAGAGGGACATCCAAGCCTCAAAGCATGATCTCTACAGCCTGTGCTAAAAGGCCCTTCAGGCAGCAAGCTGTAATTTGCTGTGGGTCAGGTCCACAAGGACTCAGGTACACTGACCGAGGCATTACACGTTTTCTTAGATAGCCGGACAGACCGAAGAATGTGGCTGGTTTTCTTAATTGTATGAGTCTTTAATTCTATCCTCGGACTTGTCAGTGGAATTTTCATTGACCTAAATCTACAAATTCCAGAGGTGAGAGAAAGATTTAGGTGCCATGTTGAGGTTCTTTATAGAAAATGTAGGCCCAGCTATTCCATGATTCAGGCCTTTACAAGTCCTTTTAAAATACCCTACAAGAACAAGGAGAAGATAGACAGTCACAGCCCTAATGCTATATTACTACCTCAATATTCAACATGGAAAGTAATGAAACTGCAGAATTTACAAAGCATTAATATCTCCGATGCCATTTAGTGCTCTCCTCCCGGCGTTTTACCCTCAATAATAGATTATCTCCCCTTACAAATAACTTGCTTTAAAATTAAATCCTTGTAAGTCTTCTTCTGCCCTCCAGTGAAAAAACTTTATTTCGGTTGCATCTGTTGAAGCCTGCAATGAAGGGAACTAAAAAAATCCATCATCCTCTACTGCAGCTTTGTACAATTGTAAATGCTCATTTGGTTGAAACTGAAACACGGTGGAAGGCCAATGCACCAATTAAGTCCCATGTAAGCCCTCAAAGTAGGGGCTAAAAAGGGCTAAAATGCTGGATAGGCCTTGGATCGGACCTCTGCATCATGAATTTCTGCTCTCAAAACATTGTTTTCATGTCTTAGTTGCCTCCCATTCAGAAAAATGTAACTGAGATGTCAAATTCCCTTGAAGATGTAGGAGAAAGAAAGAACGCATTCCCTTGAAGATGAAGGAAAGAAAATGTACTATGGGTAAACATCCTCCCCATAGAAAAAAAAAGTGGGGGAATATAGGAAAAAGAAAGAGCCTGAAGTGGGGTTTGGTGCTTGAACCAAAGTCAACAAGAGTTATACTATGGCAATAGACAGGCTGTGTCAAAAGCAGATGTTTGCCTGCAAGTCAGTGTCTCTCGGCACTAGAACTGCTAAAAGCACATGAAGTATGTAAATACATTGCATCCGAACAGTACAAGGACAACCAGATGAGTACATAATAAAAGAGTTAAAAACAACAAGAGTGAAAGCATAACAAGGGGTAGCGTGCATTGTCCCGGGTACAAATATGAAGGGGCTCAGAGGCCATCTGGCTACCAACAACTATTAAAGTACTTCGTTCGACGATAAACCTGACTTGGGTGCCTTCCTATCTTATCTGAGTCTGTGGTGTCTGGGGGCTCTTGTAAAGTCTATTGTGCTAGCTACCTGCACAGAGCTGGCGTGATATACTGAGGGAGCATATGAAAACGCACTCAGCCGAATGTTTATCATCACTGACAGAGCAGGAGATCTGTCAAAACACCACACCAGAGAGTCCTGAATTTTCTGTATCGCTGTCCTGAACTACTACAGAAGACAGAATTCCTTTCAAGGGCCATATGATATACAGGTTCGACCTCCTTGGTCCAGCAACCTCAGGACCTGAGCAGGCCCGAACAAGGGAGTTTGCCAGACCAGGGGAAGTCAGGCCTCTGGGGCTCCCATCCTGCCCCGCCAGTGCACCTGCCCCTTGCCTGCCTGCTAGGCTCCGCTGTTCCCGGCGTACTGTCAGGGCTCTGACCCCACCCATGAGCCCTGTAGGGGCTCTGTTTTGGCTGCCAGCCCCCAGACAGGCTTTGATCAGAGCAGCTGTCCCTGTGGGCTACTGGTGCAGCTCCCTGCCCCCAGCAGAGCCCCGCTCTAGGCCCACCATCCGGGACTCCCTCCCTCCAGTGAGTCTCCACTTTGGGCCCACTAGCTCGGCAGTTGCCAGGCTGCTGGCTGGGCTCTCTGTTGACTACTGGCCTACCAGACTAACTATGCTCAGCTGCAGGCAACTTCTCCAGCTGGGGCTCTCTGGTCCAGCAACCTCCATGGTCCTGCCAGACCACAGTGTCCCAGACGAGAGAGGTTCAATCTGCACTGGGTAGAACACTGGAGTGGCTCAGAGGACATGTTGGTTGTATTCCCGACTCTGCCATTGGCCTGATGGGTGACATTGGGCAAGTCACTGCCTCGCTCTGTGCTTCAGTTTCCCCATGTGTAGGGCGAACAATGCTGACCTCTTAGGGAAAGTGCTTTGAGATCTAAGGATGAACAGTGGGAGCAAGGTAGGCCAAGCATCTGACTTCATGAGGGTCAGATGCTCTTTGGCAGGGCCTGTGTTTCCTAGATAAAATCCCCCATGGCTATGTTACTAATTGTGGAACCTCAGTCTGAGCACGAGAATCTGGGGAAGGTCATTGCTGATTAAAAACATCCGATGGGATTTTCAAAAGTCGGTTGAAAATTGGGGTTGTTGAAAATTACTGCTGGCCTGTTTTCATTGGGGCTAAACTGCAACTGGCTTCAAAAGAAGCAGAGGAAGGTGTGAAGGAGCACATTGTAAAACCTCCTGTTATTTTTTTAGAGTCCTGAGTTGCACGTTGTGTCAGACTAAGGCCGGGTAAATACTAGACCTGGAAGGTAGGGTCGGGCTAAGGTTCACAACTTCAGCTATGTAAAATACTAGATAGAGTCAGCTTACCTTAAGCCAAACTTGGAGCGGTCTTCACAGAGGGAGGCCAATGGGAGCAAACATTCCTGTCGGCTTCCCTTGCTCCGTACAACTGCTGGGAGTGCCCATAATGGCTGGAACTGCCCTCAACATTTGATTTAGGGGGTCTTAACTAGACCCACCACATCAAATGCCAGAAGATCAATCTCCAGCATGGTAAGTACAGACATGGCCTTAGAGTCAGCTGAACTTGCCATCTGAAACCATAAACTGTCCCAAGATCAGTTGAAACTTAGCGTCAATTTTAATCAAAATTCAGGCCCAGTGTCTCAAACATTTGCCAATAGGTGGATAGGCCTGGGCTGCTTTGTAGCTAGATGGCAATGCAAGGTAGTCTTAAGTAAATTTAAGTTAATTTGTATCGCGAAGCAGTACATCAATGAATAGGGCCCTAGGACTGAGGGTGTGGGAAAAAATTGCCTTTTGCCTCATTTGAGGTTGCATCATGAAAGTTTCACATAGCTCTCATTATGTCTGGGAACTGAAATTCCATGAGAATGGTGCAAATCTGCATAGAAAAAATGGTGCTTTTTTTTGGTGTCCAGTACAAATCATGTGATTTTTTTTTTCATTTCTCTTTGGTGGGTGTTTTCCAGTTCCAGTGGGGTGGGATGGGAGCATCTTCCATTGCCAGCTCCTCCTCCTCTTTTCCTGCGGTTATATAAATCATTGCAACATAAAACCATCTTTGGAAGGAGGAGGGGTCCCAATTTGGGAGGAGCTAGTGAAAGCAACTGGGGAACATGGGTGTGACATCCTCCTGTTGGGCCCCCAAGTTCATCGTTTCGTCAGTGATGTTGGTAATGTTTGCACAGATAGATCTACTCTTTGCATCCTTCCACATACGTCATGAGGACACACACGCCTCTCCTGAGTCTCGTCTGCTGCCACTTTCTCTTCATCCACAATCTCACATTAATCAGCCCCTTTCAAAGAAGCAGAATAACTTTCATGCTGAGACCTCAACAAGCCTCTGCCTGCACAGACCCTTCTGGAATAAAATAATAATAGGAAGCCATTGACTCATTTTGATGTGGAGATGGATGATCTTTCTTACATTTGCCTGTAGGGCCCAGCTTTTGTCTCTTTTCAAATAAGGCGAAAGAATCTTCTCTCTCTTTCTGACTCTCCCTCTATATATAAAGTGACAATTTGCAATAAACTCCTGTATGAACGGCTGAGGGGAACTGTCCTCATACCTAGAGGTGATGACTTTTCAGAGAGCGGAACCCATACAATTTTAGCTTTATTCTTCTGGTGCCAGATTCTGATTTCTGTTCATCTGGTGACTGTAAAGCAGGAGTAACTAAAGACAACAGCGAGAAAAAAGTCTCAGAGGGGTAGCTGTGTTAGTCTGTAACTTTAAAAACAACAAGTAGTCCTGTGGCACCTTAGAAACTAACAAATATATTAGATCATGAGGTTTCCTGGGTAAAACCCACTTTATCTGTTGATAAACAGAAATAACAGAATCCAAGACATTTATAACAGCAAAAGAAGTACCTGCCAATTGTGGACCCATGTTAATGAAGCTAAGTAAGTGTATCCCATTCATAACTTTTAGTGTGAAAATGTGAATGTCAAAGTCAAGGGAAATTGCCTTTGTAGTGCATTAACTGGTTAATATCTTTATTCAAACCCAAGGTGACAGTGTCACTTCAGCAGTCTCTCTCTGTAATTGGGTGGTAAAATTCCTTTGTAGAAGAATGACTACTTTTAAATCCATGATTGAATGGAGTTGCTTACAGAAGGGGAGCTGAGGCGTAGATCCTCAAAGGTCTTTAAGTGACTGACTCCCATTGAAATCAATGTGCATGTGATTGTCTGAGCTCACCCAGGAAACAGCAGAGCTGGAACTCACACTTGGAGATGCTGGGTTCTAGTTTAGTGGCATGATCACAAGGCAAGCTTTCCATTTCTAGGTGCCGTGTTTCTTTATTTCTCTGTCACACTCTCCTTGCATGCTCAGTCTACTCACTCACCCCTGTGGGGCAGTACAAATTATGAGGCTGAATCTCCTGTTAAATTATCGTTATTCCAAAAGCTCACATTCTGACAGGCAATGGGTTGGTGGCACCCATTGGGTCCATGGCATAATGCATCCAGGCCCTATTATTCTAGAGCCACGAATGTTTCTCTTTCACTTTTCCACTCTTAATATGATACCAAAATGCTTCTCGATTCTGAATTTCAATGGCTTATCTCAACGTTAGTACCTCCCATCTCCAGGAGTCTTTCAGTCGATGCGGACAGCAGTGGAGATGTCTGAATTTTATTACAAATGTGCAATTCAAATAAGGATCCAAATAGAAAATATATCTATAAATAGATGAAAAGATGTGAGCTGAGACAGGTTTCTTCCCCTATGGGCCACAGGAAACGTTGATTTATAAAGGCGTCCTAGTATTTTAGAACTGACAGTTTTAAACATCTGCCACCCAGATAATGGCTAGACTATCTCTTTTAGCCATTTCCCTAACTTTAGTTTCCTTATCTCAATGCATTGTATGGCTTTCTGCTTATTCAGTCCCATTCTATTCGACTCATAGAAGTCTCCTGGTAATTGCTTAGCCCTGTCTAATTCCCCCAGGTCTAAAAATGCAAAACAATTCTTTGTGAGACAAAGAATACTTTTTACCATGAGCTAAAACAGGAATAAGAAATGATGTGGTATAAGAATTTTAGTGCTAAGCCATTTTGCTCCAGACTTCAGCATGTGCTGTGTGCTAATGTGTGTAAGTAGATTTTATGCACTTAAACAGGTGGAAGGGGAAAGTAACTTTACTGAAGTCAAGGGCCAGATCCTCAGCTTGTGTAGATCAGCATAGCTGCACTGAAGTCATTGGTTACGCTAATTTACATCATCTGGGGAACTAGCCCAAGGAGAAGAATCAGGCCCAGGATGTTTCAGAACTCATGGATGCTAGGAAGCCTATGTATTTCATCTCCACATCTGAAACATCTGTTTCTCTTCTTTCTTCTTTTTTTCTTCTGCACCTTCAGGGCTTTCTCCACTTACCGGGAAATCAGTGCTGTGGAGATCAATCTTCTCAGGGTTTGATTTAGCAGGTTTTGTAAGGACCCACTAAATCAACTGCTGATGGCACTCCCATCAACTCTGGTACTCCACTGGTGGTAAGGAGTAAGGGAAATTGATGGGAGAGTTTCTCCCATCGTCCTCCCACAGTGGGGTCTTTGTGGAAATTGGACCTAAGGCATGTCAGCTCCAGCTATGCTATTCACATAGCTGGAGTTGCGTATCTTAGGTCGACTTTCTCCCATAATGTAGATCTGGTGTCAGGTGCTTAGGGCATCCACCAATTTCCACCATTCATTTCAGTTTTGTGAAGGTCTGTTCAGGCTTCTGTGTGTCATGTTGATGGATTTGGCATCTTTTTTTATTGTTTTGCATAATGTTTGTCTAGACTGCCCTTTTTTTCTCTTCTCCAGCAGTGTCCGTATTATCACTTGCTGGGGAAATTGTGTTGGTATCATATTTAAAGTCAGCTCTAAATATGTTCATCATCATCCTTTTACCATGTTTGATGCTTTAGGTCAGTTTGTTTATCTTAGAATATCTGAGGTTGCAAGAAATTCTGTCCAATGAACACTCAAGATCTTCCACAAGTATTTACTTTGAAATAAGCTGATCTTCTTACCAATTTTCATGGTAGGTTTCCATGACTAGCTCATAAAGGAAGACAGACATGATGCTGGTATTACCAGAGTTGTTGACTCAAGTCCCACAACTTGAACTTGAGTCCGACTTAAGTCACCTAGGTGACTCGACTTGACACTCGGCTCGGGTTCATTGTTTGTGACTTGAGACTCGACTTGAGACTTGCTAATTTTGTTAAATCAACTTGGTGAAAAAATTGTCCAAAAATGCCAATATTGATGGCTTGTACAAAAGTGACTTGACATTTTTAAAATTAAGACTTGAGACTCGACTCGAAAGTGACTTTAGGGACTCGACTTGAGACTTGAACTGTAGTGACTTGAGACTCAACTTGGACTTGACAATGACGACTTGAAGACAACACTGGGTATTACAGACGTGTATTTTTGTACCAGGGCCAATCAGGCTACTTTTCCAAATATTTTCAAGTTCATGAAAGCTATGTGTGGCTTTTGACATGTGTTACTTTACACCTAGTGCAGTGTCACCTTCATTGCACATCTCATTCCCTAGAGAGAGAAAATTTCTTACTACAACTAATTTTCTCTGTCTACTCTTATGGGATATTTTGTCTCCCCTTTGATGATGATTAACCATTTTGTTTTGCTATGTCTGCCAAAAGCTGAGTCTTTTCTTCCTTAAGTAATAATCCATAATATTCTGTCATTTTCCAGAATGCAGTCAGAAACATTCTGGAAAACTACAGCATTGTAGATCTACAATCTACATGGGGTGATGTTCTACAATATGTTTGAGACTAATAATATGATCTGCACAGGAAACCAGTGGTTTGAAATCTCCTTATTGCTGCCTAAGTGGACATCAATTTTCATCTGTTTACCCTATGCAATTTTTCCTCCAAGTACTTGTAAACTGAGCAAGGATTTGAAAGTAGCGATCCATCATTGAAAGACAAATACATAATTCCATTACCCTAAACCTTTTAGATTCTTCTCCTCTTCATTGTCACATGGACCAGTCTTCGAGGGGGAAAAATCTTCTGAAGGTCCATTAAGGTGGCATATACCTCTGTGCAGAAGGCCAGCATGAGGCCTGCACACCTACTAAGACCTATTATGAAAGCAAACATAATGCACAATGGTGGATTTTACAAAATGAATAAGACATCATATAAGTGAATGTGCTCACCAAAATATCAAGTACTACGGATGCTATAAAACTCCTAACTCTCATAACACACCACATTTAAATGGATATATGACTTTCCATTGTGTCATTCTATCATGCTAAGTCTACATCTCTGAATCACCTGGAACAGCTGGAGTAGATTTGCCTTTCCTAAAATGTATATTAGAAGAGGGGTCTAAAGATTAAGTCCCACTATCCACAAAAGATCTACAGTGTATTAGACAAAGAACAGGAAGGACAACAGAGCCAGAGGGGTGAACTGACTTGACAAAGGTCACCTAACAAATCAGTGGCTGAGTTGTTACTAAAGCTCAGGTCATCTGGCTCCCAGTCCTGTGGCCTATCCACTAGACCAGTGTTTTTCAATCTTTATGATACCAGGGTTTGGCTTGCTGCCTTCTTAAACTGTGCCAGGGAGAGCTCAGGGACCGGTGTGGTTCCATGGTTGAGAAACATTGCACTATGCTATGCTGTCTTGCACTGCTGTGACAAACATTCTTTCGTATGCCCCTGAGTCCTTACAGTCAGTCAAAAGCGGAAGCTAGAGAACAGAGTTTCTGCCTGGAGGGGGGTACAAGAAGATATAAACATGAACAAATGCCACAAAGGCACGTGAGGTGCCACATGGCCATTGGGAGTGGGAGGCTGTGCTTAAGAAGTGTAGGGGGGGGTATTTTTAACTGGATGGGAGAGATGGCACAACATCAGGAGAGGCTTGAGAGGTGAAATGAACAAAGGGGAGAAGTCAGGACACCAGAGAGGTGTGTAGGTGGAGACGGGATACGGCGGCTGAGGTGTAGGTGGGATTTGGAAATGTGGAGTGCTTGCAAAGTAAAAGCAAAAGCTTGAACTTTCTATGGAAGGAGGGGAAGCCAGGTCCAAGGATTCAGGGGATGAAAGAGCTATGGATCTCCATATTAGTCTGGTATGCAAAATGACGGGCATTGGCGAGGAAGGCATAACCTGGGAAGTTTGAATCTAAACTGTAGAGAAGAGGAGAGTACAAGTGAGCCTACCCTAAGAATGGAACCCTCCAGGAAAGGGTTTTCAGGTGTGATCAGACAGCACTTTGAAGGTGCAAGGAGCAGTCCTATTCATCGAAAAACAGAGCTCCTGTCCAATGCCTTCACTGCTTTTGGCTTGAAGGAGCCGTCATTTGTCACTGAAGAAAGGAATTTTGATATTTTATGAAAGGCATTTCAATATGAGGAAAGCGTTTGGTGAATGCCAGTATAATCTGGCCATGATTTAATGTCCTTTTTCATTGACCCGTTAAATTACACACTCCATCACCTGCCCTATGGATCTCCCTGCTTTTCATCCCACAAGTCCCATTACTTACTAATTCTCACATAATACATGGTAAAAGCAGAAAAGCATTGGGCACCCTGTTTAGAGATGATTTACAAGCCTCTTGGTTTTGAAGCAACATAAGAATGAGCAGACATTTTATGAGCTTCCCCTTGCTGTGTGTGTGGGATGAGGTTGTGTAAAGAAATATAAAGCAACTAGATTTACCCAGTTCTTCACAGCAGGGGGCCCAGGATGTGGGAGGAGCAGGAGTCGAGGGTGCTTAGGGTGGGGAAGGGAGTGCAGGAGTCAGGGCAGCGGGGTTGGAGAAGTGGAGGGGCTCCCCAGGGCTGACCAGGGCCACGCAGCCTAGCTGGTGTCTGCTCCCTGGTACTGGCTGGGATGGTGGCTGCTCTTTGGGGCCACAATGCCTGGCCCGACATCCGCTCCCTAGGGCTGCGCTTGCTGCCCCGTAGTGGTCATTCTAGAATATAATTCTCCCTGCTATCGGAGCCCTCCCCTTCTATTTGATAAGAAATATTCAGATTCCAGGAACATCCCATAATCTTGGCACAAGCGAACCCTGACCTGACTTTAAGTTATGATAAGAGGAAGCTGCCTAGCAAATTTGGTGGTCCTAGCTCTTAGCGTTTAGGAGGAGTTCTTGAACAAACGGACTCACACACAGGCAAACTTGCTAAAATATTTAGTAGATGAGCCTGAATTTATGTTTTTTTTCAGGCAGCATGCTCTCAGAACAGTGCCATGCTATAGGAATGCTCTGGCGTTGCTGCTCTGCAGATACCGTACAGAATTTCCAGAAGCACAGTCAGGCAGAGCTAGCACTGAAACGGTGAGCCAAGATGGGCTCATGCACTTATGATAATAGACATCACGTCCATAGGAATGCTGGCGAGGCTCAGAGAGAAAGAAAGGGCTACAGACCATGGTTTTTTTACCAACAGCCCCAATCAGGAGTTTCACTAGACTGTGTCTCTCTATAGTCACCAGGAACTTTAGATTCCCATGATGTTAGCACATGCCAGACATCAGAGGCCTTCGTGTAGGAAGAAGGAAATCCTCATTCATTCTATTCTGGAATGAATGAGCATCCAGGGGCACATTCTAAACTTCTGTGCAGATAATAAGAGGCAAAAGGCAAAAACAGAATCTTGCCTCTCGTTCATCTCTTGTCAACTCAGCTCAGCATGTGAAGGATGGAAGGAGATCCGAGGAGAGATCTGTGGAACTGAACCTTTTGTGTCCATCTATCCACTGCTCCTAGCATTCTTTACTTCCATCCCCCCCAGAAACTTAAAAAACTATGAATAGTCTGGTAGCACCTTAAAGACTGAGGCTACGTCTATACTGCGCTCTCTTACACAAGAAAATATGCAAATGAGGCGAAGCAGTGAATATCGCCTCGCCTCATTTGCATACTTATTGAGCCACCATTTTTGCTCCTTTTTGCCCAAAAACCCCCTCTTGCACAAGAGCCGTTCTTCCTGAAAAAAAGCGGCAGAACAGCTCTTGCCCAAGAGGGTGTTCTGGGGGAAAAGGAACCATGTGGACAGCTCCTTTTTGCGCAAAAGCCCCTTGAGCAAAATGGTGGCTCATTAAGTATACAAATGAGGCTTGGTAATATTCACTGCTTCACTCATTTGCATATTTTCTTGAACGAGAGAGCGCAGTATAGACATAGCCCCCCAAAACATGTAGATGGTATCATGAGCTTTCTTGGGCACAATCCACTTCTTCAGATGACTGCCAAATTTGCCATGAAATATGTAGAGATGAATTCACTCTGTTAAAAGAGAGACTTCTTCATGGACTTTCTAAGCTTGAAATTAACTTTCTGGAAAACTTCAGGAGGAAAGCCATTCTGCAGTTAGCTGGCATTCGTAATCCCCTTGAGTAATGGCTAATATACTATTACACCCAGATTTGTGTGTGTAAATTACACAGGTAATAATATAGCTAATATACTAAATCCACCCTTCTTGACTTACATTGACTCTCATTCCCTGTTTATGGTTATCTTGGGGCCCATCTGTTAGGAGAGGCTAGGGGAAGAGTTTTTCTGTACTAACAAAGGATTACAACTGTTTGGTAGAAAAGGAGTGGCATTCCTTTATCTTGAAATGATAGTTTTATCTAAGAATGAGGGTACGTCTACACCGCAGCGCTATTTTGGGATAATGTCTGTTATCCCAAAATAGCATTCTGTGCTGTCTACACAAGAAGCCCATTATTTCAAAATAACAGGCTTCTTATTCTGGCTTCCTATAAACCTCATTGCACGAGGATTAAGGAAGACACTGAAATAGTGATTTATTTTGAAATTTAGCGCTGTCTAGACAGCGCCAAATTTCAAAATAAGCTTACTGAATTTTGGAAAGTTCTCATAAGCATCCTAACTTTTGGTTGCTGGATAGAATTGAACCAAAATAGATATTTTGTGGGTTTTTTTACATATCATCTGCTTTTTCTACCTTTATGTTCTATCTGTAACTATTACCAGGTACTCATCCCCATGATATTTAGGTTCCATGCTAAGAAACATTATGGAAAAAGGGGAGTGAAAATTTATATTTTCCACACTTTTTTCCTTAAATTCAAAATTTGATATTTCAGAGAAATTCCAAAATTACATAAAATGTAACCACTTTTCTAAATGGCTGAAATGGTGAAAATATTGTGTAAATAATTTCTTGTTATTTATAAGGGGTTTTTTAATGATCGTCCCCTGTTACTATTAGAACTGATAAAGCTATATGCAGGTGGAAAGCTTGTTGCTACATCTATAGTCAACTATTCACTGAAGTTCTGAATCTGGAAAATGCTTTCCCACATAATCACTAAGTGTATGGCGGTTCATCCAGCAATGTCGGCATTCTGTCTCCACACATCAGTGAAATGCTGTGCCACAAGGTATGTGTAAAATCTGTGCATGGACAAATTCACCAGTGCTGTAGCTCCACCATATTACACCAGCCTAGAAATTTAGTCTCAAAATGGGAGTATGATACACATGCTCCAAATTCAGAAGCCAAGAGAGACGTGGAAAAGAAAAGTAACTCTTTCCATGTCTCCTCTGTGTGGCAATCACATTCCTGTTTTGGTTTATAACCAGCCTATTAGTGCTGGTGAAAAGAGGCTGGTTCAGTACATCCCAGAAGATTCAGGTCCTCTCTTTACTCAATGGGAAGGTGTTCGAGGGTCATGACACATCACACAGCCCCACTAAAGTGCTCCAGCCATTATCTGTACTACGGTGTCCCTGGCCTGTATAGTGAGACTACCATTAACAAGGCTGGTTTGTGCTATGTATACACCTGTTCCCTTGGAACTGGAATCGTTTCTCTTGGACCATTCAGGAGCTATTAGATGGCAACACTGCCAACCTGCAGAACATTTGGACAGATCACCCCAGGGCGGGAGGCTCTGTGGCGCATTACCAGATCTCATTCTTAATGCCGCTTGATTTGTACGTCTGCAAAGGAAGCCGCTGGGGCTTGCAGGCATAAAGAGAAATGGGGGAGGGAGGAAAAGACGCAGGCCCTGAGTAGGAGATACCGCAACAATAAGGCCCTTGCTGAGTACCTGCTCAGTCTTTCCTGAGATAACATTCTCATTCCAAGCAACGCTTGGGTAATGACTAGGCAAAGTCTGAGTGGGAGCTGAAAAGAGATGTCAAAAGTTGGGAGCTGAAAAGAGATGTCAACAGATGTCAAAAGTTGTCACTGGTTAAGTGGTGGCCTGGCCTGGCTGGAGAAGCTCCCAGCCGATGGTGCTGTGTGGCCAACCCGACCCAGCAGGCCCGGCCGGAGCAGCTGCTGCTCGCGGCAGGTTTGGCCTGGCCTTGCTGGAGCAGCCGGCGGGGCAGCAAGCTGCCTCAGCCTGGCTGGGGCTGTCGCACCATGCCACAGTCAGAGGCCCGTTCCAATCCAGCCAGACAGGAGTGGCCCTCCACCAGCGGGATCCCAGTTCAGCAGTTAACCAGTTCCTGTAACTGATTCAATGGGACTTTAAGGCCCTAGTCAAAATGTATTTATTTCTCACAGCAGAGAAGTGGAGAGCAAAAGCATCTGTACAGAATCACACAGCAAATGCTGCAACTAGAAGTAATGTCCAGTCTGATTTTTTATTGTCCTCATATTTTCATGAGGTTTTGCAAACCCTCCCCATTCTCCTCCCCCCCGGTGACTTTCTTTACAGGGGCTAGAAGGAGTAGAGAGCGAGTAAACCTCGCCATTGAAGTACATGAGGGGTGCTCTTGGAAATAAGAATTACTCATGGCAGAAGGATCGGTCCCTAGCTTGCTATGGTATCAGAGGTCTGGGTTGCCTCATCACACATCTCGCTTTTATCCAGATCTAAAAGGCTTTGCTCTGAGCCTCGCAAAGGGAAATGGTCACATTAGCAACACCTGTGTATTATTTATTTCCATTTTAATTTTTTTTAAACAGCGATCTCAGAGACAATGAGGCATGGGGAGGTAGGATTTGCAAGAGGAAGGAATTTTCCTGTGGTTGTTCGGGCTTGTCTCTGCCACAGGAATGCTCACAAGAAGCAACATGCTTCCTCAGCTATTGTCTGCATCCATTCAACCTCTAGGCAGAGTCAGCAGCAGCTGGTGCTGCTCTGAAATTTTAATGTGACATTTTTTTCTCATTATTATTTCTCCCTGGCCTTCCATTTCTTTTCCAATGTGTTTCATTTTGCTTCTGTCCCCGCATCGCTTTCCTATAGCCACCTAAAACAGAGGCGTTGCTAAAGGTGAAACAACTGTGTCGAAGAAAAACAATTCTGTTGGTGACTCTTCTTTGTTTATTTATGATAAAAAAAGAAGGCCTGAAAGGCTTATTTTCCAGGAAAGGTATTTCTCTCTCTCTCTCTCTCTTTGTCTCTATTGTTTTTTTAAATTACAAATATTACGTTACATTATTGTCTCATTTACATAGAGGTAAATCAGGAACAATATATTTGTTTCAATTAGCATGAGTAAGAAAATCAAATCCAGCAAATCGTGACCGCTATTTTTTGCTGGAGGACCAGGGCCGGCCCACAACATTTTGGCACCTGAAGCGGGGAGCTCAAACGACGCCCCCTCGCTTGGGCCCAAACTTTGAAAGGTCTCAATTCTGCCTTCTTCCTGTTCTTCTCCTCTCATGGGACTGTTCTGCTACCTACATATGCCCCAGCAGCAGACACAATTTTCTACACTCTGGGTCCTAGTGGTGTCCCCCCACAGTCTGGCACCTGAGGCAGCCACCTCAGTTCGCCTCCTGGTAGGGCCAGCCCTGTGGAGGACTAAAGAGCTACACAGATTTCAAAAGTTTCAGAGGGGTAGCTGTGTTAGTCTGTAACGGAATAAACTTAAAAAACAACCAATAGTCCTGCAGCACCTTAGAGACTAACAAAAATGCAGATGGCATCATGAGCTTTTGTGGGCACAACCCACTTCTTTAGATGAATGGAGTTAAAGGATCCAGGGGACAAATAAATAGCAGAGAAAGAGAGGATGAGGAGGGAAAAAGAAGGAAAAAGTATATATTGTCAGTAAGGGTATGTCTAGACTACATGGCTCCGTCGATGGAGTAATGTAGATGCGTTTACTAGACATAGCAAAATGAAGCGGCGATTTAAATAATTGCCGCTTCATTTACATCAAAATGGCCACCGCGCTGTGCCGACAATCAGCTGATCAGCACAGCGGGGCAGTCTAGATGCACCGTGGTTGACAAGGGAAGCCTTTGTCGACCGCTCCGTTATGCCTCGTGAAACGTCGCTTCATTTTGCTATGTCTAGTAAACTCATCTACATGGCTCTGTCGACGGAGCCATGTAGTCTAGACATACCCTAAGAGTGCCCATGGTAAATGAGGCTGATAGAATGCGTTCTAAGTCCTCTGAGTACCTGGTGCTTGGCTTTTTATGTCATTAGGGCGTGGAATGTAGCGGCCCATCCAGTTAAGGTCTTTGTTTAAATCTCTATTGCAGGTGTTAGACTTGTGAATGAAATCAAGTTCTGCAGCTTCTCTCTCCAGCAACTTTTTGAAATTGCCTTGTAATAATATTGTCACCTTTAGATCCGTTAGCAAGTACCCTGTATGACACCACAAGAGAATGACACTTGAGCAACTGAGAACAGGGAGAGATTTTTATTTAGATGGTTTAATCCTCTCTTTTTTCTGTTTTGCACCCTTTTAACTCCCAGGCCTATCACATGTGGAAGAAAGGTTCTCTTTGTGCAGGTATCTTCTGCTGGGGCTGATAGATCTCCCATTCCAGTCCTCCAAGGAGTTTTCCCACGAGAGTTGATAGGCTTTAAAAGCAAGCAGGAAAACAAATTCCAAAGTTGCCTCAAATTAACAAAGGCCTGAATCTTCCAAATTGTTGAAATCAATGGGACACTCAGTGCCGTGTAGGAGATACCAGAATTTTGTAGGGCTACCTGTGAAGGATTTAAGTCATGCTGACATGTTTAAAAAAAAATCCCAGGATCAGAATGATCAAATGCTATTAAACAAAGTCATGCTTTAGTAGTGGGAGATGAAGAAAAAAACCCACAACAATCTCACTCCACACCCGCTACTCACAAAATAATGCCACTATCTTTTCTGGGGCATCTAGGAGTGGACAGCTGTGGTTCTCTCAAATATGTATTTTCCTGTGGTTGGTTTGATCATTTTGCTGAACAGCGGCACTGTTTACCTATGTATGCAGCCTCTGGAGCTTTGTTCATCATCCTTTCTCTAGGAAATTCAAACAGATCTCCAGATCAGAGTCACCCTTTTAAATTTGATGGTTTCTGTGCTGCTCATCAATGTTCCCTCTGCTTTGCATGCTTCATTTCAAGTGGTCCTGTCCTTTGAAATACAAAGGTTCAAGTAAAAAAACTGTCAGAAAGAAAACTACTCCGCTGTGTATGAACATTCAACGTTACAGTCTGAAGAAGCTTTATTCTTTCAAGAGACCATCACAAGCATGATACCCTCTGTCTTTGGGAGGAGTTCCCTGCAAAATCCACAAAGCCACACCTCTGTCCCTTTTTAAATAATGTCTTAAACATCACTTCTCCCACAATGGCTACAAAGCAAGTGACAAAGGATGGGAAAGGGGTTGAAAATGCTACATTTCACTCTTTAGCGTGCTGTCTTCTCCTCACTTTGTTTGACCTACCAGTGGCCGAATATTTTGTAAGATCTTTGGGACATGGACCTCCTTGTTATTATATTTCTGTACAGCACCTAGCCAAATGGGAGGCGGGGGGAGCTCGCCATTGGTCAGAAGCTGTAGGTTCTACTGTAATGTTTTTAGACTTTAACAATATCTAAGGAAACAAGGTTTTCCTATTTATTCTCCTTATATAAGGCAATAAAGCAAACTCTGATACCAAAGCAGAATACTTTAGTTTTTGTTACAGGTTGAACCTGGCTAGTACGCCACTCTCTGGTCCAGCTACATCCATGGTCCAGCATGATTTTAGTTGGCTGGATGCCCACTTATCATGGGTGTGGCCAAGTTTCCCGTGGTCCCATAAAGTTTGTTACAGCCCCCAGTCCTGGCTCTCAGTGTTCTGTGCTGTTATTTAGCTCTAATTCACCCCTAAATGCCTTCTAAGAGCCCAGGAAGCAGTGGCAGTGTTGATAATGCTGCTAGACAATATTGACCTACTGTGATTCAGCAAATTCTCTAATTTGGCACTGGTCAGGTCCTGAGGGTGCTGGACTAAAGAGGTTCAACCTGTATAATGATCATTATGGTTTTGATTCAATTATTTGGAATTAGAATTTTTTTTAAATAAAATCTTAACCTATAATTACAACTGAACCCTTTGTGAAGCGTAAATCTTGTAATTAAGTCGTTTCAGAAGTTTTTAATTCACTGGGTAATTAAAAAGAAAAATGTGAGATGTTAAGGCCATGAACAATGCCATTGAGTGTTCAGGGTCTTAACTTATCAATGGAACTTTTAGCAGAATGATTTTCCCATTGATTCTTGTGGTTTTAAGAGGTAATCCTTTTAGAGCGCAATCGTTATCGGTACTTAATGACTTCTCTCTTAAGCCACCAGTGAAACTGGGATCAATAGAAACAAGCTGACTGGCGGGCTCCTGGCAGCATCTGGGTAAGAAATGTCAGTTTGCAGAATCTCTAGTTACTGATGTCTACATTGAAAAAAAGCTAAGCACCACCGAAAGCAACTTTATAAATACATTTGGGGGTGAGGGTGTCAAATCCTGCCTCCCCTTTAAGACCTTAATCTGCATTGAAGTGGCCCTGATGCACTAAGGCAGAATGAAAGACTCTGGTTGGCTGGCCCATTGGGGACTGGACAAGACTTCTCATGTGGAGGTGTTCTTCCAGACATCCCTCATAACTCTAGCATTGGTGAGTTATATACAAGGCTCAACCTTCCTGCCTTTGAAATCAACGGGAGCTTGGTATTGGCTAACAGGTATTGGCTAAACTCCGACCATAGACAGAGCAAATTGCCTTAAATTAGGATTTTTGCCCATTTGCATTTTAGCCCTGGTTAAAGCTGGCCTTAACTGCCCTAATGAAAATTTCAGCTCGGAATGGTTTATCCTGACTTAGGTAGGCGTTTGCACTGGGGTAATCCCATCATTGGTTGTATCACACCCCCTGCCAAGAATGCTATAAGATGCTAGTCAGTCTCATAAAACCTTCTTCGTACCTCAATAATCCAAAGAGCAAGGGCAGAAATTACCTAGAAAAAGGAACTTAGCTAAACCTCCTTTGGAAAAAGAAACACGTAGGACGTCTTTATTGAAGATTATTAGAAAATATTTAGTTATTATTGCATCATGCACTTCTAAGCCATTTACAAACCATAATGAATTCAGAGCACATCTATAAACTCAATTAAGGTACCTCACCATGAAGTGCATTCAGTGTTATTTAGAGTCACATTGTAAATACACTTAAGTAACTGGATCGCATGGTTAAATCAAACATATTAATAAAACCCCATTATCAGACTAAGTAGTTTAAAACAAAATTAGCATGACTAGAAAGAACAATCTGTGTTTTTTCTCATACCATCATGTTGCTCTGTAATATAACACTTAGAATTTAAATAAAACATTTAAAAACACATTAGACAATTCTGTTACTTCTCGTGTAAGATCTGAATTAAAGCTAGAGGTTTTTTCTACTTATCCTGATAATTATCTACTAAAAGTTATGATTTCATGGAAGAAGTGTAGTGAAACTATGGGATGTTGAAGAATTGTGTCCTAATCCAGACTGGGACACATTCCAGACTTGGGTCCAATGATCTGTATATATGTAGCTTGTCGCTCACTTTCGGACATCTCAGAAAATTAGTGGTGTTGTTTATTGGCTATTAATACTTTCATTTTGCTTGTTAACTTTTTTAGTGAGCAGCTTCCATTTGCCAATGACTGTCATGCTCATATTTGTGTGTTCAATACTATGGAATTGTTCAAGTACTCATTGCAATGGGCTGAAATGGCCAAATGCGAAGCTAAAAGGCCCAATCTTTTTGTTGCCTTTTGCAGATTGGTGTAGCTCTGCTGACTTCATAACATCTGAGGATTGGCCCCAGAATATTAAATTCATCCCAACTGTGATGCCATTGAAGTCAGTAGTGCCACCTCAGTGATGAGGAACCCGGCCTTGATTACTGGTCTGACTTAAAATGTAGAAAGTTGGTTTTCACTCTTGAGGTGCTCTCTCAGATGAAGTAATGAGAGTCGTGTGAACTCTAAATTACCAAAATACACTCTGCATTTGCAAACTTGATCCCAGCTAATGCTTCCTATTCATTTCAGCAGGGAAGCCAACCGCCACGCTAGGCCCTTGGGCAAGATGTGTATGCGGGGCACTGACTCTGCATTCCCAGAATGGGTGGGACCTTGAGCAGAAGGGGCATGGCCGGGGGCCATCAGCCCTCAGCACTGCCTGGACCACAGTGCCCCTCCTCAGCTCTCAGAGCCACCTGGAGCGTGTTGTACGATGCTCCAGCGGTAATTTAAAGGGCCGGGGTCTCCAGGTGCTGCTGCTGCCATGAGCATCATCGGGCCTGCATTTCCTATGCATTGTGTCTCTTGTGTCTGCTTTAAACTTGCTGCTTCCAGTGGATTTCAGGCTGCTGCCTTTAGCTCACCTCCCTTTCTCTTGATAGCAACAGATGTTTCAGTATCACTCTGGGAGTCAGCAGCAGCAGACCCCGCAGAGGTTCATCTCAATGAATTTTCTCCTGGTGAAACTCACAAGCAATGTTTCTAAGACTCCACTGGTCCTCCGTAGAAATCCCCTGGTTAGTAGAGTTAAGCAACGAGGTGTTGCATTGGAAGGCCATATTCTCAGCGCCCACCTATGCTAAAAAAGAATTGCAAGGCAAAGATCAAGATTCTAATCAATGAGATGGATTCTCTATTGCCATACAGGATTACGGGTAGTATATTTACATTACTACAGGTTGTACCTCCCTGGTCTGCCACCCTTGGGACCTGACCGGTCACCAACCAGGGACTCTGCTGGACCAGGGGAGGTCAATGCCTGACCCTCTGTTGCTGCCAGCTGAGGGGCTTCCCTCTGGCAGCAGCAGAGGAGCTAACATTCCTGGAGTGAAGACTTCAGGAGGGCACTTGTGGGAAGAGGCAGGGCAGCTGTGAAGCCTTGTGGCCCCCAGGCTGCACTCCCAGCCCTCGCTGCTGGCCCCTGCAGGGCTGCACTCCTGATCCCAAACACCGGCTGTAGGGCTGTGCTCCTGGCCATGGGGCTCCATAGCCATCCGGCCCTTTCCTCCGTACATCGTCCGGTTCCTTCTCCTCCCGCTTCCTCCCTGAGCTAGAGCGCTGCAAATGAGGTATTTGTGGCACTCTGGGAGGCAGAGTGAGTTGCTGAGCTGTTTTTTCCCATGAATGTTCCAGCCCAGGAGCCCCCGGGGAATGCTGGACCACAGATATTCCCAGGCTACAGAAATCTGGACTGTAAACATTGAACCTGTACCTTTTGCAACATTCCTTTGGTGAAGACTACGGCAAAGAGGTGGAATCATGAATTAATCAAAACGTGGGAAAGAAAACGCAGTTCTGATGCAAAACAGACACGACATTTTATGAAAAGGTTCACAATTTTACCATCAGCACTACCACCCCCTTTTTTTGATCAATTCTGATCAAAAAGCCTTGAATAAAGTCCATTTGAAACTGGTCCAAACCTTCATTACAGCTCATTAAAGATAATTATTTCAATTGAAAGGCAGTCGTTTCAACAGTGTTGTCAAGCAATTGAAGTTAAAAGAGTTGAAAACTGCTGGTGGTTTCAGTTTGGCTTGTGCAAAAATTAGCTTTGTTTTCATTCCGTCTATGTTTAGGTACACTTGCAAATCCAAGTTGGGGGGTTGAATGACCCTCAACATTCAAAGCAAAACTGTAGTGTTGTATAATACCATTCATTCTTGCATTACTTCAGTGTGAAAGCATTCAGTTTGGCAGAGGGGAAAATTGCAAAAGTAATTAGAGTTTGGAATACTTTCTCTGCTGTAATTTAATCTCATGATTTATTTTTCCCCTCTAGGGTGTCAACTTTCTAAAAACATTGCTTTCTTTTAGATAGTGTTGCTGGTGCCGAATATTAGGTCAGAAGATCCTCCCTCCCCCAAAGCTCAGTTGCTCAAGTAGAGTATTTCATGAGCAGTGTATTCTGTATTTATTATTTCATTAGACTTTTCCATTCCTCTTCCCTCCCCCCCCCCCACTTCCTAAACAGAACACAAGCTGGATAACATTTGAGAACATAGGTGCTGGAACTAGCGGTGTGGTGGGCGACACCACGCTCTGTGGCTTGGCACACTCATAACAATTCAAATACACAAGTTTCACCTTCAGCATCTGCATTTCCACTGTTGTTCCAGCACCACTTTCTGAGCATAGGAACGGCCAGGCTGGGTCAGACCAAAGGTCCATCTAGCCCTGTGTCCTGTCTGCTGACAGTGGCCAATGCCAGGTGCTTCACAGCTAATGAATAGAACAGGGAACCATCGAGTGATCCTGCCCCTGTCATCCATTCCCAGCCTCTGACAAACAGAGGCTAGGGACACCATTCCTACCCATCCTGGCTAACAGCCATTGGTGGACCTAACCTCCATGAATTGATCTAGTTCTTTTTTGAACCCATGAAATGAACTTTCACACCCACTGTGTCTGAATGGTTTGAAATCCAGCCTCCTCTCTAGATATTATTTTTGCTCTTTGATCCGTCTTTATAATGAGCTGAATGAATATGTCAGATGAAAATTCACCTCACACTTTTTTGGAATTTGGAAGCAAGCATGGAGCTGCTGTTTGATTTACTCTCTTCCTATATTCACAGGGTACGTCATTTATTTTCTCTTAGTTCTCATTGATACTGTGTGATGTCCTCCCCAGTGTGAAATCCCTTATGGGTGATCAGCAGCTGCAGCTAGTTGTTGTTGTGTAGGTTCACAGGGTTTTCATTTTGGCTTTTTGTTAGAACTTCCTTCCATCTGGAACATGGGACAATTCCATTTGGCCCCATGACTTCCGAAGCTACATCACACTGTCCTTGTGGTTATGCAACATCTTATCTATATTTTTGGGTCGTGATGGATCTGATTTTCAAAGTAGGCTTCCATCTGGCACCTGCCAGGGGTGACTGGGCAAAATGCAAGCTCAATTTCATGCCCAAAATTGTGGATGTGAAATTGTTTCCAGAAATGAAAGTCTGGTTTGAAAATCATTCTCCTGTACATGAAATGATTGCCTGTCTATTAAATAGTGAAAGCAGATGAGAGAGACAAGCTTGCACAGAACTGTTCTTCCGATCTGGGAAAGGTCCTCACAGTATATGCAAGGTAGAACAGCCAAAGGAGTTAACACATATTCAAGAGACTGTTCAAGTTCGAGTGAGCAGTTACCACTTCTGCAGTCATAGGACAAAGGCGGCTCAGTGGGTTACAGAAGGTTGTAATGCACCATAAACCCAGTGCCTTTATTAAGTTCATGATTCTGAGTGTCTAGCCAAGTCTGGTTTAAGTTCCCAGGCTCATCTTTTGAAGGTGTTGTGCAGATTTCCTTTGAGGGCCAGCCCCGAGAGGTCAGATATGGAAGAGACTCTTTTGTGAAAAGTCTTTGCCCATGGGCGATATGATATTTATGTCTTTTAAACGTTCTGTAAACTACTGCACCACAATCAGAGCAAAACTTAATCCATTCCAGTTCCACCCGGCTCTCCAAGATCTCTATGAAGCCACGCAAGAGATGACAACCAGGCAGGATATTTCTGAAGAATCTCATGACTGAGAGAAGGGAGAGACAATGTTTGCAAGATCTGCTCATGCCTCAAGATTAGTGCTGTTTCCTCTGACCACATGATGGGATGACACAGGAAAAAAACCCTCCAGTCATCTGAAGAAGTGGGCTGTGCCCACGAAAGCTCATAATACCATCTTCATGTTTTGTTAGTCTATAAAGTGCTACCAGACCAGTGGTTGTTTTTTAAATTTATCCTGTACAGACTAACTCGGCTACCCGCTGAAGCTTCACAACATGGTGAGTTAATTATAGTGAATATTTGACAAATGCCCCTTTGTGATATGAATATGTGCAGCCATGCACAAAAGCTGCTATTTGTCTGACTTGCGATCACTCTGATTCACCCTTTTGGTGACAATGCCACAATATGGATGTTTCTCTTGAAATTCCAGCATCATTCTGCATATGATTTCAGGTGTGTCCTTTAGATCACAAAAAATTATTAAGAGAATAAGTTGCCACCTGCCACTGCGTAACCTTTTTCAGAATGCGGAACATCAGCGAGCAAATAAGCACAAAACCCTATGGCTTTCCTCCAGTGGTGAAAATGTCTCATTAGAAGCATTCAGAACCTACAGTTTTCATTGGCTTCCAGTAGAGTTTTGCTTTTCAGCTCTTCTGAAAACCAGGCTCCTGTTTGTTGTATTCCCTTCTAGACTCTGCACAGCTATATAAAATAGAGGGGTCTCTTATGTCCCCACTCTGCTTGAGCGAGATGTACATTGAGTGGAGCTTTTCTCCCAGTACTTCACCATGTCTGATTCTGGTCCCAGTTGTGGTTCCCACCACCCAGACCTGGAAACATCCTGCCATTTCAGAACCCCTGTGAAGTTCTGTTCTAGAAATGGGTAAGCGGTGGGGAGCTTTCTGATTTTTGGCCTGTTACTTTTTCATTCATTTCCATACTGCAGCTACCGTTTTCTCATGTGCTTTTCATTCCTTCCCCCGCCCCCTCCCAGCACAGACAACCACAGATTTTGATCAGGGTTTAATCTCCTTTCTTCCTTCCTTTACAAATCTCTCTCCTCCCTTGCCCGCAGCAATCTACTCACTGAAATGTATCACCAATCAGCTTGACAGTGAAGATCTCCCTAGGAGGAGCAGGTCTGGGAGTTATGCTCTGCCTAATTCTCAGGTAGAAGAAGTACAGAGCATTTTCCACACAAAACCCCAGTCCTGCATAAATGGAGGTAAATCTCCATTGCATTCCTCCCTTTCTTTGGTACTTTGACTTACAAAAACTGAATCCATAACCTTGGGAAGGAGTGAAGGAAGGTACCATGTATGTGTAATCCTCATAGAAGAACTGGCATTGGCAATTGTTATATTTTGTCCACCACATTCATCATCCATCTATTAACTCATCACTGTCTTCATAGTCGCTTTAATCTGCAGATCTCAGAACATATCAGAAATACAAAATAAAGCTCACAACAGGTAATTTTCCCTATCCCTGATATACAGACATCGAAGCTGAAGCTAAAAGAAGTTGTCCAAGGTGACACAATGAGTGAGGATTAAGAAACCACATGTGTCTCTAGTGACAAATGTTTACTGATTGTACACAATCATGCACTATGTACTGATTTGTCTGCTTTCTTGTGGCTTCTAAAACACAGAAAATGGTAAGCATTTCTAGAAGGCTTACAATTATTTAAAGGGTTACAGACCTGATCCTAGCAACTATAATTCAGCAAGTTGGACTCTTGATCTTTTTCTAACTAGACTTACACCATCCTTTTTCTGTGTACAATATCACCAGCATTACAGCAACTATCTTGGACTAACTTCTTGTGTTGCAATTGTTTTGGTTTTTTGAAAGTAAATATGGGGTTAGGTGAAAGCAGAATGGATGCACCCTCAAATATGTGAAAACACCCATTAAAAAAATCTGTGTGTGCAACCTGATTAGATGCATGTGTATTGGTATACATAAGGGTGCAGTTATCTGATATAAATGTATAAATCAGGTATGGATAGTTGCTGTCAAAACCATCTCATTCAGGTATGAAACTTTTGCCAACACACAATGACTTGCCCAAAAGGACAAGGACTACAATCCAGAGACTTTAAGAAAGAAATTGCTCTGTATATGTTAGCGAAATAATGGAGTCATTAAAAAAAGAAAGAAAAAGAGGTCACTTCAGAGCAACTTCATTTCTCACACACGACAAACACCTAAGGGTGAATCCCGGAATGTCAGATAGGTTCATCAGACTCTGCTGATTCCATAATTTTTAATATATTGACTTCTTTCAAGTGCTCTCCTTCTTTTGTGTTTTCAGGAGGAGAAGTTGCACCAATTATCCAGATTCTGCCAGAAGTTGCAATCTGTGTCTGATTTATTAGTTTGATAAAATACAAATGTTTTTAATGAGTAGGGCTTGAATCATGTTGTACTTTTTAGCTACATTATTACAGCTACTGAGCTGCGTATGAATTATCTTCAAAGACTTGGAGATAGTATTAGCCAGCTTTCCTACAAGGACTACCAAGCCCAAGGAAGTGGTGCTCTTTCAAGAGAGAAACTTAGTATCTCAAGGTAAATATGCATATGCGTATATATTCTAGAAACAAAGTCAGCAGAAGCCCAAGAGAAAATGCGGATGGCTGTCTCCTATTTCAGAAACAGTGATTGATAGCGCTGGAATATATAACTTCAGTGGCTAGTCAAAAGCTTTTTGAAATTAGTTTTTGGTCTCTGTCTACAATCTAGAGGAGAAATGATCACATCAGAAAAGTCCACAGTTTTCTCCTTCACTGGTAGGGAGACTAAGAGAATTGAATGGTTGCTGGATGTAAGATTCCTCTGCTAACTCTGAGCATTTCTACAAGTCGGGGCTGCAACGTTAATGCAACAGAAAAAAAAATTCATTGCTGATGCCCACATTCTGCTGCTTGTACTTCTGCCTTCCGGAGCTATTGCAAAGGAATGCTTCCCACCAAAATTCAATCCATTTTTAGTAATTGCCTTGGCTCAGCACTCTGTAGCAACGAAGATGGCACAGAGTGGATGAATAATGTTTATGCAAATAAAAATGTTGTCAGGATTTATTTTTTTTCAAGATCCAGCTTGTCAAAGGTGTTTGGGCTGAGAGATGAGATTATAGAGCAAGTGGCGAGTAGGAGCTTGACTGGGAGTGTGCAGAAATGCTATGTAACACCAAGCTCCACCATGGTCTCCTCCACCATCTCTGACCTTCAGCACTCTGGGAAGCCCCCAGGTCCACCACCCATATAGGCTGCTGCTGACTTTCTAGCACAGTGGTCCCCAACCTTTTGGGGCTGCCGGGAGCCCGGGAACAGGGGCCGTGCATGCGCCGGGCGCCCGGGGCGCAAAAATGGCTTGGGCCGACTCTGGTCCCTAGGCGGGTGCACATAAATGCCCCGGCGGGCGCCATGGCACCCGCGGGCACCACGGCACCCGTGGGCACCCTGTTGGGGACCACTGTTCTAGCACTTCCATATGGGAACTCCCATGGGGATATGTCTAGACCACACCTTTTTCCACTTTTTTTTTTCCAGAAGAGGCTTTTCTGAATTTTGGCTCTTCTACAATGGGCCAAGTTTTGGAAAAAAGCCCTCTTTGGGAAAAGCCCTTCTTCCTCGTAGAAAGGAGGAAGACAGGGCTTCTGAAAGAGCGCATCTGCTCTGCCGCAAAAAAAAAAAAGCTGAAGAGCAGACATGTTCCTTGGACGTGGCCGAGTTTTTTTGGGATACCTCCGGTATCCTGAACACCCCCCCGCAGTCTAGACGTACCCTCAGAGTTCTCTGGTTTACCTCCAGTTCTTCCTTTCCCTCCCCGTAACCCTCACATTGTGGCGAGAGAATAGCTGGCACTCAGCGGCAGCTGACATGTTACATCGATACAGCACTTGACAGTGGCAGTTTGGACTGTCAAGTGCGCATGAAGTTCAGCCCTTTCTGATAAAGAAGTTTTGGCACCATTAAAAAAAGAATATTAATAGCAGTGTGTGCCATAAAGGAGAGGTTTGCCGTGGCCTTCGGATAAACAGCTACTTGCACAGAGAGGAATTGAAAAGGCTTTTAAATAAATTGGGTGATGTAAAGAAAGCTTTGAGAAATATGTTAAATGACTTCATTACAGCCAAACGGTGCTGGATTGAGAATCATAGTGAATATGCTAATAAACTCTATTAGTATCCCTCCAACAAACCCCAATGCTGTCTACCGATCTTTGTAATTTTCAGCATGGTATTGTCTAGGTTTCCTTACTGATAGGATGATTCTCAATTCCAAAAATAGCTAGTAAGAGTGCAATTTGAAAAGTCACTTATACAAGGACCAATGTTCCCTTTAAACTTTTCCATTCATATGCAGATGTTTTTCATTCATGAGCAGAATCATTTTATGTATGTGCGCCAAGGCATGTGCACCACCAAACGAAACAAAAAGCTTTGCTGTGAATGCTCTGCTAGTCAGCTGGGTGGCATATGAATTTCTGCTGATAGGCCGCACAAGTTCCTAGCTTACAGGGAACTCTGACCAGGACTCATGACAACAAACAAATGTTTTGAGAATATTCAGATTGGAGTACCTGTCTGCATGAGTATTCAAGATTCTTCCCTTAAATACTCTTGAAAGCAGCAGCTCAATTGCATCAGTGGTCAGGATACATGAATAGAGAGTGTTTGTGTATATCACTGAAACTAATTTCCAGCTTGTGTTCAAACAAATGTTTGCAAATACTGTTCTGTAGCATTCACAGAACTCTGACCAAGGCTTAATTATTACCCCCAGAGTCTCATTGCTTTGCTTTAATTAGCCAGCTGCAACTACTGAACATTTCTTATGGAATTTTCACTATGGAGCCTGGAAGAAAGGCTTCTCCTAACAAAGCGGTGAGGCATGTTTTCCCCAAAATTGGCTTTTGCCTGCGGTGGACGAGTTACACAACATTCCGTATCCGGGAAAAGGTGGAAAAGTGTCTCTTTGTATTCGTTCTTTGTCCTCCGTCCCCAGTATCTTTTGTAATTTCACATCAGTGCAAAGTAAGGAAACGGTATCAATGGGTTTTTTAAAATGTTTATTATACTTACGGTGTCTGATCAGAAACATGCTGGTGTTGGACAAATGTTAGAAAATTCAGAGGAGCAATTACAATGTCAAAGTCTTGCTTCTCTGGATCACTACTTGCTCTTCCGTGCATTTTGGACAGATGCAATTCAACCTTCTTACACAAAGAGGTCATAGCCGAATTGGCTGTGGCTTCATCATCCTGCATTATGTCTTAGCTCCTTGATGTTGTTCTTCCAAGCTGGAGCAGATGGCTGATTCTCCACGTCCTTGCTTTTCCTGGCTGGGGTTTCAACATGGTTTTACGTGCCTGCCTGTGATCAGCCACTCATAATGGCCTATGGCTTGTTTCTGACTGCGTGACTTCTGGGTCCACTGACTTCATCAGTTTTACTCTTACATGGACATGAATAAGATCAGAATCCTACCCTAAGTCTACAGATGTTTCTGTGCATGTGTGTATGGATGGTCTCACCAATGGTACTCACAGTCGGTGTGGGGGGGAGGGGATTACAAGATACTAGAATGTTCCAATGGGAGAATCAACACAAGTTGGACCTCCCTGATCCAGCACTCTCGCGACCTGAGTCGTCTCAAAGGAGGGAGTTTGATGACCGGTGGGAGATCAGGCCTCGGGTCCTCCTGACCACCACCCGGCAAGTGCACTGTCCCTAGATGCTAGCAGGGCTCCCCTCCCGCCTACAACCCTTCTTCAGAAGGTGGGGATCCCTTCCCCTGGCCAGCAGTGTCTCTGTTCTCCTGGCCGCAGGGGCTCTGCACCTCCAGTCGGCAGCGACTCCACATCCCCAGCCAGTGGGGGTTCTTCATTCCTGGCTGGCAGGGGCTTCCCTGCCTCCGGTGGCTGGAGGCTCCCTACTTGGCCCTACTTTGGCTGCCAGCCACTGGCTGGACTCCCTGCCCCCAGACCACTGGCTCTCCAGGCTGCCTGCTGGCTGAGCTTCCAGCCACTGGCTACCTCTTTGGCTGGGGCTCTTTCGTCCAGCACCATTCGTTGTCCTACCACTCCACGGATATTGCCAGACCAGACTGTCCCGGACCACAGAGGTTCAACCTGTATCATCCCTACTTGACTTATGCTAGAAATAATGGTTAAAAGGTGCCCTTACTCATCTCACCATAAAACTGCACTTCTATGAATAGGGCTCTAATAGAGTCAACAGAATTTCATCATGGCAGGCAGGATCCCAGCTTTCTATAAAGTCAGACAAAACTTTGAATTAACATAGTGCTACCAAAAATGTGGGTGAAATGTTGATTTTTTTTTTTAAATTGTCACGTGCCTAGGTATTTCTTGGGCTTGGCCAATTGTCTATGCAGAAATACCCCAGTAAAAATGATTTTTCACATTACTTTGGCTATAGTTGAGTCGAAAGCAGAAAATAGGCCTCTTCACAGTCTGGGAATTAACCTGGAACCCAGTGCTTTCATTAAGAACAGTGTAATATATCAGTTTTCATAAGTAGCTTCCAAGAGCAGTATTCGGCAGACACCTAGCATTCCAGCCCCATAACCTTTCCCTAACATGATGGATACATCTAGACCAGTGGTGTGCAACCTTTTTCCTGGCGCAACCCCCAGGTATTTTGGTTGAGCAAAAAAAAAAAAGATTGCAGCCCCTTTAAATAAATCGGGGCTCTGCTTGCCTGCTGCCCCCCCCCATCCCCACCAAACTGTGAAAAGAAAATGGTGGTTGACCCACCGCTGTGACCCCTTGAAAGGACAGCCCACAGGTTGCGCACCACTGGTCTAGACTGCATGGATTTTTTCTAGATACCGGAGGTATCCTGAAAAAACTCTGCCACAACCAGGGAATGCGTTTGCTCTTCTGCTTTTTTTTTTGGCGGAAGAGCAGATGCGCTCTTTCGGAAGCCCAGTTTTCATCATTCCACAAGGAATAAGGGGTTTTTTTTCCCTAAATTTGGCCCAGAGTAGACAGGCCAGATTTCAGAAAAGCCTCTTCCGAAAAAAAAGCAGAAAAAGGTACGCAAATTGCAGAGCGCATTTTGTATACATTTTTCTGAAAAAAGTTGTAGTCTAGACATAGCCACAGTGAGACACTAGCCCCATGTTGATTACATTCACCAGTGACTGCAACAAGAACAGCCTGAACTTTGATATCATAAAGAGAGAAAGGTGAGTCCAGGACTGAGGACCCTATGAGTGATGCAGGGATATGCTGGAATAGAGATCCTGTCTTGGATCTACCTTGCTCTCAGGCCCCAGCAATCTCAGGCTGATCCACTCAATGACCTAGTATCTCTTTTCCAGCCTTCTCTGATCCCTTTTCCACTTGTCAATGATTTTGGACCAATATAGACACCTAGTGGCCAGAGAGAGCCATTGGCTCCTTTATTCCCTAGGGAAATTCTTGCCTGTTTGTACTATCTCCCATGTTTTTTTTTAAAAAAGGAAGAAGAAAGCAAGATTTCATTGCTGATACTTATCTAAATCTTACATTTCCTTTGGTCCTAATTTGCCTTGAGCCTTTATCTCTTCTTCAGCTTTATCTTGTGAGTTCTTAAGGTCAAAAATTCAGTCTCTGTTTGGAACCCTACAGATTCCTTTCTGAAAGCTGACGTTATCGTCATCTCAAAATTGTCACTGAAACCAATTTGTGCAAACTAACAACTTTATCAGCACTGCAGAAATGAAGTTAAAATTGCTTAAAATAAAAAAAAGAACCCCGATAAAAAGGGAAAAAAACCTTACGGAAGAACAGAATGGCCCATAATGTAAAATGATAACAACATAAATGATTAGTGAATATTATAGCAAGGCTGCATGCTAGAAATTGGTTCAACTGCTCCATCAACAAGTAAGAAGAAAATTGCAATATCTTGCACATTTTGTGTGCATTTATGTTTTCTCCACTGGCATCTCTCTCATGAACCTTCTTACTCAAAGTATCTCCTTAGCTTTATCTGCTGCTTTGAGTGGCAAAAAATGCTTCCTTAATATTATTGCATTGATTCTTGCTTGCCCAACTGAGTCAATACAACCACAGGAAAGTGAGCTGGATTTTATTCTGGCTCATGTATCACAGCAGAATTGTTTAGTACTTTTGAGTTGCAAGGTGAAGTTGTGCCCTTACTGACACTGGTATAACCACATTATTGTCTTTGGCAAGAGGCACTGAGAGAATTTAGCCTGCAGAATCTTTATTACTTGTGGTGGAGATGATGGGGAATTATTGGTGATGATAGCTATTTAATTTGACAAAGAATATTGTTAAAATCGGCCAAAGGAAAACTCCAATAGTAACCCCCCACCCAACTGTACGAGCATACAAAATGTGGATCCAGATTTGACTGATGATATACCCTGCATGTGGCAGTCTTCACTCAGGGTATGTCTACACTACAGCGCTATTTCGAATTAACTTAATTTGAAATAGTTAATTCGAATTAAGCTAATTCGAAATAACGCATCTATACACAAAACCTATTTCGAAATAGCATTTTGCTATTTCGAAATAGCACGTCCACACTGAGTGGACCCTGAACCAAAGTTAAGGCTGGCCAGAACCAGTGCCGGCAGGGCATGAGGTTAGGACTTAGTTTGTGGGGCCACTGCCTGAGGCTAACTAAGCTCCATGCTTAAAGGGACCCTACCCCCACCCCGGACAGACAGTTCTCAGGGTTCCCCGCTTGCTTGTCTACCTCAGTGAGGGACAGCAAAACAGTCCTGTCTTAGAGTGCCCTGAGTGCCCGCACTTGGGACACCACAGCACTCGGCCACATGGAGCCAGAGCTGCCCCAGGGCATGCTCGTGCCTCTCATGGGGTCATTACCATCAGCCCGTCTGCACTTTCTTCAGGCTGCCATCCAGGGGGTCCATCAGGGGGCTGTCAGGATCCAGGAGGCCTTGCAAGAGAGTGTCCACCCTGAGGAGCACTAAGAGCCTCCCCCGTCCTCCCCACAGGGGGCTTGTGCCGCATTCCTCCCTCACGTCCTTCCACTTACCCCTTCCTAACCCCCCTTCCTGATGTCAAATAAAAGACACGTATGTTCAAAAATAGAAACTGGGTTTATTGAACAAAACTGGAGGGGGGGGAGGGAATGAACCTCTGGTGAGACTGGGAAAAGGAGGTGGGAGAGGGGAAGAGAGAGGGAGGGAGAGGGGAAGGGGAAACCTGGGAGGAGGGAGCTGGAAGGGGGAAGCAAGGGGAAGAAGGGGGAGGGGAAGCTCGCGGCTCAGGGTTGGGGGTCTCACTGGACCAACCTGACTTTCATGCTAACCTGCTCCTGGGTTCACATGTGGCCTTTGTTGGCAGGCTGGCAGCTATCCTGCCATAGACAACAGCATTCCTCCATCTAGTGCGGAGATCATGGACATTGGGGGCATCCCCCCCAAACCCGAATAAGATCCATGATCTCCACCCTGGACCAGGAAGGCTCCTGGGAGCTGGCAGACTGCTCCTGGGGAGCGGTGGAGGGCTGGCTGCCAGTGGCTTGCTGGCTCATGTTTTGGGGCCACTGGGTCAGGGGCCCCGGTGGCCACTGCTGGCTCTGGGCTGGCAGGCTTGGACCTGGCACCGGCACTGTGGCCAGGGTCTACCCTTTAATGGCTCCAGGGCTGGGGGAGAGGAGAGTAAGCTTTCCTGGTTGTGCCCAGAGTGGCCACCCAGGCTCCCTGGGAAGGGCTGGAGGCCCCCTATTTCAAATTAAGTGTCTACACAGCACTTAATTTGAAATAGCTATTTCGAATTTGGTGTTTCTCCTCGTAGAATGAGGTTTACCAAATTCGAAATAAGGGCAGTTTGCCTGTGTAGACACTATTAAAGTTAATTCGAAATAACTGCTGTTATTTCAAATTAACTTTGTAGTGTAGACATACCCTCAGGTTCTCTCATGGAAGTGATTGGTAAGAGATTAAAAAAAACTTCTGCTGAGTTTTTCCAAGGCCATGGCTTCAGATGCCATCAGTTGTACTTGGGTTCAAACTGCCCTCTCTAAAAGCAGAGACGTCCATGTACCGCAAGACTCGATTCTTAGAAGTGTGGAGCAGTAGAAGCCAGTGAGAGCTGGAGATGCTCAGGGCCAACGTTCTCTGTACGCTGCACACTTCTGCAGCCGCTCAAAAGAAATTCAGAATCTGCTCAGCTGATTAGCAGAGGACCCACAGCTAGGCTTTGTGTTTCTAATGGTGGTGAACATTTGCACATGTCTTGGTGCACATAAAATTACTCTGCACATGAATGGAAAAAAATCCATACATGGATAAAAAAGATTAGAAGGAACATTGCTCAGCACTCCTGAAAATCAGGCCCTGGGTCAAATACACTCTTGCTATAGCTCCAGCAAAATCCATGAAGTTACCCCAGGCTGAATCTAGCTCTCTCATGGCCACAGTTAAAACACCCAGGTTGCATCAACATTCTGAGCTCAGCACAGTGTTGTCCCAGCTCCCACAGCAATTCTGGGAAATATATTTTGTGGCCAGTGGGTACTATTTTTTTGTGCTAATGAAATGGACGTTTTTCTTCGGTGAATTGATTCACAACTAATGGAGCAGCAATCAGCACGGACCCCCGAGTTCAGATAAATATTGCCTTCCTAATGCTTTGTCGAAATGCAGAACCCATTAACTATCTTCAAATGAATTTTTTTTAAATTAGTGGAATCTTAGCAAACTCCTACCAGAAGTACTAGTGCCATCACACAAAACTTTCCCATTTGCTTAGCACTGGGGGAAGGCGGATTTGTTTTCAATTAATTCAAGTACTGATAGCATTAATGGGTTGTTTTTCACTCCAGAAATTAATATAGAGAACTGATAAGCGACCAGACCTGTCTTTTAAAATCATTCATAATCTTCTCCCCTGAATGTGTTCAAAAGTCAGAAAGTGGCTACACTAATACCAGCTGATCCAGCTAAAAGAATTTGAGGTGCTGGAAGATATTTTGTTTTTCTCCAGTAAAACCTCCTGAACTGTTTTTTTTTTAGTTTCAGTTTAAATTTCCCCCATCAGAATGCACAGCTTTAAATTTTGCCAAGAATCCTCCCCGCTCACACCCTCAAATATTTCCCATACCCCAAGCAGAATTTTGAACTTGTATAGGAAAAAGTCCAGAAGGGGTTTTGCTTTTGCTATTGATTTTACATGGAAGACACCCAGATTCTACATGAATGGATGATGATAGAACCCTAAAATAGAGCGATACAATCTTAGAGCACAATGCAAAAATTATGAATGTTCAAAGAAAGTCCTTGGTCATTTACTCTCTCATTTGCTTTTTAAATTACTGTGTTTAATATAGCACTCCTGAAAATGCTGGATGTTTCGGTGGCATGGTAAGGAAGCACAGAGCTCTTTAGCTGGAGGGCAAGGTGTCAACTGCCCCTGTTAGTTGACTCCAATTGGCTAGCTTGAGTTTTACAATAATACCTAGCTCTTAGAGAGCACTTTTCATCAGGAGATCTCAATGTGCTTTACAAAGGAGGCATCACTGTTCCCATTTTGCAGATGGGGAAAGGAAAGTGATTTGCACAGATTTGCTCAGCAGCCCCTGGACAGATCCAGAAAGAGAACACAGATCTCTTGATCCCCAACCCACTGAAGCCACACTGTTCAATTTGTCCTCAGGCTGAGGTGTGTTGTCCTTTTTACAAATTTGTCAGTGTGTTCGGAAATACATTTTAACTACATCATTTTTCTGCTGTAGTCTGAATACCCTAGTTCAAATCAGAGCCGTATGGTGGTTGCCATCTGATCAGAAAGGCTATTACTATCACATTTTATAATATTACATGTGTTTATTACATTATTATTATTACATTATTGCATTAATCTGTTACTCTGTTGACTATAGTGTTTTGGAGGTGTTGCCATTTGAAAAGGACCAATTTTCTTTCTTTTTTTGTTTGTTTTTTTTCCCCTAATATCTATGGCACAGATGTTTATATTGAAATTATTTTCAGAATCTTTCATTTACCAAAAATTGCATTTTCTTACAGGCAACCCAGCTTCTGATAAGAAAAAAAAAAGATGAAATGTGGCTGAAAAGCTTTGTAACCGTTTTCACAAGAAATGTCATGAAAAATGGAAAACTTCAAGAATACCCATAATTTTTAGAGAACGGTTATGTGTTTGAAAAAAGGCTCCTTTCCAATTAAAAGCTTTTTCATTTTGAAAAATTTCTGCCCTCTCTGCTTTTAAGAGCTGATATAAAGAGATTCATAGAAGAACCATGTACAGCACACCACAACCAGTTTCGCAAGTTCTATAAAATCCAGGCTTCCTGCCACATATCTTTCAGCACCATCTACTGGCGCATTTTCTATTGACTGATTATTTTACATATACAGAAAGCGCTCACCATTTACGGTTTCACTTTCCACGGTTTCACATATTTGCAGTGCACTGCGCCACACCAGCCCAAGCACATGATGCACTGTGAGGATGCTTTTTCAGTGCACTGTAGAAATGATTCCTGAAAGTGAAAAGGAAATTGAAGCTGCAGTGATGTCATACTGGGAAATTTTAGAATTTACATCTGTTTATTGCATTATTATATCGTTGCATTAATCTATTGAGTTATTACATCATTTAATATGGAAACTGTGGTTATTTTGTATTGGGAACACCCTCTGCCCCCAGTATTCACAGATTTTGCCATTCATGGTGTTCTGAAAGATGTATCCCCCATGAATGGCAAAAGCTTCCTGTAAACACATAGGGTACGTCTAGACTACAGGCTTTTGTCGACAGAGGCTTTGTCAACAGATACTGTCGACAAAGCTTCTGTCAACAAAGAGCGTCTAGAATACATCCAGTTCTGTCAAAAAAGCAAGCCGCTTTGTCGACATGAGAGTGTAGACACAAAGGACAGTGTAGATGCAATAACGCCTTCTGTTGACAGAACTCTGTCGACAAAAGGCGTTATTCCTCGTAGAATGAGATTTACTGCCGTCGACAAAACTGCCGACTTCTGTCGACGTTATGTCGACAGAACTCGGCAGTAGTGTAGACGCAGGTATAGTTTTGTCGACAAAAGTCCACTTTTGTCAACAAAACCCTGTAGTCTAGACACACTCGTAACTGTATAGTGCAGTTTCCTATCAGATTGTTTGCTGAACTCTGCCAAAGAAGATATGGTGCTTGTAGTTCTGCTTCCTCATAGTTTCACCAAGTCATCCCCACAACCAGCACCAAGGCCTCCAGTTCTTCTCTCTGGGCCCTTCTCAGATGTGGAGCCACATTCTCCCTTGAAAGAGGTTGAGTTTGCAAAGAGGTGGGAGGAGAGGTAGCTCTTTGGATCCCTTTGGGCGAGGCAGAGCCAGCCCACCCTGGTGGATTTCCAGGAAAGCCATGTCCCTGCATTGTTCTCAAAAGCCCCCATTTCATCTGTGGCGTGGCTACAGAGTTCTTGGTCCACCACAGTTACCAGAGAGATATGTTGCAGCCAAGAGCTTAATAAAAGACTCCCAAACACTGCTACAGGCTGGGGACTGACTGGCTAAACAGCAGTTCTGGGAGTTAGAATGGATAAGAGGCTGGATATGAGTCAACAGGGCACCCTTGTAGCCAAGAAGGCTAACAGCATATTGGGATGCATTACGAGAAGCATAGTCAGCATGTCTAGGGAAGTGATTATTCCCCTTTATTCAGCACTGGTGAGGCCACATCTGGAGTATTGCATCCAATTCTGGGACCTCAGTTATAGAAAGGATCTGAACGCATTGGAGAGGGTCCAGCGGAGACAACCAAAATGATTAGGGGGCTGGAGCACATGACCTATGAGGAGAGGCAGAGGAATTTGAGCTTATTTAGACTACAGAAGAGAAGAGTGAGGGGGGATTTGATAGCAGCCTTCAACTACCTGAAGGGGAGTTCCAAAGAGGATGGAGGAAGGCTGTTCTCAGTAGTGACGGATGGCAGAACAAGGAGCAATGGTCTCAAGTTGCAGTGGGGGAGGTCTAGGTTGGATATTAGGAAAAACTATTTCCCTAGGAGGGTGGTGAAGCACTGGAATGGGTTCCCTAGGGAGGGGGTGGATCTCCATCCCTAGAGGTTTTTAAGTCCCAGTTTGACAAAGCCCTGGAGGTTGGTCCTGTTTTGAGCAGGGTGTTGGATTGGATGACTCCTGAGGTCTCTGCCAGCCCTGGGATTCTGTGAAAAGGAGGAACTTCCAAATCAGGGACTTTCCTCATTGCTGCTTAAGGCCTGGCTCTTTGTGTTTATGTTATCACTCCAGTGGCCCTCACAGTAAAACTCTCTTAGCAGGCATACTCCCAGGGGGTTCTCCCACCCATGGAGCATTTACAGCTGCTTGATGGAGTTAATGCTGGGTTCCAAAGGAGCACTCTACAGAGAAAGGCTGCTTCTTGCACCCACTCCACCTTTACCCGCAAACCTCAGCCGTGCAGAGTTCACACAGAGAGGTGCTGTTCATTGCCTCCCGTGCAAAACCCAACAAAACCATCATGTGGAACCATGGTTTAGCCCCTCTTCCTTTCCCACCCCTGCTTCAGGCTGCTTTGCTCCTTTAGCCCAAGAACAAAGGTGTGGCGGCAGCAGCAGGATGAATTGCGATGAAGACCACTGTCCAGGTTGAGGCTGAAAAACTCCAGTGGGGTTGACACTGTGCACATGCCCTGTAGCCTCTCACAATCTGGCCACATCATGAAGAGACAAAAGGGCCATCGCACCCAGCACCATTCAGCATTAGAAAAAAATCCCTTTCAATAATTCCTAATGCTTCCGAACCCTCTGACTCACATTAGCATTTCCTTAAGGTAACATTAAATTGCAGGGTATTAGACTATCTGCCAACAAAAGAATATAAGCCCTGCCTTCCCCACAGGCACTTAGTTCTTCCCGTCCAATCACTACCGGGCATCAGAGCTGCTGGAGGAGATACTGCAATACATCTCCATGGCAACTTAAGAGAGAACACAAGGTAGCCCAAAACTAGGGAGAGGGGAAAGCTGGGAGGGAGCCTCCGCATGAGAAATAAACAAAGTAACACAGTCGTGCATTATAGAAGAATGGATTTATGGGTTATGACATTCTTAAAATATCTTTATTTAATAATGAAAACTTCATTATCCAGCCCTGTGCTGAAGTGTTGCCATGGGCCCTCCACAAATCCCTGGAAAGATCTTTCATTTTGACAGAAGTTCTAAATTACAACATTAGTGTTCTAACTGAGAGGAAGTTATAGCCTATTTTGTCTGTCCAGGGAAATGAGACACACATATAGCTACGGAGTGGGTTATTGAAATCTAATAGCCGAGAATATTAAAAATAGGGTTGGAAAGAAAATCTCTCTATGAGCACTGGGGATAAATTAAGTGCTAAACCTTGAGTGTTTACCAGAGTTTCATTATTTTATGAAAAAGTAATTCATCTTTATTACAGTTGAGGCGATTATGTTTCACATCATTAAGAAAACAATGCATGGAGACCCTAAAGCTAATTTTCAGCCCAGCTATCAGAATCCATTATGTTTTTATACTTAGCGCTGGTATTGCCATGTCCTCTGCGGTTGCAAGTTCAGGCCTCCAGAAAGGTTTGGCTTGGAATGTTTCAGAGACAATTAGGTAGAAACAGCTCATGCTCAGTGACTAATGCTCAGAATTGATGGTGCTCAGGACCCTGATTCAGTTTATAGCTATAGCCAAGTGGAAAGGGACTTTTGCCTTGGTTGCTGTTTTGATACCACATGCAAAGGAGCTGTCTAGGTGGATTACATTGTTGAACCACTTCAGGTCTTTATGGATGTGTGATATAACACAAACCAATAATAACCCATTTAAGTCAAGGTTTCATGAAGAAGGGGTATACCGAGGTGCATCATATGGCCCAACGAGGGATCTAGCATCTTTAATAAAAATTAACACTTTAGATTCCCATAATTAGAAGATAAGAATGGACATACTGGGACAAACCCAATGTTCATTTAGCCTAGTATCCTGTCTTCCCATAGCAGCCAATACCAGGTGCCCCAGATGGAATAAACAGAACAGGTAATCAAGTGATCCGTTCCTTGTCATCCATTCCCAGCTTCTGGAAATAGAGGCTAGGGATAATCACCCTGCTCATCCAGGCTATTAGCCATTGATGGACGTAACCTCCATGAACTTATCTAGTTCTTTTTTGAACCTTGTTAAAGTCATGGTCTTCACAACATCCTCTGGCAAGAAGTTCCACAGGTTGACTGTGTGAAGAAATACTTCCTTTTCCTTGTTTTAAACCTCCTGATTATTAATTTCATTTGGTGACCACTAATGTGGAACTTTTAACTCCTTGGAATTTGTGTGATACCTTTTTCTTATCTTGCTTTGTGTAGGTTCACTCAACTTGAGTTTTGCAATGTGTTTTAGTTTCGGGAAAATGTAAGCTCCAGAGTTCCACATCGTTTCTAGCCAAAAGCATACACGTCTTCGGGTTCTATGGAAACAGCTGACACAAGGAAAAATTCACTAGGCTTTAATTTTTGGAATGAAGACTAAATATGGTTCTAATGAGCTAAAGCAGAAGGTGCTTTCAGCAAGGTTACTAACTATCTTAAAGTAGGAGTGGTGCACTTACGAGTACCTCATGAAAATTTATTTCAATTCTTAAACTAGCTGGCTTTGGCTGAGTTAGCATCTTGTTTATGTCCATGCTCCAGGAATATTCCCATGACTGTGTTTACTGGCTGAGGCCTTTGCCAAAAGAGCAAATTTCCAATGGCAAGTATTCACATCCAAAATGCTAAGAGTTATCTTCATCTTGGACCAAACGTATTTTATCGAGCAACAAACACCCAACACCAGGGATGGGACAAACATTCACAGTAGCCTTGGTGGGCAGAGTGTGAAAGGACCAAACCTTGGAGTCTTGGCTTCTATTTCTCTGCTTTAACTAATAATGCAAGTATTATTATTTTCCACTGTGCTGCTGGGTTTTTGGATTATAGACAGAGGCAATATCTTTCTGAGGGAGCCCAAATATTTCAGAAGTTCTTTGGCTACTCATTTCACTCATTGATGCATCAATATTGTCCTATTTCTCCAGCGCTCACGCCTGTCAACAAACTGCTTGCAACTGTAGCCAATGACACTGGGAAAGAGCCAGACCTGATGACCACAACTGTTAAAAGAATCCCAGAATTAAATGAGCCCTGAATACCCTCAACCATAGTATTTGGCAGAAGCAGTGAGGGAGCCTGGATTGCTCAATTTTTATTGCTGGTAATCTCTCCCTCTCTCTTTCCACTACTGCCATTGCTCCTATGCATGAAGGAAGCATTTTTAATTAGCTCTTATATTTTGAAATGGAGCTTGTGCCCATTAAGACTTTTATTAATATACAGAAGTTCTGAGAGCTTATAAAATTCATAATCCTAATGTGTGATAAAGATCTTTGGGTCAGGGTAATTTTCTGCTCTGAAGGGCACCTTCTAGGAAGAAAATAAACAAATATCATCATCAGTATAAATGAAACAAAAATCCTACTAGAATTTAAGAATTTGTTTAGTTGCAGTGGATAAAAATAAAAATTGAAACTGATGTTTAGTTGTTCATATACAAGTTAACATAAGGTTTTCTCATGGACCCAGTGGTGAAAATAACATTTATTTTATTTATGTATTTTAAACTATATATTCAGGTGGATTGCAAACAAAGCATAGCACCTGGTCTCATTTATAAAGATGTAATTCAAAAATAAATCCACAGATCTTAAGCCTTGCCTATATACAGATTTGCACTGGTTTAGTAAGGTAGTTTGGTTAACCTGGGGCAATCTCCCATGTGAATGGCTTATATCAATTTGTCTTAAGTAAATTACTTACTGACAGTCTAAATTGATGTAAGCAGTTTTAAAACTGAAGAGTGTCCACACAGGTGTTTGCACCAGTTGAACTAAACTGATTTAACTGAACCAATACAGATCTGCCTAGTCACAAGGCCCTCATGTAATTTCATTAACTTCCTTCACTTCAGAAGGGTGAGTCTGATTTACAAGCAATCTAAATGAGAACAGAATTCATCCTGATGTCATCTAGCAAGGAGTGGATCCTAATCTACTTGGATGAGTGTTTCCCAGGTTTTGAATAGGAAGGACATCGTTACTGGTACTGCTGAAAGCAAGATGTCATTGCATGCAGTGGTGGATGCCCTACCTAGGAATACACCCAAATTCAGCTTCTTTCTATGAGTTGTTCATGATGGAAGACACTGCATTGTATGTACATTCTGCTCTGCATAGGAATCATGGTAAAGCACAAGGCATGCATAAATAGCATGGGAGGTATCACCCCTGAAGTAGTGTGGGGAGGGGGGCAAGGAGGGGGAGAGAAAAACCAAATCATCCAAGAGTCTTAGTATCATGGTAAGGTTGATAATCATCCTCGAAATTATAATAATGTGGCATAAAATCACAGAAAGCTAAATCTGTTTGAATGTTCTGTGTGAGGCTTTTCTAAGGACCTAAGGAACGAACACCTTGCAAGGTGCTCCAACATGTTCTCGTGGTGGGGACTATTTGAACCTGCAGCTTTGGGACAGACATGCAACACTTAGGATACTGCTATTCTGCAACCTCGACAGTGGCACATACATGGCACTGCCGGTGTAGCGCCATAGTGTGGACACTGCCTATGTCAACAGATGGGGGTTTTCCACCATAGTAGTCAATTAACTAATCCATTTCTCCGGGGGCGGGGGGGTGCAGCCTTGAAGGGCCCCTGGGCAATGTGTGGGGAGGGAGGCTGTTCTGCGCCCCTGGGAGGGGCAGGGCTGGGATTCGGCAGCCTTCAGTGCCACCTGGAGAACACTATACGCCCTCCCTGCAGCCCCCATTGCTAGCCAGCGTGCACAGGATCTGGGGCTCCGGCTGCCACCAATGCTGCAGTAACAGAGGTGGCACCTGGTAGTTCTAGGTCCTTTTGAATCACCAGGCCCCGGGGCAGTTGCCCCCTTTCTACCCCCATCCGCCATCACATTGGCAGGCCTGCATCACTGTAGCTTCATCAACGGAAGAATTTTTGTGCCAATTTTGCCACATCTCACCGGGCAACAGGTCAACCTGTCTTCGTCATACACGGGGCAACATTTTTTCACAATCCTGAGCAACATGGTTCCGTTGGTTTAATTTTTAAGTGTAGGCCAGGGCTTAGTGTCTGCTGTGCAACATACCCTGTGCTTAAGTCACATAACAGAATGCTATTTTGTAGGCGGTAAAGGAGATTTCCTTATCACTTAATATAATTAGCTAATGAGAAGAATGTTTCCTGGAACAGGAGTATATATTTTAGGGTATTATTATCATTAAGCAGTGAAAATGACTATAAAGGATCAATTGCAGAATTATCTAGAAATGCTAAGAAGTCCAAGAGGAAGCAATTGTCAGGAAAAGCCTTAATCAGAATCTTTGGACTGAACAGATAATGGTATTGCTATAGTAAAATAAAAAAGCAGTAAAGAGAATATACTACTCCTGGCATCTGGTTAATCAATGGACTGTGAAGAGACTGAGGTGATAAACCAAGCCGACTCAGCATTAATTTTACGAGATGTAATATGTTTATAGGACTAAACTACTTAAAAATAATTTTAACTGAACTGTTTTAACCCAATAGCTGTTCTGCACTCACTCCATTTCAACAAATACTTTAAACAAGACGGAAAATACAGAAACATTCTCAATATTATACATACCAAATTGAAACAATATAATTGAATATTGATTGTGGAATAATGAACTTATTAATTCATTGATGTCTTTGTTTTCAATACATTTCTGGGAGCTGTTCTGGAACCATGTAAGAGCATAAACGTGGAAAAGCCATGCAATATATTGCCCTTTAATGAACGGTCACATCTAAAAGAGACATGAAAACCTACGGTTTTCTGAAATCAACCACAGCTGTAATTGATTCCAGAGAATACTGGGGAAGAGGTTGGTGTAGTACTGGTACTACAGACAGAGATGAGTTCAAACTGCAAACTCCAAATGAGTTTCAGACTATTCCACATTTCAGGCGTTTTCAGATTTGGCCTCCTGGTGCTGCTTAGTATTCAGTTGTCCTCAGAATGCTCCTTCCAGATTCCTAGTTACAATTTTGGAATAAAGCTCAATGTCCACACAAATCTGAGCCCAGAGTCCCACTAGTGGATGCTGAGATAGGATTTGCTTTGGGACGTTCACTCAGGGTGCGTCTACACAGCAGCGTTATTTCGGAACAATGGCCGTTATTCTGAAATAACAATGCGAGCATCTACTCGGCCATTCCGTTATTCTAAAATAATTTCAAAATAACGGACAGCTTATTCTGACTTCTGTAAACCTCATCCCATGAGAAATAATGCCTATTAGGAAATAGCTATTTCGGAATAGCTGTAGTGTGGACGCTCCACTGCTCCTATTTCTAAATAGCTCCTCCCCAAGGCCCTTCAGAGTAATTACTCCCCAGTGCCTCCTGGGGCTCTAAATTGAGGTAGCACGTCCACATTAGGGAAGCCTGCCTCTAACTAATTTTGAGGCTTCCCTGTAGTGTAGACATGCTATTTCGAAATAAGCTATTTCGGAGTATTTCTTCTGGAATAGCTTATTTCGAAATAAGCGTGCAGTGTAGACGTACCCTCAATGCTTTGTTGATCATATCTGTACGGGTTTCCACGGAGACATGGATCTCAGGGTGAGTCTACACTGCACTGTTATTTCAAGATAACCAGCATTATTTCAAAATAACAATGCGAGCGTCTACACAGCCATTCCGTTATTTTGAAATAATTTCGAAATAACGGATGGCTTATTCTGAAAGCTGTAAACCTCATCCCATGAGGAATAATGCCTCTTCTGAAATAGCTATTTCAAAATAAGATGTGTGTAGATGCTCCACTGCTGCTATTTAGCAATAGCCCCTCACCAGGGCCACTCTTACTTATTTCTCTCCAGTGCCTCCTGAGGGTCTAAATTGAGATAGGACGTCTACATTAGGGAATCTTGACTCCGACTAATTTTAGAATTAGAATCATAGAGCTGGAAGAGACCTCAGGAGGTCATCAAGTCCAGCCCCCTGCCCAAGGCAGGACCAATCCCAACTAAATCAACCCATCCAGGGCTTTGTCAAGCTGGGACTTAAACACCTCTAGGGATGGAGATTCCACCACCTCCCTAGGGAACCCATTCCAGTGCTTCCCCACCCTCCTAGGGAAATAGTTTTCCCTAATATCCAACCTAGATCTCCCCCACTGTAACTTGAGACCACTGCTCCTTGTTCTGCCACCTGTCACCACTGAGAACAGCCTCTCTCCATCCTCTTTGGAACCTCCCTTCAGGAAGTTGAAGGCGGCTATCAAATCCCCCCTCACTCTTCGCTTCTACATACTAAACAGACCCAAATCCTTCTGTGTCTCCTCATAGGTCATATGCTCCAGCTCCCTAATCATTTTGGTTGCCCTCTGCTGGACCCTCTCCAATACATCCACATCCTTTCTATAGTGGGGGGCCCAGAACTGGACACAATACTCCAGATGTGGCCTCACCGGAGCCAAATAAAGGGGAATAATCGCTTCTCTAGATATGCTGGCAATGCTCCTCCTAATGCACCCTAATATTCCATTCGCCTGTTTGACTACAAGGGCACACTCTTGACTCATATCCAGCTTCTCATCCACTGTAACCCCCAGGTCCTTTTCTGCAGAAGTACTACTTAGCCAGTTGGTCCCCAGCCTGTAACAGTGCTTGGGATTCTTCCATCCCAAGTGCAGGACTCTGCACTTGTCCTTGTTGAAGTCCTTTGTGGCTTCCCTGCAGTGTAGATGTGCAATTTTGAAATATGCTATTTCAGAATAATTATTCCGGAATAGCTCATTTCGAAATAAGTGTGCAGTGTAGATGTACCCTCAGTATCTTTTCTCACAGATTTCATTCCTGGCAACAATGGAAAATAGACACTATCTCAAACAGTTTCCTGAAAACCCAGGAAGAGAAAAGAACCAAAGTCTCTATGAAGTCCCGTAGTGGCTCCTCTTCACCAGTCTAATTAACCTTGGACTGCACTCAGGTATTGCTGTGTTGGGTGCCCACACAGAACCAAGAGAAAGGTGGACATACAGTTCTGGGAGGAACATATTTCAAGTGTCAGGAGCTTGTTCATGCTGCAGTGAGCAGGCTGTCAACAGCCCTGCTAGTTGCAGCAAAGGAAGCTAATACTAAAATTAGTGCTGATCATCTGCCCATTGCTTGTGCTTTTTAGCTTTAGCAGTCATGTGGCAATCTGGGATTCTATCCTTCTCTCAGTGTCTACTCATTTTCCAGGATATAAGCTTGGCCAGCAGCGGCCTTCTGTTTTATCTGCATTTACCCAGAGCTTTTTTATTCCCGTCTTACTGTTTTCATTTGCTGCATAAAAGGCAGGTGGCAGCGTGCTGACTGGTGACCAGATTTCCATAGCTCCTTTTCTGTGTATATTTTTTCCTGTTATTCGTATCCAAGTTATAAATGTTGCTCTTGACATTTCCTGTCTTTGGCAGCACAAGAAAAACATCGGCCAGGTCTTCAGACAAACACCTGCTTGTGAAACACCTTACCAGTGTGCTCATATTGCCTTCCCCAAAAGTCTCTGCTTTACTGCGGTAGCTGATCTCTGGTGAGAGCTCTATTGAGACCTCAGAGATGTGCGACGTCCAATCTACATTACTGCCGCTGTTCTATCATGTACTTTGCAGCTGCCTGATGAATGGTATTGATATAGCAGTTTCCTGAATCCTGCAAATGGTCACTTATTATTTTTCCCCAAAAGCATCACTCAGTCACTTCTCCCCAACCAAGGTCCCTGCCACATTTCCCAGTCAATTACTCTGCATACGCTGTGCCTCCAACCTGCCTGGTACTTGTGCCATGCCATAATGGACTCGCTGCATGCAGCACAGTGTGGCATTTTGCTGACTCACCGTCATTAGGCAGCACTTCCTGGCTTCGTCCTCTGCAACCCCAATGGTCTTGAATTTTTCTCATCAAAGTTTATTTGCACATAATTTAGACAACCCATTATGGGATGCAAATGCTTCATGCAAGATTTCTGCTCTGAACTTTGCTGAAAACTATTGTGGAAAGGGAGCAAAGTCCAACGGGGGCAAAATAAATTTAAAGTAGCAGGCAGAATAAAAAAGCTTGCAGTGTCTGTGAGAGAACAGCAGGAGCCAGTCTCAAAACATAAGGCCATGTGTGCCTAAGGACTTAGAAGGTTCCATGCTTTACTGAAACACTGGTGCTTTCGTTCTGCCCTAAGTAAACCACCATTAGAATCCCTCTGCCAGCTTTCTGAGGTCCACAACCCCTGAAGAATTTAGAGGGTGGTTGTTGGTGCCTAGTGTAACCCACACACCTACTGGGTGTGGTGGGGTGTGCCATGCCATGTAGTGGCACTTAGTCCAGTTACAGAGAGAGAATGGGTTTGCTCTACAGCAGTGTTTCTTAAATGTTTTAAGACCAAGGAACACCAAACAATAATTTTTTTTATGAGGAACACCAAGGATTTTTTTGTTGAGCAAAAAAAAAAAAAGGTTCGGGGGGGGGAGGGAAAGGGTCATGGTGGGAAAGTTATTGAGCAAAAAAAAAGTCACCTGCCCCTTTAAGGGTGGCCATTTTGAATTCTGTTGTTCTCCGCGGCACACTGATTCCACACCGTGGAACACAGTTTAAGAAACACTGCTCTACAGCCTTAGCTGAGCACCAGCTCTCAAGCAGCAGAGCATCATACACTAAGCTCCAGAGGTCCCAGGTTCAATTCCAAACATCAGCATTTCCCAGATGTTGGACTCTGGTGAGGTGAGCTGTGGAACTTCTTGATAGAGCTGGGCAACTTTTCTCAGGTGAATTGGATTATTTGATGAAAAATGGAGTTTTGATCCCCCTGAAGCCATTTGCCACAGTCTGGGCCAGTTTCGAAGCCACCAGAGGAGAAGGAGGAAGTGCTGCTGCAGCAGCCATGGTCACCACCTTCCTTTAGCTCAGTGACAAGGGCACTCACAGGGGATGGGGAAGGCCCAGCTTTGAATTCCTGCTGTGGCACAGAGCCAAAATGGACTTTTTCAATTCATCAACAGTTCTGACCATTTCAGATTTGGTTCCGCCCCTCCCTTTGGCCTGGTCTACACTAGGCTCTGAGTCCAAAATACCCCTGCCCACCAAGGTCAAATTTGTAAGGGATGTGTCCATACTACCACGCCCATTATTCCAGAATAAGGGATGGAAGTTGAACTCTGTACTCCTGCTTTGCATGAGGAATAACATTATTCCCGAACTTGTAAGTCCAAAATAATGTTAGTGTGGATGCTCCAGTGCTGCTAATTCAAACTAACTGGCCTCCAGAAGGCCTCCCGCAGCTCCCCAGCGTGCTTCCTGGGGCTCTGAGTCTGAGGTAGTGTGGCCACATTAACGGAGCCCACCTCAGACTGCATTCTATTGTTCCCCGTAGTGAGGACACGGAAGTTTGACTTTATAAAATCAGGTGCCCAGAAGTCGAATTTAGTCAATTTGAAACAATCTCCTACTGCAGACATGGCCTTTGCTATTAGATTTTTTGGAACTGCTAGCAAAAAAAAAAAAAAATTATTCGCCCACTCTTCAACACATACTGCCCCACACTGCCTCACAAGCTTAGCTGGGCCACGTGCAGCCCATGAACTGGATGGCAATGCACTTTGTTAATACAGGCAAGCAGAAACTGTGAAACTCAGCTTTGCATTTCTAATTCTGGACTCCCGTCTCATCCCAGAGTTTAGCTTCTGGAGTCTGGGTCAGCCTGTCTCTGTTTTGTTTTGTTTTTTAAAGAAATACATTTCCAGCATTGGGAGTTTCCTCCTGCTGCTTCAGATGCAGCATGTCTCCAACACGGTTCCAGGAAAGGAGCAAAGCGGAAGGAGTCTGGAGTGGGACTGGGAGGAGTGGAACTGGGTTGGAAACTTACAGAAGAAGGTGGGTGCTACTGCACATGTGGGTGGCGTGGAAGTACAGGACAGCTACCTTACTGGCATTATTAGCAGGGCAGAACATCTAGCTGACTGGTGCAGGATGGGCAGAGGGTCTTCAACCTCCAAACTCTCTCCCGTCCGAAGCAGTCTCACCTGTTTAATGCTGTGAGCAGATTTGTACCTTCCACATGGAGAAAATCAGTCCCATTAGAGACAGTGCCGTGAGGGCCTGGATGAGGACTCTCCTTGTTGGGTCTGACAGTCTCTTATCGCCCCCCTCCCCCCCCAAGAACCTTGTAGGTTCACTGCAAGGGGCCAGGATAGTTTTCTTCCTTACGGTTTATGAAAGCCAGCAGCCTGGCATTATTCCATTAGTTGGCTTTGCTGTCAGAGCCTTCATAGGTGTCACATTGCTCATGACCAGCTGAGTTCAGACTGCAGTGATATCAAGGATTACCTACGGAAATCAGCACTCAGGGCTTTAAAAATTAGGGTAAAGGTGGACAACAGATGACCCAGTCGCTGAGGGACATGAGAAATTCTGTGAGGCCTTCAAGCTGAGAATTCTCTCCACTAGAACCCAAAGGCCCAGAGAGATTCTTGGTGGCTGTGAACTGTGACCTCAATGGATCTGCGCCGCTTTACACCAGATGATGATTTGGCACACGCTCTGTTCATGGAGTCCATTTTACACCTGAGCATGCTGAGGCCTAGCCGGTTTAAGTGACATGTCAAAGGTCAAATACAGAATCCCCAGGGAAGGGAACCCAGGTGTTCCAGTCCCCAGTGCCCAGCTGTCAGAAGCACACAGCTGCCTCCCTCTATCTCTGCCCTGCTCCCTCGCACTCTATGCCAGAGGTGGTCTGAATGATTCCTGTTGCTGTTGTTTTTTTTAACGGCAAGATTGTAATTCTAGTTGGCATGGCGTGACATTTCATTGTTTTCAAAGACTTTGTGATTGGTGGTGGAATCAGTTTAAAAGAAACAGTCCTCCTTGCATTTGTGGGCCTGCCCAATGCATTGTTTCCAGGAAAAATTGGTGCATGAATAAAGCAGAGTATAACCTTTTGCTCTTGTAGCTGGCCTGGCATTTTACATCCCTGCTTCCATGGTGGCTTTGATTCTCTCTCTCACACACACACACACACACACACACACACACACACACATCTGCCTTGGCAGAAGAACTATTCTGTATGGGCATGTCCACACTAGGAAATTATTCTGAAATAATATCTCCCTAAATAACTGTTTTGAACTAGGGTATCCACACTGCAGGGAAGCCTCAAAATGAGCCCGAGGCTGGCTCCTTTAATGTGGACGTGCTACCTTGACTTAGAGCCCCAGGAAGCACTGAGGAGTAATTACAGAATGGACCTTGCTGGTTCCGAACGAGAAGATTTGCTGGACTGGGGAGGTCCCTCCTCTCCTGACCCTGGCTGCCACTAGGTTAGGGCTCCAGCCTAATCCCATTGCTGCCCCAGTCCCCCGCCCCGGTGCTCTCTAGATGCTGCCGCCCCACTGCTGCCGGGGCCGGAGCACCACAGTCAGAGCTCCACAGTCACCTGGCTCTGCAGCTGGGGCCAGAGCACCCTGGTCGCCACTGGGGCTGGAGCTCCACCATTGCCTCTGGGGCCAGAACTCCCTACTGTGCCACCTGCCCCACCTCCACATACCGCACACACATTCTGGGCTCCCAGCTGAGTCACTGGTGCCCCCTATGGTGCTCCTACCCCACCGCCAGACCTCCCAGTTCCTGAGCTCTGTGGTCCAGGAACATCCCTGTTTGGTGCTGGACCACGAATGTTGCCAGACCAGGGAGTCAAGGGAAGTATAATCTGTACTTTGAATGACTCTGGGGAATAGTTATTCCAAAATAGCAGCAGCAGAGCATCCATGCTACCGCCATTTCGAAATAAGCATTATTCTTTATGGAAAGCAGGAGTTATTATTTCGAAATAACCAGCCTGTTATTTTGAAATAACAGGTTTGGTAGTGTGGACACTCCACTTGTTATTTCAAAATAAGGGGAGTTATTTCAAAGGGTGTGTCTACACTGCACCCTTAGCTCAAAATAAGATATGCGATTTGCACTACACAAATTGTGCGTTTTATTTCAATTCTATTTCAAAATTTGGCGTATCTACACAGTACCAAATTTCGAGATAACACACTATTTCGAGATATCCCTTATCCCTCATGGAACGAGATTTACAGGGATGCTAAAATAGCAGGTCTGCTATATTTCACTATAGCAGACATGTTCAAAAGACTCGGGGTACCCCTGACTTCTGACCACCCGAGTCATGACCCCCCACACTTACAACCATTTTTGTAAGTGTGGAAGGGGCAGAAACCCCCCGACTATCGTAAATGAGGGTTCGAGTTATGATGCTCCCAACTTGCAATGCTTCCCTGGGAACCAATTGCGTCGCAAGTCGGGGGCTGCCTGTATTTTGGGATACCTCTGGTATCCTGAAATATCCTTACAGTGTAGATGTACCCAAAATAACTTCCTAGTGCAGACGGGGCTATGCGTGCTGTTTTTCCAACTGACAGATGAAACTGAATCAAACTGGACAGGTAAGAAATGGCATGATGCATGAGAGAGAAAGCAGGTCTGCGTCACAGGTTACATTAAATATTACTGCTAATAGGATAATTGAACTGAGATGTATTCATGCGCCTGGTGCTCGTTTAACCCTCTACCCCTTTAGAACACTCCACCAGTGCAAAGGGGTCTTAAAGTGACTTCCAATTACATTCATACCTACTGGAAGGTGTTACAAAGGGACATTATGTAAATGAGCAGCTGGCCATGTATATTTAAAATAAATAGATGGACGCATAAAAATAATAACCTCCATTATTACAGCAGGCTGCAGTATGAGTGGCAGGGGAACGGCTACCACAACAAAGCTTGACACCAGTGATAATAAAAGAGGGAACTAAACCAAAGAGAACACTCCAGTCTGCTGGGTTTCAAGCCCTTAATCAAATTTGACTCCTACCACTGCAGCTGCAAAAGAAATGTTTCTAGCCGCCCATTAATTTCCATACAATAACCCTCTAATGGGGGAGTTGCTGGGGAGAGGAGGGCGATCAATCTGCTGTAATGACACACGGGAGACCAAGGGAAAATGCAAACTTGGAGCAATTTCATGGCAGGTGCAACCTTGGAAAGTGTGGCCATTTTTCTAAGTTAATTTGTTCCCTTGATATGTTTGAAATCCATATTTGTACTTTAAGGGTCTAAAATGCAAGATGATTAAAAAATATAACCAGATTGTTGTAAGCTTTTCAACTGTATCAGGTGATGCATTAGTACCCCTCCACTCGCTCCTTAGAGCCAGGACAGCTAGATATCTTTTATCATTTGCTGCCAAAAGACAGGCTGGGATTGTTTATTCTCCCTCGAGCCTGCTATCTTTAGCCTGTCCATTCACTTCTCTAGCTCTACACTTGTTTGTCCATTAGCTGAATCGATCCCGGTAGCATGGGATATAATAATAAATAATAATAATAATAATTAATAATTAGTAACAACATAGTGATGATGATGAGTGGGATTTTTAAAGAAATTTAAGTGACTCAGCCCAATTCTTATGTACTTTGGGTGCCTAAGAATCTCTCTTGCCAGCATAATTAAACCACCCCCGATGAGAGGTGGTAGCTATGGTTGGAGGAGAGTGTCTCCTGATGACTTTGCACTGTCCACACTGGCACTTTTGTTGGTGAAATTTATTTTGGGTAGGGGCAGTGTTCTCTGTAAGCTGAGTGCTTGGGCGGCTGCCCAGCTTAGATTCAGGTGCTGCCCAGTGGATTAGCAGAGGCCCACAGCTCCTCATAGTGGACAACACGTGTTTCTATTGGTGGTACACATCTGCACATTCCTCAGTGCATATAACTAAATTTATTCCACCCAAGGATGGAAAAACTTAGAGGGAACCTTGGTTAGGTGTGTGGTTTTTACACTCTAACCGGCAAAAGTTTTGCAGTCCAAAGTGCTACTGTGGACAAAGCCTAATACTAATTAGCACTTGTATGATGCAAGCATGCACAACGTGTAAGGCCCAGATTCTGCAGGCCTGATTCGCTTTGCTTCTAATTCTCCTTTTACACCTGAGTTGCATGTCGATGCAGTCTAAAGCAGATTTAAAGGAAGTGTAAATTATGATTTCAAGGGTTTTATGCTTCCTAAAGTAGCATAAAGTGGTTCCTTTGTAAATGAGAATCAAACCCTTGGGCTTCGTCTACACTACAGGCTTTTTGCGCAAGAACGGCTGTTCTTGTGCAAAAACTTGTCGGGTGTCTACACGCATGAGCGTTCTTGCGCAAGTAAATTTACAGTACAGCGTTGGAAAACAGGGCTTCTTCTGGAAGAGTTATTCCTCTCCCCACGAGGAATACGCCCTCTTGCGCAAGAGCTCTTTCACAAGAAGGCAGTGTAGACAGGCAACATGATTTTCTTGCTCAAGAAAGCCCTATGGCTAAAATGGCCATCAGAGCTTTCTTGCGCAAGAGACCGTCCACACTGCCATGGGCGCTCTTGGGCAAAAGCACATGGCAGTGTGGACGCACTCTTGTGGAAGACCTTTTGCACAAGGACTCTTGCGCAAAACAGTTCTTGCGCAAGAAGCCTGCAGTGCAGACGTAGCCCTGGAGTAGAAACCTGGTTCTCTGAGTTGTCCCACAGAAGTAGCTATGCCAGCCCAACCCCGGGGTGTAGCTACAATCTACAGTGATGGAAAGGGGTCTTCCATTGCTGTAGCAACACCTGCTCCTTGAGTGACAGTAGCTAGTTTGATAAGCATTATTGCACTGGCTCATCTGCATCTCTCCCAGGGTTAGGCTGGAATAGTTATGGCACTCTAGGAGGTTTTCACGCTCCTGAGCTATGTCCAGGTGTAGACCAGGTTTGGGACCTCTCGCAGAATTAGTTACTCCTGAAGATGAGCCAGGGCATTAGTATCCAGCCCTAACTTGGGGCCCGGTCCTGCAATTGACAGCATGAATGCAGGCTGTTTGCAGCCCCTAACTGCTCTGAGCTCCGTATGTATAAACTCAATCTGCTTCCCTGCAGAAGTAACTCCCGGACACGCTGTGCCTCAGAGACAGCCCTCTGAGTCAGAAATGTCTCTGCTGAGTGGTTCCCTTGAAGTCATAGGCTCCTGGGGAGAAATACACGGAAGCCATTTTCTGCACGATCTATAAGCAGATCACAGAAACAGGACCAGTCGCACGAGGAGGCGCTACTCAATATCATTGCGGGTTGCAATATTGAATGTTCAGTGGGCATGTGATTCTTGCTTTGCCCATCTGCTGCATGCTAAATCAATGAAAGTTCTGTTGCCTTATGACTCAGATCTGTTTTCTCACCGGTTTGCAGCCGCCTTGTTAGGTGAGCTCGCTTTTTGGCTTATGTCACAATTAAATTCAGCTCAAAATCCTCCATGGAAGTTGCCCTTGCTCCCTCCATGCTTACGCTAAGGTCAAATTGGTCTTGAATTTGAAATGGGCTGATCATGAGGCCAGTGGAGTTATTCTGGATTTTCTCCTGTAATCTGGAGCAGAATGAATGTGGATTAAAGAAAAAAAAAGTTTAGGTGAGTTAGAAGCACGTTTGCATTCCATCATGATTTTAACTATGTCTACACTGTGAGCTGGGGTGTGAGTTTTCCTGCTTGTGTACCCATACTCATTGTAGCTCAATGAAAGCCAGCACACATATAAAGAACAGTAGGGACCCAGTAGCGCAGGCTGTGGCTACAGAGGTGCAGCTGAGCCCTGCCAAGTACAAACTCACCTGCAAATGGAGGGCACACATCTATGTACACTCACACTGTCATCAAACAACTTGCAAGTGTGTGTACATGTAACACCAACACACAGAACAAAACCTGGGACCTCTGGAGCTTAGCTCATGAGCCTCTACGGCTTGAGCTAAAAGCTCTCAGCTAAGGCTGTAGATCAGTGTTTCTTAAACTTTTTAAGACCGAGGAACACCAAACAATAATTTTTTTAATGAGGAACACCAAGGATTTTTTGTTGAGAAAAAAAAAAGGGGGGGGGGGAGCTATTGAGCCCTTTAAAGGTGGCCATTTTGAATTCTGTTGTTCTCCGTGGCACACCTCCAACTGCCTTGTGGCACACTGGTGTACCACGGAACACAGTTTAAGAAACGCTGCTGTAGAGCAAACTTATTCTCCCTCTGGCTGTGGGTGGTCTCAGTGCCACCACATGGGACAGTGAACCACACCCAGTAGGTGTGTGGGTTACTTACACAATCAGGGGAAGAATACCCTTAGCTCGTAGTGTAAGCAGAGCTTAAGACCCACTTTTTAAGAGGTATTTGGGGATCTTTAGTCACATCCATACCAAGACGATTTTGAATTTAAAGGGCACCTACATTTTTTTCTGAATTTTTTGAAAATTCCACCTGGAAGCCCTAAATTAGCCTTCTCTTTACCCTTCACTCTGAAATATGTCATAATGTCTTTGATCTCGCTTACTATCTATTTTCATAGCCAATCCCATTCCTTTGCATTGAGTGTTTTTTTTTTTTTAATTTAAAGATTAGCTCTGACACCTGGACTAATCCTACACTTTGGTAAGGTCGACACTAGACCTGGAAGGTTGGCTTAAGGCACATAAGTTGGTTTACCTTAAGTCAAGCTTGGTGGCATCCCCACAATGGGAGGCCGACAAGAGCAAACATTCCCAACAACTTCCCTTACTCCTCACTGCTGCAAAGAGTATAAGTGCCGGCCAGAGCTGCCCTCAGCATTCGATTTATAGGTCTACATTAGACCCGCTAAATTGAACGCCAGAACGTCGATCTCTGGCATGGAGAGTGAAGACATGCCCTTAATCCCAAACACCACTCAGAATTCCACCCTTGAGAGAGGATTCCTTCAGTGATATAAATGTACACGTGCTGCTCCTCTGTCATGAATCACATCAAATGCCAACCAATGGGTTTGCCTTGTTTCTCTCTATTATAAGCGCAGCAACAATCCTCAGGGATCTTGGATGTTCACAAGTTCTGTTTCATGCTGAAGCAAAGTCACTTCCTAGCTCTTTAACTAGATAACCCTTGTAATATATTTTCACTGTTATTGAATTGGAAACACATGGTGCTATCTGCAGCACATCCATCTTATCTACTGCTGTTTCAGTATGTTACTTAGTACCTATACTATCAAGGTAGCTGTGTGTTCCATGTTCTTCACGATGGTTTTCTGAGTGCTTAGCTCTGTCATACTTGCCCATGTAGAACGGAACACACACACAGCTTGCTCCTTGGGCAGAACCGAGGAGAGATCCAGTCTGTCAGGCTTACTGAAAGCAAGTAGTCCTTTATTCCTCAAACAGGAGTACTGTTGGAGGAATGAAGTACTTATTCTAAGGAGTAAGGGATTACTGAATGTCAGGAAAAGTGGCAGATTTAGGACTCCTATTAATAAGACAGAAAAAAAAGGCAAAAGCTAGTGTCTGAAAGGTATAGTTAGAAAAATTCAGATTGAAAATTAGGCACAACTTTTTAACAGTGGGAGCAAATCAATTGCTGAAATAGATGATTGGGAGATAGGATAGATCCTCCATCACTTGGAATCTTTAAATGGAGATTGGATATCTTTTTCAAATAGTTCCACTGCAACTTAGGGTATGTCTACACAGCAGAGCTAAAGTCAAATTAAGCTACGCAACTTCATCTACATGAATTGCGTAGCTGAAGTCAAAATAGCTTAATTAGGCTTTTGGTGCTGTCTACACAGCAGGAAGTCAAAGGAAGAACACTCTTCCTTTGACTTCCCTAACTCCTCGTGACATGAGGGTCACCATGAGTTGGAGTAAGAAGTCCTCCAGCTCAACATTATTTAGAAATAACGGCTTGTAGTGCAAACGTGTACTGCATTATTTTGGATAACATCAGTTATTCCAAAATAATGCTGCTATGTGGACGTACCCATATTGGGCTTGGCACAGGGATCACTGGATGAAATTATCTCACCTGTGTTAAGCAGAATGTCAGACTAGATAGTCATAATTGCCCATGCTGGCCTTAAAATCCACTATTCTATTAATGAAACCCTAAGGCTCGGCTTTTCAGTGGCATAAAGGGCAGCAAAGAGCTTAACTCCCATTGAAAGTCAGGAGGATTTGGTTAACCCTACTAATATATTTAAATAACTTCCATAGGCATATTTGAAAAATCCCATCCTAAATGTTGATTTTTTAACTTTGATCATAGCATCAATTCCATCAAATTGAATTAGTTCTGTCACAAAAGCTCCAAATATAGCGAAATGAAGCATCTATGAACTCTATAGGGTCTATAAAATCATGACTGCTGTGGAGAAAGTAAATAACGAAGAGTTATTTACTCCTTTCCATAACACAAGAACTAGGGGTCACCAAATGAAATTAATAGGTAGCAGGTTTAAAACAAACAAAAGGCAGTTTTTCTTCATGCAACACACAGTCAACCTGTGGAACTCCTTGCCAGAGGATGTTGTGAAGACCAGGACTTTAACAGGATTCTAAAAAGAACTAGATAGCACTGATGGACCTAACTTCCATGAATTTGATCAATCAGGATGGGTAGGAATGGTGTCCCTAACCTCTATCTGTCAGAGGCTGAAAATGGGTGACAGGGGTGGGATCACTTGATGATTCCCTGTTATGTTCATTCCCTCTGGGGCACCTGGCATTGGCCACTGTCGGCAGATAGGATACTGGATTAGATGAACTTTTGGTCTAACCCAGTATGGCCGTTCTTATGTTCTGATCTGTACCTAGAAGTCTAATTCACAAAACAGTATGGAGGAGGAACAGAGAGGGCAGGTCTAAAGAACCCATAAGAGATACTGTGGTTTCCAATTTTTTGGGGAGTTCATCTACTTTCATTACTATATTTTGAGTGCTTCCCCTGGGTTGTTTCCATATTCTATCCAGTGATTGAGGAAGAGAATACTTCCTCCCATCTATCAAATATGTATGGCTCTGTATTGCCGATGAGCTACAGAGCTGAGCTATACAGCTGAGCAGCCTGAATGATAATGCTTCTTGGTCTTGTTCAGTGAAGATCAAATATGTGAAAGCTAGCACAGAAATCAGGGCCTCCCTGATTTCATGAAGAACATGCACCTTTAATCAGGTAGATCTTTTATCTTTCCCCTATAGCTTTTATTGCTTGTCTTCCCACAAGATGACAAAACTTCTGGCTGTCCACCCAAAGGTAAAAATCTGTGAAAGGCAATTCAATTTCACAGGCTATGAAGTTATATGTCCACTTTTTGCATTCTTCTCCTTGTGTTTGTTATGTCAAAGAAATCGCGAAGGTGGCAATTTATATTTTGTCTCTTGGTGATTATTATTTAACCCCACTTTTCTTTCCACGTTGCTTCCCTCAACGAGGAGTCACCTCTTTTTGCCTATCAGGCCTCAGAGACACATGCTAGCTTTCTTTTCTCTGACTCTAGTAAAACACTCGGCCCCAATCATGCAAGGACGTAACAAGAGAGAAAATGAACCACAGCTGCTTTTCCCTAACGGTCCCCACACCATGGGTGCGCTCCTCATTCCTCTTGTCGAATGTTCCTCCATCACCTGGTACCATTTAGGAGAATTGCTTAAAAAATAAACAAACAAACTGGTTAGCTCCCTCCCCAACCGGGGTGGAGGAGGACAGTTGCTTGGGAGCCTGGCAATTCTAAGTTTCCCAGGGCTCCTGGCTGCTGCCACTGCCACTACAGTAGCAGAGGTGGAGGTCTGAGCCCTGGGCCTTCTAAATTGCTTCCAGAACACTGCACTGCTTGCACTGGGTGGCTCTGAGAGCTGGAGGGCACCGTGCTCTGGGTGGCCGGACGGCTGGCTGCCCCCGTCCATTTCCCTTCCACCTGAGGCCCCCCCTTCTAGGCGCTTGGAGCCTCCCCTTACTCTCCTCCCCACACACACATTGCCCAGGGGCCCACAGAGGTTATCAGTGCCCTTGAGACTGGTAAATTACTTCATTTATTCGCCACCATTAACTAAGCTCAGTGCAGTAATCACTGGGTGAAATTTTAGGTCTCAAGTCATGCAGAAGGTTGGACCAGGTGATCAGAATGGCCCTTTCTGGCCTTGGGATGTATGAATTGATGCCTGTGTGTGCTTTGTCCACTTCTAACGGCTGTTCCACATCCATGGCAAGAGCCTACTACTGGTGCCAGCTGAATAAGGAGATAAGAACATAGGAACAGCCATGCTGGGTCAGACCAAACATCTGTCTAGCCCAGAATCCTGTCTGTTGACAGTGGCCAATGCCAGGTGCCACAGAGGGAGGGATCCCAACAGGTAATCCTCACATGATCCCTCCCCTGTCTCCCACTTCCAGAGAAACAGAGGCTAGGGACACCATTCCTACCCATCCTGGCTAATAGCTATTCATAGCATCATAGAACTGGAAGAGACCTCATGAGGTCACCAAGTCCAGCCCCCTGCCCAAGGCAGGACCAATCCCAACTAAATCATCCCAGCCAGGGCTTTGTCAAGCCGAGACTTAAAAACCTCTAGGGATGGAGATTCCACCCCCTCCCTAGGGAACCCATTCCAGTGCCTCACCACTCTCCTAGTGAAACAGTTTTTCCTAATATCCAACCTAGACCTCCCCCACTGTAACTTGAGACCATTGCTCTTTGTTCTGCCATCCATCACTAATGCGAACAGCCTCTCTCCATCCTCTTTGGAACCTCCCTTCAGGAAGTTGAAGGCTGCTATCAAATCCCCCCTCACTCTTCTCTTCTGCAAACTAAACAAACCCAAATCCTTCTGCCACCCCTCATAGGTCATGTACTCCAGCCCCCTTATCATTTTTGTCGCCCTCCGCTGGACCCTCTCCAATGCATCCACACCCTTTCTATAGTGGGGGGCCCAGAACTGGACACAGTACTGCAGATGTGGCCTCACCAGAGCTGAATAAAGGGGAATAATCAATTCTCTAGATCTGCTGGCAATGCTTCTCTTAATGCAACCTAATATGCCATTAGCCTTCTTGGCTACAAGGGCACACTGTTGACTCATATCCAGCTTCTCATCCATGTCATCCCCAGGTCCTTTTCTGCAGAAATGCTGCTTAGCCAGTTGGTCCCCAGCCTGTCACAATGCTTGGGATTCTTCTGTCCCAAGTGCAGGACTCTACACTTGTCCTTGTTGAACCTCATCAGATTTCTTGTGGCCCAATCCTCTAATCTGTCCGGGTCACTCTGGACCCTATCCCTGCCCTCCAGCGTATCTACCTCTCCCCCTAGCTTAGTGTCATCCATGAACTTGCTGAGGATGCAATCCATTCCCTCCTCCAGGTCATTCATAAAGATGTTGAACAAAACCGGTTCTAGAACAGATCCTTGGGACACTCCGCTAGAAATGGACCACCAACCTGACATCGAGCCATTGATCACTACCTGTTGGGCCTGACAGTCTAGCCGTTGATGGACCTAAACTCCATGAATCTATCTAGTTCTTTTTTGAACCCTGTTAAATCATGGCCCATGCTTGGATTTGCTCTGTGGTGGATCTCTAATACATGAGATGGAACACAACATGAAATCCAAGGGTGCTGGAATTGGCAATCAGGCGCCAGGGTGCTAAAATAAAGTGCGGGGAGACAATGAGGCTGGATGTACGACTGGCACTAAATCCAGAATTGCCACAAGGCCACAAAAGCTCCGTATAATGGGGATCAGGGTCTCCAGGCTAATTCCTCCCCTGGTATGAATTATTGTGTTCTGTTCACATCAGTGGTGATGATTTACAGGAGGAGAAGGTCTGGCCCTGAGTCTGATCCACCAGTGATGGCTTTATTAATGAGGCATATTCGAACAAGGTGTTACTAACTGGCCAATCTGAATTAGAAAGTAAAGCACGGGTGTATGCTGAAAACCAGTACCTTTGTCTAACAGTGAGAACAGGTCACAGTACTAGTTGTATCAATTAATCTCAGGAGAATGACTAATGGATCCAGCAGGGCAGAAGAGACATTACCCTGAACAATTTTGAAAACAAACTGCAGATGCTGTTTCTGGAACCTCTATCATTGCTCTGTCTGTTCACATATCAAGTATGAAAAGAAAACACCTTGATTTATTCAACTACCATCTGTTGGTTCAACATGCTCTGGTGATCTATGCAGTAGATATGCCCCTAATCACCCTCATGTGGGCACTATATCAGAGACATTTAGGACATAATGAGTTAAAGTGGATATATGGGAGAACCTGGACATGAGTAAAGATAGGAGAAGAATCTCATGGCAATTTCAGCTCTGCATTCTATTGTAACCTCTTCAGTGGAAACAACAGTGAGTTCAGGCTGGGCCAGGAATGTTTTGGAGAGGTACAAAAATGTTATTTAATTGTACTTATGATGCAAAGTTGGAATCCAGGCATTTGTCCCTCTGAAGAATAGTTTTGGAAAAGAGACCCGACTTTGATTGCATTTTGGATGATGGCTAGTGGTTAAAGCAGGACTGGCACTGGGAGTCAGGATGCCTGGGTTTTGTTCCAAGCTCTGGAAGGATATTGGGGACACGTAACTAGAGCAGGGTGCATTAGTACTTAGGGCTCTTTGGTTTTATTATGTATCTCTGCCTGAGATTCTGTACCATGATCCAAACACAAGTCATGCCCTGTCTCTGAGATTTAGCTCCCTGCATTGTAACATGGGCTCTGGATCTCAACCTACTTCTCAGAAACATTGTAAGGGTTTGAAAGGAGTATTTGTAGGAGTGGATGATGGTCGTGCTAAGGGAATACAGGCTGTTATTACCACATCTCTGTATTCAGGCCGTATTTGCCCCTTTGAGCTCCTTCCATCTCCTTTTCTGTGAATGAGAAAATAAACGTTGGATTAAATATAGGAGAATCATGCAACTGAGTTTCAAATAACATTGAAAAACACAAGTGAAATAACTTCTGTTTATTCCTCCCCGCCAAAAAGAATCCCAGTGCTGAAATATGCATATTGTGATTTTGTGGATTGTTTAGACCTTCATTCTTTCATCTCCAGCACACAAACTTCCACCTAGAACATTATGTAATTTAATTAGAGTTGTGGAATGATTCTATTGCAGTCACACTCGGTTAAGCTGAGTCAGTTTGTAGATTTCACTGTCATTGCGGTTGAAACAAAATATACGTTACACTGGCAATCTAATCTTCTGTGCATATTATGAGAATAATTACCACTGAAGTCTTTCAGAGCACCAGAAGTCCGGATTGTCCTGGTACAGCTGCAAAATGCTTTACTTTGCTCATTAGCCGCATGAAAGTAAAACAGAAATCGACTTCACATCCAGTGGGGGACTAAACTGCTCCTGGAAATCCACCAGGTGTCAAGAGTAAATACATCTCATGGTAAGTTGAACGTAAGGTGCACATCTTTCTCTCCTTAGTGGCCCGGTGTAAGATGGATTTGGGAGGGTATGTCTTGTTAAGCTCCTAGGGAAGCAGCCATTCCAAATATTGAAGCCGGTATGAACTGAGTCCCTTATTTGCAGTGTTACTCCTGGAGCTTGAGTTATCACAGCAAATTCCTTGACCAATTCCTTGAGGCTGCGGACCAGGCCTGTGCAAGGGGGTAGTATATGAGGAAGGTGAAAGGAGAAAATAAAAAGCAATCCTCTCCCCGAGCAAGCTTGTACTCAGAGTGGGTTTCAGTGAGAAGCACAATCACTCAGCACCTGCTAGACTAAACCTCACAGGGTCCTGAACCTCCTTGTGTAAGGCCTAAGGCCCAGTCTAGACAAGACCCAGAAGGTCAGATTTAGAGTCACAACTCCAGCTATGTAAATAATGTAGCTGGAGTCGATAAAGTGGCTACATCTAGACTACAGGCTTCTTTCAGAAGAGATCTGAAAAAACTTCCGAAAGAGAGCGTCCACACCGCAAAAGTGCATCGAAAAAGTGATCTGCTTTTTTGAAAGAGAGTGTCCAGACTGAATGGACACTCTCTCACATGTAAGCTGTGATTGCTATGGGCGGAATGACCACCAGGGCACCTGTGCTTTTTCCTCTTTCCTCTTCTTTCAAAAGAACTCCCTCTTCCCCGTCCACACATGCCTTTTTGCGAGAGACCTCTTTTGCAGAAAGGCTTCTTCCTCATAGAATGAGGATTACCAAAACCAGAAAAAAAACCCTCTTTCTTTCGATTTTCTTGCAAAAGAATGCAATTGCAGTGTGGACGTTTCTCAAGTTTTGTCAGAAAAACGTCCATTTTTCCAACAAAACTCTATAGTGTGAACATACCCAGTGGGAAGTCAATGGGAGCAAACATTCTTGTCGACTTCCCTGACTCCTCACATATCGAGGAGTACCAGCACTGACAGGGGCGCCCTCAGCCTTTGATTTAGCAGGTCCTTACTAGACCTGCTAAATCGAATGCCAGAAGATCAATCTCCGACACACTAAATATAGACATGGCCTATGTCTGTAGCCATATTGGAAGGCCTAACACCTAAGGCCTTCATCTGCAGCCAGACTGAAAAAGCAGCAGCCATTAGCTGTACAGCAGAGAGTCCCATTCTCACATTTCATCTCAATTGCATTAAAATGGTTTCATACCAGGCTGTTAAGAAGGAAACCCCATTCTAATGGCACCCACTAGATAAAGAAACAGCTCTCAAGATGGTTAAAGAAAACTTAGTTTGACAGCATCTTGTCTGGCAAGAAACTACTTATCAATAGTTGAGGTTGTGGAATCCTTATTCTGATTATGGTCTTCACTTTCCTATTGTTTGATCTCTGTTTGTTTTTTAATTATTTCTGTCTGCTGTATAATTAATTTCACTAGGTGTAAATCAATTAAGGTGGTGGGGTATGAGTGGTGAGAAAATTCAGTTAGCATTGATTAGTAAAATGTTAGTAAAATAATTGGTTAAGGAATAGCTAAGCAGGACTCAAGTTTCACTCTATAAACTGGGCCCCAAAAGGAAGTTCTTTGGGAACCAACTCCAGGACACAATTCCAAGATCAGAGCTGCCAGCCCTCCTCTGTGCCAATGACACTGCAGAAATTGCAGCCCCCCAGATGGACCTGATCCTGATTGGCCAGTGAGACAAGTTCATCTGTCTCATTGGGAGTGGTGAGCGCTGTATGCTTAGCTTGTGGGTTCTGGTTTTGGGGACTGTTACTAAATTGAGATTAAGTAGGATATTACTGTGTAACACCTTTCGCTGGTAAAAGACCCTGCAAACCTGTAGAGCGTAAGATCACACCTGAATCCTAGAAATGGTTGAAGGTGGGTCCCCATATTGAGAGGGATAGGTCTGAGCCCTAGGAACGGGTGAGGGTGGATGCCTCTAGAGTGGGCTAATGGCAAAGAATTTTGTGTGGGTAACACAGGCACCTCTGCAACCCCAGGCAGTGCTGGGTATGTGCCCAGCATTTCCCTCTTTCAGCACTGTCCCTTGGATGTTTACAGCAACGTGGCCGGGTGTTGCACACGGGCAGGCTGTGGTTTCCATGACAGAGTCGTGTTGCTGATGTGTGAGCACTGTCATTAATATCACGGAATCCTGGGCAAGCCGGGAGGGACTCGGGTCTCATGGGCTGACCTCCCCAGCAAGAAGAAAATAGCCTGCTTTCCTCTGAAAGGAGCAGGCTCTGGTGACAGATTCTCCAAACTGTCTTTAAGAAAGTATGAGTTTCTATAGCCCTCAAATCAAAGGTGCCATTTATGGGGAGATAGAAAGATCTGTAGGCCCCCCTAAAGTTTGAACCCCTGGATTTCATACCTGAGGTCTGCTTAAAGCACATGCCTTAGCTCCAGAGCAGCTTTTCTCCCCTGTTCCCAGCTTGGCCCTTGGGGAGGAAGTTTGTTCATAAACAGAGGTAGGATGGGTGATTAAGATAGCCAATAGCTTGTCATTCAGGTAATTGAAGGATCATTAAATGAGGGTACTACACTTAAAAGATACAAAAAAAAAAAAAAAAAGAATAGGAATAAGTAGTATTGTGCTCCAGGGGTCTGCATTTGGAGCCCTGCAGTTCAATTTACTCATAAAAGATGTCGGAAAAGGGGTAAAAAGTGAGGTGGCAAAATGTGCAGCTGATACAAAATGCCTCAAAATAGTTACGTCCAAAGCTGACTGCAAAGAGTTACAAAGGGATCTCATGAAAATGGGTGATTGGGCAACACAAGGGCAGGTGGAATTCAATGTTGATAAATGCAAAGTAATGCACATGGAAGAATATAATCCCAACCATACATACAAAAATGATAGGGTCTAAAATAGCGGTTACCACTCAAGAAAAAGAGATCTTGGAAGCATTGTGGATAGTTCAGTGAAAACATCTGCTCAGTGTGCAGTGGCAATATAAAAAGCTAATAGTAATTCGGGAATCAATAGGAAAGGAATAAATAATAAAACAGAAAAATATCATATTGGCTCTATATAAAGTCATGGCATGCCCACATCTTGAATACTGCATGCAGATCTGGTCACCCCATGTAAAAACATATATTAGATTTGGAAAAGGTACAGAGAAGGGCACCAGAAATGATTAGGGGTAAGGAACAACTTCCATATGAGGAAAGTTTAAAAAGTCCAGGACTTTTCAGCTTGAAAAAGAAATGACTAAAGTGGGGGGAGGGGGAAACATATGTTAGATGAATGGTGTGGAAAAACTGAATACGGAAATTATACTTACTCCTTCACTAACAAGTAGCTGACCCAATGATATTTATAGGCAGCAGATTTAAAACAAAAGAAATTATTTCTTCACGGTCAAGTCAGGGAATTCTTTGCCAGGGGATGGTGGAAAGGCCCAAACTAAAACAAGGTTCCATTAAGATCAAAATAAATTCAAGGAGGTTAGGTCCATCAATGACTTCTAGCTAGAATGGGAAGGGATGGCGTCCCTACCTTCTGTTTGCCAGAAGCTGGGAATGGGAAATGGGGATGGATCACTTGATGATTCCCTGCTTTGTTCATGCCTTCTGAAGCAACTGGCATGGGCCACTGTAGAGAAACAGGATATTGGGCCAGACGGACCTTTCCTCTGACCCAGCATGGCCATTTTGATGTTCTTATATAGATCCTCGATGTATATGCCCTCTGCTGTACCCCCCTAGACTTCACTACAGTCTCAGAGATGAGACAGAGGTCAGGAGTCCTGACAATCTCTCTCTCTTCTCAGAGTGAATAATGAAGTAAGAATATATATTCAAATTTTAAGATTGACCAATGTCCCTTAAGTGACTTGCCACAAGATGCCAGAATATGTTAGTAATAGAGCTGAGTGGATCTAATATTTCATTTTCTTTTTTTGTAGAGGAATTAGATACAGTGCTCCTGTCAGCTAACTGCTATGTCATCTGTCCAAAAAACCCAACAAACAAAAACAATCACAAAAAACCCCAAACAACCTAGAGTTCTCCAGTACTTAGCAGCTTCTGGAAAGAAGTGATGTGTGTGTGTGGGGAGGGCAGAGGGGGTAGGTTCACTCCCTCCCCATTTGCTACTTGGCTTGAACTTGGCTTATCCAATCTCAAATGTCCTGTTTCCCGGGAAAGTGATGCCAGACTGATGGTGGGTATACCATTCCACCTGTGATTTGGACAGTAACATCCTGGGTCCCTGCCTAGGTGGGGTTGAAGCTGCTGTCCTCCATTTGCTTCCCCCTGCTCTCACTTCGCTCTCCCATCATGGCATACACAAATCGCCCTCCCACCAAAATCTGAAATGGCACCCATGCCTGAAATACTGCAGCTGGATGTTTAAAGGAGCTGGGTAAATGAGCCATTAAAACATTTGCAATTATACATGCTATGGGGATATGCATAGCTTTTCTTTACATCTATGGCAGGAAGGAGGGACCATTGGGAAAGTGTAGGCAGATATGCTACCGTGAAACAGAGAGTCGCCTTAGGAATAACAGATTTTCCTTTTTGTAATAAAGTTCAAGTGTTAGAAGAAAGCAGATCTCTCTGTGATTCTTTACTATTGTCATATGACACATACTCAGGTGAAAGGAATCCACTATCATGCTTCGAAGCACATTGCTATAGTGATCAGGAAGTAATATTTGCCCTCTCCCCACAGATGTTCAGAATTGCACATAGTAGGCGCATTATGGGAGATTTCAGCCTGCCTCTGCAAATATCACAAGAGAGGGGATCTCAGGCTAGATGGACTGATGTTCTCATCTGAAATAGAAATTTAACCTAGATGCTATAGGAAATACGTGCCTGGTTCCCCTCATTTCCTTTCTGTTAAATATCACCACAACTTCATTTTTGTATAGTAAAAATAATATAGAAAATGGGGACAGCAGCTCTGCCTGGGAAGAGAGAAGAGGATGTTTTCACAGTGACAGCTAGAACACGTCTGGGATGGTTCCTGACCTCCCAGAGGAGAAGACAACTGATTGCTAGGGAGAGACCATTTCCCTCTCTGGAATGATGAAAATCACAACTAGCCCCCTGTAGTTCCAGAATGCTACACATCCACCCAGATCTATTCGCAACACCTCACTAGTGATTGAAAACAACAAGCTATCGACGTGTGTGAACTTGTATGAAGTTCCCTGTGCCCCTCTGTATTTAAGGAGCACTGTATTTGTAGTGAATGAGGGTCCACAAGGGAAGTGCAGACCCTTGTTCACAACAATCATCTCGTCTGCTTCAGAACCTCCCCTGTAACTTTAGTTATGGTGTTCAAGGACTAACTGGTATGTCTGTACTACAGTTCAACACCTGCTCCTGACCCATGTCACTGACTTGGACTCTCGGGGCTTAGGCTGGGAGGCTGTACGCACTTGTGATGTGCATACCTGAGCTGGAGCTGGAGACTGGGCTTTGAGACCCTTTGTCCTTCTGGTCCCCCTCCAAAGCCCACCGTCTCCAGGGAGGGCAGCTCACAAACCCCAGACATCTACTTATTTATTTATCTCTACTTATTATCCTCTACGTCAATTCGTTACCATGGGCCTTTTGGGGTTGTCTGTCACATTTGTTATTTCCATCTTATCCCGTTACTCAGTCTAGTCTTAACCAGTTATTTTAGGGTTTTCCAAGTAATGATGGACCTGCTAAGGCTGAGGCTCTTCTTGGAGGAGGTCCCCATGAAAAGTCCCTCCATCTTACCTTCTATCCAGGTGAAAGGTCCTGAACGTATGCAAGTTGTCTTTGCTATCTGGATGAAAGGTGCCAGACAAAAATACTAACTTTGCCTTAGCTCAGCATACATGACATGGTCTGTAAGACCCTGTATATTGTGTTATAGCCAAACTGCCAATATAAAAGTACCAGAACTTATGATAATAAACGTATCATCGAAACCACGAGGAAATAAATCGATATATCTATAGGCAAGCAAGCAGGTTAGCCCTATAGGCCACAAGACTGATAGCCCCTGTGCATGATGTTCTCTCTTGAGCTGCAGACACAGAGAGAAGCATATAAGCTTCCTCTCCAATGCTCTGGAAGAACCTCCTCCCATGTTGAGAATGGAGATCGTACACGCCCATATCCTCTCTCTTGAGAGTCATTATCAGTGGTGGTGGCTTTTCTGACAGGAACTGGAGTGTGATGTATGTGGGCCTATGAGAACCAGACACCCACCCTGTTAGATTGAGAGAGAGTGGGGCTACAGATCCTGGCTTCAAATCCAATCAGTGACCCACCAGCAGAGTCACGGCAGTGACACATGCGTGGTAGGACTTCATGGAACACCCACTATCAGCAACATACGACAGGCCTTTTATCTTACTGAGTTTTCCAGCTTTATCCGTGCCATGTGCTCTCCCCTCCCCACACAGTGACTTCTTCATCGACAGCCCAGAGCAGGCTAAGTGCACTGAATAGGTCACTCCATCATGCCAGGGAATATCATCTTCTTCTTGAGGCGCTGGGCATTCAAACTGCTGCTATCCATGATTCAGAAATCCTCTCATTGGATGGTCTTTAGGGAAGATATCCCTTAGGGAGGAAGTGGGGAGAAGAGGGGAAGTATTTCCATTTCCATAGCAAGATCTTATTTGGCAGCAATAAATGAGCAACTTTCAAGCCTCAAAGGTGATTAATTTCTCACTGGAGCTGTCACTGCGGCTGTCACAGCCTGACAATCCTGACAGAAGTGTCATTTATAATGTCACAAGCCTATTACACATAAATGTCATTACACAATTACGCTGGGGAGGAAGAAAGGCTCATTGGGGGAACAATATGTGATATTGAGTCAATTACCTACCTTAACATTATTGTTCTGTTTTCCCCCCTCCTACAATTACAGTGTGTCTGATTTGTTCATCTGCGTAAATTACCAATTATTTGTACTAGCAATATTATGAGGCAGCCAGGGGAGGATTTGTATTAACAACACACTGGGACCAACTCCTGTACCACTCCATGGCTGACATCAGTGAGGGGATTGTGGTGCTTTGATAATTACCCCTCTGGAAATGAAGGATTACGTTCTGTGTTTTCCTCTCTCTGAAAGGCACCGGCATATGAGTAAGACCATGAATCCTGAGCGGTGTTTCAGAAAAAGATGAGTTGTTCTAATGAGAGCAACTTTTTGTGCTGCCTGACAAAAGAGCCGTCCCTTGTTAGGAGGGTAGGAAAGAGCAGCAAACTCTCGTGTGTGTCTCCTCAATTATTCCTTAAAAATTGACACAAGTGCAGTCTTCATTTAGTTCTAACTGACTTTCATCCTCCTCAGCCCAGGTACAAATGAGACTTACATTGTCACTTACTGCCTTTATTTGAATGTATTATGTCTGAAAGGGCATGGAAACAGGGCTGACTGGCTAGGGAAGAAAAGGAGATATGTGGGAAACCCTTACATGAACAATCTCTCCCTGAAAAAAATCCAGGAGCTGAGTCTTTGCTTAAATTAGAGATCCCTTGAATGGAGTTCAAATTTTGTGGGCTGGAAAACTAAGCTGGTTATTATTAAGCTATTGGCTTGGACTGTGTTCTGAGTGCCTTGAGAAATATTAAAAATAATGAGGAATCCTGTGGCTCCTTAGAGATTAATAAAAATATATATAGTATTATGAGATTTTGTGGGTACAACCCACTTCTTCAGATGAGATGATCTTGTGGAAGAAGTGGGTTTTGCCCACAAAAATGCATGATACTATATATATTTTTGTTAGTCTCTAAGGTGCCACAGGACTACTTGTTGTTTTTAAAGCTACCGACCAAGGGTACATCTGCACTGCAATACTATTTTGAAATAACTAGCGCTATTCCGAAATAATTTAGTCCGCGTCTACACAGCAGGCAGTTATTTCAAAATAGTGTCAAAATACTGTGAAGCTGGAGGACTTCTTACTCCCGATTCCTGTAACCCTCATTGTACAAGGAATAAGGGACTCAGAGGAAGAGTGCTCTGTTTATTACTGCCCCTGTATAAAACTATGGTACGCCCACATCTGGAATACTGTGTACAGATGTGGTCTCCTCACCTCAAAAAAAGATATTTTGGCCTTGGAAAGGGTTCAGAAAAGGGCAACTAAAATGATTAGGGGTTTAGAACGGGTCCCATATGAAGAGAGGTTAAAATGACTGGGACTTTTCGGTTCAGAAAAGAGGAGACTGAGGGGGGATATGATAGAGGTCTATAAAATCATGAGTGGTGTGGAGAGGGCGAATAAAGAAAAGTTATTTATTAGTTCCCATAATAGAAGAACTAGAGGACACCAAATGAAGTTAATGGGTAGCAGGTTTAAAACTAATAAAAGAAAGTTCTTCTTCACACAGCGTGTAGTCAACCTGTGGAACTCCTTGCCAGAGGAGGCTGTGAAGTCTAGGACTATAATAGAGTTTAAAGAGAAGCTAGATAATTTCATGGAGGTTAGGTCCATAAAAGGCTATTAGCCATGGGATAGAAATGGTGCCCCTGGCCTCTGTTTGTCAGAGGCTGGAGAAGGATGGCAGGAGACAAATAGCTTGATCGTTGTCTTCGGTCCACCCTCTCTGGGGCACCTGGTGCTGGCCACTGTCGGCAGACAGGCTACTGGGCTAGATGGACCTTTGGTCTGACCTAGTACGACTATTCTTATGTTCCTATGTTATGTTCTTATGAAATAAGTGCTGTGTAGACACTGCCAATTTTGAAATAGGCTATTTTGAAATAAGCTATGCAATTGACGTAGCTCAATTTACGTACCTTATTTCGAGTTAAGCCCTGTTGTGTAGACACACCCCAACACGGCTAACCCTCTGAGTCTTGAGAAATGTTGTGCTGCCTTCAACAAATGGGAACGCTTTGGACAACATTCTGGTTTCAATTATATGTGTGTAAATGTGGAGAAAGGCCACTGATTTGCATGGTGCTAATTCAGATTCACACTACAGTAAGTGAGATCAGAACACAGCCCTTCAAACTGCTCCCTGCGCTTATTTGCTATTCCAGGGAGCCACTGTTCTCCAAGAAGTGTGCTTAGAGCTAAAGCAGGTAGAATAATGAACAAATTTATTTGCAAATAATATATTTGGTGACTGATGGAAAACGCTGCTGATATATTATTCACTGAATGCTAATGGGCCATCTGAAATGGTTGAATAATGAAAACATTTACATGCAAATAATTTATTCAAAGAAATATGATGGATTTTATCAGTTCAAATCTTTTTGGTGAATAATCCAACCAGTTCTACTCAATCCAGGCCAACATAACAGGCTGAAAAAAGATGTCTTTGCTGAGAAAGCGAGGAGAACGGGTACTGCCAGTGAGCAAAGGTTTGGCTGGCCTGCAGAACTCTGATTTTCCATTCATGTAGAAGAATTGTAGGTAGGGAGACAGGAAGAAGTTTGGATGAAGCAGGCTGCCAACTTGAGCTAAAAAATCAAGCTCAAACCCCAGCCTACGCCTTTTTGAAGGTTTAGAACAAAAAAAAGTTTTCTGTCCCCAGCATTATTTACCCCCAAGTTCACTCTCCAGGTCTTGCTGTTTTTTCTTGAAAGCAGTGTGGGTTTGTGATCACTCTCAGCTCTGATGTGAGAGAATTCCACAGCTAAACGTCATCTGCCAAGAAGTCTCTGGGCTAGATTTTCAGCGGGCATACGCTGGAGTAGTGCCATTAACTTTATTTTACAATGATTTGAGGATCTGGACCTTTGTCTTTGCCTCAACTAGTATCCTTCTTGACATGGCTAGTTCCATTGTTCTTGGGAAATGTTCTCATGTAGCTAGCAGTAGAGCCTTGTCCATGGAAAGAGAGAGAAATTTCTTGAGATAACCCCTGTTGCCCATCCACACAGTGTTTCCTGTGAGCCTAGAGTGGCCAAGATATGGCCCACAGGATGGGTCTGGCCCACCAAGCCACTGGATCTGGCCTGCAGGATGCCCTGTCAGGATCATCAGGCAAAGAGCAGCCAGCCACGTCAGAGTCGCCCCATGCTATTTTAAGTGACTGGCTTCTTCCTGCTCTGAGTGCCAGTGGTAGGGGGAAACTTTGAGCACTGCCTCTGCCCTCCCAGCAAAATCTCCATCTCCGATTGGCCAGAAAACAGCCAATGGGAGATGAGAGATTTTGCTGGAAGGAGGGGCAGTATGCAAAGCCTCCCCCTCCCTCTGGTGCCTGGAGCAGAGAGCCACAGGGAGCAGCCAGTCATTTTGAGCAGCCTGGGACTGTGGCAGACAGGGAGTCTGCCTCAGGGCCCTGCTGGGCTGCTGGCTGGGAGCCACCTAGTCTTTCCATCTGGTATTCAGCAGGAAGCCAGTGCACTGACCAGAGAAGACTGATGTTCTCACAATGAATTGCATTGCTCGGCAGGTAGGCTTTCACACGTTGCATCAGCAGCTTTTCCAGTGTCTGTATTTTCACTTTACAAGTAGAACTGAGTGGATCTTTTTTTTTTTTCAGCTGGCTATAATTTAGTTGATGAAAAAAAGGCAGTTTCAGTCAATCAGACACTATTTAACATGCGTAATTGCAGCCCTACAGAAGATGAGGGTGTTGGAGCTGCTTTTCTGATCCTTATTAGAGCCTTTAGCCTAGTGGTTCGGGAGGTTACCTGGGCTGTGGAGGACTTAAGTTCACCCCCTGTTTTGAAACAGGCTCAAAACTGACTTCTTCCATTCACCAAACATTTTGGCTATGTCTACACTGCAGGCTTCTTGCACAAGAACGGCTGTTCTTGTGCAAAAACTTGTGGAACATCTACCCTGCACGCGTGTTGTTGTGCAAGTAAATTTACAGTAAAGCGTCGGAACAGAGGGCTTCTTGCACAAGAGTTATTCCTCTCCCCACAAGGAATAAGCCCTCTTGAGCAAGAGCTCTTGCACAAGAAGGCAGTGTGGATGGGCAACAGGGGTTTCTTGTGCAAGAAACCGCTATGACTAAAATGGCCATCAGAGCTTTCTTGCGCAAGACAGCGTCCACACTGCCATGGATGCTCTTGCACAAAAGCACATGGCTGTGTGGACGTGCTCTTGCACAAGACCTTTTGCACAAGGACTCTTGCACAAAACAGTTCTTGTGCAGGAAGCCTGAAGTGTAGTCGTAGCCTTCAGGTTCAGTTACGTAGATTTTTTTCTAAATTTTTTTTTAAAACTGCTACCAAACTTTATTATCAACAATTCACCCAGCTTTACTCATAGGCATAATACACTGCAGCCTAGAGGACACGAATACATAGTTCACTATGGCTAAGTCAACAGCCGTTGAACTGGACTTTAGTTTCCTGGCCAACTGCAGATAGAAGGCATTTTCTGGAGCTGTTGTAATTCACATCTCATTGATCAAGGCTGAGATCTAGGACAATCCAATTCCAGGTGTTTTATAAATCAAGCAACGATGGTGAATACAGTCCTGGACTTCCAGCTCTGTTGGTCTGATCAGAGGGATTGGAATAAACTTCCATTTCTTTAGCATGCTTCTCCGAACCCTTGGAAGTCCACCAGTCACTAAAGGCAACCCACCACCTTGGGCTTGGACTCAGGAGTCATTTCAATGGTGCTGATAGTTTTGCCGAGCAGAATTTGATCCATTTACTTTCCCTGGTGGTGGTAGAAAATTCTCAGTCTACACTGATTGTGATGATGAATACAAACATATACAGTTTGTATTGCTTGTTCAACAATACTGAGCCATCATGAGTTCAGAACCACCAAATTCACATCTGTTCCATTTGCCGGGGGAGAATCATTTGAATATCCATGCAGCTGTAAGCTGGGTCCCAGATGCGTCTGGAAGATGGAAGTGATGTTGTGTTGATAGTAGAAGTGATACCAAATATCTATCTATCTATCTATATATATATATATCTAAATTACATTTTTAAGGGGAATCTACTCTTTTACCTTTTAACCTTAGACCTCCCCCAGTCATGCAGAAAAATCAAACTTGGCTAACCAAGAAAAAGTGAAAAGGAAAAACGGGAACCTGCATAACTATCTGCTTGAGTTTCCTTAAAGGACTTTCACAGGGAAATTGATCAAAGCATCCAAAATTTAAATGGGGGACATGGGAGAGAACCCAATTACCATGACCCCCATGCTGTCAGTCATTCACTAGAACTACATGGGGAGGATTTCCGAGAGAGTTTGGCTGCGTTCTGAAATGTATTAAAGGATCGTTACTGCTTGTGCCATATCAGGGAATCTGCACCTGAGCCATGTCCTTCAGACTCTTTTGGAAGAACTAGCTAGAGCAGGGCTACTCAGCACATGTCCCATGGGCCACATGCAGCCTGCGGCCCATTTGTTTGTGGCCCATGGTGCAATTTGGATTTACATGGGGTCTCAACATGCAGCCCACTGGTGGGAGCCAAAACAAAAAAGTTGTCAATATAGTGGTCTTCTGTTGATATGCATTTTAATAGTCATTGCTCACTAAAGGTGCTGTCATATGGATAGAATTCGGGTAAATATTGCATTTTATTAATATCAGCAGAACAGACTTAAATGGGGCCTGCGTGTTGTGTAGTCTTGCCTTAATCTTTGTATTCATGCCCGTCAGTGTGAAAGAAGCTATTTGCATATATTTGTATATGCAACCACACTTAAGTTGTGGCCCTCTGCATGTGCTGTGAATATCATTGTGGCCCCCGGGGCTTCCAAAGTTGAATAGCCCTGACTAGAGTCTTAAAGCCCCACTGCAGATACAGCTGTAGCAAACTGGCAAATAAATGATCTCCCAAGGCCAGGAAGCAGATAAAAAACAGCAGTCTAAGGCACAGGAAACTAGCTCTGAAAAGGGAGACAGGAAGTCAGGCTGGCTAGGAAGCAGAAGGCATGTTGTAAATAAGGCCATTGTGATTTTGTTTTGGGATGCTTGTTATAATTTACGGTCGGGGTGTTCCAGTTCCATGCACTGCTTGGGGATGATTAACTACATTTCCCTTTTATTAGTCTATCTTGATTTGTTAGGAGCAACCTTCTAGGGCAGCATGAAAACTCAGGGGGAGATTTTCAAAGGCAGAAATAGAAATGAGGTACTCCACGTCTATTGATTTTTCCATAGCATATAACTGCCCCTTGTGCCTTTGAAATTCTTCTCTTCATCTTGGTGGGCATTTCTGCATTGCATTTTCAGAGCAGGGTTAGTAGTACTTGAGTTAGTAGAGCCTGGGTTTGCTAACCTAAAGCCTCAGATTCTACACTTTTTGGACACTCCAGGTGAGGAACTATTAATACCTGGGTTCCAACATATATACTGTATTATAATAGCCTCAGTCCAACCCCCCACATTCCAGACTTGTCAGCACCCTCCAAAAATGTGGTCACACAAGCCGTTTGGTCATGGTGTAGTGTGGGAAAACGTGACTTTCCCCTAAGCTTCTTCTGAGAAAGAAATTCAGCTTGTGGGATTGTGGAATACTTCTGGTGGACAGAGCACAGGCCCAGTGGGGCAGTGTCTACACTGCAAAGCAATAGGGCTTGAATGCTTGGTTCCAGTTTGACCCAGACTCAGCCCTTCCACCCCCATGGGGTCCTTGGAACCAGGCTGCAATTTATACGAAGATGGATGAGGAGTTAGGCTTGAGTCTTAGTTGAAAGCCTGGGGTTACATTGCAATGTAAATGCGCCCCGAGACAATCCCCTTTCTGGATCAAATCCTGTTTGGCTTATTCAAGCCACTGTTTTCCCTAGAGACAACAGAGAAGAATAAAACCACTCCTGTTTTTCCAATGTTGACAAGACATGGTGGAGAGTGTGGGAGAAAAGCAACACATGGAGGTAAACAGGCTTGCCCAAGATCACATAGTAGGTCAACAGCTGGTGTCAGAAAAAAACCCTTCAGGTTCCTGACTCCTCGTCCAATGTCTGATCCACAGCACCACAGTGATACTTTACAGATTTTGTTACTGACTCAGGACTGCTGGGGAGCCAGGCACTCCAGCCAAACCCCTGCCTGCCTCAGAACGTCCTTATGGTGCTGGCTGACTAAGCTAGTTGTATATCCTGTTTGCAGCCCCTAAAGAATGTAAAAAGAATGGGGTTGTGCCATGAACCTGCCTTGTATTTTATGTTTCAGCTGTCAGCTGACCATATAACACTGGAGGAATGTGAGTGGTTTTATTCTACACACTCCATCCCTTATTAGCTGTTAGAATCTCTGATGCATCGTTTTGCTTGGAATCCACTGATGGCTGTGCCATACTTGACACTTTTACTCCGAATTCAAACCCAAATGCAAAACCGAGGTTAAATGCAACAACAGCTTTGCGCAATGACAGACATGGGAAAATGTGGGAGAACCTAAAATGAGGCTTTTGCTGAGCAAATCGACTCATCCCTTTTATACCAAAAAAAAAGACCAAATAAGGAGTTGACAATCAAGCTTTATTTTGTGGGAAATGAATTAGAAAGGCCCGAAGTGAAAGAACTGTTTCATTTAGGCATTTCATTGGCATATAACAAGACATTAGTTATACTGCAGCAAGCTAAAATATTATTTAAAGTTAATGCACATTTTTAGCAGGTAATTTCTAATAGACTTGCTGTAGTTATCTTGTTAAATGTCAATTAAATCTCAACGCATTCCTTACAGGTTTCCTGTATTCATAAAATGTAATTATGCAGCTACTGCTCATGTAGCCTTTATTGCTGGTAAAATCTTTAGCTAAATTCATTTTTCAAATGCTTATTATACATCACTTAGCGCTCTATTGATGATCAATAATTGATTTTGCATAATCAATTGGTACCGTACTTTTTAATAAAATGGCTGCATTTGACTATTCAAAATTGGCCATATTTTTTTGTCAGGCTTTATATTAATCTCCCATTTATGAAAAGTTCATAAAGAGTTAATAGAAGTTTATATAAATGATTAATTCATTTGGTATATATTCCAACAACTCAATAGATTGCTTGTAGTTGTGGATTATTACTATCTGTAACACCCTTTACTGATGTGCTTATAATTGTCTATAATGCAAGCTAATATCTATCTCATGCTTTTAACATCAGTTAATAACTTATTAATGCTTTGTAAGCCATTTACAATTGGAACTTTCATGTAAAGAGTGACCGTTAGTCTCGATTTAAGGATGGATAAAAGAGAGGAATACAATTCAGAACTTCACCTCAGCCACAGGTGTTTTCAGGGTCACTGGTAAAATTCCTGTATCACCCCATGCCTCAGTTTTCCCCATTATCCTCTGTTGTGCTTCTTACAGGAACTTTGCAAGGATCAGTTTATTCATATTTGTAAAACACGTTGAGCTCCCCAGATAGAAAGATGGGATAATTACTATAAAGATGTTAGCAATGCAAATCTCATTAGCACCACGGGGAATTCTGTGGCTAATGCTTCTCACCTTCGGAAAAGTCTACACCCTTAATGGTTAGTGGTACATTATGTGATTGTGCTAGTGATTGATTGATTATCTCCAATCAAAGGCAAAGGTGGAGACTGTCAGAGGCACAGAGGTTAGATAGATGCCCCACTCCCATTAAAAGGTGACTGAATGACCCCCGTTTGTGTTGTAGGAATTCTCTGCCCAAAAACAGAGCACCATGGGCTAGGATAGAGGATAGACAGTGCTGTAGTCTATGTGCATGGAATTAGACAACCCTAGAAACCCAAATGTATTTTTATCTACATTGGGGATGAATGTGGCCCCTTAACAAGATGGAATAATTATTGTAAAGGTGTTTGCAATGCAAATCTCATTAGCACTGAGCAAAACGCTGGGTCTTCACGATGATCCAAGGGAAAATAAAAAGGAAAATGAATAATGGAAGAAACATGAGCTTAGAAAGCAAGCAAGGTGCACTAGACTCACATTTTCTTCCCCTCAATAATATTGAGCAAATAGTATCTCTAAACATCTCACAAGCAATCATCCACTCTCTATTTCTTTCTGGTTTCTGTGATATTTATTGGTATATCAACATGATTCAGGGCTTGGATCTTCCATTTCCCTTGCCAATTTCTTATGCATCTATGTTTATATTGGTGTTATTCAAACAATGATCTTCTTCCCTTGTCGGTTTATACTGCATGTTTCACATATTATGATCTTATTCAAACAAAAATCATTGTCTCAGTTTCTTTCCCGTTTGTGTTTTTTTAAACTTTTATTACAAATGGTATTTAAATTAAACAGTTTGTTATTTATTGGTTTTCTTTATGTCCTTTTGTTTCCCAAAGCAACAAATTCAATAGAGAAAGCATCAATATGAAACCTGAGAGTCCTTAAGGGGATCTCATCCTGTCTCAAGAGTTAAAGCTTTTGTACATTAGAACTGAAACAGGGGGAAATTATTGGAAGCAAGATCCTTTAGGGACCTTTTTATGTGCACACCATGAGCAAATATTCACACACAGAAAAGGCAATCTAGGGAATCCACAGTTTTCCACAGCTTTGACTGAAACAATTTGTAACTTTCATCCTCTTGCCCTTTATATGGATTTTTACCCTCTTTGGGCATGTCTACACTGGGGAGTTATAGTGAAATAACAAGGTGAGCATCCACACTACAAAGCCTATTATTTCAAAATACGGGGCTTGTTATTTTGAAATAAGAACTCCTGTTTGTGAAGAGGAATAAGATTATTTCGAAATAGTTGTGTAGACATAGCCTTTGAGTTCACTGGAAATATTGATATCCTAAAACATTAAAGGATGCACTCAGTGGACCAGATTCCCCATCACAGGTGGTTTTTAAGAAGAGGTTAGACAAACATCTGGCAAGGATTATCTAGGGGTACTTAATCAGGGATGGGGGATAGACAAGATAACTTCTTGAGAACTCTTCCAGCCCGCCCCCCCATTTCTATGAGTCTATTAAATTAACCAGTGGATTAAAAAGAGAAAATGAAATTTAATAACACCAGATGATGTGTTTCTTTAACTACAGAACTGTGCAAAATTGCAGATTCCTACACATTAGGACTCCTGACGATATGCCCCTGACTAGCTGGATGAATCTATTTGTCTCCTTCTCTCTGTCTCTGTCCCTCACTCTGTCTGTCTGTCTGTCTCTCTCTCTGTCAATGACTTGGTCTATGACATTGGACATTTTCCTTTACCATGGTGTGCCTCAGTTTATCCATCTGTCTCCTACCAGTTATATCCCCCATAGGTTGCCGTAAAGCTTAATTAATTGTGCAAAGGTGAGGGGTAAAATATCGTTTTTGCCTAGTATTTAGCATGCATCCAGGGCAGGACTGGCACATTTTAAATGTGAATGACTATTTCTTGACACACTGATGGTAAGGGAATCTTCTGCACCATTCCTATGTAGTTTAATCACCAGAGGAACTGTCCCAATAAGAGCACACTCACACTTACCTCTCAACCCTGATGGCTGTGTAAATGGGAGGCTCTCATCTCCACAGTTCATTACAAATGAGAAAAGCCTGCTGTCGGATCAATTATCCACATGGGGATAATTACGATGGGCGAAAGCGAACCCTTCTGAGCTAGAAGAGTCTATTTCACTGCATGTAAATGAGAAGCAGTTTGCAAGCCCTTTCCAGGTGCTAATCACACATATTGCCACTTCTGCTGCCAGTTTGTATTCTGATTTTTCCATTGACTGCATTCTGCTTGCCCCTCTCAACTCCCTTTTCATGAAGTGGGTCTGTAATTGTTAAACTTGTGATTTTTTTTAACTCTTGCAAGCCCCTTCACCAGTTGGATTGGTATTTTAGGTGTCCTCTTTAGTACGTCAAAGACTGCCTTCCCCACCTTTGGCAGTTGGTATCCCTTCTGCTTTGAAGGAACTCTGACCCCAGCACTCTGCTTTTCCTGCTTAGTTTGTGCCTCTTGTTTGTGAATATTGATGCTACATGACTTGTAGTCTCCCAGTTCTCGGTCCAGCTAAGTGCTACAGAGCCCAATGCTCACTGGTATAATTCCATAGACATTAGTGGAATTAATGCTCATCTACGTCACCCTGTGCCATGTGTACTGGCCAAACTGGACCATCTCTACGCCAAAGGACAAATGGACACAAGTCAGACAGGGGGGCATGTCTAGACTGCATCCCGCAGATCAGGCAGGTCAACATTGCAAATGAAGCAGGGATTTAAATATCCTGCGCCTAATTTTCATAAAAATGGCCACCGCCTTTTGCCGACTCAGCACTTTGTCGGCAAAAAGCGGCAGTCTAGATGGGGATCTGTTGAGAAAGAAAGACTTTTTTGACAGATCCCTTATGCCTCCTGAAAGGAGGTTTACAGAATCTGTCGAAAAAGGCTTTCTTTCTCGACAGATCCCCCTCTAGACTGCTGCTTTTTGTGGACAAAGTGCTGAGTCTGCAAAAGGCGGTGGCCATTTTTATGAAAATTAGGCACAGGATATTTAAATCTCTGGTTCATTTGCAGTGTCAGCCTGCCTGATCTGCATCCCTCTGCCGACAGAGCGATGCTGTCTAGACATACCCCAGGAATGGTAACACACATAAACCCGAAGGGGAACATTTTAACCTCCCTGGATATTCAGTAGTGGATTTTAAAGTAGCCATTCTTCCACAAAAGAAATTTATCACCTGATTAGAGAGAGAGACATTTGAACTGGAGATCATTTACAAGTTCAACACTATCAATTTAGGCTTGAATAAAGGTTAATGCACTACAAAGGCAACTTCCCTGCCTTTGATATTTGCATTTCCACATTACATGCTATGAATGTGATGCATCCAGCTTGACTTAATTAGCTTCATTAACCCTGGTCCTGCAATTGACAGGGAACTGCTTTTGCTGTTATTTATACTCTGAATTCTGTAATTGCTACTCCAACTCATCTGATGAAGTGGGTTTTACCCACAAAAGCTCATGACCTAATAAATTTGTTAGTCTCAGAGGCTATGTCTACACTACCAGGTTATTTTGAAATAAATTATTCTGAAATAATAACTCCTGAAATATCTATTTCAAAATAAGCTTATTCCTCTTTACAAGCAGAAGTTGCTATTTCGAAATAACAAGCCCATTATTTCGAAATAACAGTCTTAGTAGTGTGGACGCTCACCTTGTTATTTCAAAATAACTCCCCAGTGTAGACATGCCCTAAAGTACCACAGGACTGCTCATGGTTTTTAAAGTTACAGACTAACACGGTGACCCCTCTGCGACTATCTACATCAGCAGTGTATGTCAGAGGAGAATCAGTCTGGGAAATTTAGTCCTCCAAAAGTAGAGCCTTATCAGACTTATCTAGGTTGCATTGCTGTACAAAATGAGATTATCTTTATAGCTAGTCTTCTGTTCTCATCTACTTTTAGACTACTGCAGTGATTGGGCTTACACCAATACCACTGGGGAGCTCCTCCACAGTGTAACACATCTCATCATTAGTTGCTTAGATACTACAGTGATGGGCGCATGGGTGTGTAGATAGGCAGATAGATACATAGATAAGGAAGGCTTGGCATCAGATACCATTTCATTAAGACAGAGAAAGAAGCTGGCCAGGCCAACACATTTATCTCTTCTAGCCTGTCAAAGTGCACGGCGAGGTCTTTAACTTCTGTGGGGACTGCTACCAGAGATGAAGTATAAGGCACCATGCCTTAATAATGGCTCACTAGCAGGATGAAGCTGATGTCTGGAATCCAAGTGCAATGGAAGCTAGAAGCCTCTGTTGGGAAATCTGACTCCAGATTACTAGACAACTGTCAATGCTAGTGCATGTCAGAGAATGGGATAAAGCATTGGTAAGCGTCCTTCAGGGAGCAATCGCACACGGTCCATGGGGCCAGTGGGGATGGACTAGATGATCTAATCAATCTCTAGCCTCTGTAATTTCTACGATGCTGTGTTAGGCTTGCCCACCACTAGTGCCGAGTGCTGCTGCAAAATGATTTTTATGGACAATAAGAAAAGGGAACGAGCAAAGGAAGAGCAGACGGTATATAAAATTAAAGCATCGGGGCCTGAGGGTAGTTTGAGATACATGGCCTTTTAGGGGATTGCGATGGGCAAACGGTGAGCCTACACAAACACCCGTGTTTGGGGAGAGCACTTTGATACAAACAGAGCTGCTCTCCCGGCCTGCCAACTTCATGAGCCAAGAAGGAAAATAATTAAGACCAAGGGAACGAAATAAACCAAGCCTCATGAAACTTGAATAAGAATCTGTCCTCCCGGTGTTCCCTCAGGAGCCGTATAGATGGCTCATGGAGGTGTGTTATGGATAACCATTCAGACATACTGATGGGAGGGCAAAAATGTAACTGGGTAAGAGGAAAGGAGACTCATTCATATCAGCCACAATTAAGCAAGGTACTTAAGCAGCGGCCTAATTTTAAGAACGTCAGCAATCCCATTTCAGTCACGTGTTTTAAGTCAGGCACGTAAGTACTTTGCCAAATCAACATTGTTGCCGTTGTCATTAGTGGGTGGGAAACGCCTGTGATAGATCCTTTCTGTACCCTGCATCATCAGTAGCATTGATCATGATGATGATGGCCATTAATTTGTTGCAGATATGGCAGGGAGGACTGTGAGTTCTGAATGGCCAGGAGTGTAGATAAGCTAAGCACTGTCATGTCCCTGCTCACGTGCAGCTTCATCCTGCAAGGACAAGACCCTGGACTCAGCCAGGAGGCTACTTATGTAAATTCCAACGTATTTTTGTCAAGGCGGCCCATTTGCATGCCTGGCACCTCCCCCTAACCTACTGCAATAATGGCTTGGGTAGGCAGGATGGAAATGCTCAGTGCCTCTCTGAGGGCCGGCAAGGGAGGGAGGGAGGATAGTAAACCACTTTTCCACCATTGAACATGAAAGGAAACTGCTCCATGGCAGGGAAGCGGGAATGTGCTGCTTAAGGTTCAGAGCTGGATTTTGCCAGGGCTTGCGACTGGGTCAGCATGTTGTTTGTCTGATAGCGCACAGGCTGGCATTGATCAGGGCATGTCTGTAAAGTGGAGAAAGCCCAGGAACCAGGTATCTCTGCCTCCAACATTGTGCATGCATCTGCCGGCAAGATTACCTCTTGTAGTGTTAACTCCTTAGGCTACGCCTACACAGCAGGCTTCTTGCGCAAGAACCTTTTTGCAGAAGAGATCTTCCACAAAAATTTCTTGCACAAGAGAGAGTCCACACTACTATGGACGCTCTTGCGCAAGAAAGCTCTGATGGCCATATTTTTTCACGGCACCTGTGTTTTTTCTGATAGGCTGTTTTTGCACAAGAAACCCCTGTTTGCCGTCCACACATGCCTTTTTGAGCAAGAGCTCTTACGCAAAAAGGCTTATTCCTTGTAGAAAGAGGAATAACTCTTGCGCAAAAAAGCCCTGTGTTCTTACGATGTACTGTCAATTTTCTTGCGCAAAAACACGCTTGTAGTGTGGATGCGCCGTGAGTTTTTGTACAAAAACTCTGCAGTGTAGACATAGCTTTAGTGTGTGCCCTGGGACTGCCCTCTGCATGTGCCAGAGTTCAGATGGAGACCTGCAGCAAATGGTAGTATAGCTACCGGCTCTGCCACGTGTAGGGTGGATTCCAGGGTTGCAGCAATGGGAAGTTGTTCTCTGCTTCTCCCCCATGCCAAGGAGAATATACAGAATGTGGAACTTGGGCATTGGTTTCTCCAAAGCCTGGGACTTTCAAAGAAGCCTAAGGGCGTTAGGAACACACATCCCATTGAAATGCAACGCTGGAGGCTCCTTTGAAAAATCCCACCTGTGTGCTTTATGGAAGCAAAGATTTGCAGATGGGAATGGAATCCCCAGGCTGGAATAGCAGGGGCTGTGACACTCAGGATTTGAGATGCACCAAGCAAGCAGTCCAGAAGCCACAAACTGGAATAGCAAGAAGTACTGCAAGCCAGCGCAGAGGTGCCTCAGGAGAGCTAGGAAATGGCAAGAATCCAGTGGTGAAGGATAAAGCTGTAGGAGTTGTGTTTGTACAGCACCTGCCCACATCCCCCCAGCTGGCAGTCACTAACAGAGCCTGCTCTATTACTCTCCGATGCACTAACATTTTCACCTCCCTGCAAAACACTAAGTAAGAAAGTAAACATTATCTGGATCCAGCATGTGCACCAGAAATGCAATAAGACACTTCCCCTTCCAAATATTCTCCCTGGGTACTTTCAGAATAAAAGGCACGAGGAAAAATCAGATAAGTGCATCAATAGGATTCAGATGGCTGCCAAAGCATGTTTTAAAAATCAAATTAGGAGCTAATAGTATGCATAGCTCCCATATCAAATTACGACATTATTGGAAAGACTAGGAGGTGACACAATTTAAAAATCTTTCTACCTCTCCAGATAACAGATGAAGCAATCTTAAATGGAATACAAAGCAATTTTGTAATCAAGTGCAGACTTATACAGTATTCATGTGGTTCAGACAAGGGGACTCCAAATAGAATAATTGTTTCTATTTTTTTAAAGACCATGGCATTTTATCTAATCTGTCTATCTATCTGCAGCTGGAAATTGCCCACATGACAGCCATACAGACTGACCTCTTTTCCGGGAAGTTTTCACATAAAGCAAGCTCTCCCCTTGTTCACCACCCTGTCCCACTCCCACTCCCATCGTTAGTAAAATGGTTCCACATTGGCTTGGAGGGACCACCATTAAAAGAGGAGATGGTGGTTGAATCTCTGTGACTCAGCCCCTGAAGTTCTCACTCAGGAGGAGTCTGGTTCAAGGGAGCATCTGGATTTTTTTGGAAATCTGTCTGAACTGAAACACTCGTGAAGTATCATAATCAACTTGTGTTCCACTGCGGAAACCCCAAGCCTAGATCCCAGACTGGAACCCCTCTGGAGACTGAGGAAATTTGCTCTGGATCAGGACATGGATTCTATCACGTACCCCTATTCCTCTGACTCCGGTCTGAACACACAGAGACTGAGAAGATACTTAAAACTGGACTCAAGCCTTGTAGCTCTGGGCCATTTCTAAATGAAGCCAACAGGTGGGTGGGATCAGGCCAGGGCCAACGACAAAAAGGATTGTGGGAGCTGAACTTTCCTCTCAGTTCTACAGGCAATTTCCCAGACACAAGCTGTAATGGTAATAGCGCCATCATGGATTGAACCCAAGATTTCCAGGTGCTAAACCATCCCTCTCAGTGATTTGAGCTAAATTTCTCTAGCGGGTAGTTACAGTAGACCAGGGGTGAGCAATGAAAGGTGGTGGTTCACCAGGGATATCCCCTAGGGGCCGCTGCTGCTATATTTATCTGTGCCTCTGCAAGCAGCTCCCATGGATTGGGAATGGTGATCCGCAGCCAATGGGAACTAATGGGAGGTGCAGGTGGGGGGGCCCACCAGGCGCTAACTCTAGCAGACCGGATCTGGCCTGTGGGCCTGTATTTTCCCACCCCTGCAGCAGAATCATACCTCTGTTGACTAGCTAGTCTGAGGGCATATATGACATGCAGAACAGTGGAGTCTAGAGATTTATTTGTAGCATGAAAGAACATGGCTGAAAGAAACTGGCCCTACCACCACCTCTAACGTGCCTGTACTGTAAATAGAGGGCTTCAGCACCTAGGAGGCCTATTTGTCACTTTCCACCAGTACTTAAATAAAAACAAATTGCATTTCAATAGCCAAAATAAAAAATAATGTACATGCTGCTCAGAAGATACTCCCACCAGGCAACCGTGCGAAGAAGCAAGTCAGAGCACATTATGCATTTAATGTGCCACATACTGTGGACTTCCTGAGTAATACGAGAATAAAGCAGAAGCATTATTGAAATCATGAACATCTGGGGACTTTTTGCAGAGAGTGAAAGGTCAGAGCAGATCTTAAGTATGTAGGACTTGGTCTTGTATACACTGAAGCTAAAAATCCCAGAGATCAAGGCCTGGTTGTTAAACAGAGCACTCAGCTGGGGAAGATCAGTGACAAAAGCTTAGACCATGTCTTCACTCAGGGGAAGATCAGAAGATGGATCGTGGCAACATCGGAGTTTGATTTAGCAGCTCTAATTAAGACCTGCTAAATCAAACTCAGAAGATATTCCCCCCCCCCTCGCCAGCGGCCAGTACTCCAGCTCCTGCTAGGAGTGAGGGAAGTCAATGGGAGCAAAACACCCACTGTAGGGACGGCAGGGAAACTCAGATCAAGGTATGTTAACTCCAGCTATGTAATTAACATAGCTGGAGTTGAGTATCTTGATTCGACCTTTCCCTTTAGCATAGACTTGGCCTTAGAGAAAACAAGGAAAAAAGGGAGAAAGCTATTAAGCTGTTATAGTAAATCAAACAGGATGTTTCCTGTTTCCTGACACCTCTATTATGCTCCTGTGAAGCCCTATTTTTGATCAGCGCGGCTCTGCATGAGCACTATTTTCTGGCCATCGGCAATGTTTCCTCTAATCTTTTCCATCCATGTGCGGATTTCTTCCATCCATGCATGGAATAAATTTTATGTGCATTGTGACATGTGCAAATGTTCGCTACCAGTAGAAACAAAACAGCCCAGCTGTGGGCGCTCTGCTAATCAGCTGCACAGCACCTAGTGCAATAGCTGGGATCTCCTGGCAGTGTTTCCTGTAAGCTGGGCACTTGTGCAGCTGCCCAGAAGAAATTCAGATGCCACCCAGCTGATTAGCAGAGTGCCCACAGCTAGGTTTTCTGTTTCTATTGGTGGTGCACATATGTACATGCCTTGGTGCACATAAAAATTATTCCACACATGGATGGGAAAAACATCCATCCGTGGATGGAAAAAAAATAGTGGGAACATTGTCTCCTAGTGCCACTTGAATACAAATAATAATGTGATGATGCTTAGTGAGATTAAGTGACTGGCCAGGGCTGAGGAGTATAGCCTGGATCTCATGATTCCCTGCTTAGCATCTTAATCACAAATGTAACCTTCCACTCAGCAAGCTATCTGATTAGAAGGACAGTTGAGGGTCTTCTTGCATATCATTAAGCCTCAGATGAGGCTGGCTCTTCTTTTATCCCCGCCTGTTCACACAATCCAATTAAAACCCAAATCACAACATACATATGCATACATTATTTCCTGTGTGGCATCAGGACTAAATACATGTTTGAAGTGTCATGGAATATCCACAGATCTCTCTTCCCAGTGCCATAGCGACGAGGCCAGGAGCTCTGTGACTGAATGGCAGCAGGGGGTGATTTGCCAGCTACAGGCGAGAGGTTCCAAATCGTTGGAACTCTTATTATATGCTCCGGCAGTTCCTAGAACAACAGAAAGCTGCACGACTCCATGAACCAGTAAGTACAAAATAAACCACACAGGTGTTTCAACTTCGTTGTACCCAGTGGAATCTGATAGCCAATTTAGTTCCCATGTCCCACTTGTCTGCCTGAGAGGGTCATCCAGGAAGCTGCTGTTGGTGAAGTGCACTGCCAATTACACACCCATCGCTCGTGTCAGAACACATGTAAGCCGTGAATGCAGAGGACCTGACTGCAGCAATGCAGACAAAATACAGGCATGTTTCTAAGGGCATCTCCTGACAGCACAGTAAAAGGGCCCACCCCAGTGCAGACCTTCTGCCGAGATGACTGGCCAAGTCTGGAATTAGAGGCCCAAATGAGTTGGAAACACATGTGTGCCTTCCTCTGCTCTGCTTTGTTCATTATGCTGTCGTAATATCACTATCACTCACGGGCTCAGATGGAGAGCACAGAGTTCCGATCTCAAGAGAAAGCCAGAGAGGATGGTAGAGCCAGAATGGCATTTCATAGATGGATAGGTAACTAGGTCACTGTGATGGGGTGTGCATATCCCACCCTGGGCCAAGGAGGACTTAATGCCCTGTGGGTGGAGGAAGTCCTGCACCCCAGCCACACTGGGCATGCTCCAAGGGCTGGGGTAGTATAAAAGGGAGCAGCTCAGCTCAGTCAGGGCTGGATGCTGGAGAGGAAGGACCTGCTAGAGGAGAGCCAGAGGTGGACGAGCCAGTCTCTAGATTAGGCCCAAGAGACTGTATCAAGCCTCCAGAGCTGGTGGAGCTGCAGGAGGAGACTGGCGCTGTGGAGCCTGAGGACCCAGAAACTACATGGATCACCCCAAGGCCAGAGCTGGTAGGAAGTGACCCAGGAAGTGTGCGTGAGTGGTATCTCCCATCCGAATGAGCTAGTATGTTGCAATGGGATTCCCTGCTGAGTGACTGGTGGATCACTTCCTCACAGACGGGGCCCTAGGTTGGGATCTGGTGGAGAAGGGTAGGCCTTGGTCCTCCCTACCAGGACTACTGCTCCAACCCCTTAGACTCTAGCTGTTAGGCTGTGCTGCCCTGAACCCTGAGGTGGTGTTATTGACTCTAGCTATTAGGCTGTGCTGCCCTGAATCCTATGGTGGTGTTATTGACTCTAGTCATTAGGCTGTGCTGCCCTGAACCTTAGGACTGTGTTACAGACTGTGCTGCCTTGGGACAGGGAGTATTATGACGTGACAGTCACCCAAGATAATGTTGTTACTACTTGTATTGCAGTGGTGAGGATCCGGGCCCTGTATCAACAAGTGACACAAACACAGGCTTTGCTCCCAGAGAGGTCATGATCTAGGACTTAGCCAATAGGCACCCTGTGTGTGAGAAGGGCTCACCTGTGAGGAGATGTGACTGTTTTAAGGGGGCTTGTGGAGTTAAGTTCACGCCTCATGTAACCCTGCTGATGCCGCACAGTTGAGCAAAATGTGGGAGGAATTTGCTCCATTTTGTTTGTTTGTTTGTTTCATGAACACATGCCTATTTCAGGAGAAACGGGCAATTCCCAGCTTGCTCTCCTCCCTGAAACTGATATTCTTTCATTGGGTCCAGGACCAGAAGGGAACTGGAAATCAGCTAATCTGTCTTCCTATATAACAGTAGGCCTTCATTTTTCACTCTCATCCTTCCATATGAAGCCCCAAAACCTTAAAGTCAAGAATTTTAGTTCTCAGGAGACTGAACCATGTGACATATGCAACCCAGGGAGACTGTGGTGCCATCAAAGACTCTTTAATTCACCAAGGTCTGTTTGCTGGACTTGCTAATCCCCATGCTGCCTCAGTTGGAGGAAATGGTTGGGAACAGCAAGGCTGGGGAGAAGCAGGGACGGGCAGAGAGAGGGTGGAGCAAGGGCAGGTAAAGGCGGGGCATGGGAAAAAGGGGTTGTCCCTCTCCTCCCCTGGTCTGGGGGGGAATCACTTGGGAGGGAACCTCTCCCAGGTTCCCCCGACCCATCGCCAGTGGATCTCCCATAATCTTCAGTGCAATGAACAGATGTGACATATATCGTGCCATTTGACCTTGTGTATCTCTGCATGCCATAAAACCCCCAAAACACACAGAACCAGATGGCCCAAATGTTTAGTGAGGGAATCAATCCAGCACTTTTCATTAAACATGAAGAGAAAGAAGTGTTTTAATGTTTCTTTTATTCTCTTTTTCTGCTCCATTCTCTTAGAACATTTGATGACACATTGAAGCTGACCTAGTAATTCCTGCTTAGAAACCATAATGTCGGTTGGAGCTAAAACATATGCTGTAGATAAAAGTTATGGATTTAATGCAGAAAATACTGGGAGAGGTTCTTCAACCTCTGTTATGCAGGGGGTCAAACACTGGATAATCATAATGGTCCCTTCTGGCCTTGAATCTATTATCTGGTCACAGAAAAAAAAAGTGTTAGTTCCTACAAACATTCTTTTATTTTATAAAATTCAGATCTATTTATTTATTATTCTTCATAATAATTTCTTCAGATTTCTAAACACATTACTCTGTTAATCCTGGATTGTGACTGCAATGCTAAATGGCAGATATTTTAGCAGATCATTTATGCTGAAAATTAAAGATATAAGCTTTGTTTACCAAGATGAGGAGACATTTTTTAAAGTTCCATTCTGAGTCTCTGAAAATTAAATTTTAGCTAATGTGACTACACTAATTTTTATGTAATCTCCAGGAATGTATGATTTGCAATAGGTTCCACAAAACATGGGCTACAGCTACATAAATATTCACATGCCCAAAATAAGCAGAGAGAGCCAGCAAGCCATCTGTGAACACCCCTTAATTTTTTTCCTCTATGCTGACAATAGACATAAATAATAACCGTGTTGCACAGAAATCATTCTAACAGCCGAGAGTCAAATAAATATATTAAACTTGACAGCTTAACTACAAGGGGCCATTTGTACATAGTGCCCAGCTGCTTCAGTCAGCGTGAATTTATATGGACTTGCACTAGAGGGAGCTGTTAGCTAGATTAGCACTTTCACTGAAAATATTTTTCTACTCTTAGCACCATCCTGTTTATAAATGGAGGTTTTAGCAACCCTATAAATAATCCTATGAGGCATTTAAATTAAAAATTAGTGTTGAAATTTTCAGTTTGTCTTTACACATCCATGGACAAACAGCAAATCAACCTTCCGCAAATGGTTCTCAGATTGTAGATGTTAGATTTCATCTTCCATTTACTTAGCTTCTTAGAGTACTTCCTACATACTCACTTTCTGTGTGACCCAAGCTATAGAAGTGTGCTTTGAATAAGATTGTTTTGCTAAGAGGAGTCAAATATTCTTTACGTCATTTTAGGTCAACGGTCATTATTTCAAATACAAATAATGGTTATCCACAAACATGTTTTAATAATACCTTTCATTCTACGGGATCCTAAAACATCTTAGGGTGCATCTACACAGCAGGGCTTAGCTCAATTTGCTTAGCTTATTTTGAGTTATGTCAATTGCGTAGCTTATTTCAAAATAGCTTATTTCGAAATTGGGAGCGTCTACACAGCACTTATTGCGAAATAGAGCACTCTTCCTCCCACTTCCCTTACTCCTCGTACGATGAGGGTTACAGGAGTCAGAGTAAGATGTCCTCCAGCTTGACGGTATTTCAACATTATTTTGAAATATCTGCCTCCCGTGTAGACACAAAGTTATTTCAAAATAACTTTAGTTATTTTGAAATAATGTTGCTGTGTAGACATACCCTTATAGACAGCCTTCTGAATGAGAGAGACAGCTTCCTATGGCATATACTGTGCAAGTCAGTAACCTGCCTACTGCAATTCATTTTTTAATAGTGAGGGTAATTAACCATTGGCACAACTTACCAAGGGCTAAGGTGGATTTTTCATCATATCAGTTTTATAAATCAAAATTGGATTTTTTTTTTAACTCATGTGCAAACAGGAATTCGGCAGTCCTATTGCCAATGTTATATAGGCTGCCCGGTCCCTTCTGCCCTTCTCATATATAAGTAACAGTTACTAGCAGGAAACTTGATTGACTAGACAGGGAACTGAGTCATTGTCCTACCATGCCATATCTCAATGGACCATGCACAGCTTCACAATTACTGAAGATTATGGACGAAGAAGGAGCCGTGTTTCAGAGACAAGGACTGTGTACTTTAATTCTTCACTTTATAATATTTTATTTTACTCAAAAGTTCCAGATTGCACTGAGGGCTCTGTGGAGGGTTGGCATGGCGCCCTGACTGCCTGGCCCCACCCCTTCCACCTGAGGCCTTGCCCCTTCCAGGAGTGCAGCGCCTGCATGTCTGTCACTTCCCCTAGCTTAGAGAGGCATCCATTAGCAGAGCTGTGTCATAGCAGCTCTCCATGACTCTAGACAGCACTGGCAGGCCTTCATTTTCATGAGTACCCGAACTGACCCCAACTTTGATTTAGGGGGGTAAAACAAAGACAGGCTTTTATCTCTAACTGCTAATAAACCATATGTAACACGTAAATATTGCAAGTGTCCAAACTTTCCAACATGGGCAGCAGGAAACTTGCTGTCTTATTTTTATTATGAGAGTATGAGCTGGGGTATTGGTGGTGTGTGTGGTTGGTTTTTTGTTTTTTTTTTTTTTTGGCAATTGGATAGCTGCAGTAATGGAAATATTACACTGACGCCAAGCTTACTCTCCAACCTAATAGATTTTCAACTTTTTTATGCTGATTTCAGGAAATACGGCTCATGTAATTTACATCCAGACATCAGGAAGTCATGCATTACCAGCACATTTCATCTTCTGCCATGGTGGAACCCATACTAATCATCAATTCTTACTTGTATCAACACATTCTCAGGGAACAGTGATTTTTTTTTTTTTTTTAAGAAAGGCGACTGTAGGAATGTTCTGCTCCCACCTGTAAATGCTGGGAATTCAAACGGATCTGTCGTACCCTTTGGTACATAGCAGGCTGGTGCAACTCAAAGCACTATCAGCCCAAGTGATCCTGATTGTTTGACACAAAAGGGGTTTACTCTTCCCAGTATCCCACCATAGGCTCTCTGCTGGTGACGGTTGAGGCTGAGGCATGATGGGCTCCCAGGGGGCTGGGCAGAGTTGGGAGGGGAGCCACCATCTGTGACATTCTCTTCTGCCAAGATGCTGCCTAAGATTGCAGAGATGGCCCAGGAGAGGGCAGAGAGAGTAGAGGGGCCTCACTTTCTGTAGGACTTAAAACAACGTCTCTCAAACAGACTTATCATTAGTGGATCTAGAAGGGCTTTACAAAGCAGCCTTGCCCCACCTTACAGATGGGAAAACTACTTGTCCAAGAGCATTCAGCAGGCTAGTGACAGAACCCAGGTTTTCTGTATCCCAGGCCAGTGGGTAAAACCCCTTCTCTTGGGGATCTCCGTGTTGCTGTGTCTCCCTCCCCCCGTTTCATGGGGGTGGTGGCAGGCAATGTGGTTTCCCAACCCCATGAAGATGAGTCCCATTCCCAACTCTGACACAATTTGGGGGGTGACCCCAGGCAAATCACTTGCCAGTGGTGAAAAAACAAAATTATGGCCATAACAATCATTTTCACCCTTTCAGGGGTGCTGGGAGGAGCGATTCTTTTTGGACTTCTTAGCACATTGGCTTCCCCAAATGGCAGATGCTAGATGAGAACAAAGTATTCATTGTAGTGTTAATATTGGTCATAATAAAAGTAGACGAGGCAATAAATGAACTTGGTGTTCTGCCATCTACTTTACCCTCGTTATCTTTGGCCCCACTTCATCTCTGGTATAACTCACTCAAAGCCAATACATTTGAGCCAGGGGGCAAGGATGGATTTTCACCTGTAAAACATAAGGATCCAGGTTTCTTAGCTTCCTTACTTTGAGTTTTCTTGTACGTGCATAAAACACAAATAATCCTGATAGGTTTGGGGTTGGGCGATAGGGGATTGGTAACAGGGCTGGGCAACCTTTTGCCTCTAGGCCAATGGTTTCTATAAAGCCTAAGACCTTTATATAGAGTTTCATTGGCTTTAAGACCAAAAAGGACCATTAGCAACTCTAGCCCGACTTCCTGCATTGTGCAGGCTACTAAATTACATCCACGCACACCTATGTTGAGACCAATTATTTCAGCTAAATTAAAATATTTCAGTCATCAGTGGACTGAGCTGTTTTGTGCCTCAGAGAAAAGTTGTGGCTGATGCCCAACGCCGTTGTCATGGCAGGGATAGAAGAGGCTTAGTAACAATGGCCGAAATGTTGCCCTCATTTATATCCATGCAGCCTTGCTAGCCGTGTTCTCCGTAAGATGAGCACGTGGGCAGCTGCCCAGGAGAGAATCAAATGCCGCCCCATTAATTTGCAGAGCACCCACAACCCGCAACCCCTGGCAGCATGTGTTTCTAATGGTGGTGCACATACTTTGGTACACATAATAAAATGTATTCCACACATGGATGGAAAAAGAGAAAACATTGCTTTCTGGTTTTAAAAAGGGGCTGGCTCTAAAAACTGTTCCCAACTGCCTACTGTTGAACGGGATGTTGGTGGGCTTACGGTTGGGGATGAGGTGTAGGAAGCTTGTGCTGTCACTGAGTCACTGATATTTATTCTGGGTCTAAACAGATTTACAGTTTCCAGGGCTGCCAGTTGTGACCCTGTGTTGAGCAGTAAAAATAAACTTAAAATATAAAAGTCAACAAGAGAAGATGGTGCCTTGATGCTGTTATTTCAGGCCATCTTGCTGCCTAAGCAAAACAACACACAGCTTTTGCCAAGGTTAAGCAGATTGCTAAAATGCTTTTATTCCCCCTCTTCCTGCCACTCTTTGGCACTTTGATTGCAGTACATAACTGCAGCAGGCGAAACAAATGTAACATGTGTGTAAGATCAGTGAGTTTGTAAAAGGTAACATGACAGAGACACCACTTGGCTGTCAAGGAAAATAAAGGAACCTAGGTAGAGGGGAGCAGACAAGGGAGGGGGGGGGGTGTATCCAGCAATCCACTATACAAAAGGAATAAACTTAGAAGCATCTGGTAAATAGAGTTTGAATTTCTCAATTGTTGAGCAGAACTGGGAGGAAAACAGTTTCCCCATTCCTCAAAGCTTTGGCTGTATCAGAAAATGTTCTTCTTTTGTATCAGGACGAAGAGTTAAAAATCACAATTTCTTTGAAAATCAAAAATCCATATCAAATGTTAGTTTCAGACAATCAAAATGTTTCCTTGTGATAATGTTATGGCATTTCATTTCAATTTTGACCTTTCCTCTTTTTCTGACCCTTTATACCTCAATGTTCTAAACAACGTTGTTTTAACTTAAAAAAAAGTGAAACTTTTTGGTTTGAAAATGTTGAAACAGGATATACTTTCCCCTATCCCCCTCCTTTTTAAATCAGGACATTTGACAAATTGATTCTGTTTCATGGAAAATGTTTGTTGAGCGGATTAAGCATTCTGGGGCAAAAAAAAAAATGTTTTGTTGAAAAATTCCCAGCCAGCTCTGTTGTTGTCAGGAGTTGGGGTGCTCATTTCGGTGCAGACACTTTCTGCTCACCTTTTGTATTTGTGACTGAATAGCATCACTTGGACAATGTAAAGGGCTCACCCTCTCCTGAGCGCCCCCTTCTGGCCAAGGAAATGTGTCCGTAAGCTCCTACTCGTCTTAGTGGCTCTGGGAGTGGAAGGTATCCCAGATGCCCTTTCTTCTTGGTCACCTGGGATTAGGCGTCTTTCCTGCCCCCTTGAGTAGCTATTGTTGGGGAGAGGGAGATCCAGGCCCACACGCTCCTCTGGGTCACAGCTAGGGACCCTGTAAATAGCAGTTGCCTGCTAAGTGTCCTTTGGGCCACTTTCCCAAGAATCTCCTCCATCCTTGCCCTCTCTCAGAGCTTTATCTCAAAAGTCTCACTGCACCCTGTCCTGCAATTCTTCCTAGCCCACCACACCTGGGCTTCAGTCACGGGACCTGGGCTTTAGCTGGGTCTGCAATACAGCCTACACTGTGAGCTGTCCAAGGTACCACTGCTTTCTCATTCAGTCAGTCCCTGGGGCTGACTGGTTTGAACTCCAGAGAGGAACGGCAAGGCCCTAGCCCAGCAGCTTCTTTATACTGGCTTGCTGGGCCCTGATTGGCTGCAGCAGAAGCAGCCATTCTAGCTTTCCTGGAGGTCCTCTCTTCTGCTCTTTTCCCTGGGGTGGGGTGTGGCAAGGCCACAAGTCCTCTTGTAGAGGACTTTGGCCCTAGTCCACGCCATCACAGGCAACCATACAGTTTTTTACATGGAAAACTAAGATTAGGAAAGGCATTAAATTTTAGTGTCTTTAGAGAAGAGCCTATTTTTTGTTCTGTTTTGCACAATGGGGTGGTCTGGGTCTCGGACTAGGACTCCCAAGTGCTGCCGGAATGCACTTAATAATTATGAATAATGTAGGACCTGTTTTCAGAGGTACTGAGCACCTACCACTCCTATTGAGATGAATTTATGGGTTCTCAGCAATTCTCCAAATCTGGTCATCAATGCATTTTAGCTCATTTTGTAACCCACACTTACATGGAGTGGCTCTCTGCCCCATTTTAATAGGGGGGCATTGAGGTACTTTAGCCTTTGTGCTAGCAGACATGGATTTTTCCACTCTGTCCATAAAAGCTTAGGCCAGGTCTACACTAAAAGGGGATGTCGAATCAAGATACACAACTCCAGCTACATTAATCACATAGCTGGAGTCAATGTAACTTGTTTCGAGTTTCCCTGCCATCATCATAGTGGGAGGCTGACAGGAGCAAACACTCCCCTCGGCTTTCCTTACGCCTTGTACAAGCAGCAGTACCAGTTGCCAGTGGGGGGGCGCCCTCTTAATTTGATTTAGCGAGTCTTAACTAGACTCACTAAATCGAACTCCGGAAGATCAATTGCGGTAACAGTGATCTTCCATTTAGTGACAATGTAGCCGTAGTTGCTGAGATCCTGGAGTATGCTACAATCCCAGTATGGACTGCCACTTGTAATGCAATGCTGCTGGGTGCATCATCAGTCGTATGGACTGAACCCAAGACCTCTGGGTATAAAAGCAGGGAACTCTCAGCTCTGTAGTAAAGGGTGCAACCCGCTCAAACCTCCTTGTGGTCCATCCATGATGGGGACAGAGAGCCATGATTTGTAAATATGAGATGATGCTTTTAGCAACTGAAAATGAAGACGAGGAGGAGCCTATGTCATGGGACCAGCAGCTGGATGTTGTGCACAGTAATAGGAGACAGAACCATTAGTATGGGCCTCAGATAGGCCTGACTTATATGACTTTCCTCACACACCACTAGGACTGACAAGATCAAATGAATATTCCATATTAAAAAGCAGAGGACCAACATTTTCACCCATAGCATGGCTGGAATGGTATCCCACTAATGTAAATGGGAGCAGATTCAGTCCCAAGATAAATGCTTGGAGTCAGTTTGCTGTTCACTAGTGAAGCATTAGCAAGGATCCAGTGGTTTGCACAATAAAACACACCATGATGCAAGTGCCTGAAACATGCCAGACCTCCCAGAAGGAGCCACATTCAATTAAAATGAGTGTAGCCTAACTGAGAAGATAATTATCTTTTAGGTATTTGAATATTTCACATCTAAGCTGCGTATTTCCCTCTTCTATCTGAGTGTGTAATGGAATCTGAGAACATTAATTTAGTAGCATTAGGAAAAGTTAGGAGGGGCCACCAAGAACCTCAGCAATTAGTCATGGTAGGTATTCCTTCTTTCTTGGGCTTCTTCTCTGAGGTTCCGGGTATATAGGGGAGCAACTGAGATCTCCTCAAACTCTGTGCTTCCCACCTCATGGAAATTCTATGAGGATTCAAACACTAAAGATTTTAAGGGTACCAAGACTATGGAATAGGCTTAGGGTTTGCCAATCTGGACATCATCCAGGCTTCTGTCTGTGACAGTGGTCAGCACAAGATGTTTCAGAGGAAGGCTCAGAGAAACTCTACAGCTACGGGATAATTTTCCCGGAGAAGTTTCTTCTTAATCCCGAGAGCGTTAGAGGCTGTCTGAAACCCTGAATCAAGAAGATTTAATTCCCCTTCCAGAACACTTGGTAGTGTTGCAATCCATACTACTGTAACTTTAGATATTTATCTTAATCATATAACTGCCCAATCCTTTTTTAAATCCTCCTAAGCTACTGCCGTCAGTGGGCATCTCTTGACTGAATGATTAATGTCTACAGATCTGAAGGAATAAAATAAAAAAATTACTTCTGAGGTGACAGGTTATTTCTCAAGCTGCATGAACATGTAAAATAGAGTGGAACAAAAATACCCGGGTAATGACATTTTGTGTCAAATTTCAGCCCACAGCAAATTTTGAAAGCCCTTATGAATTGCCCAAAATCAGTAGTTTAAATTTGAATGGCTTTGCTGACAGACCTTTAACTATATCAGCTGTCAGGGTTCTATCATTCTCCAAGTGCCATAAAAATGAGGCATCTTCGTCTTCAGTCTAAATGATCCCAGGCACAAGACGGAATGGGGAATTCTAAACAGGCTTGTATATTCCATAAAGTCTGCCTCAGAACTAGATGAGTGAAAGATTTGCAAGATTTGTATCAGAGCTGGCAGACGGGGGCCTCTATGGCCCAATAGTGGAATAGGGAAATATTCTAATCCATGTTTTAGTGGATGGCAAATTGCTATCTCCCCCGGCTTCTCCCTATTGATTAAGCTGGCCTTGAGTGTGCACATTCAAATAACAGCTTGAGTATAAAAATGAATCCTTCAGCGTGAAGATGATCTGCCTTTAAAGAGGTGAAGCAGCCCAATGCACCTCCCGAGTAAGCCATCTTTTATTAACCACGGAACTGCAATGCTGCACAAAATCAAGGAGAAAATGTTCAGGTAAGTAATAAATTGTCCTAGTGTGATTCCACGCCAGCGGATAATTTTATGGACTGATCCTTACTTAACACTATCACTGTACTGGTGTTTACACTCTCCCTGAAATCCATGCAAATAGTAAGTAAGTCCATGGAAGTCTGTGGAGGTAAATAGGTGTTGAACTGGTGGAAGTATGTAGAGAATCAGGCACAATGCTATTAGGGTACTCAGTAAGATGCATCTCTTGGTGGAAAAACAAGGAGTCCAGTGGTACCTTGAAGACTAACAATTTTTTTATGACAAGCTTTCATCAGTTGCAACTTACAAAAGCTTAAGCCATAATAAAATTGTTAGTTTTTAAGGTGCCACTGAATTCCTTGTGGTGTTTGCTGAAACAAACTAACCTGACTAGCTCTCTGAAACCTGCCTTGGTGGAAGCTTCCTTTGGATGATGACAGAACTGGCAGGTGTTCACTTGTGCTCCAAACCAACACCTCCTGAAGCCATTGGCAGTCCTTCTGTTGACCTTGATTGGATGAAGCCTCTGGAGACAAAGAGAGAAAATGATAGAAGTGAGAAGGAACTGAGTACAGGGTTCTCTTGGATGGAAATTAAACTACAGGTTGAACCTCTGTGGTCCAGCACCATCCATGGTCCAGCAATGAGGCCAGACAGTGCTAGCTAGAAGGGTGTTGTCTTATTGTGGACGCTTTTCCACTGGGAATTAGACTGAGCCCCAACAAAGTCATTTTATGGAGGGTGCCATACATGGACAAGCATATGGCACCGGCTCTGATATACTGCTCTGTTTGCCCTAATGAGAGGGTTGCATCTATAGGCTGAGCATGCTGCACACCCTGGAAACTCCTTGCATTCATCCATTCTCAGGTTCCCTTGCTGAAACTTGCTAGTCTGGTACTCTCTGGTCTGGCAACATCCACGGCCTGGCATGATTTTAGTTAGCTGGATGTCCACTTATCATGGGTGTGGCCACATTTCCCACAGTCATCTAAAGTTTGTTTGCAGCCACCTGTCCTGGTGTTCAGTGCTGTTCTTTAGATCTAATTTACCTGTAAATGTCTTCTATGAGCCCAGGTAGCAGTGGAAATGTTGATAATGCTGCTAGACAATATTGTCCTCCCATGGTTTGGCAAATTCTCTAGTTCAGCACAGATCAGGTCCTGAGGATGCTGGTCTAGAGAGGTTCCACCTGTATTTTGAATCAAGTATATTGTGCTTAAAGAGCACAGTAACGGGTGTGTTAATAATGCACTGCTAGAATCTGAATGGGTACAAGCTGTTCTTGTGGTACTTACTGTGTTCTAATGTAGTAACTTAACCAGAGATGTCAAAATACCACAAGAATGATTCTTCACGTGCTATGTCCAGCCCACAGGAAAAAAGGAAGCACCATCAAAAATCTGTTACTGTAGAATATCTAACCCAATTTTACTCCCCCAATAGAGATGCTCATAATTCATACTTTGAGGAGCTTATTTATCTCAGTAGTTTCTGAGTGCCCCTTATCACTTATGCTTTTCTGACTCGTGGTTGTGTGGAAGGGAGGAGAAACCCTGGCTGAAATTAACCTGTTGCATTGCTGAGTACAAGTCTTGGGAAGGTCTGTGAGCAAAGGGTTCCCATTGAGAAATACATTGCACAGGAAAAATGTGGAGCTTAGGAGTTGCTCCAATGTCCTTTGAAATCAATAGGAGCCTTTTCACTTAATCCAGTGAGCATTGGATCAGGTAGCACAGGGGTTCCCAACCTGGGGTACGCATACCCACAGGGGGTACGAGAAGCTCCGGGCAATTACAGACCGGTAAGTCTAACTTCAGTACCGGGCAAATTAGTTGAAACAATAGTAAAGAATAAAATTGTGAAGCATGTAGAAGAACATAATTTGTTGGACAAAAGTCAACATGGTTTCTGTAAAGGGAAATCCTGTCTTACTAATCTATTAGAGTTCTTTGAAGGGGTTAACAAACATGCGGACAAGGGGAATCCAGTAGATATAGTATACTTAGATTTTCAGAAAGCCTTTGACAAGGTCCCTCACCAAAGGCTCTTGTGTAAATTACATGGCCATGGGATAAGAGGGAATGTCCTTTCTTGGATTGAGAACTGGTTAAAAGACAGGAAACAAAGGGTAGGAATAAATGGTAAATTTTCAGAATGGAGAGGGGTAACTAGTGGTGTCCCCCAAGGGTCGGTCCTAGGACCAATCCTGTTCAACTTATTCATAAATGATCTGGAGAAAGGGGTAAGCAGTGAGGTGGTAAAGTTTGCAGATGATGCCAAACTGTTTAGGATAGTCAGACAGAAGCAGACTGTAAGGGACTCCAAGAAGATCTCACCAAACTGAGTGATTGGGTAACAAAATGGCAAATGAAATTTAATGTGGATAAGTGTAAAGTAATGCACGTCGGGAAAAATAACCCCAACTATACGTACAGTATGATGGGGGCTAATTTGGCTACGACAAATCAGGAAAGAGATCTTGGAGTTGTCGTGGACTGTTCTCTGAAAACTTCCACACAGTGTGCAGCGGCGGTCAAAAAGGCAAATAGGATGCTCGGAATTATTAAGAAAGGGATAGAAAATAAGACCCAGAATATCTTACTGCCCCTGTATAAAACTATGGTACGCCCACATCTTGAATACTGTGTACAGATGTGGTCTCCTCACCTCAAAAAAGATATTTTGGCCTTGGAAAGGGTTCAGAAAAGGGCAACTAAAACGATTAGGGGTTTGGAACGGGTCCCATATGAGGAGAGGTTAAAGCGACTGGGACTTTTCAGTTTAGAAAAGAGGAGACTGAGGGGGGATATGATAGAGGTATATAAAATCATGAGTGGTGTGGAGAGGGCTGATAAAGAAAAGTTATTTATTAGTTCCCTAAATAGAAGAACTATAGGACACCAAATGAAATTAATGGGTAGCAGGTTTAAAACTAATAAAAGAAAGTTCTTCTTCACACAGCGTGTAGTCAACCTGTGGAACTCCTTGCCAGAGGAGGCTGTGAAGGCTAGGACTATAACAGAGTTTAAAGAGAAGCTAGATAATTTCATGGAGGTTAGGTCCATAAAAGGCTATTAGCCAGGGGATAAAATTGTGTCCTTGGCCTCTGTTTGTCAGAGGCTGGAGGGGGATGGCAGGAGACAAATCGCTTGATCATTGTCTTCGGTCCACCCTCTCTGGGGCACCTGGTGCTGGCCACTGTCGGCAGACGGGATACTGGGCTAGATGGACCTTTGGTCTGACCCAGTACGGCCGTTCTTATGTTCTTATGTTAAGCTTGTCAAGGGGGTACAGGGAATATTTGGTAAATAACTAGATTCTCCTAATTGACATATTCCAAAAGTAGTAGTGTTAGTGAAAAAAGTTGTGGATTCTAGAGTCTAGAATTTATTTCCTTTCATATTGAATAGGGGGTACGGGAAGGTTTACTAAAAGCCAAAGGGATATGGGGACCAAAAAAGGTTGGGAACCCCTGAGGTAGTATATTACTAACCAAAATTGTAGATTTGCCTCAGTCCAACCCCTGAAATCAAATACCACCACGCCAAATGTGTGGGGAGGGACTCATGGTCACGGACAGACTTTGCCCCACGGGATAGCTTTACCAATAACCATAAGGAACAGCCTACATTTAACAACCAGACTGCAGGTAGGGTGTTAACGACAAGTCTAGGCACCAGACACAAACACATTGCAGCCATCGAGGAACTGGTGAAAGGGCAAATATCTCCTTGCCAACCTCTGACTCAGCCATAGATGTACTGAGTTCTGATAAGATGTGTACCACCCCATCAGTGTGCAAAAGGAAATGATAGCAGATTGATATGAAAAACTCACTTCCCTTTTTCTGTATCACTCAGTAGGGATGAGTTCGTGTTTGGATGTGAGGCATGAACAAATACTTCCAGTAGAGAATCTAGCCCTTGCTTCCTTTTATTTAATACAATTCTTCACTTGGTAAGTTATTAATTCTTGAGTTGCTGCAATACAGAGACTGACAAATGAGGCATCAAGAATGGGAATCAAATGCTCAGGAGTTGCGAAACCCTCATTTTGTTTTGCTGTCTCATTGTATTATAAGAAGACATTCACTCGTCTTGCATCTGCTCATTTTTCTGGCTTATATGTTAGCTTGGCACATGAACTGAAAGAATGCAGGGGGAAATTGTTTTTCCCTGCCCCCTTCTTCTGTAGCAATTAATCTGATTTGTGCTCTCGCTATGTCCAGTGTTACCTGTGGTAAATACAATTCACCAACCCTATAATTATAGTGCTTTTTACATTAATCAATCACTAGTTAATTTGATCCTCCATTTAATTTGGCCAAACCCTCAGGACTTTGTTTTATAAAAATGGTACAAGTTCAGCTTCTTACTTTTGATCAATTCTGAGAGCTTTAGGCAGGTATTATTGTGTAATGTGACTACTGTTTATAGAAAGCTAAAATGTAGTACCACAACCCAACCATAAAAGACCAGTCATCAAATCTCTAATCAAATCTGGTTTCTGTGTTCCCAATATTTGAGTAATGCAGACTTTGATTTTAGTGTTCAATTGTACAGAGTACAAATGGCTCTGGATTGCAGATTTATAAGATTCTTTGTTCTAAAATTAATTGTTGGTAATGATCACTTTATCTTTACTGTTAGATCGTACAGATTGAACTGCTCTAGTCTGGCACCCTTGGAACCTGACCGGTGCCAAATCAGAGAATTTTCTGAACCAGGGGAGGTCACTATTATCTAGCAACATTACCAACATTTCCACTACTTACTGGAATTTTAGAAGACATTTTGGGGTAAACTCGAGCTGAATCACAGCACAGAACCCTGAGAGCCAGCACTGGGGGCTGTAAACAAACTTTACGGGACTGTAGGAAAATTGGCCACACCCACGATAAATGGACATCTGGCTAACTAAAATCATGCTAGACCACAGATGTTGCCAGATCAGAGTGCTGGAGCAGAGAGGTTCAACCTTTAATATAGTAGGTATCTTGATTACAGTTGACCGCTTACTAGTAACTTATGGTTTAACGATCTTCAAAAGGGAGAACTGGTTTCCTAGATACATGAATATATGGCCTTTAACATTGCATACAAAAGCACTACAATTAGTAGAGAGGTGATATACCCAATCCCCTTCATGAGAAAAACATGCAGAGGTTCTGAAACTGGATCTCATTAATGATCGTATATATGTATGAAGTTTGGTGGCAGAATGCAGTGCACCGTCTCAGATATCTGCAAAATGGTATGCTCCAATTTCCACTGAAATGAACATCTACCTACTGACACCAAAGGAAGAGAATCAGGCCTTATAGCTAGACTTCTTACTATCGCTCATACAAAAATAAAAAGACATAAGGTCTGATTCTCATCAATATAAAGGACCCTTCACACCCTTCTGACAGGGCAAGGGGACCTTAAAATGGTTGTAAACGTAATTCATGTCCATGTTTAGCCTCAGTTTCATAGCCAGAGCCATTGTGTAGATGAGAACGGTGCCCATGGAATATGAGAGAATGGCCTGTTTTCTCTCTCTCATGAAAAACGAGCTTTGAGGGATAATATCTAATTTTCTTGCACAAGATATGCCTGCAGCTCTCCCTTTTACTAATGAGTTGACACTTTTTCTAGTTGCTGCATGCATCTTTTGTGGCACAGCGACTTTTGTTCAATTTAACAGAGAAAAACATTGGGTGATGTGGGAGAGAGGGGCTCTCATTTGAGGAGAATCCCTTTTCACTACCTCTTGTTTTGTCTCCTGCTATTTAATCTTTGTTCATTGGCTTTCTTTCTAAGGGTGCGTCCACCCAGCACTGTAACTCAAAATAAGATACACCATTTGAGCTACGCAAATTGCATATCTTATTTCAATGCCATATCAAAATAGCTTATTTCGTCATTTGGCACTGTCTATACAGCACCAAATTTCGAAATAAAGCGCTATTCTGAAATGTCCCATACTCCTCATAGAATGAGGTTTACAGGGATGTCAGAATAGCGAGCCTGAAATAACGGGCTTGCTGTGAAGACATGGGATAGCTATTTTGGGATCATCCAGTATCCCAAAATAGCATTGCAGAGTAGACATACCCTAACTGTGTAACCACATATGCATACTAGGAGAACATGAGCAAGGGCCAAGCTTCCATATAATTACTCCCAAGCAATATAGGCCAATCTCTTGAGTACAGACTTTGGCTCTGAGTTCTACGTGTACCTTTGTTTTATGGTTTCCCCTCCAATGAGCAGACCTCAGTAGGATGGTGAGACCTTTTGCTGTAAAGTATTCTCTGAATAGCTCCAACACTTTAAGCAGGCCTTTGATAAAGCTGTCTTCCTCCACTTAGTTCCATCAATAAGCACTTTCTTGGTCTTTGGGGAGCAGGACTACATTCAAACTTGTCAGATGGTTTTGTTCTTTTTGTTATTGTGGGGGGTAGAAGTGAGGGTAGTGGAAATAACAGAAGATAGAAACAAAAGGGGAAAAAAGAGAAAGCTAAGATACTGTGTGTGAAACTAAATTTGATAGTAAAATCCAAATTGTGTGATGGATAACATACTATTACAGTGTAACTAAGGATGGATAAACAAGTCTGGAAAAGAAAAGAAACAACCTAGAGCTTCATGGAAACCCCAACTCTACTGAGATCTTCCCATCACTAAATGTGACACAATAAAAGTAAAACCATGGCAAAGGGGCATGAAATAGAAGTGGTTGAAACTTTTCAAATTTAAAAGGTGCTATGAAATTACACATCAAGATTCCAATTGCTGGCAAAAAAAATGATGCAATTCTCTAAATCTAGTCTAAATTCACTAAATCTAATTGGGGGACTATAACAGTACTAGGAATAGTCATGGCATGGCATGGCATTATTGACTATGCAGATACAGTAGCCCAGTGCTGGCTAGTGGAAAGGAGCAGATGAGGTCTGATCTATGGTACTTTCTGAAGAGATTTACTTGAGCCTGTCTCTAGTGGTCCTCAAAACTTGATGTACGGTCTCCATGCTTAGAGTCAGTGCATCTGCTTCACTTCCCTTTCCCTTGGTGGAACCCACTTCTTCATTTTGTTCTCTATTTTGGCTGGTTAGGTTTATGCTTTGTATTTATTATTGGTCACGCCCCAGATCATCAACAGGAGGAAAGTGAAATATCTGACTGCAATGAAGCTATGCCAATTTACAGCAGCTGAGGATCTGTCCCACTAGCAATAAATAGCACCGTAGAGATAGATGCTCTGTACTCCATATTCTTCAGCATTCAGTAGCTTCCCCTGATCTTTCTAAACGTCTGTTTCTTGCAGAAGGCTTATATACAAAGAAATCCAGTAGGTTCAAGGTGGGTTCTGGCTTATATACAAGTGGATCCATTGCGTTCAAAGATTTCTTCCTTATGGGGGAAAAAACCTTTTCATATTAGTAAATTAAGACACAAAAGCAAGACGTGTCTCCGCCCCCACCCCCACCCCCAAAACCCCATGCCAATCCTCTCCAGTGGCCAGCTGTATAGCTCAATTAATTATACTAACAGGGAGATTAATACCAGGCTAGAAGAAGCAGGGGCTCTAGTTTTCAAGATAAAGGTGCCAGCTGTCTAGTGCCCCGGTGAAAAAGAAGCAGCTGCAAAGTCTCATGTCAGCAATGACTTCCCTTGTAGAAAAACAAGGAGGCATCACACACCCCACACAGCAGGGAGACATGGGGAGGGAGAGAAACGATGGATGGCCCATGAAATACACTCAAACATAATAGCATTTACATGAAAAGTGAAATGGGGGGAATCTGGCTCTTTGCCTGTGGGAAGATAAAGGGAAAATAATCACTAATCACAGATGTGTTTTTTACAGTAAGCAAAAAGGCAGTTTGTATGCAAGAGGGATAGGGGAGGAAGTGGGGCAGATGGGAGGATAAGGAGAAGCATGGATCAGGGAAGGCAGAGTCCCCTGTTAAGTCTTAGACACAGTTATGAGCAGCAGTAAGGATGAATGACGTGGGCTCGCATTACAGGCATTCTAGGCTCCCTTTTCTTGCAGGTCTGGCCCTGCTGAGTTGAAGAAAGAGAATGTTGATTTTATAGTAACTCCAGAGGCACGAGTCTCTATTACACTGCATGTTGGACCATCAGCTACAACAGTGAAAAGAAAGTAGAAAATGCAGCCCATGCAAAAAGATCGACTCACAACTTCTGAGAAGTATTTCTATGTAGGCTCTGGCATTTTATTTTTTCCCAGCTGCCCCCACTTTACCTGATAGTAAATGGAGCCTGTGAGGTTCCCCCCCCCCCAAGATCTATTGGGAAATAAGATAAATTGAACCATCGCTGCAACTTTCCTTTTAATACATGCCAGCTTCACAAACCCTGGAAAATGTAGCATTTATTAAAAAAAAGCGTAGCTAACATGAGGTTAAAAACATGTCATTGGTGTGTAAAATATGAATCTGGATGACACATAGCCAGCTGCAGATGCACTAATTTGATTTCATGCCCCAGAATCAACTGTTCTACTGCACTAAAAGGCATGTTTACACATCCATCTGTCAAAGTCTACCCTCTTCTCTTCTAAAGTTTCTCTCTTTTACCTTATCCCATGTTCTGCTCAAGAAAAAAACTAGAGCAAATTTAGAACATGTTCTTTTACTTTCTTTGCATATTTCAAGGATTGAGAGAAATTTTCCTTTTAAACTTTTATTTTCTTCCTACCTTGAAGCCTTACTAGAGATATTATTACAGGATTATCAGAAGCAGAATGCAGGATCTGAGTGTTTAAATTTTAATCCTCAGAAGCCAACCTCCTGACTACAAAGCTGCACTGAAGATGACATTGAAAATCAGTTGCTATCCAATGACAAAGAATTTATCATTTGCAGAGAACACGTGGTTTTCAAAATGCCCTTCAGTGTATTCTGTTAGGATGGCTTAGGTGACTGTTATCATGGAAAAAGGTTAAGTTGTATTTAAATAGGAGATCACTGGCCAGTCTTCTAGTAGAAATAAGACATTCTGTACTTGCATCCTCTAAAAGATGGTATTTCTGGGACTTTTGATTTTGTGGTAAAAGCAATGAAGGGGAACTCAGGAGAAGAGGTTTTAATGCCTGGCTCTGCCACAAACTTCTTGTGTGATCTTGGTCAAATCAATGAGGACCATATTCTTAAGGATTTCAGCTAGTCTTGAAAATGTGGCTGTCAATGGGAGCTGCTGGGGCCTTCACTCATGAAAATCTGATTCTTATTTAAGTCACTAAATAGGAGCAGAGCTCATGTGAAAATCCATGCCTGGATCTCTGTGTTTGTGTTTATAATATGAAACAAGGGGATAGTAATATTTCTTTTTACCTACCCTTTGTCTGGATGGTTTATTTAGACTGAGCACATCAGAGCAGGGAGGGACTGCCTCTTACTATGGGCATATCTATACTGTGGGGAAGATTGATGCTGTCACAGTCAATCTTCCGGGGTTCGACCTAGTGGGTCTAGTGAAGACACCCTAAATCAAACCCAGAGGGCACCTCTATCAGTGCTGGTACTCCTGCTCCTTATGAGGAATAAGGGAAGCCGATGGGAGCATTTGCTCCTGTCAACCTCCTGTTGTGCGGACAGCAATTTAAGATGCATCAACTCTAGCTACTCAATTAATGTAGCTGGAGTTGCATATCTTAAATCAACTTTCCGCTCTAGTGTAGACCAAGCCTGCATATCTATGCAGCATCCAGCACAATGGGCCCCCATCTCAGCAGTGGTCTGTAAGTATTTGTGTGATACAAACAGCAATAATAATAATAAATACGGTAATAACAGAGAGGTAGGGATACTCTTTTTTAATGTGCCTTATTTTATAGACTATCTGGTAGCTGAAATCAAATTTAGAGCTCACACTAAATCATGCTTATCAGCAAAATCAATATGTCGAATGTGTTCACCACAACATAAAATTTTAAAGTTAAGAATTAAAGGTGTCTGGTACACTATTCAGAATCAGCTGAGCCTTTTTCTTTTCTTTTTCCCTTTAGGCTTTAAAATGAACAATGTATCAGGTTTAACTAAAATAAGCTGGAGGTGCCTTATGAGGCTAATGACCCATTCGGATACGGCTGCTATCAAAAATCCATTACACCTCAGGTATTAATTTGCAGTGCGGTGTTAATGTTAACGGTGGGCGGATTGGCTTTTAAAATAGGTTAAAGCGGGTTTTAAAAATAGCATTTACATGGAAAGAGTGTGCCAAAGCATGAGATTCTTATGTGCTATGGGGAGGATCACACACTTTTTCACTACGTAGAACATAGTGATGTCCCCTGATATTTTCTCACTGCTACCTAAATGAATGTGGACTCCCCAGTATCCTTGCTCTTGATTCTAAGGGAAGCAGCAACTTATGGCAACCAAACCCATAATACGCTCTTGGGGGAAAAAAAATCAGAGGTCAATGTTGAAGCCGCATGAAACTTATTAGTTTTGGCTCCATGAATTTTCACAGCATTAAATTGAATTTAAAGTGAAAAGGTGCCTGTTATGTCTTTACTCAACCTGTAATTATTCTGAACTTGATGGTGTTGGATATAACTGGGGCACATCGCTGGGGGCCGAATTGCACAATGCTTGTTACTTGATCACTGTAGCATCTCCTAGCCTCTTAAAGTTGATAGCCAGTGCTCAATTGGATAAATGACACCTAAAGATTATTCAGGTACCAAATAGATATATGGCTCCATATTATCATCCTTGGCATGTTTTTAAAAAGAGATTAGATACAATATAATCTGCATCTCTCATAGCAAGAAAAGAAGTAACAAGTACTACCTGTCTACACACTTCAGGACATACACTGGGATGAGGAAGCAACATCCTTCCACAGGTTAACCTCTCTAGTGGGGCACCTTTGGAACCTAACCGGTGCCAAACCAGAGAATTTGCTGAACCACAGGAGGTCATTATCAACATTATCAACACTTTCTCAGCTTACTGGGCTCTTAGAACACATTTAGGAGTAAATTAGAGCTAAAGAACAGCACAGAACACTGAGAGATAGGAGTGAGGGATGTAAACAACCTTAACAGGACTGCGGGAAACTTGGCCACACCCATGCTAAGTGGAGATCTGGCTAACTGAAATCATGCCAGACCACTGATGTTGCCGGACCAGAGTGTGCCAGACTAGAAAGGTTCAACCTCTATGGAATATCACTACAAATTTAGCTGCCCTGTGAGACTTCAAGACTGCTACTGAAGCTACCTGAAATGGCTCGTGCTGAAGATAGGAGAGTGGAGAGCACAAACAAACAATTGTTACAGCTGATATTTTAAGAAAGGTGGAACAGAATTGCACTCCGTATGCTGGGGAAACTTGGGGTCACCTGTTAGATAGGCCTTTGCTTAATTAAGGAGAGGGCTTGCACATGTTACACTGGAGATGGTCTGTTCTGATACAGCAATTAAATTCTGATGTTCTGCTCAAATAAGGGCAGGAATTGTGGCTGTTGGATTATAAGTGTCTCCCAGGGCTCCCGCTAGAGCAACACATCATTATTTGCCTAGCTCAGGGCTAGGGGGCAAAACATAAAACCTACTTCACAGTGACCAAACATCTTCCTTTAATTCTGAGGGCTCACAACCGCAAACCACTGAAAGCCGTATCATTCAAAATTTCCCTGGAACAGGATTTTCTCTTTTTTTCGCATGGAACAGACAGATCCTACATGGGAGAGAACAATTCTCTGCAGATTTTCTCCACTAACTTTCCATTGCCAAGCCTGGAAATTAAAGCTGGTTTCTCGGTGGTATCTTTGCATTTTGCTGCATGCAGATGTGCTCATCTTCTATCCCTTTCTTCCCCCAGCCCCTCCTGTCTTATCCCCTTTGGCTAAGGGCAGCCCAGATCCAGGGACTGACTTGAGGGTGTAATGATAATTCATTCTGAGTGGAAGCAGGAGGCCAAATGTAATCCACCATATCTGCTCCATCTCATTAAGAAGGTGAGAGCCAAGAGAGGGCAGGCTGTTAATAAACTGGCGGATGAAGTTATTTCACCCATCTGCTAAAGGAGACAGGGGCAGACAGGGGCAGGAGCCTATAACTCACACCTTTTTCTAATCCTTTTTTGTAGTCATTCTAGGGAAGCATGGTTTCGAAAGACATTCCCCCTTCCTGTGAACTCCAGTGTTGCTCGTTCTTGGCGAGCGTGCCTTCCACAAGCAACAGCGTAAGGCTTGTAGACAGCTGTGCGCACCCTGTCGCAAGGATGTGATATTCCTGAGTGTGTCGAAACCGCTGACTATGCAGATGCCTGAATGGTCAGCATGCTGGAAGTTATTTCAGCAATGACACCGGCATGAGTTTCAGAAAACACAGAAAGTGTGTCCCAATGGATGGGGCACTGAAATAGGGCTCAGAACCTGGCTGCTTCTGCTGTGTGACCCTAGGCGTATATTTTACCCCCTCTGCCCCGCCCCCCATACTTTGTCTGTCTTGTCAGTTTCGAATCTAGCTTTTCTGATCTTCATGGCATCAGTGCAACAAGGCTTTGACTGAGCTTGCAGCTTCCAGGCACTGTTATATAACCAATGCTACCTCTTTCTGCTCCTATGGTGGGGCCAGAGAGAGTGAAGGGTTAAAGAGTCACAAGGCAGCCTTGAAAAATGCACTCTATCATTTCACAAACAACCTGCACCATAAAAAAAAATAAATCCTGCCTTTTATATTTGTAAAACAATTCAATCTCTTTTTATGCAGGCATTTCAAAAGAGTTGGAAGCTGGTTTGTTTAAAAATGTCCTTTTATCAAGCCATCAAATGTTTATCTAACACACCTAAACAACCACACAATCATATTTGCATTGCCCTTGCCTTCTCTCCCACAAGCCTATCTTTTCTCAGTTGTTATCTCTCATCACATTATGTCTAAGATTAAACAGCAAGGTCTCTCCAGCAAGGATCAGGTCTTTTCTTTCTGCCGTGCACAATGCACATTGATTTCACTGAATAAATAAGGACAATAACAACAGGACTTCACTTTCAAAAAGGGCTTTTATATATGAGACTGAACTGAGCTTCTCTGTGTAAAGATGATCATGCCTAGACGTTCCCTGTATTTTACAGGCTAACTAAAATAGCACAAGAAAAATGTTATCATAATACATGAAAAATGTAGGAAAGAAAATTAGAAAAATACCAGAACTTCTGGGTAATATTCCACTTTCTTCTTTATTTATTTTAAGTTTTTACCCAATTGCCATTTATAAAATATAGTGATCGGCATCTCTGGGTTTTTCCTGTTGATTTGTTTGTGTTTTGTATTCTTCAAAAAACGTGAAAAAATTCATTGAAATGGAATTGTTTTTGAGAAATTAATGGTTTTGTCAAATGAGCCCTTCTGCATCAAAACCACATTCCGATGGACATTTTTGATGAGCTCTGCTGTTGATTGAAATACACTTTGGCATACACCCACAAAGAGTACTGAATCACCCAATGAATACAATTAAGGGGGGAATTTTGCCACCGAGGAGTGCATTTGAACATCCCACCATTAATTACAGCCCTTTTAAGCAGTTCATTTTCTTTAAAAAAATGAAACCTAGTAAATTTGGGTCTCTGCCCTCAAACCTTTTTATTCCACGTTCCTGTCTGTTTGAGGGCAGCCCACACTTCCATAGCATATAGAGCTACAAGGTTCTGGAGGGTGATATTCATTTACTCAAAAGTCCTCCTATCACTCATAACACAGACTTCCTTAAAGAAATTATTTCCAGTACCCATGTAACTTACCTTCCAAATGGCCCAACAATATCCGATTCTTTATTGCTCTGTACACATTGTTGTTCGCTTAGTGACTGTCACTCACAGCTTCTTGAACAGAAAGGAGAAGAAGTTGTTTAAAGGTAGAATTATTAGTGCAGATGTTTCAGGCTCATCAATATCATGGTTTGAACACATTCCCTGCTCTTATCTGCAATGAAAACCAACTGAAGCCATGTGAAGGGTTCCCAGAAAGTCTGTATGGATGACTCCATTTAACAGAGTTATAAGAGCTAGAGAAAAGTGCTAAAACTATCCATCTTCTGTATTTTATTGAGAATAGACTCAATGATTCAGCCTGCCTGGATAGTAACTAGAAGACAGAATTGAAATCCTAAGGCAAGCAAAAGAAAAAGTGCACATGTTTTAAGATGTGAGGGGACTCAATGGCAGAAGTAACAAATGCATGCGAGTCTGCAAAAGTATGGTGGAAAAAGCCTTTTGAAGTCATTGGGTGAAAGCCTGCCTTTCCAGGAAGAAAAGTTGTTTGTCTGCTAAGTCTGCAAAGTTCTCCATTATTGGTAGTTTATTCCCTTTTATCATGGAATCTGTTTTCAAAAATGAACTAGGAATGAATATGCCCATGCCCCCAGTTCTGTAGGTAAAGATTTCTAAACCTCACCTATGATTGACGTATTGCTGATCGTGCTTAGCAGACAGCATTGCCCAATGAGTAAATGCAGGACTAGGAAGCAAGTGATGTGGTTCCTGTTCCTTTCTCTGTCATTGTTCTGCCCAGAGATATGCACAGATAGATTTTTAAAGATATTTAAGTTTATAAAAATGCAGATGGGTGGATAGACCCCCAACACCCATTGATTTCAACAGATGAAAATCCCCTTGGCCCTTCTCCGCATCTCTGGGAACCTAAATATGGCCCTTCAGATCTCTGTGCTTAATTTTTCTCCCATGTAAAATGGTGATTCTGTTACCCACACACTTTGTAAAATGCATTCAGGTTTGTTAATGAGGTTTGTTAGGCGCTAAGTATTATCAGTTACATCTCAGCGGACAGCAACATCGACAAAGAGATCTCTGCTAGAATTGCCCTGGCAGCGCAAGCCTTCCAAAAGCTTAACAACATTTGGAAGTCATCACTGTTGCAGACCAGGACTAAACTGAAGATTTATAGGTCAAATGTGCGCTCAGTCCTGCTGTATGCCGTAGAGACTTGGAGGACTAACAAGAAGATTGAGAGCAGACTCAGAGGTTTTGAAGGACGGTGCCTTCGTCGTATCCTCAGAGTCCGTTGGGAACAGCATGTTACCAACAAGGAGATAAGCCAGCGCACTGGCATCAACAATGTTGTGGACGAGATCAAGAAGAGACGCTGGAGATGGCTGGGGCATGTCTTTCGGATAAGCGAAACAAGACTCCCCCATATGGCACTCAGATGGATTCCACCTGGAAAGCGTAAAAGAGGGTGGCCGTTGGGCACCTGGAGGAGGACTGTGGAGGAGGACATGAAAAGGAAGGGCACGACCTGGGAAGAAGTCAGCAGGCTTTCTCAGGACTGTGAAGGCTGGAGAAGATTCGTTGGCACCTTATGCTCCATTAGGAGCGAAGAGGAATAATAATAATAATAATAATAAGTATTATCAGAGCACTTGTGAGAGGAATTTCCTCCTTCAGGGATCAGTTTGGTTTGGATAAGCAGACACAATATGAACATTTCTCAAAAATTAATCAGAAAACTCTTGAGAAAGGCTGGGCAATAAGCAGCTTGCGGGCTGGAAGTGGTTCACCAGGGTTGGCCACTGGTGGGCTCCCAGATACTTTATCTACCTGCACATCTCAGCTCCAGCTCCTGTTACCTGCAGTTCATTGTTCTTGGCCAGTGGGAGCTGCTGGACATGGTAGCCTGGACCGCGCTGCTTCCCACAGCTCCCAGGAATGGCAAACTATGGCCAATGGGATCTGCGAGCAGCCGTACCTGTGGACATACAGGGAAATTAAGTGTCTGGCAGCCCACCACGGGCTAACCCTGGTGAACCATGTCTGGCCCACGGGCTGCTTTATTGCCCATCCTTGCTTGCGAGTCTGCAAAAATTGGATAACGATTCTTTGTGTTCTAGCTCTTTCACACATAGGCTTGGTTGGAAGTACCACCAGAATGTGTCTTTTTCTCATTGTAATTCCGTTTGTGTTCCAGCTGGACTCTAGAAATACAGAGTATCAGAGGGGTAGCTGTGTTAGTCTGGATCTGCAAAAGCGACGAGGAGTCCTGTGGCACCTTATAGACTAAGGGTATGTCTACACTGCCACCCTAGTTCGAACTAGGGTGGCTAATGTAGGCATTCGAACTTGCAAATGAAGCCCGGGATTTAAATATCCCGGGCTTTATTTGCATGTTCCTGGGCGCCGCCATTTTTAAATGCCCCGTAGTTCGAACTCCCTGCCCGCGGCTACACGCGGCACGGGCTAGGTAGTTCGAATTAAAGCTCCTAATTCAAACTACCATTACTCCTCCTGCAATGAGGATTAACGGTAGTTCGAATTAGGAGCTTTAATTTGTTATAATTTCATATCCCGGACAATGTTACACGCAGAAAGGCAGGCTGGAAAAAGCTGTTCATTTCCAAATTGGTGTTAAGAATGTCTAGCTTTGGAAGGGTTGATGTTTTCCCCCTTGGGGGAGGGGGTATTTATTTTAGGGATAGGACTATTATGCCTGAGGGCCTGATCCTTATCTCCCAGCAGTTTTACCTGCTGCCTTCACAGATGTTTCTCTTGATTTGCACAAGTGGGAAGTAGAGCAGAATTGGGCCCCGAGTGTACTTAAGAGAATTGTGTAGGGTAATAATAAAGAAGGCACTTTTCAGATTGAAGTGGGCTGAGTGTAATGCCTGAACGCTGAGTCCTGCTGCTGACCTTTCAGACATCGCAAGGCCAAAAGAGACCCTTCGGCTCATCCCATCCCATTTCCTGCACCATGTAAGCTGAGGAACCTAAAGGAGTTCCTCTGTCAAGGCCATAACCTATTTCTGAACTATGCCAAATCTTCTGAAAGACATCCACTCCTGATTTAAATGAATGTGGTCAAGCTGCCTATCTCTTTCTGCCCCCCCGTGAGGATAATAGTAGCCACAGGGCTGCTCAGCAACTCAATTTACATTGTAAAGTGCTTTGAGATCATGAGGGGAAAGGTGCCAATTATGACGATGAACATAACTGGGGTTCCAATGGAGGAGACATAGCAAATGACCAAGCATGCCAGCCATCTCTGATCAGGGGGACTGACAGACTTGGGAAAGGCAAGAGGGGGTCAGCTCCACGCTCCCGGAAGGGTTGGGGCCTCCGGTGAAAAGAGCGGGGCTGGAGTATCCAGCCCTCAGCACCACCTGGAGTGTGACACGGCCTCCCTGCCAGCCCTCAGAGCTGCCCAGTCACACCATATGATGCTGTGGCCGTGGCCAGAGCCCCAGGCCAGTCTGAAATCGCCAGCAACTGCTCCTTTTGCCCCCCTTTCGGCAGGCCCAGCTATCTGTATTATTCTCTGCTATTGCAGGGTACTTAGACGGCCTCATTATAGGTCCCATCTGATGCTTGTTTTCTTAAACCCTTGCTAGATGCACGTGCTTACCTAGAATGTGCAGGGGGTGCCGACTGAACCATAGCAGCGCTTTGATTGGACGAAGAGGGAGCACTCAGTTCTGTGCCATCAGCCCCTATCAGATCCCTCAGATCTAGGGTAACTGGTGTGAAGCCTGCACAGCTTGCCCTGATCTCATGCCCCTGTTGTGTCCGTCTTCTCCCCCCACCCCTATCCCTAAAGCCTCTTTAATTCCTGGATGCCCTCATTTTCATGTTCCATCGTAACTGACTTCCGTTATTCCTGTCCCAGGCTCGCCGGCTGGATGAACTTTAAAGAAAAAACCAACAGTAACCAACTTGCCCTGCAGGCTATTCTCCCGTCCCCCCCACAACCTGTCGTGTTGGCTAATAATAATAATAATACAAAAAAAGAGAATAGTTTGCAGAAGATAAATTAGGTTCCTGAGTCTAAAAGACTCATTTACTCTCTTCACACCAGGGAGGTTTAGATTGAGACACAAGCTCGTTAGCATTTCCATGCCATCAGAGTGCTGCTGTAGGGGCTTTGAATTATAAAACGTTCAATCTAAGGAAAAGAGAGCGAATTTACAGATGATGGTGTCATCACATTATAACTTACTATATTAAAAATATCTAGGTTAGGCTTCAATGGAAACACGAAAATGTGTTTAGACTCAAAAGACTTTATTTCCTTTTATTGCATCGGAATTCTAAGAAGCTAGGGAGAAGCATTTAAACTAGTGATAGGCAATTTAGGCTAGTGAGTGGCCCTCCTTCATTTCAGTGGGCCACAAGGTTGCCATCACCAAGACGGTCTAGAATTTGCAGGCTGTGCCAATGGAACCACAGCCACACTTTGATTGGATGCAGAAGGAGCGCACGGCTGTCACAGTCAGTGTTGTGTGCAATTAGCACACCCCTCGCTTCACATGCCCTGGCTTTATGTGCAGATCACTTTAGTAACACCAGTAAGAAAAAAAGACACGGAGAGAAATCAGTGGAATCTGGCAACACTATGCATGAGCAATGATAAGCCAAATGTCTCAAAACTCCTATGGGCCACGTGTGGCCGGTGGGCAGGGCTGGCTTTACCGTGGGCAGGGCTGGCTTTACCATGAGGTGAATTGAGGCGGCCACCTCAGGTGCCAGACTGTGGGGGGGCACCACTAGGACCCAGAGTGTAGAAAATTGTGTCTGCTGCTGGTGTAGATGTGCATATGGGGGCGTCATTTGAACTCCCTGCCTCAGGTGCCAAAATGTTGTGGGCCAGCCCTGCCCACCACTGATTTAAATGGTACCTGAAGAGGTATGGGGACCAGTTTTCTAAATAGCTTAGCACTAGAAATGGTCAAAACTGCAATTTTTTTTACATTAACTTGAACTGGAAATGCATTTCATTATTTAAACATTTTCATTTTTGGATGAAATGTTTGGAAATAAAATGACCATTCGGATTCAAGTGGAACAGAGCAGCAGTTATTATATTGGGAGTTCCCTCCATGTGGAAATATAGAAGAGAAAGGAGAAGGGGAAAAAACAACCAAAAAGCTCCAGAGGGGGAGCCAAGTTAATCTGTAACTGGAAAAACTTAAAAAACAACAAATAGTCTTGGAGCACCTTAGAGACTAACAAAACATGTAGATAGTATCATGAGATTCCATGGGCACAACCCACTTCTTCAGATAAACGGACTTATCTTTTTTTCCTTCTTTTTCCTTCTCCATCTACCCATCCCCTATTTATTTAGAAACTGGACCTTTAATAACTCCGGTCATCTGAAGAAGTGGGCTGTGCCCACGAAAGCTCATGATGCCATCTACAAGTTTTGTTAGTCCCTAAGGTATTGAAGGACTATTTGTTGTTTTTTAAATGTTTACAAAATTATATTGTTATTTCAAGGAACAGGTGGAAACATCCATGAGAAACTTATTATTCAAATTTATTTTTTAATCTCTTTATTTCCAATAAAAGATGGCTCTCCTCTCTCTGCTCACAATGAACAACTGGAGCCATAGAACTGAGGGTGCTACAGCTCCCATTGCCTTCATCTGGAGCGGCTGAGTGCTGATCTCTTTTCTAGTCCAGCTAAATGCTCCATAGCATCTGCAGTTTTTTTTCAATCTGTCTCAGCAGTGAGTGTTGAGCTGTTCTGAGAGCCACTTACTTGCCTCCTGGAAAGTTCACTTTAGGGTAAAATTCATCACCATGCAGAGGCCAATGCAAGGCCTCTGAGTTTTCTAAGTCCCACAGAAGAGTAGGAACTTTTAACATTGGGTTTATGTCGTTTAGAGGCCTTGTGCTGAGTCTTTGCTGAAGGACAGATTTCACTTGTCATGAGTCAACTCACCAAGTTCTAAAAAGTTAAAAGGAAAAACAGAATAAATGTACAACAGTGTCAAAGGGATAGGTTTCCTTTCATTCTTTGGTTGTTGAGGGGTTTAACTGAAGCATCCAGTTTCTTCTTTTTCCTTTGTATAATTTATACATTTTCACAGTGCAAAGGTGCTAAATTAGGCGAGCAATGGCCAAACCTCTTTCCTTAACATCTTATGACTCTACAAAGGGTGATCACAAGTACAGTGGTGGATCTCAGTCCAATTCCCAGTGGATGGTATCCACATCACTGTTGTGTTTCATGGCAGATCCACAAAGAGGTTAGATAAGAAAACACATTTTTGCTGGAGGATTGCAATGTAAAGCTATGCTTTATTTCTTAGAATCCAGAATGATAATGCGCAAGAACCCAAAACAAAAAGCAGGCCATTCACTAAAACATCCACATCTCTCTAGGCTGGTTCTCTGCAAAACCGACTCTGTGAGCTGACCTACACAGACACCCAGTCTTCAAGCAAAACTAAAACATCTCCATCACTCTGGGTACATCTAGACTGTGGAGGTTTTCCGGGATACTGGAGTTATCCCGGAAAAACTCTGCTGTGTCCAGGGAACAAGTTTGCTCTTCCATTTTTTTTTTGCGGAAAAGCAAACACGGGAAAGCTCTTTCGGGAGCCCTGTATACCTTGTTCTATGAGGAATAAGGGCTCCTCCTCTGTCTAGACAGAGCCAAATGGCAGAAAACCTCTTCCGGAAAAGCAATTGGAAAAAGCTACACAAATTGCACAGTGCAATTTGTGTAGCTTTTTCCAAAAAAAGACTATAGTGTGGACCTAGCCTCTGGGATAACTTGAATTTTCAACATAATCCTCTACGCACCTCATCGTAAAAGCTGTTTCACAATAAGCACTGATCACCCTCCGTGTTGGAGGTTTCAGCCGCGTGTTAGCAGGCTGAGACCCTCTCTTATTCCTAAAAATGTGTCCCTTCATAACAAGGCACGGGAATACTGATGAGGAAGATATCAGTGGCAACGTACATCCTGAGTTACATGTGTAGATAAAAGGCTTAATTTTCCAGACACAAGGTAGGAAAGATAATATCTTTTTACTTAACCAACTTCTGTTGGTGAGAGAAGCAAGCTTCCTAGCTTACAGAGAGCTCCTCAGAACTGTCATTCAGATGCTTTTTAGCAATGCAGGAGAAAGAAAAAGAACCCACATATGCATGTACCAAAACAACCGGACCAGAACTGAACCTTAGACTCAACACATGACAGGGACAAGGATAGTAATGATGGACCAAAGCCATTGCCAGCAAAACTAGTAATAACATTGTTCTAGAAGCAGGACTGTAAATATTAGACAGGCACTAGTGCCAGATATTTCCTTCAAGCCCATAAGCCTCTCGGGTAGTGCAAGCCATCCGACTCAAATTTCAAATTCCTTATGGCACGGAAAAAGCATATGTCACCAAAAAAATTAAGATAAATGCCCATTATCATAGATTAAGTCTTCCATCGATAAACACTTTGCCAAGTGTGTTAGGGGCCATTCTGAGAGTGCATGCCAAGTATGCTGCTTTCTATGGTCCTGAAAGGCAAGCTAGTACATCTTGCCATGGGTAGACATTAATGAAAATAACTGAAGATGTTATGAGGAAAATGTGTTTGTTATCAGAGGTTGCTTATAGCTTTATTACTCAGAGTTACACTTCATTAATATCCATTTTTCATGGTCTGCTTTGCCATTCATTAGTTCCATGACCTTGTGTCACTGGAAAAAATATCACAGCTAGAAGAGAGTAAAGAACATGTATTTATTAAAGCCGTGCCATCCTGACTACAGTGATTTGTCAGTTTCCATTAAACTCCCTGTTTTCAATGGTTTTTTAACTCAGCTATAAAAGAAAAGAGAAAAAGGTCCCTAAGCCTGACACCTGACAGCCAACCTCTCTGTGTAGGTTTGCTAAATAATTATGAATAATTAGTCCCCTCGTTTGTAATTCATGCTCATAAAAATGAAATCATTTGAAGACTGAGCTGACTAAAACCAGGAAAAAAATAGACATGTTGAAGTTACATTTGTTTTGTGGAGGATGGGCTTATTTTCTCTTTTTCCTGAAAATATTCACAATATGATTACTAGAAATTTATCCAGATTTTTTTATTAAAATCATGATTAACATTTTGTCTTTTACAGACAACTTGATGTTCTCACTAGAAACAGGCTTTTAGGGTGTGTCTAGACTGCTGCTGAGTTCTGTCGACATAACATCGACAGAACGCGGCAGTTTTGTCGACGGCGGTAAACCTCATTCAACGAGGAATAACGCCTTTTGTCGACAGAGTTCTGTCGACAGAAGGCGTTATTGCATCTACACTGTCCCTTGCATCTACACTGTCATGTCGACAAAGCAGCTTGCTTTGTTGACAGAACTGGATGTAGTCGAGATGCTCTTTGTCGACTGAAGCTTTGTTGACAGTATCTGTCAACAAAACTTCTGTCGACAAAAGCCTGTAGTCTAGATGTACCCTTAGGTAAATGAAAGAGGTTCAGTAGTGATTTAAAATACATTGAAATTGATAAAATTGTAGATTTAAACATTGGAAAATGTTGATTTCCATATGTTGATAGTTTTAAATAAAAGTACCGTTTTAAGGAAAAAGACATTTTTCAAGATACAGTCTTTTCCCACAAAAATTTGTGAACAGCTCTGTTTATAAATTTCATCAATTGAAAAACATGGTTTCTCCTGGAATGCAGCTCAAAAAGGATAAACAGGAAATGTATCAGATGACTAGGCTATGGATCAATTTAATCATAATCAGATCTGACACTTCTTATAAATGGCATTTTAAAATATTCTTTGGAAATGGTATAGAAACTGAACAGGAAAAAAGTATTTGTTGCACGTGTGTAATTCCTCCTGTTAATGCAATTGGGTAAGAGAGATTGCATAGAAAAATAGGACAATTAAATGCCAAAATACCCATCATATAAATAACTACAACACAGGGTTTGCCAGAGCAAATCAGAGCTTCATATATAAAATTTGACAGTGGCCAATATCTGATGCTCCAGGAAGAGATAATGTTAAGCATCGGCTGGAACTGAGAAAAGATCTAGTTTGGGTCATTAGTGATTATTATTTAAAAGGCTTGCTGGCTTCTGGCAGGGGGGGAGAGCAGGCGGGATGGTCGGGGGCAATGGGGCCAACTGCCCCAGGGTCCAGTGACCCTAAAGAGCACGGTGCTCCTGGCCACTACTGCAGCAGTGATGATACTCGGAGCCTCAGGTCTTTCAATCACTGCCAGAGCAACATGTGGCATGCTCCGGGCGCTCTCAGGGCTGGGAGAGGGATGGTGCAGTGTCCTCTGGGCAGCGCTGAAGCCTAGCTGCTCTGGCCCCGCCCCTTTTGCTTGAAGCCCCACCCCTTCTGGGAGCACAGAGCCTCCCCACGTTTTTCACAGGCTTGGCATGGGTGTTGCCTCCCTGGAGGTTTGTGTTAATTTTTGGACTATGCGCAGTTTAATTAATTATTTTAATTGCCACATTCAGATTTGTCACTTCAATTTGTCTAAAATGCCTAGGCACAATACTAGATAGATAGATAGATAGGAGTTCCAAGCTAATGATCATATTTTGGCCTACCTTTTCATTTATAATAAGGCTTCTTTATACCAGGCTGAAGCATAAACTGGTCATAAATGCAATTTAATCCAATTTTAAGCCCCTTTATTCTGCCAGTGTGATGTAAAGTGGCCTTAATTTGAATGAGAATCAGACCCATTGTCTTTAATACTCACATTTTGTGCTCACTTAAAATTATTTAATCGTATTAAATTATTTTCCCATCATAATTTCACACTATATATATCATTACAATGTTCTGCTTTTGTGGTGTGAAATTTAGCAACTAGTGAAAGATGGTGAATTGACAGTTCTGTCCATAGGCCCGGCTCTTGCCACAACTGTATTTTGAGAAACTCATAAATGTTAATGACTCACAACACCCCTGTGAGGCAGGAGATGTGCTATTATCCCCCTTTTACAGATAAGCAACTGAGGCACAGAGAGACTGTTTGACTTGCTCTGGATCATAACGGAAGCATTTGACAGAGACAGGAATTCAACCCAAACCTCCTGTCCTAGCAATTAATCACAAAGCCCTAACTTCTAAAGTTCCCCATTTATGCACAGTTTAGCTACAAGACAGATAACAGCAATGAAACGCTCCAATCTTGACAGCGATGCTTTCCTCCCTAGTATAAACACACACTTTTCTTATTGACTTCAATGGGAGCAGGAGCATACAAACAACTCTTACCTTTCTCCGTTGTGTGCTTTCACTGAATGTGTAATTCCAAGCTTGGTTCTGGTAAAGGGAGAAAACGGTACCTTATTCTGCACTGTAGTGTCAACTATGTATTTGCATCAAATTCTCACTCAGCTGGAAGTGTTACTTAGGGATGGATATTAATCAGTTGCTGTTTTATTTTAATGGGGTAATTTGGGATTAATGAACATGATGGCTTGATGTAGAGAGAGCTCTTTGATTTGTAGCTTTTATTGTGACTTCCCTTCCCTCCAACCTGGAATTTCAGCAGGACTCCAGTTCTCACAATGAATTATATTAATAGTAATTGCTAAGTTATAGAAAAGTACCTCTGTGCTTTCACTCTGATCTCGTGCCGCATTGGTATAAATTTCTCATTTGATTCTAAAAGATTAGGGCCAAGATTTTCAAAAGTGGCTTTGGGTACTTGGTTACAGGGATCGTTGCTTTTGTCGGCTCTAATATGGATTACTGAAATACACTCTGCATGGAGCAATCCTAACTGTCAGGGTGGTTAAGCACTGGAATAAATTGCCTAGGGAGGTTGTGGAATCTCCATCGCTGGAGATATTTAAGAGTAGGTTAGATAAATGTCTATCAGGGATGATCTAGACAGTGCTGGGTCCTGCCATGATGGCTTGATGAAGAGAGAGTTCTTTGATTTGTAGCTTTTATTGTGCCTTCCCTTCCCTCAAAGGGCACCGACGGGGGTGCCCTTTGAGTTTGATCTAGTGGGTCTATACTACACCCATGAAATTGAACCCCAGAAGACCAGCCAGGGCAGCATAAATTTTCCACATAGTGTAGACATGCCCTCAGTGATGTTACTAGGTAGCAGCATATAACCCGGTGCAGCTCCCTGACGTGCACTGGATAGCTACTGGTTTACAGATTGAACTGAAGGTTTTAAATGGGTAGGGCCTTGCCCCGGAGGAGCCACTATGCTCTATCAGCAGAAGCTGGGTGCCCCCCAATGTAAGAGAGAGGGGACTGACGTACAGTGGTTCTATCTGAGACAGGCTCCCCCCCTCCCCAAAACAACCCAAAACCATTCTTCAGAGCATAATGCAAGATCTATGTATTTAGGCCAGGGGTGGACAATAAAATGGTGGCGGTTCACCAAGGTTACCTCCTGGTGGTCCTCTGCCACTATATTTACCTGCACCCCCTGAGGTATGGGCTATCGCAGCTCCCATTGCCTGGGAATGGTGATCTACAGTCAACAAGAGCTGTGATCCCCCATACCTGCAGAGGTGCAGGTAAATATGGCAGTGTGGGGGCCTAGCAGGGGCTAACCCTGGCAGACCAGATCCAACCCCATAGCCAGTATTTGCCCACCCCTGATTTAGGATAAGTAGGGTACTCTGGAATGAGCTTTTTCACAGAGGTCAGATTTGTGGGGGATGTGTGGGAGGGAAGTGAGTGTAAGTTTTATTTTCTGAGTGTAAAAGTTAGAGCCCCAATTATGTCAGGTTGAAGAAAGACACTGGGAGTTTAGTTTGTGCTGGATTCATTGCTACTTGGAATCTGTGTGTCAATTTTTTTTCTCAATGGAAAATGGTTTTTTGAGTAAATGATTTTTTTTCCTGCTTTGCTTGAAGATTTTCAGTTTCCAGAAGTTTTTGGATAACGTTGTTTTGGGAGTTTGGCCCCAATTTTTTTGAATTTGGTTTAGAAAAAAACCCCAAAGACAAATAGAAAGTCGACAGTGATTTTCTGATATTGGGAATTTTGAGAAAAAGTCAACATTTTCTGCTGAAAATTTCAGTGCAAATATAATTTGTTGTTACTGTTTAAATTCTCGATGGGGGATGGAATTCTTGCCCCCTTTAGTAGGGTCCAATCTACTCTCTACTAGCTTCCCATAGAGTTTTACACATATTGGTAAAGGCAGTGAGAAAATATTAGCTCACATTGTCCTTCACCTGAGGCAAACCACACAGTTCAAGCCTTCAAATTCTTAGTTAAAGTCACAATAATACTAAATAATAAAGACTTTGGGTGCTTCCACTGAGGAACTCAAAGTGCTTCTCAAAATATAATTAATTCTCAGAACAGACTTACAGGGCAGGCGAGTATTTTTAACTGACAACAAACGTGTGCACCCTGAGGATAAGTGTCCAATTCAAGATCAAAGTGAATCGTGGGAAGAGCTAGGATTCAAGCATCCTTATACCTAGCCCCTGCTGTAGATCAGGATCTCAAACTCATGAGCTGAACATTTTTGCAATCCAGTCCAGGAGTCCCTGTGGCCCAAGGGTGCATCCGTACCTGTCCCCTTTCCATCTGCACCCAGCCCTCTCTGCCACCATTGCACCCCTTTCCCCAAACCCCACTTCTCTATGGCTCCCACTGCTGTGGGGAGTACAGGGGGCCTGACCCCTCCTGCTGTGGCACACCAGGCCCCCCAGTAATCCCTGAGGCCATGTCCCTCAGAGGAGGGGGCTGAGGGGAAGGGGTGAAATGGTGTGGACCGGGGCAGAGCAGAGGCAGGAAGGGGCAGGGCTTGGTGATGATAAGGACACCCCCACACACACAGCTTCAGGCACTCCCGTACTGGAGTGAGACAATGTCTGAGCTGTCAGTGGCCTGTGGGTTGTGAGTTCAAGACCCCTGCACTAGATAAATGTCTTGTTCAGTCCAGTACTAGGCTCATCTTCCACTGAGGATGTCTGCAATGGAAACAAAGGAATTTTACCACTCAGTTTTATATATATATAATGGAATATTTTTAATCCAGGGTACACCAGGATCTGATGAATAAATGAAGAGCTGTTTATATGCACCTTCTTTCTGACTGCACCTGTCCTTTCATTGCTTCTTGTATTATTTCCATTGTTTATCCTTTGGATAGCTTAGGACATAATTGTTTGAGCACTATGTTTTATTTGCAGCAGAGCCTGCCAAGATGGTAGCAAGATGTATACAATATATCATAATTTAATGGCATCTCTTGCAAGCATACAGAAGCAAAAGAAAAATACCATATAAACAACTTCTCAGACAGAGTTTGAATGATCCAGTAATTCTGATTTATTCTTTGCATTTGATGGAACTGTATTAGCAGTTAAGTCTATGGTTAAATGATTCCCAGCACAAAATGAGTTAGAAATACAAAAGCTCTACAATATAAAACTTAATTCTGGGGACCACAAGTGAAAGTCTAGCCTCATGTAAATTACACCCTTGGCTGTCACTTTTAACTAACAATTCTAACCAATATGATGTAGCTGAATAATTTGTCTGCTATTTCTATATAAGACAATAAACTTCAGCTTAATTCTCATCTGTTTTTCAAAGGCAAAGAAAACTCATTTCTCAGACGCAAAGTAATGGGGTGACCTAAAGCTCACTTCAAAATAAACCTGCCTGCTGGCTAATCATTATGCATAACACCAAGTTCAGACACAACACTATGGAATTTCTAGAAATAGCAACAGCATAAGGCGGCACATAGTGAAAATGTCCTAGCTACCAATGGGATTGTAGGGTTAAAACGGCTTGAAAATAACACATAGATTTTATTCCTTCCTAGAATAACTATTTCTGCCATTACTAAGCTTTTATATCTATGCACAGACACACATTAATAGCTTAGCAGTGGCAGAAATATATATTGTCCCTCAGTGCCCTTACCTCCCAGGAGCATCAGTGCTTTAAACAAAAAAGATATTCTAATGAATGCACTGAACAATGGACCAGATTCATAGCTTATGTCAATCAGCAGAATACTCATGAATGACTAGAACTATGCTGATTGGCATCAGTATGGATCTGACCTACAAGGTCTACTGACTCATTCACATTATGTTGCACATACAGGCCTGGTCCACATTACATCAGAAGGTTGAAGTAAGATACATTGACTCCACCATGGAAATTACGTAGCTGGAGTCAACGTATCTTACATCAAGTTTCTGTACTGTCCATACAGCAGGCGGCCGACTAGAGCAAACACTCCCATTGGTTTCCCTTACTCTTCGTGAGGAGTAGGAGTACCAGCGCCAACAAGGGCGCCCTTTGAGTTTGATCTAGTGGGTCTATGCTAGAACCGCTAAATCAATTGCTGCATCATCGATCTTCCCTGTAGTGTAGACATGCCCACACAATCCCTTGATCATGTGATAGCTGCCATTTTGGCTGACAGCAGAACCAGGCTAGGAACTTCCAGAGCTAATAAACTAGTTCCAATAGGGTGAGCTATGGAGCCAGGGTTGGTAATTATGAGATATTACAGCCTCTGCTCTTCGAATCGGGCACAGACAGGGAAATACGTACACTGCACAGCGGGTTACTCTCTCACACACCACACAGTCTAACTGCACTGACTTAGGAGTTGTGACCGCAATGCCTGTAGACACATCTTTGATCATCACTGTGAATCTGTGGTACCACTCTGCCTGGGACTCGAGCAGCTAGGCTGTGCTGTTGTGACTTCTCTGCTGTTGCCCTTCCAGCTAGCTACATTAAAAGTTATGTCTACACAGTCTGCAGTCACACCTCTGACTGCACTGTAGATATAGCCACAAAGCTCTTTGTTCACTCATTCATGCACAAACCCGTCCTTTGGCATGCGCATACTCATCTAAAAAGCCACCTTTGCCCACCCCCAGAGTTTATTGCATTGCTTTTTATAAATCTTCTTCATCATGGACAGAAGCTGAAGAGATTCATTATAGAAAGATTATTTGGAGAATACGCTGAATACATTCAAGCACCCTTGTGGAAGGAATATCCTAGGCCTATCTGCCAAAATATCATCCATTTAAGGAAATGCTGGCAAATTTTACTCTTTAATTTCTCTGCTCATTAAACCCTCACTTCTGAGGTGTGAAAATGGCTTCAGGTTGGTAATAAACTGCTGGAGAAGTCATTATTTTTTTTAAAAGATACTTTTCCCAGAAGGGTTGGAGTGGTACAAAGCACATTTGTTCGAAGATCAGCTGCATTGTAGGACAATGACTTTTCGAATGTTTCAGTTATTGTATGAATGGGGGAGGAGGAAGGCTATCTAGTTGCTGTAAGAAAGACACAGCACAAATGGCTCAAAACTGCTCAATGATCAGAATATATTTTTTATTCATTTTACTAGGAAAAATTATACTATTGTTAGAGCTAAATATTCCAATGCAAAGGAAAATTGAGAGGCCAAAGAAGATGGAAGTTGAAGGACTATTAGTGAGTTTCATGATAGAAACTATAGTAAGTCTGAAGTCTGAATAATCCATTTGCAGAACCAGGAAAAGACATCCATCCATCCATCCACCTCTCTTTGTCTCAGACATTCTCACTCCAGTTGCAGGGTGAAAGTCTCTTCTATTCTACTCTCAACGATGCCATAGATCCCTAAACTGTGAAGACCCATCTGCCATTCTGCAGAGCACAGGCCACAGAATATCATTCAGCTGTGTGATATCAATCATCCTATTATATAAATGTATCTGGAGCTAAAGGAGCCATTATTGCAGATAAAATAAATGTATGGAAAAGACATTGGTCTTTTCCTCTGCATTTACATTTTCAAAATGTTGAGGGAGGAAAAAAACAAATTGAACCTGATAGCTTCTTTTTATGACTCTTTTTCTACCAAGTTACTTTCCTGCTGGGGAAAGACACCAGTTTGACAGCTTGGGACACTGAAGCCCAGTGGGTCATATTCGGATCTTGTACACTGGGAAATTCAGTGAAATTACCCTGGATTTACACTGGTGTTAATCAATTCAGGATCAATATATCCCCACAGCAGGTACAACATTGGAGGTGGAATTGAGACTTCCCCACCTGCTGTTCCTATCAATGGGTCTGAGAGCTGTTCTGCTGTGATAGTAGAATTCAGCCTTTATTACGCCATCCATTCCTTGGCCACAGTTGAAAATGACACCTACAGTTCCAGTTAGTGCCAGTTGCAATGTTGGCTTCTACTTACATATGCATGACTCCAGCTGATGGCAGTATTCTTTGTGTGTGCAAGGAATGAAGTATACAATTGCTTAGGACAAGGGACTAACAGAGTCTTTTCACCCCCAAAACTCAAGTTCATACCCCAGAATACAACAGAAAATGAATTTCTTGGGATCAATAATTATTATGACAGTACATGTTGAACCTCACCAGTCTAACACTCTCTGGTCTGGCAACATCCACGGTCTGGCATGGTTTTAGTGAGCTGGATTTCCCCTTATAATGAGTATGGTCAAGTTTCACACAGTCCCAGAAAGTCTGTTTACAGTGACTCAGAGGAGCACTCAGGTAGCTGAAGCTGCGTATATTTCTTCAACGTCCCCCTTTCGCAGACGTGACCTTAGAAATATCACCCACACAAGGTTTGAAAAGTGCATGGACAACAAACTCGACCAAGGAAATATTTTGGTGTGGGTGGGAAACAGAATAGTTCTTATATTAGGTTTCCCAATTTATCTTGGCTTAGCACTCCAAAAATGCCTTCCACTTCCACCCACACCAACAGAGTTTTGCTACCCTGCTGGCCCAGCTCTATCTATCAGCAAGCACCATGCCATTCTGACAGATGGAGAAGAACATTGGCAGAGAAGATATCATGTATGTGCATTAATTATGTCAAAGGCACAATTCCCAGATGAGAATGTTATAACATCTCTCTGTGCTGAGTTTACCAGCCCACGGATAAAAGGATTTCCCATCAATAATCCTCTGATGGACTAGATTATTATTTTAAAAAAATTAGTTCTGCAGCCATGTAATGTGAGTTTTTGGACTGATTATATCAGCTGCAAGAGACTGTAAATATTAGCCGAGTATCTTTCCACTCTCCTTTGGGTCCATGTTGTCTCCCCGCTTCCGAAAAAAACAAACACAAAAACAAAACCTTTACCTCTTCCCTTCTGGTGCCCCACCAAATCTGCTGTCTCACTCTCCTTTGTTAATATTCCTGAGGAAGCATCAGAATGAGGACACGTACTTGGCAACACAGCAGGCATGATCCACCCGGGTGTGTCTAAAAAGTTTGGTAGTACCACAGGAATATTTCTCCAGGGATATAGCTGAAATTGCCAGCAGCACAGCAGGCACAGCCTGCCTGGATATACCTTGCACATTCTGCAGCAATAAAACTGTCATGAATGTAAAACAAAGGTGCCCAACACAGCTGTACAAAATGAAAGGTCTGGAGAGTTCAGAAATCCTTGGCTAAGCACCTAGACTTTAGGAAGCTCAAGTGAACTGACTGCAGCTGTTGACATTCATCTATTGCAACTAGTATTATTTATTTGTATTGCATTGACATCTATGGATTTCAACCCAAAGGGGGCCCGATGCACTGTATTATTTAGATATACAATAAAAGATTGTTCCTTTCCCCAGCAAGTTTACAATCCCAAAGGCAAAGGAGAGTAGGAAATGGAGTAAGGGTAAGAAATCAATATAAGTTGGAGATAGGATTTGGTAAGACTAATATGAGTATTTTTCTCCTTAAAATTAGCTGTGTGTCCCGTTCAAAGGTGTAATAAGCTAATCATTAACAATACACGCAGCTCCCACCACTTGGTTAGCTATTCATTTTTAAATATAAAGTAGCTAATGCATACAGATGCTAAAGGGGTTTGCATATTTCTAAATGAGGCACTAGAATGAAAGGGAAAATAGGCATCATTTGTGGTTGACTTTGCAAAATTTAGTTGCATTTAGCATGCACAAAAAAGAGCATAACAGTTCTGTTCAATGGTGTCTAATCAGAATGTGGTAGATTGCTGTTAGTTCTGGCTGCAGGAAATTCCATCCACATTCAGGATTAGAGATGTGGAGATGTTTTACAGAGCTAGTAAGAAGCCCACTTCTGCTGCCTTGGTGAACTTTATCCTAGTATATTGGAACACATGTAACCTTATATATCCCTTACGTCCCACCTGATGTGTGCTTAAGTAATTCTCCGGTCTTCTGTGGGCACTATGCCATGAGCTGAATTTTACCCTTTGAAAAAAAACAATGTGGAGTCCTATGGCACCTTAAAGACCAACACATTTATTAGGGCATAAGTTTTCATGGGCTGCAGCTCACTTCATCAGATGCATGACATGAAAGAATCAAATGGCAGGGATTTATATATTCATACAGGGATGGGGGTGTTACATCGGTGTAAATGAGACTAATTCAATCAGGGTGGACGTGGACCACTTCCAACAGTGATAAAGTGAGAATACCTAAAAGGGAAAATTATTTAATGTAATGAGAGAGCCATCCCCAGTCTCTATTCAGACCCATTCTGAAGGTATGAAATGTATCCATCCCTGCCATCTGATTCTTTCACTTCATGCATCTGATGAAGTGAGCTGAAACCCACAAAAGCTTATGCCCTAATAAATTTGTTAATCTTTAAGGTGCCACAAGGCTCCTTATTTTTGCTGAAACAGACTAAACCAGCTCCCTCTCTGAAACCCTTTGAATAGGATTTTCAAGAGCTCTCTGAGTCAGCTTAACTGCCTGGTCACAACGGTCCCTTCTGGCCTTGGAATTGAGAAATATGAGCCCTGCATCTGCTGAAATCACTATCCACTCCGATTAGCTTTGGGGCCAATGCTGAGCATTTTGAAACTCTAAATTCAAAGGACATTTAAAGCTCGTAAACAAATGTTTTGATCGTGGAAGGATAACACCATGAGAAGAGCCCTGAATCTGGGCTGTGAATAACTTATACAGGAGTTAGCTCACATGGTTCTCCTTATACAATCAGGACATGTGTGGCTCAGACCTTAGCTAAAAGTAAGGGAAAGGCACTACAAGTTGAATCTTTCTAGTCAGGTACTCTCTACTCCAGCAACAACTGTGGTCGGCCTGATTTGAGTTAGCTGGATGTCCGCTTATCATGGGTATGACCAAGTTTCTCGCGGTCCCATAAAGTTTGTTAACAGCCACCAGCTCTGGCTCTCAGTGTTCTGTGCTGTGATTTAGCTCTAATTTACCCCTAAATGTCTCAGAAGAGCCCTGAAAGCAGTGGAAGTGTTGATGATGCCGCTAGACAATATTGACCTCCCGTGGTTTGACAAATTCTCTGGTTTGGCATTGGTCAGGTCCTGATGGTGCCAAACTAGAGAGGTTCAACTTTAATAGCGAGGAAAGCCATGAAATGTCTGGGTAGAGAGACCAAGCAACATACTGCTTGGTATAAAACACCACAATGTAGTTTCAGGGAATATGAGGATGATGGGATGTGTTTGTTGGAATAAAGGGGTCTTTAGACCTACATGCCATCCCTGATATACATACATCCCTCTTTTTCTACTAAAAGGTTATTGTAAAAAAAATCAAATAAAATTTATTTGGGTTTAACAATTAAATGTAATTGGCAAGTGCTAATGGCTCTGAGATTGCAAAACAGGGGAAAAGAGAGAAGCTAGTTCGAAGGATTTTATCTAATTTCATTTTAATTAGATCCTTTTTCTAACTGAGTTTCTAATTTTTCAATTAGCAATTAGCAGCTGCAACTCATTCTGAGTATCACGAGGTGCCAGAGACACTAATTACACCACAGGAGTAGGAGTCTGCAAACGAGAAATAAAATTATCCATGAATGTTATTAGAAGAAAGGAATGATTACATTCCGTAATAATATACTGATGTGAGTCTAATTAGACGGAAGGTTTTGGGGGTGGGAGGGAATGAGACTTAAAAATGAATTACATTTGGATGCCTGCAGGTCAAGATTTTGCCATAAATATTGCTTTGGCTTGCATTACTTGAAAATATGAAACTGTATGAAAAGGCTATCGTGTGAGGTTGTTCCACAGAAAGGCCTAACATCAAGGAAGTATCTAGTTGTTAAAGGAAGGGACTGGCTTCTCTTCCCCCATCACTGACTTGTTGTGTGACCTTAATCAAATGACTTACTCTGTGCCGCCGTTTCCCCATCTAGTATGGTAATAATGCTACCCAATCTACCTTGCTTTGTAATGTGCTCCACTTAACATTCTCATGCTCAAGGTAGCACACAGGTACAAAATATAGGGGTGAGCAAATCACGCACAAGATACATAAAACTACACAAGACCTGCCCCAGGAAACTTGTAATATACTCGTAGGGAAATGATGAAGGGAAGAGAAAGAATCAGATAATATATCAGTTATCTTACACAGTTATTGTAGGAAGGCTAATGCCTGGTATTCTGGAAAAGAGAAAAGTGTTTCTTTTGGGGGAGGGACTTGGTTGTTTTTTTAAAAATAATTTTTTAACAAAATGAATGGAAAACAAATTATTTTCTTGGTGATTTTGTTTAAATGAAACTGGCCAGACAGTATATATTACAAATAGGAGGAAGCAGTGGGATCCAATTGGCGAGGGCATTTATTATCTATGAATTGAAAATGCGGGTGAAGTGATGAGCATGATACAAATGGTTAGACACACAGAGAAAGGATACCAGAGAGATTTCAACTGTTCTTCCTGTGGAATTCTTCCTGTGGAATTCTCAAAGTCATATCCCTGCATACAGAGGGTTGTGAATACACTGGCAGACTTGTGAGGGCCAAATCCTCATCGAGTGTAATCAGGCACAGCTCCATGAGAGTGAATGAGGTTTGCCGGTTTACGCCAGCCAAGGGGCTGGCCCTAAGAGACAGTGATGCTTACTTAAAGGAAGGAACAAACATGTCCTCAGATAGAAGCAGAGGCTTGTTTGTTTCTGTAGCAAGCAAAAGGGTTCATCTATTCTGCGGGCTAAAGTCGAGTTAAGATACACAACTTCAGCTACGTTAATTGTGTAACTCAAGTCGAAGTACCTTAACTCAGCGTTAGGCGCTCTCTGCACAGCAGGAAGTCAAAGGAAAAACACTCTTCCTTCAACTTCCCTTACTCCTCATGAAATGAGGGTTACAGAAGTTGGAGTAAGACACCCGTTATTTCGAAATTATTTTGAAGTAACGGGCTTGCTGTGTAGATGTACACTCTGTTATTTCAAAATAACATGAGTTCTTTTGAAATAAGTGTGCAGTGTAGATGGAGCCAAAGAGTTCAACGCACCAGGAATATCCTCCAGATGATGTTCCATCAGGTCAGGACTTGAGAACGTAACACTGTGCTGTGGTTAAACCTCTTCCATGGATAAACAGGGAGCCTCCCTTCCAGAAATGTCAGGTCCTGAATTTGTTTTGGGGAGGGGGGGAGAAATAGGGTTTTAAAAAAAGTCAGGCTAATATAATGAAGTTCATGGGATTCTGTCTGGGGTTAGGCTTTCCCTGCAGGAACCCAATTTCAGGATCAGGGCCTGAGTGAGAACACCTAAGAAGCCCTTTGGTAGCAAAGAGTGAACAAGTTCAGCTCTTTTGTTTCCACTCTTTAAATGCATCGATTTTTCTTTATGAATCAATAGCTTATTCCACTTCATTTAGTGACACACACCAGCAGCCTCTCCCCTACTCCAGCACATGCAACCTGCATTTCAGACTCACTTCACGAGATCCCTAGTAATAAATGACAATGTCCAAATATGGCTCTTAATAAAATTTATGAGCTCCTATTCAGCCCACTCCCCTATTTGTCTTTATATATATCACAGCATTTGCCACTAATTATATTCCTCTTTATAATCTGTGCACCCCAATTAAGGGAGGTAATTGATAGCTGCTGAAAAATCATTAATTCCAAAAGGGATCAGAAGTGTTTTGTCATGCTGGTTTTCCCCCCATATGACTATTTTTTCCTTACATTCTGAGTTCTACAATTATTAACATGCTCCGCAGTTAAGAGAAGAATCATTAATAGTACAAAAAAGGAAGGGGGGAAAAAAAGAAAAGCAAATTAAAATTTCTCTCCCCTTTCTTGTTACTATTAGTTCCCCAAAAGCAGTGGTGAGCTCTAATGAGCACTATACACTAATCCTTTTGTCTTCCATTTGTATCCTCACAGCTAAGTTGTTTTGACAACTCCCTGCCAGGGTGAAAGATTAGCAGGGGGAAGGAAAAACAAAAACATTCTTCATTTAAAATTCAGCTGTTGTGGCATATGGTCCCTGGCTGGAAACTCTTTGCAAGAAGCTCTGCTTTGTTGTTGTTGTGACACACTAGTTTTGTGATCTGGGGTGGGGGGTTAGAGGGAATAAGCTTCCTCCCTAAAACCTGCTTTTGTAGCAAGGAAGAGGCCTGCTGACAGGCTTGGAGATTCTGTATGGTGACTATTCAGGGGTTTCAATTGTATGGACAACTTGGGGGAAAACTTGGGTTGGAAAGGTGAAATAGAATATTTAGTTATAGGCCTAACTCTCTACAGCAATGCCATCATCTGGAGAACTCTTCTTACTCCCTGACCCTGAGAGTTCCCCACTTGTATCCCATCACAAGCTACACAGCCCTTATTGCAGGCTCTTCAATTCCAAAGCATTTTGTCACTTCAGAAATCAAGCTGGTCTTGGTATCCTTCCTGTTCTAAGAATCTATCTATTGGCTTTGATTTTTACCTGCTTAGGGTTAAGTACCCATTCTCCAGATACTTAATGATGCTCTGTCTCCCAACCTCCTCCCTTTTTTCTTTCTCTCCCCTCTCCTATTTCTTTCAAGTTTTCATATCCCCAACTCATAAATCCAGTCATCTGAAGAAGTGGGCTGTGCCCATGATAGCTCATGATCCCATCTACATGTTTTGTTAGTCTATAGAGTGCTACCAGACCATTTGTTGTTTTTTTTCCTGTAACAGACTAACTTGGCTACCCCCTGAAGCTTTTGTTTCCCTTGCCGTTGTTGCTACTGTAAAGCTATAAAGCACAGTACCCATAAAGCATTAAGGATATCATGGTCAGATCACTAGTAAGGATCACTAATCTGCAATCTTCCCCTTATTACTAATCACATTGATCTTCAGAATTGTGCTATCTATGTGAAATTCCATTCTACTCTGAAAAATGATTCAATAAAAGCACAGCTCTGTGTTATGGTTATGTTCAGGCCCTTACCCCACAATGTGGCCACGAAGCTAGCCCTGAGGCTCACTCTGGGATTTTCTTCTTACTTGCACCGTCCCCAGTATATAAAGTTTCAGGAGTCAAATGCTCTCAGTAACACCTGTGGGTGCAGGAGGGCTGTGAGGAGGTGTGCACAGGTTTAGTAAATTGGCCTGCCATGTGGAACATGGGTAACCATTCTGTTTGCTGGTGAGACAAAGGCTAGGTTCTATCCCGCATCCCAGAGCTTGTGCTGCCTCTGCAGGGCTATGGAGAGTAAAAAGAAATAAAAACACAAGGTCTGATATTCTGAAGTGTCTCCTGTTTCCGCTGTCTTCATGTATAGCTGAAGAGGTCACATTTTCCAAAGCTCCTGTTGTGAGTCCCTTTGAAAGCCAGGTAGTCATTTGAATGCTTTTGAAAATATTTCCCATGTGATGGGCTTCTGAAAATCAGACCAGAAAAGCCTGATCCTAAAAGAGAAATACCGGCAACTTCTGTTGAGACAGAGTCACTCTCAGGTGGAGACCCTTATTTTTGTCTGCAAATTAGGACAATGTGATTCTGAGCACACACAAGAAGCAAATCAGCTGAATAAGAAGGTGCCATTGTCCAAAGCTGCTTTTCAGAGCAGAACTGTGCTTTAGTCTCCTATAACATTAATTAATACAGCCTGTGAAAGTTATGTGATTGAAATGCTCTTTGGGATCCTTCAGGATGAGAGAAAATAAGATTTTATTATTAATAAATGCACACAATGCTGCAATGCATCATATGGTGTGAGCAACATAAATGGGATACTCATATGTGCAGAATGCATGCAGTTGCCAGAGAATATTCAGCACCATAAAGCCAAAATGAAATCAACAACATTCAATCAAGTCCTTTCTTTCCTTTCTTTAGCTTTTATTCCTTCTCTGGGGCAACAGTGGTATCTGCTTCAAGCTCTCCTTTCTCATGGGCATCCGGATCTTGTGCTCATCTGTCTTTCCATTTTTCTGTTTGTTTTAGTATTGTAGGTATGGGAGAAACAGCTGGGATCGTAGTAAACAGTTACTGGCTGGCAAGTAGCACATGATCCTAGAGAAGGGTGCACCAGGAGTCATCAGTTTCCCAGAACCATAACCTCAAGCCAGAGTTATTGGTGGGGATCTGAAATTATTGCAGAGCAGCTTTTAAATGCCCACCGCAACCAGACTCCTTTAGCTTCTTGTCACACTTTGGATTTCATTCCCTAACTCACAAAGCCTCAGCTGGCAGCTTTTACTTTCCAGCAGGGATTGTGCTGTCAACTTTACTATTAAACAATTTTGGAGCATTTTACTGAGGCCAGTGAAGAAGATAGACTGTGGAGTTAGTTCTAACTACAGTATTTTATGGAATGCATACTATCCCAGGCTTTTCATAGATAGATCTCCATCCAAGATTATTTGTTTAACTATCTATCAAATCATCTCATTTGTATTGGTACTACTATCATGGTATCTGAGCATCTGAAATGTTTCACTTTCCAATTGCCCTCAATTTAGCACTTTCCCCCAGCATAAAACTTTTTTTTTTTGGTAAAAAAAAAAATTCTTGATTACCTTTTCAGAGCATGTTCAGTTACTTTCCTGCATCAGCTTTCTGTTTCTGCCAAAGTACTGAAGTGGGGAGGGAGGAAATTAAAAATCCTGAGCACAAATTCAGCGACATCACAAGCCATGAAATCAGATGAAGCATTTGTCCACTTGCTTCGCTCTTGCTTCTGGCAGGGTTAGTTTGATTTTTTTTTCTCCCCTTGCTAAATTGACATTATTCCTCATAACATTATCACAGGCCTTTCAATCTTTGTGATGAAATTGCTTTGAGAGTAAAAGACTAAGTTAATGTACAGTTTTACACCCACCCACCCACACTCTATTTCCTCCCTACCCCTGGCTGAAATAAATCCATGCACCAGCTCTCTCCCTGTCCAAAAATAAACTGAATTCAAGCCAGTGGGTTACTGCTGCTATCTGTTCAACTGTTTGAAAACTTGGATGACTAGACCTCTTTACAATTTTGTATCTTGTATTTCTTGGTGATGAAAAGGCAGAATTTTCCAGCAATAATGGTCATTTCTGTACTGTTTCCAGCACAGTCTTGTAGAACAGTTTTACTCAACAGAAGTAGCTAAGTAGAACCTGGGGGTTTAGAGAGGTGATTTGCTATATATATATTCATTACGTACATATTGTATCTTGTCCATAAATACTCTTGAGTCCTTCCCTCAGTTCATGCCTTCCATCTGGTCAGTATTTCAGCATTGCACACAAAACAGAAGGAATACTTCCTGACCCCTGCAGGTGACCAGTTCTGAAGCACATTGTTGAATTCCTATCACTTTAGCAGGAATAACTTCAAATGTCATTAATAACTATTTTTGAAGCAGCCCAAAGAAGAGAGGCACACAACTCACACTGGGCTTCATTGGGAAGCAGAAACTTTTCATTTTGTCAGTGAACGGAAAATCTTGAAAATATTAGTTTTGGGTAGCACAGATGTTTTCTGTGACTAGAAACAAAACATTTTGATTAGCTTTGGAGTTTTTTAGTCTTGATTTATGTATAAAGTTGCAATAAAATTGGAAACAAAAAGTCACTTCCTATCGAAAAATTGAGACATTTCTTTAAAAAAATGTCAAAACAAAATATTTCATTAAAAATTAACTGAAACATTTTGGTGATTTTGACCTAATTTGTGAATTGTTTTGGTTAACCCAAATCCGCACTTTTTAGTGACAATTTTTTGAATTAAAAATGTTGCTAAGCACTATCTGATGCTCATTTACACTACGGCCCCTTTACACCACCCTGGTAGCATAAAAAGACCTTAACATGGCCATAAAATGTCTCAGAGGGTTAGCTGTGTTGTACATCTAGACTGCGAAATAGCATCCGAAAATAGCAATGCCATGTCTTTAAAAGCGCTTGCTATTCCCCTAAATAGCGGGTGTGCTATTCCGTTCCATGAGGGTTATGGATTTGTTGGAATAGCACCTTATTTTGAAATTTGGCACTGTGTAGAAAAGCTCTTTCAACTTAGATGTACCCTTAGTCTGTAAGTTTAAAAACAATGAGTAGTCAAGTAGCACCTTAGGCTATGTCTATGTAACAGTGTTATTTCAGAACCAATGACATTATTCCGAAATAACATAGTGCATGACTACACTACAAGCCTTTATTTCAAAATAATTTTGAGCTGGAGGACTTCTTACTCTGACTCCTGTAATCCTCATTTCACAAGGAGTAAAGGAAGTCAAAGGAACAGTGTTCTTCCTTTGACTTCCTGCTGTGTAGACAGAGTCTAAAGCTGAGTTAAGCTATTTTGACTTCAGCTTAATTCGAAGATGAATTGATGTAGTTGAAGTTGCATAGCTTAATTCGACTTTAGCCCTGCTGTGTAGACGTATCCTTAGAGACTAACCAAAATATATAGGATCATGAACTTTCTTTGGTAAGACCCAGTTCATCAGATGAGTTGGAGCAGAAATAACAGACTCCAAGATATATATAATAGCAAAAGAAGGACCCATGTTAATAAAGCTAAGTTGTCTGGATGTATCTCATTAATAGCTTTTGATGTGAAAATTTGGATGTCAAAGGCAGGGGAAATTGGCTTTGTAGTGTTGACCAGTTAATGTCTTTATTCAAGCAGAGGAAAACAGTGTCAAATTTGTAGATGATTTCCAGTTCTGCAGCCTCTCTCTGTAATTGGGTGGTGAAATTCTTTTGTAGAAGAATGGCTACTTTTAAATCCATGACTGAGTGACCAGGTAAGTAAAAATATTCCCCTACAGGTTTATGTGTGTTACCACCTCTGATGTCTGATTTGTGTCCATTTATCCCTTGTTGCAGAGATTGTCCAGTTTGGCCAATGGCAGTAGGGAATTGCTGGCACTTAATGGCATATATCCCATTAGAGGATGTACAATTGTACGAGCACTGATGTTGTGGCCTATGTGGTTAGGTCCTGTGATGGTGTCACTTGTACAGATGTGTGGATAGAGTTGGCAACGGAGTTTGTTGCATGCCTTACACCTCCTTTGCACTGTGAGGGTGGTATAAAGGGGCTTTAGGTATCAGTGAGAGTGTGGCCCGTTTACGCGCAGGGCATTAAAAGGTTTAAGCTCATGCAACATTACAGCAATACAATGTTTAAAAGAAAATCACCACTTCAAATGAGATTCAAACCAACTCCCACCCTTCTGGAGGCTGTGGGTGTCATACATAAAAGATGTACAAATTAACAGATCCTTTCTTTGTGTGACATTATGCAAAAACATATTTCCCCCCTCAAAAGTATGAATTCAAGTAGAGTCTAATTAGTCAAAAATTTTGAAGTGCAGACATCAAGTAAATATTCTAGAAGAGCTGACCCCTTCCCCTACTTTTATGAAAATGGCAGAAGCCTGGCAGTTTTCCAATTATCTCCCAAGCTAATCGCCATCCACAATCCCTAGATGTAGACCTGTTTTCTTTACTGCAAAGCTCGCGAAGACATGTGCATTACAGACAAATATTTCTCCTGTCTCATTTGACACTGAACAAGCAGGAAAAATATGGCCCATCACGAGAAATATCAGTATAATATTCCAATTTTCCACCATTTGACAGCAATCAAGTAGAGACTAATGGCTTTCCTCTGTGACTAAATCATTTAGAGACCAAGGTATTCTGTCTCATTCTCATTAAAAAAAAATTCCAATAATCTCATTATCCTAGTGTGAATAACAGTAAAAAATACACCAAGACTAATGGTTCCTTCAGCACTCCTGTTCAGTGAGATCAGTCGGGCAGTGTTTTATGGATTCTGCTTAAGTAATGGGGCCTGCCTTGCGCCACAATGTACCCAGCTCAGTCCCCCTCCCCTCTGCAGTACAATCTAACTGCAACTGCCTTGTTTCAAGCCAGCTTTACACTTGCTTTGTACACTGAGGACTTTTATGTACTGGTTTTTAACTAACTTCACTAGAAAAAAAAAAGAATTTGCGTCATGGAATGTTAAGCTTTATGGAAATTCTTCTAGAGAATAACATCATTTCATGGAGCATTACTCTAGAATGACCTGGTGCTTGAACAATTAATTTTTAAGGTGTAGCCATGCTTAATCTTTGCTGTGTTTAGCCTTCTCTTAAAACTTCAACAGTATTAGGACTTCTTCTTTGCACACACACATTTTCTATGGGTTTGCCCCAAGGGGATAGTGTAAAAAAGGCTCCTCACGTGCATTGCATTTTTACCATTTCTTGAGCAGAATATTCTGTTTGAAAATACAGTGTGGAAGGGAAAACTAAACCCTCTGGGACTTACCTTCATTATTTCCAGCTCTCGGCCTACCTTATTTCCAGCTGAAAGTTTTCCAGAATCTCCCAGAATGCTTAGGGACAATGCATTCTAATGCCAGATTCTGTTAATACCAAACCAAGGGACTGTGTCTATGAACAGCCTGTCATAGTACATCGTACCCTGAGTAATCCCACCAAATGGGACAACTCAGGGGAATAAATGCTATGCCAGCCAATAAGTTTTAGGGCCAGTAGCTCAGTTAGTGTAACTTGGTGTAGCTCCATTTGGAGTTATGCCAATTTACACCAGCTGCAGCACTGACTCCTAGATGTTAGGCTTACAAGGACAGAGCCTCTGCCTTTGATTCTTTCTTTCCTCAACTTTGCAGTGGCTGTTAAGAGTAACTCCACTGAGGTAAATGGAATTACACCTGTGTAAATCTACTGTGTGATCAGAATCAGGCCCCAGGTTTCTCTTCCTTTCCATTAACAAATGCTTGTACACAGTAGTGAAGTGAGGATACAGTTGATAATCACTTGAGATGCTTTTATTATGAACATTTCTACATTCTTTTGGCCCAAATATTAATTGACAGCAGACTTTGGCCCAGATGAACTTTTTTTGCTATGTTTTCCCATTCATCTGTTGTAACACTGTATATTTAATCATGCAGGGGTGCGCTGATCCAATGTGATTCATGTTTTAGGCTTGTTTGAATTCTGTTCTCTTGCTAACTATCCACCCGCTAATTTTAGTGGAAAACTGCCATCTAGCCAGGGTGTTTGCAGGGATGCCATCTGTAGTGCGATGAATGCAAACCCAAGTTCCATCTGAGTAATTTGCCACTTCTGGCTATTTTTTGTTACCCAGACATGTGTTGACTGTACAAAATAGACATCTCTGCAATGTCTATGGCACCATGCAAAACAAGGATCAGTGGGTCATTAGAGTTTGTCTCTTCAAACCCATATGCACGCATGGGAATATTAATCAGACAGGCTGAGAAATAAGTACCTTAACATTAGACATTATTTTACTCTGCTACACTAATCTAGTGGATTAACTTCACCATCTGTACATGAAACTTCGGTATCTTGGCAGCTGTTAGTATTTTTTCAGGAGGTAACTGGCTTCCTTGCAGTCCCTCTATTCAGTAAGGGTGTGTCTACACTACACCGTTATTTCAAGATAACTAGTGTTATTTTGAAATAACAATGCGAGCGTCTACACAGCCATTCCGTTATTTCAAAATAATTTTGAAATAATGGATGGCTTATTCCAAAATCGGTAAACCTCATTCTACCAGGAATAACGCCTATTCCAAAATAGCTACAGTATTTCAAAATAAGGCGTGTGTAGATGCTCCACTGTGGGCCATTCTAAGTTACCAGGGCCATTCTGAGTTATTCCTCCCCAGTGCCTCTTGGGGCTCTAAATCGAGGTAGCACGTCTACATTAGGGAAGCCTGCCTCAGACTAATTTTGAGGCTTCCCTGCAGTGTAGATGTGCTATTTTGAAATAAGCTATTTCAGAATAACTATTCTGGAATAGCTTATTCCAAAATAAGCATGCAGTGTAGACGTACCCTGAGTGAGCTCCAGGATGCATTTCACATATCTGCAGTCACTAATAAATACAAAATTTACAAGACTAGGGGTTCACCTGGTAATTGACTACCATTGACTACAGTAGAGTTACACTGATTTACAGCATTTTAAGATTGGATCCATTCAAGTCTGCTAGAGCTTTGCTGATTTATATCACTTGAAGACAGGCTTCACTGAATTAAATGGAGTAACACCAGTTTACATCTGCTCAGAATTTGGAAACCTATATCAATTAACAGGCTTTAGGAAATCTTATGTAATCTTATGTTTAGAGCTGTGAGTGGATACAAAATTATCCACAAAAATGAGCCACGGATATCTGCATTCATATCCATGGATGTGGATACTCATGGATATAAAGTGGATATCCTCAGATTTGCAGAGCTCTACTTATATTACAAAGTTTTCATTCTTTATTTCTGATTATTGTTCTGTTTTCACAGACAGAATGGTGCTGAATTGATCATGGGAAGCATTAAACTTGATTAACGCTTGATTTATTCCTGGTCTGAAAATCCTGCCTCGAATCAGACTCTCAGAAAAGAAACAAAACACACATTGAGGGGCTGAGTGCAAACTGCCGGGAGTGCAATTATTTTATGAGGTGGGGAGAAAATGTCTCAGGGGATTGATAACGGCATGTGGAATGTTTCTTCTTCAGATGATCTGAATCTAGCCCCAAAAGGCAAAGATTGAAGTTAGAAGATGACAGCATTCAAGGTCAGGTGAGTTCCTGGATAAAGCACCAGTTCATTGGTATTTTACAGCTTATGTTAACCGAGAAAAGTTACCCCACATGAGTTGGGTCCTTAACTCAATTCATTTTTTCTTCATTTAAATCATTTCTTTGGGGGTGGGACTGTGGAGGAGGGGTTCAGGATGCAGGCTTCCCTGGGGAGAGAGGACTACCACAGCCTTCTGTCACCCCAGCAGCTTGGGGCCAGTGAGAAGCATCTCTCCGTGGCCACTGCAGCTCCATTGGGCACAGCTTGGGGAGAACATAAGAACATAAGAATGGCCATACTGGGTCAGACCAAAGGTCCATCGAGCCCAGCATCCCATCTGCCGACGGTGGCCAACGCCAGGTGCCCCAGAGAAGGAGAACAGAAGACAATGATCAAGTGATTTATCTCCTGCCATCCATCTCCTGCCCTTGTTATGAAGGCTAGGGCACCATACTTTATCCCTGGCTAATAGCCATTTATGGACCTAACCTGCAAAAATTTATCAAGCTCTTTTTTAAACCCTAATAGAGTCCTGGCCTTCACAGCCTCCTCGGGCAAGGAGTTCCACAGGTTGACTGTGTGCTGTGTGAAGAAAAATTTCCTTTTATTAGTTTTGAACCTACTACCCATCAATTTCATTTGGTGTCCCCTAGTTCTTGTATTATGGGAAAAGGTAAATAATTTTTCTATAATCACTTTCTCCACACCATTCATGATTTTATATACCTCTATCATATCGCCCCTCAATCGCCTTTTTTCCAAACTGAAAAGTCCCAGTCTCTCTAGCCTCTCCCCATATGGGACCCTTTCCAAGCCCCTAATCATCTTAGTCGCCCTTTTCTGAACCTTTTCTAATGCCAATATATCTTTTTTGAGGTGAGGAGACCACATCTGCACGCAGTACTCGAGATGTGGGCGTACCATAGTTTTATATAGGGGAAGTATGATATCTTTTGTCTTATTATCTATCCCTTTTTTAATAATTCCTAACATCCTATTTGCCTTACTAACTGCCGCTGCACACTGCGTGGATGTCTTCATAGAACTATCCACTATAACTCCAAGATCCCTTTCCTGATCTGTCGTAGCTAAATTTGACCCCATCATGTAGTACGTGTAATTTGGGTTATTTTTTCCAACATGCATTACCTTACACTTACCCACATTAAATTTCATTTGCCATTTTGCTGCCCAATCACTCAGTTTGCTGAGATCTTTTTGTAGTTCTTCACAATCCCTTTTGCTTTTGACTGTCCTGAACAACTTTGTGTCATCTGCAAACTTGGCCACCTCACTGCTTACCTCATTTTCTAGATCATTGATGAACAAGTTGAACAGGATTGGTCCCAGTACTGACCCCTGGGGAACACCACTAGTTACCCTCCTCCATTGTGAAAATTTACCATTTATTCCCACCCTTTGTTTTCTGTCTTTTAACCAATTCTTGATCCATGAAAGGACCTTTCCTCCTATCCCATGATCACCTAATTTACGTAAAAGCCTTTGGTGTGGGACCGTGTCAAAGGGGTGCATGTCCCCCAGCTGGGGCAGGTTGCCGGTTCATCTATCCCTGGGGAGTGCAAAGCAGCCAGCCTGGAGTGCTGCCTCCCCTCCCCCGACCCTCAGTATCACATGGAGCACAAGCAGATCGGACGTCTCAAACAAGAAATCATCATCTGCTCCCTGACTCTGAAAGAAAAAAAAAAATCCAGAAACTTACCTTAACTTTTTGCGAAACAAACTGTATTTAGCTGTGACACTAAGTACATTTCCCAGATCTGAAGAAGCACTCTGTGTAGCTTGAAAGCTGGTTTCTCTCACCCACCCAAGTGTGTGCGATAAAAGATATCCCCACACCCACCTTGTTTCTGAAACCGAAGGAAGCAGTTCTCTGCAATAACATCTAGATTTGATTGTGTTCCACATTTTACAGCTCATGTTTATGTAACTTGTATTAATCTAACTTGTGTGGCTCGCAAATAAAACCTGTCTGCCCCACTTATTAGTCATGAGAATGGCACTTGTAAAATTTCACGTGTCAGATAAATTGGTAAAGCACATGTGCGCATGTACCTAAAATCAACATGTGTTCACTTGGTGTAGAGTAGTCTCTTCTATGCTTACAGCAAACTAAGATTTCAAAGCTGCAGCATATTGACTGTGTATCTTATATTCCCACAGAGGTACTCTCATTCTGTATTTGATTGCTGCAAGCCATTATATACTGTACATTTTCTCTTGTAATAACCTTTCAAGTCTCGGAGCATGAATCTGCAGTACTCCACTAAGTTGCATGGCCCATGGCACATATGCATGAGTTCCTATTACAGAAACTTTTGCTTTTCAAATATCACCTTTGAGAATAGGAAAATAGTTGTTACATTGGCTGAAACTTGTCAGAGCTTTGCCCAGTTTTCCTCTTTCATTGTTTTGCTAAAAATCAGGATCTATTCTACTCAAACATCCTGCTGCCACTGAAATTGCCCTGTTTTAGCAAGAGTATATGCCCAAGGAATAGTCACCCAACTGTTTCTAACCTCAAAGGGTTTTCAAATATTTTTTAATCTAATTCAAAACTTTGTATCACTTTAATTCACACACCTGGATCCCAGCCCAGAGGCCAGTGGACTAATTAGCTCTAATACCATTTTGAGCAGCATAGCTAATGCTCTTTCTTTCCCTCTATATAATTTTTTTTTCCATTTTTATATAATGCACTTTCCCGTAAACTCTCCCACTATTACATTATTTTCCCATTTTCAGTTTTATTTTCTTGTTTCAATCAAGCAATTTCCCTGGCACTGTTCAAAATGGCATTAAGTCACTTTCCTAACCCAGTTAAAATACTCCTTGGAAAGTTAGATTTTACTCCCCCTCCCCCCAAGTGAATCCCCACTACAACATGATAAAATCACTACACATTAAGTATACCAGCAGTCTAAGGCAATAATGTGATCCATCCCATAACTAGTTTTGTTTTAAGTTCATTGGAATGATTAGTGGTAGAGAAACTCTGTCTTGAGGATCATGAGCAGAACTGTAAAATGTCACAGCAATCCCTGCCAGCCTAAAAGGATGAGACCCATGTGGCCTTGCGAAGACAGAAACAAGGGCAGCTCCGGGATCTTTGAAGGAAGCCTCTGTCCTTGGGCAGTGTTCTAGCCCTAAGATGTTCTTTCTGGACTGCAGAGCATTCTATGATATGTCAGGTGAATAATAGGAAGATCCTGTAATAAACAAATAAATTAAAATAAGGCTGGGATTCTGAAAGGACCCTATGGGAGTTGGGCAGCCAATTCTGTGGTATTTAAATACTTGACTTCCTTGGGATTTAAATGTAATGGGATTTTGGAGCCTAATTCCCTTAGGATCCTCTCTTAAAATCCCAGTCTAAATAAATCAGAACATTCTCTCCCTTCAGCACAAGATGAAATGCAAAAGTTCAGGATTCTGTACTTCCTACATTGATTGCCATAGGGTGAGTTTGCAACATACTTAGCCCAGGTATTTCTCTAAGGGAATGACTACACTTCATTCCTCTCTTGACATTGCAAATGAAGCAGGGATTTAAATATCCTGCACTTCATTTGCGTAATCGCGTTATGGCACTATTGCAGAATAGCGCTATTTCGAGAGAAAAAACGGGGTTATTTCGAGATAAAACCCTTCCCTCGAAATAACCCTTACTCCAGTGGGGTGATTTGTCTACAGATCCTGTACTCCTCATTTTTTGAGGAGTACAAGATGTGTTGAAAAATCATCCCGCTGTCGGCAGAACCTCGTCTAAACCGCGGTTTCAGTTTTGAAATGGCGCTCGTTTGAAACAGTGCCAGAATGTCATTATGCAAATGAAGCACAGGATATTTAAATCCCTGCTTCATTTGCACTTCCAATGTGTCTAATTTACATCCCTCTGCCGACAGAGGGGTGTCATTGAGACACCCCCTAAGGGTGAGACCTGTGGGGACAGATTGTCATCTGGTAAAAAGTCACCTGGTGATTTTGAAGTCAGGGGAGCAATCCTGGTTTACAGCTACTAAACACATAGCCTCGCAGGGATGCTTTTAACAGCCTTGAATTGCCACTTCTTCTGGTGGACGCGGCAAGGGGATAGAGAAGTTCTATGGGGTTGTACTAGGTTATGTGATGCATAAGGATGGAGGCCTTGATCTTTAGCAAGTGTAGTCAATATTAGGGCCACTGAAGTCAACGGAGCTAGACAAAGTCACCCAGCTGAGTCTGTGGCCCCATGTCTCACTGCAAACTTGAGGATACTTTGCTAGGTAACTAAGTGTCTTGTCTGTATCATCACCCTGGGCCAGAATTCAAGGGAAAGACCCTCATTGACTTGATTGGGCTTTAACTGCAAAAGATCCTCAGTGGCATGGCCTTGGCCAAGTGATGTCCTATCCCTCAGGAATGTGAGGGGGTGGGATGATGATGAACTTCACTGCCATGTAATTGTCTCAAGGCCCCTTCAAAGGCTTGGGATCTAATTCTCCACAGCCTTGTGCTTTTTGCAGTGATTTATACCTGTGCTAAGTGAGTGCATATGAGTAGGCCCAAGGTAGTGGTGAAACAGGCCTCTAGTCTCCTAGGAGATGGCTTACTTAACCTTCCTAGCTTGTCACCATTCACCAGGGCCTCACACTCCTTTCAGTCCAACTGCTTTGCCCCGGCCTCCTCATCCACTTCTCCTCCTGATCTGGTTGCAGTTAATTATATTTTATCTACAGCTTTCTATTTCATACAATGTCCAGATTCCAGATTCCCTTTCTCTGCTCTGAATGCAAATGGTCTCTGCTCCCAGTTTCTTTGTCATTGTTTCACCTTCGCTCAAATGGGAGCTGCAACTGTTTTGATAAAGGGATTAAAAGGTTTTTTGTATTGCCTTGTGCCATCTGTAAATACCTCTGTGTCCCCTGTTAAAAGGTGATTATTAAAGCAAGGCTTGTGACTCACCACACGTCTCCTTAACTCATTTACAGCAACTGCACCCTGGCAAGATGTGTGTAGGCCCATATGATGGGGTAAGATCTAGCGGCTTCCCTCACCTCAGTGTCTGAGAAAGCCATTATCCACGAGTCAATAGGAGGTATGCAATTCGGTTCACCCCAGGTCACTTGTTGGGACCAAATATATAAAATAGGCCCTGCATTCAAAGTGCAGAACTAAAAAAGGCAAAGGGTAATATAGAATCATAGAACGCTAGAACTGGAAGGAACTTGGAAAGGTCATCAAATCCAGTCCCCTGCCCTCACGGCAGGACCAAGCACCATCTAGATCATCCCTGACAGGTGTCTAACCTGTTCTTTCAAATCTCCAATGATGGAGATTCCACTGCCTCCACAGACAATTTATTCCAGTGTTTAACCACCCTGATGGTTAGGAAGTTTTTTCTAATGTCCGACCTAAACCTACCTTGCTGCAATCTAATCCCCTTGCTTCTTATCCTGTCCTCAGAGGTTAAAGAGAATATTTTTTCTCCCTCCTCTTGTAACTACCTTTTAGGGTCTTGCAACCTGCTATCATGTCCCCTCTCAGACTTCTCTTTTCCAGAATAAACAAACTGAACTCTTCCCTCATAGGGCATATTCTCTAGATCTTTAAACATTTTTGTTGCTCTTCTCCAGACCTTCTCCAATTTGTCCACATCTTTCCTGAAATGTGGTGCCCAGAACTGGACACAGTACTTCATCTGAGGCCTAATCAGCATGGAGTAGGACCCTAATCAGTGCAGAGTGGATAGGTAAGCCTTTATATAAGCATTACTTTTACTATGGTAATTGTTCTCATAACTTGCAGAATTGAAAACAACTTAGAAAGAAGTAATCTGAGAAGTAATTAATGGTTTAACCATGAGTTTCCATGCACAGTGCCGATGCATATTTCAGATTGGCAGCCTCCTACAATCTCATTGTCTAGATAGACAAAGGGAAGAACAGAAACATAAAGAGTTTTGGCAGCTGAATAGAGAGTATTGTGCAGGATTTACCTACATTTACGTAGACATCTAAACTAAACAATCAAGAAACACAGAATTTTGCATCAAACAGTTTGCAGGAGAATAGCATTCCATGCTGATTCCCAGCTTCTGAAGAGAGTAATATACTAGACTGGAATATCGGTTGACTCCTGTCAACTCCATTATTCATCTCTGCTGAGCATGCAGAACAAAAGAAAACAATGCAATCAATTACTGCAGGGAGGATGCACACTGTGGGATTCCTCATTATCACTTACAAAAAAGAATGCATTTATTGATACACATACCACAGAGTGTATGTATATGGCACACGCATCCAAAGAACACGGTTGTCACATTCAATTTGTGGTGCAATGGAACGGTGTAATGTTGAATGGCAGTCAAAAGGAAAGGGGCAAAAGAAAGGGTGAAGAGATGTATATAATCATACTAAAAAAGACTTTTTTGGACCCTGAGGCTTCTCAGATGGGATCAGCAAATGGAACGTGAGAGTGCATGTAGAGAGAATGGAAGAAGAGGGGACACCATGATTAAAAAGGACAGTTCTTTTGTCAGAGGTTTCTGATCTACTGGAAAAAAGTGATTAATTGGAAAAAGATAGATGGGGGAGTTGGGTATATAGACCCTGCTGTCTACCCCATGGAAACCTGAATAGGCCTTTATTCAATTTAATATTTAAAGTGTTCTGACTGACTTTCATGAAGCAGCACTGCATCTTTGACTTTCAAAATGCATAAACAATAAACGTATTTCTGTCCCCAGAAAGTAACATGGGCTACACCAATCACTGATATATAATAAGCCGACCTCTTGTGTGAATGCATACACACACATTTGCGGAGTCTCACCAAATCGTGTGTGTCTATATGATTGGCCTAAGTTCCCACAATGTGTGAGTAGGAGGTCTAGTCCACATTACTTTCTGAGGACAGGACTTTATCTAAAAAGACATGGTCTCCCAGATCGGAACACATCGATGTACATGCATGAGGATGTGCAGACCTATATAAGTTCAGTGTATGTAAAAACACTGTTTTCTTTTACTCTTTTCCCAGAAAAATATGACTGATTCTAGAGGTAGATACCCACCAATGTAAGTGTTTTAAGCATTGTTCAAACCTGCAATGTCTAACCTACTAATAGAGAGATTAATCTCTATACATCATATATATAGTAGCCAATGTCTGTGACTCTGTAACGCTGAAATGCTGGCTGTTCCCTCTGGGTGGCGCTGTTGCCTGAGTCACGTCCTTCGCCTCCCACCGTGGTGTTCAGCTGACTTCTGCGCCGCTCAGCCAGGCCGCCATGGGGGATCAAATGGCGCAAGCGGCCGTTTGGGCGCCGCGGTCCCCATGCAGCACGGGGGTGCTGCATGGGGAGCGTGAGGCCCAAACAGCCGCTTGCACCGGTTGCTCCCATGCAGCGGCCTGGCTGAGCGGCGCAGAAGTCAGCCAAGCGCCTCAGCGGGAGGCAAAGGGGGAGCGGGGTGATGATGTACACAGCCAGGGGGCGGGGCCCGGCCGTGTACGTCACGGCCCTGCCCCCCTTCACGCCCCCCTTCGCCTCCCACCATGGTGCTCAGCTGACTTCTGCGCCACTCATCCGGGGCACCACGGGGGAGCCCAAACGGCCATTTGGGCTCCATGCTCCGCATGCTGCATGGGGAGCGCGGAGCCCAAACGGTCGCTTGCACCGCTTGCTCCCACGTGGCGGCCCGGCTGAGCGGTGCAGAAGTCAGCCGAGTGCCACGGCGGGAGGTGAAGGGGAGTGGGGCGGTGACGTGAGGCATGACAGCGGCTCCAGGCCCTGCCCCCTGGCCGTGAACGTCACTGCCCCACCCCCCTTCACCTCCCGCCGTGGCACTCGGCTGACTTCTGCACCGCTCAGCCGGGCCGCCACGTGGGAGCAAGCGGTGCAAGCGACCGTTTGGGCTCCGCGCTCCCCATGCAGCATGCGGAGCACGGAGCCCAAATGGCCGTTTGGGCTCCACGGTCCCCCGAGTGAGAGGCAGGAGAGGGAGGAGAAGAGAAAGAGAGAGACAAATAGAGAGGCAGGAGGCGGTGGAGAGCTGGGGGGGGGGAAGGTAGTAGGAGGAGGAGAGAGAGAGACGGAGCGAGAGACCGGAGGCTCAGGAGAGAAGACCGACGTTGAGGAGAGACCTGAAAATCCCATCTTATGATGGGCTAATTGGCTAGTACACAGAGAGTTAGCCAAGTTAGTCTGTAACTTTAAAAACCATGAGTGGTCCTGTGGCATCTTAAAGACTAACCAAAATGTGTAGAATCACGACCCACTTCATCTGTTGAGTTGGAGTGGAAATAACAGAAACCAAGATATATATATATATATAACAGCAGAAGTAACTATCAATTGTAGGACCCATGTTAATGAGGCTAATTAATTGGGCTGGATGTGTCCCATGCATAGCTTTTGATGTGGATATGCAGATGTTAATGGCAGGAGAAATTGGCTTTGTAATGCGCCAACCAGTCAATGTCTTTGTTTAGGCCCAGGGAAAGGGTGTCAAATCTGAAGACAAATTCCAGTTCTGCAGACTCTCTCTGTAATTGGTAAGTGAAATTCCTTTGTAGAAGAATGGCTATTTTTAATGGCTATGTAGATACACAGCAACTGTACATAATGAAAATTCCTTTAATAATACAGAAATCCTGTGAGGGCTTTTTCACTAGATCATAATGCACTATAGGGAACCCTGAGCTTGCGATATCTAACCCTTCACATACCTGGTTAATAACCGACTGTATGAAGGCATTTTACCTTTCCTAGTTACTATACCCTCACAGTCTGGCTGCATCGCTCTGCACTCCCATGGCAGAAAAGTCAGAAATGGTATTTGATTACACTCAGCAATGCAAGCCAGAGGCTGTACAATACCCTCTTCAAAAAGGGCAGCAAGTAGCAATAATCTCACAAACACAGAGGAGCCAGGTGGAATCAGCAAAATGAGATTGCACCTTAATATAAAAAACCCCCACCGCAAGGAAGTCGAATGGACACAAAATATGTACCAATTGCCAGACTAATAATAAGCATGCATGCTCTAACTGCCAGCAAGACATCAGCACTCTGATGTTACCCCAGAAATGAGCTGCTAAGGGGGTTACTATGATCACTTAGCTCAATTCTCTAGATGTAGAAATATTTCCCAAGTTCAGATGAATTCTAACATTTTGCATCAGACTGAACTAGTTACTAGCAGGGCTGCATGCTCTTTGGATTTACAGTCCTGACATATTATTTGTTCCATTATAAAATACAGTCCTGTAGCCCTTCAGTATCTTTGGAAGCACTTATGCTTTCTGCTGCGTAAACATTTCCAAGCCAAATCTAATATTTGTAAACTTCAGCGGCGCTGTGCATTATGAACGATTGCTGAATGAATCCAGAGCAGCAACAGCAAACGAACAAAAACATTTATTAAGAATTCGGGTGGGAGGGAGAGGAGAGAAATAGCAATTGGAAGCACTTGGCATTCCAAGTTATGCTCTAGAATGCAATAACTGAACAGAAGAAAGATCATTTCTCATGTGTCTTTTAAATCAGTAAATTAAAGACCTACTCATTTAAAAAAAAGTCAACTCACAATGCAACTTTGAAGCAAATTATTCTCACTAAGGTTCAAGAGTCTGACCCTGAACCCCTTACTTAAATGGGTAGTCCTTACTTGTGTGAATATGCTGCCGTGTTGCATTGTCTGGTCCCATATTCCTTGTTGTAGGGTCCAGACAAGGTTGTGCATTTCTAAACAACCAAATTCTCTTTCAACGGTGATTTACACCACCTAAGAACCAGGCTCACAATCCATCATTCCGAGCTTGCTTATGGGAAAAAGGCTGCAGAATTCTTCTTACCTTATTGAAAAATTTGGACAGTCTTCAGTCTCAGACGCTTTGGGGATTAATAGTACAACTGTATCTATGTGGCTGGCTCCCTTTGGGCTTCATCAGAACCCCATGATCACATTCTGGGTTGAGGGCACCCCTAGAAAACTATTGACAGGCAGTGATTTTTACAGAAACAAAAGACAGGACTATGCAGCACTTTAAAGACTAACAGGATGGTTTATTAGGTGATGAGCTTTCATGGCCAGACCCACTACAGTGAAAGTGTACCATGCAGTTATACGGTCGGCATCGAGGGAACCTACCACAGCAACAGGTTTTGAAGTAGTGACCTTGAATGAAGGATTGTGGGTACAGTAAACCTTATATCAAGAACAGATGAGGACAATTAGAGCAGAGGGAGGTTATCAGTAAAAAGCAAGTGGGCTCTCTGTAGTACAGTGAGTTAATACACCGTTCCAGGGCATGCAGTGGTAAATCAATCGACTGTTGGGTTAGTGTTTGGGGATGATGACCACTGGAAAGAATACTTTGGCTGGCAGCTGATCAAAGGTAAACCATAAAAGGTGTAGAGGTGCTGGGAAGGCAGGATGCTAAATTCTAATCCTCTGTCACTCACTGTGAGATCCTGAGAATGATAATATGGCTCTAGTTGAAGCCAGTGGGTACAGGAAGTCCACACATGTGGATTGGATGCACTTCAGCCTCCGTGCCTCGGTTCCCCCATCTTTAAAACAGGTAAAATAAAAGTGCGTGGAGAGGTGCAAGCAAAACATACTGCAAATGCAGACAATCAGCCAAAGCTTGGCCTAAATTATCCCACCCCCCTTTGCTCCTTTCCAGAAAGCTTCTTGCTCTTTTTCTTTCCTCAGCTCTACCAGATCTCAGAACGGGCTGGTGAAGATGTACCTGGGATAGTCAGCTGTGCAGCTGTTGTGCTTTGTCATGGAATATTTGGAAGCATGGGAGGTAAATTCTGCTGCCTGAGCATATGTGGACTTTACAACGGTGGAGTATATGGAGTATGCATTATGCCTGCACAAGTCTCTCTCCAACAGACAGCAACGGGCAAGCAATAAAAACAGGACTTTGCTGACAAAGGGACTGAGTGCAGTCATGCCGGGGCTTACGTTTTGTTTGCTTGTTTGTTTTGAAAGCTACGTGGAGCAGATTGTACCGGCAATTGTTCGTCTTTTGACTATTAAGCTGCACCCAAATGACAATGCAAAAGTGAAATGTACCAGCAAATGGCTCTCTCAACAAGGGTGCCACAAGGTGACATTTTTTCACCAGAGCAGCATTTTGAATAAAATGTGACCTTTTAATATCATGATTACCCAAGTCAAGTTATTAAGATTCACTGATAAACAAGACACAAAAAGATTCTGTGCAGAGCCAATTCTGAAAATTGCCAGAAAAATCTAATTTATAGATGTAATGGAGACCTCCTGTAAAGCAAAGCCATACGCAGGAAAGCAACTGGCTCTCCAGAACCTTAACGAAAAAGAATTAAAATCCATTTTCAATGTTTTGTCTTCTTCACAAGTGCCAGGTCCCTGCAGCAGTGTTTTTTTCTCTCTGGAAGACATTCCTTATCTGAATAGGTCAGGATCAGCAATTCTCCAGATAAATAATTGATACAAATAAGTAATAAAATAATGGAGCATTCCATGGGAACACAGTCAGCTTACAGCATTTGTTTATTTGTGGGCCAGTCTAGCTGAAAAACAATGCCAAGGATAATGACTTTATTGGGGAAATATGCTCCAAATGGATATAACTCATTTGTTCTTTTCATTTTAATGAGTACAGCTTCCTCAGGAGGATGGGCATCTTTTATTCATACTTACAAATTGCTCAAATATTATTTACCATTCTATCTTAACAGAAATAACTCGGGTGCAACTAGAGTCAGCGGGGCTGACAGCCACCATGGGTCTGGAAGCTAAGCGTGGAGGGTTGGCTCCACGCCCCAGAAGGAGCGGAGCCTCAGGAGGAAGGGGCGGAGCCAAGGGCAGTTAGCCCGGAGCATGGTGCTGGGGTCTACCCCTGGCCCTTAAAGCCCCATGCAGTGACTGAGCAGTGCTCCCATGCATTTCAAAGCGGCCCAGAGCTCCCAACCACTGCAGTTGCTACTGTAGCATCAGCAGCAGCCAAAAGCTCTGGGCTCCTTTGAAACGCTGGGCCCCTGTGTAATTGCCCCTTTTCTCTACCCCCTGTCGGCAGGCCTGACTAGAGTAAATGTTTTCAGGCAAATTACCCTGTACAGAGAATAAGGAGATCTGAGGTTTAAACCCCAACTCTATCATAGATTCTCTGTGAAATCTCTGGTAAATCATTTAAAGTTTCTGAACCTCAGTTCTCCATCTGTAAAATGGGGCTAATACTACTCTCTTTCTCTCACCCTTTGACCTTCTTCTAGTCTCCTGGTCTATCAGGGTAGTTTATTAAACTGTAATCTCTTTGAGCCAGGGCCTGCCTCTTGCTATGTTTACATACAACTCCTAATAACATGGGGCACTGATCTTGGTTGAGGCTTCTAGACATTAGTGTAATAAAAACAATACATATGATATAATAGCATGCAGATTGTGCTTGGGGAAAAGGGTTAACAGAAATACTGCTTGATCTCTAAGTCCATCCACCCTCTTGTCTCACGCTCTTAAGACAGCACCATGAGTCATTTATCTCCCTTCTTCCTTCCTGGTCATTAACAAGACACTTTGCCTTTTTACATAGCTATGAATGACACTTAAAGGGCTGGTCCTCATCTAGGATATAAATTGGCGTAGTTCCATTGATGCTCATTGAAATTTACACCAACTGTGGATTTGGCCCCTCTCTTCTAATTACACTTAATTAAGAAAATTGTTGCAGAATCCCATAGACATACTCACAAGGCCACAGTGATGATTCAATCTTACTATGTTTTCAAGTGGATTTATTGTCTCTAAGAAAAATTAACAATAAGCAAGTCATGGGAGAAAGGAATGAAATCTCTATTAAATGTGGGGGAAGATGTGTAAGTTCTCTTATGGAATTAGTTTGCCACATCATTGGAAAGCCAAGTTTTTCCTGTTGCAAAACATCTTGGGGGATTTTCTGTTCTTGTTAGTCAACTTTTATTGGAGAAACAGATAAGGGGAGTTGGATTCTCTAATGAAACAGTCACTGCATCAACATCGATTCTGGTCACAAGCAAATATTCCTTTCTGAGGAAATAAGGCCATTTCCTGACAATTTCCAAATGCTTGCAGGCTCGCAGACTTTAAGGGGAGGAGCATGATTATAATCTAATCTGACCTCTTGTACATTGCAAGCCATAGAACCTCACCTACTCCTGAAATGAACACCTCACCTCTGGCTCAGTTACTGAAGTCCACACTTCATTTTTAAGATTTCAAGTTACAGAAAATTCACCACTGACACAAGTTTACACCTGCTAATGACCTGTCCCCCGACCCCCATCCCAGGGTCTCTGCCAATGTGACTGTGGAGGGGGGGAATTCCTTCCTCACCTCAGATATGGCACTCAGAAGCTGAGCTTGTGGACAAGACCCTCCAGGCTGATACCCCACATTTTTCCTAGGAAAGAATTCTCTCTAGTAGCTCAGAGCCCTCCCCATGTAGTGCGCCGTCTCCAGGAGTCAGGGAATTTTGCTACTGGCAGTCACCATTGGGCCTCATGTTGTATATGACTAGCTCTTTAGAAAGACAAAGAAATTTATTGATTTTCAGGACTGCTGCGGAAGCAGTTTCATTGAGCAAAGTGTTGCATATTCACACAGGTGAGATGTGCCTTCTTAAAAGACCTCATCCTGAGCTTCACACATGGATACATAGGGCCAGACTATGAAAGAGAGCTCAACATGTCCTCCGCTTGTACAGGCACTTTTTTGAGCATGGTCACTCATGCGTGAACGCAACAGAATCCACAGGCTCGATTATACTCAAATTCCAGATTTCTTTCATTGACAGTTTGCATTACCTCTCTGTACCTCCAAAGTTTATCCTTATGGGAACAAGATACTCCCTTTTTAGAACTCCAGTCCCCTACAGACCAGTAAGTGCTTTCCTGATATTAGCTAATTTAGTATCTCAGTGCAGCCATAAGATAGATGGGATGTACAGGTGTAATTTCATCCATCACTGAAATGCAGCCCAATCCAGGGCAAAACACAGCAGCTGTTTAAGAGTGTATAGCAATTCTGCTGTAATAAAAGGCAGGAAACAAGGTAAAACACCAGGTCCAATTCAAATACAAGGCGAATTTAAGTGAGCAAAATGCAATTACCCATGCTGGAATTTGTCCAAAACATGGTGTATATATGCCTGTGTATATGACTGCCATAGGACAGTCAGTATTTGCATTCACATTAAGCCTTTCTTTCTAAGGTAACACTATTTTGGGGACTGCTCCTTGTTTAGTGATAATGAAACCCACTAACTGTTTTTCTGAAACTGTTTGTGATCCCACAATTAAAACAGATTGTGTTGTCTACAGTTAGAGACACAAAAGTGCACTGCTGGTCTTTGGGAAGCTTTCTTGGCATGTCCTCCCACAGATCCAGTTCAGTTTTGGCCTGTCATTTTCTAGGGCACTTGTCTAAATGCTATATGAGCAGACACAGTGCAGATTCTAGCCATAAGTAAAGCTTGCAATTCCAAGGTTAGACATGTTGTTCAAAACATATCCCATAAATGCAGACTCTGGGCTGCCTTCCAGGTTTAACATAAAGATATGAATTCATTCCCATTTTTCTTGGGCTAACCTAAGCCCTGTGTTTTTAATAAACACAGAAAATACGCTGCACCATCTCAGGACGGTTCTTTTTAGTCACAGTCAGCTCCATGCAAACAACCTGAGTGTGACTTGAACACTGTTCCACACAAGATAGAAGGAGTAGAGATGTTGCAAGCAGCAGTACATGGCTCATGTTGGCCAACTCCCACTGTCTACTTTGGGGCCTGGTCTACACTACAAGAGAAGGTCGAACTAAGATATGCAACTCCAGCTGCATAAAATACATAGCTGGTATCGACATATCTTAAATCCCCAAACTGTGGGAAGCCGATGGGAGTGAAGACTCCTATCAGCTTCCCTTACTCCTTGTGAGGAGTATGAGTACCTGTGCCAATGGGGCGCCCTTTGAGTTTGATCTAGTGGGTCTACACTACACCCGCTAAATCAAACCCTGGAAGATTGACCACGGCAGCATCAATCTTCCTTGTAGCATAGATGTGCCCTGATGTTTTAAATCTAGGGACTGATTTAAACAGTTTCCTCTTTAAAGTTTGTGCTGTATATGAATATCAGTACCTGGTTGCAAAAACTGGGGAGGGATCGATAATAGAGACTACATCAGATCACCTCCAACATGCAGTCCATTTACTGGATTATTCTTAGCTTAAAATATTGCAGTACAAAGAGTGAAGAGGCACAAACTAGTATCGATATGTATTATATCACCAATAGTCAGTCTGGGCTGACTATTTGTGATTGACAGATAAATCACATACTAATTTCATCCCCATGTGGGTGAGTGTACAGATAGTTGTGAGTGTGAATTTCAGCTTTGGTTTCTGAGAATACTTGTGGACTAGACTTAAATTTGCATGCAACAAACATCTGCACAAAACAGATACGGACATATTATTTGCAGAAAGGTATTTGCAATATTCCACCAGCCGTATTTTTTATGGGATGGTGTAAAAGGGTCACACTACTCACGCCATTGGTGGGTTCCTGTCACCCTCTTTATTGTGTACCTCTTATGGCTAAACACCCCCAAAATAGTCCTGTGTCGCGCTCCCCCCTGGTCCCGGAGTCACGCTACTGTCGCCTTTGACCTAGGCCGGTCTGTCTCCCGGATGCACTCTACTACGACTCGCCAGGTGGAGTAGGGGGTTTGGGCCCTCCCTCTCTCCGAACCCCAGCCCAGGTCCCTAAGGCTGGGACTGCCGGTCCCTGCCTAGCAGATGGGGGTCGTGCCCCTAAACACACCCGCTCACGGGTTACGCGGCCCTGCCCTGGGCCACTTTGTACTCCGCCCTTCCGAGGACCAGTTCCCTTCGGTGACCCTTGCCTCACCCTCTCCTCCTCTGTCCCACGCCTCGTCATCCTCCTCCCCTTTCTGGCCGCCGGGCACTGTTTTAAACTCCACGCCGGCGGCGTTCCCGGCATCAGTGCATCTCCGGCCCGGGTCAACCCCCCCCCCCCGTGACGTCATCCGCCCGTGCCATGCTAGCCCCTCCTCCCAGGGCATTTTCTGGTGGTGTGCCGTGCTTCCCGCGTCCCGTGGAGCCGGCCCACGGGTCTGCGGCCGGCTCCCGGGTTCCCGCCACGGGCCAACTTCCCGCCCCCCAGGGACTTCTCCGGCCCTCACCTCGGTCCCCGTGAGTGCGGGGCGGGAGCGCCCCGCCACAGATGGGTTCTGACATTTTTTCTCACATAGAAGAGTTCTTTGTTGCTCAAGTGGTTCAACTGGAATCAAGAGCAAGAGTCTACAGAATGTCAATATCAAGATCTGGCCCCTTGGACTTCATCCACAGCCTGCTCAAGTCCATGCAAGTCCATCCACTGGAGGTCTTTAACAACTAAGTCTCAGAGGGGTAGCTGTGTTAATCTGTATCTTTAAAAACAAAGAGTAGTCCTGTGGAACCTTCAAAACTAACAAAATATATAGAATTATGAGCTTTTGTGTGTAAAACCCACTTCATCAGATGAATTGGAGTGGAAATAACATAAACCAAGAGATATAACCTGTCAATTGTAGGATCTGTGTTAATGAGGTTAATTAAGTGAGCTGGATGTGTCCCATTCATAGCTTTTAAAAATGCGGATATTAAAGGCAAAGCAGGAAAACTTGGCTTTGTAATGTGCCAACCAGTTAATGTCTTTGTTCAAACCCGGGGTAATGGTGTCAAATCTGTTGATGAATTTCATTTCTGCAGAGTCTCTCTGTAACTGGTTAGTGAAATTTCTTTCGAGAAAAAAGTAAGTTATCTTTAATTAAACATTTGCCAGTGGCAGTCTAGCTAATATCCTGTATGTGAACTTGGCCTTCGATTGGGGACACAACATACTTTACCAACATGATACACTTACATGCCAAGGATCTGATTAGAAGTAAGGACACCAAAATATCACAAGGAACACAATTCTTATGGGATTTGTGTTCAAAACAAAGGCAGGAAACACAGGACATATGGTAAGAGAAGCCCTTTTCCTATATGGATTCCTACCTAATTTTTTACCTTGGAGATGTGTAAATGAAGAGGTTATATTCAGCTTATGTAGATACATAGCCAGATGACACCTTCATTCAAGAATTTCCAAAATTAAGAAATGAACTTTATAATGAAAAATATTAACTACTGAGCCTGATCTTTTTCTCAGTTACATCAATGTAAATCTGGAGTAACCGCACCAGAATCAATAGAGTGGTTAGTGTAAAACAATTGAAAGTGAGGAGGTCCTAATCAAAAAGATCTCTACAGTTTAGCAGGGATGAATTCAAGAGGAGGGGGCTTTAGAAAATGCTTTAAAACCTTTGGCATTAAAGAAATGGAACCATTCTATCCAATTTTCAGTCCGTCCATTAGCACGTAATAGAATATTGTGTCTCTGATACAGAATTCTACTGTCTGGTTTAAAAACTCGATAGAAAAGTGATCATTCTCTGTTAAATTCATAGATTTGTGGATGTAAAAATCAGACGGGACCATTATGATCATTTCGTTTGACCTCCTGCCTAACAAAGGCCAGAGCATTTCACTCAGTGATGCTATAGGCCTTTTTCGTGAGCGGTGAACCAAGCCAATTATTTTGTTTATTAGACACATTATCCATTGCTGTTGTACTGCTGTGTAAGGGCATGCTCTAGTGCATGTAAATCTAACTGCCGACTAGGGACTGAGAACCCTGTAAAAACACCATGCAGGCTGGCTGTCCAGCCAAATCTTTCTCCCGCTGAAAACGCATTTGCCCTTTTCAGGGTTACAGATTGGCCCTTTTATTCCTATTGACAGCTCTTGTGTGCCTCATGGATGTAACATGTTCATTCTCCAAGAAGGAAATTGATCTCAATTGACTGACCAGGAAGAATTTACATTCCCGGGGAAAGAACAACAACAAAACCCACAAAACCACAGCCACTTGACTGTCCTTCCAACGAAAGGGAAAGATAATGAACAGGCATATGTCAGGCAGCGAATAAGGGAGTAAAGGAGAGGCAAAAAGAGCAATTGATTTAAAAGAAAAAGAAGAGGAAACATGCCAAGGCCTTTCCCTTTTCCTAGGCTAGTGTTTTACGGGGTCATGGGAAGGGACACTTTTCTGCTCAGGCGGTGTTTGTAGTGGATTGCATGTATTGATTTGTGTGAGTAACACACTTAATGATCAACTTTGAAAAAAGCCACAATACATGAAGTAAGTAGAAAATTGGGCTATGAATTCCACACTCAGTATTGACTGTAGAACGACACACAGCATCATTATATTCCCTCCACTGCTTTATAATAAATGTACAGTACTAGAGGATTTACTTAGCATGGCCCAGGTCCTTGTGGGGGCTCAGGGAAGGGGTTGAGGGGTGCAACAGTCAGTGCAGGGGGCTGGGAGCTGTGTGGGGGAGGGTTCAGGGCAGTGGGATGGGAAGGGGGACTTACCGGGGCTGCCCTCCCCAGTCTCCATTCATGGCAGGGGCTGAGTCTGGGACACAGTTCCTGGCCCCCTGGCATCTCCTCTGGGAGGGTCTCGGGGCTATGCTGCCCAGTCCTGGGAGGGCTTCGTCAGTGGGGCCAGTTGCCAGTGGGGGGGAAGGGGTTTGGAGCAGGGGGAGAACTTACTCGGTCCAATGGCCACCAAGATTGCCACCGTCCTGCTGGTGCAACCACTCCCCTATGCTCACTCTGCAGTACAGCCATCCCTCCGATCAGTCCCCTCCCTTTTGTGATGCAAAAACCATCGGATTCCAGGCACATCCCATTGTCCTGGCACAGCCAAACCCCGACCTTGCTTTAACTTAAGATAAGAGGAAGCTGCCTACCGAATGTGGTGGTCCTGTTACCATTTAGGAGGAGTTCTTGAAAAAATTGGACTCACGGACAGACAGATGCACATTTCTAAACTATATGGAGAGAAGGAGTCATGACAACCTAGTGATGACCACACGTTAGTTTCTCCTGCCTTTTCTTCTCATGCACCAATGCTATTTGTCTTTATGTGGAGTTATTTTTTTGCTTCAGAATCCTAGGTGTGATGAAATGGAGTCACTCCTGATTTATTCCCATGTCAATGAGAGGAGAATCAGGCTCTGGGTACTCTCTGGTTGCCATAATTTAATACTCCATGTCAGATTTCATGGGACAGAAGATGGGAAGGCAGCACCCTAAGCCCATCACCACCTGCCTCTTTATCATGAGGAAAGCGGTGTCCAAGATGCAGGGATGTTCTCGGCATCACAGATATTGCCCATCACGATTTTTCAGTCTGCCACAGACCCATCTCTGGCAGGCGACCGAACCAGGCCGGTGAAAGACAGCATGTGCCTGAGTCAGCAAAAGGAAGTGTCAGACCAATTCTGTTCACTGCAGAGTAGGAGCTAATTCATCTAGACAATCACGTATCCTCTGGAGATGCTGTGCAGACATGATAGCCTTTATTGCAGGCTCCAGACATGCTGAGGGAGAGAGAGGTACACGTGCAGTTTAAGGCCAATAAACATTACTGCAGGTCAACTGTGGGAATTTGAAGGGGAAAAATAAAAGGAAAAACAGCCCGAAACCTGTAAGTTGGCTCCAATCTCTGGAGGCCAGAGTCTCCTTTCACCTGTGCACAATTTCCACCAGTCTGGCTACATCTACATGGCAGAGTTTTTGCACAAAAACAACTGTTTTTGCGCAAAATTTCACAGAGCGTCCATACTACAAGAGCATTTTTGCACCAGAAAATGTACAGTAGATCATCAGAAGACAGGGCTTTTTGTGCAAGAGCTGTTCCTCCTTCTATGAGGAATAAGCTTTTTTGTGCAAGAGCTCTTGCACAAAAAGGCGTGTGTGGATGGACGACAAGGGTTTTTGGCGCAAGAAACCCCTATCAGAAAAAGCACAGGTGCTCTGATAGCCATTCTGTGAATGGCTGTGACAGGACGAGCCCATCCCCTCTCGGCGGCGCGGAGATGCCGGGGGCGCTGACGTTAGTGGCTGCGCTGCCCGACGTTCCCCGACGCTGCTGCGCATGCTCCGGCAGCTCCGCGGGGATTTTAAATGTGACGCCGGAGCTACAGAAGGGAAAGTGGAGTGGAGGATGAGAGGGGAGGAGCGAGGGGGCTGGGCAGGCAGGAGAAGGCCCAAGAGCCAGCAGCCCCAGGAGGAGCGGAGCCTCAGCACAGGGGGAGGAAGACCCCGGGCGGATGGTAGAGGAGGCAGCCCCAACTCCAGTGGACCCAGAGGGGCAGACGGAGGAAACCTGGAAGGACGACCCCGGGGAGGGGGTGCCCGATACTGGCCTTGGGACTACACAGCCACCGAGGGACCCCTTGGAGTCGGCAACACCGCCACTCTTGCCCCAGGGACCCCTGCGCCAGCCGCACTGGGTGAACGCCCCGACGGGGCCGACAGACAGCTGACGCCGACGCAGCATCTAATCCAAGTAGGAAGAAGCCCAGGATGGGGAATCGCCATGGACAAACCTCGAGAGGGGTGGTGAGTGCATCTTTTCTGCTCACCATTCAGGTAAGGCCAAGTAGTCCTACCCTTTTGGGTCCTGGGCTGGAGCTCGGTTGTGAGGGAGGGCCTGAGTTCCCCTACCCCGCTTGTGACTGGACAGCGGGCAGGAATAGGCTTAAGCAACCACCCGATACAAAGACTAATTTGGGCTACAGCCCAGCCAACCCCGCATGGAGGCGATGGACACGGAGGAGCATACTCAGGGGAGGAGGTGCTGCGTCAGAACTTTTTATTGAGCCAGCTGCCATAAGCTTTGACGGCTCCCCAGGTGGCAGGTTGTGGCCAGATGGGCCCAGCCCCAGGGGCCAGCGAACCCCAACCCGACGCAAGGGGAGCCAAGATTAAACTCAGGACAGGGCCCTGCTATCTAATAGGAGGGAGACCCCATCCCACATAGACCACGGGGAGGGTGGGATAGCTAACAATGGCCATCAGAGCTTTCTTGTGCAAAAGCGTCCATGGCAGTCCATGTGCAAGAAACCTGCAGTTTAGACATAGCCCCCGTAAATTGAGTCACAGTGTCAGTTGGTGTGCACTGGCACAGCTCTGCCCTGCTCCTCTGCTTGAGGTGGCATCATCCGGGATCCACCCTGGGTTGGATCCCGGGAAGTGTCCTTGGCACAAAAAAAATTCAAGTTCTTTGCCACTTGGATGGCTTGTGTGCAGCAACTGCCAATTAAGGGCCAGCGGTGGAGGTGAGATTAATGGTAGGGACCCCAAAGCTGCTACAAAAGAGCTCTGAAAAGGAAGACCACTGGGCAAAAGACGTTCAGATCTAACTTTATATCTCTGCATGCATAGTGCACTCTATCATTATAGATAATCTACAGTTTGAAACACTGGCCATGTTTGTTTAGATTCAGAGTGACATTTTTATCTGTTCCCAGCTAACTCCACCAGAAGAGAGAAAATTAAAAATGGAAAGCAAAAAGAAATCCCCAAAGCAGAAACACAAACTCTAAATTCACTGTTCCTCGTGTCTGGAGTGGCAGCCTTAGCTGCAATCTGACCTGCCAGTACCAGGCACAAAAATCCTCCCCCATTAGTCATTTCCCATAAACTAGTGAATGCTATGGCAGCTTAAACTGCAATGGTAAGTATATGTTGGAGATATTTCATCGGGGGCTGGAGATAGCACAATATACAGATGGAAACATCCAAAGGAAGAGATGTTATACGACAATGTTGCTTTGTTGTTAAATCCAGTCAACTAAGCTATGATCCATTGGTACATTAGATAAGCATCATGCGTGATGTTTTTAGAAGAGCTCCGCATGTTGGGTGCTGAGACCTTTTAGCCTAATCTACACTACAGCAATTACAGCTACATTAATTATCTTCAATTGCGTTTCCATGCTATCCACACAGCAAGAGGTCTATGGGAGCAAGCACTCCCATCAGCTTCCCTGACTCCTCATGAGGAACAGGAGTGCCTGCTGCCAGAGGGTGCACCCTCTGAGTTCGATTTAGCAGGTCTTCACTAGTCCTGCTAAATCAAACCTTGGAAGAGCAGTATCGATCAACGGCATATTGTACTCATGGCCTTTGAAAATCTGGCTATAAGTATCAAATGGGAGCTGCTGACATGCTTGTCATTAAATTCCTAGATAGGAGCTGAGTTCCCTAGAAGTTCCATCCTTAGTTGCGTATGCCGAGTGCTTAGAAATCTAGACCAGGGCCATTTTCAAAGTCATAGAGCAACTGTAACTTCCCAGGACTTTGATAGATGCTGCAGCAGATCAATACTGAGAAATTCTGAAAAGCAGGTCAATGGGCATTCTGACCTGCTGGGTTTTGAAAGGATGCTCTGTGCCCAGTTCAACACATGGGCACTTTCATGCATGTGAATAAATAAATAATGAATATACACGTGGGCATGCAAGTATAACACACAACACAATGAAAGCTTGATATTAAAAAAAAATTAAAATATCACAAGATAAAGACTGCAAAAGACCCCTAAAGGAAAAGCCTCTTTGTCTAATGACCTTTCTGGTTCTATGATAGCAAATACAATAGCCAACCCTCATAAATCATAGTGCAGGAAAATATCCAGAGGGCAGGCTTTGACACTGTTTGCATATTCAAATGTCACCCCACTCATAAAAGAAAGACAAAATGGTTTTTTTCTCTCAAAAATGTCAGCACAAGCTGGATTAGAAACGATAATTCAGAAGTACTTCCACAGAATAATTACCACTGTCACCTACCTGCAATGTAGTTAATGAATGGGAAGAGGGTTTTTATTAGAAAAAATTATGATTATTAGAGTAATTAATCAGCTGCTTGATGACAGCTTCCCTGAGAAAATAATCTCCAAAGGCCAAGTAGCTACAGCAGGGCATTTTGTTGATAAAGCACCAGAAGTGCAAAACATATTCTCTGACTATTTGATATAAAAGTGCTTATCTGGTTGGAATTACATTATGTTTTAAGTATCTGCAGATCTGGTGCACAGTGTGAGTTAAAAGATTCATAATCCAAATGGTTAAATGAAGGGAAGCTTCATAATCTTCTGCTTTCCCAAAAAATAAATAATGCTTCCTTTATCTCATTATTCCCCTGTCTTGTGTATTTAGGGCAGAGTTCAGGAAAGCAATTAAACTCTCACCTAAGTCCATTTCTATTCAAGGAAGCACCTCAGCATATGCTTAGCTTTTTCCCATTTACTTCTCTACTTGCTCACGTGCTTAAGTGATTTCCATATTAAAGATGTTTCCCTGAATTGGAGCCTTAAAAGGGAAACATTTTTTGTCTTGGTCTGTTGCTTATTATGTAAATATACAAGTCACTAGCACAATAGGGCCTTGGTTGGGGATTCTAGGGTCTATTGTAGTACAAAATCATAGGTCAGAAGAAACTCCAGTCAGCTGTTCAATCCAATCCAGTCTCCACTTGGGTTTTTCTAAACCTCCCTGCAGTTTGGACAATGTGGGTGTAAATAACATCACACACCAAATTGGATATTCCAGATACAAACTAAAAGGTTCCTGGTTAGCACGAATGTGATCTTCTTCAAAGTATACTTTAGGTAATATCAGCGAAAGCCTGCGAGTACTGACTTCAAAATTTAAAAAGAAAGTTGATACATTGGAAGTCAGTTTACTTTGTTTTCTGGATCTGAGGTAAATTACTTTGTAAAATCTCTTCATCCTCATCCTAAGGCCTATTTCTCATCTTGTTTGCACATTTGGAAGTCTGGATGCCTTCTATTTCAGGCAATGGAATACTTCCAGAGCTAAAGCCAGGTCTACACTGATGGAGAAAATCAATGAAAGATATGTAATTCCAGCTACAATAGTTGCCTAGCTGGAGTCTGCGTACCTTACATTGATTTTCTAGGTTGGCCTCACAGCGGGAGTTTGATGGGAGAAACTCTCCCATTGACTTCCCTTACTCCTCACAACTGCAAGGAATACCACAGTTGACAAGGGCACTCTTAGCATTCGATTTAGTGGGTCTTCATTAGATCCGCTAAATTGAACCCTGAAAAATCGATCTCCAGAGTGCCGATACTCTGGTAAGTACAGACAAATGTTAAAATGGGGTAAATGAGATCAGAATCAGGTCCTTTATCTTCATTGTTTTCTATCATACCACTGTAACATGGTGACACCTCATGGGGAAAGCTCAAAAAATACGTGAAGGCACCATTTCTCATTTGATATCAGATCCGTTTCAATTTGTGGAAGTTGTCAAAGCTTAAGAGGTGACCAAAAATTGCAATTAGTTATTTTATTGAAAATAGGTTTTTTTGTGGGAAGTTCTTTCTGAATTTCCAGTGGGAAAAATGCCAGTGAAAATATACGGAAAATCCTCAGATTTCTATTGAAAAGCTGGGATTTTTGGACAAAACTGAAATATTTTCTCCCAAAATGCAACTTGTTCAAAAAGCTATATTTTAAATGACAATACATTTTCTAAAATTTTTAGCCAGCTTTACAAATTATTTATTTCCAGCAGAGCTTTTCACTGGGGTTTTGATTAAAATGATATAGTCAACAAAAAACCATTCAAGCAGGAATCAATCATAGTGTTGACCAAGTACTAGCTGGATCAGTGTTTGATATTTCCCAGAATATTATTCCTCCTCCCACTTCTTAATGTATTGTGCTGCTTAAATTAATTTTATAACATTCATGTAATAGTATAATATTAATGGATAATATGAAATAATAAATGTGATCGAATACTGTTCTCTCAGATTAAGTGAGTGTCAGGAAACTTTCTAGAAATCCCGAACAGGCATCCATTCTTAAGTGCCATTATAATCAAAGAAAGTTTAATCCATATCACAGTCGTTCAGTATGGACCTTAAGTATCTTGGCTCCGTATTGATTCCTCTAGTTTTTGGTGCATAACAAATCAAGATCATGCCCTCCATCTTCTTTTGGATTTTCCTTTCAGGAACAAAAATGTGGGTGCCTGAGGCTTTCTATAAAATATGGTCATTAATATTCCATAAACTATTATTCCAATTGATTGGGAGGGGTAGCCCAGTGGTTTGAGCACTGGCCTCCTCAACCCAGGATTGTGAATTCAGCCCTTAAAGGGGCCATTTAGGGATCTAGGGCAAACCTGTCAGGAATGGTACTTGGTCCTGCCACGAGGGCAGGGGACTGGACTCAATGACCTCTCAAGGTCCCTTCCAGTTCTGTGAGATAGGTATATCTCCATCTACTTATTCATTGTTCTCTTTATCAAGGAGACCAGCCCAGCCAACCATGCCAGAGTGGCAAAAACCACAAAGCCATTGCACTCAGTTCCCTGATTTCTTTACTTTGAATAGATTAAGTTGTCAAAATCCTCTTTACTGGCAACAAAGGCACAAAGACACAGAAGTAACTTCTGCAGAACCAGCAGTTCTGGGATTTTAATTTTATTTTGGACACCATCAATGGTTCCGGCTTGATTGTTAAAGGGCAATAAAATGTTCCTTCCATTCTTGCAGAGAAAGAAGGGAACATTCATCTTGACTTTCACAGCTAGGACTTAAAGCATATTTAGAAGCCACTAGCAGGATTGTCCCATTTAAAAAAGCATCAATTTTAAAAGTGACATCAAGTCATTTCAGACTCTGAATGCTATTAGAAAAGTCACACTTTGGGAGCTCAGTGGAGAGGATCCCTTGTGGTGCTGTCTCTAAGAACGGTATTTTCTAGAAGAGACCATCTCTAGTTTTTATACTTCTTCTCCAAGAAGAAGTTAGATCCCAAAGGTGCATGCTGGAGGATTTTTTTCCCCTTAAGATTTTGTGTTCACCTTCTGCACACAGGTGAATTTCATCCCTCAAGTGAAATATTAGGCATCTCTGGGTAACTTTTGATCCTCCAGCCTTCCCCCACCTTCCATGTTATCCATTTGCCATTAGTCTTATGTAGAAAAACACCATTTAAAAGAACTGGGAGAATAGCATCCATGACTCCAGTTAAGGAGGATAATTTCATTCCTCTGCACTGCTGGGACCGTGTACATTTCTTCTGACTAAAACAAGTATGTGTTCACGGAAGACTAACTATTACAGAGGGTAATGCACAAATGGAACGCCAAAGGCAATAGCAGAGAGATGTATTATTTACATATTTATTAGAAATTCAGTATTGCTTGTGAAAACAAGTCACTTCTGACTTTAATTCCAATAAGTAAACAACCCAATGGGCAAATAAGGGAAGAAGGAAAAAACACAGTAGAGCAGTTTACAGGAGATAATACAGTAAGGCAGCAACATTCTTAACATGAAACGATTTTGCAAGGCAGAGAAAAAAACCTCATCCTGTTACCCTCATTGTTTAGTCAAACACCCAATAAATAATAATTACAAATTAATTTAATTATATGCACTATCAGTTGCCTCCCAGACCAACAGAATGACAATTAATCCTTGTTTATTTTCAATACTTTGTGGTTTTGTCTAAAGTGCCCTAAGGTAATGAACAGCAATTCTGCATAATCTGAACCATTGTTTTCATTCTCTTCATCTTTCTTTTTTCCCCTCTTGTAGTTTACGTGGAACTACATGTCTGTAATTAGAGTACGTCTACACAGCAGGGTTATTTCAGAATAACTGGCGTTATTCCAAAATAACAAAGAGTGCATCTATACTACAAGCCTTTATTCCAACATAATGTTGAGCTGGAGGACTTCTTACTCTGACTCATGTAACTCTCATTTCACAAGGAGTAAGGTAAGTGAAAGGAAGAATGTTCAGCACCAAAAGCTGAAATAATCTGTTTCGACTTCAGCTACACAATTGACATAGCTGAAGCTGCGTTGCTTATTCTGACTTTAGCCCTGCTGTGTAGACATACCCTTAGTGAGCTGGCACTAGAAACGTGACATTAGAAAAATGTGTGTGAGTTTTCAGGAGCTTCAGATGGACTTTCTGCATGACTCTCCTCCCAGTTAAGTACCTTTTACTCAAGAACAAGCCCATTGGATTCAGGGAGAAATTATGTGCTTTTGGTTAATGTTCTGCAGTGGGTCTTCCTCATTCTGGGATCAGTTCCCAGATCTGCCATATATTCCTTGGACAAATCACATGGGGTAAAATTTTCAGAAGCACCTATATGATCTAGGAGCTTACAGAGGAGATTTTCAAAGACACATATGACACTGGGGTTACGTCTAGACTACATGGCTCCGTCGACGGAGCCACGTAGTCTAGACGTACCCTGAGATGTCAATGATTTTCAGTTCGACTTCTACTAATCAGTGCCTATTTGAAAAATGGGCTTTAAAGCCACTAAGATGCTTTCAAAAATGTTGGCCTTTTGCAACAAAATGGAAATGTTTACAAAAATGTCCATATTCATCTAAAATTTGGGGTTTGCACTAAAAAGTAAAAAATCTGAAAAATAATATTTTTGCCAAAAACTGAAAAATAAAATGTAAAAAACAAACAAACAAAAACCTTTCAGTAAAAAAAGGTATCTGTTTTCTTTGAATTTCTGCACAGGTGGGGAATTCTGTGACCAGTTGCATTGGTACATACCAATATAACCATCTATTCATGGAACACACATCTTTCACACAGAAAGAACATTTGGATATATGCATGTCTCCCACACAGAAAGAGCATTTGATGCTAACAGTGATTCAAGTCATACCCAAAAGATATTCAAGCCTCGAGGCCTTTTTTCAAATATTTTATTTATCTTCTGAAATATTTCCAGGTAGCTAGGGAGTGTGAAATGACAAGGAAGAAGAAAAAAGATCTTGCAAAGGTTTTAATAAATGTAAAAATGCTTGGAAAGTTAACAGCACTAAAAACCATTATTTAAATTCATCAAATGTCATTTTGAACAGAAGCTTTTGAAAACGTCCCTTTTCTGTATATTTTCTTAAGAAAACTCATTTGTAGCTGTCAAGTAAAGAACACCTGGGGCTGTAGCCCCCACTAAATGTCAAGCTTCATAGATTAATAATGCCCCTGTGGTGTTCCAAAATAGAAGGCATAAGGGAATAATAGTAAGGAGCTCTCAGCAGTAGACAAACTCATCACACTGTCCCTTTAACCAGATTGCAGAGTGGATGCTTTACAATTGAGAAAAGGAAAGTTTTCTGACAAAAACTCCAATGCTTTTCTCTTGCTGCTTTGATCAGAGTCATTGAAGCTAATTTAAAGGAGGCAAGACAGTACCAGTGCCTGGATCCATTCGATTCAGGCCCACAACCTCTTGGATAGCGGAAAAAAATTATTAACAGATGTGTCTTCGTACACTGTGGCATATTTCTTTTGAATTGCAAAGCGGTTGCCTGCGTATTTGAAGTACAATATGTCTAACCTTCCAGGCACAGACAGTTGTTAATTTCCTATGCTACCATGAATCTATGATTTATTTAACAAATTTCCATGCAGCAAATAAAACATTTGTTCTACCTGGAGGGTAGTTTCCAAATATCACAGAACAGGCAGGCATGTCTGCAACAGTTTACATAAAAGCTGTGGTCAAGCTCTCAAAACATATTCATAGCTGGATGCTTCTCTCCAGAAACCTCCAAACAATGTTGCGGGTGAAATCATATAACCAAGTCATAGATTAAAACACTGAATTTCTAGCTTGTGCACCTACAGCCATCGTGTAGTAATCAGATTTTTTTCTGACTGTATTTTTATAATTTAATATGGTGACATACTGTATAAATGCCAGATGTTTTGTGCTGCAAAACATGCACAGAAAGTTTTAAGGATTCAGTGCTGAGAAACTGATTTATATAAAAGAAACACTGATCTTGAATCTAGGGCCATGTCTACACTAAACAGAAGATCGCTGTTGCCATGATCAGGCTTCTGGAGTTCGATTTAGCGAGTCTTGTTAAGATGCACTAAATCAAACTCAGAGGGCACCACCACCATATTCCTGCTTGCACCTCCCCCTGTGGGGATGGTGGGGAAATGCCAAACAAGGTATGCCAACTACAGCTATTTAATTAACATAGCTGGAGTAGCATATCTTGCTTCGATATTCTCTATGAGTGTACACCGGCCTTACATCCAAACCAGCAACCAAACTTGAAAAGAAGCTATTTATGTTTGGAAAATGGTGTTATTTTTGTTGCTGTTGGTATTATGCATTTTGGTATCTTGGCACTTCCTTCTTGTAGCCAGAAGTGACACCCTTCTAGGTATCTATAAAGAGATTGGTTTGTTATTTTTGCACAAGAATAACAAGAGGATTTAACAAGGAATCCTGCTAAAAGAATTCCAGCCCACGTCAACACTCGGGACGTTCAGATGCTTTGGCAAGACAGCATGGGTGGGGGGCAAAACTGCTGCTTGGGAAGGAAAACTCCCCGGCCTGTGGCTCCACCCACACTCCACCCCGAAGATGGAGGAGAGGCGCGGCAAGTGCTGTAAGTGTGGTCACCCTGCTGTGCTTGCAGCTGACAGTGTGGACACCCAATAGCGTTTTCACTGCTGTGCTCGGTGAGAGGTGCTTGTAACTGCCAGCACTTTACCTCTGCCAGTGTAGACATGGCCTATAGTAATGCTCAACTCTTGTCAGTAAATTCAGGGCTGGTCCGTGCTTGGTAAAACGTTTCACTACCACTTTATGCCTCTTTCACAGGTTTGATGTTATGCTACAGGCCTGGCAAACTGGAAGGCTTTTCGCTTTTAAATTCACAGATCCACTTCAAGGGAAAAGTCACCAGTCTGCAAGAGCTTGCTGGGAGAGCCTACAGAAAGGGTAGGAATAGGGATAGGAAAAGAAGGAAAGGTTGAGCACTAAGACCCAGGGAAGCCATTGCCTTCCCTTGCCTCTTATATCCACTGCCCCTGCTAGGCAGCCAAACTTATGAATATTTTATGAAATGCAAAACTTCTGCCATTACTGCACATTGCTTATATCTATCACTCCATCATTACAAGAGGAATAGGGTCTGTACCAGGCGTATCGGTTTGCAATTACAAAACGGGGCAGTCTGTACCAGGCTTATATTTGGTTTGCTACTGAAAATTTCCCATGTGTGTGGTTAAGAGAGGTACAAAATGCTCATTCATCCAAGAAGCAAACTCGGAGGATGGTAGGGAAGGAGCAAATTTACTGTATGTTTTATAGAAATGGTTGGAAATCTTCTGAAGGATTGATTGTTTCATGGAAAATAGATGATTTTGCCAACATTTTTCAATTTTCTTTTAGGAAAACAGAACCAAAGCATTGCCACATTGCCTCATGAAAGCTGTAATTCTGTCTTCCAATCCTATGGGCTGGGCTGAGATGCCTGCCTGGACAACATCTCTCATGATGCTATGCAATCATCCATCTGACTGTGTGGCCTGGTGCAGTGTTTCTCAACCAGTGGTACGAGTACCCTTAGGGCTGGGGTGGGCAAAAGGGCCTCCATGGGCTGGATCCGGCCCACCAAGTGGGTGGATCCAGCCCGTGGAGGTCCTGCTGCTCTCGTGCTCCCAGACTAATCAGAGTCTGAGGGCAGGGGAGTATGCAAAGTCTCTTCCTGCCCTGCCAGGAGCATGTGGCACTTTGAAGTGCCACGCGCTGCTCACAGGGAAGGGGAGAGCAGAGGAGGCTTTGCACGCTCCCCCACCCCCCAGGCCAATGAGGGCCTGGGGAAGGGGAAGCTGGGTGAAGCTTCCTTCACCCTGCCCCAGCCCTGTGAGGAGCCCACAGCATTTCAAAGTGCCACATGCTCCTGGCAAGGCAAGAGGAGGCTTCCCATGCTCCCCCGCCCCCAGGCCCTCATTGGCCTGGGGGTGGGGGAGCATGCCAAGCCTTTTCCAGGGCATGGGGGCCTAGTGGGAGGCGGGGGCAAAGGGGCTTCCTCCCCCCCAGACCAATCATGGTCTGGGGATGGGGTAGCCCCGCCCCTTTCCATTTAGGCCCTGCCCCTTGCAGGGTGGCCCAGGGCTACTTCAAAAATTTTTGAAGTGGCCCCCGGGGAAAAATTATTGCCTACACCTGCCTTAAGGGTACTCGAGAGGAGTCTGGGGCCGGCCGGGGGGGGGGAGGGTATGGCAACACAACTGAAATGTGGAGAAAACGGAATTTTTGTTTTAAGTTTTACAGCGTTTTATTATTTTAAAGTTTTTACACACAAAAATTTCATCACCTGCCCGGCTACAATTAAGTTGTTTAAACAAATGTGTTGCAATGGTAGAAAAAAAATGTGTGTCTGAAAACTGTAGGTACTGAGGGTACTTACAATTTTTTTTAAAAAAAGGGGTACTTTATTAAAAAAAGGTTGAGGAACACTGGCCTGGTGGATCATGGGAAACACCTAGCTGCTGGTTCATCTTGGGAGATGTAAAGCTGCCAGGGAAGCTGGCCCAAAGGCATGAATGATGGTATCAAGCAACCAGAACCAGAACACCTGTCAGGCAATGTGACCCTATAGGAAAATATAGAATGATGTTGAACTGGCTTGAAACAAAGCCATGTGGGGCAGTTCAACATCCTGAACTGAAATGTTTCTTTTTCTGGAATGTCAAGATGTTTTGTTGCAATTCAAAATGTCAAAATAAACTGTTCTGGCATTTCCAGATTGATCTTTTTGAAAAAACTTTTATTCCATTAAAAGTTTTTCTATTTCAGCAGTTTGTCCTCATTCAGCTTGAGTGCAAATGTTGAACTATTGGAATGTTATGCATGCTGGACATTTGGATGTTCCCTCAGCTTTATCTGCGTGTCCCTTTGTGCTCACCAACAAAGGCAAATGTGACATTTTGCTATTACAAAAGGCTCTTTGGCACAGAGTATTTGGAGGGGGGACTGAAGTGCTTTGAGAGATCCATCACAGACTATCAAACATTTTCTCTGTAGAGCACCAATCCAAACCCATCATTGTTTACCTAAAACTTGGGTGGGGGAATCTAAGTACCGGTGCTGGATCTGGCTCTGATTTTTCTATGGCTCAGTGGCCCCTGACCCAAACAGGTTCTCCACCCCTGACCTAAAGACTTTCCCCTACAGGTTGAAATGTCCTATTTGAAGATAGTTGGTACGTCACAGTCTCATTGCTAGTATGATCACATCACCAAGACTGACACTCAATTGTTCATGTATAATTTGCAGCTAAAGAGGACAAGTACTGAAAGGAGATATAACACACCCTTGCCTTCAGAGAATGCCTTCATAGGAGAGGGTTAGCAAAAACCTGCAGTGAGCATGTGGGAAATTGGCATAGTTGCTGGTTGGCTGGTAGACACATTTCTCTGGGGCTGGATTAGGGGGCTGGAGAGCATAACTTACGAGGAGAGGCTGAGGGATTTGAGCTTATTTCGTCTACCAAAGAGAAGAATGAGGGGGGATTTGACAGTAGCTTTCAAGTACCCAAAGGAAGGTTCCAAAGAGGATGGAGATAGGCTGTTCTCAGTGGTGACGGATGGCAGAACAAGAAGCAATGGTCTCAAATTGCAGTGGGGGAGGTCTAGGTTGGATATTAGGAAAACTATTTCCCTAGGAGGATTGGTGAAGCACTGCGATGGGTTACCTAGGGAGGGGGTGGAATCTCCATCTCTAGAGGTTTTTCAGTCCCAGCTTGACAAAGCCCTGACTGGGATGATTTAGTTGCGGTTGGTCTTGCTTTTAGCGGGGGTTGGACTTGATGACCTCCTGAGGTCTCTTCCAACCCTATGTGTCTATGATTCTATGATCACTATAACCCCTTTCCTCAGTATAAGATTCACTAAAAAGTACAAACAATGAAAGAAATATGAACCAAACATGAAGGGAGGAGTCTATAAAACAGAGATTAAAAAATGAGGTGCTCTCTCTGGTTAGGAGCTATCTGGCCTGTTGTTCTTTAGAAAGTTAATTTAAAATACAGGAAGTACCTGGGAAAATACTGGATACTACCACAGTCTAGGTAGTTGAAGACAATTCTATCTTTTGTCTGGTTAATAAAGGAGCAGGATCTCTAGGGATGAAAAAAGATGGAAAGATGGAGTTTTCAGTGAGGTCAATTGCTGCATTTCCAGATGTCACCATGGTAATAAAACTTGTGTCCAATATTCATAGGCTGCAGAAGGAACTTCCCCAGAACAAACACAAGTGAAAATAGTCATCTTCTACTCTTATTTGCTTTGTATTATTAAAGAGATATATCTGTGCTACCCATCCACTGCAGAGGATTATAATACAGGCAAGATGGTACTCAAAACCCAGTATTTGCTTAACTTGCACAACATAACAAACATGTTTCTCTCCCTGTGCCTCTCTTGTCTTTCCTTTGTAGCAAGGAGGCATATAGGACAGATTGACTAGGTGGAATCACTGCAGCAATTTTTGAAGCATGTCTGAAGAGCTGATATATCCTTCCTCCACTGAGCTCTGGTCTACACTAGAGTGGAAGATCAACCTAAGATACGCAACTCCAGTTTCGTTAATTATGTATCTGGAGTCGACATATCTTAAATCACCATCCACACAGCGGGAGGTCGATGGGAGTATACACTCCCAACGCCTTTACTGCCTCCTCATGAGGAGCAGGAGTACCAGCACTGACGGGGGCACCCTCTGAGTTCAATTTACCATGTCTTCCCTACACCTGCTAAATCAAACCCCGGAAGAACGAATGCAGCAGCATCGATATTCTGTGTAGTGTACTCATGGCCCCAAAGAACAAAACGAGAAGTCACACAAAGCCCCTATTAGAACATATGGACGCCTCTATCTCTCCTTTGCATCCTCTTCAGCCCCTGAATAAGCCCATTCTGGGAAAATAAGAAGAAAGCATTTGATAGGGAACAGAATGGAGTGGTCAAGATAAAATACAAATATATACCAGTCTAATGGTAAGTTCCTCAGAGTCAAGCTGCATTACGTGAATAGACTTCCAGGCCTCTTTGTGCCTTCTCTGTGCCATTGCTATCACTAACAATTGCAATAATACAAAGCGAAGAGGCCTTTCAAGCAACAAAACACCTTTCATCTCACAGATCTCAGATATTACTTGTTGATTCTCTCAAATGGTGTCTTTATGGCCCCCAAAAGGCCATGCAGTAAACAGTATGAAGTAAACAACTACCAGGAAATTTTCAGGCTGAATTCTGACTTTATTTAGCAATTTTACATTCATGGAACTTGGTTGCTTTCAATGCACCAGGATTAAAAGTGGGATCATATTATGGATACTCAGGCCCTATGTGTTTGAATAGCACTATGTTTGGAAGACCACACCAACCTTTCTGAACATACTGTCCCCATTTGATTTACTCAGCTGAAGTTATTGTTCATCTGTTTCATTCTTTGCCCTAAGGTTGTCAGAAAATTCTGTCCCTCAATGTCAGAAGAGTGTAAGAGGTGACTCACAACAAAATATTCATGTCAGCAGACTCAGACACTGTTTTGAGGAGGCAATACATCTAAATTGGGGGCTGATTGTGCTTGCAGAAGGATTAAGTACCATACAAATAAGAGAAGGAAGATACATATACTAGCAAAATGCATAATTAGTCAAATTGAAGAAAATTAAATGCATCTCTCATTGACTAAACTGAACGTCCAGCTTTTATTTTCCTTAGTGAATTTTAGTGTGTGTGTGTGTGTTTCTCTGAAACATCCACTCAATGTGTAGCACTAGTCAGGAATCATTAAAAAATGACAGAGAATATCTTATTGCCTTTGTATAAATCCATGATATGCCCAAATCTTGAATACTGTGTGCAGATGTGGTTGCCTCATCTCAAATACATATACATATTGGCACTGGAAAAAGTTCAGAAAAAAACAACAAAATTATTAGGGGTATGGAATGACTGACTGAGGAGAGTTAATAAGATTGGAACTTTTCAACTTACAAAAGACTCAGTTTAGGAACTAAGGAGGATATGATAGAGGACTATAAAATGATGACTGGTGTGAAGAAAGTAAATAAGAAAATCATGAAATTAAAAGGAAGCAGTTTTAAAACAAACAAAAGGCAGTATTTCTTCAAACAACACACAGACAACCTGTGGAACTCCTTGCCAGAGGATGTTGTGAAGGGCAGAACTTTAATAGTGTCCAAAAAAAAAGCTAGATTAATTCATGGAGGATAGATCCATCAATGGCTATTGTCAGCAGCAGAGAATGGGTGACAGAAGAGGGATCACTTGATGATTCCCTGTTCTGTTCACTCCCTCCGGGGCACCTGGCATTGGCTACCATTGGGAGACAGGATAGTGGGCTAGATGGACCTTTGGTCTGACCCAGTACACAGCTGTTATTGTATGTGTGTGTGTGTGTGTGTGTGGCGGGGGGGATCCCAGGTATACGAAACTGGAAAAGAAGCTCATTTGTAATACAGAAAAAAGAGAGCAGCAGTATACACTCTTGCACACACGTTCACACTGATAGTGCATGATTCCTTTTATTTAGAGCATCAGATCCTGAAGGCAAGAGTAGTTCATTATGCATGAGCCGTTCAGTTACTGGTGTATCTGTTCAAATAGCCACTGTGCTGGTGAAATGGACAGCTGGCCACTAGGAATTAAAATGAAACCACCAAATCCAAAGCTGTTGGGAGACTTTCTCTTTCTACTGATCTACACTGACTTTGACCTTGAAGGCAGGGGCACCCTCTGAGTTTGATTTGGCAAGTCTTAACTAGACCCGCTAAATCAAACTTCGGAAGATTGATCGTGTCAGCCTCAATCTTCCATTTAGTGAAGACATGACCTGAGGTCGTAAAGGAAGAAACCTAGCGCCATATGCTCAGTGCCCAAATCCATAAGTCCTATTTGTTTTGTAACTGGCATTCACATAAATGCTCTTCTCCATCCCAGCACAAGCCAAGTTTCTGTTTATAAAATAGTTAATAGCAATTGAAAGGAGTTCTATTTTTCCCAAGGACACCTTTCATTTCAATCTCAAAGGGAATTGGGAACAAATTGTTTCTTACCCTCAGCAGCCGATATCTCTGCTTATTTAAAATGGGAGCAGAACAAAAAAACAAAAAAGAAACAACCCACCATTTGCTAAATGAAGCAAAACACCATAATAGGTTTAATGATGTAGATTTATCTCCTAACAGTTGTTCTGAGATCACAACAAATCATTAAAATCATTAACTCTGAGAGCTAAATTAGATTACAGATCTTCGAGAATGTCTGGCCAATGCATTTGCTAAGCTGCATCTCCTTCCTACCAGCCCTAATCGCTAATTCCACTCAGATTCTTTCGCAAACAATGAACTGATTCAACATATTCCAAGTCATATTTAAAAATACCTCTGGGCACACTTGTTTCTTTTATTCCACCATCCCGTGCTAGCACCTATGTTTGAGATTGCTTTCCTGGTGTGCCCAGGAGCATGCTGCAACATTGTGCATTGGGAGCAACCAGGAGGAAAGCAAGTCAACAGGTACAGCTATATGATATCAGCAGACCTGTGCTTACTGAGGCCGGAACCAAGGAGTTTGGTCTATAGGCCCCAGTTCTGTAATGAAACTGCAGTCTCAAAGCTTTCGTGACCTTTCCAGAGGAGCTAATTTACCTTCTAGCTAGCAGGTGACAGTGTGACTATTATCACCTAGAACATGCTGTTACCTGGGCAGATTAAAGTATGAGCTGAATGAGCAATACTTCCAGCCTTTGAGCTTTTGGGACCTCTCATGGTCCTAGATGGATAGGGGAGTTTGTGAGCTGACATGATCTCTTCCCCCACCAGTCAGACTAGAGGGGGAAGGATCCTAGGTTGAATATGTGCTGTGTGCAGAGGAGTGCATCTTAACGCTTTTTTCTCCAGGGCCTGGGGCCTTTGTTGATGTTTGGTCGGGTCTCCACTGCTCCCTGCTACTCTTGTGACATGCTGTAGATTCTGGAGGGGGCGAGCGGGGATTGAATTCAGCAAGTGGAGGGGGAGTTTTCTGGGATTTCTCACCTCACATTTCTTCTTTTTGGTGATTTAAATGAATTGGTGCAGCCATAACTCTCTTCCCGCTCCACCTGATGTCTCCATGGAGCATCCTCAGACAACAGGCCTAACACATTCCCTATCCAAGCCAGGAAAGATGAGCCATAATGGATAAGAAGGGGCTAGATCAGTGGTGGGCAACCTGTGGCTTACTGGCCACACGTTGCCTATTGGAGTTCTACGTGTGGCCCACACTATATTTTGTTTACTGTTGCTCTCACTCCGGGTTGCCAAACTCCTCCGGTTTCCATCCATAAAGGGTTTTTTCCCCCTTACCAGTGTTACTAAAGTAATACACACATAAAGCCTGGGCATGTGACATGAGGTGAGAGCCATGTGCTCCCTCTGCATCCAATCAACGCGCTGCTGTGGTCCAATCTGCACAGCCTGCACATTCTAGGTACACAAGCGCAGGGAGCAAAACTACCTGATTCCTGGAGACTGCCTTGGTTACGACAATCTTGCAGCCCACTGACATGAAGGAGGGCCACTCATGCATCCACTCACTAGCCTCGGTTGCCCACCATGGGGCCAAATTATAAGGCCAGATCCTGAGCTGGAATAAATCAACATAGCTCTTTTCACTTCAGTGTTGCTATGGGGACATATACAAGTTCAGGGCCTCTGGTTCTCTTGGGTTTCCTATGGCACTGGATGGGGTGAGGGGACCAGATCAGAGTGATTTTGCGTTTAGCAATTAAATCCATTCTCCTGTCTCGCAATCCCAATTTCTTTTGGCTTCTCCCAGGGCACAAAGCTCCTTTTCCTTCTCCCTTATGAAGACTCCACAGTTTCATCTAGACTGGTTATGAGCTTGTGATTTAGATTCTATGCTCCATGTATTGCCAGTGAGGATGGTTTTCTGCCCCATGCCAGCTGTGTATGGAACTTTATAAGCAAATCAAGTTACTCCCCAACCCAGAGGGCACATTATAGTGATGACCCAGCAACTTTTCCAATATAAGAACTCTTCTACCTCACGGCAACCTGTGTGTAAGATGATGAGATGTTTGTTTGTTTGTTTGTTTGAAAATGGCCAACAGCTGCGTTTCTTAAAGGGGCCACATCTCTTAAAAGGGCAATGCTGGCCTCACCACTTTTTTTTTTTTTTTTTACAAAAAAAAGCACAAGGGTATCTGTAATAAGTGAATAGCCTGAAACACTGAGTAGGGAGGGGTGTCAGCAGTGAACTGCTCTTAACATTAGCTTCACATTATAGATATTAAGTATCAACTGATGCTAGAGGGAGGATTCTGTATTTGACAGATCAATATTTGGACCTGATATTGCCAATCCTCTGTTCCCAGGTACTAAATGGAGCAGAAATGGGGAAAAGAGAAATAGAAAAGTTAAAAATGAGAAGAAAACACAATTCCTAGAGGTCCTAGTGAGAGAGCACGTCTGTACTGCAACACAAAGAGTGGACAGCAACCAGAAATAATTAATGGATTTATTTGTGGAAGATTCAGCCCAACATCATGGCTCCATTTTGCTTGGCACTTTATGCATATAATGAAGCAAGAGATTTTGCCTCAAAGAGTTTACAATCTAAACACGACTCTTCACCTCTGACCTTAACTCTAATAGTCTCATTCTGTGAATTTGTCTATCTGCTCACCTGTGTGTCTATCACATTTTCAATGTACCTATCAACTCAAAGGAATGTAAATTTGTTCTGTCTGGAAACCTCTAAAGGAACTGGGTTTGTTTAGGCTGAAAAAGAGATGACCGAGAGGAGACATGATAGCAGTTTTCAAGTACCTAAAAAGGTGTTACAAGGAGGAGGGAGAAAAATTGTTCTCTTTGACCTCTGATGATAGGAATTTTTTCCTTATATGTCCAACCTAAACCTTCCTAGCTGTGATTTAAGCCCATTGCTTCATGTCCTAACTGTCAGGGTGGTTAAATAATGGAATAAATTGCCGAGGGAGGTTGTGGAATCTCCATCATTGGAGATATTTAAGAGCAGGTTAGACAGACATGTGTCAGGGATGATCTAGATGGTGCTTGATCCTGCCATGAGTTAGGGGACTGGACTTGATGCTCTCTCGAGGTTCCTTCCAGTTCTAATGTGCTACGATTCTATGAACTTACCATATTTAGAGGATGCGGTGGACCACAGAAGATCTTGTGTTGCCTTTTAGACTGTCATTTTTTTCATTCAGGGACCTGCCTTCCTGATAACCTCTCACGGTCCCTTCCAGTTCTAGTATTCTATGATTCCATAAAGCTTCATGCACACCTATAGACCTATATAAACTCAAACACTCCTATTAATTACATAGAAAGCAATGTGTTGGTTTGTGATTCCATTTTGCATCTCCGACCTTCCCTGTCCCTCAAAGCCATTTGTTAGTCTGTCTGTCTCTCTGTCTCTCTCTCGCTCTCATTTTTAAATTGATGTCTTCATATTCCACATTTCATGAAACTTTCATCCTCCCTCCCCGTGGCCTCCCCACTTTCTATCCCACCTTGCCTGCACATGCCACGTAAGATAATTTAATCTTTGATTCTGTATAACCCAGAGGATATTTCAGCCTTGTTCCCACTGTCTTCAGTGCAGAGAGTTTCACACTTAAGAGTATTATTTGGGAAACATGGAAGAAAGAAAAAAACGAAGAAGAATGGTTTATTCTTGTTAGTGAAACAGGAACCGCATAAAGGAAATAAACCCCACATTGTGCTGGGCTCACTAATGGGAAATCCTAGTGCGAGGTAGCATTAACCTCGCTCCCTTGACTGGCAGTGTTTGGGAGAGCAGAAAGACAAAGAGTGCTTGTCTCATGGAACATGGAGTGCAAGAGGAGAGCAGGGCACTAGAGCAAAGGGAATGAAGTGGGAGGCGGAGCCCTGTTCAGAAGACTGGAGAAACTCAAGAGGCAGCATCATACCAGGACATAGTAGAGGATTAGCCTGGCAAAACTAGTCATTTTCTGGGCAGAACTGATAGTTTCCAGAAGGAGTCAGTATGACGCTGGCAGACCAGGTGTCCACTCATCCCAAGGTCCCTAGGTCTCAAATGAATACTGACCAATGCACAGCTGGAACCACTCGGGCTCCCATGGACTGATATTGTTAAAATAGGTATTGGAATGATAAGACAGTGTTGCATGTTTAGACTGTATAAAGTGCTGCCTTGATTTCCGTTATTAATGCCTGTACTGCATGTTGGAAGGGAACATTTAAGTGTTTACTCTGTATGGATGGCCTGCTACATTCCACATCTAATGACATAATAAATGAAACAATGGGTACTAAAGAACAATTAGCACCTTCTCTATCAGCTTCTAGTAGCATGGACACTCTAACTGGCTATTTCTTCTCTCTTTTTTTCTTTTTTCCCCTTCTTTTTCCTTCTCCCCACCCCCCATCCCCTATTTATTTAGAAACTGGACCTTTAATTGCTACATTCATCTGAAGAAGTGGGTTGTGCCCACGAAAGCTCGTGATACCAGCGACGTGTTTTATTAGTCTTTAAGGTGCTGCCAGAATATTTGTTGTTTTTTAAGTTTTTGCTCTGTAACTGTAATTCACCCGATAGGAGAAAATTGGTTGGTGAAATCTGCATACAAAACTCTGGGCTAATTTGCGGGTTTTCCCATGTTTCTTAACCATCTGACCTTAGGTTGTTACTCACTCTCTCAAGCCACTGCAGGACAGCTTGAGAGTCTGGTCCTGTCTTTCTTGGACAAAGCATGGCCATGATATGAGGTCTTTGGGATACCTGGGAGAGAAGGAAAAGGATATAAAGGGAAAAAGAATATTTTCTTGCCAAAATGATTCTATAACTGTTTGCAATCTATCCATCCAGGTATTTAAACAGCCCCTGCCACCATAGTATCTGAACATCTCCCGGATAGTAATGTATGTGTTCTCACACCCCCTTTGCCCCAGGAGATCCCATGTTCCAAACCAGCACCTTAAACAAAAGACCACACATTGTGCCTTCCAGTAATTGCTTCTCCTTGTTTTGCTGGCTGCAGAGTAAGGCAGAGGAGAGAGATCTGAATTTCAGATGAGCCAAAAGAGCCAGTAATATTTCTAGCACTCTGCCCTGTTCTTTTGACATTCTCTGCTCTCCATCCTTAGAAAGATTCTAATTTACCTAAATGAGGCATTGACTATTTGCCTTTTCTGAGGTACAAAAAGCCTTCAATACAATTGACTCTGTACAATGTGCTGCTATTGGAGGAACAGGGAACTTTCCTCACAGCGTGGTTGCATTGGGGACGGAAATGGGAAAATAGTGCGGGTGGATGACCTCCCTGGAGGTCAGGAGAGCAGAAGGTATTCAAGATTAATCAATGCTATTGGAATCAGGTCTCCTAGGTTAACATGCATTGAGGGAAAGAACAAAAGTTGTCCAATATGGACAGAGATTATGATTTTCATTATGAGCTAGCTAACAAAACATCGGGTTGAGGTACTATAACATGAGTGAGTTGTACACTAGGTCTACACTACAGGGGGGAAGGTTGGTGGTGTAAGATACACAACTCCAGCTATGTAAATAAAATAGCTGGAGTCAACACACCTTAAGTCAAGTTTTGTCTTCATCCCCATGGCAGGAGTTTGACGGGAGAAACTTTCCATGGTATTCCAGTTATTTCTCATTGACACTATGCAAGTGTGAAAAAACTCCAGCTTGGTCCCATTCTGAAAGTATCAGATCCCTGGTTTTGCTCCCTTGCTTTCTACAAGTTGCATTTCATTTTAAAGAAGAACCTGTGAACAAACTACAACTCTTTTGTACCAGTATTTCCATGCTCTTCAACATGCCTTTTAAAAAGGGGGGCTGAAAAGCCATCTGGCTGCTGTGACCAATGTGCCAACTTGCTTCCTCTCTTCCAGACTGCTTGTAACCCCTGCCAATTGTATGCCTAAAAGCAGAACAACTTTGCTTTTAAATAAGACGCTTGCTGCTGTGTAACTTGTTTTCACACCACTCATTTCTCCCACCTGGGATCCAGAAAGCTGTCATCGCACAAAAGCACTGGTTGATGATAATTACCACAAAAATAAATCTATTTTTTTAAATTCCCAAGATGCACAAGACTTTTTCCGAAATCAATATTATCAGTGAAATCTAAATGTACTGTCTTTCACTCCTGGAATACGTGTTAACACCAATCATGTGAGGTTGATGGAGCAAGCTAAGCATGAGTCTGCACTAGCAATTAGTTAAACAGACAGTTATCATTTTACTAGTAGTTTGCAATAGAATCCTAGGGTTGGACAAGACCTCAGGAGGTCATTAAGTCCAACCCCCTGCCCAAAGCAGGATCCAACACCAACTCAATCATCCCAGCCAAGGCTTTGTCTTCTCTGGAAATGGAGATTCCACCACCTCCCTGGCCTAGGGAACCCATCCCAGTGCTTCCCCACCTTCCCAGGGAAATAGTTTTTTCTAATATCCAACCTATACCTCCCCCACTGTAACTTGAGTCCATTGCTCCTCATTCTGCCATCTGTCACCACTGAGAACAGCCTCTCTCCATCCTCTTTGGAAAACCCCCTTTGGGTAGTAGAAAGCTGCTCTCAAATCCCCCCTCACTCTTCTCTTCTGTAGATTAAATAAGCCCAAATTCCTCAGCTTCCCTCAAAAGTCATGTGCTCCATCCCCCTCAACACTTTTGTTGCCCTCTACTGGACTTTCTTTAATGCATCCACATCCTTTCTGTAATAGGGGCCCAGAATTGGATGCAATACTCTAGATGTGGCCTCACTAGTGCAGAATAAAGGGGAACAATCACTTCCCTAGATCTGCTGGCAATGTAATAGATACATTACAAAGGCACATCTTTTTGAAACATGAAAAAAGCTTTTTTTTCCTCTATCAGCTCTGATACCAGAGCCTTTCTCCCACACCACCCTCTGTTAAATATGTTCTGCTGAGATGATGTTATTCCTGTTCTTTTTACTTGGTATGGCCGACATTTTCCCTTCCTATAAATATTCTCCCTTCTGCCCATCCCATAAGAAACATTTATTGTCAGGAGAATGAGGAAATTGTCCTGTTCATGGGCTGCAATGATTCTTTGTGTTGTCTCTGGTACATGGATACTGCATTGATGGATGGATTGTAAATGCTTAGATGGAAATTAATTTTCACAATGAGAACAATAGCTGAGCATACAAACATGATGGCTGAAGAAGTGTAAGTGCTGAAATCCAAGTTTTCATGTAGTCCGTTCCTCCAGCTCTGCCACCACAAAAGAACATAAGTGTATATGCGGGGCATAACAAAAGAGAATGATAATTATATATGCCACAGAGAGATATCCAGCAGGTTCAGCTCATATAGATAGTTTTTCCGTGTCTCTCTGCACCTGAGTTTGCACCTCTGTGCATTTTGCTTGGAGCTATGACTTCATTAACTCAAAGTACAAAGCCAAAATTCACTGGGTTTCATCTGTGGGACGGGGATTTTTTAATCCAAATCATAAATCAGTCAGAGAGCACCGTTCAAGTTTGCCAGCATGTTTCCAGTAGCTGGTGAATAGCCTTTTTGAAGCCTACCGTTGTGTGGTCATTCACCCCTCTCTCTCTCTTCCCGGTGAGTTGAAATAGGGCTTTTGTACTTCAGAAGGAGGATGAACACCGGCCAAAGAACCCAAACACAGGACTCAAGAGAAAAGGGGACCACAAAGGATGGAGATTGAGGGGGCCCCACAGAATGCATATCATCCTTCCAGAGAGACCTCCTATGTCGCAGGTAGTTCTATTCAACATCAAGACCTTGCCAAATTAGAAATGAAGAATATAAGCCTCTTATTGTGGAAGAGCTTGTGGTGGGCTCACGTAACCCTGCTGAATTTGGAGACCGGAATGGGCATTCCCCAGTGGCGTTGCCCCAGGTAGGCCCACCCACTTATGATCCAGCCCCACCCACTCCATCTCAGCTTTGCTCTTGTCCCAGCATTCCCTGCCCTGCTCCGCCGGGTCTGGTGCTCTTGCTGGGTAGCAGGACCAGCGTGTGTGGGCTGGCCCGGCACTCAAGCTGCATAGCCCGGTTGGGGGATTGTCATGCTCCTCCTGCCTGGCATGCTTGCCAGTGAGCGGTATTGGTGCATGTGGATTGTAGGCCCCCAACCCTGCTTCCAAGCAGGAACACCAGGCAGGAGTGTCAGCAGGGCACAGCGGGATAAGTGCCCCGCCCCACGCTCCCTAGCGGCAACACGAGGCTGGCAGTAGGAGGAGCTTCCAGCCCCAACTCCAGAGACCCAGCTTCCTGGCAGGAGCACCTGATGCAACAGGGTAATCCCCATGCCCCATCCTACTCTTCAGGTCCCTCCCATTCCATCCTCTCTAAGTCTGATTGGTGGGAGGTGGCCCAATCTCTCCTGCCTCCCTTCCCCACCCTGCATCATTTCCCACCCATTTGAAGTCGGAGTTCACCCAAGTATCCCAGTCAGTGCTTTAGCAGACTCTCCACCTGAAAACCTCGTCTTATTAAAATCAGTGGTGAAATACTATTGGTTTTCTACATTTTATGGAGTTACCTAGTCCATTCCCTTCTGGCAGGGTGTAACTGTCCCCTACAATGTGATCGGTGGGGCATTCTCCTGTTTAGTTTTAAATGTCCCCAAGAAGGGGACATTCTCCTTCTATTAAGAGACAGTCTCACAGTCTCATAGATAGCTAGATCACTGTCAGTAACCTTGTTTGAAATTGGCCCAGTTCCCTAGTGAGTTCACTGCTTTAGCAGGATTCAGTGTGAGTATTTACACAGCTTTCTTTGATTCATTGGAGTGATACCAATGTAAAATGAGTGCAGCCCATGCAACAAGCAAGCTCACTTACGCTACGTCTAGACTGCATCCCTCTGTCGACAGAGGGATGCAAATCAAGCATGTCGAAATTGCTAATGAAGCCAGGATTTAAATATTCCACACCTCATTAGCATAAACGTGGCTGCCGCTTTTTTTCAAAATGGAGTTTTTTCGAAAAAAAATGGCAGTCTAGACGCGGATCTGTCAAAAATAAAGCCTTTTTTGACAGATCCTGTATTCCTCAAAAAATGAGGTTTACAGGATCTGTCAAAAAAGGCTTTATTTTCGACAGATCTGCATCTAGACTGCCGTTTTTTCAAAAAAACTCCATTTCGGAAAAATGTGGCGGCCATGTTTATGCTAATGAGGTACGGGATATTTAAATCCCAGCTTCATTAGCAATTTCAACGTGCCTAATCTACATCTCTCTGTCGACAGAGAGGTGTAGTCTAGACACAGCCTTAGCCTAGATTTCCATTTTTCTTATTTTCGTCTGATTTCCTCCAGCTGTGCCCACTTCGTCATGCTAAATATCTCCTCTCTCTCTCTATGTTCATTAAATATTTGTAACCCACCATGTTCCCACGTCACCTCGTTTGTTGTTGCCCCCAAAAGCTAAGCATGTTTTCTTCCTTTAATCCACGTCTCAGCCAAATCATGTCTGCTGTTGATCTCTCAAGTTTCGGCAGCTTGTAGACAGCATGAGCCTGATGGTGTGTTGTCTCATCTTATACACCTGGGCAAACTGGCTGTGAAATGCTGCGGCTCTGACTGTGTAGCACTTTATTTTCACTGGGCCAAGATATGAATGCTACACAAAGGGAAAAGCATGGGAGATTTGGGCTCTCAGACTTTCTGCTACTAATGACGCCCATATCAGTGTTCCAGATGCAGCATCACAACTGTCATATACAGAGGGACTTTTACTTCTGGGCAGTGTATTTTCCTTCTTCCCTGACTTTATACATTTGTCTTCTGCTTTGTAGGGATACTATTGTCCAGAGAATTATGAATCAGCAATATTGACACAGATTGAAACATCTGTCCTCGCTCTGCCTCCCATAAAGTACACACAGGAAAGAATTGTGTGCCAAGAAACATGCTACAAACTATTCTCAGAGCTCTGCTGCACTACTGGACTTTAGATCAGGTCCTAGCAGGGCATGCTGTAAAAAGATATACAAATCACCATACTGAGTATCATAACCAGCCTTACTCTGGGCTACCCGTACGAGTGCTCCAAAGAGTTATTTTAGAAATAGAGGAGGGTTAACCCAAGGGAACGGACCAAGTTTTCATCCTTTATAAGGCTTGTTATTATTGGTATGTGAAGCCACCTGGTCTGGGGCAGGGAAAACTCTTCTTTTGCCTCCGCATAAAGGAAAACAAGCAGCCCAGGACAAAGATTCTGAATACTGGGATGTGTCAGTACATCTGTCAAACTAACATATGTGCCCCCCGGCACCGTCCAGGTAATAGGTAAAGGATGCTAAGGGGCCCTTGTCAGTTGCGTTGAGTCAGAAATTGTTGTAAAATAAAGCTTTACTGGAAAATGCAGATTTTCTGCCATTTGTGAAAATTAACTCCCCTAATTAACTTACACATATAAATGTAGTTAGAATGAAGACATTAAGTTGATTATCTAGAAAATTGCTACCTTGGTAGATTCCCTGATGCCACTATTGCTTCTAATTATGCCAAGAATTAAATTGCTGCATTTCTGTGGCATTGCTATGTCACTGCACTTGAATGCTTGGTGATGGATCACACCACTTCCCTCTTGGGCTACTTAACTCATAATTTTGGTTGGTGACTGGCTGGGCCCACTATGTTTGGGTTGGGTTGGGGTTTTCCCCCTAAACAGAAAGACAGTATCAATGAGTATGAAAAGAACCTCTCATATTCTCTTAATGAACATCCTGCAGTAAATATAGTGAAGAATTGTACGTTCTCACATTTGGAACTTTCCATATTTGCTGGACTCTGGGTCACACTGAGATGAATAGAAAACTCCTATTAACTGGGATCAGGGTTTGGGGAAAAAGCTCGCAAAGTGGGTAAGGGTATGTCTACACTAGCTCATTAATTCGAGCTAGGTAGGCAAATCAGGCAACCGGAGTTGCAAATGAAGCCCGGGATTTAAATATCCTGGTCTTTATTTGCATGTTCCCATCCGGACGCCATTTTTAAATCCCCCTTAGTTCGAACGAACGGCCCGCGGCTACACGCGGCAGTTTAAAGTTAATCCGAACTAAGGACTTAGTTCGGATTAACTTTAAACTGCCGCGTGTAGCTGCGGGCCGTTCGTTCGAACTAAGGGGGATTTAGTTCGGATTAACTGTTACACCTTAGTTCGGATTAATCCTTAGTTCGGATTAACTGTTACACCTCATTCCACGAGGACTAACAGTTAATCCGAACTAAGGACTTAGTTCGGATTAACTTTAAACTGCTGCGTGTAGCCGTGAGCCGTTCGTTCGAACTAAGGGGGATTTAAAAATGGCGTCCGGACGGGAACATGCAAATAAAGACCAGGATATTTAAATCCCGGGCTTCATTTGCAACTCCGGTTGCCTGATTTGCCTACGTAGCTCAAATTAATGAGCTAGTGTAGATATACCCTAAGAGACTTAGGTGCCAAAATCCCAGTTTCAAAAGGGATTTAGGCACATAGGACCACATTTTTTAAGTTATTTAGGTGCCTAAAAGGCAAAGATACATGCCTAGTGGGATTTTAAAAGGTCTTGGTGCCTAATTCCTCATAAAAACAAAGGAGTTTGGCATTTCGCCACTTTTGAAAATCCCATGAGGCACCTATCTGCACCTGCAGGTACCTACATATCTTTACAAACTGGATCCGTCACTGATGTTTCTAAAACATATCATAATACAAATAAATAACAGTCATACTAATAAAAAAGAGAATCTGGTTTAGACCCAGGGCTTGGCTCTTCTACAACTCAACATATGATCTATGTAGCTGATGGGCTCTTTTCTTTTAAGAGAGGAAGTTTTAAGTTCTGTCTTAAAAGAATCTTTGTTCAAATGTTTCTTAAATGATGTGTCATGTTAGATTACTTCAGCTGTAATATATTGTGATAGCTGGGACCCTGAGACTGAGAAATTTCAGAAATATACAAGAAACAGCAGCTTGCTTCTGGACTTCGCTTGACAGTGAAGAAGCAAAGTGACACTGCCTGTAACTGTAGCCTTGAAAACTAAGCATGCCCCAAAGTTATCCACTGTTTTCAGCTTTGAATAAGATCATTTCAAAATGTGCAGTGTGCACTGATATGCTGTCAGCTTCTGATGTTTCGAGCAGGGTTTTTTTTTTCTTTTCTGCAAACAGAACTGGATGAAAAGAAAATCCAATACAATAAATACATCTTGCATCACTGACAAAAAGAGAACTGGCAAAATTTGCCTTCAAACCTATTCAGAGAACAAACCATCAAGGAATTGTCCTGGTTGCAATTTTGCAAATGTGCCTGTCTGTTATAGATTGAGGGTGGAAGGGGCTGGAAGCTTGCTGGGTCACTTGGTTTCAGTCAGCTCAGCCTCCACTTTGTAAATTCCTGTTTTCACAAGAGGGGATCTGAGAAGGGGAGGCTGGAGAAGAACCCCCCTTCATAAATCTGAAATGGCAGATTTTATCCTCAACTTTGATTCGTGTTTGGTTGGGGGTGATGCTCTTGAATGGAGCTGGGATGTGATGTTTTACAGTCCAATTCTGGTCTCGGTTACACTGATATAAATCCAGGGCAGTTCTATTTTGGTTTCAAATAAACTAAAACTTGAGAACAGAATTCAGCTATTCATTTGTGAAAGCCTGGTCATTCCTGCTTCCTTGGGATTTGAAAAAGACAGTAAGGAAATGGAAATGCAAAGATAAGCCATTTTTTTTTACACCAAAACTCCATTACAGGTTGAACCTCTCTGGTCCAGCACTCTCTGGCTGGGAACATTCATGGTCCGACATGATTTTAGTTAGCCTGATGTCCGCTTATCATGGGTGTGACCAAGTTTCCTGTGGTCCCATGAAATTTGTTTACAGCCATCAGTGCTGGCTCCCAGTGTTCTGTGCTGTTATTTAGCTCTAAATTACCCCTAAAGAGACCATCATGCAGTGGAAGTGTTGGTAATGCCACTAAGTGTAAGCACAGGTTTTATGCTTATTTCCTTGTGACAATACAGTAAAATTGTGTAACAACACTAACACTTTGGCTACGTCTATACTGTAGCCTTCTTGTGGAAAAGCATATGCAAATGAAGCGAGGCGTGGAATATTGCCGTGCTTCATTTGCATAAGTAATGAGCAACCGTTTTTGCAAGAGGCCTTTGTGCAACAACAAGCTGTGTAGACAGCTCCTTTTTGCATAAAACCCCCCTCTTGGGCAAGAGCTGTTCATCCTGAAAAAATGAGGAAGAACGGCTCTTGCCCAAGAGGAGGCTTTTGCGCAAAAACAGCTGCTCATTACTTATGCAAATGAAGAGTGGCAATATTCCATGCCGTGCTTCATTTGCATATGCTTTTCCGCAAGAAGGCTACAGTATAGACGTAGCCTTTGTTAGGAAGAGAGCTGCTAAGCCTTAGCTAGGCATAGGCTTATATTGGATGTGTGATGGGGTGGCCCCGTTACAGAGTGAATCAGTACAGCCTGACATTATTAAGCAGCACTGCAAGCATTGTTCTGTTTATTCGCCTCAGCAAAATAAAAATAAAAAGAGACCCACTTGCTACAACATTGACCTACTGTGGTTCGGAAAATTCTCTGGTTCAGCACTGGTCAGGCCCTGAGGGTGCCAGACTAGAGATGTTCGGCCTGTACTGGCAAAAATTCCTTTCACTAAAGGGCTTGGCTTTAGAATCATATAATCCAAGGGCTGGAAGAGACCTCAGGAGTCATCCAACCTAGACCTTCCCCACTTGCACTAGATAATGTCTTTCCATTCCTAGCAAAGTAACAGAATTCTAGCTATACCTGATTGCTAGCCAAGAGCTACCATTGTTTCATTGCATTGCATTGCAAAACAGAAGAGTTCAGTTCAATTTATCTGCTATTCCAGTCTGTATTAACTACCATCTATTAAGAGCTACAGTATTTCAAGCTATCCATTAACAAATCTGAGAATGCTTTATTATTATTTTTGGCAATTAGCTGCTGTAATTATCTTGCCAAACCCTATTTGAATGCGTTAACTAACCCTCTGGATTTAATCTTCTGAACATCGAGGAATTCGTACTGAAAGGCCCTGCACAAAATCTTCTTCAGCAGTGAGAGGCTGGTGGCCATGAACAACACAACAGAAGGGTATTTTCTCCTACCATTGCCCTAAGGTCTGATATTTGTCCATATAATGAGTCTAGGCAAGCAATATGGCCTCCCTCTGACCCGGAAGAGGAAGGGCCCTTTAAGACCCATTGGTGGGCGGGTCCAGGCTCACAGGAAGCAGGAAGGTGGGACTAGGAGTATAAGAGCTCAGAGCTCAGTTGGAGTCCTGCTGCCCAACAGGCCAGACGCTTAGCCCCAGCTCCCTCGGTGAAGGGCCTAGACACGCTGCGCCCAATGGGAGGACTGGGTTGGGCTGCCAGGGCCAGCCCCAAACAACTTGTCTGAGCCACTGAGACTGCTTCCACAGCCCGAAGACTCACTGAGACCTCCAGGATCCCTGCTGGGCCCCGATGACTGGACCGGTCCACCTGGGCCCCCTGCCTGAGCTGGAGCTGGAACCTATGGACGTGCTTCCAGCACCTCCATCCCCAGCTGACCCTGAGGAGCAGCACCCAATCCAGTTAGGCCCCCAGGGGAAACTGGAAAGCAGCCCAGGAACAGCTGACTTCGGGGCGGCTGAGGAGATGGAGGTTGGGTGGGCAGCGTGTTGTGGCCTGGGTCCCCGCTGACCCACAGATCTGGTTGGCACGTTGAGGTCCAGATCCCCGCTGACCCAGTGGCCACCATGCTGCCACTGTCAGGGCCCTGGTCTGGGATGCAGGGGAGCGGGTGGGCCTGCGTCCCCCCTGCCACCCCTCCCCTTGGGTGGCAGGCTTCCCCCTGCAGGGGCAAAACCCCTGCGCTTGTCAGCTCTCCACTAGTGAGGAGACACGACCCCCGTCTAGCTGGGACCCAGCTGGAGCTTTAAACTGTGATTGAATCGCTTGTGGTAAACTTTTTTCTGTTGGCCCCTCCCTCACCTAGGGTGGGGCCTTATAAACTGCTTGCCCAGGCTGCGCCCCGGGCTGGGCCCTTAACTGTTGATCTGCAGCTCTGCCTGAACTGAAGGCCGACTGAGGGGCTTAAGTCCCTGACTGTTTAAAGTGCTCAATTGGTGCCCACCCTGACCAGGGGTCTGGCCATTATAGACTGTTTACCGACTGTGACACTACAATTGTCCTTTAACTGGGCAGTATAGGGAGTCAACGTGGCCGCCCGCTGACGTGGACCCTTTACAGTCCAATATTGAGGGGTAGTGACTAGAGCCCTAGCCCGTGACTCAGGATAAGCTGTTCTATTCCCGATATGCAGCGGACTTCCTCTGTGGTTAAAATCAATGGGAATGAGGCACCTAAGCACATTTGAAAAACCCACTAGCCTCCTAACTGCATTTTTAGGCTCCTTAATATCTTTACAAATCTGGCCCCAAGTCTCTCTGTGCCTCAGTTTTCTTTCTGTAAAATGAGGATAATAGCAGTTCTCTACCTCGCAGGGATCTTCTGAGGAGAAGTACTTCAAAGACTGCGAGGCATGCAGATACTCTAGGTCCATGTAAATATCTTAGTAGATATACTGGCTGTGGTGTCATGACACATTAACGCCCTAGGTGATATACAGTCCATATGCTATTCATCTATCAGAACAAACACAGTCATTAAAACTCAACTATTTCTCTAATATATGTACGCTCAGATGAGGTGAATGGATACATGTGATAAGGGACAAATAATGAGACAAGAATGACATCTTGAGAGTGCCATAGAGGTAAGAATCGTGATGTTAAATCCTGGCACCTGTAATGTGAACAAGATGTTTCTTGTATGAAATAAGATCAAGGCTTCTGCCTGAATATGATAAATACTGAGAAATCTTCACTTCTTTTTGGTATTTCTTTGATTTTTCTTTTAATTAAGTATGAAACCAACAAAAGAACCCTTACTATTTTTTTATTATTATTCGTGCCTATAGCTACCAAATCAAGAGGCCATTGTGCTAGGCTAAGTAAGAGTAAGAGACAGTCCTTTACCCAAAGATTGTATTATCTATTTCAAGAAAACAGACAAGAGAAATATTGTTATCCTCTGTGCTTCTTACAGGAAGGCACAGAGAAACTGAAGCGACCCAGCCAATCATACAATAAATTATAATATAGAACTATGATTTGTACAGAACAAACCTACGTAGCAACTAAAGAATTAAGGTCTACTTGAACAGTGGCATTCTTTGGGTTCACATTCATGTAACCCTAGATATAAAGAATTGAGAAGAGTCTTTCTCCCCACAAAAATATCATGCTCCCAAAATTATGCTATTTGTCCAATTGCTGTCTTTCCTCGTTACCCATTAGCTCTTTTTTTTCTAATCAACTCTCATTTGCACTTTCAAATGAGTTAATCTAGTAATAGTTGAAGCAAGAGATATTTTAGCATTTGATTTGTAAACCGACTAGGAGTTAACAATTTAACATTGTCTCGCTTGTACTGCCAGTTTATCGGAAAGATTTTCCATTTGGTCACAATCCTCCATTACTTCTTTAATACTTTATTAAGTGCTTGACCTTTATTTTGTCCCTTAGTTGGATCTGAGACATGATAAGTTGCTATTTGTCTGGATATCAGAAGTCTGACTAAATACTATCAATGGCCTTGGGGCTGTGGAATGTTTCCATTTAGACAGATACGACCCAATGTCACAGTTCTCCAAATGTCAGAAAGTTAATGATAGACTCTCGCCAGCCTTCTTTCTTACCCGCCCCACTCTGTTTAATGCCATATTTGGAAAGCTAATTTAGCAAACAGTCTCATCCAGGGGACCGGTAGGGAAAGCATTACTCAGTAGGTATGTTCGGTCCTGTCCCATTCATTGCTACTGGATTCTGAAATCAACCAATATGCACCTGGATACTATTCCTGGCCACTTCCTCTCCTGAAGTGTTAGGCAATGTGGCTGGGCTACCTTCCTTTTCAGGGTAGAGTCAAAGTATTTCAGTGTTAGGTCTGCTTCGCGCAATGCCTTAGGGTCCTCTGGGAAGCGAGCCACTGTGCCAGGATATGCTCTTATTAATGATGTATTCAGTTATCAGATTATTAATTTAAATCAATGGTTTATATTGCTACAATATTTCCCAACAAACACAGCAGGAACACATGTCACTATATCCACTCAAGTCTATAATAGCACAGTACTCCATACTATATCATAACACGGATTCATGGATACTCGAGGATGTCTTCCCTTCAGTGCCTTGGGAATGGGATTGTGCACCACTAGTCTCCTAGCTGCATTTTCGGGCTCCTTAATATCTTTATAAATCTGGCTGAGCAGCGCCCACATCTGGGGACAGATTTTCCAAACAGTTCAGTTCGTTGGGTATATGTTGGGTGTTGACCAAGTTAAAAAAAATAGCCATATTGTAGTTCTTCTTTGTGATATCTTAGTATTGGTGGTTTAAAGTCAGAACCTGAATGTATTTTGAATTAATTATGTTAGCATATTATGGTCATTATTATTACATTCTCTTCTATAGGATTAAAACAACCTTAGGTTAAAGGAGTGCTATTTGTCCCCGGAGCTTGGTAAGAAAAAGAAGAATGTTTCACTTTTATATAACCAGTTAAAATCCAACTAGGTGACTAAAAATCTTTGCAGTCTGGCAGAAGTTGAGTGACCTGTGTGAAATGGATCCAGTTCCTGGCAGACAGAGGTCTGTCTCATAGAAATCTTGACAGCGGCTGGCATTGCTTCTCACCCTTATTGGCATTCTATTCCCAACAGATGGGTGTTAAGAATTGAATCCCCAGTTAGGCAAGGCACTTGACTTCAGTGGAACTTAAGCATATGCTTAAGGGCTCTGCTGAACCGGGACTCAAATGTGCCTAAAGCCTGGTTTCTCCTTCATTCTTAGAAGTTGTCCAGACAAGCTGGGAGTGTCTCTGTGGCTGGGAAGGAGAATCAGCACTTACATTTCTTGTTTTCTACCTTTTCAGAGTTCAAAGCGGGAGACTGTCGACACCAGGACTGCCAATTGGATATCTTTGACCAGCAAGAAATTACTGGCCCAGTTCCCCACAGGTTCTTTTGTTTTCTTGTCTTCACCGTGTATTTTTCAGCAGATTTCAGGACGTGCCTTGTTGAAAAAATGAAACACGGTTTATGCTCCTCATCTAAAATAAAGATACTTTTCCCCAGAAATGGGGAACACCATGTTATTTTTCCCATTCCCTAATGGATAGGATTCCTGACTGACTTTGGTGAAGAAAGTCCTAATTTTGTGTGCACTACCACATGCTTACCCACCCTCAGTAATTACATTCCTCTTTAATGTTCATTCCTTACCACTAAATATTCAGCTGCCGAGGCTACACGCACTTGATCTCACTCTGGAATTGAAGAGTGCCAGTACACAGCGTTCCTTTATACACCAGGAGACACTTGACCTTTCGGCGTAGAAGAGATGTTTTTAATCATTACTTCTGATTTGCACATACCGAGCAAGAAGCCTGCAATCTACACACCTCTCCAGCTCTTTCAGGAGTGCTTCTTTATTTCTAGCCTGGGATATTCAGATTTTTTTTTTTTTTAATTTGGAGGTTGAAACCACGAGTGTTTTAGTCTCTTGTAGGGTTTTTTTTTACACCCTGTTAATGACTGAACTCCCCGAGCCCAAGCACCCAGTATATCATCACAGGCTGACGACCACACATCTAAAAAAATAATAATAATAATGGTGGAGCCACTCAGTCTGGATGGGGTGAGAAAGCAATTTATTTAATGCATTCTATTGATCTTGGGCTAAAATACTCAGAGGCTTAGAGACGGCACATCTCTTACAGTGGCTTTGTGTACATTCAAAATTAAATGGAGCACTGTCAGCTGAAAATTGCTAGGCCCCTTGGGGCAAGACGTGAGAGAGGACGCAACCCTGTGTGTGATGCGGGGCAAGGGTGTATGGGGGTAAGTAAGGGGTGTGTGTCACCCCTCCCCATGTGCGCCTCAAAGCAAGATTTCTCAACAAGGAGGAGGAGGAGGTTTGCCAGCCGTTCAAGCCATGGGACTGAAGCCTTGATTCGCCCCCCACCCCCACAGGGCTAAATTCCCAACAACTCCCCCCCACCAGGCCGAATCCCTGATTCATGGTAAGCCCTGAATCCCTAGCACACACACCTGCAGAAGCCCAGATCCGTGCTCTCTCCCCCTGTCCCCTAAGCCACGCCTGGTGGAGCTCAAGCTGCTAGTGGTGGGGCTTACTCCTGCAAGTGCCGTGCTCCCTGTGTGGGAGAAGCCTCCAGAGCCCATGGGCAGAGCCAGGGATGGAGTAACTTTCTGTGGGCCAGGAGCCAAACATTTCTGTGGGGCCCCAGGGGGGCAATGGAGCATGACACAGGGAGGTCAGTCCCCAGGGCCAGGGGCCAGCAAGAGGCAAAGAGGCCTGGCCTGGTGAGGTGGTCCCACTTCGTCCAGGCCAGGGCCAGGGCATATTTACAAACTGGCAGTTGTCAGACCCACATTGGGCCACCCAGGCCTGTGCTGCCAGCTGACCCCTTTCCCTCAAGGGCAGGGCCATGCCATGCCTCACAGCCCTCTGGCTCAATAACCCCCCTCCCCCAGACACACTGTGGCTAGACTCCCCCCCCCACAATCCTGCCAGAAGTACAGCACCCTACACACCACCCCCCTGCCATAGCCCCACCTACCACAACTGCCCAAAACCCCCTCTCCCTTGTTTCCCCCACCCCACATCTTTCCCATCACCTCACCTCACAGCACAGCACCCTCCCAGACCCCCCCTAGACACTCACTGCCCCACACCCTGCCTCCTGGATACACTCACTGGCTATGCTGGGAGGCACCTGCGTCTGATGGGCTGAGTGGGGAATTGCTCCAGCCCCTTAACCAATTAATTTCAAGTATAGACATTTGTAATTTGTACCGCTTATTAATGTTATAATAAGGCACTATTTCATTCTAATGAGTGCTCGGCCAACTTAATATTATTTTGCACATTTGTTCTGCACAGTTCTGACTGAACTCTCTTCAATCTGAGCAATTTCACCAGGTGTCCCATATTCAGCATGTGGAAATATGACCACCCTATGCATGCAGTCACTGTGCTTGTACACTCTAGGGGCCAAATCCTCCACCCCATCAAAGCCCCTATGTGGTAGCTCTATGTCAGCACCGCCCTGCTCCATAATACAGGGGGCATGGTGAGGCGGTAGCGGCATTTCTCAAACAGGAAGAGGGATTTTCCACTAGGTACATGTCTACAGATTTGGCGAGACTGTGTGTGGGGGGGGGGGAGGGGGGGGGTTGGGATACCTCCAGTATCCCGAAAACACTTGGCTGCATCCAGGGAACGCGTTTGCTCTTCTGCTTTTTTTTGCGGAAGAGAAAACAAGTTTTTTCGGAAGCCCCTGTATTCCTCATTCTATGAGGAAGAAGGGGGCTTTCGAAAAAGTTTTTTTCCCCAACATTTGGCCCAGTCTAGACAGGCCAAATCTTGGAAGAGGCTCTTCCGACAAAACTATCGGAAAAAGCTACGCAAAATGTGGAGTGCATTTTGCGTAGCTTTTTCCAACAAACAGATGTAGTCTCACCATACCCTACACGAGGAAACTATTTTGAAATAATTAAATCTGAAATAACTCCCGAAATAACAAAATCAAAACAGCATGTCCCTGCTACCGGGAAGCCTCGACATTAGTCCAAAGCAAGCTCCATTATTGTGGATGTGTTACCACGGCATAGAGCCCCAGAAAGCACTGGGGAGTAATTACTTTGAATCCCTCCAGGGAGTTGTTATTTTGAAATAGCAGCAGCAGAGCATCCATACTACCGCTATTTCGAAAGAACTATTTTGAAATGAGTGTTATCCCTTGTGGAAAGCAGGAGTACAGACTTCAAAATAACCAGCCCCTTATTTCGAAACAAGGGGCATGGTAGTGTGACTGCTCTGCTTGTTCTTTCGAAATAAGAGGAGTTATTTCAAAATAATACCCTAGTGTAGACCAGGGCTAGGAGATTATAGACTGGCTAACATTAGAGCAGCATACAGGCTCCTTTCACTTGCAGCCACGCTCAGGACTGATCAGCACGTGCCCGTGTCCAAAAGGCTATGTTCCCGTGTGCACATAAGAGATAAATGCTCATTTGCCCAACTTATAAAGGCAAGTACCCACTTACACATGCCACTGTGGCAGTTCAGTGAGACAGCTGTGGCCTGGAGTGCCATCCAGCAGCCCGGGACACATGAAACCAGTTCTTCATCCCATCTCTGTTATTTGGTGACACTGGAGAAGTTATTAAAACCCAGTTGTCCAGAGGTTGCTTCTTATTTGAGTTGCCTCTATTCAGGGCTCTCCTTAAGGTTTATGGTGCCCCTGTGTCCGATGGTGGCTGGCGGAGGGGAGATTTTTTTAGAGAAGTGATTTTGTAATCTTCAGCAACACACTTATGAAATATTTTTAAAACAAATTTTAAACTAAGGTCCTCTTGACTCACACAGTACATTCAGAAACTGATGGTATCTACCTGGGGTTGGCAAATGCCTGTTGAATGGCTTCATTCCCACTTGAATGGCTCTTTCACAGGTTCAATGTTCTGCTAAAAGCTCTGGCAGGCTGTGTCACTTGTAAGTTAACTAGATCCTCTAAGGAGGAAACAGAGCTACAGGACAAGGATAGGAAGACGTGGGTAAGTGGACATTAAGACCCATTGGTCCCCCAAATCTTCGTGTGGCCTACACAGCTACATAGTCTACAGGGGTAAGGACGGCTGTGCCTTTGTTCATGAGTGCCCACCTTAGCGCTATGTGGGGCCAGGTTCTTAAAAAATCTGATCTTCTAAAGAGTTCATCTTCCATGTAGACACCTACACGAAGGGCTAATTTTCAAAAGAGCCTCCACCCATTACAGCTGAGCATTCCTGCCCATCACACTCCTGACGGCGGACAACGAGCTCTTTGGAAAATAACAACCCTCAGAAGCTGCAGTTGACTTCAGCGGGAATCCTGGATGTGGAACATCTCTGGAAATCAGGCACTTTGCAGCCCCCCCAGTTCAGATACCACTTTTCATATTTGTGACCTTAACCATATGGTGCCTCAGTTTCCTACCTGGAAACTGGAGGTCATGATACTCTGAGAGCACTTTGACAGCTGTGACTGAAAGGCATGATACAAGTGCAAAGCATCAAGTATGGTGATTTTATTTTTGTTTATAGTCACTGTTTCCTACCAGGGTTGGGATTCCCAAAGGAAATAAATATATGGATATGTCTGCCTGGAACTCTAAAGAGCTGATTTGGCTTATTGGATTCTAACTGAATATTATGCATAAGGCCAGGTTCAACCCTAAATATATTCTGTGCTCACAAGTTAGGAAATTGAGATACAAAGCAATGTTTTTCGCTTCCTTTATTCTTTCGAAGCTCCCTGCACCCACCAAGGCCTGCTTATTTCATGCCAAATTACAAGGCTCCTCTTCCTCAGGCCTAGAGACAACGTGATCATGAAAGATACTGTGTAGATAATAAATTAGGGGAAGAGCTGAAATCTGTCTCCTTAAAGTAGCCCTGTTCTCTGTGCAGTCATCAAAAGCTCACACCATCTGTTCCCTGGTTTTATTTTACCTGTTTTGTATCCAGCACAGGCCTCCTTTCCTCATGTCAGACTCTGTCCAATGATAAATGCAAACAAATTATGAATGGAAAATGAAGGGCAGTTCAATGTGGCTGTGTCTACACTGCACTGTAGTTCAAAATAAGATGCGCAATTTGAGCTATGCAAATTGCGTATCTTATTTCTATCTTATTTAAAAATGGCTTATTTTGTAATTTGGCGCTGTCTACACAGCACCAAATTTCGATATTACCCGCTATTCCAAAACGTCCCTTACTCCTCATGCAATGAGGTTTACAGGGACATCAGACTAGCTAGCCCGAAATAATGGGCTTTCTGTTAAGATGCAGGATAGCTCCAGTATCCCAAAATAGCGCTGCACTGTAGATGTAGCCTATGTGAATGTAGAAAAGACATTCAAACCAGGGAGCATCTAGTGAACTGCTCCCTTCTAAAATCATTCTCTGGAGGGACAACTTTTAATGTAGTCCTTGTTACCCAAAGCCATAGGGTAGGTGACCAATGGGACATTACGTTTGCTTTTCAAATTGCCCAGTCCATTGTTTCAGTCCATTTGACTGCATTGTTTCATAATGTGTATTCAGTTTAAAGAGTGTGTGCAGTTGAAGCTGTGTTATCCGGCACCCTGTTATCTGGGAAACTTTGCTAAATGGCATTGCCCCCTTTTCCCCCTGCCACAATACCACCATGTCTTCAGCCATGCACACCTAACTCCTGCCTGTCTAGCCCGCTGTTGCAGGGCTTCTGACAGCCGGTACTGCTGACTGATGTCATCAACAGGCACTTCCTTCCTCATCAATCTGCTTCAAGCTGCCAAGAGCCAGATCTGCCAGTAGGGGCAGAGGAATAAACTTTGTTTTCTGGCACATTCAATTAACCGGCAAACTCCATTCCCAGGAGTGCTGGATAACAAAGCTTTCACTGTATTTCATTCAAGCTCCTAAAGCACACTTACACCATTGCAGTTTTCTCTTGTTATTTGCTACTATTCTCAAATGATACTTTCTTGCTAGTTTGGCTTTGTTTGCATTGTCAGAAATATGTGGAAAACACATTTTCTCAACTTTTATTGCATGAAATGATCTCTGTTCAAAAAGCAGAGCGGTTGTTGCAGGAAAATTGGCTGGCTTGGGCTTTGGTTGGGGAAGAGCCACCACTGGGAATTGTTTGGAATTGTCATTGGAAAAAATGGTGTTGTTTAGAAAACGGGCCAATTTTTCAAGGGAATAATTAAATGCAAGGAAAGATGAATTTTAAGAAGTTTTGTATTTCAATGCAAATATTTTCCATCCATTTAGTGGTACAGCAACAATTGTGGAGAATGAGGCGTTATCTAATTTACACACATACACACACACACACACACTTTTAAGATATAGTAAAGTGGCAAGCACATATTTGTGGTTTAAGTGCATATTAACTTTCAAGAATGTTACCATTACAGAAATGTAGGAAATTCTGAGTGAAGGTTAATTTTCCAAGAAACCCAAATCTTTACAAGTGTGAAAATTCATATGTAAGTAACCTGGAGATGCCTAGGAAGAGGGACTATATGAAAGCAGAGAAATTGGGTTAGTGACAGGGAAACACGATACCTCCTTAGGCGGGCAGCCTCTAAAGTCTGCATGAGGAGAGACTTCCAGCAATTGTTGGCCTCTCCCATAATCCTAAGACTGAGTTTTGTGCTGGAGAACAGTGTCTGATTGACAGCTTCTGAGAATAAATCCCTTTTTATACAAAGACAGAAAAAGCCTAAGCATTGGCAAAGGCAGGCTTCCTGTCAATACCCTATTATCAATGTGCATCAGTCATGTTATGGAGGAACCATGAGCATTGTGCGTCGCCCTGCTTCAATCCTTGTCTTCCTGGCTGAGACTCCAAAAACAGGAGGCCATTAGTGCAAAAAGGGATGGTGCAATTTTTCTATGAAACTTGTCCATCAAAGTCCTATTTCATATAGAACCCTCCCATGGCACAGCAGGGGTTTTTGAGTGACTCTTTCCAGTTATCAGCCAGGAATGTCTCTGCACTGTTCCTTTCACTGCAATTTACAGCAATCAAGGAGTACAGATGACGGTTACCCATTACAACTCCAGACTGAAGGCACAGGAAGAGTTATCACATTCACCTCTGTTAAGGAAAAGAAAAAGAATTTTTTTTTAAAGCTACTGATGAAATACTGCAATCACTCAGTGCACCTCAGAGCCACCAGGGTATTAAATAAGCCAACTTGATGGCTGCTGAATATCCCAGACCCTATTTTTTCTTGAAGAAGCTGGAACAGCTGATGCAGACATTAAGAATTCCGCAGAGGGACTGCAATCACATCCTTAGTTGTTTTTATAACTTTGGAGCCGAGACCAGGAAGTACGTAGCCAGCCGTTAGCACACATATGTTGCATTATTGCAAGCTGTAATTCTTCAGCTGCCATGATAGTAAAGACGTATATATTGGAAACTGGTGTTATCCTGTCCCCTTTGATGTTTGTATGTGGTTTTAAATGAAGGAGCGACCATACAGCTCAGAGTCCAGAGAGCTGGATTTTCTTCCTGGGTCTGCCATAGATTCACTGTGTGAACTCAGGCTAATCACTTCACCTCTAGATATGATCCTGAACTATGAAATTCAGATCCAAACTTTCCCAAAGCTTGGGGTATCTGATTTGGGGATTCTGAGCCACAAGGAAGATGTAAATCCAGAATTCCAGTTTAGATCATTTCTCTTCTAGTCTTCTTCAGTCTTCACTGCACTTCAATTCTGGCTTCAAATCAGACTTTCTAGTATTTCTCAGTTTCTATCTCCACAAGTTCTCTCATGATATCTTAGAACAAGTTAGTTTCAGCCCATCGTGGAATGGAAGTGCAGAGCATAAGTAAAGAATAAATGTGAATAAAATCTCTTTTAATCCTCCAAACAAACACCAAAAACCCCTGAGGTTTGGGCATTTACTCCTGAGTTTTGAGTTCTTATTTTATCTGAGGCTCTTTGCCAGTTATAATTATTACAGGCAACACCCTTAATACTATTAGGAATCTAGCTGTCATTTAGCATAAGCTGATGCTCCTTTTATTTTGCAAGGTGTTTTTCCGTAACAGGCACGTAGCAGACAAGAGACAATTTGACCTGCCCCAGCTTCTTTATATCCGATGCACTACAAAGGTGACCTTTGGAATACTTCTTAGAACTTCTGAAATGAAAAGAACCATGTATCGATGTCGCTAAAGATGGGCATAGAATGTAGATTTTAAGAATAGGTACAGGAGTGAAGACCCTGAAGAACTTACTGAAGGAATGATCAGAGGATCATGTAGAATGTTTCCGAATATGTTTCAATTCAGAGCGTAACAACCATTTACGTGGTATAAATCAATAGTGCTTTTTGGTCCTGCTACTACTCCCAATGCAATCAAGAGCAAAAATCCCGTTGATCCATAGGGCTGGGCTCTCTGAAGCAGATTTTCCATTCCCCTACACCTTGTCTGGTCATTGCATGTAAAGACAGTGCAAAATAGATGCAGTATCTCACTACATCTAAATGGCAGCCATTTTACACCTACTTTGCACTAGTGTAAATGATGTCACAAGGTTCAAGAGACAATCTGGCCAATGGTTCCAACACATTGTACCACATTAGGGTCCCATCCAGCAAAGCACTTAAGCACTTACTTAACTGTAAGGACATAGGAAGTCTCATATAAGCTCACAGGCCTGGTCACCTAAGGGAAATTAAGTGTGTTCTTAAGCGCTTTGCCAAATTGGGATATAATTTGCAAATGTAGGGAGTGTTACCAAACACGTCTGAACTGACATATTGCACCAGGGCATAGGCATGAAGGTAAAAAGTCCTGATTTTGATCAGAACAATAACATAACCAAAACAACCCAATCCAAAATCAGAAAATACTCATTCTAGAAAGATCTCAGTCAAAACAAGTCGGGGAACATGTGAGTAACGTCTGATACCAGGCCTCTAAGGGTGTGTCTAGACTACAGGGTTTTGTTGACAAAAGTGGACTTTTGTCAACAAAACTATACCTGCGTCTACACTACTGCTGAGTTCTGTCGACAGTAAGTCGACAACGCAGCAGATTTGTTGACGGCAGTAAACCTCATTCTACGAGGAATAACGCCTTTTGTCAACAGAGTTCTGTTGACAATAGGCGCTATTGCATCCACACTGCTTTTTCAAAAGAGAGTGTCTAGACTCTCTGTCAACAAAGCGGCTTGCTTTGTCAACAGAACTGGCTGTAGTCTAGACGCTCTTTGTCGACAGAAGCTTTGTTGACAGTATCTGTCGACAAAGCCTCTGTCAACAAAAGCTTGTAGTCTAGACGTACCCTAAGTCTTCTAGTTATCACTCCATTGCTGTTTCCTACCAGACGAATAAATAAAGCACTTGACAGGTTTTTTTAAAATACCCCCAGTATCATGGTGCCAACTCTGTCAGCCACATAGTACATCAGTAGCTGCAGCTACACGTAGATCGGGGATCTGGTTCCTCATTCTTGGAGACATGCTCCTGCTAGTCCTCATTAAGCTAGCGCACTACAAATAGTAGTGTAGCTATGGTAACCAGGGCTGCAGAGAGACTTTCTGGGCCTCTGGGCAAGGTGGGAGGAGGGCCTGGCTCTGTGCCCATGGAAGGGGTGGGGCTTCAGGCAGAAGGGGCGGGGCTTGGGCTAGCCTCCCATGACCGGTCCTTCAAGGGCACCCGATGCACAGCGTGTGGGCCTCTGACAGTGATTTAAAGGGCCCGGAGCTCTGGCTGCCACCAGACCCACAGTAGTGACTGCTTTTAAATTCTGGGCCTTTAAAAATCACCGGGTCCTGGGGCAGCTGCCCCTGCTGTCCGCCCCCCTGCCCCCATCAGCAGCCCTGATGGTACCACAGGCATCTCCCAGCCCGCCTGTGGGGTACATACGCAGGGCAGCTATCCCATGCCGCTGCTTGCCACTGCAGCTACATGACTGCTTTTAGAGCATTAACTCAATGACTTGTAGGAAGACTGTGTCTACACGAGCTGGAAATCACCCCCCGCCCTCGCCAAGTGTAGAAATAGCTAGTGATTAGATAAATCACATACTCAGCATCCCTTTCAGTCCACTCTTCATGCCTCCAACAGTCTCACTCGCTCCCCACCACGTCTCCTTAGATAAAATCATTACTCCTGGAAACCTGAAAGCTACTCTGTAGAACCAGGCATGTCTTTTAAACGCTAATTTACATAATGGACACTGTATTTAAGATTTGCCTTGTGAAAAAAAGCACCCTGACAGCCCCCCGTTTTCTCAGCACAAGGGTTTGGAAGCATGAGCATTACCTCTCCAACATTTAAGGCAGGATATCGTTTAAAAGCACACATAGCAGGCAGCCCTGGAACAGCTTTAGAATTCCGAAAGCATGAATGGACAAAGAGGGCTGGATCACACACGCAGCGCCAAACCCATCACTGGAGTAACTTCCCTGCAGTCAGTGGTGCAACAGTATTGTAAAGTAGGGTGAGTCAGAGAAGAATCTGCAATGACTTCAAGGCATATAACACTGGTGGAGTATAGGTTCCCAGGCCTATTACACCAGTGAACAGTATTTATTTCATCTAGCAGAGAGTGGAAATGCACCGTACGTTATTATTGTTCTACGTAGGGAAGCTAGTGGGAGGTGAAATGAATTGCTCAAGGTCACACAAATCTGCAAAATTAGCCTGTTGCGCTGACAAGAAAACAGTTTCCCCCACAATTCCCATTTCCAAGCCAGATGAAAATACAATGAAACCTTCCTTCTTGTCATCTTTTCCGCTCTGCAAGCAGATGTGCAAATGAGGCATGAAAACACAAAACAATTAAAACGGAGCATTTAACTACACATTTTTGGACAGATTTATGTTGGGTTTGAATTTTGGGTGAAATTCAGGTCAAATATTATTTTACCTAATGTAATCCAAGCTATCTAAAATATGTCTAATTTATCCATTTATCTAAGCCCTGCTCTACACTAGGGAGTTATTTCAAAATAATAAGTGGAGCGTCCACACTACCAAGCTTGTTCTTTCAAAATAACGGGCTGGTTATTTCAAAATCTGTGCTCCTGCTTTCCTCAGGGAATAAGCTTATTTTGAAATAGTTATTTCGGGAGTTATTATTTCAGATTTAGTTATTTCAAAATAATTTCCTAGTGTAGATACACCCTAAAGTATTTCTAGTTCTCTCTATGTCTATCTCTCATTTCTAAAGTGAAAACACAGTAGCAGCTGTCCACCAGATAAATCTCTCTTATTTTATCTAGGCCCATAATTCTAAACCCACATTTGCCATTGCTTTCTGCCATCAACCCCAGGCTGTTAACTTGTGACTTAGACTAAGCAATATTTTAAGATCAAAGTTCAGGCAGCTGAGAAATAGATGGCTGCTGCTCTCACAGCTCAGTTGAGCTTGTTTCTCTTCCACTCTCTATTCTTATATAACCTCAATCTTGTTTTCCAGGCAGCTCCCAAACATGCTTTTAGCAGCCAACCACAGGTCAATTACAAAGCAGTCCCTGGTTCCTGAAAGAGAAGTTTGCTGTGGGTATCTGCAGACCGCCAAGAAGAGAGGCATTTCCCAGGAGCTATCCCAGTACAAATTTCCTTAATTAATATGAAAAAAGCCATCATGAAAATGGAACAGGAGGGAGCTGGGGAAGAGGAGATAGATAAATATTTCAAGAGTATTTTCAAACAGAGCCAACCAAGGCCCAGTAGAAAACACTGCTCAGTAGATTGTGTTTGGGGTCTGAAAGTGAGGCTAATTCAATGTAATGAGAGGTGAATGATACTCAAAGCCCTTCCATTGCCACTGGAGACCCCTTACAAACGATTTTGTTCTTTCAGTTATTAATTTTTTATGAAGTTTAATAGGCCTGCAGCCTAGAGACCTGCCGGAGTGTTGATTAGCTTCATATTTTCTCGCATTAATGCGGAATCTGATTAGCCCTCGTTACACGCATTTCATCTGACTTGGCGAACGGTGTCATTCAGATATTAGAAATGGCAAGTTTACTTTGTCTGAGGCAACACAATGTTCGCCTGCCCCCGGCCTCAGGCCTCCCCCATCACTTCGTTAGAGGGAGCCTTGCTGCTGAAGGGTGCCTGCCTGTTTAAAATTCCTGTGGAGGAAGGATGGTGAGGATTGCAGAATGGGCAACAGCCCAGTGAAGGCATTACCGTGGAACAGCTCCAGCAGGCAAGTCTCTTCTTGCATTCCTAAATGGTTAGGTGCTTCGCTGCTGGCTCAGAGCAATGGGGTCACTGGTAAAGGGAAAAAGTCCTTAAACTTGTTGGCAACACCTAATGGCTATTTGGTAGCTAATGCAAAATAACGTTAGAACAGCCAGACTGGGTCAGAGCAAAGGTCCATCTAGCCCAGCATCCTGTCTTCTGACAGTGACCAATGCCAGATTCCCCCAAATGAAGTGAACAGAACAGAGAATTATCAAGTGCTCCCTTCCCTGTCACCCATTCCCAGCTTCTGACAAACAGAGGGTGGGGACACCATTCCTGCCCATCCTGGCTGATAGTCACTGATGGACCTAACTTCCTTCAATTCATCTAGCTCTTTTTTGAACTCTGTTAACTTCCTGGTCTTCACAATATCCTCTGGCAAAGAGTTCCACATGTTGACTGCCTTGCGTGAAGAAAAACTCCCTTTTTTGCTTTAAACCAGTTACGAATTAATTTAATTTAGTGGCCCTAGTTCCTGTGTTATGGGAAGAAGTAAATAACTTTTCCTTATTTACTTTCTCCACACCAGTCATGATTTTATAGACCTCTATCGTATCCCCCCTTTGTCTCTTCTAATTTGAAAAGTCTCAGTCTTTTTAATCTCTCCTCATATGTCAGTCATTCCAACCCCCCTCAACATTTTTCTTGCCCTTTTCTGAACTTTTTCCAAAACTAAGATATTTTAAATCTTTTCTGAGATGAGGCAACCACATACGCATGCAGTATTCAAGGTGTGGACCTACAGTGGATTTATATAGAGGGAATAAGATATTCTCTGTCTTTTATCCTCTATCCTTTTTGCAACTGCTAATTTAGTCCCCATCTCTCTGTAAGTATGGGTGGGGGGATCATGTTTTCCAATGTGCATTACTTTGCATTTATCAACATTAAAATTCATTTGCCATTTTGTTGCCCCGTCACCCAGTTTTCTGAGATCCTTTTGAAGCTCTTCACAGTCTGTTTTGGACCTATCTTGAGCAATTTTGTATCATCTGCCAATTTTGCCACCTCGCTGTTTACCCCATTCTACAGACCATTTATGAATCTGTTGAATAGGACTGGTCACAGAATGGACCCCTGTGGGACACTTCTCTTCATTCTGAAAACTGACCATTTATTCCTACCCTTTGTTTTCTATCTTTTAATAGTACCTGCAGCCTTTGCTTAGGTCCACCACAAAGCCTACCATCAGATACATATAACAGGCTGCCTGTTTGGATGAACCTGTAATCCAAGGAATGATTAGACTGCAACCCATCTAATTCATAGAGGGGTCCCTCCAGTCAGGTCAGAAGTGGGATGGATTCAATTAAACTTGTACTCTTCTGCCTGAACGTGATCTGTTCTGTGGATGAGCAGAGAATTTCCTTCTGGTGTTTTTCCCCTGGTCCTAATACACCACAGGTCTCTCAGGGTGTGTCTACACTGCACCCTTACTTCGAAATAAGCTACGCAATTTGCCAGCTACCTAGCACCACATTTCAAAATAAAACACTATTCCGAAACGTCCCTTAACCATCATGGAACCTAATAGCACACCTGTTATTTTGCTTTAAAGACGCAGAATTGCTATTTTGGGATACTTCTTGTATCCTGAAATAGCTCCACAGTGTAGACGTAGCCTCAGTGTTCAGCTCTCTCAGGCTATGTCTACACTGCTTCCCTCTTGCGCAGAAGACTATGCAAATGAAGCACAGATTAGCATATTGCCATGCTTCATTTGCATAATTAATTAGGGGCCGTTTTTGCGCAAGAGGCTTTTGTGCAAAAAGGAGCCATCTACACATTCTGAAAAAATGAGGAAGAATGGCTCTTGTGTAAGAGGGTATTTTTGCACAAAAAGGAGCTGCGTAGATGGCTCCTTTTTGCACAAAAGCCTCTTGCATAAGAATGGCCCCTAATTAATTATGCAAATGAAGCATGGCAATATGCTAATCCGTGCTTCATTTGAATAGGCTTTTGCGCAAGAGGGATGCAGTGTAGACGTAGTCTCACATAACGACACTCAGCGGTCACCGTCTAAATAACTTTAAAGTGTCTGTGAAAATAAAAACATCTTTATGTGGAAAACATGCCACAGGGAAACTCGTCACATCACAGATATGGGCCCAGAGCTACATCACAACGCTCACGCAGCAGCTCTCTTGACGTGTGGGCAGTGGGATTAGTTCACGGCAGCAAAAAAGCTCTTCATCCAGCGCCGTGCTCAGCCAAAAGGTGAGGGTTTGTTGGACAGCTCGGTGGTCTAGTGACACGGACTGGTATTCAGGTCCCAGACTCCCCGAGCCAGCCGGCGACGGGACGCTGAGCAGAAAGAATGCTCACATGGCTGACCAAGGAGTGGTGTCAGTTCTAAGCCGGGGAGGGAAATTCATCCGGCCCCTATCACCATCAAGAATCAGCTGGCTTCAGTCACACCAACACAGGGCAGGGATAAAGGGGGCAACTGCCCCAGATACTGGTGATTCAAAGGGGCCAGAGTCCCAGGCCCTTTAAATTGCTGCTGGAGCCCTGTGCAGCATGCTGCAGAGCCCTCAGGGGTACACTCCTGATGGCGTTGGAGGGGGAGGTGCCATCTGGGCGGTGCTGAGGGCTGGCTGCCCTGGCTCCGCCCCTTCTCCCCAAGGCCCCACCTCTTCCAGTAGCGCACAGTCAGCCCCTCCCCCCCCCCTTGCCCAGGGGCCCAACAAGTTTGGCTTTATCTAAGTCCCCCGAGGAAAGCCTATATGGGGTATTCTGGGCTTTCCAGAGAAAAGGGAGGATGGCCCTTTTCAATCAGAACAGTTTGTTAATTCACAAAGGGTATGTGTAGACTACATGCCTCTGCCAACAGTGGCATGTAAATTAGACATACCGACATAGTCAATGAAGCGGGGATTTAAATATCCCCCGCTTCATTAGAATAAAAATGGCCACCACGTTGTGCCGGCTCAGCTGTTTGTCAGCGCGAACTGGCAGTCAAGATGGGGATCGGTCGGCAAGGAAAGCCTTTGCCAACCGATTCCTTATGCCTCGTGAAATGAGGTTTACAGGATCGGTCGGCAAAGGCTTTCCTCGTCGACCAATCCCGATCTTGACTGCCGGTTCACGCTGACAAACAGCTGAGCCAGTACAACGCGGCGGCCATTTTTATTCGAACGAAGCGGGGGATATTTAAATCCCCGCTTCATTGACTCTGGCGGTATGTCTAATTTACATGCCTCTGTCGGCAGAGGCATGTAGTCTAGACATACCCTAAATGAGAGCAAGGATGTGTAGAAATGGGGTTATTAAAGCTTCGTGGAGAATTGGGGGTAACCGAGCGTCCCAGTTCTTTGGGTGGGTTTGAAAGTATCAGAGCTGGTGAAACATCTTCCATGATACTAATAAGGACAGAAAAGTGAATGAAATTTGAAGACAGTTTGCAAAGTTGAACAGAAGCTCAGGAAATACAACTTGCCATCAATAGCTGGGTGGGGTTTTATCTCCATGACAGAGACACAGTCTGGCTGTGCATATAAAATGCTAAGATGCATGGCTTTTTCCATCTAGCCCTGGGTTTGTGTTTTCTGTGTTAAGAGATTTTTTGAAAAAAAAATGTCTTAATGAATGAGCCAAGTGATTCCAGCTAATGGCTAGCACTGAAAAACACCCTTTGATAATCCCAAGTGACTAATGTTGTCTCCACAGACTCACAGAGTCTTTTACCTGTCTGACACTATTACAGATGTTGTTAGTTAACAAGGATAGTCAGAGGTTTCAATGTAGGCATTAAGTGTGATTGCTTGGGTCATTATTAATTATGCAAATTTTCCATCTTCAGTCAGAATATGGAATTAAGTAAACAAGAATGGCTCAAACAGCTAAGCAATAGAAACTTTATGGTAATAAAGTAAAGTGCATGGCATGAGGTGCCACTTACATTAATCCTTGAATGGGGGAATGCAGGAGTTTGAAAACAGTCATGGTTGCTTATTGTGTACTGCAGCAATAAAGATTAGTATTTTATATTAGACTTGTACCTAGAGGCCCTCATGAGCTAGGCATTATGTATACACATATTAAGTGACAGACCCTGGCCGGAAGAGTTTATAGTGTAAATAGACAAAGACTGAGAGGGGAAAAGGAGTCAAAGAAGTAAAATATAATTTGCTTTCGGTACGGCTACACTGTGTTTTATTTTTCGGAAGAGGTATGCAAATAGCGCTCGCATTTGCATACCTTCCTCCATTTTTTTTCCCCGGAAGAGGCTTTTCCCTGATTTAGTCCCATCTACACGGGGCCAAATGTCAGAAACCCCCCCTCTTTTGAAAGCCCCCCTCTTCCTCATAAAATGAGGTTTACAGGAGCTTCCGAAAGAGGGGTTTTTTTCCAACATTTGGCCCCGTATAAACGGGGCCAAATGGTGGAAAAGCCTCTTCTGGGAAAAAAACAGAATGAGAGTGCTATTTGCATAACTCTTCTGAAAAATAAAACACAGTGTAGCCATACCCTTTTAAAGACAACCATTCGCTGAGGTGGAATCAAACCCAAATGTCCTGGCTCACAGACAGGTGACCTACCCACTGGACCATACTACATTATAAAGGATGCTAGGGAGGTGTCATTAGTCACTTGCGACTTGCAGCACACAACAGAAGCCACACAAAGCACTCAGAACCGACAATAACGGCAAGAATGTTGGAATCTCTACAGACACAAAAAGTACTCTGCCTCTTACTGGCCAGGCTGTGGAAGCAACACAGGAGGAGTGTGTTGTCTAGTCTTCCAAAATTAGGGCTCACAGTCAACATCCGTAGGTTTTATTCCAAGCCCTGCCACTCATTTGTTATGTGACTTTTGGCACGTCACTTAATATTTAAGCAGCTCAGTTTCTTCATCTGTTAACTGGATATTACAATGCCTTCATAGCTCACAAGAAATAATGCTATAAAATGCTTTGAGAGCTATTGATGATAGATGCTACTGAAGTGGAAAGAAAAAAACAGTTCTAATTTTTTGCTGAGGCTTGTTTTCACTTATCCCTAGACTGACACTCCAGAGATTGATCTCTTGGACTTTGATTTATCAGTCTAGTAGGATCTGCTAAATCAACCGTTGATGGTGCCCCATCAACCCTGTTACTCCACTGGGTCATGAGGGGTTAGGGAAGTCAATGGGAGGATTTCTCTCATTGACCTCCTGCAGTGAGGATGATGCAGAAATTCTACCTAAGGTACGTCGACTCTAATTATGCTCTTCTCATAGCTCAAGTTGCGTATCTGAGGTCGACTTTCTCCCATAGTGTAGATCTGGCCTATGTAGCACTAAAGAAAGGAAATACAGGACAGAGTTTAAGGCTGATGATAGATTGGGAGGGAGGGAGAAACTCCTATACGTCTCCTTAGACATGGTAACATTTTCCTCGCAATAGAAGATCCGTCTTACATCAGATACTTAGCGCTGTTGTTCCCCATTTGGCTCTTTCAACATGTGGCCACACATGCACTGATGCGGCCACCTAGCAAGCTTGTTGTCAGATCTATACGGATGTACATAATTCAAGCTGGCATAGAAACGGATGGGGTTTTGCATCGGGCATGGTTATTTATTTATTTATTGCAAAGCGCAAGGATGTCATTTGCTGTCACACGTGCCCTTGTGAAATCCTGGCAAGAAATCACTTTGATGTTCAGTGTCAAACAGCTTTCTGTAATGGCTCCAGATAAGGTTTGTGTATATTCCATGCTGGAGGAGTTATGGACATGCCCCGGTGGGGGTTGAAGGGGGGGGCAATAACAAAGAACAACAAAGAACTCTCTGTGATCAAGTTGTGCACAACATTTGAAGCAAATTTGTGTGCTGCTTCAGTGCGTCTGCAGCTATCTCAACATGCGATGTGCTCCCATGAAGCTCCTGGTAGGTTTCTTCCTGAAATGGATATTCCAACTCACACATTCTGAAAATGCCTGCAGGAGATGAGAAAGGCATATGCTTTTAATGGGGCTTCAGGGATAAAACAGTCCAGTTTGCAAAGGTAGCCAACTGTTAAGGGTTTTTTTCTCTCGTTAAGAAACAGGGGATCTTAGGTAACCTGATCAGAGAGCAAGCTACTTGGATCAAGAATGACTATTTTATTCTGTGTGTCAAGCACTGTACAATCAAGGGATATGAGGTCGCATACGACACAAAACCCAGCTTGGCGCAAGGGGGATGATTTCTTGAGACACTGAAAGAGGGTGAAAGGTGCAAAGAGCACCGAGAGGGGCTTGTGGGACTGTATGTGGTATAGTAGTGATTTTGCAATGTTTGCGATCCAGGGCAGGGGCAGGTCCTTTTATTTATCTTGTACAGTGCCTGCCAATCCTCACTGGAGTGGTTGGGCTCTGCGATAACAATTAATACAGGTTGGACCTCCCTGGTCCAGCAACCTTGGGACCTGGCTGGTCCTGAAGGAGAGAATTTGCTGGACTAGGGGAGGTCCCCTGCCACCAACACCCAAGGGTCCCCCGGGAGACTTTAATGGTTGTACCGCCATCAGGGGGAGATGACCTCAGACCATGGGGCAGGGATGAGGAAGCAAGGCCGGTGGTCCTCTTAGGCGCCGACCTAATGCCCCGGCAGCAAGAACAACTACAAGGGGCCCTCCAATGACACCAGAAGACTCTGACGATCTGGCCCAGATGCACGAACCAAGGAGTACACCGGATAATCACAGAAGACAGTAAGATCATGCGGGAGCCCCTATGGCCACTGCCGCGGAAAATGTGGGACACCGTAGAGAAGAAGATCCAGTTGATGCGACAGTGGGGGGTAATAGTAGAATTGAATAGTGAATGGTGGAGCCCGATCATCCTGGTACCGAAGGTGGATGGGTCAACCCGATTTTGCATCGACTTCCGAAAGGTCAACTCAATATCACGCTTTGACGTGTACCCGATGCCAAGGGTGGATGAGCTTCTGGAGCGGCTAGGACAGGCTGTCTACATATCCACTCTAGACCTCTCAAAGGGATACTGGCAGATACCATTAGATCCTGAGGCCAGGGAGAAGACCGCCTTCTCGACTCCATTCGGGCTGTTCCACTTTATGACCATGCCCTTTGGTCTCCATGGGACCGCCGCCACCTTCCAGCGGATAATGGATCGGCTACTGACGCCCCACCACGGATACTCGACGGCATATATCGACGACATTATCATTTACAGCCAGACGTGGGAAGACCACTTAATACATGTGGAAAAGGTACTCACTGCGCTGGGCAAGGCGGGCCTCACGGCCAACCCCAAAAAGAGCCATTTTGCACAGAGAGAGGCTTCCTACTTAGGGTATACGGTCGGCAGGGGGAAACTGAGGCCGATTTATAGTAAAGTACAGGCGCTATGGGATTACCCGACTCCAACCACAAAAAGGCAAGTACGGCAGTTCCTAGGACTCGCAGGCTATTACAGGAGATTCGTGCCACGGTTCGCCGCACTGGCGGCACCCCTAACCGAACTGGTAAAAAACACCGAACCCACGAAGGTGAAGTGGAACCCGCTGGCCGAACAAGCCTTCCGGGCATTGAAAGAAAAACTATCAGCAGCCCCAGTACTGACACAGCCTAATTTTGATAGGCCTTTCTTCCTGTACACAGATGCCTCCGAGGTGGGACTAGATGCGGTACTGGCACAAGAACATCAGGGAGAAGAACACCCCATCCTGTACCTCAGCCGGAAGTTCCTACCCCAAGAGCGAAGCTATGCCATCATAGAGAAAGAAGGTCTAGCGGTGAAGTGGGCAATAGACGCGTTGAGGTATTACTTATGGGGTAATAAATTCAAACTGATAACTGATCATGCCCCCTTAGTGTGGTTGAACTCGATGAAAGATACAAACGCTCGCATTATGCGGTGGTATCTTACACTACAACCATATTGTTTTGAAGTGGTGCACAGGCCGGGGGCCTCCCATCAGAACGCGGATTTCTTCTCACGAATAGGGGAGCAAGAGCCAGCCCCGAAGAAGCTGCTCCAAAGGGGGGAGGTATGTGATGGACCCAGCAGGGTCCGCACTGAACTGGAGGGAGAGATTCCGCCCCCCTCACCCCGGCTTGGGAGGTGCAGGGCGCGAGCGTGAGCGACAGGGGTAGCCTCGGCCGGGCTGAGACCCAGCGCGGAGGAATGCGCACGGCCGCGCGGCGAGGCGGGTGGGGCCAGATGCGGCTGTGACGGGCGAGTCAGTTGCCCAGGAAACGTTCCAGCTGTCCCGGGCCGGGCGGAGCGGAAGGCAGAGCTCCAGGCCCCGGCCGCCGCATGACGGTGCGTGCGGACACCGGGGGGGAGGGGATGACCCACGTAGCGTCTCTGCCCGGGCCATTTGAAAAGCAGCCGAGCGAGATGGCAAGAGGTGGCTCAGAGAGGAGCCGCCGAACCCCGCATGGGAGGACAAATATCCCGCCCCGCTGGAGAGAAAGAAGAGCGGTGTCGGAGCCCCCAGGACACTGGCTGGTCGGGGCCGACAGCTCGGGCACGGTAAGTGTACCGGGCGGAGACCCAGTCGGGCCGGCAGAAGGCGGGGAGTGGAAGGAGCCCGGGGCAGAGCGCTTTTAGCGCCCGTGGGCAGGCGAGTTTCGGGGATCATCCCCGCCTGTTGTGGAGGGAGTGCGCTAGGCGTCCCCCACTTAGGGCCCTGGGCTGGGACCCGGTGGAGAGGGTGGGCCCGGGTCCCCCATGCCCCCTTTTCCCGCAGCATTGACCCACTCAACATACCCAGTAGGCCACGACCGCTAGGAACCGGGTAATCGGAAACGCAAAGGCCCGAAGGCCCCAACCCGAGGGGGACCCCTCCCGGGGACCGGCCCCCGGGACCCTTACCCGACAGGACCCCAGGACTCTTAACGAGGGCAGTGCAGGGAGTCCGCCGAACCCCGGCGCCGGCGTGGCAACGGGTGATCGCACTCCCTCACCCTTCCCCAGGGACCAGACCCCGGGGTCAAACACGGGGGACACAGATGGTGGGTCTGCTGAGCCCCCCCCCACCTCTGGGAGGGGGCGCTCGCACCCAGTAAATCCGTCACACCTCTGCTTGCTGCCAGCTAGCTACTATACCACAGGCACCCTGCCTCCCCCCCGCACTAGTCCCTAGCTCCCCAGCTGGCTGGGGTGCCACGGAGCTCTGGCCCTGGTCCCATTTGCTGGGGGCTGCTGTGGGGCTCGGGCTCGGGCTACGATCCTGCTTGCCAGCTGACCCTCCTGCCATTAGGCTCCCAGGCTCTCTGGTCCAGGAGCATCATGCTGGACCATGGACCTTGCTGGACCAGAGAGTGCTGGGTTGTGGAGGTACAACTTGTACACTGGACTGTGCTGCGGTGAAAAAGCTGAGAGGACCAGCGGCCAGCTGCACAGCCATGTAACTCGTCATAGAAACACAGGACACTACAACTGGAAGGTCCTGAGAGGTCAGCAAGTCCAGTCCCCTGCCCTCAGGGGAGGACCAAGTGCCAGCAGGGGTTGGCCCCCCTTGCACTCCCTCCAGGGGCAGGAGCTGTGGGGAATCGGAGCACAGTGGAGCGAATGCGCCCACTGAGTGCACCCATGGCTCCTGCCACTGTGGGGAGTGCAAGGGGCTGGGGGAACCACTACTCCTGCACCGCGCCAGGTCCCGCCCGGCATCTCCAAAACGGCATCCTTGGGGGATGGGGTGTCACTGGGGGAGGGGGCGGGACGGTGGCAGGAAGTGGTGGGGCTTGGGAAATGGGAACGGAGACTCTTGGGCCAGATTACACCACTGTTTGCTGTTTAGCAGGGGCTCTTGAAGAGACAGAGAGAGAGAGACAGATGCACAGACAGACAGGCTGATGCACAGATGTGCGGGCACACCAACTCTCTCCAAAACATAGCAGAGTTGTGGCTTTTCAGTCGACAGCTGACTAGTGCTTCTGCCGGTCTCCATAGAGAGTATTTTAACCTTCATGTGCCACATCATGCTGTGTGGGATGAGTAGGGTCAAGTAGGGTCAATTTTTTCTTTTAAGACCTCTGAGAAACACCCCAGTAGTGCTGCTCATTCAGAAGGTTGCTTTGCTCAGCCGGACCCCAGCAAGGAGGCAGGAGGCACTGTTGTGTCCTTTGAAGGGAGTCTACCTCCAAGCTTGTGAGGACTTTTGGTCATTACAGATTCCATAGCACAGTGTTTCTCAAACTGTGCTCCGCAGACATCTCCAGAGGCTCCGCGAGGTTGACCAACTGGAAACATCGATTGATACAACACATACAATCAGTGGACCGCTGGGGCTCCACATAACTTTTTACGCATGTAAAGGGCTCTGGAACCCAAAAAGTTTGAGAACCGCTGCCATAGCACTTCCTGCGGACGCTTAAATCTGGTATCCTGGCCAAATTCAAACTAATTCCGTGACATCCCTAAAGTTCCTCCTGAAGTTTTAATTGGGGAGTGAATTATTTCAGCCCAATAGCAACGCTGTCTTTCTCCTCACTCGACTGTGTTCCCTCTGGTGGCTAGAAGGAACCCTCTGTGACTCTGTTGTGCTTTGGGCTCAAATGTCTAGTACAGAGTAAACATAAGATTGTTCTTCTCAGCCTCAGTCAGCTCCCCTGGGGGATGTATCATTTCCTTTCAGATTCTATTCCATCTCACCCTCCCCTTCAAAGTAAATGGTTAAAAGCTGTTACTATTTATAATCTGAATTCACATTTAATCACTGTCAGGCTGTCCAGTTTGACACAGGCTCCCTTGGGAAACCAAGAGCGGAGAATGAGTTCTCCTCCTGTCGCTAAATGTGCTCTCCCCAGGTCAGCGTTGAGGCAGAATGGGAAAGCTGCTCGCGTTGGAAATAATTCTGGGCATAAATAGAGAGTGTCATCTGTGGAGAGGACATTCTAGTATATTTCCATCTGCACAAAAATGTATTTAAAAGGAAAAAAATGCAAATGAGCACGTCTTAAAGCCAAATATTTTGAGGGTGTTTTTAAACTTTCTGCAAGTTCAGGGTCTACACTACCAGCTTCCCCATGTGGAGCCGCTACTCAACACCACATTCAGCATGAAGAATGCTCCTGGAGCAATTTAGGCATAAGTGACTACCATTCACTCCTGCAGGGGGAACTCCTATTTCTGAATTCTCAGGATCTTGGTAGCTAACTAAGAACAAAGAAGGAGGGGAAAATGGCTTTGAAGTTAAAATACTTGACTTTTTTTCCTCAGGGTTGATCATTGTCTACACCGGCTATGAAGGCCTGAGTGTTTGTCTCAGATACACAGAAGTCTTTTCATCCTGATCATTTCAGTTCTGATGCGAGGGGGAATCTGAAAGCTAATGTAATCGCTGCATCTTAGGCCTTTCCCATTAGGCAAACAAAAGCAGGTGACCATGAAGGGTCGTATTTCTGTTCCGTTCTCACCAAGCCACTTATGGATGAAATGTAAAGCAGTCACCTGTGGACAGTAGCTGTTTTGGCTGCAGCACCACCCATTAGAGCAAGTAATTTCCCCACTTCTGTGTTACACTTGGTTACACTGTCTTGTCAGTTCTCATCTGGAAACAGGGGCATCACAAGAATTACTATACTCACCCCGAATTTCAGGCATCACTTGGGTGTCCTAAGGATGCCTGTGTCCTTCAGGAAACCACGTGCCCAAACTTGGGCTCACTCGTAAAACATTAAGAGCTGTATGCCCTAGCCACTGTGCCTCAACCGCTTTGTGGACTATGCCCGTACATCTGCTCCCACTAAAACTGGTGGTAAAACTCCCTTGGGCTGCAAAGCCCATGACTGCAGATAGATGATCCCTTTCCCCTCTTGGTTTAATTCCTTTCCCCCCCCACACACACCGAACGCGAGCAGAACATGTCTCTGTGAACTCTGCACCTTTCATTAACATTCTTATTGAACATAAACTGTCTGACACTTGCTTCCCCTCTCCACCCCCCACCACAGCACATTTTTGTAACAGGAGGAGGGGGCAGTCTGTTATCTCTGACTGCTCATTATGGGACTTGTGGATGCTGGGTGCTGCTGTACTCTGTGAGTTGAGTGACATTGAATCTAGTATAGGTCACCTGTACAGAGAGAATGAATCATTCCCTCTGCCCTTTCTAGCTCATTATGGTAAGATGACTATTAATTTTTTTTTTCATTTTTGTGCTCTTCCACAGAGCTTACATCTCACAGACATTAGCAGCACTAATGAACTGCTTGCTCTGGTGCCTCTTGCTCTCCTCGGCTGTTTTGTCACCAGCTCTGTTCTGTCCCTTAAAGCCCTGTTGCCAGTGAGGCTGTGGACAGAGCATTAGAAGGAGCTCAAATCTTGAAAGCCGTGGTTGTGACAGAATTTTTTTTCCAGCACTCCGCCATCTCCAGGCTTTCACGCGGTTCCATTACATCAAAGAGATTGGAGCTTGTCAGGCACTCAGCATGAGGGCTCTGATTGGGGAAAAACTGCAGCAGTTTTATTATTAATTATTGTCAGTGGTACAAAAGAGGCAACGTTACCCCGAATAAACCAGTCTCCTGATTCCTGCGAATAAGCAATACGGTCCTTCGCATTCAGGAAGAGACGGCAGCTTTTAAAGGACGGAGGGTTTGAGAAGCAGTGTAAACAAAACACGCAACAAAACCCGGTTTGTGATACTGGAGCACTGTTCATGTAGGCAACAAGAGAGCCAGCAAAATCCCAAGTACTTTAGATTAGTTTCCTTCCATCAAAAGAATAAGAGAAGAAAAGCTGCTTTTTCTTGTTTTTATTTCCCAGTGGGCAACTTCATTCTAGTCTAAAAATGACCAAGATTCTCTTTTTTTCATACAAAAACACTAAAATGTTATAAGTAACAACAGCAGTGAAATATATGTTCTGAAGACCAAGTTAGAATTTTCATCAGCTCACTATATATATGGGGACAGATGGGGAAGGGAGCACATGGAGATATAGATTAGTTCAATCCAGTGTGATCTATGGGGTTGTGCATGAGTAGGAACAAAAACAGGACTTCCAGATTTGGTCCGTGCTATTTTCCTATGTTGCAATATTAGGAGGCAATTCAAAGCCTCCAAGAAGCGATGAGACTTTTGAGGGAAATACGTTGGTTTTGGATCAGGCCCTTACAGATTACGTTAAGCTCCTGAATCATGGATGCCGTTTGGGACTGATGATTACAGTTAAAGAAAGGCTTGTGGTCCCACAAAATCTGGACTCAATAAAACTGAAATTCCCAGGACCGCATTCCTTGGCATTAGGCTTCCAATTTAACAAAAAGCCCCAATTAAGCCACAAACCTGAATTGAAAATAAACCCCATGCGAAGTGAATAAACTTCTTTTGTGAATAAACCTGCTATTTGTCCCACTTTTGTAATCTCTTGTGTGTACAAATCCCCATTGTACCGATACCGTTATTTAAAAAGGAAGCAGTGTGAAAGACGTTCGCTGACAGATTCACCAATATATTCATTTAACGAGGCTCACATGGATTTTACTCTTACGAGGTACTAGAATATTTACCCAGCTTTGCTTGGGTCCTTAAGGTGGGGCTCAGGGCAGGGACTGAGGGTGCAGGATTCAGGGTTAGGGGGTGAGGAGGGGCTCCGCCCCCTGCGCTCCATAGACAGAGTGAGGAATGCAGCAATCTGTGCACTTTCCTTTCTCTCTCTCATGAAGGGGAACAGCCAGAAATGTCTGTGTATGAATCTGGAGGAGGAGAGCTTCTGCCCCTTGCCCCAGCCTCCCAAAAGGGCCCATGGGGGGTGGGATGCTCTGGGATGCTGCAGCCCTGGACAGGGTGCAGGGCAACCTCATCCAGCCCCTTTCTTCTCCCTGGTGATTCTGTCTCTTTTCCATATGGTTTTGTGAGAAGCAATCCCATTCCAGGCACAACCAAACCCTTATGCTCCATAAGAGGAAGCTGAATACCAAATTTGGTGATCATAGTTCTTACTGTTTAGGAGGAGTTCTTGGACAGACAGACAGATGCACAGACAGACAGGCTCACACGCAGACAGACTCTCTCAAATAAATAGAAGCTTCAGGGGGTAGCCCAGTTAGTCTGTGCAGGATAAACTTAAAAAACAACAAATGGTCTGGTAGCACTTTATAGACTTACAAAACATGTAGATGGGATCATGAGCTTTCGTGGGCACGGCCCACTTCTTCCGATGATTGGAGTTTTGAGTTTAGGATGTCCAGACCCAAAAATAAATAGGGGAGAAGAGAGAGAGGGGAAGGGAAAAAATGGAAACAAGAAGCAGAGGGTATGTGAATATCAAAGGGAAAACCAAACAGGCAAAACTGGTAATCTATAAGTACCTAAAAATTGTATAGTTAAAAGAAGCAGATAAGAATCATAGGTAGCAATTAGAGAGGAAGGGAACTAACACAAGGATCTACACAGACAAATAGTAGATGGTTTATTAACAGTTATGGTGCAAGCTTCTTATAAAGTTAAAAAAAAGAGAACTGAATAAAAATCTTCTTCCCCAAAAAAGCTGGTGATGCTGTACCGGCAGAGCATTTGACCCTATGCTGGGAACCAAAGACACTATAATTCCTATGCAGAAACTGGAATATCTCACTGGGGGGTGTTTTCTCTTGGAATTAATTACAATATATTGCAAGATGTAATAATGCCCTGATTCAGGAAAGCACTGTTCATCCATCCATCCATCCCTGTTCCAGAAAAAAATGTAAGCACATGCTTTTATACTTTCCTTAAGCATCTCTGAGAGCTCAAAACATAATCTCCTTTTTTTATATAGTTCCAGAAACTGAACCACAGAGAAGTGAATTGACTTGCCCAAAGCTATACAGTGAGAGTCAATGGCACAGGCTGTGCAAGGAATAGACACAAGGGATGACATCCTAGCTCTATTGAAGACAATTGAAAAACTCCCACTGACTTCAACAAGGCCAAGATTTCACCTTAGCCTTATATGCTCCAACCAGTAGGCAACATTCTCTTCCTAAATATGCTTGCAGGGCCTGGTGTTCTAAGTTTCTGAGCACCCTAAAACCGTATTGCCATATGATCTGCACCAAGTCAATGGGAGTAGAATGCAGGGGGAAATCCCTCAGCGCCTTGTATGATTGGGCCACAAAGTGTGTTGTTTCAGAGACAGTTTTGTTGTACCATTCAACCCTTAGATCTGCAGATTCTCCCCTTCACAGCCTAAGAAGAAGTGAATTTTACGTGCTATCCCTCCCCTCAACCCTCTTTTTATTTTGCAGTTAATTTCTGAGGATGGGTCTGTTGGTTTTTACTGCACTCCTAATGATCAGAACGAGTTGGCAGATTAACCTCATTTAGCTTTCCCCTCCGAAGCGAGGCAGGAAAAGGGACAACAACAAAAAGTTTCTTGTAAAATGTATCTGAGCCTCGGGTTGGGCTGGTACAGTGAGAGACTGAATCAGAGGACAATAAGTCTAAAGAAATTAAAAGGCAATGAATGAAAAAGCACAAAAAGTTCAGGAGCCCTCTGCCACCTGCTATGAGTTTTACCCTTTATTTATTGCCAACCGCCCATCTGTCAGCTTCCCAGCAATTTTGAAAAGGGTAGTACACCTGTCATCATGTCTGCAAGGTAGAGACAGAGCAGATGTTGGAATTTGCACCAAATGAAGGAAAAATTTATCATGTCTAGCTGGAAACTGCTAACAAAGGAGAAAATGGTGGCCTTTCATCTGATGCTCCCTTTCTGCTTTCTGGAATCCTTATCCCCACTCAGCTTCACAGATGGAAAGATGGGATATGGTGAGGTGATATAATGTTACTAGTATTCGATCAAAACAGAATAATGTGTTTAATATCTATGCAGCGTCGGGAAAGTGAAAGATTCACGCACTCTTCGGGTCTGAGGGAAGAAGCAGCACTAAAGCCAGCGCCTTGCTATGATGCAATATAAATTCACACACACAGAATATATTCAGAAGAAGCTATGATACAAATCAACAAATGGCACTGAATCCCAAATCAAAGGGAGAACCTCCGGATGTGCTATTAAATAACTGCTATCATACATTCTAATATAGATTATTTATGATGAATAAAATACTGGCAGTAGGCAGAGGATATATCTAGGTGTAACAGGATGAAATTAAATAAAAGGAAACTGAGGCTGACTATCAAGGAAGGCTTTTTGATAGTGAAATCTATTAGGGTGCAGCACAGTCTCCCAAAACAGTAGGGTTCCCATCAATTAGTTCATTTAGAACCAGACTGGGCAAAGCTCGAACAAATAGACTATGGCAAACAATCCTGCATGGCCGGTGGGGAATAGATAGTAACCGCCCTTTCCATTGTTTAATTCCAAAGCACTTTCCAGACACTAACCACCTCATCTTCATTACCAAGGGTAACTATTATTATCCCCACTTTATTGATGGTGAAACTGAGGTACAGAGAGGTCAGTGACTCAGCCAAAGATACATGGGGAGTTAAAGCCAGATACAAGATTAGAACTCTGGTCCTGATGCCTCAAGGCTTCTACTCAGACTATTAGGTCACATTTCTTCCTGATGGGCTCCTTCCACCATTGAATTTCCATTCTAGTTATACAGTGCAAAGGTCGTGACATAAACTGTAAGCAGCCAGTAGTATGTCTGGCACTCCAGGCTCTGACACTTCACACCCACATGCACACAAGTGCATACACATACACATACACACACACACATACACACACACACTTGCCATTTCTACTCCCAATGCCATTTGAGCAAAAGGCAGAGTGGCAGATGCAACTTTGCATTTACATTGGCTACTGGAATCAATAGTGTTCCAAAAATAATGTCGCTGGAATCAAATGCAGCCCATGGATCATAGTCTCTTGCAGTTAGAAAAATGCCATGGGAAGCTGAGGCATTTAGTGTTTGTTTCAAAGTGGGGGTTATTGATCCGATGACAGCATTCTGTTGGCCTGGCATGATGTCTATTACACTAAATGACTGATGTAACTTTAGAGAGACAAGTTGGGTGAAGTAATACCTTTTATTGGACCAACTTCTGGTGGTGAAAGAAACAAGCTTTTGAGCTTACACAGAACTCTTCTTCAGGTCTGGATTTAATCATTTTGTCTGGTGGCTTCAGGGGCAAGGGGAGAGACAGATGCAATTCTACTATTCTGTATGTTTTGCAGACTTCTGGCTGACTTTGAGAATAGACTGAAGATTATTTGCAATAATAATAAGATATCTCTCTCTCTCTCTTACCTCTCCACCTTTATATCTAAAACTATACCTACACACACATATACTTGCACAGGTATACAGACACAGAGAGAGAAATTAAAATACACTGAACTATTACGATTAAAGTGTTTTCTATCAGGCTAATGTTTCATTTATATTATATTATTTTAAAGGGGACATTTTTATTTGTTTCTAAACAAATCATATTTATTTCAATGTGGACATAGCAATAATTAAGGATCCAGTGTTCATTATTCTGATTGGCTGCACAGATTACATTTTTACAATATGAACTTTTGCACTTGCTAAGGAAAGATTTTTTAAAAAAATCAATTAGTTGTTTTCAGGGCATTCTCTGATCTGTCATATCATTAGGACCAGTGCCAGTGAAAAGTCAATAATATCTAGGCTCCTAAGTCACTTAAGTGCATTTGAAAATTTTACCCTCAGTCCCATTTCTAAAAAACGACTTAGACATTTGGGAACCTGAATCTCATTGATTTTTAATTAAACGTAGGCTCTTAAGTAATTGTTACTGTTATTGCCTAGGGAGAGGCCATTGGATATTGGCTCCTTCATCACTTAAACAATTTTGAGTATTTCACCCCTAATACATCTTCCCGTGATCACAATATGAATAAACCCATGAAAGTTTGTGGGAATAGCTATGATTAAGACAAAAAGGATTTAGTCCATGGCATTGTATTCGTACAGATTTAATAACTGTCATGCCCTCCATTTAATGGTGCGAAGTCTTTGCTCTATTACATAAATGTTACAGAGATATAACATTGCTGATTTCATCTGAGTCCCCCTTGCTACCCACCAGTGTGAGCTGGAGAGGGATCCAGGCAATTTGTTTATTTCTTCATCCATCCACAATGTTCAGACAATAAAGGAGAGCAGAACAATGGAACATGCACGGTAATTAGCAGTGTTATTTGTTTATCACAATTCTCCCAGTGTAAAACAGTATGAACTCCTACCCCTCTGATAAATCCTATCACTGGTGACAGTGAAACAATATGTGTGGTACAGGCAATGCACTCTGTTGATATGAGAATTAAATTTGCACCACTGGTTATAATGTTTCCCAATTATCAGAGAGTTATGTGTTCTACCTTTAACACCTTAGCACATATCTTTCCCCCACCAGACCTAACCAGGTGACACAAAGCAGAACTATGCTCTGAAATGGCCCTCACCTCTCTTTGCCAGAAGCTGGGAATGGGCGACAGTGGAGGGATCACTTGATGAGTATCTGTGCTGTTCATTTCTTCTGGGGCACCTGGCACTGGCCACTGTCACAGACAGATACTGGGCCAGGTGGACCTTTAATCTGACCCAGTATGGCCGTTCTTATGTTCACAGACTTTTTAGATGTGTGAAAAGTCTCCTCACACTTTTTTTTTAAGCAGAGATGCATGCAGTAAGGGATCTTGAGATACTGAGAATTATGGATCATAGAATAGAATTCTAGAACTGGAAGGGACCTCAAGAGATCATCAAGTCCAGTCCCGTGCCCTCATGGATGAAGTGCTGGTCCTATTGAAGTCAAAGGCAAAATTCCTATTGACTTGCATAGGGTCAGGATTTCACTCATAGGCTATGTAGCAGATCTTTCGAAAGTGAAAGTATGTAGTCTGGATGCAGTTTTTTTGGGAAAAAAAACTTTAAAAAAAAAACGTTCTTCCTTAAAAAGTGAGGTTTATGTGGGGGTTTTTTTAAAAAGGGATTTTTTCCTGAAAAAAACGCGTCCAGACTACTTTCATGTTTGAAAGATCCGCTTTCAAAAGTGAGATTGGAAATTTGCATATCCTCTTTCAAAAATAGAGCGTAGTTTAGATGTACCCTTATATATTGTCTAACTGCTCCACAATCCCCACCCCCAGAACTAAAAGCTGTACCCTCTATTCCACACATCCCACACATTCTTTCTGATATACAAACCACCAATTGTTTCATGTCCGAGCCCCACAATCCCCTATATTCACAAAGGATTGTGAGATACATTGGGTGAGGATATGATGTTTATGCCCATGTTGTTGTCTGTGCACTAAAAAAAAATACCAAGCCTACTCTGTTGAGCATGGAGAAATAGTGAATACACCTGTAACAGTCAGGGTTGGTTTGGGGAAAAAATGTAATTAGAAAATGGGAAAGTCTGTTCTGTTAGAAAGGTATAAATTGTTAACGGCAAGAATAATTAACCAGTGGAACATTTTGCCAAGGGACATGGTGGATTTACCAACGGCCAAGATGATGATTTTTTCTAAAAGATCTGCTTTAGGAATTATTGTGGGGAACTTCTATGCCCTGAATTATGCAGAAAGTCAGATGAGATGCCCACAATGGTCCCTTCAGGCCTAGAATCTAGAAGATTCACTATGAGGTGAGAGATGGGGGGTCTGAGTCTGAGGTGAGAGGCCTGCCCAAAACAGTAGGGGTAGGCTCATCACTTATGGAGATTGCTTTTTCCAAACAGGTGACACTTGCCGGTAAACATACCTGATGGAATGTTGGGTGCTGTGAGGGCCTCACCCTCTCTCGAGAGTCCCCTTTTGGCTGAGGGCATGTCCAGAAGCTCCCACTCCGGTGACTGGCTATGGGTGTGGAGGGTATCCCACATGCCCTTTCTTCTGGGCTGCCTAGGACCAGGCTTCTTTCCTGCCCCTTTGAGTAGCTACTGGGGGGGTTAGGATGGGACCCAGGCCCACCCACTCCTATGGGTCCCAGCCCAGGGACCCTGTCAATAGAAGTTGCCCACTAAGATTCTTATACTGTCCACTGGTACTTGCTCTCTGGGCCACTTCTCCAAGAATCCCTTCTGTCCTTGCTCTCACTCAGAGCTTGAATTAGCTGTTATTCCTCCTGGAATGAGGTTTAACAGCTAATTCAAATTAAGGGCTTTACTTCGAACTCCTGTTTCACTGCCGTGTGTAGACGTGGGCAGTTATTCCGGGCTAGTCAATTTCCAAACTGGCGACCGCCCGGGAACATGCTAATGAAGCGCGGGATATTTAAATCCCATGTTTCATTTGCAATTTCGGTAGCCCTCATTAGCCTTCCTAGTTCAAACTAGGGGGCTAGTGTAGACATACCCAAAGTCCTTAGAGGGTTGCCCTGTCCAGGGTTCTGCAATTCACCCTAGCTCACCATGGCTGCTCTTCAGCCACCAGACCTGGGCTTCAGCCAGGTCTGCAATCCAGCTACACTCTGAGCTGTCCAAGGTACTGCTGCTTTCTCACTCAGTCAGTCCGTGGGTCTGCCTGGCTTGAGCACCAGAGAGGAACGGCAAGGTTCTGGCCCACCAGCTTCTTTATAACAGCTTGTTGGGCCCTGATTGGCTGCAGAGGAAGCAGTCACCCTAGCTTGTCTGGAGGACCTCTCCCCTCTGCTCTTTTCCCTGCCGTGGGATGTGGCAAGACCACAAGCCTCCTGCAGGGGGCGTCAGGCCTAGTACTCCCCATCACAGACCTGTAAGAAGAAAGCCTTTGTTTACTGTTTAAAATGACGTCTAGTGCTGCTGACTTGCACCATGAGAAAGCAGGTCAGAAGTGATGGATAGTTTTAAAAAAAATCCACCACCACCAAATAAAGAGTAACACTCTAGCTTGCCGCTTGATCGGTGATATTTAGAAGATGCTGTTGCAACATGAAAATCAATTAACTCTAGAAGAAATCATGTTTTTCCTCATCTTCCATGTTTCCTGGCATCCTGGTATGCTTAACATCTGTGTGTCCTCAAGATGCTTGATGCATTTCATTCATCATACGTGACATTTGCATAATGCAAACATCATTCTTTATGCAGATGCAGCCGTGAATATTCTGCAGATTATGATTGCTATTTAAATCTTCCATAAATAAACCCCACAAGGGATTTGCCCACTTTGGGATGTGTGAAAATGCAAGACCCAGACTATCTTGTGGCTTGCATTGGCACAGTATAAATTCCCCTCACATCACAAGTAAATACAGTGCCTTTCATTTTATTTTCTTTCTAAAGTCATTAAAATTCTATTAGCTATTTGTGAATATTATTTCATGCCATCTGCATTTATTCCTAAAGTTGTGATAACGACAGCTGCAATAATTTGTATGCGTTTTCTGTGTGCAGTTAGTTATTGAGTAAAGGAACCTTTCTCTTGTGTTGCCATAGAAAATGTCACCAAATTCAGAGATGATTTGTTTGTAAATCTCTAGCCGTGAAGCATTATTTTATTTATTAGGTCAACAGAAGGGAAAATAGACACTAAGAAAAGTGAAAATGTTTGGTCTGAAGTGACAACCAGCTGCACTGCTCCCTTCTATTTATTTATTTATTTGCCTTTGACCGTAGCTTTGGGTTAACGTTAATAAAAGTGGACCATATAAGAATAAACTTCCAGTAAAGGTCTGATGCATTTTGCTTAATGGCAGAGTGAAACAATGTAGAAAATGACTTATCTTATTATGATGGAGTTTCTGGAAAGAATCTTAAGCCACTAAGTACAAGTTGACCTCTTTAGTCTAGAACTCTCTGGTCTGGAAACATCAAGCATCCAGCATGATTTTAGTTACCTGGATGTACACTGTTCATGGGTGTGGTCAAGTTTCCAACGGTCCCATAAAGTTTGTTTACAGCACCAGTCTTTGCTATCAGTGTTCTGTGCTATTGTTAAGCTCTAATTTACCCCTAAATGTCTAGACTGCAGGCTTCTTTCGGAAGAAACTTTTCCGGAAGAGATCTTCCAAAAAAAAACTTCTTCCGAAAGAGAGTGTCCACACTGCCAAAGTGCATCAAAAAAGTGATCTGCTTTTTTGAAAGATAGCGTCTACACTGAATGGACACTATCTCACATTTAAGCTGCGATTACTAAGGATGGAGTGGCCACCATGGCACCTGTGCTTTTTCCTGGAGGCTTCTTCTTTTGAAAAAACTCCCTCTTCCGTGTCCACACACACATTTTTCCAAAAGAGCACTTTTGGAAAAGGCATTCTTCCTCATAGAATGAGGTTTATCAGTGTTGGAAAATCCCCAGCATTCTTTTGATTTGCTTTCAAAAGAACGCAATAGCAGTGTGGACATAAGTGAAGGTTTTTTTCAGAAAAACAACCGCTTTTTCAGAAAAGCAACTGTTTTTCAGAAAAAACCTGCAGTCTAGATGCACCCTAAATGTCCTCTAACAGCCCAGTAAACAGTTGGAATGTTGGTATTGCTGCTAGACAATATTGATCTCCTTTGGTCTGGCAAATTCTCTGGTTCAGAACCGGTCAGGTCCCGAGGGTGCTGGATTAGAGAGGTTCCACCTATATAATGGGACGATCATCAACTGGTGTAAACTGGCAACAGTTTATCTCTGGTTGACAATGTGGCCCAGTCATTTTAAACCAGCTTAATGGCAGGGTGAAACAATGTGAACCACCCTGCACATTATCTAATTATTGTGAAGTTTCCTCTATTGTGAATGACCTCTTATCTAATTATTGTGAAGTTTCTAGAAAGAATCTTAAGTAGCTAAGTACAAGTTGACCTCTCTAGTCTAGAACTGTCTGGTCCAGAAACATCTGTCATCCATGAATATTGCAGCATAATTAACTGTGATGGGCTAAACCCCTGGAAAGACACTTTTTTTCTGTTTTGAAAGACAGGAGAATAGTTGATAGAATATGGACAATGGGACTTGTGCCTGAACTGCCAAACACTGCTTCCATTGCTGCATATTATAATGGGTACTTCCATTTGGTGATGATCACACCAGCACTGCAGGTTAGCACAAGAGCATATGGACCACTGAAGTTCCACTTATGCCCTATTTTGAGAGCTTCAGTAGGACTTGAAGAGTATGTCTACACTACATGGCTCCTTCGACGGAGCCATGTAAACTAGTTTACCCGGCATAGGCAAAGAAGCAGGGATTTAAAATAAACATGGTCGCCGCGCTGTGCCAATGATCAGCTGATCCGGCACAGTGCAGCAGTCTAGACGCGGATCTGTCTGCTGGGGAAATCTTTGCCGACTGATCCCTTATGCCTCGTGGAATGAGGTTTACAGGATTGGTCGGCAAAGGCTTCCCCAGCCGACAGATCCGCATCTAGGCTGCAGCGCTGTGCCGGATCAGCTGATTGTCGGCACAGCGCGGCGGCCATGTTTATTTTAATGAAGCGGGGATTATTTAAATCCCCGCTTCTTTGCCTATGCCGGGTAAACTGGTTTACATGGCTCCATCGATGGAGCCATGTAGTCTAGACATACCCCTAGTGACTCATCAGTCCTTGTGCCCAGGAGTGAATTTCTTCCTCAGAAAATCAAGACTTGCATGCCCTGAGTTTTGTGCATTCCATGTCAGGCAAATGCAAAACTGTTTGCACAATTTAATGCATGTGAAAATGTTGCCCTCTTTTTTCATAGGTTTATGAGCTCTGACTTGCAAATGCAGAGTTTGATAAATGACTCAATATTTAACTATGATTTACCTGTAGCGCATAGGAAAAATTATGCAAATAGGCCTCGAATCACAGCAATGAGCTTTTTCACATTCTCCAAAACATGTCAACATATAACGTTTTATGGAACCACTCACTTTATTTTGAAAATAAAATGCTCCTCTTTTAGGTGTTCAAGATTATGTTTGAACATAAATCACAGAGGAACACTCACCAGATTAGCATGTGCCTAATGGCATGGATTCATAAAGAAATATTATATATGCATAAGAACTGCCCTGCCTTCTTCTTTCTTGGTTTGCCAATAGCAGTTGGCATCAGTGATTACGGGTGCCCTTCAGAAGAGGGTAGCTTTCTGTATGAAGCCGGAACTTCACACATGCGTTGAAATCCACACCTGTGCGGAGGGACACTTTGGATGGGTAGAGCATGGGTCTGGCGCTGACTGTCTGCACAGAGGTGAATTGCAGTAAGTAGGAGTCAAGCTGTATCTCTCTCTTCATGGGTGGGGAAGAGGATTCAGGGTGCATCTTCCATCTCTCCAGAACCTGGTAGAACTGAACTCCACACGTCTGATGAGACTGGGGATTGGCACAGGTGAGCTGGGCCTATGAGAGGCCCACAACACTTACCCAAGGGTGGAGTGTCGGGAGGGTGAGGGGGAAGCAGTTATGTAGGAGTAAGAGGCATGCACGGCATGTAAGTACTTTTCCCTCCCTCCCTGAGAGTCTGGGGAGCAGGATGAAAAGTAAGCCGCAGCCCAGTGCACACGGAAGCCACCCCCACTACCCCCCCGAAACTCCGCCCTTGCACTATCGCCTTCCCTTTGTGCTTACCACATGATTAGTCCTGCTGGGTGAACCAAGAGTCCTGGCACAGATCAGAACTTGCAGTCTTAACGCCTGAGGGTATGTCTGTACTGTAGCTCGGAGACTAGCGCTAGCTCCGCTTGAGCTAGCACTGAAAAACTGCCTTTGTGGCGGAGGTGGCAGATCTGGATCGCTGCCTGGGTCCAAGCCTGCACAGCCTGGTTCCAAGCATGGGTGGCCATCCCAAGATTTTGCCTGTGTTACCGCAACCATGTGGCTACAAATCTGTCCACCCTATGCTGGGAATCTCACCTCCTTTTTGCAGTGGAGACAAAATCTCACAGGCCCAGCTCACCTGGCGAAAAGGACATAGTGAGGATGAGCACTCGCCTGTCACAAGCCTATGCTAAGTCTCCAGCCTAATTTTTTTCACCCATGTACAGAATAAATTTTGGTAGGTGCACCGAGGCTTGTGTGAATGTGCACCACCAGTTGAAACACATGCTGCCAGCTGTGGGTGCTTTGCTAATCCGCACGGTGGCATTTGAATCTGTCATGCATGGCCACCTGAGCACTCATCTTACAGGGAACTCTGGTCCCCCATTCTAGCACAGGTTCTGCTTTCAGTTACATGCATACCAATCTGGAGTGACTCCATTACACTAGTGGAGTTTCTGAGTTTGCACTGGCATAACTGAGGTCAGAATGTGGACCTTTACCTTTCTGAAAGGAGGTGGAATGTGTGCTGGGCATCATTTTGTCCCCAGGGCCTTCCCCCTTGGGGTCCTGCTTGCCTCTGAATTGCTGAAGAGCCAGTGTTTGCTCAGACTCATTCCACTAATGGACAGTGTACACTAGGGACAGTGTGTCCCTTTAAAGCTTAGTCATTCAATGACATGGACAGGAATAATGGAAGGAGTGAAAAACTGAACTTCAGTATTGCTAAAAGTGGGTCTATTTCAAAAAAGCTTTCTAATCAAGACATAAAACAAGTTCTTAAAGAGCAGTGAGATCCTTGGAGTGAATCTTTCATCAATTTGGCTGTTGATAAAAGTGACCTGTAAAGGTGAAGTGACAATATCAGCCAAAATATCTACTTTTCTCCCCTCCAGAGTGTTTGCTCAGGGCCTCCTGGGCACTCAAAGGGACTCAAACATCAGGGTAAAGCAAATTTCATTACACCTCTTTGGATAGTCCGGTCTGAGTCATCAATTCAAACACCTTGCTTCCATTAGCACTTTTAAGGGTCTCTTCACAAAAACAACAATAAGGTTATGGCCACTTTCACCAAAGGGTCATGATGGTTCGTATCACATGCGGTAATTCAGCAATGCTCCTTCCGATGCGATGTCCCATAGAACATTAAGGTATGACTGCTAAATAAGTGGGGAAATAAAAATCTGTGATCGTCCTCATTGTTAGCTATCAAATCAGAACCTCCTCTTTTATTGTACTATATTCCATGAACCAGGATACAGTTTTAGGGGAACTAAAATGGATGAAGAAATTCCATTGAAACTCTTTTCCCCACTCACACATGTTCCTTTTGTAGACATGCTATGCATTGTCCTAACCAGTTGGAAGAAGAAAGCACACACTGTATTTTGCTCTATTGCTCTCTTAGGAAGAGTCCCTGTGAATCAAAGAGAACTAAGTGGTCTGCATTAGACCACTTCTCTGTAATCCCCTCGCTCAACCTAACATTATTCTTAATATTAACCCATAGTTATACATTTGAAAGCCCACAATTTGGGCCTCACTATAACAGCTTTTAAAGGCTACCAATAGGGGGAAATCAATTTGAAAGCAACACAATAGATGCAAAGTGCCTGCAGAGATGAAGGAGTTGATTCCTACCCAGGGACCTCGGGTGCAACATTATTAACTCAGCAGCTTCTTCCAGACCAGCCCCATGAACTCGACTGCCAGCATGAAATCAAGCCCACATCCCTTTTGCCCATCTGCCTTGTTTTTCACTAAGCCAGAGAGTATTTCATATTTCATTGGTGACTGATAGCACATCACTGTATGGGGAAGAAAACACTGTTTCTGGGAGACAGATTCCCATCCGGATCCCAGCTGCCTAAAGGTTGCCATCCATTCTAGCAAGAGAGGATTGATCCACAGAACTGATAGGCCACTTTTCAACATAGAGATGTCTATAAATCCAGGAAACAGGAGCACTTTGGCATACAGATTTCTTAATGGAGTGAGGGACCTTGCAAGAGACATTGCCTTTTGTGCAATTGTCACAGACAGGTTTGTTGACAATGAGGCATCTGAGTTTGTGTGACTGAAAGGTGGTGCGCTGAACCCTGGTGAAGATTAGAGAGTAATTACTGCAGCAATGTGTTTCTGAGTAATACTGAGTAAAAAAAAAAATGACTCCTCAGTTGCCATTATCTATGTGTGAACAGCCTGATAAGATATTAGATGGAAACATTGTCAATGAATGTAAGTGTCTAGCACAAGGACCCTTTCCTCTCTGCAACAACAATGGATGCACAGAGTTGTGAGATCTGATGTTTTGACTGTTCACCTTGTACGTTGAAACTCCTGGTGGCTTTTTATGTCTGAAGCAAAACTTAAGGGGCAGCTTCAATCATCTGAGAACAAGGACGGGGCTGTGTTTGGGGAGGATCTGATGAAAGAAGGGGGACTTCTGATGTTGACACTGGGATCTATCCATTCTATTTCCCCATCCAGCCCAGCTTCAAACTATCCTCCCGTTGCCAGGAGATAAAAATGTACGACAGCTAAGATTTCACCCGCTCAAAGGTGGCAGATGGAAGTCAATAAAATGACCCTGAGAAATTATAACGACTTCTCTAAAGACTCAAAAACATGTGAATCACTGCAAACTGTCCACATTACATTGGCTCCCCTTCCCTTTGAATACTGTTGAGTTCACAGAGATAAAATAGCCAAAAGAAACTGCAAGGAAACAAGTCAAAAGATCTTTTCCCCTGGTCCTTCTGAAAATTTGACATTTACAACAAAGTTTATTATTATTTTTCATTAGTTTTAAAGGCTTCTTCTTTGGAAGACTGCAGTCCTGGAACCTCTCCATGCCGAACACATTGCTCTTATTCACCTTACGCACCCCAGATTTCCTTTGACCCAGTGCCAGCAGAGACAAGCAGCAGATTGGGAGGTGGAAAGGAGAAACAAGGACTAATGTACCTGTGGCAGTGGAAAGAGCAGCGGTGGCAGTTCAGGAAAAGAGAAGGCTTTCAACTCTCCAAGTGGTCAAGAAATGTCTTAGGTCTTGGCAGCAGAGAAGGGATGAAGGACAAAGAAAGAGACTCTGCAATAAGGAAACAGTGTGAGAGATTCAATGGCAATGGAGAAAGGTCATAAAGAAATATCAAAAGCAGAAGCCGTGGAGAAGGTGAAAGTAGTTAGGGGAATGGAACTAGATGGTCCCTGAAACATGAGCGATTGAGTAAGGACGCCCTGGAAACCAGGGGAGATGAAAAGAAGAGTGTGAATTTAGGGTGCAGGAAAGCGACTAGTTCACCTGACTGCCAGCAGAGTGAGGGTTTGCCCCTAAAAGGCTGGGAAGGGAGAAGTCCCAAAAAGGCACTGGGGCCAAATGGAAGAAAGGGACAAGTCAAAAGTACAAGGACATGGGTGGGCCAAAGGTGTCAGTGTGGGACTGTAGTGGGGCAGAGTGGTCACCCACTGACACCGAGGGGGAGGAACCCATCCCCAAGCCCTGGTGGGCAGCACCTGGCCCCAGCTATCCACCTGACCAGAAGCCAGGGGATATAAAAGACCTACCTGAGAGGCCAGTCAGGACCAAGCGGCCAGAGAAGCCAGAAGCCTTCCCCGCACACCAAGCAGGGAGCTGGGCCTGGGAGAAGCTGAGGACTGGCCTGGGCCACACCTGGATGACAGACAGACTACAAGGACTGCTTGCCTGGCCGGGGGTTCCAGAGCACCTGCACCAGACCCAAGGGGGAGAGTGGAAAAGCCCAGGGGGAGCCAACCACCATTGGGCTGAGAAAGAACCAGGTCAGCATGTTGCGGAGCGGATCCCCGCTGGCCCAGCAGCAGACTGCTCTGCTGCTACCAGGGCCCTGGGCTGGGACACAGTGGTGTGGGTGGGACTGCGTCCCCCCTGCCAGCCCACTCTTGGGTGGCAGTGTCCCCCCATGGCTGCTACTGAACAGCAGCCTGAGCCTGCCGGACCCCCGCCTGAGCAAGGGGATCCAGTTGGGCGCTCATATTAAGACTGATCAGCTGTTTACTTGCTGCCCCGCCCTGGACAAGAGCCAGGGCTCAGAACTGGTTTGCTTGTTGCCCTGCCCCGAACCGAGGCTTGGGGGCTCTGAACTGTTTATTTGCCACTCCGCCCTGAACTAAGGACCTGGGCTCCAGACTGTTTATTGGCCTGCCACCAGCCCTGAAGAGCTGAAAGCCACAGTTAATTCCCCAAGAGACTAAGCAGGGGTTAGTGGGGTGGAGTGGCTGCCCACTGACCCCAAGGGGGAGGGGGAGGTGCCCGTCCCCGAGCCCTACCAGGTTACAGGGACACTGAGAAGAGAATCCAAAACATAGCAGCCTAGTAGTTTAACATAAGAACAGCCATTTTGTGTCAGAACAAAGGTCCATCTAGCCCAGCATCCAGTCTTCTGACAGTGGCCAATGCCAGGTGCCCCAGAGGGAATGGACAGAACAGGTAACTATCAAGTGATCCCTCCCCTGTTGCCCATTCCCAGCTTTGGAGAGTGGGTAGGGACACCATCCCTGCCCATATTGGCTCATAGCCATTGACAGATCTATCCTCTGTGAATGTATCTAGCTCTTTTTGAACCCTGTTAAAGCCCTGGCCTTTACAACATCCTCTGGGAAGGAGTTCCACAGATTGACTGTGTGTTGCCTGAAGAAAAACTTCCTTTTGTTTGTTTTAAACCTGCTGCCTATTAATTTCATTTAGTGATCCTAGTACCTATGTTATGGGAACTTTTCCCTATTTACTTTCTCCACACTAGTCATGTTTTTATAGACCTCCATCCTATCCCCACTTAGTCTCCTCTTTCTTAAGTTGAAAAGTCCCAGTCTTTTTCATCTCTCCTCATATGGCAGCCGTTCCATATCCCTAATCATTTTTGTTGCCCTTTTATGAACTTTTTCCAATGCTAAGATATCTTTTTTGAAATAAGGTGACCACATCTGCACTCTGCAAGGCGTATTATACCAGTATCCTCATTTGCAGGGCTTGACAAACGGTGGCGAAAGCCGCTTGCCAGCCCCGCACTGCGCATGCACAAGAGCCGCATTGCGCACGTGCGCTCCACCGGTAAACGGGGCGCTGGGCTGAAATCTACTTGCCACGGGCGAGTAGATTCAATAGTTTGTCGAGCCCTGCTCATTTGATACAAGTCACTCTAGCTTACTCATCATATTATTTAGATTTCTAGCATTTGTATACAAGCACTTTAAAAACTTGTCACTATTTAGCTGTCCGGCATTGCATGATGTGATCGAATGGGGCTCTTTTTCATTTGACTGTTTCTCATCAGATCTTATTATCTTCCATCCACTCCTCTTTACTAGGACATAGAGAATCTCTATTAATAGACCCTCCCCTAACTGATGCCTCTGTCCGATCATTGTGCACTTCCACACCTGTCGGCTTTGCCCCCTCCCCCTGTGAAATTTAGGGCAGGAAGAGACCTTGAGAGATCATCTAGTCCAGTGGTTCCCAAACTTTTCGGCATCACGCCCCCTTTTTGATTTTTGAAAAAACCCTCAGCCCCCCCCCCCAACAGCAAAACTTGTTGAGCAAAAAAAAAAAAAAAGGAACTGACCAGGGCAGCAAAACTTGACGAGGGGGGGCTGGGTTGCCTCACGCCCCTCTGGAATTTCTTCACATGCCCCCCAGTTTGGGAACCCATGATCTAGTCCATCCCCTCCCCAGTCTGACACAGTAACAAGTCTACTGATTTCACATCTTAGCTATTCTTATCGTTAGAAAGTTTTGGGGGCTGTCAAAGCTAACTCTACCTTCTTGCAAATTAAGCCAATCACTTCTTGCTCTTGAAGTGCATGATACCACACTGACCATCTTGGAGACTGAATGTCTATCCACAGAACCGATGCAGCTGTGCAAACATGTCCACATACTCCTGCTACCGCCAGACACAGAGTGCCTCAAACTGAGGCGTTCCCAGTCTTTGTGGCCCATGAGTTCACCAACTAGGGATTAATTAAAGCCATTTGCTATGGGCACTTTTGATACCTAAATGCTAGAAGCTGAACTGAGGCCCTCCAACCTCATAACCCAGAGAGCCAGACTGCAGAATGGTAACAACTGGGAGTCATTCCTGCCCAAGGCTGAGTCCATATTGAAGAGACAGAAGCGAAACCCCTCAGGTCAGTGCTTTTGAAAGTGTAAACCGAGTTAAAAATGGGGAAAATATTATCATATAAATACATTCTATCTGTAACTTTCTGAAGCATGGAGAAACCTTTCATCTGCATGGTGCTGTGTCTCTCTCCCCTGTGTTTGTCTGTCTGCCTGCATGCGGGTGAGCATGTAATTCTTTCTACTGTAGGATTATTGATGACTGACAAGCGTTCCTCAACTACATCAGCTCTGCCTGTAACTGGTCTGTGCATGGATGCTTCACAGTGACAGGATTAAAAACTGATGCTTCTCTAGGGACAGCGCATGTTCAGAGTGTGTGTCTGAGATACTGTCAGCTGCAGCATTCAGAGGAATTATAAGGCATGGGGATTTTACCCAGCTGCAAAACTTACCAAGCTGCATGGCTTTGTTTTGTCTCTGAAATGTTTCCACCCTTTCACGCAATTTCTCTGTACTGTGAAACTAGTGACTGGGTGGTACGCACTAGGGAGTCCAGGTCCATCCTAAACAGGAAGTGCTTATTAAAGAAAACAGCTACAAACTGTAGTCCCAAACCAATTTCTGCAATACTTGAGTTCTAGCCTTGTCTCCCTTATTCACGAGGGACCCAGTCTTATCTGGAACTCTGTCTCAGGCACATCTAGTGACTGAACAATAACTTGTCATCTGTTAGGACTGAAACTGGGGCCTCTAGATTTAGAAGCAGGAGCCTTGTGGTTAGCTCAGCATTATGCATCATGGAGAACATATCTTCCCATCCCAGGGAAAGTCTGCCCTAGAGATGGAGCAACTCATATTCTCAAACTCTCCTCGAGAGCTGGAATTCTGCCTATCCTGTCCCACTCTTAGGTTTTTCTGAGACAGAGAGAGCATAGAGCATGCTCCTAGCATTGTGCTTTCCCTGAAGCACGTTTAAACTCATTTAATGTGTAAATGACAGTGAATCAAGAACCTCCTGCTGCTCCTAATGATAACACTTCCTGTAATTTGCAGGATAAAATTCTACTGATTTCAGATAGCATTTCTCAGGACATATATGTGACACCCAGACTAGACGGAGGGGAATAAATTACTTTGCCATATTCCTAATGGATCCGAGCCTTGAATTCTGATTCGTTGACATTCAACCCCAAACAAAAGCACAGAGCCTTGTCTAATAGTGCAATGAAAAAAGGATATCCAGGAACTATTAACAAGTTTCATATGGTAATTTATGTAAATGTAAACCATAACTCAATTGAAAAGGTTCAGTTAAACCCATAGAAGGGATCTGAAGAAGCCAAGGTTTTCCAGGTACAATATCAATTGCTATTAAGTCTTTACAACCCAAAGGTTATGCTTTGCAGCACAAAACAAATGGGGGGGGGGGAAACAGAACCAGCTCTTAAAAGAAAATATAGCCTCTCCCCATTGTGTGACTGAGATCCTCAGTGTTGTGGATTTTCAGGACTTTGGAATAAATTAAATCGTCATGGAACAAGCACCCCAGCTTCTCATTAAGTGCAAGATGGTCACTGACTCCGGGGCGTAAGGGGATATACACCATTTCTTCCTGCTGTGCATAGAGGCTGCTATTACCCCTTCAACCAATCATTTGACAGGGGACAGGAATAGCTGAGCCCCTTCCAACCCAACAGTCTGTGGTGATAATCAGTTGGAGGGAGATGTAATCTGCTTTTTGTATAGAAGAGTAGCAGAATTGTTCCCTATGGAAGCACTATGTCCTGCTCCTCATACAGCCTGATGGTGAACAGTCTACCCCTAACGAGTTTAGGACTTGATTGCTCTGAGGCCATTACACCACTCATGTAGTAAAATAGGAGCCTGTCCACGACTCCAGTGGATTTTGGACCTCACCGTATCTCAGAAGGCTACCACAGTGGCAACAAGGACACTGTTGAAGGGAATTTTTAAAACAAACAAACAAACAAAATATGGAGAGACTTTTTTTTTTTCAGAATCTGCCCTTATCAATTAATATCATTGTCCTCCTGTGGAATGATTACATCTGGCTCATTTCCAGTTTGGGCTGAATATCTGGGTTATTTAGAAAGGGAGCTGAACTGGTTTTTCCATCCCTAGCATGACTTTTGCAAGGATCACTGGGAGGTTTGCTGCTGTGGTTGTTGCTGAAGATATTTTACACATATTGTAATCGACCTTTGATTACTCAGCACTCTCTTCTCATCCTGAAAGAGTGGCACAATGTAGGATACCTTTGAGCATATCCATATTTGCATAACAGAGTTGTAAATATGTTTTGTGGCATATTTAAATGTAAATATGTTTTGTTTTAAATGTAAATATGTAATAATAACAATAATTAATAATACCTACCATTTCCTACTGCCAATATAATAATACTTTGCATTCCTCAATTGTCTCTCACCCAAGCCTATTCGAGGGGCATCAGAGAGAGCTGAGGATGCTTAGCACCTCACAGGATTGGGACCTAAGATCATTATCAGTGTAAATCAATTAGGCCTCAGAATTAAACCTGAGTAAGACTCTGTGGCTTCACGCTCTAGGGTAGGGGTGGGGAACCTAAGGCCAAGGGGCTGAATGTGGCCCCCGGCTTGCCTGGATCTGGCCTCCGAGGCTGGGAGCTCCTCCCCAGCATTGGGGAGCCCGTGCTGGTGCTCCAGCCCCACTGTCCCCTGGAGCACACAACATTTACTAGCCTAGGACCCCCAAGACTCTGGTGTTCAGGAAGAAAGTAGGGAGTTTCCTTCTCCTTTTCAGTCAGGGACCACCTTAGAAAAGAGGGTTTTGTGTTTTGTTTTTCTCACTTGTGTGTGCCCCCTGACTGATTTTTCCATGGGTCAGCAGCTTCTGACGCAACAAAGGTTCCCCACCCCGGCTCTAGGGACTTTCTATGTGTTTGATTTGCTTTCCCTTGGAGATAAGTATGAGATAGTTCATGAGTATGAGTAGTGTCTGGTTCTCAGTTGTGCTAAAAGGCCTGTGTTCTAAAGAGATCCCAGCACTCCACACAGGGAGCCATTTATGTATCCCCCCCAAAAAAAGTAAGCCAACATTTCCAAATGGCTTAGCAGGTGGGGTGCTGATCACCTGCAGATCTGGCCCCGTCGTTCTCTGCCACCCCTTTTTGCAATGTCACTGGGCTTTAAGGTAAAGGAACCAGTTCCCTGGTTTAAAGAATAATGCCATCATCAGTGATAAAATGTTCAGCTGCAGAGCACACTCCTGAGATGTTACTGACACAGTCGGGGAAATGCTACCTGCTGAACCACAAGCCACCACATCATGCAGCATCCTGTGTTTATTCAGGAAGCCTTCCACCCAAATACAAATTTAGACTCATCTCATTGTAGCCTATCGATGTGGACATGACCATAGCCTAGTGCAATAGGGAGAATACACAAGAGCTGGTCTGTGTTTCAAACCTGTAAGCGAGGCTGAACCAGCGCTGTGGATTTTGAGCAGTAGAAATAAGAGTTTGGTGTATCCTGGTTTTTCACGTGGTGGATCAGATACCGTTTCCATTATTAGCGGCTTGGTTTAAAACACTATCCCCTTTGCCATCTTATTGTTTAGTCTCCTGATGCTGCATGAAAGCAAGTGCTGTTATTTTCCTTTGTCTCCACTCCTGTCTCTCTCCCTGCTCCCTGGACACTGAGAATATATTTCTCATTAAGGGGAATATTCATAAAACAGAACGACAGTCATTTGAATGATGGAGCCCCAGACAACCCTGCTCCAGCTGCTGATCTGATGCTCCGAGAGCCTGAGATGCATTAACGATGGCAGAATGCTCAGGCCCTAATTGCCTTTTCCAGATCCTCCCATAAATCAGCTGGGGTCCCAGGCCTTCTATAATTTTGGAGACAGCAGCCCACGTTGGATCTGACCCATTCTTCATCCTGCTCTCCCTTCGTACTGCCTGTTATTGTGCATTAACTAAAAATGGAGACCCAGAGACTCACTCGTTATTGGGAGTCACTGTTGCGACTGGGTTCTTTATTATTATTAATGATGAAATATTGAGACCAGGCTGCTAATGAGTCTAAACTACCTCCTGTTAGTTTATTTTTCTTCCCCTTTCAAACTGTCACTTCAGAGTAAATTACTTTTCCCTGCCTCTTTGTCAAGCAACACAGTACCAGTTTGTCCACTCCCCTCTCACCCTCTGCTCTAATTTCAGGCATCTTTGGTTTTTTCTCATTGCCGTCTACTAAGCAAGGTACAGCAGAGCGTCCCATCTGTCTTACTTAAGTGGCATGTTGCGCTTGAACAGCACATAGAGACATCATTTTTAGTATGCTGAATGTCGTGCTTGGTTTTTTTCTGAATTAGTTACCAAATTGTTACTGGAGAGAGGGGGAAAGGGGAGAAACCAGGAAGATTTTTAAAGTGGAAAAAAAAATTAAAAGCTAACCATCTCGAGCATCACTCAATAAATTGACTGTGATGTTTTCTTCTTCATTCTGTGCCATGCTGAGCTTGCTTCTATCAGCAAAACAAGCCATCTAAGATGGATATTTCACACCATTAGGGGAATCAGTGTTTCCAGCCTTACCATGCATTATGTTCAAGCATAAAATGTAGCTCATCAAAAGGCCCCTAGATCTAGGCCGCTTTCCCCAAGGACTAGTGGGATGGAGTCTCCCTGCATGTGGATGCACATGATCAACTTTGTTTTTATCCGGAAATAAATGGCCAGAACCTGCTATAATTTTAGTGTACAAATCAGCACACTACACTGGTTTCCTGCATGAAGGTTCACACCAGCTGAGGACTCATCATTGTCTGCAATCCGCAGTCTCCGTGGATTAACCCTCATTGTACTATCTTGGCATCTGGTACAAATGCAGCCCGACTGACCACACTGTCAACAATGGAGTCCTTAAAATAGTTTGCAGCTCATGAAATCCATTCATTATTGCCCCCCTAGAGTCTTGAACTGTCACCTGGCAAGATGGTTTAATTTTCCTGGAAGGAAAATCTTTTCAGGTCAAGCATGGAGCTCAGAACAGTAAGGGAAACAGATTTTTGGAAGCTGCCTGACCTAGGAGGTTACACCTCCAATATCATATGTACTTTACCAGTGGACACTAGGAACCTCAGATTGTAGTTATCTGCTGTGCATGAAGAGCAAACCAGATTGAAGAAGGGATATGAACGCATTTTTATCAAATTTAGCTCAGTACCATCCATCAGTTTTTTATAATAAAAATAAATACACCAACCAAGCAGAAAACAGTAAAAGCAAGCAGATCCATTAAGGAGGTGAGTCCCCGTGTGATTTAAAGCAAGAAAAAAGCACCAGCAAACGTAATGTCTCCTGGTGCAGCGTCTGCTCTAGAAAGGCAACGTTGATATGGTTATATGGAATAAAGAAATGTAAATACAAGAGAAGGGAAAATCAATAATAAATTATTTATGTGTCATAACAACCTGGCTGGGGGAGACACCTGTCTTCATTAATAAAGCTTTGCTTGTAAGGTGATCTTTCACAAAAAAAGAACATTTACCAGCATTTATCACACTGCAATACTGTAGCTATTTCTAAATGGAAGAACTAGGAAACACCATGGCATCCCTAATTCTATTTGTCACTAAACATTTTCCTTTTTTGGCAGATTTTTTTATTATTTTTCCTCCTCTTATTTTTAACAGCCCATTTCTCCATCTATCTTTAGAGACTGTTTAATACTGTAGTAGATAAACACTGTCAAACCTGCATTCTCTCCAGAACAGAATGTGAAGCCTATAATGTTGGAGTTAAAGCTGAAATTTCAAATTCCTAAAAATCGAGGGGGCTAAAAATTAGGCAAACAGAACTTCCCCCAGTGAAAACCCAAATTTACTGAATAAAACACTGGGCAAATTCTCTACAGAACAACATGATGAGCTTTTGTGTGGCTTTCCTGGAAAGGATAATGATTTCTTGCGATGCGGTAAAAATTAGATAGTTTCATGCATGCTACTTTTATTCATCCTTAATGATGTTCTCCCTTGGACTGAGAAATTACAGAGACAAATAGTTTAAAAAAAAAAAAGAGTTAATCTGGGAAGACTTCATAATCTAACAAAGAATTTAGAAATAGAAAGAGATTTCATATATATAATATGGGTGTAATCCATCCATGTGCATTAAACCCTACACACCATTGATGTCCTATTTAAGCTCTCAAAGTATGCTTTGCTCTGAATAGGAATGAATTTCACCCTATGGGATTAGACTGTCCCGAGCAAGGGGTTTCAAACATTTTTTTTCTTGCAACCTAGTTGAAGAAAAGTGTTGGTGCTCATGACCCAACATAACTATATCTTTTGACTCGACTGCAGGCTCTGGTGGGGGCGGGACTTGGGGGGGAGGAGGGGCATCAGGGCGGGGAAAAGGAGGTTGATGCAAATGGTTGGGCAAGAGTTTTCCTCCAGCAGTTCCCGGTCAGCCGTGCAGCAGGTGGGGCTAAGGCAGCTTCCTACCTCTTCCAGCACCGCAGACCGTGCTGTGTCCTGGAAGTGGCCAGCAGTGGGTCCAGCTCTTAGGCAGAGGAGGTCTGCTCTCACCTGCAGGTAACCCCCCACCCAACTCCCATTGGCTGGAAACTAGCCTATGGGAGGGTGAAGCCAGTGTTCCCCTCCTCCTCTCTTCCCCCCACCTAGGAGCCAGACCGGCTGCTGGCCGCTTCCAGGATGCAGCATGGTCCACAGTGCCAGGATAGGAAAGAAGCCCGCCTTAGCTCCCCCACTAGTCACAGGTCACCCTACAGGAAAGTGACCCAGGGCCTGACATCATGAGACTCAGTGCTGGGTCACGACCCATAGTTAGAAAACCCCAGGTCTATCGTGAGTTACTGATCTCACCAGGTTCTTTACTTTGATTAATGATGAGATACTGACAGGTTGCTGATAAGCCTCAGTCATTTTGGAAAAACGAGTCCTGATTATGGGTGCTGATGTTGATGGAAAATCTGGCCTTAGCAGCTTTTCCCAGCTTGAGGAAAATGTCCAAGCAAGTAGGAAGGAAAGAACCACCACTGTTAAAATAGTTTGTTTTTTTAAAACATGTCAAAATAGTTGAAAACTTCTTAAGTGAGTTTGCTATTGTCTACACCTCAATCCTAAACTGCTGAGTCAGTCGGTTAATATACCTGAGTCTTAAAATTGTCAGTGACAAGATATAGAAAGATATAAATAGCACACCTCCCTTCTCTGATGCAAGTGACAATCTTAGTAGGAAAGTCTTTTTCTGTTACACTTGGCCTGGCATGTTCTGCAGGAAAAGATGCAATGGATTTTTTTTGTTTGTTTATTCATAAAACTTTTACTTTTCATTAGTACTGCTCCACTGTGCTCCATAGCAAATGTTTTCTGCCCCTAGCTGTGACCAGTAGCAGCTGGAAAATGAAAAACATTCCCAGCTTAAAGTGTAGAATAGGGGAGTAAAAGCAAAATGCACGCCACATGGACTCTGCATCAGCATTTTCTCTAGCTGTCCTTTGAGTGTGAGCTCAAGCACAGTGTCAACTAAGTGAAGAGTCACAAGTAGTATAATGGGTGAATCGCAGAGAGTCAGACATACTGCCAATATGACATTATGCTACAGCTAAGGACAACCTGGGCCTATGTAAATGGTTCCTAATGTATGCTGAGATCCTTTGGGAAGAATGATGCTCTATAAAATGATTTTATCCCATAATACCTCATGATGATCATGTAACACTGACAGGCAGAACCCAACCTGGGACCTTGGTAGCTTAGTGATTACTGCTGTAAAAGCAATAGCTATATTTACCCAGGGTCTGCAATGTTTCTGAAAAATGCACACGTGGTTTTTATTTAAGAGGAATGCTGCTGATCAGTGGAAAACTCCCCTTTACAGGAACAAGCTGCCCAGTTTGCCCATGAATTGTTCAGAAAGTTGGAAAAAAAGTTGTCTTGATCTTCTTTACTGCAAAAACATAGGTGTTAGATTAGTGAAGGGTCACGGGTATAAAAGATGAAGACAACAGGTTGAACTTCTATGGTTCAGGACTCTGGTCTGGCAACATCCGTTAATCACCTCTCCCTTCTTTTTCTGCTTTACATTTGGGTTTTTCTCCTTTTTGCTCCACTCATCTGAAGAAGTGGGCTGTGTCCTTCATTAAAAACAATGGAAGTTTCTAAGAATCTCTTCCAGTAGCTCTTCTTTTCGAAGCCATAGTACCTAGTCCTTGATTATTCAAAATGCACGGAAAAATGCTTCCCACTCACAAAGGCGTGGTTTGGCACTGGTGTAAATGCCAACACGAGGTATAAGGCTATGGAGGCCTATAGTGTCTGTGAAGTTTAATTACTTTTCCACATGGCTTCAGATTGAGGCAGCTGCTGTGTACTTGCCCTTCTACTTCCCATGTGTATGGCATGGAAACAGTGCGAGAGACAAAAGGCCAGGGCTGGATTGGAAAATGGCTTCTAAACAAAAGCTTTTCTAGCGTGCATAGTGTCTTTGTGCATATGTGTGTGTGTAAAAACTGTCTGCTGTAGGGTGTACACAGGTTCAAATCCACTGACCTCGCTAAGTTTTTCAAGCCCGCACTGTCAAGCCCGCACTCTTTTTCAAGCCCGCACTGTCAAGTTTCCTGTTCATGTGTTTTTGTCGCTTGAAACGACACAGATATTTTAGCACTTGCATAAATATTCTTACCACCATCAGAGACCTTGAGGCCTTTATTACTATACATACTATTGCCAGTAAATGTCACCGTTTCTCATATTGTGCAAATGCTACTGTATATTGTGTTCCCATTTTTCAAAGGCAAGGTTAGAATGAAATGACAAAATGGGTAAGTTAAGGAACACTATTAAATGAAAGCTAGAGCTACAATAAACAGGGGAGCGACAGCCACTGATCGGGAAGATGAAAGAGAGGCTGGGGGAAACCAGGACTAGAATTTTCTTCCTGTGCAGAGAATGTTACATCTCCATTCCTACAACGGAGCCTTTCTGAAAGTTCTCTGTTTCCCCATCTTCTGTCATGACAGAAACAGTCACATTCCCCTGCCAAAACTAAGAGGCCCCCACAGGTTTTTAATAATAGTATATGGAGATATACCTATCTCATAGAGCTGGAACCTTGAGAGGTCATTGAGTCTACTCCCATGCCCTCACAGCAGGACCAAGTACCATCCCTAAAACATTTGCCCTAGATGGCCCCCTCAGGAATTGAATTCATAACTCTGGGTTTAGCAGGCCAATGCTCAAACCACTGAGCTATCCCACCCAGGTCAGCCTGGGTGTATTTTTGGAACCTCATGGCCACTGGCATTTCATTTGAAATCTTCTCTGACAATTTTTAATAGGGACAGCCGCACCACTCATCTTTCCAATTCTGCCCCCTGTAATGAAATGTGTGATGGTAAGTTCAGCCACTGGGAGGCTGGGCATGATGTCAGAACCCAGAGAAGGCCTACAATAATAATTAGGCTCAGGGACATTATAGTGGCTTGATTTTCCCAAGACAGTCATCTCTAAAATAGTAGACAGCTACTCTTTCTTGTACAGAAGACTGCTTTTCCCTCACTGGATTGGTCCTTAGTGGGAGCTGACCAAGCCCAAGGGTAGGTACTACAAAAGGCACCAAGTCACATGGAGCATGCCCAACTGGGAAACACAGGATCAAATGGTGAGAAGGTTTAACACTTAAAATGCCACCACCTGGCTGACTAGAAACAGAGTTACTCAATCAGCAGGATTTCTATGCCATGACGTTGGTCACTCCACCACGATGGATCATAGAATAATAGAAGTGTGGGATAAGGAGGTGAAAGGTTAATTGGTTAACCAATGGAAGCTGAAGCATCTCCCCATCCCTGCGGGGCCTGGCCCTGATGGGGCTCTCCAGCCAGGCTGGAGTGCCCCCCCCCTTAATTGGTTAACTGGTAAACACCATGGTTAACCAATTAAACAGGGTTTTATATCCCTAGTGTGGGACTGGAAGGAGGAAAACCAAGGATAGCTAGACAGAATCAGGCCAAACTCTGGATTTAGAGCCAAACTTTGTGTCTCACTCCTTTGGGGAACAATCTGAAATCCTGGACCCAAACCCTCTCAGACTTTGGATCTAGATCTGTGAAACTCCCGTCCTTCTCTCACCCAATTTTGCTCCTCTGTCCCTGCACAACACTAGGCACCCTGTATTTAGCTGTGCCTCGTATGCAGGCTAGTCATTCACCCCATCTCCAAAGCCTGAGCAGGATCTTGCTGTAGTTAGGACAATTTGCAGGGAGTAGTGATTATGAGTTTCAGTTTTTGTTTCTTTTTAACAGGAATCTGATGACAACCAATGCCATAAATCTGAATAAAAGGCAACAAATTACACTGTTCCTATTAAGATAAAGGTGACTGATGGCACCTTGTTTTTTTATAGCATCCCCCTTTGCCCGTCTGTCTGAATAGACACGGCCGAGCTGCAGATGGCTCAAGGCATCATGACAAGCTTTGTCGCTGAATGGCTGCTGATAAAAATCAGCTGAGTGGAGGCCATCATCTCTCAAAGTGCAATCTCAGAGCCTGGGAAGAAGGGGAAAAAAAGAAGCTACGTTCTTTCTTTATCGTATAAGTCACTAACGCTAGCAGCCAGTAGTATTCTTGGTGCCTGAAAGGAAAACATCATATTTCATGAAATTTAACACCCAGTTTTAGTACTGGCTTAAGCTGGAATAGTTCTGTTTCACAACCTTTCTCTATGAAGGAGGGGGGAAAAGAGTCCTTTAGGAGAAAAAGGTGTCCCCAAGTACCTGCTCTGATCAACTAGCCTAATATTACCACCATGAATTTGTCAGTTTCATGGTGCTTCTAGCCAATGTTCTATCCAACCAGCTGGAAACTGGGATAGTACTTGTCAGTAAAACCTATGACAAGGACACAGAATGAGGGCTAAAATAGTAATAATAATTAATAATAATTGAAGCAGGACGTTGTAATGCTATGGGACTAGCTCCTTTGAATCCTGAGCTACCGACTTCTTCCTAGAACCCTTACTTTTGGAACCGGCCTTAAAGGGGAGCAGGAATACTGCCCACCAAAAATGCATTTATCAGACGGGTCATTGGTCTGTGATTGGTGACAACTGGAAACATTCTCTGTCTAACTGCCATTCCTCCTGCTTCACTCTGCTATTAAGCTCATTTAACCAAAGTCATTTAAAGCACTCGCTCTCTTTCTTTAACCACATCTGCCGAATTAAATTCCACACACTGACAGTGATGCTTTCAAAAGCTCAGAATCAATTCTTCAATCACTCCACATTCTTAGCTGTGATTAAAAACATGTGTCCCCTAATTAAGCTAACGAGAAATTGTTAATTGGCACAAAGCCCCCCTCTGAGCACGCTTGTTAATGTCACCATCACTTTGACAGGAGAAGGAATTTAAATGAAGGGCAAATAGTCTTAACAGACTTCAGAATTGGACTATGGATGCAGGCTTTGTTGGCGAGGTGATAGCCATCAATTTGGGGAATTGGGGGCAGGGGAAGAAGGGGCATTTCCCGTCTAGGCAAGGTCAGAAGGATGTAAATAGGAGAATGCTAAGGCAGTAGTCTCTTCTGATACATTTCCTCGTGGAACACATCATATCTGACTTGCTTTTCAAGTCTCTCCCTGCCTAGATTTCCGACCAGCCCCAAGGCTGCATAATCAGAGCTAATGCCAGTTGTTACACTAGGGAACAAGCACCTGAAAGCTGGTAGGAGGAGTCTGCCTCACGCACCCACTGAATCAACTTTGCAAGCATCAATGCACAGCTGCTAGGCGAGAGCTGAAGAGGGGGCCTTTCAGTCACACACCCCCACACATGGCTTTCCCACAACAACTTTCTGTGTTTTCTCTTTCCTTTCCTGTGAATTAATGACACTACAGTCACGAAAGGCTGAGGAACCCACAGTATCCTGATGAACAAGCCTGATTCCCCACCCTGTTACCCCTACGTGGGTCAACAGTAGGCCAGTGGATACAAGTAACATTTCTAGAGGAAGTGAATGGAGAATCCAAACCGCTCTCACTTACCATTCATACTGTGGTGGTCTCCAGAGGCCTTGGTCAGAAGTGGGAGGCCATCCAGGATTGGGGCCTTTTGTACAAATATATACAGAGAAAGTTACAATCCCCACAGTCCCTGCCAGGAACACTGACCTGGGTTTTCATAACAAAATATTTAACTTTTATTTTATTATTAGTTGTATTACAGTAGCATTGAAATCCAGGGCGCTGTTATGCTAGGGCCTGTACAAACACTTGGGCTTTGTCTACCCGGGCAATTGAGTGATAAAGCTTTTGTCATTCACAAGTACTTAACCACCTCCCCCCACGATAAAAGCTTTGCCAAGCACTAGTGAAAATGGCGCTTTGTTGGCAGGAACGCTCTTCTGCAGACAAAGCAAACACCACTTGCAGGGGTTGGAATTTTTTGTGGGCAAAAGAGCTGACAAACAGTGCTTTCATGGGATGACTTTTGGCAGCATGGCTGCGTCGGCACAACCACGTCGCTAACAGCTGTGTAGTGTAGTCATAGCTTTCAAGACACGTGCAGGAAACAGTTTTCAATCTAACTAGACGTGACAACAAGGGAGTAGTTTTTCCTCCATTTTATAGATAGAAACACAGTGCCACAGGTTCCTAATTAACTTGCCCAGCATTGTCCAGGGCATCAGTGACCGATCCAGGGCCTTTACCACACTATCTAGTACCCAGTGGTGACAGTAACTTAAATTTTCATACAGGTGCTGTCCTATTGCAACGTGGGTCCCCGCCAGCTCTTTAAATAGCTGCCTGCCGGCTTTTGCCGCAGCTCAGCCAGCTCTTGCAGGAGCTGTGCACCAGGGTGCACCGGCTTACATCACCTCTGCTAGTACCTTTACCACAAAACTGTCATTCTTCTCTCACCACTCTTGCTCTACAGGTAAATGGAAGTTTAGGAAAGTCTCATTTCCCCCATTTTCTCCCTCGGTGACAGAAAGGGAGAAGAGTGAGCCCTATCATGAGAGGGCCAGAGAGATCATGGGGACGAGTAATCCTTTGACAGGAAGGAAGCTTGTGAACCTAAGAAATTGAGCAGAATCAACATTTTTCCCCAGCTTGCATTTGCACCAGATCTAGATTAAAAAACATATCTCCCAAGAAATGATGGATGCCTTGTGAGAGAGACCCAGAACCAGAGCTGTCAAGTGCTGTCAGTGACTGTAAAAATTACGGGGAAGATGAGAAGGGAATGTCAAAGTTAGCCAGTGCAGGGAGGATGTGAGGCACCTGAAACCCCAGGCTCTACTACTTGCTTATCAGCTGGTAAATTGTTTTTTTGTTTAGTGCAGGATTAGTGAGAAGAGACAGCAGGGAATGGCAGTTTACACTGTGCTCATGCCAGTGATAAACTCCCTCTGCAGAGAAGCCAGCGGATGCTTTCTGCATTGATTTCTCTCTATATATATGCAAAAGTTTTTCCTGCGGCGCAACAGAATGAGAAAATCAGCCTACTTGACAGTGGAGTCTCAGTGTCTTGCTTACTTGCGCTTCAACCAGAACCAGCTGCAAAACTGGACTCTGTCTGTGGATCCATCGGTAACATGAGTACGTGAGCAATAGACCAATTAACAGGTTTTTTTCTATACATTTTCATTTGTTTACTTTTCTATGTAATCAGTGCAAGATTAACAGGCTCTGGCTGCAAAGTGGCCAGAGAGAGGGGGGTTGGTGAGCATAGCAAGCATAGATGCAGCCCCCTAGTATTTTTTTTAAATACCCCTTCATGGTGGGATAAAGAACACCATGTAGGCCACAAAGATAAGGTACAAGATGTGCAAGATACAATGTTACAAAAGTATAATAAAGCCAGTGAATGAAAGTCATCCCTGAATATAGAGAGGCTACTAGGGGAAAAATATAGTACTAGATAAAAATGAATTGAAACAGTTTTTGGGCAGTAAATGCTTTTTTGATTAAACTGAACATTTTCGCAAAATGATCTCAATTTTGACATAATTTCATTGTAAAATAAATTAGAAAAAATATTTCAAATATATCAAAATGTACTATTTTTCTTTTTTGTTTCAGAATGACTTTTCATTTCAAAATGTACTTTGTTTGATATGTGTAAAATGGAAAAGCAAACATTTGGATTGATATGTGGGCCAGAAGTTTGTTTTGTGGAGCCTTTCAGGCTTTTCATCCCAATTTGGGAGCAATAATATTCTCAAAAATCTCAAAACTTTTCATGGGATAGAACCTCCACTTTCCAACCAGCTCTGCTATCCACTGTTTAATCCCTATTTTGAAGGCTAATGAGGACACAAGTAGTGCATAGGCTTCATTCTGGCCCTTTGTACAGAGATGAATTTCTGTCACTGAGAATGTCATGCTCTAATACAGGAAACCTCTAGCATGTGTGGAAATAAAACAGGGTGGTGCTTTGCTGACAGCTAAAGGTCAGTAAGTATGGCTGTGTCTGCACTGAGGTGGTTTGGTGACAAAAGTGCTGCTGACATGCAAAAGTTGCCAAAAGTGAAAAACGGTCAAACCATTTTTTCTGCCTTCCATTGTCAACATTTCCTGGCCACATTGCTAGCTCCCTGTCAACAGATAGAGCAAAGCGTCCCACAGTAAGTGCTGTGGGAAGGCAAAGCTGATCCCTGTGCTCCTTGGGATTCCTTCAGAGCTCTGTGAGCTCTCCGTGCCGAGGAATGTCAAAGCAGCACAGCAGTCTATCCAGCCCCCCTCCCCCGCAGCAGCCGTCTGCATGCTGCTGTGTCCCTAACAGGGCAGAACAGAAGCAGTCCAATGATTTGCTCTTTGTTTGTTCCCCAAATGGAGCAGTTTACTTTGCTGTCAGATATTTCCTGGAGTTTTGAAAGGGGAGGAGCACAGGCCTGCAGGGTGGCAGAGATCACAAAACACTGAGCAGAGCCACCAGGGCAGGCATTGTGGGATACTGGCAGAAGCCAGTTCTCTGGACAAAACAAAGAGCGGAATCCACACTGGCTCTTTGTCAACAATAAAGGGAGGGAAAATACAAAAGCCTCTCACTGGGTGTTTTTCCCTACAAAAGTGGCACTGCAGTGTAAACGCTCTCACAATTTTGTCACCAAAAGGCTGTTCTTGGGGACAAAATGTGCCAGTGTAAACAAGCCATATGGCTGTGAAAGACAGAGGGCAGAGGGATTCTTTGTGGGTGTGTCCTACCAATAATTCAGAGGGGGCACAACCTGCTCTACCTCCTCCAGCCTCCCTTTTCCTCTCCTGCACCCTGCCCTGTTCCTCATTCTTCTGTGGCAGAGTTCTGCTGCATGATGGCCTATACTGGGTAGCCACTTCTCCCATGCAGCAGGGACTCTCTGTGTCCCAGCAGGAAGGAGAATTTTAAATAAGAGGGGGCGAGGGGAAGCAGAACGTGATGGTGAATATACAACTGTACCATCTTTTTCTGGGATGGGCTTAGGAGATTCAAATTTATTGTATCCCAAGGCCATCACAGCATAAATGGAGACTTCTGTCACTACAGGGAGAATTCTGTCTCCCCACAACCCTGACTTTCACAGCACACTTGGGCTGCATGCTGAACCCAAAGTTTAATTAATGATTTGTTGGGCATCCAAAGGCTCAGAGGTCCCATAATCTGACTGTAGTTACTTATCAGAACATGGTCCAAATTACAGGGATCTTCTTCCCTGCCTGGCTGGGTTACAGGGTTTCAACCTGGGACCACCTTAACCACAGCACAGACTTCTATTACTTGAGCTAAAGAAATAATTCCTTTAGTGGGTAGTAGTTATAGGTTGTTATCCTGTAATAGGCCATCCATGAGAGGGGGAAACAAAATCCACATACACTTGGCCAAATGTCTGCAAGTAACAGACTTTCTGGCAAGACTTTTGATACCCTGTGTGCAGAATGCAGAAGGATCTTCAAAAAGTTCATAATAATGAAAAAGATGAACTGGGGAGATTTCTTGTCCACGTGGGAATGGAAACTCAGAACTACAGAAAGTTGTCAAGCACTGTTATTGTAAAGCAATACTGAGACCCTGGCTGGCAAAACACTTGTCTGCAGTGAGTGGAGGCTTCTAAGGTCTGAAATATAACTCTGCATTTTGATTTTCACTGCTTATATGCATGCCTCAGGTGGTACCAAAGAAGACCAAGGCTGCGTGTTGGTGGAGGAATGGGACAGAGAAAGAAGCATCTGTTCTTTTTGAAAATGAAACAAAGGAGAAACTGAACTGTGGCCCATGGAGCTATCAGTCCCAGAGATCTGGGAGCTTCAATAAATATGATCCTTCACAGTGAATGTGACAAATATCAGAGAGGTATCCATGTTAGTCTGAATCTGTAAAAACGATAAGGAGTCCTATGGCACCTTATAGAATTACAGATCTATTGGAGCATAGGCTTTTGTGGGCAAAGACCCACTTCGTCAGATGCATGTAGTGGAAATTCCAGGGGCAGGTATAAATATACAGGCATAAGAAAAGAGTTCCAATCAAGAGTAAGGCTAGAGATAACGAGGTTAATTCAGTCAGGGAGGATGAGGCCCACTTCTAGCAGCTGATGAGGAGGTGTGAACACCAAGAGAGGAGAAACTGCTTTTGTAGTTGGCTAGCCATTCAGTCTTTGTTTAATCCTAAGGTGATGGTATCAGATTTGCAGATAAATTGTAGCTCAGCAGTTTGAAGTCTGTTCTTGCAGTTTTTTTGTTGCAGGATGGCTATCTCTAAATCTGCTACTGTGTGTCCAGGGAGATTGAAGCATTCTCCTACAGGTTTTTGTATATTACCATTCCTGACATCCGATTTGTGTCCATTTATTCTTTAACGTAGGGACTGTCCAGTGTGGCCGATATATATAGCAGAGGGGCATTGCTGGCACATAATGGCGTATATTACATTGGTAGATGTGCAGTGAATGAACCCGTGATGGTGTGGCTGATCTGGTTAGGTCCTGTGATGGTGTCGCTGGCGTAGATATGTGGGCAGAGTTGGCACCAAGGTTTGTTGCAGGGATTGGTTCCTGAGTTAGAGTTACTGTGGTGTGGTGTATAGTTGCTGGTGAGAATTTGCTTCAAGTTAGTGGGTTGTCTGTGGGCAAGGACTGGCCTGCCTCCCCAGGCCTGTGAAAGTGAGGGATCATTTCCTCACTGTGAATGTGACATAATGTTCCAGATAGTTTTCTTATGTTAGCTAAATTAAGTCTCTGAAAGATAAATGGATTGCCTGCTTTTCATACCTGCTAACTAGGCTCAGTTGGAAATGCTTCTGAAACCCTGCAAGACTGACAGAAATTGTCATAAAATCCACAGTGTTCAGCTTAGGTTTCTAGTGATGCCACTGTATGGATCACTCAACCTGAGGTGTCTCTTACACTGGGAAGCTCATATTTCTGCTCACTGAGGTGTCGCTGACACAATTTAAACATGTGGTATCCAAATGATTTAAGATTCAGTGCCAGCTTCAGCCACCTCGTAAAGTGACTCCCGTTTTACAGTTCCCTTGAACATTCTCTAACTGATGACATCTGAAAACACGCAGCCCAGTTTATATGCTTGAAATTCTACTTTTGGAGTTAATTCTTAACAATATAAAAAAGGAGATTGCTCCAGAGTTGCTAGGAGGGATGTACAAACAAGGTCACTCCGAAGATTCGGGAAAGGAGATGGAGCCGTTCAAAGGTTTCCGCTAGCTTGAAACTGGCCCCAGGCTCCCATTTATAAATCTCTTATCTATCTCATTTCTAATGTGCCTGTTTTTGTGGTGTGTAGGCTGGATACACAGTAATGCTGGAACAATATTTAGGGGGAAGTGCAGTGCTGCACTCCTCCCACATCTGTTTGTACCACTCACCGCCCCAGGCTGGGGTCACACCTAAGGTTGCCAACTCACCTGGACCAGATGGCATTACAGCAAATGGCATCCAGCCAGGAAGAGTTAGCAACTTAGTCACAGCGGGAGGCACCTGTGGAACCCCAGGCCGGTGGCAGGACCCTAAGTGGCAGTGCCCTGGGTCACAGGAAAGCCCATGGGGGTGGTGAGCGGCTGCAGAGCCGCTGGGGATGGTGAGCAGTGGGACCCGGAGGATGCCAAAGCTAGTGGAATCCTAGAGACGGATCCAGGGCTGGCAGAGTCAGTGGAAGGGCCAGTCCCTGCATGCAGGGAAGCCAGGTGGAAAATCTAAGAGCATTGCAGCACCCTCTTTGTCCCTACATCCCGTGCCTATGGATACAGAACACACACACAAACAGGAAAAGTTTGTCCTTGGAGGCGCATCACTGGACTGGGATTTAGGAGAGCTGCCTTCCAGTCTTGCTTCTTCCAGACTTCCTTTGTGGGCTTGGTGGTTCAGTTAAGATCTGCTTCTCCGCCCCTCTCTATATAATGGAAATAACAGCATTTCTTTGGTCACACCCTTTGTCTCTTGTACTTGTCTCTTGTGTGTTTTTTACAGCTCCAAGCACATTGGAAGCCTGATCCCAGTTAGGGCGTCTTAGGTGCTTCCACAATACAAACAATCTGCTAGACCTCATGATCATATTTCCAACATGGCCATTTCTGTGGCATATTGTCCTGATCTAAAATACACATATAATGCACTCTCTCTCTCTCTCTCTCTCTGTATATATATATATAATTATATATATATATATATATGTGTACAAATTACTCCATTTGTAAATCTATATTGAACTTCTCATATCTTAATATTTCAAAGACAAGCAAGATTTCACTGGGACTTAGGCTCCCAGCAGCAGGCAAACTGGCTGTCAGCCAACGTTTCTTCATCTGTGATCCGATAAATGATAGATAACGGTGAGTGAACACTAGGCATCTGAAACAGGTGTTTACAAAAGCAGTAAGTACATATTTCTTCAAATGCATTCTTCATAAATTATTTCCCAGGACTTTTAGCTCTGCGATGAAGCAACCCGGAATGGCTCTCGAAAGCAGCTTTTATACTGAGATAAAGTAAAACACTTTCAGGGTAATAGTTTGCTTTTAAAATTAGCTTTACATCTCACCTGTTATGAAATGTGAAGACTCACTTCCAACCTGCTGTAAGATACAGCCATGAACTACGACAAACACCTGTTTTCCATAATTTCCCACCACTGGGTACGAGTCGCTTATTTTCTGCTTTCAAGGTGGATGAGACTGTAGGAACTTTGGCAGGGCGACAATTGCTGCACTATACAGTCCATAGCTGTGGAAATTGCACTGAGACAGACCTACATCTTCTTGGGAAACCTTTCCCTTTGCTTGCCATGCTAGAAATGCACAAAGCCTTTATGGAAACTCCCCTAGTAAGAGCTCCTGACAGGCTGAGCAAAAGTAAAAAGCTACTGCTCCATATAATGAGACCCAGATGTAAAGATGAGCTTGGCAAATGCTTGAAAGCTTGCCTCTTTCACCAGCAGAAGTTGTCATTGGAACAGAGGAGAGACAAGAACATGAGCATGGGGTGGACAATCAGAATATATGTAATTGTTAAGATATATTAGTGGGGGCAATGTGATTTACATGATAAAGCATGGTAATTTATTTATTTATTTGGTTGTATTACGGTAGAATTTAAATGTCCCATAGGTATTCGGTATAATAGATGGTCCGAATAAGAGAGGCAGACCCCCCAGAGAATGGGTAGATGACATAGTAGATTGGTGCGGAGCTAGTCTACAGAAACTAAGCCACTCCGCACTGGACAGGGAAAGATGGAAGGAAATAGCGAGGGAGGCATCGGACACCAACGGGCATTGAGCCCATGGTTGTTGATGATGGTGACGATGATTATGATGATGATGATTGTACAGACAATACAGAGAGAAACAATCTTTGGACTTGTCTTTACTTACTGGAAGATTGACGCTGTACAAAACCATCTTCCAGGGTTCCATTGAGTGGGTCTAGTAAGGACCCACTAAATCAAATGCAGAGGGCCCCCTCCCATTGACCATTTTACTCCATAGGGTTGTGAGGAATAAGGGAAGTTGACGAGAGAGTTTCTCCCATCAACCTCCTGCAGTGGAGCTGCCCCAGAAATTCGGTTTAAAGTACGTCAACTCTAGCTACACAATTCTCATAACTGGAGTTGCATATCTTCAATTAAATCGCACCAGAAAAAGTGTAATTTTATCCCTATAACCTGTATCCACACTAGGAGTATTTTGATAGTAAAATATACAAGTATAGTTATATTAGCCAAGCCTGCCATGTTCAGACCTGAGCAAAAATGACAGGAGAGAGGAAGTATTATTATCCCCATTTCACAGATGTGGAACTGAGGGACAGAGTGATTAAGGGACTGGTCCAAAGTCCCAAAGGGAGTCAGTAGCAGAGTCAAGAGCTGAATCCAGAGTCACAATGCTTCAGATACAAGTCTACATTCCTTTTTCACTATAATTTCCTGTGATCGACAATATTCATCTTCTCTTCCTGCTTTAAACACCTGCCCCATTCCACCAGAGATGCTTAAGAGAGAAGTGATTCCAATGAGCATGCTGTGTAGTTTAGTTTACCAACATTTCCATCAGGCAGATTCATCAAGCACAGGTGTTTATTTGTTCAGTTATTATGAGGCTTGTTACTTCTTATTAATTTTGGGGTTTTTTTCTGGCCTGAGCAAGGACATACTTTCTTTGACAAGAGTGTTGTAAAATAATCATTATGAAATAGGCTTCAGGTAAATGAGTCCATCGTTTACCTTAACCATCACCTTTATTCTAAGCTCTGCTCAACAGCAAAGTCTTGGCATGGAATGAGTTATTAACAGGGTAACAGGTAGATGGTTGGATTTACATGAAGCATATTTCACCCTTCATCTAACCTATGTCAACTGGGAAGTCTTGGGACTTAATGCCTTAGCATATTAAAGAATCTGATTTTAATAAATCCATGTAAATCCTATGACGGCTTTCTTCCTGCAGTAAAAAAACTGCACCTTGCACATGACCTACTCTGAAAATGGGTGTCGCAATCAGCCCTGGCTGCAAGTGCCACTCCTTGCTTTATAAGCACATAATTGCAAAATGTAATAACCCCATCGCCTTAGTATGCATGGGCTTGAAGCAGGAGCCAGTAACCCCTTATTAAAGCAGTCCTTTCCACCAAGCCTACCTCATTTCAGAGATCAGGTCTTCCCCAGTTCCTCAGACTTAATTCCATTTTAGGGACAATGCTTAATTTGATTGGGCTGTAAAAGGAGGAGGGAGCACCGTGGATATGAGCCTAGCTAAGCTCCTGGAAACGATCCCCGTTGAGTATCGTGGAGCAGCACAGTATTGTTAGTGTCAATTCAGAGCCCTGGGAGTTGTGGAAATGACTTAAAAAGTTTCAAAGAGAAAGAAAAGTATCGATGATTCATTCTTTTGTTACCAAAGCATTAAATGCAATTATTCCAAAATTATATCTACAGTCTCTCGCTATCTGTCTTTGAAAACAACTGGAGTGCACTTAGGAAAAAAATAATCAGACCATTTATGCTTCTGAGGCAGGGAAAAAGGTGTCATTCTCAAAGGCAATTTGTTCCTAATTACACAATTGCTCTATTACGAAGCACCAGCAGGAAGATTGTATGGTAAAGAATCGGGGATTAAAAGGAGAGTTTGAATCAAGTAATTCTTTCATTTAAATCCCAGATTTACCAGACCACTTAAACTTATTCATTTCTTTTTCCTAGATAATAAATTATTTGTATAGCTAGTAATTAATGTTTATAGAAAAATCTGGGGGATTTTTTTTAGAATGAATACACAGATAACTTTTTGAGGCAAAAAGCTTAAAAAATAAAAACAAAATAAAATATATTCACCGTATGTTTCAAATGTGACTTTATTATTTGACTCTGGAGTTGGTGTTTATGTTAAGTGCTTGATTGACAACCCTGACTGTTAGTGTCTCTAGACAGGAATTTTCTCCTTTATGTTTCTAGTGTGCCCAATATAATTAGCTCTGATCTTAGCTGGGGACTTTGGGTTCTTCCAATGGCTTAACATTTGACGTTCATCTTCTCTATTTACATTAGTGAGAAGTGAGTGCAAGGTGTTGGTACAACACTCATTTCAGAAAAAAAGCATTTTGCCCCAGTACAAATGGCAACATAAAGTACAGAACAGTGGTAAATCATGCTAAAGTCTTCTAGACACAGAAAAGCAACAAAACAGTGAAATAAAATGCAAGTTTCCTGTGCACATTGCCGTGAGGGGCACAAGGGGACTTCAGTTTCTGTGTGTCATGGAGGCGTGGAGGAGCCAGATGTGACTCTCAGCCGGCAAGGAGAAGAGAAGATTTGTTAGTTCACAGGGACACAGCACAAAATAGACTTGTTAGCACAGGAACCAGGAGCAGTCAGTACAATCTATCTTGGGGAAAGGGGAGCCCAAGAGCCAAGGCCCTGGGCCCCCCTCCCTGCATTCTAAGACAGCAGAGACTCACTCGCACACTCAGCAACTGGTCCCAGCCCTGCAGGCAGCCTGGCCTGCTCCCTTGTCCAGCTTCCCAGGCAAAAGGTGTCACCTGGTTGCACCTCCCACCTAGGCTCAGGTTACAAGAGAGCCTTGGCCGTTGGTGCTAAGCTGGGGCAGCCTCCCCTCAGCGACAGTCACACCCAAAATTCCCATCCCCACCCGGGCACCAGTGCAGTGCCCAGGGAAACGGAGGCACATGCACCCAGAGTTATTACAGAACAGTACAGGAGAGTAGAAATCACATGCAACCTAACGAGGGAACAGAGTGAATACAATCCGCCCTTCATCACACTGTGCACATTCCATCCTCAGCCGATCCATTGGGCTTGCCAAAATAACATCCGTCTGTGATGCCACTCACCGTCAGGGTGGTTACACACTGGAATGAATTGCCTAGGGAGGTTGTGGACTCTCCATCATTGTTGATATTTAAGAGCAGATTCGATAAACACCTGTCCGGGATCATCTAGATGGTGCTTGGCCCTGCTGTGAGGGCAGGGGACTAGACTCGATGACCTCTTGAGGTCCCTTCCAGTTCTAGTGTTCTAGGATTCTATAAGCAATTGTTCCAGTGAGCATGGGGAATGTTACCAGACCATGAACAGGAGGGGACAAAGTCTGCACAATGGTAGTCATCAGATACTAAAAATCAGAAAATTACTGATTTTATTTATATTACAGTAGCACCTTGAGGACTGAGCTAAGTCCTGGGACCAGTGCTACATACAAAACACCCACTGAGAGATAGTCTGTGACCTGTAGAGCTTACAGTCTAACCAGTCAAAGGCACGTAGAGGGGGCAGTGACTTCCCCAAAGTGGCAGAGTCAGGAAGAGAACCCAAGTCATAGAATCCTAGAACACTAGAACTGGAAGTGACATTGAGAGATCATCAAGTCCAGTCCCCAATCTCACGGCAGGACCAAGCACCATCTAGATCATCCCTGACAGATGTTTCGCTAACCAGCTCTTAAATATCTCCAATGATGGAGATATAACCACCTCCCTAAGCAATTTATTCCAGTGCTGAATCACTCTGACAGGTGGGAAGTTTTTCCTAATGTCCAGCCTAAGCCACCCTCGCTGCAATTTAAGCCCATTGCTTCTTGTCCTATCATCAGAGGTCAAGGAGAATATTTCTCCCTCCTGATCCACTGTCCTAACCACTAGGGCATGGCACCTGACTACAAGATGAGCAAAAGTAATTTGGGTATGGAATTTAGTGACAATGATGACGAGTTAGCATTATTTTCTCGGCATGGCACAAGTGTCACACACTGCAGATGACAATTTTCCTGGCTTTTGATGCGTACACCAAGTCCATCATTAGAATTCAATAGGTATGTCTATACTACAGTACAAAGTCAAATTAAGATCAGCTACATTAATTGCGTAGCTGAAGTCAAAGTAGCTTAACTCGGCTTTTGGCGCTGTCTATACATCAGGAAGTTGAAGGAAGAACACTCTTCCTTCCACTTCCTTTACTCCTCGTGAAATGAGGGTTACTGGCATCAATTACAGTTCCCCCTCACTTCGAACTGGCTGTCTTAACTAAACCTCTAATTCGAACCCTGGAAGATCGACAGAGGCAGCTTCAATCTTCCCCATGTAGTTAGACGTACTCTCTGTGTTTTCTTCTTTGTATTTTTCCTAACACGTGTTATCAGTAACAACAGATCATTCTTTGTGAGAACTCATTTTTTTTGTAGTTGCTTGCATCCATGTAGACCTGTTTACCAAATACCTTATATTCTCAATCCAAACGTGATCTGAGCATCCACAATATGGCTTTTATGCAAAGACACTTTTTAATGCCAGACAAGAGGACTGTCCTGGGAGGGTGGGGGATGAGACAGTTTTAGTGATCAGCATCTGCTTTTGATTTTGTGTCTGTGTGCAAAGATCGCAAGTGAGGGGGAAAGTGCATGCTGATTTTAATGCAAGCTATAAATCTCACTGTGTTTTGAGTGAAAAAAATAGACACCTCCTCTCCTTGAACATTTCTTCATTTTTATACAAAGTCCAACCAAACACTTTTTATAGCCCCAAATTGTTTAGATACCTTTCTGGTCCCAAGCAAGGGCCAGAAACAGAAGTGCTAAAATTTACTTTTGAAAAAATTCTTGTTTTGTTACATCTCCGGTCAAATTTTGCAGACTTGACTGGCTCAGAGACATTTTGAAGAAGCATTCTGGCTTTGAGAAATATACCTTAAATAAGCTGATGTGCCATCTTTGTCTGCACGACAGCTGAGGCTCACACTGAAGCTATATTTTTTAGTGCTTGTCCATCAGTAGTCATGAGGAGAGAGACTAACAACATTTAACATGAAGATTCTTTTGAATACACTTCACTTCACCCTGAGAAAGCTGCTTGTCCTTTTGACACAGTTTTGATGTCCTCTAGTTTTTTGTCACTTTAAAACTTTGGACCGTTATTTTCTGAGCATCACAGATAGGATGATACCACCTTCCAAAGCTACTATCACCTCTGTAGCCAGCTAGAAGACTCATTTTGAGGAAACAATGGCAATTTTCTATATGATCTTTCATTTTCCATTTGTGAGAGCCAAATAGTTGTTTTCACACACCGATTGCCCAACTGTTGTTTTTATGCTAAGGCTCATCACTATGGTGCCTATTACATTTGGTTAATAAAATAACTCGGGATAACAAGTAAAACTAAAAGTGATTAAATTTGTAACCACCATGCAGTGACAATGTATGCTATTTTTAACCCTCTGGAAGTATAGCTCTATTAATGCAGTGCTTATTCAAGCAAAACGTTGCTTTCATTGGGAGCGTTGTCTGAATCAGGATGGAGGGATCAATCCCTCTATTGTTCCTCTGTGTGAAAATACATAATTTAAATTCAGCCCATATTTGGGAATTTTAATTTTAAACTTGTCCTAAAATAGTTCTCTGACCAGTGTGATTACAGGTTAATTTCAGATAAAATTCCATCGGTAAATATCCAGTAGCTGACGTAATGGTCAAAGGGGTTTAATTAATTTGTTTTCATATTCAGTTTAGAAGCAAATACATGATAGAGGTGTCCCAACCCCACCTATACTCTCCTATGCACATAGTGCAATAACAAAGTAAATAGAAAAGAACTACAGACACATAAAGGTTACCATTGGTACAATCGGGAGGAATCTATGGAAATTAAAACATGTTCTTGAATGTACTAATAGCCATTTGTCCCCATAAGTTTTACCTGGCTGGACTGTACCCATCTTTTAAATGTTCAAATTCCATCATTATGCTACAGCTTTTAAATTTTTTTCAAAGCAATAACACATCTTTATTTTCAAGAATATGTGAATATAAAGAAAGTTTGATTTCTTTGGTGCTGGAAATGTCTATATTTGATTGCTGTGTGTGATTTTTTTTCCTCCCATCTTCCCTTTTATAGTCATAATGCATTTTCTGATTTCTTTGCTTTACTGCATCTTTTAAAATGACACATTTTATCAATTTGTCCAGTAATATTGATGTTTTGCCCTTTTAAACGTGTCATTTGATTTTCCGATGTTCCTCTCTCTTATTCTCCATCTGCTTTCTCTATAACACTTTCATTTGGTAGCAATTTCTCATTAGGTCCCAGAAGGTTTATTCCAGGAGTTGCCTTGAGTTTATTATTTTTTCCTAGTGTTTTGAAATGTTTGACATGCCACTGAATTCTTCCAGTATATGAGTACTACAAATGCAGATCCTGTCCTCAGAGCAATCTTATTTAAGTATTTCATTGTGCAAAGCACATTTTCTTGCTTTCAAGTTCCCTGTGGATTCAATCAAAGAACAATTTTTAAAAGCAGGTACAGAGAGAATGCACTGATGTTTTACATTTCAGACATGGATTTTATGGCCTTGTTGAAGACACTGCCAAAAAAGTAATCCTAGAATATCAGAAAGTAATAAGAAAGCCTGTGAACTCTCTATTCCTCTCTCATTATTTGGCTTGTTCATTTTTCCCATGGTGCTGGTTATATTTATGTTCCATTCATGACAAGTTAATTTCTACATCTTCAGGATGTAAATGTCACAGTTCTATCCCTTTAGCAGTGTTAATCTCGGTACATGAATGTCTCTTCTTTGTCAACTATTTTGGGAGCAAAGTTTCAGGGGATCTGACGCGTAATAAAAAATGTATGCTGTCCATGTTAACTTGCGCTCAAATAGCCAGCTTGGATTCACACTAATCTCCATTATGAATTAAACAAATATCTGCTTTACTCAGCGTGGTGTTCTTATTTATAAACGTGGTTTAATAAATGGTGGGAGTGAGAGAAGAAGCGGACTCAGTGGTTGGAGAATATGCTATGACAGCGTCTCGTGTCTATACACTCCCCAAGGAGAAATTAAGAGGACTGGGACTTTTCAGCTTAGCAAAAAGGAGACTAAGGGGTGGGAATGTGGTAGGGGTCTATAAAATCATGACTGCTGTAGAGAAAGTAAATAAGAAAAGTTATTTACTTGCTCCCATAACACAAGAACTAGGGGTCATCACACGAAATTAATAGATAACAGGTTTAGAATAAACAAAAGGAAGTATTTCTTCACTCAGTGCTCAGTCAACCTTTGGAACTCCTTGCCAGAGGATGTTGTGAAGACTAGAACTTTAACGGGCTTCAAAAAAGTGCTAGATAGATTCATGGAAGTTAGGTCTATCAATGGCAGTTAGCCAAGATGGATAAGAATGGTGTCCCTAGCCTCTGTTTCTCAGAAGCTGGGAATGGGCAAAGCTCTAATTGCATAACCCTAATTTAGAGAAGATTAAATTAAGAGGCCAGACATTAAGCTGGTATAAAGCAGCAAAGGTCCCCAGAAGTCAATGGAGCTAACCTGACTCACACTGGCAAAAGGATTGGAGCCATAGCTTTCCAGGGTACCTAGACAATTATGACACACAGAGATTCCTCCATGCCAGAAGAAACCTCAGCTGGCTTGTTACACCAACTTGATGGCCCCTTTATACCACAGTGGTGATGACTAGGATCTTCCCCACTGGGCAAAATTCAGCATCATTAAATTTCAAATAAGTGCTGTACCCACAATTAAGACAAGATCTTTTTATTTTTTTAAAGAATAGCTCCCACCTAGATTTTATGGCCTAACTCAGATACCTAAATGTGAGCTGAATTCTTGGGGAAATGAGGCTGATGTCATGGGTGCTGGGCACTGGAAAATATAGTCCTAATCAATCACAATTTCCATTGCCTTCAGTGAGAGTTTTGCAGTTAAAGAGATCAGGATGTGGCTCACTAAGCTTATCAACCCCACTCCTTTCTATAAACTATAATCCTCTGATTCTGCTACACCATTTTCCCCCACCAGTTAGATTTAGGTGCCCTTTTGCATTGGAGAGGCAGTATAGAACTGGTGCAGGATAGAACCCTGTCTAATCTCATTAGCTAATAGTGTTTTTAGTTGATTAGCCTGATAGGCTTATTTTCAGATCCCATTTTTTATGGTAGCCTTCGTTTCTGGTCGATTTTAGCCTTCTGTGTCGTTTGAGAATGTTTGCAAAATCCAAAGGCCATTTCCCTGCTACCAAAATTCTCTCTGTGTAATTTATGGAACCTACTCTAAGCTTTCGCTTTCCATTCCTCCTTTACGCTGACGTATACAAAAACACGTTCCAGATCTTCAGTATACAGAGCTATTACTGCTGAAGTATTCATGGGGAGAGTTTGTCACTCCTCTTTAGGTTTTGAAATAATTTTAACTTCTTTTTTAAAGATGTTTGGATAGAACAGCACACTCTGGTTTCGCACATGGAAACTGAGAGATTTTTAGGATGGTAAATCTTGAGAAACAGCTTCTTCATTAGAAGCTTTCTAGACTTGGGAAGATTTGAAAGGGACTTCAGACTAACGAGCTTTGGATAGGTGTCAGAACTTCCTGACCTTTGAGATTAATCTATCATAAATAAGAGACAGCAGCGCATGGGGAATATTTCAAATGATAATAAATGAGCTCCTCTAGTTTTTCTATTTTATATCTCACGAGGCTCAATCAAACAAATTAAGACAATTTAATTGACTCTATGATTTCATTATTATTGCTAGGACCACCGCACAAATAAAAATACATCTGAATCTGCACAAGAGGAAGGTTTAACCTTTTCCACCACCCCCCCCCATTTTCTCACAAAACAAAACACATTTATTTCAAAAGGAGGTCAAATAAAATTACACACAAGTCAAGTTTCAGCCTGAAACGACATTGTACAGTTGAGCTGTAGCAAGGAGAGGGTGAGAGGGAGACAATGAGATAAATACTAATTTACCCTGAACTGGAGCAGCATGGTATGGACTCAATTCTATAATATATTGAGCATACTGGCACCACTTCAGAAAAGCATTTAAGACTGTGTCCAACCTAAGAATGTAAACAGTCCAACCAAATGCACCACAACTACTCATGTGCTTAAAGTTAAGCATGTTCTTACATGCTTTGCTGGATCAGTGCCTGAGGAATCGGCACCTCATAGGAGGAAGCCCTATAAACAAGGCCATCTACTTCCCTAGGAAGGAAAATTGAAAGAATTGGGTTTGTTTAGTTTGAAAAGCAGAAGACTGAGAGGGGACTTGATCACAGCTTTTACAAGGAGAAGAATTATTCTCTTTAACCTTCAAGGACAGGACAAGAAGCAATGGGCTTACATAGCAGCAAAGGAGGTTTATGTTGAACATTAGGAAAAAACTTCCTAACTGGAATAAATTTCCTCTGGGGGGTTCTGGAATTTATCTCCCTGGAGATATTTAAGAGCAGGTTAGACAGACACCTGTCAGGGATGATCTAGATGGTGCTTGATCCTGCCATGAGGGCAGGGGACTGGACTTGATGACCTCTTGAGGTCCCTTCCCTTCCACTTCTAGTAGTCTATGACTTACCTTTTAAATGCTACATTACAGTGTCTGCCTGCCATAGGCAGGCATCAAATGGTTGCATATACTCATAACATAGAAATAATACGTCAGAGTGGCCACAATGGTCCAAAGTTACTAACGATTCTAAGTATTGAACGTGAGATGTCTTAAAGGGGCCTGATTTTCAGAAAGCAAATCAGCCTCTGAAAAACAGGCCCGTCTAAGATAGCTCAAATTGGGCACCCAAAAGGACAATTACTTACAATAATCTTGGCCACAGATTAAAAATCAGTCCTCTATTACAAAAGGAAAATGCCCCTTGAATTAGCAGGACTTGTGCTAGGGTTGGGCCCATAATGCACATCAGAGAGGATTCAGAGAACTGCTTTTGAACAATATTTCCCAGGTCTTTCTTGCTCCAACATTAGCTTCTATGTCTATGGCCATAACTATCTCCTTTAGAAATCAATCCAGTATTATACACAGAATGTCCTAATAAGAAAGTTTTCATGAGTCTGTGAGGGAGAATGAGAGGGGTTTCTCCTTCCCCCTGTATTGCTTAAACAATGAAAGCTAATTTTTCAGTATCTTTCAACAAATGGCCTGGTAGCACTTTATAGACTAACAAAACATGTAGATGGTATCATGAGCTTTTGTGGGCACAGCCCACTCATACTCCAGTCATCTGAAGAAGTGGGCTCTGCCCACGAAAGCTCATGATACCATCTACATGTTTTATTCGTCTATAAAGTGCTACCAGACCATTTGTTGTTTTTTTCTGTAAGGGTACGTCTACACTAGCTCGTTAGTTCGAGTTAGGTAGGGTAATTAGGGCAAGCGGAGTTGCAAATGAAGGCCGGGATTTAAATATCCCGGGCTTCATTTGCATGTTCCCAGGTGCCGCCATTTTTAAATTCCCCTTAGTCCGAACTCCGTGCCCGCGGCTACACGCAGCACGGAGTAGGTAGTTCGAATTAAAGATCCTAATTCGAACTACCATTACTCTTCATTCCATTTAAAAATGGCGGCACCCGGGAACATGCAAATGAAGCCTGGGATATTTAAATCCCGGGCTTCATTTGCAACTTCGTTTGCCCTAATTACCCTACCTAGCTCGAACTAACGAGCTAGTGTAGACGTACCCTAACAAACTAACTTGGCTACCCCCTGAAGCTTTCAGTATCTTCGTTTGCAAAGTCAAAAGGTTCTTAGTTATGTCCACAGTGAAACCTCCACATTTCGTGCAAATAGTTCTTCCCATTCTAAACCCATCAAGAATGACGGAAGGGATATTAGATGTTCAAATGCATTATCGTAGCAGTTGGACTATTACTCTGGCGTTTATATCAGGAGAAAAGATTGGTTACCATTCAACCCGAGCAGATGTCAGTGTCAATTAATGAGAAATGACAACATAAAATATATTTCATTTTATTTTCTCTTGTAACCTGCATTGCGATTAAAAAGTCATGTGTTAGCACAGCCTTTTGTAATGTAAAGGAGGCTACAGCAAAAGACTCAGCATTCTTCCTTCCACAGATTTTTTTTTTCAAGCCGGAGAATTAGGGTTGATAGCAATGCAATGCCCAGGCATGACTTTCACTCTTTTTAGAGGAAATATATACGACACCATTAATTTTAGTGCCCACAACGTGCTAAAAGGAGCAATAAGACAAGAATACTTGTCACATTTTTATGGACTTAGGAACCTTTTGCTATGCCTTACCTTGGCAGGGCAGCGAGGTTCTGAACTCCACATTAATGCCGAGAGGATGAACAACTTCTAACACATAAGTCTGGGGCATTTGGCATTTTGTGTAAGTTGCGGTTGGAAAAGGGAAAAAGAAGTTGTCTCACTATAAGTCACAGACTCACTAGAAAATGTATTGTACTGTAATGAGTAGTGGATAAAGAATATTAAGATTAAAGGAACTCATATTTTTCTTTATCCTCTCAACAATCTACAGACAAATTTCCTATGGGTTCACTGCTAAATCTTTTTTGCACAATGAGCTGTAAATCCTGGAACTAGAGAGCTTCTGGTTGGCCTGAAAATAGCCTTTCATGTACAATATGCAGGGTCTGAGTAGTGGCTGAAAAATTATTCAAAGGATAATTACAGCAATTGATCTTGAGATGTTTTGTGGCATCTTTCATATATCATTCTTCAAAGCCCTTCCTGAGCAACGGTGTCTTATTGAGGCTGCTGGAGGCAAAGAAGCTCACAGGTCATAATTAAAGATGAATAGTTCATCCAGTTATGCAGGGATGTCTATAGGAGCCATCAGAACAAAAAAATATATATGAGGCCCTGGTTCAAAAAGCCTTGAAGCAGCACTAAATAACTATTAGATCCAGGTAGCAAGCTGGGTTGAGCCAGCTGATTTTCATCCTCCGCTGCACATTTAGCTCTCGCTCAAAAAGGTTCAATTCTACTTGACCAGAATAGGACGCTGAACCTCTTACTCCAGGTTGCAGGTGAACGATAGTCTTTTATAGGCCTGTGACAGAAGGAAATAGATCCCTGCTTCATTTCATATGGCTTGATTGTTGACTCAAATTCAGGTCAGCCACTTACCTTAAAAAAAAGCATGTAAATCTTTCCCCAGCCGTATGAACACGGGAGTATCTTAACGTACATTCTCTTGAGGAATCAATAGAGATCTGTGTTTTATAAATGGATTTTATAAATGGGGAAATTCAGGAAGCAAAGCAAAAGAGAGCGAGAGAGAGAGACAGAAGGACAGACATGAGGCGAGGCCAGCTGATTCTTTGTAGGCAACTCATTAGTGGCAGGCTTGTTGGGATGTGTGCCCTGTGCAGGCCAAGCACAGTAGAAGTTGACAGCTCTGTATTTCTTTCACAGAGACATACAATGCAGAAAAAGCAGCCCTGCCCCGGGAAGGTGTTGCGTGCCCTCAACCAGTGACATAGCCATGGACCATCCATGGCTCTCTTTGTGCCCCAGCTCTTGCACAAGTGCAGTGCAGTGCAGGGCACTCTGGCTAGGGAGCAGGGCCCCGGCTCTAGGGCTTAACCCCCTCTCCCATCATTGTCTACCCCATGTTGGCCCTTCTGACTGTGCTACTACCCTCAACTCCTGCTGGTGCTCACTGCACAGCAAGGGAAACCAAACCAAGCACAGAGGCCAAACGCTGTACGACTCATGGACACTGAACTCTCTCTCTTACTTGTAGAGGAAGCACCTGGAGATGAGGATTGAAGAAAGCGGACTGAGTGTTGTGTGTAAAGCTAGCCCTGCTGCGTAGAACTTCTTTCCCAAGGGTTGTGATCTGACACCTTTCACCAGCTCTTAAATCTGTAGACAATCTTTACATTATTTTTTTAAATGAAGTGTATGGTTATATTCAAAATATGTGCAAATATGCACATTAGTATACTGAGTGATCTGCATCACGTTTGTTCCATCAAGACTAAATATCTCTAGATTAATGTTGGGGGCTCCCAGCCTGCAGAGACATTGGAAATCTTGGAGAGGTTTAATGAAGGATTGTGTGAGAGAGTCAGGGATTTGGCTCATCTATCTCCCCCTACCTGGGGCTCTGCTCTGTGCAGTCATATCTGCCCCCTTTACCTATCTCATGGAGCTGGAAAGGACCTTGAGAAGTCATTGACTCCCATCCACTGCTCTCATAGTAGGATAGAGGACCATCCCTGACATATTTGCCTTAGATCCCTAAACAGCCCCTTTAAGGATTGAACTCACAAGCCTAAGCTTAACATGCCAACACACAGACCTCTGAGCTAGCCCTCTACTCTACAAAGCCCATTCCCAAGTACCCTTTACCCTTACCTCGGTTTGGATACTGATCTGCACTTTGTGGCTACCCTCTGCCACAATGGTAGACAAACCAAGGTCTTAAATACACACATAGCTTTGGGGAAATTCTGACGCAGCTCTTAACTTCCTTCTGTGGCCCCTCTCTAGTGACTGCCTCTAGAAATAGGCAGTGTATAGATACCGGGTTTCTTGCATGTGCTCTCCTAAGTTCTCAAAGACCCATTCTGAAGTTGACCACTGTGGCTATGTCTACATTATGGAGTTTTTTCCGGGATACTGGAGGTATCCCAGAGAAACTCCCCCGCTTCCAGGGAATGCGTCTGCTCTTCCGAAATTTTTTTTGGAAGAGCAGACATGCTCTTTCAGAAGTCCTTTCTTCCTCATTTTATGAGGAATAAGGGCTCTTCTGAAAGAGGAGGTTTTTCCAACATTTGGCTCATGTAGACGGGCCAAATGTCGGAAAAAACTTTTCCGAAACAACAATCGGAAAAAGGTTCACAATTTGCTTATCTTTTTCTGATAAAACCCTGCAGTGTAGATATAGCCTGAGTGTCCAAACATGACGGGTTGATTTGGCTGGTTATGAATGTATGCAAATTGAAATAAGGAGGATTCTTCATAGGTTTGTAGGCCTATCCATCAGCCTGCAAGGTCAGGGCCACATCGGTGAAAAAAATGACAACTAGGAGATATGGAGGCTGTGGACCAGTGTCTGATCTGACTTACACTGCTATAAATCTGGAGTAATGCCATCCACTGTGTGACATTACTCCAGCTTTTCATTAGGGTAAATGAGATCAAAATCTGGTCTATGAATGGCTCAGTGATGCTTGGAGCAATCTAGTACATCCATCACTCTACTCTCTTTGTATACATACAGGGCCAGGGCCTCAATTTGCACCAATCCTTGTAGCTCAGCAGAAATCACTGGAGCTATGGTAATTTACACCAGCTGAGGAGTGGGCCTAAAAATAGTGTGGGCTCTGCTGTCTAGTGGTAGAGTAGAAGGTATAGGTGCTGACAGAATTTCCATCTGAAATACATTAAGGGACTACATAAGGGGTCTGTAACTGAAACTGAACAGTCACCAGGGTCTACAGCGGGGGTGGGGGTACTTTTTTGGGTGGGGGGGCCACTGACCCACTGAAAAATTAGGCAGGGACCACACACAAGTGAGAAGCAAAATAAACAAAAACTAACCCTCACAGACATGGCCCCCAACTGAGAAGGAAAGACACTCCCCATATTCTTCTTGCACACCAGAGCCTGGGGGGGGGGGGCAAGTTAGTAGATTTTGTGTGCTCCAGCCCCATGGGGCAGACAATGGGGGGGGGGGCGCTGGAGTGCCAGCACAGGCTCCCCAATGCTGGGGAGGAGCCCCGAGCCTCAGGGGCTGAATCCAGACAAGCCAGGGGCCATATCTGGCCCTCAGGCCTTAGGTTCCCCACCCCTGGTCTATAGAGTCTTACTTAGGCAGGAAGGGTGTGGGGGGCAAGGGTGAGAGAGAGAGAGACAGGAAGGGGGTGTGTGTGAGTGAGAGAGAGAAAGGAAGGGTGTGTGTGTGAGAGAGAGAGAGACAGAAAGGGTGTGTATGTGTGAGTGAGTGAGAGAGAGAGAGGAAATCATGATAAATGTTCATAAACTGGTTGCAACATGATAATGACATGGTTAGAAAATGCAGCATAATACTATAGGGCAGGGGTGGGGAACCTCAGGCCTGGGGGCCGGATGTGGCCCCCAGCTTGCCTGGATCGGGCCCTCGAGTCTCAGGGCCCCCCAAGCATTGGGGAGCCCATGCCGACACTCCAGCCCCCTCCCGTCCCAGCACAGGGCTGTAACACACAATCTACTAGGCTGGGTCCTCCAGGCTCTGGCATGGGAAGGGAATGTGTGGAGCATCTTTCTCCTCAGTTGGGGGCCACATCAGTGAGGGGTTTTGTTTTTTTCTCTTTTCACTTGTGTGTGGCCCCCAACTGATTTTTCTGTGGGTCAGTGGCCCCGGACCCAGAAAAGTTTCCCACCCCTGCTATAGGGACAATGATAGCATAATAACATCCATTTTGGTCAGCCCTATAGTAAAGAACATACAATAGAACAGGCACTTGGGCTGCAGGTTGTAAGGGTACGCCGCTGGCCGTGAGATGCTTTGTTTACCTGAGTGTCTGCAGCCATGGCCACTTGCAGCTCCCAGTGGCTGTGGTACACTAATCCTGGCTGATGGGAGCTTTGGGAAGTGCTGTAGGCAGCTCCCATTGGCCGGGAATGGTGTACGGTGGCCACTAGGAGCAGTGAGCGGCCATGCCTCGAACACTCAGGCAAACACAGCCTCTCACGGCCAGCTAGCGGCGTACCCCTAGAACCTGCCACCCAACGTTTGAAAGCCTCTGCATTAGAACATGAACATGCATAAGAACTTAACATTCTTCATGGAGTGCTGCTATTATGGGAGCCTTGACCCTCGTTCAGCAATTAAGCATATGTTCAAGGCCTTCACCGTTCAGCTAGTTGTTGTGCTTAAGTACTGCTCTCAGGCTCTGAATTTGGCAGCGGGCGTAATTCGTTCTCCCTGAAAATTATGGGAGTCTTTCCATTGACTATAGTGGGAGCTAGATCAGGTCCCTAACTGTTCACAATGCAGCATCAATGGATATCACACTAAAAAAAAGGGGGAAGGGGATGGCAGCCAGAGAAGACCATTGACAAAAAGCGAGATGATGAAGAGCTGCCAGGCAGGGAGGTTTGAAAGATGAGAGAGATTTGGTAAGGAGGAAGCAGGCAAAATCTCGGGGGGAATGATGTGCTAATGCTTACAGCATAAAATGAAGTTCAAGAAAAGGAGGAAGAGAAACCAATTCATGACAGGCTGAGAATTATGGGAGAAAAAATAAAATGAGAAGATTAAAAAAAAAGACAACAGCAATAAGGTAAGAAAAGGAAACTGGTAAGTTAAAACAAAGATCAAATCAAACTCAGAGAGAAATAGAAACCAGTCAGAATAAATGTTTACAAATGTAGTTGTAGCCCTGTGCAGGGTCAGGGACGTGCCATATTTTGTAAGACTCAAACTGTGCTTCCTTAGCTCCTTGAAGGTTTCTTCTCCTCTGTGACAAGGAAGTCTTTCCAGAGGCACATATCCAGGGCTCAAGGGTGAGAGAGGAGGAGGAAGTCTTCTCTCTTTATTTAGGAATCCTTCAGGAAAAGATTTGCATCAAGCCCCCACCTCTCCCCCCCAAAAAAATATGCATACTGAGCAATACCTAGAGCATTTGATCACTTCCATCCCCCATCTTTTATTTCTCCAGTGAAAAAAGAAAAAAACCCACAAATCAGCGTACATTAAGTTGGAGCTATATTTCCATACAGAAATAGAATTAGGGAATGATAGAAATGAGAAATATTAGCCTATAACACCAGGTGCTTCATCAAAAGCCCAGTCCTGAAAAATGACAGCAGACATCAGTAATTGCCAAAACACTGGCCTTATTTATGGATTTGGGGGAGAGATAAACACACTACATACAAATTCCAATTAAGGATAAACCATCCCAGCTTACAGAGAGAGCTACTGCATCTCATTTACAACTGGCAGAAATACCATACCTTTCATATTCTTTGTGACTTGCCTGGGATTATTAGAAAATAATGCATTGCTATTATATGCAGAACCTATCTCCATAGCACTGCATCAGCACAGACACTGAATTCATATGCTGATAAACAAAAGTTACAAACCCTCAGTTAAACCCAAGCGATGCCAATAAGAGCAGAGTCCAGACCTCGGGTTGCTTTTTTGTGGGGGCTTTTGGAGAAATATTAACACTTTCACTGCTGCTGGCCTCTAAAGATGGGGTTATGTTAAAAACCCAGTAGGAAATCTTTGAGATGTCCTTGGAAATGTTGCTTTTTTTCATTCAGAGTGGACAATGTTTCCCTCAGAGTCAGTAAAGGCATTCCACAGTGTTGTCCCGGGAGCACTGTGAAGACAGAGACATTATTAACTTGCAGAAGTGATATAAAATGAAACCCTGACAACTCCTGGCTATTAAAGACCTGATGGCACTTTCTGCTAGAGAATGGGTGCTAGCCCTAATAATCTGACTACATTTCAGCATAGATAATATTATTTTGCATACTTAAATCATCCTACCATTTCAGATGCTTATAGGGTTCTACATTGTATCAGCCCTACAAAAATGTTGTTGGTGCCATTTTAAGGTCAATGATAATTAGGAACTATTTAAGAATGTTTTATTAGATACCCAAAAAGCCATAATTCCACAACCGAAGAATAAGACTACACTGGTTTAAAAAAACAGTCTGGCATACAGGGGAAGTGAAGGCAGATAATAATTATAATTATTATTATTAAACTATATATTAGAAATGGAAAAGAGGGAAGTTAACAGCAAAAAATATAAACTAGAAGCTAGGGAAATTGATAAGGGAAGTAAAAGGATTCAAGGCAAAACCTGTGGCCAGCATAGTTAGGGACAATAAGAAGGGATTTTAAAATATAGTAGGAACTAAAGGAATGCTAACAATGTTATTGGTCTCTTACTTTATGGAAGTGGTAGAATTGACAATAATAATGCACAGATGTGGTTGCCTCATCTCAAAAAACGATATATTGGCTTTGGAAAAGCTTCAGAAAGGGCAGCAAAAATGTTTAGGGGTTTGGAACGGTTCTCATATGAAGAGAGATTAAAAAGACTTGGACTTTTCAGCTTAGAAAAGAGGAGATGAAGGGGGGAAAGGATAGATGTCTATAAAATCATGACTGGTGTGGAGAAAGTGAATAAGGAAAAGTCATTTACTTATTCCCACAATATGAGAACTAGGGGTCACCAAATGAAATTAATAGGCAGCAGGTTTAAAACAAACAAAAGGAAGTTTTTGTTCACTCAGCGCATAGTCAACCTGTGGAACAGCTTGCCAGGGGATGTGATAAAGAATGGGGCTTTAACAGGGTTCAAAAAAGAACTAGATAGATTCATGGAGGTTAGGTCCATCAATAGCTATTAGCCAGGATGGGTAGGAATGGTGTCCCCAGCCTCTGTTTGTCTGGATATGGATGACAGGAGGGGAATCGTGTGAGGATTACCTGTTGTATTCCCTCCTTCTGGGGCATCTGGTATTGGCCACTGTTGGCAGACAGGATACTGGGCTAGATGGACCTTTGGTCTGACCCAGTGTGATCATTTTTATGTTCTTAAAGGAAGAAGTAGTCAAATATTTTTGTTCTGTGTTTGAGAAAAAAGCCAGATGATAGATGCGTATTGTATGATGGTGATGATGATGATGAAATACTTCCATTACAACACTATCTCAGGAGTATATTAAACAGCACTCAGTAAAGTTAGACATTTTCAACTCGGCAGGTGCAGATAACTTGCATCTAAGAGCTCCAAAACACCTTGCTCTGGTGCTCTCTGGATCATTAATGTTGATGAGTTTCAATAAGCCGCTGAACACTGTAAAACTTCAAGAAACCTAGAAGAAAGACAGTGTGGTGCTGATGTAAATAGGATTGCCTGGGTAGTTACCGGTCTGGCAATCTGTAAAGGGGCATCCATCCCACACTGATCTGTAAGGGGTTAATAGAGCCCTAGGGAGGTGTTGCAAAAAGCAGCCAACAGGAGGGAGGTTGAAGAGAAGACAGTCAGGACCTCATGGGCCCATGTAAGAAGAGCTACAGGGCAAAGCAGGGTCAAGAAGGGAAGACCAGCACCTCTCACGAGCACCCCCTGACAGGCATTATAGGTGTATACTGCTAAAGTAATAACGTAATAATTGAAAACCTGATAAGGTGGCCTAGCTATTTTAGAGACTACTCAGGGGCGGGGCACTGTAGTTGCTTTTCTCCCTGTTGAGATCCAGTTCTTTCTCCTCTGCATTTTCCTATTGTAGGGCAGCATGGGTGAACGTGATAGGAATGGAGCATGACAAGATATAAACTTTTTTTTTCAGTTCTTTCTTCTTTTTTCCAGCATTTTTTCTTTGCTTCTTTCTTTCCCACACAAAACTAGGGAAAATACTGAGGCACAAATGTATATTCTTGAAGAGAAGATAATGTTGGTGGCCGCCAGGCTCCCCGTGACCAGAAGAGCCATTTTCCAAGCCCTGCTGGAAACATGGGTGCAAATGGTTAGCAAATCAGAAAATGAGGCACCGGAAACAGAATAACCATCCAGGACCATCAGAAGAAGGGCTGTCAGGTAGGGAACTTCAGAGCTGGTTAATGAGTCCAACAGCATCCTGAGATAAAAATTTTTATCTTTGCTTATAACAAGCTTTACTGACAGGGCTGTGAAGGTTTGGTTTGGTTTGGTTCCTTTCTTTGTAATGGGGAGGATTAACACATTCTTTCTTTTTTTAGCTTTATGGGGCAGGTGGGGTTTTGGGGTTTTTTTGGGGGGGGGGTTATGAGACAACCCACTTGCATAGTCTCTATGGTAAAAAAAGTAAAGCTGAGTCCAGCTGTGCAATTTTAGAACCAGGTTCAGCCACAGCAAAACTCAGGGATTGTTCAAGGCTGCATTTCTGGTTGGGGGGGTCCCCCTCTATTTAGTAGTAAGTAAGCTCCGAAGCCTTCAAGTATTTATTTCTTTTCTAAGACTTGAGAAGATCTGTTAGCAGCACTCTATCCCTTCTGATCTTCTCTCATTGTAGAGCCCTTTCCGGACATCAGTTCAGAACCCTCGCTAAATAAATGTGTCCTGGATTTCCACATCAAATTGCTTTTTCTTTTGCTCTATAAATCAGAGCTGCTCTCTAATCATTTTATCCTGAACCACTGAACTCAAGAAACCAAGTTCTAAAAAAAAAAACACTTAACAGAGAGTTAACTTTAATATTAATACATATAGCCAGGGAACACGAGCTTACATAAAAAGGGGAGAGCTGCATTTTATGTAGACCACTGATATAGCCTCACATTTACAGCTTCACCTGAATACAGCTCCTGGGATGGACAGCTAATGAGATTTATTCATAATCCTGGGGCTCTTTCAACTCTACCGAGTAAAGTGACTTTCCCAAGGTCACTCATCCTGGCAGTGGCAGAGCTGGGGATAAAACGCAGCAGACTCTGGGGCTGCTCTGAACTATACTGTCAGTTATGCTTCCAAGAAGCCAATGTGTATGTTGAGTATAAGTACAGTACAGCGGCACTTGGGAACAAAATGAGGGTGACTACACTGACTCAACAGGTGAGAACCTTCAAGTGGCTGGTTAAGCGTGAGGCCACCATGGCATTGGCCAGAGACACGGACCATCATAAACAGTCCAGTAATAAATCATTCATCATTCAATTTCTGTGCAAAGCACAGAGAGAAACAAAAAGAGTCCTTTTATCCTTCGGAATCCTTTCGTTCTATGAATCCCAAAGCACAAATACATCACCACCCGTGAGAGAAGTGCTGTTTATCTCCATTCTACAGCTGTGGAGAAATAAGACACAGAGCAGTTAAGTGAGTTGGCCAAGGTCACCCAAACAGTCAGATGCAGAGCTGAGGCTAGAACCCAGCAGCCCTGATTGAGTTGTCTTGTCTGTACAGCTTTTAAAGCAGGGGTTTCTCAGCCTGGGGGTCTGAACCCCTGTCTCCAGAAGAATCACAGTTACCTGGCACACAGAATCATAGAACTATAGAGCTGGAAGAGACCTCAGAAGGTCATCAAGTCCAGCTTCCTGCCCTAGACAGGACCAATCCCAACTAGATTTTGTAATGGAAAGAAGGCCCCAACCTCATCTAGTCTGATCTTCCATATATCACAGGCCAGCAACCAGAAAAACACAGAATTTAGACCAAAATATTACAGCCCACAGGAGACTAGACTATTGTGTGCCCAGGCAAAGAGCAAGAAAAACGGAGGCATAACAGTGCCCAGGGCTTCTGTCCTGAATCCTCAGGTGGTCACAGTTCATCAAAGATTGAGACCCACTCTATTAAGTTATAATACTTTACTAGACAAAATGAGAAGTAAGTTACATTGGCCCAATGGATGGCAAAAAGCACCTATTACCAAAACAAATCAATTAAACCAGAGCTTAGCCACCAGTACATTAAATACTAGAACTCCAAACTGCAATCTATGTCACAGACTATGAGACATCGCTTACAAAAGAACATATTATTCAGGTCTGGCTATTTTATAACTAGCTGTTTTCATTAGAACAGAGGCTGGAATTCTATCAAAATATATGGAGCACAAAATCCTATCTGTTTGTAGTCGAGACAATCACCGATGAAGGGTTCTGGATGCAGATTAGGTAATAAAGGGTGTGTAGCTCCTCCACACACTTCAAATGTCTATGGAAACTCTAGGGAAGATTTTTATTGCCTCAATTATTAGCTCTATGTTTTCAAACTGGCTGTTGATTTTCGTTGGGGTTTGCCTGGCTGAGAAGTGAGCAGAGGTAGAGTAAGAATCTGAGAACTGAAAGAAAGAGTAACACATGAAAGATGCTAACCGTGACACTCTATGCACTTCTGAAAGGTGCTCAAATACTCTTGAGTTTGGAATAAGAACCGATATAGAATAGGCTTTGACTTAATGAATTTGGTAGTATAGGGTATTTTTCCCTAAGGGTACATCTACACAGCAACGTTATTTCAAAATAACTTAGTCCGCATCTACACAGCAGGCAGTTATTTCAAAATAATGTCAAAATACTGTCAAGCTGGAGGACTTCTTACTCTGACTCCTGTAACCCCCATTGGACGAGCAGTAAGGGAAGTCGGAGGAAGAGTGCTCTATTTCAGAATAAGTGCTGTGTAGATGCTCCCAATTTCTAAATAAACCATTTCAAAATAATCTATGCAATTGACATAGCTCAATTTGCGTAGCTTATTTCGAGTTAATCCCTGCTGTGTAGATGCACCCTTTCTACATTGATATCTTCACCATCCAGTTCCATTAAATGAGACCGTAGCAGCAACCAACATGACATAACCACATAAAAAGCAAAGTATGTTTAAAGACCAAAGGTTCTTTGCTTCAACATAATGCACCATTAGTCTAACGAGAAACTGAGTTAGTATGTACAGTGGTCCTGATCCTGATCTCAAATCCTGATTTCAACTGGAGTAATTCTATTGACTTCAGTAGGATTACTCTGAATGTACACCAGGGTGAGTGACAGTAGAATCCGCAAACAGACTCTTCAAAGAAGGAGCGATCTTTATGCTTAGCTGTACCAGAAAAAGTGTTGATCAGCTGTTGTGATTGCCACATTTGGAATTAGCTGTTGCCTCTTGTATTTTGGAAATAAATCTATAATTGTGTCTGTGGAAATGAAGGATTTTTTTAAGCTGACTCCATTTGGGTGGGAGTGGCTGTTACTATTGGAAATAAAACAACAGAGAGAGGAGTCCAAGCGGATAATTCAAAATCATTTCTCACTGATGAGAAAAGGTTATGATAGGCGGGTTGTTTGTTTGCAAGGGAGCTCTGGATGTGTGAATCTTGCTGATACAACCACAATAGTCAAGACATCTTTGTTGTATTCAGTCCAGGTGGCATGTGAATCCAAGCTCTGTAGTGTTGATGAATCCACCTTGCAGGAATCAATCTACAGGGGTGGTTGCTTAGAGAATGTCATCCAAGTAAATTAAAAGCCACAGCTCCTGTCTTCTGTGGACTGGTGCAGATGTGTCAAAGAGTTAGTGATAAGCAGCTGAGCTGTTTGAAAGCTGATTTCCTCTGGCATCATTTTCAGCAGAAATCAGGTATGTCGGGAACAGAGCAGGAAGTGAGAAAAGCTCCACTGGACATGAGAGCATTTAAATATCCAGTTCTTTCCTTCCCATGTGCCTAGCAACCGAACATCTACATTATCCAAAGACAGTGGCTTATCCTTGTCAAGCCATCTTCGATTTTCAGGCTGATGTTAGTAAGATCATTCAAATAGGAAGCACATCCCTTTTAAGTAAACATGGGCCTGCTTCTCATCTCACATGGAGTTTACACCGATTTTGCAACATTGACACTAGTGGAATTACTCATGATTTACCTTTCAGTAAAGGGAGTAAAATAGGTGCCATTAAAACAGTCTGCAACCTGGAGTCTACTAAAATGGGATCATTAACACATAGTAACTCTCTGCTGTGTTCTGCCATTTTATACTCTGACTCTGGCCTGCAGAAGGAATGATTAAATGCAACATGAATGATTAAAGGTCTGGAGAACATGAGGTATGAGGGAAGACTGAAAACACTGGGCTTGTTTAGTTTAGAAAAGAGAAGACTGAGAGGGGACATGATAGCAGTTTTCAAATACCTAAACGACTGTTGCAAGGAGGAGGGAGAAAAATTGTTTTCCTTGGCCTCTGAGGATATGACAAGAAGCAATGGGCTTCAACTGCAGCAAGGGAGGTTTAGGTTGAACATTTGGGGCTATGTCTAGACTACATGGCTCCGTCAACGGAGCCATGTAAACTAGTTTACCGGGCATAGGCAAAGAAGCGGGGATTTAAATAATCCCTGCTTCATTAAAATAAACATGGCCGCCGCGCTGTGCCGACAATCAGCTGATCCGGCACAGCGCGGCAGTCTAGATGCGGATCTGTTGGCTGGGGAAGCCTTTGCCGACCAATCCCTCATGCTTTGTGATATGAGGCTTACAGGATCGGTCAGCAAAGGCTTCCCCAGCCGACAGATCCGCGTCTAGACTGCCGCGCTGTGCCGGATCAGCTGATCGTCAGCACAGCACGGCGGCCATGTTTATTTTAATGAAGCGGGGATTATTTAAATCCCCGCTTCTTTGCCTATGCTGGGTAAACTAGTTTACATGGCTCCATCGACAGAGCCATGTAGCCTAGACATACCCTAGGAAAAATTTCCTGTCAGGGTGGTTAAACACTGGAATAAATTGCCTAGGGGGGTTGTGGAATCTCCATCACTGGAGATATTTAAGAACAGGTTAGACAGACATCTATTAAGGATGGTCTAGATGGTGCTTGGTCCTGCCGTGCGGGCAGGGGACTGGACTCGACCTGTCGAGGTCCCTTCTAGTTCTAGTGTTCTATGATTCTAAGGAATGCCCGTAGAAGAGAAGGCTGTATTCTCAAGTGTTTTAGGAGATTCATGATCCCTGTCACCCAAGAAACTTGGACAGCATTACAGCAAAGGGCATGCACTAACAGGGAGTGGTGATGGACAGCTCTCCAGTCCTACTGGGGATTGCTTGTCCTGAATAGTGAATTTCATGGAATAATATTGACTTCTTGTAAAAAATTAGTTTTCCTCTGGAACGAATGGGATTTTGAGGAACCAGGAACCTTGACTTGCTACGCCGAACTCAGCAATGCTCTACAACTTCATTCAGTGCTATCAGTCTTGCCCAAAGCACCCGCTGAGCAACATTGGAAACATGCTGTTGTATTTACCACCAAACAGAAACCATTATGTTAATCCCAGAATATGAGCGTGTGCTAAAGAAACACTTCTTGTACGGTGGGTCACTGAAATAATTGAATGTGTTGCCTGGGTTTGGGGCCTGGAAGTGTGGGGGAGTGGCACACAGGCTTCCCACCAGTGCTCTCTGTTGGCCTGGGCCCTGGGGGCCAGAGAGGCCTTCTGGCAGTGTTCCCCAGGCCAAAGGGTGTGGAGCTGTGCAGGCCAGCTCTGGAGGGCCTCCCTGCTGGGCAGCAAGGCAGTGCTGGGGGGTGAGCGCCTGTGGTTCTGGGGGGCAGGGCTCTGCTGCCCAGCCCTAGTGATGCTGCAGGGAGTGGGGAGAGTGACAGCAGGCAAGTGGGACTCCCCCCCGCCACCCAGTCCTGCACTGGAGACAAGGGTCAGGGAGAAGGGGTTTGAGGCAGGGGGCCATTTACCTGGACCAGTGGCCAGCAAGTTGGGGAGCCCCATATCAATCTCTTCCTGCTGTGGTTGCCCCCCAGTGGTTACTTAGCAGTATCGCTGTTCCACCCACCCTCCCCCCTGGTGCTTACAGCCCCCAGGGGTGACTACAGTACTGGGTCCCTCCAAACAGCCCCCTCCCTTACTATGTAATGGTGTCACGCACCCAGCCCCACCCTCAGGGTATGTGGGATCTGGGCACCCACGTTAACATCACGGAGGCCTCGCTCCCGGATTTAGTCTGGGCCCATGAGTTCTAGGGGGCAGGCATGCTCGTGTACATGGGCCAAGCCCAAAGCACGATAGCCTAGCCTCCCTTGGGCCGACCGCCCCCCTTACAACCACTATAGGCAACAGGGCTATAGTCCGCACCCGCACAGGGTGTGCTTCCCCTCGCCTCTCTCCCAAGTTCACTAGAGGGTAATCCCTCCCAATGTTCAGTCTGCCGAGTCTTCACTCTATTTAGACTGGGTTGGGTAGGGGAACTCGGGCCCTCCCATGGTCCCAAGTTCCAGCCCAGGACCCTTAGGGTGAGGCCGCAGGGACCTTACCCGAATGGTGAGTCACACAGGGTTCACTCACCACGCCTCTCGGGGGGTTTTGCCATCCGTTTTGGTGTCCCCCCGTCCTGGACCTCCTTCCTATGTGGGTTATATGCTCCTCCTTCGGGCGCCTTGCCCGGGTGCTGTCAGAGTCCATACCGGCACCCACAGTTGCTGTCCCCGTCTGGGAGCTTGCGTCTGAGATTTAGTTGTGTTGGTTGCCTCTGGCCCAGCTCCGGCGTCTCCGGCCGCTTCCCCGCCGGCCCCGGCGTCTTCCGCCGCTCCCCCGCCGGCCCCGGCGTCTTCAGCCGCTTCCGCCCCAGCCAGCTGAGCCGGCGCCATTTTTAAATGCAGCGCCTGGCTCAGGGCGCACGTGCAGCAGCGTCGGGGGCGGGGGGCGCACCAATCTCCCTCTGGGCCAGGAGCTTCCGGCATGCTCTGGCTCACGAGGGGGGATCGGCTGACCCTGTCACAAATGGAAAACAGTCGAATTCTGGGCACATCCCATTTTCCTGCCAACCCCTGACCTTGCTTTCAGTTAGGAGAAGAGGAAGCTGCCTACCGAATTTGGTGGTCCTAGCTCTTCCCATTTAAGAAGAGTTCTTGAACAAACAGACTCAGACAGACAGACAGATGGACTCACACAGACAGATATATAGATATATATAGATATATATATAAAAAACAAAAGACAGGACTATGCAGCACTTTAAAGACTAACAAGATGGTTTATTAGGTGATGAGCTTTCGTGGGCCAGACCCACTTCCTCAGATCAATATGTGGAAGAAAATTGGCACAACCATATATACCAAAGTGATACAATCAAAAAAAAGTGAACACATATAAAAATGACGAATCAGGTTTAAGAACAGAGGAGGGGTGGGGGTGGGGGAAGGTTAGTGTCTGTGAGGTAATGACATTAGGAGTGATAATTGGGGAAGCTATCTTTGTAATGGGTGAGATAATTAGCATCTTTGTTGAGACCCATACATAAAGTGTCAAATTTAAGCATGAATGACAATTCTGAAGCTTCTCTTTGAAGTCTGGAGTTAAAATCACTCTGAAGCAATATGCATGTTTTAAGGTCATTGAGAGAATGGTCAGTCTGGCTGAAATGGCAAGCAACAGTTTTCTCTCTGTGAGAGAGTCTGATGTCTGTTTTATGTGCATTGATTCTTTGGCGAAGTGTCTGAGAAGTTTGTCCAATGTACATGGCAGACGGACTTTTTTTTGATTGTATCACTTTGGTATATATGGTCATGCCAATTTTCTTCCACATATTGATCTGAGGAAGTGGGTCTGGCCCACGAAAGCTCATCACCTAATAAACCATCTTGTTAGTCTTTAAAGTGCTACATAGTTCTGCCTTTTGTTTCAGCTAGACCAGACGAACACAGCTGCATCTCTATCACTATTCTACATATATATATAGTGTGTGTGTGAAATAAGCAAAGCATCAAGCACATTTATTTGCATTGGCAGGAATATGAAGACATCTTAGTGTTACTTTGAATATTCATATCATACTATAAACCCTTTGTCGATGGTAATTTCTTTCCAGAGGTTTCTGATGACAATATAATTTTGTGAGGAAAGTCAGGAATCCTGGTTTCTTTCCCATTGAGCCGCTGTGTGTGCTGTGACAAATGATTTCACCACTCTTTGTACATCAGTTTACTCATCTTTCTAATGGCTGTAATAAAACCTACCTCAAGGGAAGTGGTGGAGTTTACTAGATCTCATCACCTTCAGACCCAATGAGGAGAGATGTATAAGTGCAAATATAATGTTTAATATGGCGCAAAATGAGAAAGTTTTGTGCAACAGGGCTATACAGAAAAATATAGTGGTGAATCCAGTCTCAGTAAAAGAAGCAAGTGGATGAGAGGTGGGAGAGAGAGGGACTCTGCTACTGAGCTTCTGAAAATGAAGTACAGCAAAATTTGGAAACCCTGGCTTTGGTTAGAGGGTCTGGAGAAGTGAAACTGATTAGCTTTATCATCATCTAACTCTTCTCTTAAAGTGATTGCAGTCTTCAATCATTATCCCAAAATCACAAAGCCACTCCTGACACACACCGGCCTCTCCAAAAGACTTGTCAGGACTGAAACAGTAATTCACAAATTCACTAAAATTCCCTGCTCCACTGAGCAGTGTGACAGCGCTGCCGACCGCAGTAACATTTCTATTCAAACTGGCTTTGGTGCTGAAGCTATAAATATCCCTGCAATATTTCCTGCTTCAGAACATAAAGACAGCTTTACAGCACTGATAAAATAGAAATTACTTTCTCTCTGAGGTCTTGCTGGAATTTTAATGTCTGTTTTGCAATAAAGCAGCTCCTACACAATTCGATTTGAGGGAAAGAAAACAAACGGTCTAATTTAGTTACAATAATGACTCCTCTTGTATTGTTGGCCCTAGCTGGTTCCCTGGTTGCTGGGCTGTTAAAGTTTGTAGTGATGAGTTCAACCATGATTTTTATAGTAATATTATTTTTTTAACCTTTAAAAATACATAGTGCTGTTTAATTACAACTATAGAACAACAAGGACCCAGAAAGAAAAAAAAATCATTAAAGTTTACAACCCCTAATAGTGTTTCTGTAAAAATTACTTGTCTTGGCTGTAAAGCCAATGCCCAAAGATGACACAGATTTAAAAGGGCTCTTGAATTGAAAGGAAAAACTGTGGCTGCTAGACTCATCAATGTTGTTTTTAATTATTCCATATATGTCACCCAGTCCTTGTTAGCGTCTTCAAAGGCAAGAAAAGAGTGTCTCTATCTCTCTTTTTTTTTTTTATGAACACCAAGTTCTTCTCTCCTTTGTAGATCATATTATGGAGGAGAAAAAAAAGATCAGGAATAATTAAATGATAGGAGGGAAATAATGCTTCTTCATTTGCATTGTGGGCCCAGAGCGGAGGCAGATTGCCTTGGTGCACAGATGCTAGTAAATATTTTAAAGCACTAAATAGAGTCAGACCTGATCAGCTGGCAAATTAAAGATGTCACTGATGATTGAAGGGTGAGCCAGAAATATTTTAAGCAATAAGACTAGCGGGATCCTCTATTTTCTTTCTACACGGTGCTAAATTTTGAAATAAATCACTATTCTGGCATCTTCCATAATCCTCATGCAACAAGGTTTACAGGAAGCTGGAATAAGAAGCCCGTTATTTTGAAAGCTATTTCAAAATAACTGGGTTGTTTAAAAGACACAAAATAGCGACACTGTCTAAACACACTCTTACTTTCTGGGAACAAGCTGTTGGAGTGGATTGTGTTCCCAGAAGGAAGAACAATTTCTTTCCCCTGAAGGAATGACTAGGTAAACTCTCTCTGGCCTGTGTTCTGCAGGAGTTCCCACTGAGGAATCATACTGGCCCCTTCTGCTTTTACAATCCATAGACACAAGTAATTCTAAGGTGGAGCATTATTGCTGTAGGGCTTGGCCATAGAAGAGGTATAAGGAGAGGATGTTTCAAGTTACTGACCATTTTTGAAACTGAAACAGGGCAGCTTTCTCTACTCTTGGACAGATGCAGTCATCCAGGTGAGAAATGATGAGAACGTTGTCTGAGGATCTCAGGTGAAAAGTCTCCAAGGAGGAGCCATGTTAGTCTGTAACTTTAAAAACAATGAGCAATCCTATGGCGCCTTCGGGTACATCTAGACTACAAGCCTCTTTCGAAAGAGAGCGTCTAGACTACAGCCAGTACTTTCGAAAAAGTGAGCCGCTTTTTCGAAAGAGCACCCCGGCAGTCTGGATGCTCTCTTTCAAAAAAGCAGTTTGCATTACATAGCACATTTCTTTGAAAGAGCACTTTTGAAAAAAGCGTTATTCCTCGTTCCACGTTCGAAAAAACTGCCGCGTTCTTTCAATTTACTTTCGAAAGAACACGGTTGCTGTCTAGACGCAGGTGAAGTTTTTTCAAAAAAAGGCTACTTTTTTTTAAAAAACCCTGTAGTCTAGACACACTCTTAACTAACAAATATAGTATATCATGTGCTTTTGTGGTATAAAACTCATCTAGTGAAGTAGGTTTTACCCACAAAAGCTCATGATTAATATATTTGTTAGTCTCAAGGGCATCACAGGCACACTCATCAATCCCAGGTGAGGGTAATTGGAAGACAATGACACAGGTGGGTGATGCCTGTAGTCAACAGGTAGATTTATAGACTTAAAATAAGGTGGACTTTGTTTTCTTATGCGACATTTCACCAGATGTTTCTACATGTGAATTGAGATAAAGGGACCAGAGAACAAGTAAGCAGAATACCAGGCAATTGGAATTTGATGATTAAAAATTAATGGCGGTCAATGTGGACTTTTTGAAAGAGTGATGACCCTATAATCTAAGCCATCTAAACACATTTTATGTGTCCCTCATGCATAAAGAAAACACAACCATGTTTTAAAAATTAAAACGGAATTTCTATTTCAAAAGGTTATTTTGGAAATAAGAATATATTGGAGTGTAGCTTTGGCATTATAGAGTTATTGCTATGGATAAGTATTAAGACTCTGTGGAGTGAGTTAGGTATAACATCCCATTAAATTGAATATAAGTTGGGAGCTGACTCCACTGGGTCTTCTTTGAAAATCCAAGCCTAAGTCAATAGCTAGAATGCACAATAAATGATCAAGTCCACTATGCTGCAGATTTGAAATATTATGTTGTGTCCTTTGGAGTTTCCAAATGAAATCCTGGCTGTATTGACATGAACAGGACCAGGATTTCACACACTGATTATATTTAGTAACCCAGCTGGATACATGAGTTCATATAAGCAACAAAACACCTTGGACATTTTATAACATTGGAAAAACTATAATGGCATCTTTGAAAATAGCCTGCAGGATCCCTAGACTAAACTTCAGGCTAAACCTCTGAAACTTTGCATACTTATCCAAACCAATGAACCCATCCTTCTTCTACTGAACACATGAGCTCCTTCAGTTCCAGTACCTATCAACATTGATAAGCATCCAACAATTCACATAGTTTTCTAAACTTAGTCGAAAGGAACTTCTTCCCACCCAATGAAAGGTTTTAGTTATTTTCTTTCATTGGAGGCAGTTGAATTTGATGGGCACTTTAGAAAAGAAACTCTGCACCTTACAGTATTTGCCCCCAAACTCTCCATCCTTTCTACCATTAATCTTTGATTCTTTTGCTCAAGTTATGACATTCTCCATTTTACAAAACTCCTCTTGTGGTTTAGAAGATGGACCCCTGTCTGAACGAGAATGAGCAAGGTATGATAAGTTCTAGTTCAACCACGAGTTCTTGCGCTAGAGGCAAGGAGTCACTAGAAGAAATCTCTGGCATATATTATTCAGGAGGTCAAACAAGATGATTATAATGGCCCTCTTGGCCATAAAATCTATGGTAATAAGATTTTGCTGAATTGAGCAAATGTGGAGTTCCCCACTTAATATGTGCTTTGCTTTTGAATGGTGGAGGGGTGCAATGCAAACAGAGTATAAATTTATCACAAATACAGCATTGTGCCCACATAGAGATACAGTCTTTTGGGCCATTTGGGAAGCTAGCTACCTTAGCTGATGTATTATTCATCTTGTTCTAAACACCACTAATATCACCACTAATGACCTAATAATATATTTTCTCTCTCTTGTTTTACTCTATTTATATAGCAAAATCAATATTCATTGTCATGAACCTTGTGGCTATATCAGAGGGGTTTTTTTTATTGGAAAGAGAGTTACTGCCACATGTACATATGCTGGGGGATGGAAGTAGTGTTATCCCCTTAAAGAGATCCTAAAAATAGTTATATATGTGAGATAATTTGCATGCAAATATTTTTCATGTTTCCATAATTTATCCATAGAATCAATCCTTCCAGCAGCAACCACTGAATAAGCAAAGCAGCTGGTACAGCCAACTGTCTGTACATGTAAATTCACAACACAGAAGCCATAGGCAATTGCATTGATTTCTATGTACAGTCCATGCAGAAAGCCTAGAGCTAGAGTTTTAGAGTCTGATCTAACTCACCCCAGCTTTGTGTTGATGTAATTCGTCTGAGTTATTCCCAATTTGTATTGATGCAAGTGAGAAGAGAATTGTGCCCTTAAAACTGAGCCTGGGATATGCTTTCACAGACTACCATTTGGGATGTGGACACTGCTGTTTTACTGGTCAGGAAGGATGTATTAGCCCTCTCTAATGTGCAGGTTGTTTTGAGGTGTTGCATGTGCACATGTGTGAGGCTGTTCTGCGTAAATGCACAAACAAAATGATATACTTCTGAGGAGCAATGTTGGATAAACATAGCAATCTCTGGATATTCAGAGGTTCCTAGGACATCTCTGAACAACATGAGCTACAAATCTCACTGTCAAAATAGATTTGCTCCTGAGGTTTCTGTGAATTGCCATAAAACGAACTTTTCTTACAGTATTTCCATATTTTCTTTCAAACCTGACTGGCAGCAGGAAATTGACAGGCCCTCGTTACTGACTAAAAATAGTTAAATAGTGTCAGAGGGATAGCCATGTTAGTCTGTAACTTTAAAAACAATGGGTAGTCCTGTGGTACCTTAGGGTATGTCTACACTGCATTCCTCTTTCGAGAGAGGAATGCAAATGCAGCTGAGCGAAATTGCAAATGAAGAGCGGATATGAATTACCCGCGCTTCATTTGCATAATTGTGTCCGGCCGCTATTTCAAAATATCCTATTTCGAAATAAAAAAAGCTGTGTAGACACGATTATTTTGAAAGAAACCCCTTCTTTCGAAATAACTGTTAAACCTCATTTTTTTAGGAGTAAGGGTTATTTTGAAAGAAGGGGTTTCTTTCAAAATAACCGCATCTACACAGCATTTTTTATTTCAAAATAGGGTATTTCAAAATTGCAGCTGGACGCAATTATGCAAATGAAGCATGGGAAATTCAAATCCACGCTTCATTTGCAATTTCGCTGGGCTGCATTTGCATTCCTCTCTTGAAAGAGGAATGCAGTGTAGACATACTTAGAGACGAATAAAAATATATAGGATCATGCACTTTCATGGGTAAAACCCACTTCATCAGATGAGTTGAAGTGGAAACAACAGAATCCAAGATATACAGAACAGCAAAAGAAGTATTTGTCAATTGTAGGACCTGTGTTAATGAAGCTAATTAAGTGGGCTGGATATGTCCCATTCATAGCTTTTGATGTGAAAATGTGGACGTCAAAGGCAGGGGAAATTGGCTTTGTAGTGTGTTAACTAGTTAATGTCTTTGGTCAAGCCCAGGATAACTCAAATTTGTACATGAATTCCATATATTTTGGAGTCTGTTCTTTCCACTGCAATTCATCTGATGAAGTGGGTCTTACCCACAAAAGCGTATGACCAATATATTTTTGTGAGCTTTTAAGGCCATGTCTACACCACAGATAAGATCGAAGCAGCTGCAGTTGATCTCCCGGGGTTTGAATTAACAGGTCGAGTGAAGACACACAAATTTGAACTGAGAGGGCACTCCCATCAATGCCAGTAGTCCTGCTTTTATGAGGAGTAAGGAAAGTTGAAGGGAGAGTGTGGACTTCCCAGTGTGGACAGTGCCAAAATTCGAGTTAGGATGCTTCACCTTAAACTACGCAATTAACGTAGCTGGAGTTGTATATATTAATTTGAAATTATCCCTTAGTGTAGACCAGGCATAAGGTGCCACAGGACTACTTGTTGTTTTTAATGGTTAATAGTTAACCTAAACAATTATGGACCTCAGAAAAAGTTTGAGTTGACTTTTGTGTGAAAGGTCAGGTTGATTAAATTTAACCCTTACATAGTCATTTGTAAATAGGCAAAGCGGATGTAAAATGGCACCAAATCAGAGTGCCTCATTTATTTATATCATAGACAGTGTTTTACCTCTACTCTGCACTGGTGCAAATAAGTACACAACATTCGAGTCAGTGGAAAATGAGCCCCTACATTTTTCATGAAGCCACAATTTTGGAATTATTCAGCCATCTAGCTTGCATTTTCAGAGAATGTTCACAGATAAATTTGAGTCTGTGGACTGTCAGCAAGATGGTATAAATTCTGGACCTGAATTTCCCCTCACTCTGGTGTAAATCAGAGTAGCTCTATCTGAAGTCAATAGGGTTAGGACAACTGCAAATCTGATGTGAGTAGAGAATTCAGGACATAGAAAAGTAGCAACGCAAAGAAAGAATATATGGGGCGAGGGGGAAAGAAAGGGTAAAAGTGCAGAATTTGGTTTATTTATTCACTGTTTAGATGGTACGTTTTCCAAGGCAGTAACCTCTCTTAATGCTTGTAAGCAAAACACCTCGCATGCTTTCAGCACTGCATAAATAAATATTTTAAAAAATCTTTTAAAAGATACATCCGTGTATTCCCCTTCATAAATGTAAGCTAAAGTTAATGAAAGAGTCAACTCTTATCTCAGCAACAAAGCAACATTTAAACAGCTGTATGGGCCTCCAGCAAAACATATTGCAAATGTTGCACGTTATTTCATTTATAAGAATTAGCATCGATAGTACCACTATGAATACTGATTTATAGACTTTTAAAAATATCCCTTTATAACTTTTATTTCAAAAGAGAACTTATAATGACACCTTCCAATGTGTTAGAATAATATTCTTCAGAGCAGCCTCTACAGAATTGTGTTTTTTGTACTGGAAGATGTAGTGTCTTGCGGATGGAGAAATTAATAAGGTGTTAGGAAAGCCCTTTGAACAGGCTTTTATTACAGAAGACGTTTTACTGCAACCAAACACTTAATTGAGTGGGGGAACAATAATATAAATCACTCACAATTCCATACAAAAGGAGATTTTTATGAAGAGGGGAATGTGCAAGTAGGAAAGTTCTGCAAGCATGCTTCACATTTAATATAGCTGGAGTCTGAAAAGGTTTTCAAGCAGCCATATCAAATATTACGCTTCTCTATTTCTATAATAAGCATAAAAAAGCATCATATGCTTATTATATAAATATGAAGGAAATTCTGCCAGAGATAATATTTTGGGTGGGATGAAGCTTATTGTACTGGCTAAAAAAGATCATGGGAGCGTTGAGGCACCTTGTGACTGGCGGTGTGACTTCTTTTTGTAAATCACTTCACTTTGTTTACTGTTCTTTATAACGGGGATGGTAATTTGCTGGGGCAAAGGTAGCAGTGGGCTGCGCTACGTAGTAAGACAATAAGGAGCAAGGTGTGATCATTAAGTAAAAATAGACCGTGCCCAGTAAGCTGTTCGTAGATATAATAAAGGCGTTGAAGTCCTCAAGATTAGAAGAGAGCAATGCTGGTTTGGGAAAAGTTCAGTATCTACTTCACTGCCATCCTAGCAGTCAGTGCATGCATTTGGAAAGGATGTCAGCCCTCCAGAGGCTGTTTCCCTGTATATTACATGAACATCACCATCTCCTTAATAAGCAAATTCATATTTAGGCCCCACTAATATTTGTTAGCATATTTAATCATCTGATTTTTTCCAGAGGCACAGAAGAGCCATAATTTCCACAGAAGTCAATGGGAGCTGCTTTGAGACTGTGCCTTGAAGAGCTCACAGTTAAAATAGAAAGACAAAGGGTGTGCCTATACTTCAGCGTTTTTCCGGAAAAACAATACTTGCGTCCATACTGCCATTCAGTTCTTTAAACAGAAAGCTGAAAGAATGGAAAGGTTTTTCTGATGGCAGTAAACTTCATTCTATGAGGAAGATTTTTTCTGAAAAAGCTTTTTGGAAAAAGGCATGTGTGGACTCAGAAGAGGGAGTTCTTTTGAAAGAAGAGGCCTCCAGGAAATAACACAGGTGCCCTGGTGGCCACTTCGTCCAGACTGATCACAACTTAAATGTGAGATAGTGTCCAATCAATGTGGATGCCATCCTTCAAAAAAGCACACCACTTTTTCATTGCGCTTTTGCTGTGCGGACGCTCTCTTTCGAAATACGTTTTTCCAGAAGATCTCTTCCAGAAAAGCTTCTTCTGAAAGAAGCCTGCAGTCTAGACATAGCCAAAGTGTGAGAAGGGGTGGATGAGAAATGAAGTGACTTCTACAAGGTCATACAGCAAGGAAGTGGCACATCTCCTGTTTCCTAACATGCTAACCTCTAGATCCGTGGTCACCAACCCGTCGATCGCGATCGAGCAGTCGATCGCGAGGCCTCGACCAGTCGATCGCGAGGCGTTCAAGCACCCCCACCCTCCATTTTCCCCCCACCACCTACTTCTAGTGTAGTGCCGGCTTCCTGCGGGGTGGACGGAAGTCCTGTCTGAAGCCTGTGTCACTTCCAGGGGTTCCGGAAGCGCGCGGGCTTTTCCCCTCCCACAGCTCTGTTGCGTGCTGGGGGAGGGAGCGTCAGCCCTGGAGGAGGAGTGCGGTGGCTTCCCTGCGCCGCCAGCGCCGGAGGGGTGAGTCGAGCGCAGAGGTTTCCCTGCGCCGCGGGAGCGGGGGTCGGCCCCGGGGTTTGGCCCCAGGGCAGGCGCCCACAGGGATTTGGCCCCACTGCGGGTTGGCCGCGTCGTGCCGCAGGAGAGGGGATTTGGCCCCGGGGCAGGCACCTGCGGGGGTTTGGTCCCGCCACGGGAGAGGGGGGTGTTGGCCGTGCCGCGCCGTGCCGCGGGAGGAGGATTTGGTCCCGGGGCAGGCGCCCGCGGGGCTTTGGCTGTGCTGCAGGAGGCACGCTCTGACTTCCCTCGGGGGGGGGGAGAATCCTGGGAGGAGGCGATAGCAGGGGACTCTCTGCCCCCACTCCCCCCTGTCCCCTCCCCCCTTTCCCCAGCCCCCTGTTCCCTCTCCCCACTCCCCAGCCGCAGAAACCTGTCCCCACTGGCACCCTGTCCAAACAGGTTCCCTGCCCTTCTCAGAAATAAAGACAATGCAGAAACTTTTTGTGTTTGACATCATATTTTATTTGAAAATGAAGCCTGGCCAAGCCCCCATCTGGCCACAGCATCATGACACTCCTGCACTCCCCTTTCCCCCAGACCCTAGATCTCAGCCTATCATACACTGGATCCCCCTGCCCTGAGCCCCTCACATACCCCAACCCAAATTCCTGAACCCTCACATCCAGAAGTCTGTGGCTTACTTAGTACCCTAACCCTACATCTGACCCCAAGCCAGCGTTCCCTTATCCACTTCCTCCTGCATCCAGATTTCCTCCCAGAGCTTGCACCTCTCACCCCTTCCCGCACCCAAATCCCTCATTCCTACCCCAGAGCCTACACATTCTGTCTCAACCCAGCGAGGGTACGTCGAGACTGCAGGAGTTTTTCAGGATTCCAGAGATACCCCAGAAAAACTCTTCTGCATCCAGGGATGTGTTTGTTCTTCCACTTTTTTTAGTGGAAGAGCAAACATGATCTTTCGGTCACCCCTATATTCCTCTTTCCACGAGGAATAAGGGGGCTTCCAAAAGAAGGGGTTTTTCTGACATTTGGTCAAGTCTAGACAGGTCAAATGTTGGGAAAACTTCTTCCTACAGAAGAATTGGGGGAAAAAAGCAGCAGTGTAAGGGTTGGGGATAGCAAGTGATGGAGAGGAGGAGAACAGAGAGTGCGGGGCTTCAAGGAAGGGGCAGGGCGGTAGATCTTGGCTTCTTCTGTCATTTAAAAAGTGATCTTGGGTGTAAAAAGGTTGGAGACCACTGCTTTAGATCACGCTGCCTCTTTAGAAAGATCAGCCTTAAAAAAGGGTGCAGAAAAGTCAGCCTCTTCTTGATCTTAAAATTTCTGATGGATCGCACCACAGCAAGTACCTGCTACAGCTACTATATGATTTGTGGGTAAGTTGAAAATATTTTCAATTGTTCATGGGAAGAGCCAAATACTGGTTACCCTACTACTTCTTACTTAATATGGATGCTCAAGGCTATCCAACCAAAATTACATTTAGATTAGATTACATTATGCAGTAAGTGGCAAATCATCCCTGCTTCCTTTGACATTCATTGTAATAATATTAACCATGATGAATTTGCTTTTGCTGTTAATGTGGCTACCATATATTATTTCCTCTGAATTCCATTGTCATGTAGCATCCATTAATGTCCGCTGCTTATCGGTGTTACCCATTCTCTTCTCCCTATCCCTGCCACCACACCAGTGTTTAATTTTTGAAGAACTGTGCATAGAAAATACTGCAGAGACTGTAACTAATGTGAGAGAGCCTGCATGGGATCTAAGAAGTCAAATGACAACCAGGATGCTGGGTGCCCCCTGCAATCTTTTATTATAGCAATAGTTCTCTCGCGCTAAGATAGCAATACGCTAATGTTGGCTACAGTCTCTGAGTCTGTTACACAGAGCAGACACAGCCAGGAGAGAGAGCTTGTAAAAATGACCTGATGGCTTTCCTTATTAATTCCCTCTCCATGACCTTGCAAGTTCAATTTCTTCATCTTCACACCCCCCCTCTGTGCTCCCTGATTCAGGCTTGAAGATGGCATGCTGAAATATCAGGAGAGGGACCGTTCTGACTTCAATGACACCAGGAAGCCAGATATCACCAGGCGTCCAAAGCCCAATTTTCAAATGAGGGAAAGGCTGAGAAGACTGTTATCACAGAGGTTGGAGGGCACAAGAACAACAGGGGGGGAAGGGAGCAGCTCAGGTATAAACACAAACATCACCTTCTCCAGATTGGGTTTTATTGAAAGGTCTTTCCAAAGTGGCCCCCTTTGACAAAAGCTTGTAAGTGCACATGCTTTGGGGCAAGATTTGCTGTTTTGTTCTGTGTTCATCCAGGCTACGTCTACACTGCAAGGTTTTTGTGCAAAAACCCGTGGAGCGTCCAGACCTCAAATGCGCTTTAGCGCAAGTAAATCAACAGTAAAATGGCAGAAGGGAGGGCTTTTCCCAGGGTAGGTAAACCTCCTTTTATGAGGCATAACTCCTTTTTGCGCTTCAGATATTGTGCAAAAAGGCAAGTGTGGATGCTCCAGAGGGGTTTCTTGCACGAGAAACCCCTATCGGAAAAAGCACAGGTGCTCTGATGGCCATTCACAGAATGGCCATCAGAGCTTTCTTGCACAAGAGCGTCCATGCAGTATGGACGCTCTCTTGCACAAAAGCACATGGCTTTTGCGATGTGCTTTGAGGTGTGGACGTGCCCTTGCGCAAGAAGTTTTTGCGCAAAAACTCTTGTGCAAAAGGCTTCTTGAGCAAGAAGCATAGAGTGTAGACATAGCCAAGGCGCTTAGCACAATGGGGTCTTGGTCCATGCTTAGGACTCTTAGGTGCCACCACAATACAAATAGCCATCTGATCATTCTTTCCACGCACTTACACAAGCGGACAACTCAAACCTGCACATTCAGAAGTGCAAAGGAATATAAGATAGCTTGTAAGTTCCCCTGAAGCTCCCTACTCTTCCTTTTGGCCAGCACCCGATTCCTCCATCTGGCTTCCTGCTACGATGACATGCCCGTCTTTCAAGAGATTGAATTTCAATGGACTCATGTGTGTTTAATTAGTTCCCTGACATGCTGAGCTCCCTCTGAAGAAGAGTTGCAATTAACCACCACACTCTAGACCAATGGCTGGATGAGCAGGTCTTCTTCTTGAGTGGAGTGGTGGAAGGTTTCAGAATCTTCTCTAAGAGGCACTTAAGAACCTGTAGATCCCCTCATGATGCCCTTTTTTAGCCTTGGAACATTCATGTCAGCATCTGCAAGAATGTGCTTCTCTCATGTGTGTTTTTCCAAGGAGTTCAGAGTTCCTTATATGGAGGCTGAAATGAGATGCGGCCACAGCTGGTCTTCAGAGAGGACCATCATTTTAGTCCAGCTACTGATTACCAGCGAGACAGCTGAGTATGAGAACTCATTACACTGAAATGAATATGGTTTGACCAGAACTGCAAACAATGGTTTCATTGCCGCAGTCTGAGCATAAGAGTTAAAATCATGTATGCATCACATACACATCTCTAATTAGCATAATTTAAACCCATGGCTTTCTTTTTATAGCAGTTTCATTTTCAGTGTTTTATATTCCAATTTTCCACCTTTTAGTCTTGCTTTTCTTTTTTCCACAGCCAAAACTCTCCCTCGAATGGGAGGGCAATTACTGGGCAAGCATGTAGCTCTTTAATTGAAACACTTATAGGTGTGCACTGAAAAACTATAAAAACTGTAAGAAATAGCAATGCTTTAATAGGTTCTTGTGTACGCTCATTGTAACCTAATTCTGCCCTCTTTCAGTATAGCTGGGGGAAATTGCTAATTTACGGTTGTGATGAGCAATAAAGCAATAATAGTAATCTAAAGATGCAATATCCCTTGTTTAGGGGGCATTTATGGTTATGTATTAAAACTATAAATACTTCAAGATGCTGCAAAACTGATCTATACGCAACGAAAGATAAGATCTCTCAGGTTTAAAAAGAGCTTTTTCAGCAGAAAGCCAGCCTTGTATTTATGGTTAAGAAATATTAAACAACAATGCCTAGTATCAATGGATATCAGAAGGTACTACCAGAATGTCTGTGGGTGTCTTGCATACTCAACCTGCTACTGTCTATTAACACTTTCTTGCCCCATAAGATTTTTTTCTCAGCCTTATTAACCATCCTAATTAACCTTGATGTCAGTGTACATCCACACCTGGAATTGTTACTGAATTCTTGTTATTCCTGACAGCTTCCTTCCTTCCTAAAAAAATGCTCCCTGCTCTTATTCTTGAGAAAGTGCTCCTGTCTTTCATGTCCAGAGTCCTGAGAAACTTAATGATATGTTGCTTTTTGTGAGATGGCTTAGGTTGGTTGATTTGTGTGAGGACAAGTTTTCTTTCCATCTTAAATCCAACCTATGCCCATTGGGTTTGCAAATAGTTATGGCTAAATGTCTGTTCGGTGTATGAAATGAGTGGAGGGTTTCTATTTAGCTCCTAGAAGACAAGTATCTGCCTTGCAAAAACACCACCATGTTCAGCAGGCAGTAGAGTGGTTGTCACGGGCTGGGTTTTTCAAAGGTACCCAGCCTCGGCTGAAATTCAGTGGGATGGGGATCCTAACTCCTTTAGGCCATGTCTACATTACAGATAAGATCGAAGCCACAGCAGTCAAACTTCCGGCGTTCAAATTAGCGGGTCTTGTGAAGACACGTTAATTCGAACTGAGACGGTGCTTCCGTTGATGCCGATAGTCCTGCTTCTACGAGGAGTAAGAGAAGTCAAAGGGAGTGTGTGCTCCCTTTGATGGCCCACAGTGTGGACAGCTCCAAAATTCAAGTTAAGCTACTTTGACTTATGCCATGCAGTGAAGGTAGCTGAAGTTGCATAGCTTAATTCAAACTTATCCCCTAGTGTAGACCAGGCCTCACACTCCTTCAAGAATCCCAGCTATAAAGACCAAGGATCTAATGGCCCCTGGGCCACGGAGGTAGTCCTACAAGGACAACATTTCTTCTTTTGCCCCTCTAGTTTGCTTTATGGATCCGATCCACAACCAATGATAAGACTTGCACTGACTTCATTAGGCCCTAAGATAGGTGTTAGTCTATCATCAAAAGCATCCTACTCAGTTCCCTGCTGTATGTTAAGCCATATGAACAGCAATGAAGCTTGCTGTCGCTGGGGTGTTTATGAAGAGATTGTCTGTTACCCTGCAGGAGCTGGGAGCCATACGTGTTTCCTAAAACGCTGGTTGGCAGACAAAGTGAAAACACTTTTTTTTTCTTCCTTTTTACGAGTCAGAGTAAGAAAAGGTGTCAGGAAGGGATAATTACCTTGTCTGCGCTCGGTCTCTGGTTAGACACGGTGACATTTCAGAAATCCAAATGGCTTTGCTGTGTTATGATTGGAAAAAGAATGGAGGGCAGAAGCCTCTGACATTACAGCCCATAAACAATTTCTTGGTACAGATAAGCAAAGCAAGTTATATAGTTGGGACAAAAGCTCTCACGACAGGGCCAGTGCCAACACCACACACGTGCATGGCCTCTGCATTAGGGAATATTTTGCATTGGTAAGAAGTCTAGATGCACATTGTGATTTCATTGAGGGGAATTTGGGAATCTTGGTCCTTTAAGCAGCTTCCCCCTTCAGGAAATGGCTCCCTCACAAAATGGATAAGCACCCCAAAGTTCCAATGCTTATCTAAAGTATCTAGGACTGTCTGGTTTGCAAAACAGGGCTAGGAATCTTACAAAAACATTATTTTTTTTCATATTCTTGCTTCGGGTTAAGGCTTGAAGGCTTGTGGCAACAGCCCTTCCTGTGACATGTTGGTACTGCAACAGCAACCCAGAAGTGCAATAAATAGTGAAAAGTACCTGGGAATTAAGTACTTGAAGCCAAGAGAGGGGAAGCAAAAGGTCCTTTGGTGCAATACGGGTTCAGCATGCCATTCTGGGTCAGCCCCAACCATTTGTTTAACGAACAATTAATAAACAATTGTTGAATGAACAATTTCTCAAGTGCTCATTAAATAGAATGTGTATCCTTAGCTGCCCTCGTCTCCTGGGTGATACTATTCCCAAAGCTTCCTACCCAGAAACCCCTGCAGTAGAAAGTGGTAAGAAATGTTGACAAAAAATTGCAAAAATGAGTGCACTGGGTTTTTTTTTCCCCAACAGCTTATATGGAGTGGGGGAATGCATCTTCAAATTCAAAACTTAATGGAATAATATTAACAAAAAATGGGGCTTTCCCCCCAAGAAATCTGTATTTTTCTACCAGCATTATTTAAAACACATGGGATGAAATTCTGCCCCACTCCCAAAAAAGTAAATGGCAAAATCCCTATTGATGTCAGCAGAGCTAGTATTTGACCTGTGGTTTTCGAAGGGTCAGCCTTATGTGTAAATCTCTTCTCCTTACAGGGAGTCACCACTTTTAACTCAGCTAAAATCAACATTTGAAGCAAACTCCCCCAGGAGTCTCCTTCCGAGGGAAGCTTTTACACCGCAAGTGATCCCACAGAGACCCAATCTCCCTACACACACAGGAAAGACAAAAAACGAAAGCGGTGGGTCAGGATATCTGATTTCATGGCCCTCCATGGTGGAGACGAGCTCAGTGTATACCACAGATGGGCCTCTTTTACTGTCTGAGTGCATCAGTTTACCATCTGTCTTCTTTCTATTGAAACACTCCTGATGATAAAGAGATTTTTGTACACGGCACTAAGAAGGCAGAGTGAGTGTTAGTGGTTTAAAGAAAGAGGTGTGAAAACATCAATAATGGGGGGAAATTATGGTTTCAAAAGAGGATGCTTTAGTGTATTGGGAAACAAGGAGGCAGCTGGGGCTGACTAACACAAACTCGCTGTCTCCATAGCAGCTTGCGTTAGTTCATCACTGCTCATTGAGTTTGAGCTGAGATGTAGTGCCATCAATTGGCTTTGTTGCTGAGCCCACTTCAGTTTGGGAAAGGTTGAGATGCTCGTTTTTTTTCCCCGAGGCCGGGAACTTGACTCAACCACATCTCCTCCTCTTCTTTCTCTCATTGTTCAGGAGGTGGGGTGTGCTTGTCCCGTGGCAGTAACGGAAAGCTGTTTCCCTCTTCTGGAGCATTTAATGAGATTGTGACTCATGTCACCAGCACTGGAGGAGACCAGAAGTATTTCCACTGAAGCCACCCAGGTAAAACACGCCTACTGAATTTTACATGCTGCTTTCTTTAGAGGACACCTGCTCCTGCAGATGGTCACCCCCTTCAACGCTTGTGTTCTCCATCTTGCTACTGTATTTTACTGACATATGCACATAAGAATGGCCATACTGGGTCAGACCAAAGGTCCATCTAGCCCAGTATCCTGTCTGCCAACAGTGGCCCATACCAGGTGCCCCAAAAGGAATGAACAGAACAGGGAATCATCAAGTAATCCCTCTCCTGTCACCCATTCCCAGCCTCTGACAAACAGAGGCTAGGGACACCATCCCTGCCCATCCTGGTTCTGGTTAATAAGTATGGGTGGATCTATCCTCCACAAATTTATCTAGTTCTTTTTTGAACCCTCATCCAGTTCTTTTTTTGACATCCCCATTGTGTATCTATTCACTGGCAACCCAACGCTCAAAGGCACCTGGTCTGTTCGTCGAAGTATCTGGTCAACAGAACAAAGCCCTGAAACAAATGTCCTCACAGTGCACATTATGTTGAGGATATATGATATAGTGGTAGGCGACAAATCTACAAGAAGAGACTCTGAGATGAAGAAGTTTTGACTGTTAAGCTCTTTGGGGCAGGGAATAGCTGCTATGCTTATGGGTTTGTAAATTGTTTGGTTATTGTACCTTCCACCTGTATTGTTTCCAAACCAGTGTTTGCCACCACCTCAGCTGGATTAATTCCCACATGTGCAAGTCTGAACAGCTAACCCTGGAATTGAAAGCCTTCTGCTTTTCAACTCCTTGTTGGAGAAAGCATGTCTAGCGGTTACAGCAAGAGGACTGGGAAGCAAAACTACTATTCTGTAATTCTACCTCTGTGACTGACCTGATGCAAATCACTCAACCCCCTTGTGCCTCAGTTTTCCCATCTGTGAAATGGGGCATAACGATACGTCCCTATTAATGGTTGTACAATATGCCAAGATGCCAGGCACTGTAGAAATGTAAAGGGCTATTTGAGCTAAACAAGCATTTGAGCATACACATAGCTCTCTGGAGGCCCTGTTTGCACATGGAGAATTGTGGGGGATAGCACACGCAAAAAGTAGGAGTGCAAACAGTGATGCAAAAAGGTGTGCAGGCATCGCGCCTTGTGTTTTGCCAACTGACAATTTTCTGAAGCTTTTGCTTCCACACAGGACTCCCACATGGGAGGGGGTAGGTACACTCTGCCAAGGCCTGGAGTCACTGCAAATTGTGTGTGTGGGAGGGAGCCCATGTTACAAGTTTGTATTGGGCCTGAAACAATTACGCTTGGAGCCTGTTTCCACTTGTTAAAAGTGGATTAACAACAGGGGAGGCAACAGCCACATGAGGCCCATGGGCAAAGTGTGTGTGTGTGGGGGAGGTGTCTCCATGCTCCCAAAAGTGGTGGAGCCTCAGGTGGAAGGGGTGGGGCTGGAGGCAGCCAGCCCTCAGTGCCGCTTGGAGGGGTACGGCGCAGCATAATTGGATAACGTCTGTCGAGTAGGTTGAGACCCTCTCATAAGAGACCATGCGAGCCCCAAACTATTCTTATTGTTCCTTTGTTTCTTGCCAGGTTTCCTGGCCAAGCCTCTCTTTGGCTGGGTTGTCAGTTGTCTTAGGAATCAAACATTGGTGCTTTTTTTTTAATGAAGTGCAATGCAATCAGGCCCAGAAGACACATGCAGTTTTTTAATACATAAAAGGTAATGGAGTCGCAGCCTCTCTGCCTTGCAGCACAGCTCAATTGTTTTCCCATTTCAGATGCGTTAATCCATGTAGCCATGACCTGTATCAATATACGATAGAAGGAAGAAGGGCCTTTCTGCCTTCCTCCCAGGCTGTGCCTATCAAGATCCATAATTCTATCAGCCGCCAGCTGCTTGGCACAAACTTTGCCAACTCAGCAGCTCTCTCAACTCTTCCCTTGGGGAAAGCATTCACCTTATCACCAGAGAGAGAGGAGGGGGAAAAAATTCCATCTGTTACCGCTCAGAGCTAGAAGCTTCATAATTGCATCAGTACACAAGCTGCATATCAGATTTTTTTTTCTTGTTTTAGGATGCTCATAGGGAGCATTCACTCTCGTTTTATTGTTTGCTCCTGAGCAAGTGACTGTATTTCATTTCCACTCAGAAACAATGCAAGTATTTCTGAGCAAATGTGTTGTTTAATGATGCCGGGGAGGTGCTTATGCGAGTAAATGTATCCTTGAAAATCTGTATACTGTCCTGCTGTGTAAACTTTGGCAAAATAGTACGCAGTCGACTGCAAATGCTGGGTCATCTACAGTCTATGGCTGCGATCCAGCAAAAACATTTAGGCTCATGAGTAACAGTAAGCACATGAGTAGTCCCAGGGAAATCAAGTTAAAGTTGTGTATGGGCTTATGTGCTTCACTGGATTGAGGTCTATGTGGATGGTGGACATTAGAATGAATGAAAAACACAGATCCCATATTCCATTAGATCATCTACGGCAGTGTTTCTTAAACTGTGCTCCGCGGAGAACAACAGAGTCCAAAATGTCTGCCCTTAAAGGGACAGGCAACTTTTTTGTTTGGTTTTTTTGCTCAGTAACTCCCCCCCTCCCCGGACCCTTTTTTTTGGTCAATAACTTTTCCCCGCCCCCCCTCCCCCTTTTTTTCTTTTTTGCTCAACAAAAAATCCTTGGTGTTCCTCATTAAAAAAAAATTGTTTGGTGTTCCTCGGTCTGAAAAAGTTTAAGAAACACTGATCTACGGTGATTTCCTTTCTATCTTATCATGTTACTCCTGTATTGACTAAACCATATCTTATAGAAAGGCATCCAGTCTTCATAGGAAAATTACAAGGGATGGAGAATCCATAACTTCTTATGGTAGTTTGTTCCCGAGACAAATTACCCTCACTGTTAAAAACTTGAGCCTTATTTCTAAGTTGAATTTGTCTCCATTTCTAGCCATTGGTTCTTGTTCTTTCTGTCTCTGCTAGATGACAGAGGCCTTTATTACCTGGTACTTTCTTCCTGTGAAGATACTCATACTTCAGGATCAAGTTACTTTTGATTTTTTTTTAATAAACTAAACAGATTGAGCTCCCGAAATCCCTCACTATAAGGCCTTATTTTCAACCCTCGACTATAATTTAGCCTGATCTTTAAAACGGAGAGGATGGACAGTTGGGAAGGTAATACCTAGACAGTGAAACAAGAGGTCCAAGACACTTGAGAGAGGTTTTTAGGATGTCACAGCCATAGAAATACAGTCAGTCACTTTTCAGAGGCCAGACAAGCACCTGACTTTGGAAAATATTCATAAGCTTAGGGTGAAATTCACTTCTGCACACAGGGATAGCAAAAAACCAAGGGACTTCTTAAATCCCACTTAGGTCTTCAAAATAAGGCTTAAATCAGACAAAAAGGGTGATTGACAGATGCCCCCCCCCAAATAAGACATGCATTTCAGCCACTTAAAATTGTTTCCTGCTCCAGAAAAATATACTGCTGTTGTATTTCAGAGGCAAAGACGGCACTATGACTGACATTTTATGTATTTCCAATATGCCAGATATACTTTCTAAATAGCTGCCAAGAAAATCAACAACTAGTAACTGTTATATCATTTTAAAAAAAGGCATTTGGACAGTAAATTGCAAATAGTCATATAGTGTGTGATAAATCTAATTCCAGAGAAGCCTCTGGTGCAAAATAATCTCTTAGTTTCAAAGTGCTGTTGCATTAATTTTATCCTCCCTATAAATAATGATGTTAAGGCACACTGAACTGACAATGGTATGGAATTAAAGATACAAAACATTTATGCTCCTAAGTGAGAAATCCGTGACGGGAATTAAGGAGGCAGAGAATAACAATTTAGTTGGGTTTTTAGTTTTTGTTTGTTTGTTTGCTGATTTTTGACAATTACTTGTAAAAATAGCTGTTGTTAGTAAAACATCCTTTCGGGCCCACCTGATCCCTCCACAGCCTCTAGTATCATTTGCATATTGGAAACTCAGCACTTGCAGCTATCTTAATCAAACACACAGGAAATAAAATCTGCCTTTTCACAGCTAGGATGCTTAGCATGGAAAGTGTGTGTGAAAATTCTATGGCCACTTGGGGCATCTCATCCCAGCTACCTCCACCAATGATCCAAGGGGACAAATGTCCGTGGACTTGGGGGAACTTGTGCATAAGAATACCCAGGAGTTGGATGTTTAGGTCAACAAGCCCAAACTCTTGCATCTGCCACTTTGGGGTGGACATATCACATGAATGTGGGTTTTCACAGAATGTCTGTAGCATCATGCCTGGTGGTCATCTTGCCCCATTAGTCCTCATCTGCATTTTTCTATGCTGACCCCTGCACCCTCTCCAGTCTCTGTCATCCAGCTGTCACTCTTCATTCATTCAAAGACATGCTTCTTTTGTGTTGTCCACGTAAGAGGAGTAAGTATTTAGAACTCGGTTGTGCTCTTGCTTGACTCAACCACACAGGGGACTAAACAAGAGTAACACCAGCCCCACCCACCAGCTAGCCCAACAGCCCTTCATTGTTTTGTGGCAAAGGGTTCACTACCATTTAACAACAGCTCCTTTCAAATCCAGTAAAGTCCCCACACCTACCCCAATGCTGCCATGAATTTTATCGATGAAGAAGATCACATGAGATAGCAAATGAAAGCCTGTGACACCCTGATAATTAAGATCATTGAGAAATATGTATATTGACACCAGGGGTGAAAGGAACAAAAATTTCTTACAGGTACTGTCTTATCACAACCAGGGTCCCTGTCAGCTCCTTAAATAGCTCCCTGCTGGCTTTTGCCACAGCTCAGCCAGCTCTTGCCGGAGGTGCGCACCTGAGCGCTCCCACTTCTGATTGACACTAAAGGAAGAATTATGGATACTTCCTGATATTATCCTTTAAAACAGGAGTGGGCAAATTCCAGCCCATGGGCTGGATCCAGGCCACAAGGTTAGTCCCTGGCAGGCCCCCACCTCTATATTTGAGGTGGGGGCCTGCCAGGTAGCAGGTAGCAGGCAGTCTCAGCTCTCATTGGCTGTGGATCACTGTTCGTGGCCAATGGGAGTGACCAGAAGTGGTGTCCCCCGGTCCACGCCACTTTCCACTGCTCCTATTGGCTGAGAAATGGAGATCTGCGGCCAATGAGAGCTGCGATCGCCTGATACCTGTGGAGGTGCAGGTAAATACAGCAGTAGCAGCCTACCAGGGGCTAACCCTGGTGGGCTGTTTTTTTTTTATTGCCCGCCCCTGCTTTAAAACTTGTAATCAAGCAAAAGAGAAAATAAGTTCTGTTCCAGACAAGAGGGAGGGTAGCCATTTCCTGATCTTTAATGTAAGCTTAGCATGGTGATGCCAGAGACAGTGAGCAGTGCATTTGTTCCTGAGATAAACACCAATCGGGAGGAAGAGGAAATAGCCTGGTGTCGGCACACTGGCATCTGAGCCCGTAGGGGACCATCTTGTCTCTTGAAACAAAGGCAATGCACTTTGGGGATGTAAGTAGAGCCCTGTGCAAATACAAAACTGGTGTCCACATCCGCAAGAATGATCTGCAGATATGGATACTAAGAAGATTTGCAGGGATCTCGATAAAAAGAGAAGCAAAGAGACATTTTGATTACCTGTCATGGAGGGACTAAGGTGATCGGTGCACACTCTGCATTTCATGAAAGATGGAACATCTACTATGTGGCATGGGGGATTCTTTAGTTCTGGTACTTATGTTAGCCCTGGATTGTAGCCTATTGAGCTATGTTTTAGTCAATAGCAAATGTGGTTATGCATGCAACTTGTTATTCCCGATGGTGTTATACACACACTTCAGCCTGAACACATTGGAACAGATGAAACAGTAAAACAAGTTTATTTTTTTCTTGTAACCATTTATGACTCTTATGCCTCAGTACTTGTACTCACTTAAAAAAAACTTACTTCTTTGTAGTTAATAAAGATAAAATTCTTACTGATGTGCCACTTAAATTACATTAGATTCAAAGCAGTTTTCTTGCCACAAGCTTCTAGCAGTCTCTCTGACCAAACTCTTTAGGGAAGGCCTTCTCTCTCAGAATCCAATGGCTGTTTCTTTTTTCCTGTAGGTGTAGTGTGTGTGCTAGGCAGGAAGAGAGAGAAGGGTGCCATGGGGTATTTGCTTCTCCTTTGTATATTTTCTGCCCCCATCTTGACAAAATTTCCAACTGGGACATAGGAGACAAAGAATCTATGTGGAAGGATATTCCTCATTGTTTGTTCTTCAGCTATGTGACCTCCTTTGTTTCCCCTTCCTGTTTCATGACTCTGTTTACTGCTAAAATGCAAATTAAGGCAAATACATATACCTTCATTTGTTTAGGACAGGCCTGACTTCTGCCTGGGCAGAGATGTGGGGTTTGGAACATATATTAATAGCATCATGCAGGGGAATCTTATAACTTCACTCACACAGCATGTTGCAACGCGCATTTTATCAGGATAATTCTGACGAGCAAATTATGAGTTTTCAAACGATACCTTACAAGGTACACTTTATACAAAGATAATTACAAAACAGTGTAGGATGTAAACACGGGGATATTCAGTCAAAGATGTAAATGAGTTTAGGGCACCAAATCAGCATAACAAAAGTAGGATTTAAGCAAATGCTTAAAATTAAGCATATGCTTCTAAGTAACATTTTAAAAACAACGAGCCAAAAAAATAATAGAGTTAATCTCTTAAATAACTCTGCTAGGTGCTTTGGGAAATGGGATGTAAGCACCTCAATCTGCTTGGGTTCTTTTTCCTCCAGGCTTAATGGAGACCGAGGTGTGTTATGCTGGTGGGTTACTATTGTTGTGCACAAGGTTAAAGTGATAGTGACTATGCATAAAAAAGTCCCAGCACTAGCATGCTGGGAGAAGTTGTCCAAGTTAGTAAAGAAGCCTTGCTCTGAATGACTCATTTAAAAGAGGGTCCCTTGCTAAGAACCTCGATCAGTCCCACAACCAAGTAAAATTCTTCAGGAGCAAAGGCCTTCATAAAGTGATGAGGAGACATTTTGTTTTTGTCTCTTTCTGTCCTTTTCACAACACTGATCTATTTGGGGAGCTCCCCGATCTGTTGGTTGGCAGTGTTTTTACAGAGGAGTGGCCTGTTATAATTTTAGCCTTCTCTGGAAAGGCAAAATGTGACCTTTTGGATTTCTTCTTTGAGCTCAGGGGGTCCCGCTGTACACTGGAGCTGGCACTTGGTGATGAGTGTGCTGTGACCAAGTGAGCAGGCCAGAGCCCTGGAACCTATAGCTGTCCTCCCCTGTCAATCAGAGTAATTAAAACTGAAAGCCCGGTTTGAGAAATGACCTCATCACTAAAGCAGCTTTCTCTTTCCACTTCTCATTCAGGACGTACAGATATTATTAAGACCAGGCTGTTGTCCTGTTTGAAGGAGGATTAGAGAAGAAAGGAGGTCAGATTTAAGCTATGGACTTAAAATGCAGCAAGAGAGGTTTAGGTTGGACATTAGGAAAAAAATTCCTACCTATCAGGGTGGTTAAACACTGCATTATATATCAGGGGGGTGTTGTAGAATCCCCATCTCTGGAAATATTTAAGAGCAGGTTATATAGACATCTATCAGGGATGTCATAGCTTGGCCCTGCTATGAGGGCAGGGGACTGGACTTGGTGACCTCTCGAGGTCCCTTCCAGTGCTAGTGTTCTATGATTCTATGGTTCTATGACTTGGTACGACACTACCAGAAGCATATATATGGTTGATATAAACAACCATTGACTTTAGGGGTGCTACACCGTTTCAGGGTCCTGTGCAAGGCCTTTAGCAAACTTTACTTTCTCTTCTGTCTTGTAATCTCTGGTCCTTTCTGAAAGACACAGAGAGCGTAAAATCTTCCTATAACAATCTCCAGATTTTAATCCCATAATTGATGGAGAATCCAGGAATTTTCAGCCCTATCTCCAATTCTACTCAGGGACTCATCCCTTCATTCACATGAGCCCTGACCCTTCAGTCAGGATCCAGCTTGAACAGCATGGTTGGGTTCTGGTTGCTTCCTAAGAATTTAGTGAGGAAGGAATCCTCCGCTACACACAGCGGAGTTGCTTTGAAATCATTATATTGCACTAGCAAGGATGCTTCTTGCAACAGCACAGAGCACATAGTCAACACTACCAGAAACACATAATAAATAATGGAACTGATCATCAATTTTCCAACAAAATGGGTTTTTTTCCAATAGAAAGTAGGGTTTTGATGCAAACGAAAATGTTCACATGGACATTTCATAACATTTTTTTTCTTTTTCCTTTTTCCAAACTCTTTCTGAAATAAATTCAAAAAATAAAACAACATTGTTTTGAATTTCCAAAAATTAAAAAATTAAAAATGACATGTTAATTTGTAAAAGTGAAAGTAAAAAGGGTTTGGGTTTTGGGGGTTTTGTTTTTTTTAAGTGAAGGGTTCCTCCTCCCCCACACCAAATTGTTTCTTTTCTGGGGAAATTATGTAGGAAACCCATTTCCCCAAAATGTACCGTGAGGAAATCAAGATTTCTTGATTGGAAAATTTTGAAAGGGGATTTTTTTTTTCATAGGGGAAAAAATTAAATATTCTAATGAATAGCAATACTAAGTGTTGGAGTCCATCTTTGTATTCCATGTAAATGCATCTGGGATGGGGTAAGGCTGTATAAAATACTTGCGTGGATCAAAGTAGAAGAGAGAGACTGAAGATTATTATCCTATTTTTCTACAAGTAGGGACTACTCCTAAGTTTTCACTCGGCAAACAGGAATTTACAGCTTCTGTATAGTCAATTGGTTTTTAATTAAAATTTTATTGAGGTCCTCAAAACCCGAAGCCATAAAACAGATATGACAGTGTGTAGCGAAAAGAGCACCTTGTGAGTCCATATAAATCACCTTCATATTGTTCCCAAAGTGCCTCACCATGTATATGTGACAGTATTGCAACAAAAAGGAGGTGAATGGTACAGTGATCACTAGGAATAATGAGTGAATTAGTTTGTTATAATCAAGAACATATGTGCTCTACATGAATCACATATGTTGTGCCAACTTCACTGACGTGCACATTCTTAATCCTGTTAGCCCTGCAGAATCTATGTGTCTAAAGAAGAGTGATCTGGATTCGCCTCCTTTAACGTTACCACCTATGTTGCAGCTACAGAACCCTCAGGTTCTTGGAGACAGAAAAGATTCAGTAGGATGCTCAGCCAATTCCTGATTGCTGCAGCCTCCTCCCTTCTAAGCTGGGACTGTGAATAGGCCCACTGATGGGGGGTATGCAAAGAGGGCAATTGGCCCAGGGCCTAGTGATTCAAAGGAGCCTGGGGCTCCGTGGCTGGACCTCCAAGCCACTTAAATTGCCTCCAGAGCCCTGGGCGGTGTGCTCCAGATGGTGCTAAGGTGGAGGTGCACAATCTGGTCGGTGCTGAGGCTTTGCTCCTTCCACCAGAGATCCTGCCCTTTTTGAGCACAGAGGTGGAGAGATGTGAGACCTTTGTGACCGGATCCAGCAAGTGTTGTTTGTTTGTTTTTTCAGGAACCTCTGCAATTGGACACTGCTAATTTTTCAGTGCTTTCCAGTTGATATGCAAGCAAGATGGTAAAAGATTCAAGTCCTGACCCAGAACTTAAACTCACTTGCTTTAAATGAGGAGGCTTGTGTGCTTTGCAAGATACTCCAATACTTCAACCCAATTTTTTTTCCTTCCTATGATTCTACTTCGTCTGTTACTATTGTACACACCTCCAGTCTATTACCTGATGCGCTATCTTTTACTGTCTGTAGATTTTAAGGAAGCCGTCTCTAGACTCCCAACCTTGCTGAGTTTTATGGGGAAACCTGCAAAATGAATCTCGGCCAAATGTCTTTTCCCTGTTGAATTTCATTTTTATTTATTCAGCCTTGAAATGGTATAGCAACTGGTTTTGCGTTGTTTTCAGTGCTGCCAAAAAAAAAAAAAGCCTAACAACCCACAACCTAAGGATAGTCAGTAGAATGTTTGCAAACTTCCTATATTAGGCAGACAGAATAAACTGGCACACAGCTGATTGTTTTCCCAGATAAGTTGGTTACCTATAGTTTTTTGTTTTTGTTGTGTAATCATGACTTCTGTTGAAAGGGGAAGGATTATGAATAGTTGCATGGAAACTCAATATCAGAGAAGGGCTTACAGCATATTGATACATGGGATAATGAAGATAATGAGGTAGGCAAAGGATTATTAGACAGATAATGCAAACTCTTCTGCTACAAACAAATAACACGAGGCCGACTTCTCACTTATAGAGAGGCCACTTTTCAGTACTGTAGCAGTATAAAGGTACTTAAAGTGGCTGCAAATGTAATCAATGTTTATTTTAAGGACTCTACTTACAGTGAAAATGGTGTTTTTATCAAGGGGCTGTAGGATGAATGAGAGTCAGGCCAGTATTTGAATAACAGAAAGGTGGACACAAATGGAGTTGTTTTTTAGAGATTCTGAGCATACACGCACCACTAGCTGAAGTCAATGGGGGCTGCAGGGGCTCAGGAATACCATGCCTAGAGTATAAAGGGAAACAGACTTGAATGGAGCATAGGATGCAGTCAGCATTGGATAGCTTCCCTCTCGCAAATGGTTTCTTAGAATGTATTACAAATATCAGCAATTGCACTGTCATTTCCCCCTGATATGCACACCCCCTGTTAGCAGAAGTAGGCAGAAAAATTAATCCCAGATCCTCAGCTTGGATAAATCATGATTCTATTGAAGTCAATGGAATGACATAGGCTTTTTTCTAGTTCAGGATTTGGCCCATACGGGGCCATCCGTACCCATATGCAGAATATGCAGCTGCGTAGGATACCCAAAAAACTGGGTCAACACTGGGTCTTAATGTCCACCCACCCATCTCTCTCTCAGGCCCACCTGCCCCTATTCTGTGGTTCTGCTTCCTCTGGAGAGGATCCAGTTAACTCCGAACTGAAAACGCCTGCCAGGCCTATTAGGAGAACATGGAACCCGTGAAAGAGCCGTTCAACTGGCAATGAAGCCATTTAACAGACATTTGCCAACCCCAGGTATATACTGTCAGTTTCTGAATGTACTGTGTGAGTTGACAGGACCTTCGTTTAAAATTCACTTTAAAAACATTTAGAACCATAGAACACTAGAACTGGAAAGGACCTCAAGAGATCGAGTCCTGTCCTCTGCCCCCATGGCAGGACCCAGTACCATCTAGACCAGGGTTTCCCAACCTATGGGTCGGGACCCAAATATGGGTCGCCTTTACATTTCAAAAGGGTCGCCAAGTGTCTCCCCAGGTGGCTCTGCCCTCCCTCCCCCCGTTTTCTAATTGCCTTGGGTCACCAAGTCTTCCTAAATTGTCAAAATGGATCCCCATGTGGAAAAGGTTGGGAACCACTGGTCTAGACCATCCCTGACAGATGTCTACCTAACCTGCACTTAAATAACTCCAGAGATGGAGATTCCACAACCTCCCTAGGCAATTTATTCCAGTGTTTCACCACCCTGACAATTAGGAAGTTTTTCCTAATGTCCAACCTAAGGTTCTCCAGGAATTACACTAGCCGCCAATACTGCTCGATGAATGAAACAGTTTGTTGTTTAGCAGAAGAGTATATCCGTTTCCTTTTTCCTCCTCACCCTAAGCCTAATCCAAAGGCCATTCAAGTCAGTGGAAAGGCTCCCATTTACTTCAGTGGCCATTGACTGGGGACTCACATGTACTCAGGCCATCAAAATGAAGAATAAGGCTGTAAAGACCGACCTGCAGGCTGAATCTTCCAGCCTGAGCTGGAGTAAGGCTGTCGACCAAAAGGCCAGTAGTCAGGATTATTGCCAAGCATTTCAAGTTACTTACCGCTTAGAAACGTTTCCAGACAGAAGAGTTTGACTTTCTTTTGCCTCTCAATCAAGTTTGGTGCAATGGAGGAAGGAGCACATGGTCCAGACCAGTACACCTTGCACTGGCAGAGCCGAATGGCATAAATGGCATGGTCGCTGACCTCCAGAATCAGTCCCCTGTCCATAACATCTAGTAGACGACTTGTGAAGATCTTCTGCTTTTCGTTGGTGATTTGGTCTGTCCCGGGAAACTTTACTTGCTCCAAACTAATAGGTCCAAACAGCTCCTCTTGGTCTGGCATAGGGCCCAGTTCTCCGTAGAAGAGTCTGCATCCCTGGGGATCGCTGACAGTCGTTGTGTGGCCAATCTCTTTTCCTCGGTACTCAAACTTGATTTCTAGATCGGTCACTAAGAGATATGTGCTGCTGAAGACTCTAAAATCACATCTCTAAAAATCCTCCTTCTTCTGGGTTTATAGTTTAATAGTATTGCATAGGGCCCCATACTTCCTAAGGAAGGCCCATGACCTTTAGTTTTCACTTGAGAATTGAAGAAAGCTGGAGTTGATACAAGACATCAGCTGCAAAGGAGAAGACTCCCAAGCCAGCAGCCGTGAAATTGTGAGAGGCCACAGAAAGGAAGCTGGCGCTAAAAGAGTGGAACGAGCAGAGAGAGGAGAAGTTTTGAGAAAAGGAGTCTGAGACGTACCAGGACAAAAGGATGGCAGGTTTCAACAAACAGCAATGTTGAACCGGATCCTTATTTCTGGACCTTTTACTTCACTAAACCTAACTCTCCATCTGACGGCATTTCTCGAGCCATCTTTTATGTGGTAACTTAAAGGCCCCAGCTGATTTTGTTGCCTTTTCCATCAGGCCCTAAATTTACTCAACAATGTAAAATGAATAAAACAAAAGGTGCAGCCTACAATGAGTTTTCTGTATTAAGAAATATGATATTTATGAGGTAGCGCATAGTAATCTTTTAGTCTTTTTTTCCCTATTTCATGTGCTTTCAAGAAACATAAAGGAGAAAATAAAAAATGTGGTGCCCACAGCATTATTCCAAAGGGGAAAGGGAAAGCAAACCATCTGCCACCAACCCCTGCTTGTTACGTTTCTTAACAATACAACTACCCCTCCCTCCCAGTTGTCTAGAAAAATAAAATGGGCTAGTATCTGTGACAGAAATGATCAGAAGGACGCATACAAGATCTTAATATTTTGTTGTCATGTTTGAAAAATGCAAACGGATTGTCGTGATTTTCTTTATGCCAGGGCGTGCTAATTGCAAATGCGTGCATCAATTATACATGTTGTGCACAGTTGGGGAGCTGAAATAAATATTTTTGGATACCATTAACCAGGAACATCGCTTCATCTTCATGTCACCATCATTTTCCACATTCCAACATTTTAGTTTACAACATATGGCAATCAGGGGACTAATGAGAAAACCCAATTTTGTGTAATAAGATACATATTTTCTTGCTTTTCAGCATAGTTCCAGTCGCTCTGACTGTTTATATTTCACCTTAGATATTTGGTTTTCGCCTCTAAATATTTAAATGCATGAAATTGATATGTGGGACTTGATTCTCTCTCATGCTTCACCTTTTCCAGCCACTTGCATCTGCGCAAAGAGACTAACAAATGCAGCCACCAGTTTGTATGAGAGGGTTTCTACATCCACTTGAACAAGAGCTGCAAGGTCAGATAGCCCAGATTTGTTGATCTGGGGCAGCGAGGGTGTGGGGGGGGCTTCACAGTCCATCTCTTTGAGAAGCTTGAAGGAGCTGAAGATGGAATGTTTACTGGGAACATCTAATGGGGGTTTTAAACTGTATCAGTAACATCATTGATCAAGTGATGTCCAGGTAAGAACATAAGAATGGCCATACTGCTGGGAAGGGATGACTGGCTGGGTCCGTGTGGTTATTAATGAATCTTTTAGATCTGGTATGGTTCCTGCTGCCTTGAAAGAGGCAGAGATAAAACCGCTACTCAAGAAGTCTTCCCTGGACCCACATGAGTTGAATAACTATCGCCAGTTGCTAATATTCCCTTCTTGGGCAAGGTACTCAAGCAGGTGGTGGCGTTGCAACACCAAGCTTTCTTGGAAGAAACGGATTATTTAGATCCATTTCAGTCTGGCTTTAGGCCGGGTTTTGGAACTGAAACCACCTGGGTCACCCTGGTAGATGACCTACGTTGGGAGATAGATGAGGGAGTGTGTCCCTGTTGATTCTCTTGGACCTCTCAGCAGCTTTTGATACCATCGACCATGATATCCTTCTGGAACGCCTGGTGGAGTTGGTGCTGTTTTGTGGTGGTTCCGGTTTTACCTGTTGGGACACTTTCAGAAGGTGGAGCTAGGAGGCTGCTATTTCACCCCATGGCGATTGTGCTATGGGGTCCCGCAAGATTCCATCTTGTCCCCTATGCTGTTTAACATCTATATGAAGCCACTGGGAGAGGTGGGAGGTTTGCAGGATGGTGCCATCAATATGCAGATGACACCCAACTCTATTTCCCTGCGACAGCAGAACCGGGTGTGGCGGCGACTGATCTAAACCAGTGTCCGGAGGCGGTGATGGACTGGATGAAGTCTAACAAGCTGAAGTTGAATCCAGATAAGACTGAGCTCCTGTGGATCAGGAGGCCATCTGTTCAGGAACGTGGCGTGGTACCTGTTCTAGATGGGGTTACGCTCCCCCTGCAGGTACGCAGCTTGGGAGCCCTCCTGGACCCTTTTGTAACATTTGAGAACCAGATTTCTTCTCAGGCCAGGAGAGCCTTTGGGCAGCTTCGGCTGATCCGCCTGCTGCGACCCTTCCTGAACAAGCAGGACTTGGCCACAGTGATCCATGCTCTTGTTCCATCCCAGTTGGACTACTGTAATGTGCTTTGTGTGGGGCTGATTCTGAAGAGCCTTCGGAAACTTCAACTGGTCCAGAATGCAACTTTTCGAATTTTGACTAATACTCGTTATACGGAGCAAATTATGCCAGCGCTCCGGCAGCTGCACTGGCTTCCAGTATGTTTCCGGGCACAATTTAAGGTCTTGGTTATGACCTATAAAGCCCTAAACGGGTTGGGTCCGGGGTATCTGAAGGACCGTCTCCTCCTGTATGAACCTGCCCGGGGATTGAGGTCAGCTGGGGAGGCTCTGTACAGTGTTCCCTCACTTTATAGAAGACTGAAAGCTTAATAAATAACTATGGCGTTAGAAGCCTTTCTTCAGGTACTCTGCTTTGAACTTTTTTACTCGTGAATAGACATGCCTGTTTCAGGAATCAGGCTTTCTTTGAGGAGATTTTGTGACGAGGGGAAAGGGCTTAGGGGAAGATTTGCAAAGGCACAAAGGACAACAGGTGCACAGATCCCAGTGAAAATCAATAGGAGATGGGTGTCTGACACCCATTTTGTGCTTTTCAAATCCCCCCACCTCAAATTCCCAGCTAATAGTATTCACAATAAATAATTTCATCAGCTCTACTGACATGACTCACACTGAAGTCAATGAAGTTATACTGATTTATAGAAGCTGGGGCATTTTTCTGGATTTAGTAGAGCAGTGTAGCCCCCAGAGCCCTTGGCATTTAAGGGGTAGAATAGGGAAAGGAGACAGGAAGCCCTTGGACACAAATGCTGCCCATGTGTGGCCTTGAATACATTGAATCTGACTTTCTTTAGCTAAAACCCTCTGAGGCTGTACAACATCTGCCTGCCATAGACATGAACATCTTCAAAAGTCATGCTTTACTTCCAACGGCTTCATAAGGTGGGACTCTCCCCGCCTACCACCAACCCATTGTTTTGAAGGTAGTGTCATAAATATATTGATTTTTTGCTTTTAGTTCTCTATGTCAAAGCACTTCTTTAATCAAAAGTAAATTATGTAAAGGCCATTAGGGTCAGCCCAGGCAGCGAAATGAAAACGGCAATACATCATTTATTTGTAAATGTCAATGAAATCCACAGATCGATACCTTTCCCAATGTGGATTATATTTACTATTTTGTTTTAAATGCTAGGGGAGAGGGCTATTTCACAGGTAACGCCTGTACACAATGCCAGCCTGGGAGCCTTCCGAAAGCATCGTGAGAGGAATGCAATTTATCTGGTTTTAACCACTTTGCTCTCATCAGACCCTGCTCGGACTTTGCCAGGGGTGTTTAAAGGAATGTTCATATAACTGTATTGCATCCCCCTGGCCCCAAAGCACAACCGGGTGTCAGCGCAACATGAGATGCTCTCAACAGCCTACCCTCTCCAGCTGTCTCTCTGCTAGGGCTAGACTTGGTACCATGGCTCCTGAGAGACATAGCACAGAAGGAGTGACCCAAGAGAAGTGGAGGACGAAGGTGGCCTCATCACCTTTGCATTAACTGGATTCCGGGATGCTCCAATGACTGAAATGAGCCTTCACATTGGTGGCTGCTCTAATCCATCCATTCACGGATTCCAAGGCCAGCAGGTACCATTGTGATCATCTAGTCTTACCTCTGTAAAGCACTGGCCAGAGACCAGCTGCCATATAATTCCTAGGGAAGATCTTTTAGAAAATCAGCCACTCTTGATTTACGATTTGCCAGTGCTGGGCAGAGCCCTCCAAATCCATGGATATCTGCTTTGTATCCGCGGGGATCTTCACTCACCTCCGACGCTGCAGATACCCACAGGTCATTTTTGCGGATATGGATGGGGATGCAAATTTCGCATCTAGAACCCTGCAAATTTGCAGATATCTGCTTTATACCTGCAGGGATCCAGATCCACAGATATCTGCGGCTCATTTTTGTGAATACAGATGCAGACCAAAATTTTGTATCCACGCAGAGCTCTAGTGATGGGGAATCCATCCCAACCCTTGGTAAATTGTTGAAAGGATTAATTACTCATACTGTGAAATATATGCATCTTATTTTTAGTCTGGATTTGTCTACGTTGAAGTTCCAGCCATTGGATCATGTTACACCTTTCTCTCCTAGGTCAGAAATCCCATCACCAAATATTTGTTCCCCATATGAGTACTTTCCGACTGCAGTCAAGTCACTTCTTATATTAGCCTTCTCTTTGTTGAACTAAATAGATATATAGCAGCCTTATCCAGCCTATGTATGGGCTGCTTTGTGGCCTAGACTCAAAGCTGTTGATTGTTATGGTCACACCGCTTCTTGGCCTCTGCTTAGCCCTGGCTCAGCCCCTGTGTGAAGACCTATGATGAGAAGCAGTACAGGGCTGCTTGTGTTGTCCAAATTCAGGGGTGGGGGCTGGATGAGGCCCCCAGCTTGCCTGGATCTGGCCCCTGGCACTGGGGAGCCTGCACCAGCATTCCAGCCCCCCTGTGGGTCTGGAGCACACAAATTTATTGGGCTGCCCCCGCCACCAGGCACTGGTGTGTGAGGTGAATGTGGGGAGTGTCTTTCTGCTTCTCAGTTAGTGGTCACGTCAATGAGGGGCCCCCGACTGATAGGGTTGCCAGGTATCCGGTATTGACGCGGACAGTACGGTATTTTTGCCTCCCGTCCAGTAAAAAAATTCAGAAAATACCGGACACCTAAAATGTCTGGTATTTTCTGATTTTTTCTCGGCCAGGAGGCGAAAATACCGGGTGCTTACCTGGTTCCGCAGGGGAGCTGTGTGGCCACCTGCAACCTGTTAGGGCCAAAAAGCCTGAAAAGCATTTCTTAAAGGGGCCATGCTGCATTTTTAAAAAATTTTTTTGCTTAACAACTCTTGGGGTCCTTTTTTTTTTTTGGCCTGATTTTTTTGGGGGTGGGGGGTTCAGTATTTTTGGTTAAACCATCTGGCAACCCTACCGACTGATTTTTCTGTGGGTCAGCAGCCCTCCACCTAAGAAAGGGTCCCCTCCCATCCTAATGCTTCTGTTGCACCTAGAGAAGTTTCTCCCCAGCCAGCTGTGGCCCTTAATTACAATTATGCCTCCCCAGCACAGTGTCTGAGGATGAGAGGAGGGGCCAGAATCCAGCAGTAGCTTTCTCTTCCCTTCACAATTTTTCCCCCCACAGTTTCTATTGCTAACACCGCTTCCTCAGTGGTATCCACGGTGGAAGTGCTAGCAAGACCACTCAACTTTTAACGAACATGCCATCTAGCACTGCACAGGACACTAGAAACCACAGTGGCATGAATACCAACAGCCAATTGCCTACACTACCAGTGGCAAAATGCAACCTTAAAAGCAATGAGCGGAATTTTTGGGCGGGGGGGAGGGGAAGTCAAGCAAAAGGTCCCTGAGGATGGTAAGCAGTGTCAACCAGAGGTGCATTTTCCAGACTTCTGTCCTGTATGTTTAATGCCTCCAAAAAGATGGGGACTCTGCTTAAAGCCTAAAGGTTTATTAGAAGTACAGCCCCTGAAACAGCAAAAAGCTCCTTCCTTCAGTGAAGAAAGCGAAGCAAAACAGAATTCTTTGTTCAGCTATTACTTTAAAAGTGTAAACCAATTAATGTGATTTATGTAGGAACACACATCTAAGTAGGATGAGCTCAGAAACTATGTCTCTGTAAAATGACACATCCTAATGCAGAAGGGCTCTGAGCAGCAGCATTAAAATTCAAGAGCACAGACACGCCTGTAAAATAATGGCACCATTCTTCTGACGTGGGACATGCAGTGTAGTGGTTAGAGCGGGATGGGGAAGAGGAGTGGGGAGCCGTGAGTCACGACTTCTAGATTCTATTCACAGATCTGCTGGGATTCACAGAAGATGGGTTTCCAAAAGCACAAAGGGCATTTTGACTCCCAACCCCCACTGGAAGTTAGTGCCTTTGAAATATCCCCCACTACGTGCAAGTCGCACAGTCCAAAATTTTTGAAGTATTTACTGATCTAGGGTGTTTCCATTTTTGTTTGCTCTTTCTGCGGCCCCTCAGGCCTGATTTACAGGGGTGGTGAGCCCCCTCCTGAGGTCCCACCAGCCTCTATGGAGTTTCCCTAGAGATGGATTTGACCTAGCAGCCAAACTCTGTATTTTAAGTTCTAAAATAGAACCTGATAACTGTGAACATTCTGTGCCTACTCCTCCAGTGGGGAGCGACACCTGTACCCTCATATTCTTGGCATCTGCCAATTTGAAAAAAAATCAGGGCTGATTCTGATCTCAGCCTCCTCAGCAGAGCACCAGAGACTTGAACAGAGTCATCCTGGGTTTATACTAGTGTAAAAAAGAGGACAGTCAACCCCTTTGTTTTTGTGGATAATCCTAGAAGAGCAACAGTCTGTGCCACATGTAGTGCTTGACCTTTCGCTCAGTCTTTGTCATCTATCTACCCAACATTTTCCATAACTACATTAAACCTTCTGGCTATGTCTAGACTGCAGGCTTCTTTCGGAAGAAGCTGTTCCGGAAGAGATCTTCTGAAAAAAACTTCTTCTGAAAGAGAGAGTGTCCACACTGCCAAAGTGCATCGAATGTGATCTGCTTTTTCAAAAGATAGCATCCATTCAGCGTGGATGCTATCTCGCATTTAAGCTGTGATGACTATGAATGGAGTGGCCACCAGGGCACCTGTGCTTTTTCCTCTTCTTTCAAAGGCACTCCCTTTTCCCCGTCCACCCACGCCTTTTTCCGAAAGAGCTCTTTCGGAAAAAGGCTTCTTCCTCGTAGAAAGAGGTTTACCAATGTCAGAAAAACTCCTCCTTCCTTTCAATTTTTTTTGAAAGAATGTAATTGCAGTGTGGACGTAAATGAAGTTTTTTAAAAACTCTGTAATATAGACATAGCCTCATAGAAATATTTTTTAGGATCATGAGCTTCTGTGGTCAGCTTTACCCAGGAAAGCTCATGATCATATGTATTTGGTAGCCTCTAAGGTGCCACAGGACTAGTCGCTACTTTTAAAAATAAAGACTAACTCAGCAACCCTCAGACTTTTTTTTTTTTTAGGGCCACTCAATTAAAACAGTGGTTAGTCCTATGCCATCTAGTGCACAAACTCAACAAGTGCTGCAGGAGCTGCCTGCAGCCTGCTAGTGTTGCAGAATGAAATGAGGGAGAAGCTGTAACATAGACAGACATTACAAAACAGAGTGCAGCAAATGGGGAGGGAGAAGGTGACAGTAGCAATTTGCCTCCTACAGAGCAGTTTATTATTATCAAGAAAGACTCTCTCAGCCAAAGGAAGCCGTCTGCTTCCTGGGGAAGACAGGTGATTTCTTCTCGGCAGAAGAACTTGGAAAGTAATTGCGATGGGGTAGCTAGGAAATGTGGCCAAATCGTACATTAAGGACCAAATTGTGCCCTCAGTTTCACTTTCCATGGCTCTACTGGTCCTCATTCAAGTTTAAAGCCCATTTACACTGTTCTGACAACCTAAAGGGCAAGGAAACAGACTACTAGAAAATGCTGCCTAGCTCAAAGTGTCTCCCAGTTGGTGTGAGGTTGGCAGAAGGCTCAGACACAGCTGGGCTCCCAGCCCCTGGCACAGAATTGGAGCTGTGTTGGACGAGGTGTGGCCAGAGTGCATTACACTCTGCTAAAAAGTTACTAAAAAGTACCCCATGCTGAGTCCTGCATTCCCACCGGTGGCTTTTTCTCACACGGTGGGGCACCACTCATCAATTTCATGACCTTACTATTGTGCAGAAGCAACAAGCAATTTCTCCCAGTCTAATAAGGAAGATAGAAGCATGGGCCCACGTTATACCTGTGTTGCATTTTAATGTTGATTTTCAAAATGGAAGTGTAACGTGTGGAACTTGGGCTCCTAGAAAATTACCAACGTCATCTGCCCCTAGGGCTGCCAATCCTGGACATCATTAAGTTCGGTGCTCAGTGCTGCTGTCGGTACCAATTTGAGTGAAAACAGAATATTGCAACATTACTAATAGTTAAATAGCTTTTAAGAACAGACTCCACCTAGTGGAGAAAATTATTTTCTTGTGAAGCTGAGAAGCTTGGTGCATCTAGACAGCAAGGTGTTTGGGATTTTTTTACCCCAGATCCATGTTATGATACATGATGAGTAATATTTTTATCAGCTTGATTTAACCATTTGGTTGCTGAACACACAATTGTTTCCAAATACCTCCTAAGATTCTTGGCTGTTAGAAAGGAAAGAGCAAACATCTTAAGGGCTGAATCTATCTGCCCCCTATTCAGCCTGGGAGAAGATTGAGTAGTGATAGAGGGGAGGATTTCTGTCTGTGTGAGAAGTACCTATTTGTCTATCCATGGAGTTACATATGCCCCCGTATGTCAACATATTATTTGAACACCTGCACAGGGAAATGAAGGATGATGTAACACAGAGAATTGAGGCATAGTGGATTTCTTGCTTAAATATTCAAAAGAACTTTTATGAGAAATGGGATTCAAATTTAGGGATTTTGCTGTTATTTAATGGAAAAGATGTTATAACACTTCCCATCTCTGTATGTATTTCCCTGCCACCTGATTCTTTCACTTCATGCATTGGATGAAGTGAGCTGCCGCTAACAAAAGCTTATGCCCTAATAAATGTGTTAGTCTATAAGGTGTCACCAGACTCCCTGTTGTTCTTATAAAAATAAGTGTTTCATTCTGTTGCACTTGGGTGACTGTTCAGGTGTATATAATAGTCTACAATACAGCTGCCCTGAAATCCACAATCCTGCTGATTTATTTCCGTCTATTCAGCATGGACTTCTTTACATGAAATGTATACATCGATTGAAATGTAAACAAAGAACCTACAGTGGTAGGAGAGCAGTGAAATAGGGACACATGACAGACTTGCAAAGGTTTGGGGGATATTTTTCCCCCCGTTCCCGCACAAGTGGGACTTGTGACCTTTGCCTTAACTTCCTCAAGTTTTAGGACTGAATGAACCCAGCACCGTCAAGTAAAAACTTGGCTGTTATTTTCCATATTCCACTCAGTTCTGCATAAAAAATTAGGCACAGGACGAGGCTGAAAATTTGGGAGTTTTTCTGAATTTAGTCCAGGCCTAACTGTGAACATGGGCTATCTTTAAATGCTAAAGCAGCCATGCCTAGCTTTCACTCCCTTTGCTGGACTCTGCTTACATGCTCAGTAGCACAGAATAGAATTCCTTTTCCCCACAAAGCAGGGGGAAGGAGTCATTTCAATCTCTTCTTTTTAATCTCCTTCAGACCGAACTAAGTAAAAGGGTTAGTGAATGGGAAGTTTTGTCCTTTAAACAAATCTAAGCTTCAAAGCCTAAAGTATCATCAGGAGAGGCAGATAGAGAAGTTACCAACCATACTAAGACCACAGGTTAACGGTGACCACTTTGGTGGTTGAATAGGGACTGCCAGCTAGCCAGATACGTGACAGAGGAAGAAAGGGAGAATATTGTTTGGGGGACAAAAAAACACAAGAAATACACCTGCTGTTTGGCAGACAGGAGGGACCTTCTGTGTTGCCAAAGGGGGGAAGGTTCGGTCCTTTGGAGGCGTGAATATTTCTGCTGCAAAACAGAGGCCGTGGTGAAAGTTTAAACTAATAACACAAAAGGGCAGGGGGAGGGGAGCTGCAGCCAGGTTTCCTGTGGGATTCATTAGACAGACAGTCAAATGTTTGGTAATTATGGGTGTCAGTTAACAACGAGAGACACAGAACTGCTGATCTAATTAGAATATGAAAATGGTGTGAATTGGGGCGGACATCAGTGGGGGAAAGATGTGATAAGGGATGGGAATGAAGAAATGTGCTGTGGGTGGGGATGATGGATAGGCCAGGGGGGTGGTTACACAATATGTAGTTTTAACCTCTCTCTCACCATGTTGCAGAGAAGCCTGTGCTGAGAATGACAAAATATTGGCACTTAGTTGCTGTTTAGTGGCCTGTGCCTCATTACTTTGGGGTCTGTCTGCTCCATTCCTTTGGGACAAGTGTCAGCATTACGAGACAATCACCCATCTGGCTGGAAAAACCGATTCCCTTCTTGGCAGCTTCAGCAGAGAGGCCACGGGTTGAATGAGTTTCAGCACCAAAGGTGGAATCTCTCCAGATCAGCTTTGAGTCACACACGGGTGGCAAAGATTACCTGCTGCTGCTTGTGACATAGCTCTTCTGTGGATAGAGAGAAGCCCTTGGTTTCCAGGGCTGCCAGTCCAGCACTAACAGTGTGAATGAACAATGAGGAAAATGTAAGAATGGTCAGCTCGTGTTGCCTAACTGGTCTATTTGCTAAGGGGTTGAACAGGTAGTCAGATTGCCTGGGTTATATAACATAACCAAAGGTCCATCTAGCCCAGGATCCTGTCCTCTGACAATGGCCAATTCCAGATGCCCCAGAGGGAATGAACAGAACAGGGAACCATCAAGTAATCCATCCCGTCACCCATTCCCAGCTTCTGACAAATAGAGGCTATGGGCCCCATTTCAACCCATCCTGGCTAACAGCTGTAGATGGACCTATACCCCATGGGTGCGTCTGGACAGGCACGATTTTGCGCAAAAACTTTTCCGTTAAAAGCATTTGCGCAAAATCATGCCAGTCTAGACATAGCCCATGAATTTATCCAACTCTTTTTTGAACTCTGTTAAAGTCTTGTACTTCACAACATCTTCTGGCAAGGAGTTCCACAGGTTGACTGTGTGTTGTGTGAAGAAATACTTCCTTTTGTTTGTTTTAAATCTGCTGCCTATTAATTTCATTCAGTGACCCCTAGTTCTTGTGTTATGGGATGGAGTAAAAAAACTCTTCGGTATTCACTTTTTCCACACCAGTCATGATTTTATAGACTTCTATCCTACCCTCCTTTAATGAATCCTGTGGCCAGACTTGCAAAACAGCTTAGCTCTTATTTAGCCACCTAAATAAGGTTTTCAAAGGGGCTTAGCACATCGTGTGTGTGCTGGGTACATAACAGAAATCATTAACTTTTTTAGAAATTGGTCATAAAATGGGGCTTTATGAAACACTAATGGCATGTCTCAGGAGTGCGACAAGGGTGCCTATTGTCACCTTTCCTGTTCTTGATCGCAATGGACTGGATTATGAGCAGGACAACAGATGGCCATCAACGGGGTATTCAGTGGACACTTTTCAAACAGCTAGAGGATATTGATTTTGTTGACAATGTCCCCCTCCTTTCACACCAACATGGAAGAAAAGGTCGCATCACTAGAAAAAACTGTCTTGATGATTAAACTGAGCATTAACAAAGGAAAGACCAAGACAATGAGGATCAACCAGTCCAACAACGACGCCATCACACTGGGAGGGGATGACTTGGAAGATGCGGAGCAGTTCATGTACTTGGGGAGTATTATGGGCAGAGATGGAGGAACAGACAAGGATATCAGTGCTAGGATAGGGAAAGCAACAGCTGCATTCAAGACTCTTCATCCCATATGGAGTTCACAAATAATATCTGTGAAGACGAAACTGCGAATCTTCAACACAAATGTGAAGAGTGTGCTCTTGTATGGATGCGAGACCTGGCATACTAAAAAGTCTTCAAATCACGAGCTACAGACATTCCTAAACAGATGCCTAATGTACATCCTTCGCATCAAATGGCAAGACTTTGACACAAATGAGGAGATTTGGAACAGAGCAGGACAAGAGCCACTTGATGTTCAAATCAAGAGAAGAAAGTGGGGATGGCCACACCTCAGAAAACCATCATCCAGCATAGTCCGTCAACCTCTCACGCGGAACCCGCAAAGAAAACGCAAAAGAGGAAGACCTCAGACAACGTGGAGAAGATCTACTGAGAATGAAGGACAACAACTGGGGTACTCCTGTAGTCAGCTAGAAGTTTTGTCTCAAGACAGAGTGAAGTGGAGGAGACTTGTAGATGACCTATGCTCCACTCTGAGGACAAGGGTTTAAGAAGAAGAATGGCATGTCTACATTAGGAAATTATTTCAAAGTAACAAAATTCAAAAAAATAACTCCTCATAGCAAAATGGAAATAGCATGTCCCCACTACAGTAGAGCCTCAAAATTATTCAGAGACAGGCTCCGTTATTGTGGATGCGCTACCTCAAACTAGAGCTCCAGGGAGCACTGGGGAGCGATTCCTTTGAATTACTCCAGGAAGCAGTTGTTTTAAAATAGCAGCAGTGACATATCCCCACTACTGCTATTTTGAAATAGCTATTTTGAAATAAGCATTATTCCCCAAGGAAAGCAGGAGTAGATTTTGAAATAATCTTGGTAGTATGGATGCTCCATTTATTATTTCGAAATAAAGGGGTGTTATTTTGAAATAACTCCCAAGTGTAGACCAGGGCTAAATCTCCCACAAACAAGTTCATTCTCCATCTTTTAAAGTGTGGTTTTCATTGGTAACTGACCCCTTCCACCACATAGGCATGCACAAAAGAAAAGTGTTTCGTCACTACAAAACAAACACTTTTCTGTTTTGAGGCTTTCACCTTTTTGACAAACAACCTGAATTTTTTTTTACAGATTGTTTTCAACAACAAAAATAAACATACTCTTGTTTTCATCAACACTTTTCATTTGGGGGATTTTTTTCCTCTGGGCAACTCTTGTTCTCCACTATTGGAAAAAAACTGGCCACAAGTTTCACAATAGGAGCCCCTGTGTGTGGAGCACTTTAGGAAAATCACAGTTAATTTAATGGCATAAATGGGAGTGGAGTGCTTTTGGAAATGCACTCTCAATTATGAATGAAAAATCTGGCCCTATATTTTCTCAACGTAAGGCAGCTAATCTTTCGGAGGATCTTTCTTCCTGCAACGCAGACAGCAGACTTTGCAATATTACTTAGGAAACATGTTGTTTTGTAATCATCCTTGAAATCAGCATGTACTTGAAATCAATGGCAGGCAGAAGAAAAAAAGGGTTTATTAACATGGACTGCAAACACAGTGGATAGTTTTGTAGATTCACAAAACAAGTTGCACAAGATTTGCCCTTATGTCTCAGCAAAGGAAAATGAAAAAAAGGATGGTTAGGAAACAAAAACTACAATTTCACTCAGGATAAAACATCAAATCGTTCACTGGAAGGTAAAATAAAAAATAGATTTGAAAGCAGCTTGGACTGGAACAATATTTCAAGCCTGGCTAGTTGTTAAAAATGAGCTAATTCAGAAGAGGTGCATTTAAATAAATATAATGCAAAGATATAATGGCACAATATAATAGTTTTGAATGGGGAAATATAATGACTTTGAGTACATTTTACAGGGCAATTAATACACATGAAAATGCTATTCTATTCAACTGATGGAAAGAAAAGAAAATAGATTTTTTTTTTTTAAATGGCTTTAAGAAAAAGGGAATGGTTGTGACTGATAAAAATAGAGTTTGATTTTCTTTTCAAAAGGATCACTGCTTACAAACATAATAAAAGGAAAAATAAGCATGTCAGGTTCTATAATGTAGCTTGTAAAATTCAGAATGATTGGTTTCTAAAGAGGGCAATTAGGCTGCATTTGCATATGCACGAGACTTTTGTGAAATAGGGCTTTTTCTCATTCGCTTTTCTTCCTCCCCTCATCAACAACCTAAAAATATATCTTATTCCTATTAAACTTCATGCATCATCCTATTCAATTCATGAAGGGGACTATTGCTACTGATTAATTCATGCAAATGCCTAGACTCTTTTAAGAGATTATTAGGTTTTATTGATACCAACAGAGGGTAACAGACGAAGGGAACATTAACTGACTTAGGTTCAGATTAGAATAAGACTTCTGAGGGCACAAAATGGGGATACATCACATAAGGTCAGTTCTTGATAGGGGGATTGTGAGATATATACATGTGTGAGTGTAAATATATATCCAAGGGTTTTTTGCATCCTCTGGTAAGCAAGACCCTTAGGATTTAAACAGGAAAGAGTACCACAGTTTTAGGGATTTTGGCTTTTACACTGGACATATTCCTTGAGATGATGTGGAAGGAATTTTCCTGCGTCATCTTTGTTTAGATCCAATACTTCTCGCTGTGGCGAGGCCTTTCTTCCATGTGGTGGTATAGATGCAAGACCTTGTTCCTCTGTGGTTGTGTAGCTCATTCCTGTTGAAGTTGCAGTCATATACATAAAGTTGAAGAGGGAGAGGACTAGGAATGAAGATGCATGAGTCTTCTCCACAAATTGAGGACATGAAACCTGTGTACACTTGACAGGACATTAGATACCTCTAGTCCATCACCCTCGGGACCTGACCACTGCTGAACCAGAGAATTTGCCCAACCATGGGAGGTCAATATTGTCTCACAGCATTATCAACACTTCCACTGCTTGCTGGGCTCTTCGAAGACATTTAGGGGTAAATTAGAGCTAAATAACAGCACAGAACACTGAGAGCCAGGGCTGGGGCCTGCAAACAAACTTTTTGGGGCAGCAAGAAACTTGGCCACACCCATAATAAGGGGACATCCAGCTAACTAAAGTCATGACGGACCGTGGATGTTGCCAGACCAGAGAGTGCCAGACTTGAGCGGTTCAACCTGTAGTAAAAAGAGATGGGAAAAACAGCAAACAACTTGTTTGGCATCCATCATACTCAACTTCATCCACAAGTTTTGAACCCAGGTGTTCTGAGTGCACCTCATTCTTCTCATCTCCATTACTGTAATAACTCACTTCAGTTTAGGAAAAGATGCACTCTGTTGGGCATCAACAGGTCATCAGTTCTAACCTCACCTCTTTCATTAAGGCTACATCTACACAACGAGTTTACTTGGCAAAAATATGCTCATGAGGGACTCATTTGCATGAGTTGTGATCTCATTTGCATATTTTTTGCCGATACATTTTTGCACAAAAACAAGCAGTGAGGTAGTTTTCTTTTTGCGCAAAAACCCCTTTTTCTATAAGATTGGTATACCTCCTTTTTGGGAGCATAAGGATCTTGCGGAAAAAGCGGGTTTTGTGCACAAAGAAAATGTCCACACGGCTTGTTTTTGCGCAAAAATCCCAGCGCAAAAACGGATCGGCAGAAAATATGCAAATGAGATTGCGACTCATGCAAATGAATCCCTCATTAGTATATTTTTTGCCGAGAAAACTCGTAGTGTAGATGTAGCCTTCAAGTGTTTATCACAAGTTATTATCTTGATACAATGTATTACTGGGTAAAAGTCTCTGGCCAGCATTGTGAAAGAGTTTGGACTAGATGAATGTAGAGTGGTCCCTTCTGGCCTTGAAATCTATGAAATGCATTCAGCTGCTTCTTTGCATGGCGGTGAGTGAGTCATGACTGCCTTTCAAAAAAGAACCAGCCTTGAGCTCTAGCTGTGTTTTCTTTTTTATAATTCATAAATAAATATTACATATGCTAACAGATGGTTCATTAGCCAGTTGTTATGGCAATCAGCATTTCAGCCAATTAAAATCCTTTCCCATCGCTTTAAAAATGTCAGTGACGGGAACATTTAAATTCCCAAATAACAAATAGATTCACTGTAGCATAGCACTAAAACAAAAGACATCTTTGTGGCATGATTGAGAAGGATGGACCAAGGGGAAAGGAGGCATGGGTACCTGGAAAGAAAATAAAATGTAAATGTCTCTTGTCTCTCAGCCCTGGTCGACACTAGGGTACATCTACACAGCAGTATTATTTTGGAATAACTGACATTATTCCGAAATAACAAAATGTGCGTCTACACTACAAGCCTTTATTCTGAAATAATGTCGAGCCAGAGGACTTCTTACTCTGACTCCTGGTAACCCTTATTTCACGAGGAATACGGGAAGTCGAAGGAGGAGTGTTCTTCTTTCAACTTTCTGCAATGTATACAGTGCCTAAAGCTGAGTTAAGCTATTTTGACTTACTCTATGCAATTGAGGAAGCTGAAGTTGCATAGCTTAATTCGACTTTAGCCCTGCAGTGTAGACTAGGGAGTTATTTCAAAATAATAAGCAGAGCATCCACATTCCCAAGCCTGTTATTTCAAAACAACAGGCTGGTTATTTCAAAATCTGTACTCCTGCTTTCCTCGGGGAACGATGCTAATTTCGAAATAGCTATTTCGGGAGTTATTTCAAATTTAGTTATTTCAAAATAATTTCCTAGTGTAGACATGCCCACAATGGTTCAGAAATCAGAGGGAAGCAAATTAATTAATGAGAGAGTGAGAGTGTAACGTGCATCATAAGTTATCCCTCTGCTGCTGCAGAACCCATATAGGTCTCCAGAAGGGGGTTTGAAATGGACACCGACTCGTTGAAGTTAGAACATGAACTGGACGTCGTACGGTTCATCATTCATTAAGGGGAGGGTTAGCACTCTCGCATGATGGTAAGAGGCATCCACAAACCTCTGCACGAGCAGGACAGGTGGAAGAGTGCAACTGGTGCATTTTCACAGAGGCTGAGGTACAACTCTCTCCTATCTTTGTGAGCACCCCGTCCCGTGAAGAGTGCTGCTCAGAATCTAGATGTCCTGGCTGCCCCTGTGAGAATCTTCTGAAGTGTGCAGCCCCAAGCATGAGTTACACGAGGAGCAGAGTAACATGTCATGGGGATATTTTTCCCTTGTCCCATTCAGAGCCAGAATTCCACCTGCTCCCCACCCACAAGGGAGGCTGGATTTTCAGAAGTGCTCCGACACACACTCTCTTGGAAGCTTGTCCCCGGTTGTGAGCGCGGAGCCTCTCTGACTGTGCTCTGGCCTGCGGGGTTACACCTGTGTCTGCTAGGACACTGGAATGGCTGTAACAAGGCGGCTCATCTGCTGGGGTGAGCTCAGACTGCAGGGTCTCACCTTTTAATTAGAAGCTCTGAGTCTCTGGGCCAGATTCAAAGGCATTGTGCATCCAAAAGAAATCTAAATTGGTGTGGTTTATATGCAAAGGGGCCCAAGGAGAGAGGTGCATAGCCAAGAAAGCAGCTGGCAGGAGAGGGTAAAAGGCTGTGTTACACCTATAGAGTCATGGAATCATAGGATAGTAGAACTGGAAGGAACCTCGAGAGGTCATCAAGTCCAGTCCCCTGCCCTCACAGCAGGACCAAACACCACAGATCATCCCTGATGGATATCTATCCAAATTGTTCTTAAATATCTCCAGTGATGGAGGTTCCACAACCGCCCTGGGCAATTTATTCCAGTGTTTAACTCCCACCCTCCCCCGACAGTTAGGAAGTTTTTCCTAATGTCCAACCTAACCCTCCCTTGCTGCAATTTCTTAGGCTACATCTAGACTACATTCCTCTTTCGACAGAGGAATGTAAATGAAGGACTTCGAAATTGCAAATCAAGTGCTAATTTACAAATTTCGTGCTTCATTTGCATAATGGATTCCGATCGCTTTTTTGAAAAAGGATTTTTCGGAAAAAAAAAAAACGCCGTCTAGACGCAGTTCTTTAAAAAAAAACAAACAAACTCTTTTTCAAAAGAACCTGTAAACCTCATTTTTTCAGGCATTTGGGTTCTTCCGAAAAGGGGTTTTTTAAAAAAGAACCACGTCTACATCAGTTTTTTGTTTTGAAAAATCCTTTTCCAAAAAAGCGATCGGAATCCATTATGCAAATGAAGCACAAAATTTGTAAATTAACGCTTCACTTGCAATCTCGAAGTCCTTCATTTACATTCCTCTGTCGAAAGAGGAATGTAGTCTAGACGTAGCTTTAATGTATAACTTCTCCTGGCCTCTGGGCATGTAACATGCCACCTTACACACCCTCTGTGGATGTATAAAAGTGAGAACCTGGACCAGCTCCAGTTCTCCAACCTTCCCCAGTGCTATATCAGCTATGAATAAAGAAACCTTAACTACCAGGGTTGCCAAACTTATTGACCTTCCGAGCTGCATAGGATAAACTTCAGAAGTTCAAGAGCTGGGATACTTCCAAAAATCTCTTCTCCCACCCACTGGGCAAAACCCCTTTCCCTGCTACAAGACAGATGTCCCTAGCTCCCCTCCCCCATTTGGCTAGTAGGTAGAAAATTGGGGGTGTGGTATGGAGAGCATTGTGAGCCACACTTTAACAGTAAAAGAGCCATATGTTGCTTACAAGCTACAGTCCGCACACACACCCTGCCACTCTACTACCTTGCCTGGGTTACTCATTCACATGCTTCACTGATACGGGACTAGGAAAGAAATTTACCTCCTGGAATACGCAGGCAGGTGGAACATCTCAGAGGAGAAAGCAGTCGAGTTAAGAAAGTCTTTTCCTCCACGGTCAGCGTCTATAATGCTTAGATCTTTGGGTATAGAGCCTGCCCTTTGGAAAAGCATCCTTCCCCTCCAAGCAAGGTACAAGCAAGTATCTTCCACTCCTTCCACTCCACAACAGTGTCAGTGGAACGAGCACTTGTACAGGTTGCACCTTCGAAATCCAGGACTCTTTGGTCTGGCAACATCTGTGCTCTGGATGTTGCTGGCCAGAGAGCCACGGTGGCTGGAATTGGCTGGGAAATTGGTGCTGGATGGGGAGCACCCGGCCGAGCTGGCCACAGAGGAGCCAATGGAAGCCAGGAAGCTCCCAGCCAGGCCAGATCAACTGTAGAGAGGCTGGTGGCAGCCAGGAAGCCGCAGCCAGGAGCCCCAGTTAGGCCGGGAAGGTGCAACCCCAGTGGCAGGAGAACCAGCGCCGGAGCCCATGAGACTGAGGGCCGGGAGTGGGGCCAGTGGCCAGCAGGGGATCATTGCCTTCCCCTGGTCTGGTAAACTCCCTGGTTCAGGAGCGCTGAGGTCCCAGTGGTGCCAGACCAGGGCGGTCCAACCTGTCCAAGTGAATCCTTTGTCCACTGAGGCTATGTCTAGACTGCATCCCTTTTTTGAAAAAGCCTGTAAACCTCATTTTATGAGGGATAAGGGATTTTTCGAAAAAGGGTTGTATTTTCAAAAGATCGCGTCTAGACTGCCGTTTTTTTTTTAAAAGCTCCATTTTGAAAAAAAGTGGCAGCCATGTTTATGCTAATGAGGCACGGGATATTTAAATCCCGGCTTCATTAGCAATTTCGATGTGCCTAATCTACATCTCTCTGTCAACAGAGAGGTGTAGTCTAGACACACCCTGAGAACCAGGTACTGGCCTTGTCTACCACAGTATAGTGCCAGCCAAGTGCATCAGACCCTGCAGGAGATGAGAGTCTGAATTTGATGAGCCCATTGGCTTATCCAGCCTGGTGATTCTCCTGTTCCAGTCTCTGCTACCCATGGAACCACTTAAAGCCAAAAATAACTCACTGACAATCAGATCCGATTATTTTAATGAGGACTCAAAAATGAAAAACAAATGACTCCAAATGAGCGTCTCCAACATTTTTACATATGTCTGTGAGGCACTTGAATCAGCAGGTCTGCAGTGAGGGACGGCTGCTGTCAGAAGTTTAGCTACTGTTGGCGGGGGGGGGGAGGGGAAGAAGGGGAAGAAAACTAAAGTGAACAACCCAAGCGAAAGCTGCGTGTTATCAGCAACTCCATTTTCTGCTTGTAATTGTCTTTTATCTGCTGGAGTCGGCAATGTCCAGCTCACATCTGTTCTTGATTCACTCTGTGTAAACATCAGATGGGAACAGAATCATTTTTTCCCCTTCTGTGCAGGGGAAAGGAAAAGATAGAATAAAGCTAATAACATTTCAAATTCTCTTTCCCTTCGCCCCTGCTTGTGTCCACCTTTCCGATGGCCCCTATTTATTTAAGAATTTTCCTGCACCTGAAACATCCCAGGCAATGCTAAGTGCTCAGCCAACTGGATGCAGGTCAGGAGAGAACTATAAGATATTCCCACATTGTCACAGAGATTGTTCCCACAGTGAAAAGAAAGGAATGGCACTTACTAGTATGTCCATCCTGTCAGATACTGAGCATCAGGATGAGATGTGTGTGTAGAGCTCACACATTCTGAATATTGAAGAGATGCCGTGAAATTTGAACTGCAAATGGAAAAGCAAAGGAAAAAAGAAAGCACTCTTGGTGCCGATGAAAAGAATGGACAAACCATCAGACTGGGTCGTCTGTGTATGAGCATGCTGCGTCCTGACCTCTGAGAGAACACAGGAAGACAAAGCTCTAAGGTTCATTCACATCAAATCATGGCCCCGCTGCTGAGATGCAGGACCAGCTGTGTAATCACCACCATCATTACTAAAGCTTTCCTTTGCTCCCTACATGTGGGGCCTTCTATGGTGGATACGTTGGCAACATGCACTTCAGATGAGCACGTATGTAGTGCACATGCAAATGCGTCCTATCATTTATGCAAACCCTTTCACCTTTGTGGTGAAGGAAGGGGAACTCACTTTCAGTAGCACCGACTTACCTGTCAGAATCAGGCACCACTCGTTCTTAATTCACAGAGTTACAAGGGCAACGTTGTCCCCACATTAGCTTCCATGCCATGAGCCTGGCAAAAATTTTGAAAGCCAGTCTGGTGAGAAAAAACTGGAGCATGCCAGACAACTGGTGTCCTCAGAGTAGGCGCATCTAATGTTGTCAGGGATAACCCCAAGGAGACAGGCAGCAGCCACTTTGATGTAGCCCTCATTCTCTCCCCCAGAGAAGGTGGCTTCCGCATCTCTGACGTGTCTATTCTCCAGTAACTTCAAGTGCGCTTCCAGCTTTACATTCCCGCATTCCGCACTGCAATGGATCATTGACAGTTCTTACCTTCTGCTCCATTTCTTAAGTTTTTCTCCTGCTTCCCTTCCTTCTTGAGGTCTCTGACTGCTACATGTGCAATGCTTCCTGCTCTTCTCGTTTCAAACAGGTACGCGCGTCTGAGCTGTGACCTTACACTATCTGACAATTTAAATACCTCTCCTTTCCTCCAAGTAATGCCTTAAAGACAGAGGAGCAAAGAAACCTCTCCACACCTGGGTGAGCTCTGAGCACTCCCAGCTCTGCTCACTTTATGTGCTTTGGCACAAAAACAAACATGGATTAAAATCTAGTGTTGGGAAAGCAACACCCTAAACACACGTTGGATGAAACTGACTCCAAACGTGATGGGAAGAAAGGTCAAGTTCTTGTTTTAAAAAGAATATACCCAGAGGTGAAAGCAACTTTACAATTTTTTACAGGTGCTGTCCTATTGCAACTCAGGTCCCTACCAGCTCTTTAAATAGCTCCCTCCCGGCTTTTGCTGCAGCTCAATCAGCTCTTGCCAGAGTGGTGCACCAGGGCGCACCCGCTTACTTTCAATTCCAAACGATCCCTTATGCCTCGTGCAACGAGATTTACAGAATCGGTTGGAAAAGGCTTTCCTTTTCGACGATCCCCGTCTAGACTGCCGCTTTTTGCCAGCAAAGTGCTGCGGCGGCAAAAAGCGGCGGCCATTTCTATTCAAATGAAGCACGGGACATTTAAATCCCCGCTCATTTGCAATAGCGATCTGCCTAATCTACATCCCTCTGTTGGTAGAGGGGTGTAGTTTAGACACACCCATAGTGCTGTAAAGCACCAGTGTAAACAGGCTCGCAGCGCTGTTAGCTACTCCACTCAGGGAGGTGGTTTACCTGGACTGCTGGGAGAGCTCTCTCACAACACCGGTGCTGTGACCACACTGCCATGTTAAAGCACTGTTGGGGCTGCACTTTAAACTTAGCAGTGGAGACAAAGCCAAAGGGGGAGGGGAGAGGTGGAGAAGGGATAAAGACAGAGATTCTGCAGGAGAAAAAGAACAGGAACAGTTTGGGAAGGGTTAGGTGCTGATGTTTTTGTTGTTATTATCAATAAGAACCCCAGCAAAATGGCAAATGTGGACTGTATCTATTGTGCACACGTTCTATCCAGAACAGAGTGAGAACAGCACTTGCTAAGAAACAGGAACAGTGGATTTATGACTGTGCAGTGGGTTAGACTATTAAGCCCCCTATCCTAGCTTTGTCTTTCTGGCAGTGACTAATACCTGATGCTTTGGAGGAAGGCAAGACAACTACAGTGCTTCTCAAAATTCTCCCCAGCCATTCACCTCGATCCTCCCCTCCTAATGCACCACTTGCACTGGCCTTGCAACTAAACTGCCTTCCCCCACTATACGTATGTACACATACAACCGTAGGTGTTTGCAGTATGTGCTGCTTGTTCTCACTAGGCCACAATCTTTGGTGTTTTCCTTAATGCCCCATTTCCTGGAATCAAGTGATTTTTTTAAAATAACTTTGTAGTGCCCGGCCCACTGACAGGAGGGGGGGCAAATGGGGCAATTGTCCCAGGGCCCAGCAGTTCAAAAGGGCCCAGGGCTCTGGCCACTGCTGCCAATACCACAGCAGCACTGGCAGCTGGAGCCTCTGTCCCTTTAAATGACTGCTGGAGCGCTGCTGTGGCATGCTCCAGGTGACTACGAGAGCTGCAGGCAGACGGGGTGGTGGTGAAGAGGACTGATTGCCCCTCAGGCCTACTCCTTCTGTCTGAGGCTCTGCCCCTTCTGGAAGTATGGAGTCAGACTCCCCCACATCTGACCCAGGATCCCAGCATGGCTTTTGGCGCTGCTGTGTCATGTTTATGGTTGCAGGGAGAAAAAAAAAATTCAAAAAGAAAACCAAGGGGGACAGAAAACAAACTAGAAGAACCAACACACTTTGTCTAAAAGAACAAAAAATACTCGTGCTTGTAAGCTAGTCTTGTGACATATGATTGCTGTGGGTTGGCAACACTACAGTCCTCTCCCCAGCCCAGATTTCTCAGCCTTTGGTGCACATTCCAAGCTACCCGGTACCAAGGCCAAATCTCCCCTGACTTTTCTTTTCGATCACTGTTTGCAGCATCAGTTTACCCAAAAAAAAAAAAAAAAAAATTGGAGCCTTGTCTAGACCGGCACCAGAATGTCGTGCGCCCTTGTTTGAACATCAAAAGCCTTTTAGCTCAATCTTGCACTTTAATGCAGCTGAGTGTGTTTAGGGCCATTGGGCATGAATTTAATTTTCTATGAGGCCGTAGACAGGAGAAAAATAGTTTGTTTTTTTTTACTCCGCATTAAAGTCTCCTCCCTGTAGTACTGCAAGTATCACCTCTGCAATGATCCCAAATGCTAGCTAGTCCCCCACTGTATCCTGTCCAGCATCCAGCCGTGTGCTCTAGAGCAGGTTAGGGAATTTTTCCTGTTCTGATAGTTTTCAAGACAAAAAAAAAAGTTCCAGATTTCCTGGAGGCAACGACTTTGTTTTGAAGTGCAAAGTAAACAGAGTAACACCTGTCTTTCTCTCTAAAAAAAAAAAAAAAGTAGAAAATCAAAAGGAAATGTTGCAAAATAGTTGAAACAAAATGCTCTCACCCAAACCGATATATTTTTATTTTTAATTTTCAGTTTGCCAAAATAATGAGATTCACTTTTTGACCCAGTGCGGGATGGGGAAACGGAACTCCTGAAAATGTTCATGGGACAGGAAAACCATTTCCTGCCCACCTCCTGTCTGGTCCTTCTCTGCCTAAGGTGATACATTGTACACATGATATGACAATAGATCCTTCAGACCCAGATTCCTATCTCCAAAAGGAACATCTTCAGTGGCAGGCAAGAATATAAACACAGCTAGACTGTGTCAAATTCATCCATCCTGGGTGGAAATTATTCCAATAGACATACTATGAAAGAATTTGGCCCTGGGTTGTCTATGTGCTATGGGGTGAAAAAAAGAAATTTCTTTCTGACTTCCTTGGCAATCAGTATATGTCCCGAAGCACAAGACTTGATTGCCTCTATTTTATCATGCACAGCTACAAACGTTATTAATGATGGTAAAATTATCCAGACCTTCTTAAAAATCCAACCACCATGTTTGACTCAATGTTCACTTACACAGCTGGCATCTTTCAAAGCCCGCATGCAGAGAGGCTGTGAGCATCTTAAGACATCAAATACCCTTTTTCAAGGATGTGAGAATGTCAATACTGCTTGCTGCACATGGGGGAAAAATTGCTTTTTAATGGTCAATAGTAATAACCAGTCTGTTTAAACTTTCATGAATATGATATATACAATCTATGGTCTATGAATTATGCACAGGCCTCAGATGGGTAGGAGACAAGAAATGGCCCAAGTTCCACATTCAAACCCTTGTCAGGTCTACTTTCACTCACAGTCATTTTGCCTATGGCTGTGGCACCCAATCCTTCACTTATGTCTGGGGTGTATGTAGGACTTTGTGGCCGTATGTGCTGTCTGCAGAGATGGGCGGCCATTTTGTCTTCAGTTCAGTGCAGACCTTCAGAGGACATGCTTACATTATGCTCCTTCATGGAGATGTCAAGGCTGTCCATTCTTGTTTTACTGTTCTCTTAGGCCACATCTATACTTACCCGCAGATCAATGCTCTAGAGATCGATCTTCTGGCATTTGATTTAGTGGGTCTAGTAAACACCCACTAAATCGAATGCTGAGGGCACCCCCCCCCCCTCCCCGTCCGGTGCTGGTACTTCTACTCCCCACAAGGAGTAAGGAAAGGCAAAGGGAGTGTTTCTTCCACTGACCTCCCACTATGAGGATGGCACCAACATCCGAATCAAGGTACGTCAACTCCAGCTACGTCAACTACAGCTATGCAAGGTACGTCAACTCCAGCTCCAGTCACACCTCCAGATCAGCTGCTAGAAGTGGGCCTCATCCTCCCTGATTGAATTAACCTCATTATCTCTAGCTTGATTCTGGCCTGCATATTTATACCTGCCTCTGGATATTTCTACTACATGCGTCTGACGAAGTGGGTCTTTGCCCACGAAAGCTTATGCTCCAATACATCTGTAAGTCTATAAGGTGCTACAGGACTCCATATCTTGATTCGAACTTCCAGGTAAATAAAGATGTGCCCTGAATCTGTTAGAAAAATCATATCTGGGTCTGGAGAAATGTGGTATGTTGAAAAACTGAGACCTTTGATCTAAAGTTGCGGTTCAAGCTCAGACCTAGGAACAGAGCTGGGTGAAATTTCTTTGGCAAATTTACAATGCGCTGAAAAATATAGTTTTGGGGTGACCCAAACTATTTGTAAATTTGAATGGTATTCAGTGAATAGTTTTAGCTGAATAAAGTAAATCAACTGTTTACTGTGACATCTTCCAAACCATTTTGACATTTTTGTTTAGAAATATACTATTTTGCCCTTCAACCCATTCATGCCCCTTTGTATCCATTTTTCTTCTGGAACCAGGATGTGTAAGCATGAAGACACACAAGGATTTATTCGCCTTGTATTTTTGGGCCATGGAAGTTGCAAAATTCTCCAAGGAGCACCTCTTCCTGTGTGATTTACAGCCCAGTTTTAGAGACTGCAGGGAGGTTCAGAGAAGCTTCAACCTAGCATCCAGAATTGTAGCTTTCTTTCCATTGCCAACCCAAGCACTGACTCCTTTGAAGTGATCCCACTGCTGCTGGTCATGAGATGAGCTGGAGTGAGTTCAGAGACACATGAAAGAAGTGTGTAACAAGAGCCAGGACAGTTTGTATGAAAAAATATAATCAGAAAAACCTCTCTCATCACCAAGAACTATGTGTGCCACCTTTTCCTCCAAGTCCTAAATGACAGTCCATATTCCTTTTGTGGATAAATCCTCTGGAGTTGAATAGGAATAAATCAATACAAATTACTCTGGAAGTCATATAGAATTTAATACTGTAAAATTCATAGTTTGGTTTAAAATTGTATAGTTAGGTCGTTATCCTCTCAAATTCTTAAGACTTTCCCATGTGGGAGAAAAATCAAATAACTCCAATTGTGTCTAAGGGGGGACTGTGCAGGAAATCAAAACTCTCTAAAAGAAAACTGCTGCAAGCGTTAAAAGTTTTCCAGGCCTCTCTCTCTGTGTAACAGAGAAATCATCTTACCTCTAATCAAGACCCTTACAATGCCTCCTATCTCAAGTTCATGGAGACTCCTAGTCTGTCACAAATTGTCATGTAAACTCTTATCTTTGTCACAGGTTGCCATGTAGACTCCTCACTCAGGTTCTCATGTGCCTTTGTACTGTAAAACTTACTTCTAGCACTTCTGGTGTGAACAGAAATGTCTCAGAGTACTTCTGCTGAGACTTTGATATGTTAAAGAAAACAATCAACAACTAAACTATCTGAACATACTGTATAAAGGATCCCTAAAACTGTCTCTCAGAGCTGCTGCTGCTCTCACTCTGGTAGCTGTCAGCCTGCATGCATGCATGCATAATGAAGTTTTCCTTCTAGATTTCTCTCCTGCCTCACTGCTTTGACCTCCAGCCTCGGACCCTTCTGGGGACTCTGTACCCCAGGGGAGCGAGATTTTCCCAACACCCATGTGGAAATTTCTTTGTGCAATCTGCCCCAAGTGTCTAAGTTGCTCACCTAATCCACATATGTCAAGGCCTCTGAGGGTATATCTACACTTGCTGGGGGATTGGCACTGTGGCAATCAATCTTCTGGGGATCGATTTAGTGGGTCTAGTGAAGACCCACTAAATAGACAGTCGCTCTCTCTCGCGGACTCTGATACTCCACCAGAACAAGAAGCATAAGAGAAGTTGACAGGAGTTTCTCTAGTCAACCCCCTGGAGTGGAGATCCTGCAGCAACTTGACCTAAGGTACATCAACTCCAGCTATGGTAAATCAGGTCGACATTGTCCCGCCGTGTAGATCTGCCTTTAAAGAAGTGGCTATGGATGTAGGAAGTCTTGGCAGACACACGGCTTTGTTCTGTTAAAAGCAGGATATTTCCACGCTTAGAAATACCTTATTCCTAAAGCAGCAAACCCCTGAACTATCATTTTATCTCTCTGCCGCATCATAATCCACTCCCAGCTCCCAGGGGTTCCACCAAAGGTATTTGATATCTTCCTCCATCCCTTTCTTGCAAAGACCTTTTCATTATCAAATAGCCTTAGGGGAGCTGATATCTAATGAGGAAGTTGGCAGAAGTTCCAGAGTGATCAGAGCGGCTGGGATTCAGCAAAGCTAAGCTACTATTCAAAAAAAATGTAAGTAATTAAAACTAATTAAGTATCATTAAACAAACCTGAGTTCCTGCAATTTCAGGGTGCTACCCAAATCACCACAGCCCATACAGGACGTGCATGCCCGTGAGTCTGCTTGAAAAATTGCCAGGACTTCAGGTGCAGACCCCAGGACTGGCTTCCCATCATGTTAGTGCTACGGTGTGATGAAGTCTGACTTGTTGTGGTCGTTATGGACAGATATTTAGAGCACTCTCTTTGTAAGGCTCAACCGTCGGTGGGAGGAGGAGAGTCCTTAACACAGATATAGGAGGCACTGGACTTGATTGTGGGCCAGTAACAGGAAATCACCTTCAATTCCCAGCTCAACCACAAACCCCCTTTATGACTGTGTTCCCTTTAATGTGTTCTTCCCTTTTCTCCTCCACCAAACACACATGGCCTCTGTGTCTCTTCCTCACCACCCAGAAAACTTTTCATAGAAGAAACTGAGGGGGAGCAATTCTGCTTTAACTGGAATCACTCCAATATCACGATCCTCCCATCCCATCACCTCATGGTTCCTCTGACCATTTTCTCCAAGAGAGTGAGAACTTGTTCGTTGAATGTGCAGGGAGGTGTATGTGTTGGGGGTGGGGGTGGGGGGCAGAAAAATGAGCTGCCCTTCTTCCTCTCCATTTCATGAAGACAGCAGGAGAGGATGTTCCTGGCATGGCCTGGAGCCAACTCCCATGTAAACTTCGTAAAGGGAAAGCAGGGTTGTAATGGATGTTCCCTCTAATTTTTTCCATTCATGTGAAGAATACATTTTGTTATGTGCACTGAGGCATGTGTGGATGTGCACCACCAGTAGACACACATGCTGCCCATCTATGGGTGGCAGTGGGCACTCTGCTAATCAGCTGGGTGGCATTTGAATCTCTCTTGGGTGGTCGGCTTGGCTTACACAGAACACTGCTCTGTGACCTTGGGTGAGTCACTTAATTTTTCTGGGCTTTCATTCCCCATCTGTAAAGCAGGCAAGACTTCTTTTTTCCCCACTCTTTGCTGATTTAGGATGTAAGCTCTTCAAGTCAGGGCATGTCTTCATGTGTATGTAGGGGACACAGCTCACTGGATCCTGATCTCAGTGCGTCTAAATAGGATGGTTTGCTCAGTGCAGGAACTTTGTGAATGCTTGAGCAGTTTGGAAACATTACACCCCAAAGACCGGAGTTGTATGAAATGTATATCTTGTACTCACAAACTGATTCATTGCAGTGAGGGCAATTTGAACATTCCTGGTCTAAACCTTTTTTGGATGGAAAATTGGGTTTGGAAAATAGGGTTTCCAGTTAAACAGATATTTTCAGAAATATACTACTTTCCTTGGAATTTTTCAATTTTTTTGCTGGAAAACAGTTTTCAATAATATACACTTGCTGAAAACTGAAGGGAAAAAAATCTTTTTACAGGTTTTTTGGTGAAAAGTCAAAATTCTGAATAGAAACATTTGAGAACTATGTAGCTTTCTTTTCTTTTCCATGCAGAATCTCCAATTGCCTCCACATACAGATTGAACCTCCCTGGTCTGGCACCCTTGGAACTTCATTTGTCCCGAACAAGGGAGTTTTCCAGATCAGGGGAGGTGAACGCCAACCACCTCTTCCCCCCGACATCTGCTGCCTAACCCAGCCCAGCAGGACTCCCAGCTTCTGGCCTCCCTGCCACTAGCCAGGAAGGGCTCCTATCCCTGCTCCTGGCTGCCAGCTCTCCTGACACTAGACTCCTAGCCATGAGGGCTTTCTGGTCCAGGAAAACCCATGGTCCCCGATGTTGCCATACTACAGAGTCCCTGTATTACCATTCTGTCTCAGTGCCTCTGATAATGGATCCACACTTAACTAATTCATGCACTTTTCTAAGACAAGGACAGTTCAAGGAGGATGTTACAGGGAAAGTTACCCTAAGAATTTGTCTCTTGGAAGAGTACTTCAATAACTGAGGACGATGGTACACAACAACTCCTGCATAATTCAAAGAGTTTTGAAGCAGCATCCTCTAAGCAGGAGCTAACAACTACTGGAGATAGAAAGTGGCAGATCTAACAAGCTGATGCCACTTGAAGGGCATATACATGAAGCAGCAGGGAAGAGGGATATTTAAGATATTTTACAGGCAGGGGAAGGTTCTGATGTATACCGCTAAACAACACAGGGATGTAAAGTCATGAATAACTGGGATTAATGAGATTTATGGGCTATTTAGGCTGAATAACAAGAATTTGCTATTACTGAAAAATTGGAAGATAAGTTTGTCCCCCTCCGATCCCCACCCCAAAAAAGGAATGGAACCCTCATGCTTTAAATCATGGGGTGAGTTCCGGGCCCTATGCTCTGCCCCCTTAGTACCATTCTCATTGCAGAGCTGGTATAATTAGAATATCCAGTTCTACACCACGTTCTTCCAACCACCTCACAAGTGCAGGGGGCGCTTCTGATGGCCTGTGTGTTGCAAAGCTAATGTACAAAGCTTCATGGCTATCATCAGCTATAGACCAGTCTGTAGGGGGCAGTTATAGCCCTCAGAATTCAGACCAGCAATCAGGCTCATGATCAACTCAGAACCACCTTCCCCATCACCACCCAGTGCTCCTCAGCTAGACCGGCAACCTGGCCTGACAATACCTAGAACTGGAATGGGCGGGGGGGGGGGAGAAGGCTGTCTACTAGTGTCTTTCCAAGCTACAAAATCTCCTCATGGGAAGGCAGGTAAGTTCTTGGGAAGCTGAGGCCCTACCTACCTGGGAAAGTTGTCAATTAAATTAGTTTTCTCCCCCCTCCTCTGCCATCGTCCTAGTTAAACCAGTGTTAACCCCTGAGTGAACACTTGTTTTGATTTTAAGAGCAATTTATATTATTCCCAGTTGAGCCAAACAAAATCAAACTAAGCCTGCCATGAATCCAGATAAAAGTGCCCACCCCGATCTGTTCCATCACTTCAGTTAAATCTCTTTGAAATCACCTCTTCTGTCAAAACCAGTGTCACTCAGCCTTCAACAAGCCCTCAGATCAGGGGTCTCAAATTCCCGGCCCTGGGAGCCCTCTGTGGCCCAAGCCCTTCCCCAATCCAGCCCGTGCAATATTTGGAAAAAGTTGTTTAATTGGGCCCGTGCACCTGCTGGCCCAGGGGTGGAGAAAGCCCAAAGGGACTCACCTTCTCACATGGCTCCCAGGAACACCCAGATCACACATAGTCCCCCAGCTACAGAGGGTGCTGCTCACTCCGGGAAACCACACTGCATCCATCATGATGCAAGCCACACTGGCCAGGGAGCTGCCTGAGCTGATGCACTTTGGGGTGGGGCTGGAGGGTTTCCCTTTTGGTTACCCCAAGAGGGGTAGGGGGCTCCAATGCGGGGACATGGATGTTAGCAGGGGGCAGGTGGGATTCCAGTGTGAGGGTGCAGATGTTGGGGGGGAGGATCTCAGTATGAGGATATGGGGGTATCGGGGTGAGGATCCTGGTCTGTGTCTGGGCTCCTGGACACAGGGAAGGCACTATCGACTTGCATATACAGTAATGCCAACCCCAAGCTTTCAAAATTCATGAATCAGCCCCCCCCCCCAAAAAGAGAATGACTAAAAAAAAAAAATCACAGATAAAAATACACTTGGGGATCTTTTTATTTGGCATCTGGTATTGGAGGTCTTTGGCTGCTCTCAGGGTGAGTTTTCAAGCTTTTCTTCACAAGCCAGGAAACCGAAAGTGTTTCTTTTAAAAAAAAAGAGAAAGAAAAAGAAAGCTGGGACTCTCTTCTAGCACCCCACCACCAACAAGCAAATGTAACCTACTGAGTCAGAGTGATCACAATTGATAGTGGTGCATGAGGCATCAGGTAGTGAACTTCCCAGATCTGGCTTAATTCTAATAATGTGGCGGGGGGCTTTCTAGAAAAAAAATAGCCGCCTGTGATCAGGAGGCTTATGATCAAATCAGGAGAGGTGGCATCTCTGAGATCTCGGCAGTTTCACAGAGTGAGTTAATAATTTCACAGCTTACACCTACGGATGGGACGGCTCTGCACCCACCTCCCCTGGGCCATGGGGATGTGCCAACAGTGGCATGGAGCTAGCAACTGAAAGCCACTCCAGCCCTGCTGCTCTGCTGGTGGTAGTAGGAGCCCCTGGTGGCTTTTCAATCACCTGGGAGCAGCAGGCAGGGCCAGGAGATGAAAGGGGAGAGAACATGCGGCGGCCCTTGCCCCACCTTTGTGGAGCCTGCTAGACGGGAGTACCTACTAGGCCACTAGGAGGATTTGAGGACTGGCACTGGTCCTAAGGTAAACTGAGTTTGAGACACCTGGTTAAAATCAAACAAAAGTGTCCTTCATTCAAAAGCAGAGGCAATGTCTGTCTCACAATTGCCCTGTACATGATGAAGCCATTCATGGTAGTGAACATAAAAAAATAAGAACGGCCATACCGGGTCATACCAAAGGTCCATCTAGCCCAGTATCCTGTCTTCTGACAGTGGCCAGTGCCAGATGCCACCGAGGGAGCGAACAGAATAGCTGACCATCAAGTAATCCCTCCCTTGTTGCCTATTCCCAGCTTCTGACAAACAGAGGCTAGAGACATCATTCCTACCCATCCTGGCTAATATGTATTGATGGACCTAACCTCCATGCATTTATCTAGCTCTTTTTTGAACTCTGTTAAGTCTTGCACTTCACAACATCCTCTGGCAAGGAGTTCCACAGATTGACTGTGTGTTATGTAAAGAAAAACTTCCTTTTGTTTGTTTTAAAACTGATACTTATTAATTTCATTTGGTGACTGTCAGCCGGTGGTCAGGGCAGTGAGTGGTGTATGTGTATTATACACCCGAGACTTCAATTGCTAGGACGGGGGTCCCTTAGCAGCGGGCAACCTGGAGGAGGTTGACGGGCGCCCCAAGAAGTTTACAGGGAGAGCTTATTACACCTCAGATTTTGACTGCTAGGATACACGATCCCTTCGCAGCGGGCAGCCTGGGGAGGCTGAGAGATGCCCCAACGGATCTGTCCCCTGGAAGCGACACGATCCAATGCTCAAGCTCTCCCTATATCTGTCCCTTATGACCGGCTGGAGTTCTTTTTAAAATTGTGCTTGGTTCTGTTACAGCAACTGAAAGAGTCAGGTCACAGCTTAAACAGTTACTATTTTATTGTTACAGGGTAAACTTAGCTGTTAAATGCTACTACTGTGTTACAGATAACACAGCCACTACAAAGGACAGGACAGAAATTACACTAAGAAGTCACTTACAGGTACCATGAAACCCTTTTGGTTCTCTGAGCTCTTATTAAATGCATGCAAAATAGACACCTAGCAGGTATATATTCTCACCCCTATATTCCAGACTTGGCATGGCCAGCGTCTTTCTCTCAATCCCTCGGGAAGAAGTAGGGCGAGGCTGGGCATCCCACAGACCTCAGGAGACAACCAATACCTGCCAGCAGGTGTAGATGATTGGGGCTCCAATGGGGTGGGCTACTAAACCCCTCTTTATACCCCTTGGTCACGTAGGCTTCTTCCTGGTCTCAAGTGGCCAATTAGGAAAAATGGCTTTGAATGCGAAGTTTCCCACGAAGGGTGCAAAGCATAATTCATACCTGGGAAAATGCAGACAATGGGCACCTCTGGTATGTGATGGGCGAAGATTCCTCTCCTGGGACAGTGCAGGCGTGTCAATTACTGGTACTAGCCATCAGGGCGGCAGGAGGCCCCGGGTCGTCAGCTAGCCCATTTACTGTCTGGTTTCTGTTTATGGTAGAGTCAGGGACAGGCAGCACACCTGCGTTCCCAGGGCATCAAAGGCTGACTGCCTTTCTCTTGCTCTCTGGGGGGGGGGGACAAGATGGGGTTCATGTCTGGCTACATTCCACCCCCTTGACACGCCTCACTATGTCCCAGAACACAAAATGGCGGTGATGCCAGCACCTTTTGCCCTCCTTGGAGGAAGCTAAAATCGCCTTATCGGCAGGGTCTGATAAGATAATTTTGGATCAAGGGATTGATTAGGATCGCTTCCCAATGCCATATACCGGAGTTGCGCAGGGGGTAGCAGTGTACACAAAACGCTTAACAATACATAGAAGCATGCAGGAAGCAATTACAACAAGTAAAATGGTTAATATAGTATTTACAATAGAGTGAAGGAATGGAGTTAACGAAAATCCTAGGTGTTAGGCTAGCCAATCTAGCCATGAGGCTTTTCCGTCCTCAGTTACAGCGTGTAGCACCTTAGCAGTGCCCTTTATAGCGAATGCATCTTGTTTAATTTGTAAGCAGCAAGATTGGTTAATTATCGCACATACTCCCCCCCTGCTGGGCTAAAACTGCGTCTAAGGCTATTCACTAATGCCTTCTCCAGCTCAGCTACTCCAAGCCAGGGCAGGAATGTGCGGGTGAACTGGTGAAAAATCTGTAGAGCTTTCTATAAGGGGGTTCAGGGTGAATCTTCTTGGCATCCGGTGCAGGAAACTTCCAAGGTTAGTGAGACCAGGAGCCATAATGTGGGGGTGTACAGTGAGTCCCCCAGGGGCAGCATGCCCCAGTGAGCAGTGCCCTATTTAATTCAGTGGCAGATACTTGTTGGCTTTCTGCCTACAAATGAAAAAGAGTCCTGGCTCTTCCTTTAGAATAGGGGAGTAGGGTCCCTTATGCCACCCTGTTCCAGTGGGTCCTTTCTTTGGGGTATGGTGGGTAGCACAGTAACTATCATTAGCGGCTGTGCAATGCAAGGCAAGCAGCAAGTCCTGTAGGACCTGATTTGCTGCAAAAAGCTCTGCCCTAGCACACTGGTTTGGGAGCAGGGTGTTACTGGTTACCAGTGTGGGGTTGTATATTTGACCGGTGTTAGGAATAATGAATAATGACTGATTGTACCAGGCTTTTCCTTCTGGGTATTGGCTGAAGTTTAGGGGAATAATGATAACATTGCTAGATAGTGGTGTGCCACCTTGGGAGATGTTATATCCCCAGCACCTTAAGGGTTTTTGGTGGGTTGCACTGGGATAGACATCCCAGACTTTGTAAGTTTAATGAGAAATTAAATGTGGGTACACTGCTGATCCCCTAACCACCCGAGGTGGGGTCCAGTACCATTTTTGTTCTCAAAGCAGATGGGGTACACTTCCCTGGAGCTTCCTGTTATATACTCCAGAGGTTGACCCCATAGGGTAGGTTGCCATTGTCCATGCCACTCCCCAAGTTCCCTTCCCAGAGCCATTCCAAAGATCCTGGTGGTCGGGGTCGCTGTCGTTGAACCAGGCTGGTCCCCACTTGAAAACATTGCTCTTGTTCCACCAGTCATTTAAGTTTAAAGGAACAAATTCAATGCCTAGTCCTGCGGAAAAGTTCAGCAGTGTACACGTCCAACAGTCCGTGGCGCCAGTTTGGATGGCATTCTGGAAAGGGTGTCTGGGAACGGCAGAGGCTGCTGTGGCCACAAGGAACGTTACAACGAGTCCAAACATCACGCTGTCGCTCAGATTGGGGTCTGCCACACAACCAAGTTTGATTCTAAAAGAAAGCACAAAGTCAACCGGTCTTGGATACAATCCAAGCCTCAGAAATAGTTAGTGACAGCTTGTCAGGGTTTGCAATAATCCAAATGCCCTTGTCTTTATAAGACTGAAGTACACAGGTATGTGTGCCCAGGCTGGGGTGTTTGACTACAACAGTATCCCCAGGGGCATATTTGGAGTCCTTATCTGATTGTATAACTTGGGGTGTTGGGACAAGTGCTGTTAAGTGGTTTAGTCCCATGATGGTTGACAACCCCATTGCTAATCAGGTCGGGTAGGCAAAGCCAATTCCCGAGACAATCTCTACTCCAGTCAAAATATATTTCCTTTTCTGTCTGGTGGAGGGTAATGGGCCAATGTAATCAATTCGCCAGTTTGCCTATTACCAGTTTTAGCAAGGAGGGTGGCCTTGTTCACTAAGCCTCATACCTCCTGGTCCTTTTCTTAAGCATATTCCTGAATAATCTAAGAGTTGCTTTAACTCTCAGTACCCATCCTTAAGGGAATCTAGCTCTGTCTGGGTACTGAGGGACATGCATTTCTACCTCTCCACTTCTGCAGCAGAGGCCTTTAAATTTTTGCAATTTCATATTTGCATTCTTATATTCAGTCAATCTGAGGAACACCTCATTACAGGTTTTCCATAGAAGTCAAGCTGCAGCTGCTTCCCTCTTCATTGGGGCCAAGGGTTTACATATCCACAAGTAGTTAGCCAATTTGTCTTCTAGGTCTGAAATTGTATGGACAGCAGCTAACACTTGATCAGACCAAGGGCTATGCCCGAACCTTTGCAAGATTTTGTTCAAAAGGGATAACATCTTTTACAAATGCCAATTTCTCAGTCTTCTCTCTGGGAGCCTTCTTAAAAGACTGCTTACATTTAAACATTTTCTAGTATACCCAACCTCCTATTGGGACTAAAATAGAAATACCAATACCTCCTTTTTTTTTTCTTTCTTTCAGGGGATAAGGCAACACGTCACATTTATTGAACATACATAGATCAATCAATACTTATCATATGCATATGATACATTATACTCATGTACTCTCACACACACACAAGCACACTCCATCTTGTAGTTACCAAAGGTTGCTCCCCCTTCTGTATCTGTTCTCACATTTAGCATTGTGCAAACATAAATCCTTTTAGATTCTCACTTTTATGTTTGACTTCTTTTTCCCATCTTTCTTTCTGGAGGGCTACAATTTGAACTTTCTGATCTCAGGTAGTTTGCTGATCAAACCTAGCCATTACCTGCAAAGCTTCTTTGTGCTGCCAGCTAGGGCATTTGCATCACAAAGGAAATTACAACCTGTTGTGGCTCCCGGAGCCTCCACAGCATTTTAATTTGTTTGCAGGTTTTACCCCTTCTACAATATACATGGCATGTCACAGGAGAATGTGCAGTCTTTGTTTACAACACTACTTAGCCACATTAAACTTTGCATAGGGTGAAACTCTTTCTTTATGCCTACAGTTTTCCTGTACTTTCATTAAACAACTTGGACTGAAATGGTCTTACTGAAAGTAAACCAAACCAATTAGTTTTAAACCTACAAACAAGTTTACTGGACCTTGAAAACCTCACTTATTTACACTATATATATTATATACACACAGATACACATACATTCTCTCTGAACCTTTCTTACACTGTTTCTACATAGCTGTACAACAATTACATTCCCTTTTATTCATTGGGATAGTTAAGTTCCAATAGAAACCTTTTAAAGTTCTTTTAGCAGTATCTATAATCAAATGTATGGATTTGAGTCAAATTTGCCTGGATTATTTACAGACATTCTTTTGGAAAAAGGGCCCATTTTTCCTTCAGAATGGCTGCAAAGAAACCACAATTTTCTATCTACACCATTTTAGCATTTGTACAACTGCTCAATTCTCTCCATTCTCTGTAGAGTTAAATTCTCTGTGGGTTTTCTTTTCTTAAAACACTTTCTTATCTCTAAAAATAAAGAAAAACTGGCTTTGTTTCAGATATTACTCTTGTAAGTATTGTTTTAAGGATTTAGATTTCCAGTACATGTACTTACTGCCTTTTTCTCAGTTCTACCACAAGGCCTTCAATCTATCTGTTACCTGCTGCTTGTCTGGGCCTGATCCTGTTTTCCTTGCTAAATGGAAAGTGGCTCCTTTCCACAGACTCAGGCTTTGTCCCATTCTTTAACTTGCAGGCAGTTCTATACTTACAGAACTGCACCCACAACTCCTTAGGATTTCCCCAATCCTTTTCTAACATTTCTCTATCCCATTTTGGGTTGCCCCAACCTTCCTGGGCAAAATTCCTTTCTACTTTACTGAAATCAGTATTTACCATGACTAGCTTCATGTTGCTGTATTTAAACCTATAACACAATCCTGCCGACTACGCCAATTCTGTCAGCCGGTGGTCAGGGCAGTGAGTGGTGTGTGTGTGTATTATACACCCCAGTCCTAGCAGTTGAAGTCTCGGGTGTATAATACACACACACCACTCACTGCCCTGACCACTGGCTGACAGTGACCCCTAATTCTTTTGTTATGGGAACAAGTAAATCACTTTTCCTTATTCACTTTCTCCACACCAGCCATGATTTTTATAGACTCTAACATACTTAGTCTCCTCTTTTCTAAGCTGAAAAGTCCCAGTATTTTTAATCTCTCTTCAATATGGCAGCCATTCCAAACCTCTAAAGGAGTTGTACAACTTTACCAAATCAGAGTCACATTTACTTTGCACTGGCACAAACACCACCTCATAGGTACAAAATAATTAGGGCCAGGGACGGAGTTTTCAGTCCTTCCCAGCTAATATTCTGTTTTGGGGGTGGGGTGTGTGTGTTTAGTTTGTTCTGGATGTCTTTAGAAAACGTCCTCCCACAAAACCATCTAAGAATGCTCAGAAAGCATTTGCATGCCTGAGCTCCTGGTAGCGAGAGAATAATAAAAATCAGCAGAGACATTGTCACTCGGTCTGCCTTTGTGCAAGGGTGCTGCGAGTTTCTTGTGCTGTCACATTATTTGACAATTCATGCACTGTGAGTGACCCAAAGTTTAAGCTGTCATGCATCATTATCATGTATAAGGATAGCTTATTCCTCCATGGACTGTGTTATCCATGTCTTGTCCATATCACCAAACCAAGACAGATGATTCAGCCCAATTTAACGCAAGTGACAGTTTCTGCTCAGGAGAGGTCTGCTATCCAGTTACCATGGTGACCGAATTACCTCTCTTCACTCCAGGTCAGAGGGTTAAAATCATTGACAAGGTCTCTCTAATGGGAAGCTTGCTTTCCAGCTAGCTGCAGTGTTTTCTCCCAGAAGGCTACAGAATTCACAAGCTCTTTGGCAAAACTGAGATGGTTTCCTATGGGATTGTTGAGTTAAAAAGGCACCCACATACACACACGCTGCCTGCTGCCGTAGTTGCTTCCTTCTTCCTTTTTCAAATTGTAGAGGCCTCATTTGGGCTAGGCACTGTATACAGACGTGGCAAACAATAGTCCCTATCCCAAACAGCTTGTAATTTAAACATAATATGTAAGACAGAAGGTGACTAAGAATTGACAGCCATACTTGATCAGCTCCAAGGTCCATCTTAAAGGGAGGTGTAAGAATCGTGCACTAGATCCATGTGGAATAATTTTCTCACCACAGGAATCTCAAATCATGGTCTCTCATCATTAGAGATTATCTGCCCTGAAGCACAACGTGTAATATCCTGCCAACAATTGTAGTCATTAATTGTTGTAACTCTGGATAACCTTGATATCCAACAAATATACAAGCTCTCTTTCACTCTTGTCCTCAATCATTTCTTGTGGCAATGAGTTCCACAGTCTAGTTACATGTAATGGGGAAAAAATATTTCCACTTTACAGTTTTGAATTTCCCACTATTACAATGGATGTGCACCAGGTATTAGCGAGCTGGTTATGTTTATGGTTATGGTAATCTAGTAAACATCATTCATAGAACTCTAACTGCCTACCCCCCTCAGACCATTTTTTGTTTTGATCTTGTTAAAGAAAACATATTTCTCTGCTGGCTTTGCACTTCTCTTGGGCAGCCAAAATTGTTAACCCCCAAAATGCCATTTGAGACACTATTTTTGTGCTATTCCAGATGGAGCCAAATGCAAATGCACTGGTACTCTCATGAGAGAGCCTAATTCTGTTAGATTACCAAGCTTACCAAAATCAGTGTTCCAAGCAACCCTCAGGTGCGTTTTGTGGCTCACATATTACACTCACAATAACGTATCTCCTCTGACCAATTTATTATGTTTACCTGCTTTCCCTCCATTTCCTCTGAACATTGGACATCAATACATGCTAAGAAAAAATTTCTTATAAATAACCAAAGTTTCTGCCTATTCTAATCAATAAAATATTTGTCTACAGGAACTCAATGCTCACACAGCTCATGTTAAAGGTCTGTCAAAATTTTTCATAAACCCTGCTTTTCAGGTAGCTATAATCTTGCCATTTTGGAGAGCACATCTGCTTGTAACATGGGTTACAGAATGTCAGCTCAAATGCAGATCACATCAGATAGATTTAAGTGAGCATCTTTATCTGCTTTTATCTTTTGCCAACCTTTGTCTTAAGTAAATAGCATCAGATAATTGGAGGGCAGGAGTTGCACTTGGTCCTTTGGTTGGATGACACTTTTTAAGATGTGGGCAAAACCAACAAGCAAACAACCTCCCCCGTCCCCAAAAAAACCAACCCCCCCATGCTTAAATAATCTCACTATTTGCATTTAAAAGTGAAGCATCACCCAGCAAACACAGCTACATTTCATAGCCTTCTTGCTTCACAAAGCCAAACTTGGCAATGTTACTGCAAATGATTTTCCCTTCCAGCTTGTGTTTCAGAAACCTTGATTTTCAGCTTTCCTATTTCTCAGCCCTTTCAGAGGACATCAGACAAATCTGGTACAGCTAGCAGTTTGCCAAACCAAATTCCATATTCAATTCCCAGAATATTAGTTCAGTCCTCAAAGCAGTATTTGATTTATGGAACAGCAAAAGAAAAGGAATAATTTGTCCGTGTTTTCACAAAAGCCAGAAATGAGTGATACAAGAGCTGATTTTGCTGTTGGCTGTGGAACTCCCATAATGGTAAATGAGTGTTATTAACGTGTGTGTTGTATTGATTTTATTTATTTGCTTATTTACTCACATACAAAACCATTCTCATGATAAGAACAGTGCGTGGGATTTTCAAAAGCATCTAAGTAACCTCAATGGGACTTGTGTTCTTAAATGATTTAGGCTGCGTCTACACTACTGATGGAAGTGAGTCTCTCAGGCCAGGGAAACAGACCTCAAACAAGCATGCTAAAATGACCAGTGCAGATTTTGTAGCTCCAGCAGAAACACGGGTTGGCTAGCTCAGACGCAGGGGGGTCAGAGGGGCATGACGGCTTGACCAACAACCAATACACTGCTAGACTAAATTTGTCCCCAGGGACTAGAAGGCTCTTTAGACACTTGAGAAATCCCTTCCTTTATCTGTTGTGTCCCCCACTTTACAGATAAGGAAACTGGGGTTCAGAGACATGATAAGCCCTATTATTTTGCAGAGGTTCTGAGAACCTGTTGCTCTGACTGACTTCCATGGGGGCAAAATCATTCAGGCTGCCAATCAGGACCCTAACTGACTAGCCCAAGATTCAAAGCAAGTCAGTGATGGTGGCCTGAGGTCTCCTTTAATCCTTAAAGCAAAGTGGGATCTTAGATCGCATCTCATGTGTTCAGAGGTAGCTGTACAGCAGCATGTAGTTCATTAGAACCATGGTTTTCAAAGTGCCACCCAGTAGTGGGTGGCAGAATGTCAGGCACTGGGTCACTGCAGGGGGATTAGGTGACCAATGGGGGGTGCGAAGGCGTTTCCCTGACTGTCCTACACCGCAGACTGCACTGCGCCCTAGAAGTGGCCGGCTGCAGGCCCAGCTCCTAGATGGGGGCAGGAAGAGTGCACAGGGCTTCATGCACTGCCCTGCCCTGAACACTAGCTCCATCCTCCCATGGGCTGGGAACCTGCTGCTGGCTGCTTCTGGGGGCAGCATGGTCTGTGGTGCCAGGAGAGGCAGGAAGCTGCCTTAGCCCCCCCTGCTGCACCCCTGACCGGGAGCCGCTCAAGGTAAGTCCCTCCTGCCCCAGCCCTGATGACCCCAAACCCGGAGCCCCCTCCTATCCTCCAAAACTCTCATCCTCAGCCCCACCCTGGAGCCCACACTCTAGTCAAATTCTGTTGGGTTGTGGCATCAACAATTTTCTTCAACTGGGGTCATGAGAAAAAAAGTTTGAAAAGCACTGCATTAGAGGGTCCATTTAATGGCTCTCCATATATCACTGGTTTCCTGGAGCAAGTGGTTCTCCATATGCTTCCAAAGAGGGTGTAGAGAGGCTGTTCTCAATGGTGGCGGATGGCAGAACAAGGAGCAATGATCTCAAGTTGCAGTGGGGAGGGGGGTGTGGGGAGTGGATACTAGGAAAAACTATTTCCCTAGGAGTGTGGTGAAGCACTGGGATGGGTTCCCTAGGGAGATGGTGGAATCTCCATCCCTAGAGGTTTTTAAGTCCAGACTTGACAAAGCCCTGGCTGGGTTGATTTAGTTGGGATTGGTCCTGCCTTGGGCAGGGGGCTGGACTTGATGACCTCCTGAGGTCTCTTCCAGCTCTGTGATTCTATGATTCCCTGACGTAGATCCAGGCCATAATTCTTTCCCATACTTTGTGCTGTCCAACCACATGCTGATGAGAACTCTCAGGTTAGGCACATGCCAGCTATTCAAGTCAATTCAAACAGTGTCCCAGGACACTCAGAAGTTTTGTGCTTTTGCACTGCCTCTTCAGCTTCCCACAGCGCTACACCAAATCCTGACCTTCCTCCTTCTTCATCCATCAGCTTACTCCTTATAATTTCTACCCCGGCTTCTCACACATGCCCTGTCCCTTTCTGAAATGTGTCTTTTATTGCCTAGTTGTTGTTACGTGTTGCCGTTTCCCTAACCTTCATAATGCTAAGTCCTTCTCACCCATCGCCATCACATACTGCACGTCAGTCTAATGCATGACAGTGTGTCACAAACATGGCTTGGCAAACAGCAGTTAAATACCAAGTCCTGTGGTTGGCATCTCTCACGTTCAACCAGCATAGGAGACTAGTTACACACAAGCAATTTGCAGAGTTGCTTTTGACCGGGATCTAGTTATGTTTATGATGGCTGGAACACCGGTAAAACCGTCCCATTGTTTTCCAGTTTATTTTTAAAATTACAGTTTATAATTAATGAATCAGGGTCCCTGATTGTTATCCCATGCTCCACGCAGGCTCGATAAGGAAGAGTGTTTAAGATGTCGGTGTTGATAAAGGCTTGCCCTCTTTGGTGCTGGTTAATAAGCCAATCAACGGAGGGATGTAACAGCCAATAAAGCCATTTCAGGGAGGTTATCAGGGAAACACACATTTTCATTCTAACCAGCAAGACTGCATAAAGCAGGTTTGTAACCTTTAAATATGCGTGTGCATTGGGTGGGGGAGGCAAAGCAAAGAAATAAAACAATTCCCCTGTTAAAGAACCGACAGCAGCTATGTGCCTAAAATCCTAGGCCTGCATTCTTTTACAGATACTGCAGAATTGTGGCTAACTGATCTTTGGTAACTAATGCGAAGTTGGCTTTCAGGGAGCCTGCATTGTAGGCCCTGCACATCCGAACGAAGAAATATTTTTAGATTTGAACTTAATTTTAGACAGAATAAAACCTTCATTGAGAAGGGAAAGAATAGCACAACCTAGAGTTCTGCAACGTGTCCCCTCTGTTCCTCACCACTGGCTGAGCCATGAAGAGACGGATGAATCTGCAGTCTCCTTGAGCTAAGACACCTGGGTCCTTACCTCAGGCCATATTGGCTCGTGGTGTTAGAATCCATTTCTGAATTCATTTCTTGCTCCTGAAAACCCACCTGGGCACATCATGTCAGTCCCGAAGAAAAGTAGCCGAGTGACATTTCTGGAGAAGAAAGACCTCTATATTGCCACAGAACAAGTACAGGTTGAACCTCTCTAGTCCAGAAATTTCTAGTCCATCAATATTTGTGGTCCGGCATGATTTTAGTTAGCTGGATGTCCATTTACCATGCGTGTGGCCAAGTTTCCTGTGGCCCCATAAAGTTTGTTTGCAGCCACCAGTCCTGGGGCTCAGTTTTCTGTACTGTTACTTAGCTCAGATTTACTCCTAAATGTCTTCTAAGAGCCCAGGAAGCAGTGGAAGTGTTGGTGATGCTGCTAGACAAAATTGACCTCCGACAAATTTTCTGGCCAGGTCCTGAGGGTGCTGGGCTAGAGAGGTTCAACCTGTGCTACAAACCCCTTCCGCTCAGTACTGTGCTACAAAGGTATGTGGGGATGGACCTGGAGGGATCATGTCCAGAGATACAATGGTAGTGCACCATCAGTGGCTCGTTCAGATCCAATTCTGAAAAGCATAAGCTGAGCTCAGCACATAAACATGTGAATATTTGCTTTCCTGAATAAGGATGGACTTCGGCATGTGTTTAAAATGCTTATGTCCCACCGTCCTCCATGAGACCACGCACCAAGAGTTCTTCTGCCTCGCAACCGTGTCTCTTGGCCTTTTAGTGGACCACAAGGAGTCCATTTAGTGCCAATCGTGGAAATGCCCTGTAGGAACCAGAATATTGTATTCCTTTAAGAAATGGAGCAGCCATCAGATTGTAATAACTTCCCGTTACAACAAACCGTGGCAGGATTTGCACTGGTGAACTGTAAGACAGAGGCTGTATATCTGCATTACCAATCTCCATGAACCATACAGTCACCCAAATAAAGCATCCAACACAGAAGGAGGGAATGGAATATGAAGAGCAGTGTTGGCTATTTTTGAGGAACAGAAACCGGAGATGGGAAAATAAGTGAATTTGCTGTATGAAATTGAACGAACTGTCTATGGCCCTTACTGTATTTCTTCTCTGGATCAATAAAGAATTTCACACTCCAGGGCTGCCTCCAGGATTTAAAGGGACACACATTCACTCATTTTGCCTTATCTACCATATATCTGAGACAGTTCGTCTGTCTCTCTGTCTGCCTATGTGGCTGGCTGTCTGTTTGTTCAAGAACTAAATGGTAAGAGCTAGGACCACTAAATTCCACATACAGCTTCCTCTTATCATAACATAAAGCATCTTGGCTGTGCCAGGAAACTGGGATGTGCCTGGAATAGGACTGATTCTCAGAAAAGCATACGGAAGAGAGTTAGAATCACCAGGCAGGTAAAAGGGGCTGGCTGCCATGACCCCCCTTCCCATCTGGGACTGCCCCAGCCCCAAACCTCCTACCCCCCTTGAGGGTAGGGCTTAAGGTCCCCCCAATTTGTACAGGAATATTTCTGGCCGTTCCCTTTCATCAGGGAGAGAGGGGAAAGTGCACAGTTTGCTGCATTCCTCACTCTGGCGGAAGAGTGCAGAGGGCAAATGAACCTGGACCTGCCCCAGCCAGGGGATATGCACTTCTTCATGTAGCTGCAGCAGCCAGGGAGAGGTGCTTCTCACCAGACCTCAAGCTGTTGCAGTGAGAGGCCTGAGGTAGTCCTCTCTCCCCAGGGCAGCCTGTATCCTGAATCCCTCCTCCTCAGCCCCACCTCAGCAATGATTCAAATGAAGCACAGACATTTTCATTTTATTTGGCAACAAACAAAAATTAATTGAGTTAAGGACCTGAGCAATGCCTATATTTACTAGGGAAGTCATGAAAGAAAGAAAGAAAGAAAGAAAGAAAAACCATTTTAAAAATTTAACTGGTATTTGGAAAAGATTAAATATGTGTAAAAAGCATCTCAGAGAATACAATACAGAGCAGCATCCTCTGACCGCACAGCTAAACCTATTGGCATGGAATTATGTTTTTAGGACTATTAAAATGGATGAAATACACAAGAAAAGTGACCTTTTTTTAAGATAAAGGGCAAAATTCTGCTCTGTAGTGAGCTGACTGAAGTCAATACATTTAGCCCAGTTTTACCCTATTGTAACTTGGAACAGAATTTATCCATTAGCCTGAAAAAAAACCAGGGGTTTTTGAATATGGGTTGTCATCTAAATAATTCCAAATCATCAAGTGAAAAAATAATTTCTAAAAAATCCATAGCGGCTTAGAGTCAGAAATCTAATCGCCCAAAGAAATTGCTCATGAATGCACTATTAGTTTGAGATAAAAACTAGTAGGGGACCTGGCTGGCTCAGGGGACTGGTAATGGGATACACAGCCTCTCTCCTCTAGGGCATAGTTTTAAAATTGGTTCTTGAAAGCCGTTACCATGTGATGTTTATTCATGGGTCTAACTGAAATATTAATGTAGTGAGTTTGTCGGGTTCTTTGTGACATCACTCCTAGAATTATTATGTTTATTGTAGTCATACCAATGGTCCCAGCTGTGATTGGAGACCCATTCTTCTAGGCACTGTACCAGCCCATAGTAAGAGGTGGTCCCTATCTCAAAGAATTTACAGAATAAATAGACAAAGACAATCAAAGGACAAGAGCGGGACAGAGAGGAGAAGTGATTTGCTCAGGGTTACACTGAAGGTCAGAGGCAAACCCAGGAAATACATTGAGGTCTCTTTACTTTTAGCTCCATGCCCTGCCCACTAGACTGTACTGCCACTCTAATTAAAAATAACTGGCTCCTTTGTCAGCAGCCTCAGCGGAGATGCTCCAAGCAGCTTAATTGGGCATGGTGAGTGGACCATGTTCTCACAACTGATTGTGATCTTTCCCTGCTAGCCCTCAGGAGCAATGGCAGGAGGTAGCATGAGGGAAGCTTGCACTGCTGTGTCTGTGCTAATACCTGTTTTGTGGCTACAGGACGATAAAAGTGAGCCTAGGAATTAGGAGGTGAGGATGAGGGTGCTGTAATTAAGAAGTCTTCTGCAGGGCTCTGAGTTGATGGAGTCGTGCTATTCAATAATCTCTTCTACGCTATATTGCATAGGAGCCTTGCCAGCAGATCTAGGGAAGTGATTATTCCCCTTTATTCGGCACTGGTAAGGCCACTTCTGGAATATTGCATCCAATTCTGGGCACCCCGTTACAGAAAGGATGTGGACACATTGGAGAGGGTCCAGCGGAGGCAACGAAAATGATTAGTGAGCTGGAGCACGTGACTTACAAGGACAGGCTGAGGGATTTGGGCTTATTTAGTCTGCAGAAGAGCAGAGTGAGGGGGGATTTGAGAGCAGCCTTCAACTTCCTGAAGGGAGGTTCCAAAGAGGATGGAGAAAGGCTGTTCACAGTAGTGGCAGATGGCAGAACAAGGAGCAATGGTCTCAAGTTGCAGTGGGAGAGGTCTAGGTTGGATATTAGGAAAAACGATTTTCCTAGGAGGGTTGGTGAAGCACTGAAATGGGTTCTCTAAGGAGGTGGTAGAATCTCCATCCCTAGAGGTTTTAAAGTTCCAGCTTGACAAAGCCCTGGCTGGGATGGTTTAGTTGAGATTGGTCCTGCTTTGAGCAGCGGGCTGGACTCGTTGCCTCCTGAAGTCTCTCCCAACCCTAGGATTCTATGATTCTAAATATATCTTCCCACCCTCTTTACCCATTCACACTCTCTAACCCTTTTGATGGACCTTTGCAATCTAATTCCCAGATGTTGACTTGATCCCGCCTTCCCATATGCAGGGCTACTAAATGTTCACTCTGGTGTGCATGTGCGTGCATGCATGTGTACATTTTTGCATGCACACAGTTCTGAATATGTTGCTTTGTTCTCTTACCATCAAGAATCATAATGTGATACAGGAGATAGCCCAATAACTACACACCTAATGAAAATGAGCAATCAATTTACACCCTTTGTGGTGGTGGACAATGATTGACATAATGCATTTTTTAAAAGGTGATAGAGGTTTCTAACAGCTATGGCAGACAACTTATCATTCCTCTGTGAGAACGTGCAGGTATTTGGAAAATACAGGTGCAACAAAATCCTTGTAATGATCCCAAAAATTCTCACCCTGGTATTCTTACCGAAAAGAGAAATCTCATTAAGAAAGCCAAGGACTGGCCTTATGTGTTTTGAGCGCTTCCTCTTGTCAGCCGGTGGTCAGGGCAGTGAGTGGTGTGTGTGTATTATACACCCGAGACTTCAACTGCTAGGACTGGGGTCCCTTAGCAGCGGGCAACCTGGAGGAGGTTGACGGGCGCCCCAAGAAGTTTACAGGGAGAGCTTATTACACCTCAGATTTTGACTGCTAGGACACACGATCCCTTCGCAGCGGGCAGCCTGGGGAGGCTGAGAGATGCCCCAACGGATCTGTCCCCTGGAAGCGACACGATCCAACGCTCAAGCTCTCCCTATATCTGTCCCTTATGACCGGCTGGAGTTCTTTTAAAATTGTGCTTGGTTCTGTTTCAGCAACTGAAGGAGTCGGGTCACAGCTTAAACAGTTACTATTTTATTGTTACAGGGTAAACTTAGCTGTTAAATGCTACTACTGTGTTACAGATAACACAGCCACTACAAAGGACAGGACAGAAATTACACTAAGAAGTCACTTACAGGTACCATGAAACCCTTTTGGTTCTCTGAGCTCTTATTAAATGCATGCAAAATAGACACCTAGCAGGTATATATTCTCACCCCTGCGTTCCAGACTTGGCGTGGCCAGCGTCTTTCTCTCAATCCCTCGGGAAGAAGTAGGGCGAGGCTGGGCGTCCCACAGACCTCGGGAGGCAACCAATACCTGCCAGCAGGTATAGATGATTGGAGCTCAAATGGGGTGGGCTACTAAACCCCTCTTTATACCCCTTGGGTCATGTAGGCTTCTTCCTGGTCTCAAGTGGCCAATTAGGGAAAATGGCTTTGAATGCCAAGTTTCCCAGGAAGGGTGCAAAGCATAATTCACACCTGGGAAAATGCAGACAATGGGCACCTCTAGTATGTGATGGGCGAAGATTCCTCTCCTGGGATAGTGTAGGCGTGTCAATTACTGGTGCTAGCCATCAGGGCAGCAGGAGGTCCCCTGGTTGTCAGCTAGCCCATTTACTGTCTGGTTTCTGTTTATTAGAGTCAGGGACAAGCAGCACCCCTGCGTTCCCAGGGCATCAAAGGCTGACTGCCTTTCTCTTTCTCTCGGGGGGGGGGGGAAACAAGATGGGGTTCATGTCTGGCTACACCTCTCCATAGTAATTTATCAGTCATGCTGTTGCTCAAAAATGTTGAGTACATGCTGCAAAGCTTTACCACAAGCAAAGAAACAAAATCTTAGATTAGAGGATTATGCTTTTATACGAATATCAGTAGCCTCTGCAGTTTACATGAGCTAGGGAAAAAATTACACCAGACTGTTAATCTTCATACTTTGGGCCATAAGCCGATCACCAGAGCTGGTCCAATTGTTTGTTGTGAAGAGTTTATCTGAAGAATTCAGCATTTTTCTTCTGTTTGTAAATGTCTATTAATTAACTTGTTCATGATTATTTTACAGTTGCTTGCTCTGAATAAGTGCTGGTTATAGTGGGTATTTGATGCGTTATTCACCATCCAGGAGTTACTTGCTAAGGCTTGTTGGAAGAAGGTGAAATTGTAGTTACAATGGGAGCTAGGAGATCTGCGTTCCGTCCCCACACAGACTCCCTTTGCTCTCACCCAGTTCCTCATCTGTAAAATAGGGGTAATAATACCTTCTTTATCCATCAGGGATATTTAGATCATGAGATTTGTGACAGAGTATGTCTATTGGGTATGTACTCCCAGGACCATTGTATGTGAGCACGTTACAGTTTCTTAAATGTTGGTCTTGCAACATCCCTGTCAGAAAGGGCAGTGCTATTTATTGCCATTTTACAGAGAGGGGAACTGAGACAGAGACGGTAAGGAAACACACAGGAGGTCTATAGATGAGCAGGTAGTTTAACCCAAGTTACTCAAAACCTAGAATAGTGCTCATGGGAAGTCATTCTTCTGCTCTACTCTGTGCTGATACAGATTCCCCCTTTCGCAACCCTGAACTAGTATGGTCTGTCAGATGAGCTCTTGCTGCTCAGGCCCCACAGACCTGACGAGTTTTTGTAAGGCACATATGTATATGTGGCATGTTTGTTTTGATTTCCCTGCAGTTCAATAGGAATTTACTCTCTTCAGAATCCTTTCTAACCTGCTGACACAAGAAAGATTGAAGCAGAAGGGGGAAGATCAATACAAATTAAAAGCAAATTAAAAAATGCACAAAGGGCCGAAGTATGTAGTTGAAAATCCATTAACTTCTGATTTATAGTTTTGTGACCCATGATGGTTTGCTGTGTAGTAGAACTGATCACAAAATCTATTAGCTTCCTTGGTCCGTTTGAAGACACCTCCCCACAGCAGAAAATCTCTCATTTCGTTTAAGTGAAGTAAATCCCTTCTGGACCATTACTCACGTATAACTGAAGGCTGTTTGCTTATTGTCACTCAAAAGACTCGAGTCACTCTTGCAAGTCCATAACTGCCAGAGTTGGTGCCAAACTGGGACCCAATTTACTGAGACTGGGGAAACGGTTGTGCTGTTTGGGTGACTGAAGAACAGTGAAGGGAAAACAACGGAGCTGTGAAATGAGACAGGTGATGGAGGATAAGTGACGAGATAGGGTTAACACTACCTCTGCAGGAGAAATATTTGGCTTTGAATAATAGAATCACAGGGCTGGAAGAGACATCAGGAGGTCATCAAATCCAGCCCCCTGCCCAAAGCAGGACCAACCCCAACCTAATTATCCCAGCTTTTTTTCAAGTGGGGTATGTCAGAGACAGAGGATGACTGTGAGTGATTTCCAGGCCGGCAGGTCCAACATACCAAAGGAATAAGCATCTGTAGGCATAATGGAGCAGGCCCTGGTTTTCAGAAGTGCTCTGCACTCAATAGCTCCCACTAACAGATGAGCACTAGGATGTATTCAATCAGCTCGCACTTGTTCAAGCTACATGGCTCCTTCTCTGAATTGGGATTTTTTAACGAGTCCGAAATATTCCTTTCTATATAGCGTAGACATGGCCTGTGTGTGAGACACAGACCCACAGAGATTGTGCTTCTGGGAGTCCATGTGGTTGTGAGACAGCGTGGGTAAGATGGTGACACTCTAGTCTTTGTGCCCTGCTCCTATTAAGAACACAACAAGCACTTACGCATGCTTCGTTGATGACAGAGTGTGCAGCCCAAATATTGGACACAAGCTGAGCCAAAAATATGCCTCTCTCTAGCAACTAAACAGAACTGTAATGGAGCTGAAGTTGCCCTGCAAACTCCCTGCAACACCATTCTTACCAAACACCATCTCTGCCTGGACACATGCCATGCTCTCACAGACAGAACAGGGCTAGAACCATCATGCAGCACCAAGATACACCCCGGCACATCATCAGCATGACGAGATTTGATGCAAAGCTGGGGCATAGCTGAGAAGGTGTTGGAAGGTGTCAAGAAGACGACGACAAGGGAAACAAACCTACCACGTGTCACCGAAAGAAAAACTCCCAGCAGAACGTCTTTTCTGATCAATTGTTTCCTAATAGGCCTTCAAGATTCCATTAGCCTCATCCCCCTCACAACATTGTCTTCGCTAATCTCATACTAAACAAAAGTTCTAATAGATTAGCCGAAGGCTCTGGTTAGAAATGGGTTAGGTGAGGGTATTAGGAACAGCAAGATGTACTGTGCACGGTTTGGAAAAAAATATCCTAGTTCTTCTGAATGGGGAGCATTTGAGACATTTGATCTGAAAATTAGATTGAATAGGGGCTGGATCAGTGAAATGTTGGGGTTCCCACGAATCCCCACCCAATGATCACTGTATCTCAACTTTTGAGTTGGGTCTTGTGTTTAAAGCACTTGGATTGGGATTTTACACATTTCGGATTCAGTTCTTGGCTATGCCACAGACTCTCTGGCAAGACAGAATTTCCAAAAGAAAACGTGCTTTGCACCACTCTGCTTCTCACGTGGGAGGAGCTCTCCACAAACGTTCACAGGGTCTCCTCACTGGCACCTTCAAATGCCTGCTTAAAACTCTCCTCTGCCATTACACTTCCCAAAACACAGCTGTGGCTAAGCACCTGGGGTATGTCTAGACTACATGCCTCTGCCAACAGAGGCATGTAAATTAGACGTACCGCCATAGTCAATGAAGCGGGGATTTAAACATCCCCTGCTTCATTAGAATAAAAATGGCCACCGCGTTGTGCCGGCTCAGCTGATTGTTGGCTCAAAGCGGCAGTCAAGATGGGGATCGGTCGACAAGGAACACTGTTGTTGACCGATCCTGTAAACCTCGTCTTTGTGTTGTATCTCCCTGATGTCTCCCGTCTTATACGCTGAGGCCAGGTCTACACTGGTGAAGGAAATCAATGTAAGATATGTAATTCCAGCGATGACAGTTGTCTAGCTGGAGTTGTCATGCCTTGCATCAATTTTCTGGGGTGGCCCCATGGTGGGAGGTCAATAGGAGGTATGCTCCCATCGACTCTCCTTTGCAAGGAGTGCCATGGTTGATGGGTATTCGATTTAGTAGGTCTTTACTCGACCTGCTATATTGAATGCTGGAAGATCGGTCACTGAAGCATCAATTTCCACAGCAGCGAAGACAAGCCCTTAGGCTGTACACAATATGTGGTAGGAAGTGTCTTTTTGTTCTGTGGTTGTATAATGGGATTCTGATCCTTGCCTAGATACTACCTTAATACTAACAGTTCTCAGCATGTTGCTTGCATATTCAGTGTGTATCCCTATGGTAAATGTAGCTGTTAGTCCGTGCCTCAGTTTCCTCCTCTGTTATGTGGGGATAGTAATACTTCTCTCTCTCTCGCAGGCTGTTGTGAATGTACCTTATAGAATGAAGTGCTCAGATATTATGCTGATGAGGAACATATAAGAAACTAGACAGAAAAATAAATGTTGTACATGTACCCCTTCTATGAAACACTCCCACCCAAGCAAACCTTTTCTCGATGCATTTACAAGACGCCGTGTTTTTACCATGCTGGTTCCATTCCTGTCTACAATTAACAGCATTGTAAAAAAATATATATATATCACACTCAGGTTGCAAAGAAGTTACACGAGCGACAGTTTTCCTAACACTTCTGTGCAGAGTCTGAAAATATTGCAGGGAAGCGGAGTGCGTGTGCCTGAGACTTCACCGGCAGACCTTGCCTGCACATCTCCCTTTGCCGTGCTAGGCAAATATGCACCACAAAGATGAAGTGCTACCTCTTGTCTTGGCAACACTTTAAACGACTTAACCTAATTCCTGTGAATTCATTTGGTGTTTATGGGACGATCATATGTACTTCCACTGACATTCCCTGACCATTATAAAGCAGTTAGTGGAGATAATGCTGTTCTAGTGCAATGTCTTATCACTGTTTTAACATCCTGACATACAATCACCTCATATTATTTCTTCAATGAATCCATTAAGCAACTAAAGGCTTCGAGGAGCCAAATGCATGAGCAATGAAGGGGCAAATTGTGCCAGGTAATGTTGTTTTTATAAAAGGAGCTTCAGACTCAACACGCTGTGAGTAAAACAGGCTGGGGGAGAATAGTCCCTATACACAAATGACATGGGATCTGGCATTACTAGTGCAAAGGGGTGACTGAAAGGGGGGTTAGAAAGATTTTAGTGAAGAGGCATATGATGGGAAGGGAGCTGGTAGTGATGTCTTTTCTACACTAGCTTTTTTTTGTGGGGGGTGGGGGGCAGTAACATGCCTCTCCAAGATATATTAGATGCACTGAAACTGATGCAAGTCACTTTTGACATCTTTTCAGCTGGTCTCCACTATGCTTTTCACCAGTGCAACTGCCATAGTGCAAGAACCTGCACAGTCAAGGCCTAAAATGGAGTAAGCGCTGATTGAGAATTATGGGCATTAAACCCCTGATGAGTTGTCAACTCAACATGGCAGCAAGACATGCACAGGCTAAGCAGTGCAACCCCTTTTTTCCGAGGTGGGTGAGCATTTACATACAGGAATTAGTCCCAGTGTTGCCACTACGGGCATGTCTGCACTAGAAAATTATTTTGAAATAATAACTCCCGAAATAATAATTTCGAAATAGCACTTTCACACTATGGGGGAAGCCTCAAAATTAGTCTGAGGCAGACTCCGTTAATGTGGACATGCTACTTCAACTTACAGCCCCAGGAAGCACTGGGGAGTCATTAGTTTGAATGACTCTGGGGAGTCATTAATTCGAAATAGTGATAGGGAGCGTCCGCACTACCACTATTTCAAAATAACTATTTCGCTATTAGCATTATTCCTTATTAGGCGTTATTATTTCTAAATAACCAGCCCATTATTTCAAAATAACGGGCTTGATAGTGTGGACGCTCCTCTTCTTATTTCGGAATAAGGGGAGTTATTTCAAAATCACTCCCTCGTGTAGACCAGAGCTAAGGGGGCGGGGAGTGGAAAACAAACGGGGACTGGTGTTTGCTGTTTCGCGGAAATCTTTGGCCACATCACCCTGTTCAGAACACCTGTCTGCCACAATCCCACATATGCAACGGTTAACAAGACGACAAATGATGTTTCCACTGCTCCACAACCTGCTACCGTCACATAAATTGAAACCGACAGAATTACCATTGATACAAATTAAAAACAAATAAAAAGGGTACACAGAACTGATTCCCGGAGTTCAAACTCCATTACCAACTGATTTACTGTGCAGTGGCCTGTGATTGTTTGCACTGAGAAAGTACTGCGCTTGGTTCCTATCCGCCTCACGGCCACGTCTCTCACCAGTCAATAAGCTATTTAATTTAATGGGAAATGGTATTGACGGGACTTGGAATGCAGCTCAAAAAAAAAAAAAAGGAAGATGCAGCTGCAAAGAGCAGATAAAGTCTTCAACTCAGGGGGTTCGCTCTTTGGGTGTTTCCCTTTTGTTATCTCATTAATTAAAGTCCAGAGAAGACTCTGCTGGATTTGGGAGTGTCAAAGCATTGCAGTGAAAGTGCTGAAGGGATGATTACTCTCGGGGATCTGCGGGGGGACCAGGCAAAGCAGTGATGAGATAATGCAAAGTACTATGTAGTGCCCTGACCTTTCAGGATAGAAGAGTTCACACAAGAGAGAAGGGGTTCTAAAGGGAAGTGTGTCAGACCAGTCAAAGAAGCGGATGATTCAGCTTATAGACAATTTCCCTTGTGATACTCCGTTACGCTGGTGCAATACACCCAACTCCTTCCTTGCAGGAGGTTTTGGCTCTGTGGGCCAGATCCCTAAAGGCTGGGAAGTGCTCTCTTGAGCTCTGGCCCTATGAATTTATTTTGCATTTTTCAGTAGTGCGTGATGAAACGGGCAATGTTGCTGGTATTTAAAGCTGGGGGGATGGGAATCAGGGATCTTGGATGCTATTCCCAACTCTGGGAGGAAGTGTGGCATAGTGGGAAGAGCAAGCAGACCCCAGGATTAAGACTCCACAGTCTATTTCTGGCTCTGACAAAGATTAGCTGTGCACCCTTCCTCAGGTTTCAGCACTGCCCACCTGTAAAAGGAGAGTGATGGTGCTTACCTGTCTCTCAGAGAGGTTCTGAGGCTTTATTAATTAGTACTAGCCAATTAGCCCGTCATAAGATGGGATTTTCAGGTCTCTCCTCCACCTTGGTCTTCTCTCCTGAGCCTCCGGTCTCTCGCTCCGTCTCTCTCTCTCTCTCCTCCTACTGCCTCCCCCTTTCTCTCTCAGCTCTCCTCCGCCTCCTGCCTCTCTCGCCTCCTGCCTCTTTCTCCGTCTCTTTCTTTCTCTTCTCCCCCTCCTGCCGTTCACTCTCCCTTTCTCTTCTCCTCCTCCTCCTGCCTCTCTCTCCCCTTTCCCCTTCCCCTTCCCCTCCCGCCGTGGCGCTCAGCTGAGTGCTGCCTGCTCAGCCGGGCCGCCGTGATGGAGGGGGATGGGGCGGTGATGTACACAGCCAGGGGGCGGGGCCATGTACATCACCGCCCCACCCCCTCTTCTCCTCCCGCCACGAGGGAGCCCAAATGGCCCCTTGCACCGCTGGCTCCCCCGTGGCAGCCTGGCTGAGGGGCGCAGCACTCAGCTGAGTGCCACAGCGGGAGGGGAAGGGGGGGCGGTGTTACAGACTCACAGACATTGGGCTACTGTATATATGATTTATAAAGCTCCCTGTGATCCACAGGCAAAGGCTGCTATAGTAATGAAAATTATTATTTTTCTGAACACTCATTTAGCTTCTTAGACATGCACTTTCACAGTTGGTGCATGCTTCCCAGTGCCAACAAGTACTCTGAATTTTTCTGTGTGCGCGCGTGTGTGTGTGCGCACATGCCAACAAGTACTCTGAATTTCTGTGTGTGTGTGTGTGTGTGTGTGTGTGCCAACAAGTACTCTGAATTTGCATATGTGTGCGCATCAACAAGTACTCTGAATGTGTGTGTGTGTGTAAGTAAATAACCCCTCTTCCAGACTAACCAAGTTGTCTCTTGCTCTATGTTACTCCAGCCCGGCTGGTGCCTATCCAGAGGCAAATGGCAGGGAGGGAGGCAAGCAGCAGTGTCTCTGAGTATTTGTAATCCCCGAGGGCACAAGCTAACAACCCAAAGACTCCCCTGTTCCTATCTCTATGGCAACGGTCTGAGTTTCTGAGATGAAAGTTGTATTTGGAATGTCACACACATCTCAGATGTGCCACACAAAAAAAGGGGCTCTGCAGAGGTTTTTAATTAGATGGCACAGCAATGCAGCTTGGATGGCAGTTACAATGATTTTTAAATCAAGAAGGTCATGTGGTCCAGGGGTGACCACAAGTAAAAGAAGAAGCAGGTTGAGAGCTGAGATTCATATAAAAGAATGGCCATATTGGGTCCGAGCAAAAGTCCCTCTAGCCCAGGGTCCTGTCTTCTGACAGTGGCCAATGCCAGGTGCCCCAGAGGGAATGAACAGAACAGGGAATCATCAAGTGATCCCTCCCCTGTCGCCCATTCCCAGCCCATGACAAACAGACACAATGGACACTTTCCCTGCCCGTCCTGGCTAATAGCTATAGTGAAACTCTGTGCATGGTTGCTGGTGCTTTGTCCTCCCACCCTGTGGCCTCCCCACTTTGTCATTTCATCTGCCTTAGCATAAGCCTAGATCGTGAGCGCTTTGCATGGAAACGGTTTCCTTATTGGTCGGTGGTGCAATGGAGCGCTGATCCTTGATCGGAGCTGCTAAATAATCACTAGTACTACTAACACCACTGAGTTCTTTGACTCGCTTATGCTGTTTGTCATTTATGGCAGCCAGACCTAGTTCATGGCATATTCTAATCAAGCCTAGCTTTCACCGTTAGAGCAGGGGTTTGCAAACTTTTCTTTTTCTCATGACCCAGTTGAAGAAAATCATGGATGTCCTTCAGTTGTGGGTGACAGGCTGCATCACAGGGCTTCAGGGGCCGTTCCCTGGCTGCGTGGTGGTGAGCTCACACCCTCCATCACCCTGGCCCCTCCTGCCACCACCAGTGTCCCATTACTGATGGGGTGGGGGCGACAGCCTTGGCAAGGTGGAGGGGGGGCGGAAATGTGGCAGCCAGCCCTCAGTCCTGCCCAGAATGTTCCGGCAGCAACTGGGAGGATCCAGGTTTCTGGCTACTGTCACTCCAGTGGTAGCAGCGTCTGAGAACCCCGGGCCCTTTTGAATCTCCGGACGTCAAGGCAACTGCCCGCTTTACCCCCCATGTTGGTGGGCCTGCCCATTGCCAGTGGCCTTCATTGCCTTTGAAACCCCCCCCCCCCTTCCCACCCAGGACTTAATTTCCCCCCAGGCTTTCCAGCACTGAGAAAGTTTGCTGTGAAAAATGCTATTTGTATGTTTGTTAATCACACTTTTCACAACAGATTTCCTCTCCAGCCAGTCTTTTTAAAAACAACCTTACCCTCCCTCCCCCTCACCAAAAAAAAAAAAAAAAGACAAGAATGTGCAAAGCACCTGATTTGGGTTTCTAGTCTGATTGCATCCAATAAAGAATGAGGCCAACTGTACTTTTTTGAATACTCAATCTGCAAGAAAAAAATTCGACATACAATTCAATTATTTGGGCATGTGTATGTCCACATTCATTTTTTCCTAAAGTTAATTAAATATTTCCGGAAAAAATGTAAGAGCGGTTACCAATAAGAGTTGGTGGCTGCACTTTGAGGCCACCTGAAAATTGTGCTGTGAGAACTCCTGCTCTAAACTGTATCAGAGCAATAATGGACAGAGCATCAAAAAAGCATCTTCTCTTTCATTCTCTCAACTGCTGAATGTAACCCTTTGTTTAATGCTGCCCCTGGCTTTGGCCAATGCAGGTGATAAGTAAACATACTACTGTCTTCCCTATATTGAGATGAATGCATGAAAGCTCCATGCACAGAAAGTGTGCTTTACATAACAATTGCATTGACAATCTGGACCATCTTGAGCATCTCTGCGAAATAAAATTTTTAAAAAAACCCACGTTGCAGAATTGACACATACGAATGATAATCGGTGTGGAGGAGAATTAGAAATACAAGTCAGGTCTCTCAAATCCAGTTGGCAGTGGCAGTAGTTGCTTTTTATATATTTTTCATTTGGGTAAATGGAAATGAGTAACTGGAGGACATGTTATTTAAACTCAAGAGAGGGAGGAAAGAGATGAAGAAGTTGTGCCCATCAACTATTAATTGTCTCCTTTCTGACTCATGAAAATATTATGGATGAAGAAACGCAGAACTTTGCTCATTTCAGTTCACCTGTGTCGGATAGCAGACGTGCTGGACCCTGTAACATGGATTGTTCTTGCCTTCTCAACAGCCTTGTGAAGGGAGCAGCATTTTCAAAAATCTAGGGCTGGTTTGTGACATTTAACAGTAGCCCTGTTCTGAGGACAGTGCAGTAGGAGCACCAGGAGGAACCTTACCCCAGAGAGGTTCAGTGACTGTCAGAGTCCCCTGCTTGTGCGGGGAGAGGAGAAAAAATTGTTACCTCACTTTCTGCCCCTGCTACATGCACCCTGCTATGCAAGGGTGGGGAGGAGCCGTGGTTCTATGTCTCTCCTCCCTCTCTTTAAGGCTGGTTCCAGATGAGGAGCAGTTTAGCAGTAAACCCTTCCCCCCCACGCACACACACAAGCCCAGCGTTTGCTATTCTGACTGTACTTTATGTGGGTGATGCAAGGTGTAAAGGAAAGCTCCTTTCTTCCTCACCAACCATTAGCCTAAGGCTATGTCTTCACTGGACGGAAGATCGATGCTGCCACAATCAATTGTCTGGAGTTTGATTTAGTGAGTCTAGTTAAGACTTGCTAAATCAAACTCAGAGGGCTCCCCCACCAGCGGTTGGTACTCCTGCTTGTGCGAGGAGTAAGGGAAACCAAAGGGAGCTAAAATCATGCCACACCACAGATGTTGCCGGACTAGAGGGTGCTGGACAAGAGAGGTTCAACCTCTACTTCCCCTCACATAATGTGCTTTAGACAGGACTCAGTGCTTATATGGAAAAAATATCATATGTGTATTAAAGAAGTCATAAAAACTTCCTTGCACATATTAAGAAAACAAATCTAACATGGACACCTGATTTCAAAGAGAATCCATTTGAAAAATTACCATGACATGGAAAATAGACTTTTATGGTATGGAATGGCATTTGCAAGTAACAACATACATGATTAGTAGTCCTGTGGCACCTTAGAGGTTAACAAAAATATATATAGTATCATGAGCTTTCGTGGACAAAACCCACTTCCTCAGATGAGCACAGGATGTTATGACACTTAATTGTTCCAATGTAATGGAAAAATACATTTAAATTACATTCAGCTGGGCCAGTTTTCACTCTGTATTACATATTCAGATTTACGAGTCATTAATTTATTGGAGTACAGTTACAAATGCACCATGTGGCTGGAAATATTTGTAAAAGCATAGACTCTGGAAAATGGTATAAAACAGAATGGTAAGTGAGCTCTCAGTATTCACTGCTAATAGTGTGATCTCTGGAAAGGGGACAAAAATTGTCGGTACTTCCACAATTGACATTTTTATCCTTGGTGAAATTTGACCCTGTCCTGAGGGATAACACGAGGACAATGAACTACTTCAGGCCCCCAAAATTGGACTCTTAAATCATCCATTGGCCTTGAGCTGTTCCTCTGCACCAAGTGAATTTCACCTTCCATCCTTGCAAGATAAGCACCAGCAGTTTAGCTGCCTTTTAATAATTAAAGATTTGATCCTTCCTTTAAGACACTGGGGGCTATGTAGATTTGACTTACAATGCTTTACAGTTTTCTCCCAACATGTGTAGAGTGTAGCATGTACAGGCAAAGAAGTCTGCTAATAATTCTCAGTTCACAGGCCATTTATAATCAGTTTGTTGAATATAGCAGATACTCCAAAATGTAAGAGATTCTCCTGGGTTGCATAGATCACATGTGTTATGTATACACCCTGAGTGGAAGAGAGGAATCCTTAAAATCAGGTGCAGTGATTCATTTGAAACCTGCAAATATCGTTCAACATTTATTTAAATTTGTTGTTTCAAACAAAAAAGTTCCTTCTAGTAAATGTGTTCACTGGAAATTATAGAGAAAGAGAATGCAAAATGGAGAAGAAAACAAGCAGTTCTATTTTTTAAAATATGTGAATGGCTGTTCACTGGTGGTGATTTGGGGTCATCACTCAACTAGTAAAAATAAAGAAAAAGCTATTTCTACACTCAAAAAGACAGTTAGTGAACCCACAACTATATATAGAGAGAAAACCACTGTGGGTTGGGAGCCATTGCTGAAAATTACCAAAGACTTTCTTTATTAAATAGCCCTAGGTTATTTTTGAAAAACAAAACAAAACAAATGTGAATTGATTAAAGAGAGAGAGAGAGAAGCCTGGCTCTATTTTTCTTTATAAAATTAATATCCTACAGCACACTCTTTTCCTTTCCCTCTTCCCCTTTTTCTTTTTCTTTTCTTTCTCTCTTTCTTTTTCATCTGAAGAAGTGAGTTGCAGCTCACAAAAACTTATGCTTTAATACCCTAATAAATGTATTAGTCTTTAAAGTGTCATTGGACTCCTTGTTGTTCTTACAGTTTATGTACTCCTTGGCAAGGTGGTTGGGTGCCAGTGTAGGGATGTGCATTCCATCTATCGCCCCCACCACAGTTAGGGAACCCCATTGCAGCAAAGCCCCTCACTATGCCCTGCATGCTTCTCAGAGTCACTGCCCTCCATAGCAGAAGGGTATTGATAGCCTTTTCTCTTTGGATCACAACAGTCCCCACTGCAGATTTCCCCGCTACGAATTGTTTGCTAACTGACTGGTAGCTGTCTGGGGTTGCAAGCATCCACAGGGCTATTGCCACTCACTTCTCAACAATCAGGGTATGTCTAGACTACATGGCTCCGTCGACGGAGCCATGTAGATGAGTTTACTAGACATAGGAAAATGAAGCGGCGATTTAAATAATTGCCACTTCATGTACATCAAAATGGCCACCGCGCTGTGCCGATCAGCTGTTTGGCAGCACAGCGGGGCAGTCTGGACGCTCCGCGGTCGACAACGGAAGCCGTTGTCGACCGTTCCGGTAAACCTCATTTCACGAGGCATAACGGAGCGGTCGACAAAGGCTTCCGTTGTCGACCGCGGAGCATCCAGACTGCCTCGCTGTGCCACCAAACAGCTTATCAGCACAGCACGGTGGCCATTTTGATGTAAATGAAGCGGCGATTATTTAAATCGCTGCTTCATTTTCCTATGTCTAGTAAACTCATCTACATGGCTCCGTCGACGGAGCCATGTAGTTTAGACATACCCTCAGAGTGGGTCTCATTCTGGTATTGCTGCACTTCAGGGCAGGGGAAAGCCATTCACAAACTTCAATGACAGTGCCCTTCCTCATGCAAAAGGTTTGCAGCCACTGCTGGGCATCCCAGAGCTGCATCACTATGGGTATGTCTACACTACAGAGTTTTATCGGAAAAACGGCCACTTTTCTGACAAAACTTGAGGAACATCCACACTGCAATTGCTATCTTGCGCAAGAAAAGCGAAAAAACAGAGGTTTTTTTCCAGCATTGGTAATCCTCATTCTATGAGGAAGAAGCCTTTTTGCGAAAGAGCTGTTTTGGAAAAAGGCATGTGTGGACAGGGAGGAAGGCGTTCTTTCAGAAGAAGAGGAAAGAGGAAAAAGCACAGGTGCCTTGGTGGCCATTCCATCCATAGCAATCTCAGCTTACATACGAGAGAGCATCCATTCAGTCTGGATGCTCTCTTTCAAAAAAGCAGATCCCTTTTTCGATGCACTTTTGCAGTGTGGATGCTCTCTTTCGGAAGAAGTTTTTTTAAAAGATGTCTTCCAAAAAAAGCTTCTTCTGAAAGAAGCCTGCAGCTTATGAGATTCCACCAGTCTGTGCTTGTCTTGCGGCACCAGAACCAGCATTCCACTGTGTACAGAAGTGCAAATGTTGCCAGCATCTGCCAATCGCTCAGCTCAAGTGCTTCACACAAGCATCTGTTCGTGTCCTCAGATTCTTCCTCATTCTGGCGGCCCCTGGACATACTGCAGCATCAAGCACGAAAGGTTTGCTATGACTGCCATAGCAATTTGCTGCTGAACAGGGTCTGTGCTTGCCCTGTTATGGCATCTGCATGGATAACCAGGGGAAAGGGTGCAAAAAGATTGTTTGCTGTTGTTTTCAAGAAGGGGAGGAGATGAGTGCATTATGGGACACCAATGACATGTACCCAGAACCACTCACTGCACTGTTTTGGTCCCATTGAGCACTGGGAGCATCACCCAGAATGCAAAGGGGTGGCAAGAAGTGTGGGATAGCTACCCACAGTGCATCACTGTCGAAGTCGACAGCAGCCACCCTACTGGGGACATACTACGTCGAACTCTTGCACACAGTGGGGACATGGCACCTTCTACCTTACAAAATCAGGTGGCCGGAGGCATGGAGTTTAAATGACTTACCTTAAGGGCAGCGAATCAATGTCAGTGGCATGACTCACATCCAGGATTCCTTGTTTCCTTCCATGCCTGCTAGATTTAACTCCCACACAGGTATAAATGGAACCAAGGAGTTTTGACTCCAGTCCCCCCCTCTGACCCTTGGACACCATTCCCATCCTCATTGAAATTATTGAGTGTATCATTTAATGTTGCTTTTCCCTTGACAGTCTTTTGCAGCCACAGACATGGGGCTGGATTTTGTCCCTTAAATAAGAAGATTCAACTAGTTGCATGCTTCAAAGCACGCAATCAGAAGAATTTGCTCTCCCCATGCAGGGAGATGGAAATGCATTAGAGTGGGAGGAGGGGACTTGTTCTGAAGCGTCATGTACTTGACTTAGCTCATAACAAGATGATGAATTCGGTCTGATCAAGTGGTGGCCAATCTTATTACTATGCTATACGCTTTATTGTGGTTCTTTTAAAAGCCTTTTCAGTGTTTCCAGGCTTGGTTGAGCAATTTGGGATAATTGGCTCTTGCTTTATTTATTTATAACAACAATAAAAAAAGCAAATTTACCTACCACATAAAATCTGTCTGTATTTGCCTGCTTCCCTCTCCTCCCCTTTGTCATTCCCTTGTCTTAAATTGCACACTGCTTGGAACAGGGACCGTGTCTTAACATGTGGGTCTAGAACACTCAACACAATGGGGCCCTGATCCTGAATGGGACAGCTGAACCCTATAACAATAGAATTGTTAATTTTTTCTCAAAGACTTTAAAAGTCAGAAGGGACCATCATGACCTTCTAGTCTGATCTGCTGCACATCACAGACCACAGATATTCATCCACCCTCTCTTGTAATAGACCCATAACCTCTGGCTGAGCTAATGAAGACCTCAAATCTTGATTTAAAGACTTTGTTATAGATTTATTCTAGTTCAAACCAGGAAATGACCCATGCCCACACTGCAGAGGAAGGTGAAAGCTCTCTCTCTCTCTCTCTCCCTCTTTCTCTCTCTGGGTGTGTCTACACAGCACCCTAAACTTGAAATAAGATACACAGTGCCAAATTTTGCAATAACGCACTATTTCAAGACATCCCTTAACCCTCATGGGATGAGGGCTACAGGTATGCCGAAATAGCACACCTGTTATTTCAAAAAATATATCTCCGCCAATCTAATCTGGGGAATAATTCCTTCCTGACCCCAAACTGTGCCGCTGCACAGAACTGAAAATTATATTCGATGTAGTCAGTGATGGGAAGCACTGCCTGCTTAAGCCCTGATTCCAATAACACACGGTTAGCATATGCTAAACTTTAAGCTTGCAAGTACTCCCATCAATGTCAAAGAGACAACATGCATGCTTAAAGTTAAGCATATGCTTAAGTACTTTGCTGGGTCACTGCTTTAATGCAGGACACATGGATTAGAAAGACCCCTGAAATGTGCAGACCACCTAGCTTTCTGTATATGGGTACACTATTTCTGGCTATCTTGAGATTCATGTAACAGTGCAAACATACTCCTGGGAGCACTCCAGGAACCCCTGTTAACTAGTTTCCAAAGGCCCTATATTAGCAGCTCGTCAGCACAGCTGATGGATACATATTAAAAAAAATCGCAGGGTATCCAGAGGCCACTGCGAGTGAAACATGTTCTCTCTTAGACTCCCATTCAAACACCAGGGACTCCTCCAGCTTCCCTTATTAACATCATAATTCAAAGAGCTTTCCTCCCATCTCCAGGAAAACATGCAGCAAACTATTGAGATTGCAGAATCCCAGACGAGTCTACAGACCCTGGTTTTAACAATGCTGGGATCAATATTTAAACAGGATCCACAGTGCACTTCTCTCCTTCCAGCCACCTGCCGAAGATAAAACTAGTGACACTGCCCAGAGCGTCACTAGTGGTGACTTCTAACTAGTTTGAACCTTTCTGTGCTCAAGGGCCTTTTGACATGCTAAGCCAGCACTGTGGGAGGCTGACACCGGGACTGAAGGAGTATTTGAAAGACTCATCCATCAGCAGAACATTCAAATTGCCTTATTAGCTCCTCCTCAGGGATCCATCTAGGCTACTGCCCTGTCTCTAGCAGTGGCCAATGCCAGATGTTTCAGGGGAAGAGTCAGTGAAACCCAATGAGAATTTGGGACTCTGAATGAGAAGTTCAACTCCTTTTGAGGCCAATGGACCTTCCCCATGAAGTCCTAATTTTGGAGAGCCAAAGCTCTCTTGTATTGAGTGTGTCTGGTAGACAAGAGTTAATGATTGTCCAATTAATCACCATAATATGTGAATACTGGGTTATTTTAGTCCACTCTGTGGATTCCAGGAATACATTTGCTCCCTCAGTGTATTGATCTGCTTCAGTCAAAAGCAACTAATACACCAGGTAAAGCAGGGAGGCTGGTGGCCAAATGCTTAAGTGCCTTGAAAATGGTTTCTCATGTTTAACTCTTTATATGCATCTTTTCACACTTAACTTATGGGATATGATAGAGGTATATAAAATCATGAGTGGTGTGGAGAGGGTGAATAAAGAAAAATGATTCATTGGTTCCCATAATATAAGGACTAGAGGACACCAAATGAAATTAATGGGTAGCAGGTTTAAAACTAATAAAAGAAAGTTCTTCTTCACACAGCGCATAGTCAACCTTTGGAACTCCTTGCCAGAGGAGGCTGTGAAGGCTAGGACCATAATAGAGTTTAAAGAGAAGCTAGATAAATTCATGAAGGTTAGGTCCATAAAAGGCTATTAGCCAGGCGGTAGGAATGGTGTCCCTGGCCTCTGTTTGTCAGAGGCTGGAGATGGATGGCAGGAGACAAATCGCTTGATCATTGTCTTCGGTCCACCCCCTCCAGGGCACTTGGTGCTGGCCACTGTCGGCAGACAGGCTACTGGGCTAGATGGACCTTTGGTCTGACCCAGTACAGCCATTCTTATGTTCTTATGTAACTTCAAAGGAACTGTGTCAATGTACACCAGCTGAGGATGGTCCCTTCCAGCCCTGCAGGTCTAGAGTTCTACAAGGCCCAATAGGGAGGGAAGGACAGGAATGAAGGTTAAACTGTGATTGAGCTGGGATGAGATTCCTCTGTCAGTCTGTAATGGTGGTAAGATAAGCGTTTTGTTTCCCTTCATTTGGTCCCAGTGGCAATTTCCCCCTCCCTCCTTCCCTTGGTCCCTCTCTGCCGACTCACAGAGCACGTCCAGTGTGAACATCACTAGAAGTCACATATTCTCTCTCTCTGTTCAGAGGCAAGTGAGGCTGCCAAAGGATGAAAGTGAAAAAATGAGGGGGAGGAAGGGAGAACTACTAGGAAAACAAAGAGAAGGAAAATAAGAGAACAGGGAGGCAGAAAATCAGCAAAGTCAATATTACAGGGAATAGCCAATAGCTATCAGTTTTTGGCGAGCGGCCAGTTTGTGGTGGGACCCCATTAGGAGGGGTAAGCAGCCATTAATTAGCATGGCTCTATTCCCAGCATTCCCATTTGTTGCTGAAAATATAATGCCCCAAACTAATCCTATTTGCTGGTGAAGTGGTTTTGCTGTACATTAGAGCGGTAATGAAAATGGTGACAGGAAGGCCTTACACAAAGTGTGTTTGGGCCAAAAGAACCATATTGTCCATTAGGGGGATGAGAGGAGTTTTCTTTCTCCATCTATCAGTGCAGGATGTGGGAACGGCATGCATGGAGCACTCAGGCCCAGGTCCGAGACACCCTGGGGCGGTGCTGCAACAATCCTGCCTCTGATCAGTCCTTGTCCCTTTCTGGGGAGTCCAATGCTCCCAGCGCAAAATGATGAGTAGTCTCGTGGCACCCGAGAGACTAACAATATATTTCATGAGCTTGTGTGGCCAAAGCCCACTTCCTCAGATGAGCTGAAGAGGAATAACTGAAACCCACTATTTTATAACAGAAAAAGACGGAGGAAAAAAAGATACCTGTCAATTGTAGGGCTGGTGCTAATGAGGCTAATTAAGTGGGCTGGATGTGTCCTATTCTTAGCTTCTGATGTAAAAATCAGGTGTTAAATGCAGGGAAAGCTGGCTTCATAATGAGACCTCCAGTTAATGTCTTTGTTCAAGCCCAGGGAGACAGTGTCAGATTTGCAGATGGATGTCAATTCCTCTCTCTCTCTCTCTCTGTAACTGGCTGGCAAAATTCCTTTGTAGAAGAACGGCTACTTTTAAATCCATGACTGAGTGCCCGGGCAGGTTAAAATGTTCCTCTACAGGTTTGTGTGCGTTGCCATTTCTGATGTCTGATTTGTGTCCATTTATCGTTGGCCGCAGAGACTGTCCAGTTTGGCCAAGAGACATGGCAGAGTGATCTCGCTGCAGTGAGGGCACTTGACAAGTTGTTGCTGCTAAAGAGAAATAACAAGGGAGGAGGTGGAAGGAGAAGATGGATCAACAGCCGCAACTCCCTGTGGGCACAAGGAAATGGGCTGGTATGAACCCATTTGTTCCAAGTGTTACTGCGCTGAATTTTGAATGCCCATGACATGGAGTTTTCAGCTCCACTGCCAGTTACATTTGAAGGGCTTGATCGGTTGTAATGAGAAGTGATGAGGATAGAGAGGGCTGCCCTTAAAATGTCCGTTCCAGCAATAAATTCAGAATAAGGAGCCAGCACTAGGAAGCACTGACAACTGAGCCTTTGGGTGTCATGTTTGTAATCCTGTAGAACAATGGACCATGATACCCTTTAGTTCCCAAATGCCTAATTTTTCATTACAGTTTTGATTTCCTCCCTCCGTGGCTTATCACTGTAGCTCTGTCAAGATGTCACCACATGGCTGACATACTTCCAAGTAGGGATGTTAATGGTTAACAGGTGAGGCTTGCCAGTTATGGTTAACCGGTGGAGGCTGGAGCAGCCTCCCACCCACTCCAGTCCAGCTGTAATGGGCAGGAGAGCTGCTCCAACACATGCTCCCCTGCATGCTTTCCTGTTTAATGGGTTAATGCAGAGGTGGGCAAAAGGGCCTCCACAGGCTGGATCCAGCCTCCAAGCTGGTGGATCCAGCCTGTGGCTGCCCTGCCACTCCCCTGCCCCCAGACCAATCAAGACCTGAGAATGGGGGAGCACGTGAAGTCTCCTCCCCCCCACCAGGGGCGCACAGTGGCTAGAGAGAAACACCAGCTGTTTTAAAAAGGCCAGGGGCAGAGGATGAGAGACTTCACATGCGCCCCCGTCCCTAGGCCCTGATTGGCCTGGGGGCAGAGGGAGTGCATGAGGTCTCCTCCCACTGCGGCACCTAGAGAGTGGCAAACAGCTGGCAATTCTCCCTAGGCACTGTGGGGAGGGATGGGACTTCACACACTCCCTCACCCACAGACCAATCAAAGTCTGGGGTGGAGCATGAGAAGTGTCCTGGCCCCGCCCTTTACAGCTGAGGCCCTGACCCTTCCGGGGTAGCCTGGGGCTATTTCAGAAATTTATGAAGTGGGCCCCTTTTAAAAAGTATTGCCCACCCCTAGGTTAACTGGTTACATTTAATGTTTAACCGTTTAACAATTAAACACAATTTTACATCCCTAACTCCGAGACCTATTTTTGCAACCATTCTCCCTCCAACTAAGCATAATTAAATAAGATTGCTTTTCAGGAGGAACCAGACAAAGGAATGTTCTGAATCCACCCTTCACCCCTGTCCTATGGGTGGAATGAGGGACTTTCATTTCTCTGTGCTCTTTGCTTGCCACATTTGGCCTTTAAGTGTGGCCTCATTACACTGACGAGGTGAACAGATTTGTTTTCAGCAGTAATGCTCAGGTAAGCTCAGACTTCCTGGAGTCTACAGCATGCCCTTATAGTGTATGCACAATTCTCATTCTTATCAGCCATAAGCCACATGACAGCACATAACTCTAACCTAACCTCTGTGGCCTATAAAAAACAGCAACACAGAAATCAAACACAAAGCTCCTTTTTGTCTTGTTTTTGTTTTAAATGCCAAAAGAACCTCTGGACTGATATGCAAATAGGGCTTTGCACATTTGTAAATTCACATGAATGTGTGTGTTTGTTTTCACATCTATGTTGCTGTACATTAACTACTGCACACACACAAGTGCCTCTGTACACGTGTGTAGCCCAAAAAGCTACTGGGTGTGGTCCATCTGGCTTTTAACTAAAGCTGTAGAGGCTCATGCACTAAGCTCCAGAGGTCCCAGGTTTGGGCACTACACATGTGCCTGTATGTGTACTAAAACCTGTTGTTGTTCATGCAAATGGATGTATTAATAAATATGTGTAGTCCTGCTTTTGTAGGCTTAGACCAGATCTCCACTAAATGGAAGATTGAGGCAGCTGTGATCAATCTTCCGGAATTTGATTTAGCAAGTCTACTTAAGACTTACTAAATCGAACTCAGAGGCCACCCTTGTGGGTGCCCAGTACTCCTGTTTCTGCGAGCAGTAAGGGAAGCGGGGAAACTTGAAACAAGGTACATTGACTCCAGCCACATGAATTATCAAGGACTTGCATACCTTGATTCGACCTTCCCTTTTAGTGTAGACCTGGCCTTCGTTTGGATATATGACTCCTGATGTCTTGGTTGGTTCAGCCTGCCCTGCTATATGCTATGCAGTATCTTCCATGCTGCACAATATTCAGTGTGAAGACTGGTACTCAGACCTCAACTATATGAATTTTACATGGCAAAGTTCATACCTATTGCGATCAATTACTATATTTTTAATTAGACAATGATTCGTTGGGATCATAGCATGTACAGAAGTTTGACTTTGTTTATATGGGACTGAGCAAAATGATCTCTTATCACATCACATGATCCCTTTTAATGCCTAGTTAGATTAGCAAGACCATATTGCACTTTTCATTTTAAAAGATGGGATGCATTCTAAAAGCTCTCTTAGCAAGTCAGCAGTGTTGTGATCCTCTGGGAAAGAACAGCCTCTTTAAAGTCACCGAGAATCACATCAAGTAATCAGGCTAGGGTCATCTCTGAACTAGAGACAGTGAACTATGGGTAAAAATAAGACTTTTCTACAATTAATGGGGTCTGTGCAGGTAAAGTGCAGTACAGGCTAAGGGCAGGCAGATTTCTTCTTGGTGCATAAACAACTTACCTCATTAAGGTAAGCATTGCCAAAAGATGGAGGTTCTTCTGTGGTTTATACAATGTATAGATGGAAAAGAACTATTGGATCTTAAGTCTGCTTCAGAGCAAGGGCAGTGGCTGTAGCAGATGTGCCTCAAACTAAAATGATAAGTCGAACTTGGTCTCATCAATCAAATGTAGTGGAAAATCTATGCCTTTAAAAGATGTGCTTATTTTTCCTTCTGCTGACTGAAGGAATCTGAGGCCAATGTAACCTGGTTAAAATAGCTACAATATTACATCAACTCTGTCTTCAGCCCATTACTTTAAATATACATTACTGATTAGATCTTGGGCAAGTAAACCGAAACCTTATTCTAGCTATTTTTTTTTTTTTTTTTGCTGGCTGCCTTTGGCCATTTGTTTCATGTTTCAGACCTTTCTTTCTATAAAGAAGTTGTTCCTGGGTTGCTTTCAAAGCAATACCGATCCTTCCTTAATTTCACCACAAAGCACTAAGCAGTATTTAGATAATCAAACCCAACTCCTAGTCTCTAAATGGCTTTTTCATTCTGAGTGATCTGCCCTCTTCCTTTTATTCACCAAATAAGGGTGGAGACCAATGATCCCTCTACTTTTTTTCCAATCCACATGCAGAATAAATTGTGTATTGTGCACTGAGGCATGTGCAGATGTGAACCAGCAGTGGCTATGAGCAGCTGTGGGCACTCCGCTAATCAGATGGTGGCATTTGAATCTCTCCTGGGTGGCTCAGCTTATTGGGAACACTAACAGACATAATCTTTAAGGAATATATGATGGGCTGTGAGCTTGCAATGGCAGGTGAAGAGAATACAATTGGTACATCAGTGGCTATGAAGCTTGATTTGACAGTATTTTCTAGATGGAGGTTTGAAGATGAACGTCTCTAATATCTTTGAGGTTTTGTTCTTACCTTCATATTTCCAACTGCTCCTGGTGCTCGTGTCTATTCAGAAAATTCATGCAGGGGGAAGAGAGTTTCAGTAGCTAGACCAAAGAAATGGCAATCAGCATCAATGTTCCCTCTATTTTTTTCCATCTGTGTGTAGAATAAATGTTGTTGTTTGCACAAAGGCATGTGTGAATGCGTACCACCAGTAGAAATACATGCTGCTGGATGTGGGAAGCTGTGGGTGCTCTGCAAATCAACGGAGGGGCTTTTCTTGAGTGGTCACCCAAGTGCTAGCTGACAGGGAACACTGATCAGGACTTCTGACTTCTACTCTCAGCTCATCTCTGCTACTGACTTTCTATGTGCTCTTGGATAAGTCTCTTTAGTGTTGCGTGCATCAGTGTAACCATTTGTCAAATAATACTTTACTGCCTTGAAAGAATGGTATTAATTAATTAATGTTTGTGAATCACTCCGGAGACTTTAATCAAAGGGACTAAATAAATGCACAGTTTCATTACAGGGAACCTGGAAATTTGGCTTCAGCAGCATCACATACTGTTTCAGCCTCTTATCCGTTTCTGCCCTCGTATGCTGGCTTATCATTGCTGCCTTGAATTTGCAATCATGGGGAAGCAGAGTGGATGCATCTGGAGATCCAAATTTCATTGCATCATTAGAACTACAGGGAAAACGTGACAGTGATTAAAAAGGTTTCTACTACAGTGGGTAGTTCTTGTAAAAATGGTAAAAAGAATATAATCCCCCCCTTTTTTTAAGATTTGTTAAGAGCCAAGTTCATAAAAGAATATTAGAATACCAATTGTATTAAATGTCTAATTATTAAGTTTTTAAGCAACAAACGTACTTGGAGCAGAAATCCAAGTATTGCTTTACATCTTCTTACATTAAATTTGACTTTTTTCCACGTGGATTGTCCCCAATAGCTCCCGAATAGCAGGTATTTATCTACAATACCTGTGTCTGGGATGTGCAGAATTTCATTTTGAAGGGAAGGAATCCAGACTGTGCTTGGTGGTGCTTGTTTCTTAACACAATGACTTGAACAAATGAAACAATCTGTTAGTTTATGCAGATGGCATTTGTACAGCTGGCAGACATTTGAATGAATGATGATACTCTTCATGACCATGGAAAATGGGTGTAACCACATCGGACTTACAATAAATGCCAAGAAGATGAAGTGGTTGAAACTTTGTAAAGGGACAATCGATAATGTGTTGAAATACAACAGCAGTGGTGATGTAGAACAAGTGAAATCGCATGTGAACCTAGGTAGCATGATCAATCGTGATGGTTCCATCAAAGATGAGGTTAAAAGGAGATGTGCTTTAGCTAAAAGTGCAGCACAAAAGTTGATGAAATTATAGTTTGGTAAAAAAAATATGGGTGGTATCAGAGTGAAAATTTATCACACCTGTTTTCTAAAAGTAGTCCATGTTCTGGAAGCAGCTGCCTTAAGTGGCGCAGACATAAGGCGGCGGGAGGCAGTGGAAATCAGTGTTTTGGAAGCTGCATGGTGTAAAGTGGAAAGATTTGAAAACAAATGAAATCAGAAGGAGAATAAAGTATGAAGTCATGGTACAGGATTGGCTCCAAGCAGAGAGATTCCAATGGTGGGGTCAGTTTAGAAGACAAGGAGATGCTAGGAAGCCAAAGGAAGCAAGGCAAATGCAACCAAAATCAATCCAACCTAGATGTTGACCATCGACAAGACAGCGAGATGTTATATACAGAGACATGACTGGGCTGGACTTCGCAGAGGAACGAGCCAGAGACAGGAATGAATGGTGACAGTGTACTGCTCCCTAGCTGAGGGATGAAAGAACAATCTGTTCATATCTTCTATACCACCTAACAGGATAAATGGACATAGAGAAAATCCCTTTAAGTTTGGGATGATGAAGGGGAAGACAATAAAATAAAGGGGAATTACAAAGGACTGCCAGGAAAAATGACCTGTGAAATGTATCCATTTGGCCTCTCCATCATTCTTTTCCCATCACCAAGCGCTCACGAAGTGCATGACCCAAAGCCATTGGCATCAACAGGGGGATTTCCATACATGTTGATTTTTGGATCAGGTCCTCAGGGCTGCTTTGTGCCTTTAACAACTCACACCCCACTTGGGCCAAATTAAACAGTGTTGCCACCTCCTGAGATTTTTTCCACAGCTCTCATGATATTTGGTGTTTTACTAGAAGCCCCGGCTCCTGGAATCACTTGAGTCGCTGAGATTCTCAGCTTTCATTTTAAAAATGATTGTCTAGCTTTTGCTGTTGCAAAGATGACACCTAAAAATGCTACTCAAGTGCGAACTGAAGCCCCTGTACTGCTGGCCGAGAACTGCCTAGGTAAGCACTTCCCAGCCAGACCCTGCCTCTGGCACCCTACCCCCTCCCACATCCCAACTCCCTGCCCCAGTCTCCACCCAAACCCTCTGTATCCTCCTCCCCGCCTGCCCCAGGTCACAATTCCCTCCCAGACCTTGCACCCCCTCCTACACCTGTCCCCGAGGTCAGAATCTTTTCCAGAACCCATACCCCCTCCCTGCACCTGAATCCTCTGCCCCAGGTCATAACCCAAACCTTTGACACCCTCTTCTGCACCCTCCCCCCAGGTCAGAATCCTCTTCTGCATCCATGCCCCCTCCCTGGCCCCCAATCCACTGCCCCGGGTCACAACCTCCTCCTTCACCCCAACTCCCTCTCAAATTCCACACGCTCTCCTGCACCCCATTCCCCTAAACCCTTCTGCACCCAACTTCCATCCTAGACCCTGCTGCCTCTCCATAGAAAAGTGCAGCCCTTGGCTCCTTACAAAAATCTCGGCGTGCCCTCCCCATCAAAAATTACTCTGCTCTAGAGCAGTGTCTCTCAAAATGGTCTGAAACCTCCCTGGTAACTGGCTGCTCCTGTGTGTTTATTTACCAGCTCTGCAGCCACGGAGCCTCACGGCTCCCATTGGCTCTGGTTCGCCGTTGGCGGCCTGGCCCACGCCACTTCCCATGACTCCCCTTGGCTGCAAATGGTGAACCAGAGCCAGTAAATAAACATACTAGAGCAGCTAGTTAGCAGGTTCCTCAGTGTGGTTTTGCAGAGCATTTTGAGATACGCTGCTCTAGAGCAAGAGGGAAACAGGGGAGTAGTTATTATTGTATTGCACTTGGGCCTAAGAGGCCAATCATGCACCAGTACATGGACCATTGTGTTCGAAGCTGAACAAAGAGGAAGAAACAATTCCTGCCCCCAAAGACCTTAGGCTCTAGGAAGATGATGGGCAACAGATGGAAACAAACAGATGGGTGAGTACAAGGAAAGAATGAGACATTTTGGCAGTGTGATAAGCAGTGGTACCTGCCAATGAGCTGCCTAACTGTTGTCAGGTTTCCTCTAGAATCGTGATAAAGGAGCAGTTTCAGGAGGGAATTGAAAAACATCAATGAAGTGGCTTTTCAGGTATTTAGGAGCTCCTTCTCTGTGTGTGGTACAGCTGGGAGAAAGCATAAAGGTGCTTGTTTGAAATCCCACAGAAAATGGCTTTTCTTGGCTACGGTGAGTGTCTCATTCAACTGCTCAGGGCCTTAGAGGTAGGTCTCTCCTTGGCAAACACTGTGACATGCAGTGCATAGCTGAAAGGCATTTCCTTCAGCCCAAACGTAGGCTGCTATCTTCCCAATCGAGTTCTGCATTTAAGAAAACAGTGCAGCAAGGAAAGAACAAAAGGAGCTTTTGATGCGCCTGACTGGGCTGTGTTTAGAGAAAAAAAAATGCAAATGTTCTCTGTGTTGGAGAACACTTATCAATATTAAGGCGTGAACGCAAGAGAAGAAAGAAGCAAGAACAAAATACAACACTTAACAAGAGGGTAATTTAGCTTGTTGGCAAGCGCTTAAAGTCTGGTTTATGGAAAATTACTTGAACAATTGTGTTGCGGGGTTTCGGAGCTTTTATGCATAAATCACAGTATTGATTCAATGTGAATATCAAACACACTCAGGTGTAGAACGGTATGGGGGCAGAGTTAAAGCAAGAATGGATTTTAAGTGTGGAAAATGAAGAGGGAAAAAAACGTCCCCCCGTTGCGGCGACAAGCTGTGTTACAATAGTCAAACAGCTGGACTATGTGGAGAATGTTCATTAAACATCATGGTTGCCACCTTCTGCAGCATTCTCATGAGGACATCCACACAAGAGATAACTGCCAAGCCCAGTCTTTCATCCTCCCATTATTTTTGCTAAGGATTGATTTTTTTTGTCCCAGAGAGAAAAGCCGCAGGGAGAGGAGGAAGGACAATGGAACCCAACGTTGTGTGTAATCGTGGGATAAAAATAAAATCAATTTTAAATTAAAAGGAAAAACAAAACAAAAACTATCATCAGGTGGGAGGGGAAAACAACCCACCAGGCATTGTGTCGTGTGATGTGTATTTGCCACATGGAGTGCCACGGTTTGCGTAATCATGGCTTTTAAGTCGCTTTGAAGAGAAGGATGGTGTGCTATTCAGAGAAAAATAAATAAAAAAGCACAGCCCTGGAAATGAAAATAGACAACGAGAATCCATATCACTTGCACAGGCATGCAGTAACTTAATGACTTTCTATCCTGATTCATCCCTCAATATTTTCAAATGGGCACATTATGCGGCATCCAGAGATGCTCATCTGATCAGATTACACAGCTCAGGGCATGTTCTTTTTCTTGTTGTTGTTTTCTTTTCTCTCAGAAGAGCTGTAAAGACAAGGTCCTGACTATAGCAGGATGAAATATTCCCAGCAAACAACTTATTTGGGTTAAGTCCAGGTCTTAAAGTTTCATGGCAGCTTGACTGTACCTTACAAATGCAGTAAAAGAACCAGGTAGCAGAGGCATATTATCCATTGTATTATGGTAGTGCCAACAGTTATTTTTTATATTGTGGTACAGGCTGAACCTCTCTAATCCGGCACCCTCGGGACCTGACCAGTGCTGAACCAGAGAATTTGCCGAACCATGGGAGATCAATATTGTTTAGCAGCATTACCAACACTTCCACTGCTTGCTGGGCTCTTAGAAAACATTTAGGAGGAAATTAGAGCTAAATCACAGCACAGAACACTGAGAGCCAGGACTAGTGGCTGCAAACAAACTTTATGGGACCACGGGAAACTTGGCCTCACCCATAATAAGTGGACATCTGGCTAACTAAAACCAGGCCGGACCACAGATATTGCCAGACCAGAGAGTCCTGAACTAAAGAGGTTCAACCTGTAGTGCCTAAGAACTCTAGTTTTGGATCAAGGTCCTATTATGCTATGTGAGGTACTGCCTAAAACACAAGAGATGGGCAATCCTTGCCTTGAAGAGCTGAGACATCTTTGTCCTGCCTGGGGATGGAGCAGATTATCTTACAGCTTTTTGATTCATCCTGTTCTTTAAGAAATAGACACACAGACACACACAGGCTGTGTCGTGTTGCCACACAGAGTTGGTTTTGACTATACACATTGGGGGGAGCTCTGTGGCCACACTGGGTCAGACCAATAATCCATCTAGCCCAGTGTCCTGATTTCTGACAGTGGCCCATGTCAGATGCTTCCGGGGAAATGAAGAGAACAGGGCAATTAAGAGATCCATTCTTGCCAGTCCCATCTTCTGGCAGTCAGAGGTTGAGGTACATTCATGAGTATGGGGTTGAGTCCATAATCCTCTTGGTTAATGGGCATTGATGGACCTTTCTTCAATGAACTTACCTAATTCTCTGATGTTGTGCAAACCATCCTTGGTTGGTTGGTTGATAGATAGGTCTTCCTAGCCCATGAGTTTCAGCTTCCAACCAACCCAAAAACTGAACTGAGGGCCAGATTCTTATTTACGCAAAGGCCCCTTTACACCAAAATGGGGCCTGCCTTTCAGTGGGGGTGCATGTGATTTTGGTCTACTTTGGGCCTCTTTTTAAGAGATACTGAGCAAGCATACCTCCCATGTTCTCCAGCATTTCCAAGATATCAGTTCAGAATTGCATGAGGGCAGAAACTGGAACTCTCTGGGAATTCGAAAAGTGCTCTGACGTCTCACACTGTGGCCCAAATTCTCTGCTGGTGTATCTCCTAAATTTAGCCTAGAATGATGAATCTTGTCCTAAAGGGTAATAGGTACAGACATTGCGAGGGATAATGAAACTGTGTCCCATCCAGGCCCCAATTTAGTGCACCTCCTGGGCAGGTAGTTAAGTCCAACTCTATTAATCAAAGCACTAAGGCTGCAAGATGCGCTTAAGTTCCATTGAAGATAACTGGACTGGAGAATGCACTTGAAGTGAAGCATGTACTTAAGTTCCTTGCTGAATCAGGACTTCCATTTTTACCGTCTTGTTGGATGGCTGCTTAGCAGTTTTGCTCACACAGCTGCACCTCAGCCAAGGGAAACTAGCTCACAAACTAGGAATTTTAAATTGCTGCCTGTTCTCCTCCTCCCCTCCCTCCCATTTCCATGTTGAACTTCCCAAAAGTAAAAGATTTAAAAAAAAAACTAAAATAAAGAAAATCACAAGCTGCGGAAGATGGATCTCTCCTCCCGACTTCCCACAAAAACTCTCATCATCTAAGGGCCAAATGGTACACCATAAATCCTTGGTCTTTGTGGGATTACCCCACCAAAGAACCTGTGTAGAACAGGAGCTGCCAGCTGCTACAAATGATGCTTAAGCAAACAACTCGAGGGAAGCATGAGAGGATTTTTGTTTTTAATATACATAATCCTTTTCTAAAACATACCATATATTGCACAAATAAGCACTGAATCTTTATGTCTGCCAGAAACAAAACGCTACCACGACACCAGTGTTCCCTCGCTTACTTAAATGTTTGTTTAAATGGCCCTTTTATACAAGCAGAGAAGAGATTGGACAATTTTGTTGCTGTTCTTAAAGACCTTGAATATGAAGCTGCCAGGAGCCAGCATTTGAGTGTCATTAGCTTCTTTATTTTGTCTCCTGCATAATTTGTTGAACTCAGCAGCTGGAAGGATGCATCGAAAAAAATTAAAGTGAATTTAGTGTTGGCGAAAGGCTCCAGATTGGCCAGTGAAGTCTTTGACCTAAAGAAAAAGGTCCAGTGTTGGCCTCAGAGTAGGCTATGAGGCTCCCATCATCCCAAATCTGGTCTAAAGGGAGCGTGTGTAGCAGAGGACCCATTTCCATTTCCTGAGTATCACCAAAGAGCATTCACACATCACAGCACAGTGCTTATCCCTGAATCAACAGAAGGGTAGCTGGCATGAGGAGAGACTTTATGCCATAGACCAGAGACACCCGGTTCATTACACAATGGAATGGTAGCTACCAAGAAATAGATTTCAAGGCCACAAGGGATCATGATGATCAATTAGTCTGTCTTCCTGCATAATAAACATCTATCAGGGATGATCTAGATGTCATTTGGTCCTGCCGTGAGGGCAAAGGACTGGACATGATGACCTCTTGAGGCCCCTTCTATGATTCTATAATACAAGGCACAGAATTTCACCCAATCATTCCTGCATCAAGACCCTAATATCTGGTTTGTTTGAGGAATAACGTTCTGTCTTGATTTAGATACTGGGTGATGGGGAATTTTTTTAGTAGTTGTCCTGTTAGATATAATCATTTCTTTTAAAAAACCATAAAAATGTACATTGCATTGAACAGTGCTGATGCAATCCTTTCCCCCTCCATCTGAATTGCCTTTGATCAGATTGCAATTTTTGTTAATTCTCTCTCTACTTACAATGTAAACTCTTGGGTGGAGGGATGTCCTTTTTGACTGTACCGTGCCTAGCACCATGGGGTCCCAGCCCGTGACTGCAGTCTCCACATGCTACCACAATATGTTATGTTCAAAAAATTGTTTGACTAACTTCTGAACATGATTCAGTCTGTGGGTTGTTCATGAACTCGTCATAGCTTCTATTCAACAGACTACTCTGCGTTCAGAATTTGCGTGAACTACTTGACTGGTCATTTAGGTCTATCAGCATTGGTTTTGCTCCTCGTTTGTATGATCTCAGCTTCATTAGTTACTTCCAGCATCCAGCCAGAATGAGTCCTTTAATGACCAAATGAATGCAGTCTTCTTGATTAAAGCCCAGATTAAGCACACACTTAACTTGCAGGGTCATCTGTGCCATTTGTGCACAGGCTTCGTTGAGGAGGAATGGACTTAAACACATGCTTAAGTATTTTGTTGAACCCGGGTCTCTTGGTTAGAGCCACAGGAGAACTCTGACCAAGAGAGGAACTGATCCCCAATCTTGTGAGTCCCAAGGTAAATTTTTCAAAAGTGTGTACGTGATTTGGGAGGCCAAGACCCAATTTCAAAATCAATATAATCACTTAAGTGCTTAAGTGTCTCCGAAAGTCACAGGGACTTAGGTTCTTAAGCAATGTTCCCTATAAGCATTGCCAGCAGATCCAGAGATGCGATTATTCCCCTTTATTCGGCTCTGGTGAGGCCACATCTGGAGTATTGTGTCCAGTTCTGGGCCCCGACTACAAAAAGGATGTGGACGCATTGGAGCGGGTCCAGCAGAGGGCAACCAAAATGATTAGGGGGCTGGAGCATATGACCTATGAGGAGAGGCTGAGGGAGTTGGGTCTGTTTAGTCTGCAGAAGCGAAGAGTGAGGGGGGATTTGATAGCAGCCTTCAACTTCCTGAAGGGAGGTTCCAAAGAGGCTGGAGAAAGGCTGTTCTCAGTAGTGACGGATGGCAGAACGAAGAGCAATGGTCTCAAGTTGTGGTGGGAGAGGTCCAGGTTGGATATTAGGAAAAACTATTTCACTAGGAGGGTAATGAAGCACTGGAATGGTTTCCCTAGGGAAATAGTGGAGTCTCCATCCCTAGAGGTGTTTAAGTCTCGTCTTGACAAAGCCCTGGCTGGGTTGATTTAGTTGGGATTGGTCCTGCCTAGAGCAGGGGGCTGGACTTGATGACCTTCTGAGGTCTCATCCAGCTCTATGGTTCTATGATTCTAAGCTGTATGCTGGGAGAGCCACCCAGGAGAGATTCAAATGCCACCCAGTTGATTAGCAGACAGAAGTGACAGGAAGTGGGTGCGCCCTGGTGTGCTGCTCCAGCAAGAGCTGGCTGAGCTGTGGCACAAACCGGCAGGGAGCTATTTAAAGAGCTGGCAGGGACCCGGGTTGCAATAGGATAGCACCTGTAAGAAATTTTAAGTTAGTTTTACCACTATGCGGAGTGCCCACAGCTACCAGCACATGTTTCTATTGGTGGTGCACACCTCCAAATGCGTTGGTGCACATAAAATTTATTCTGCACAGGGATGGAAAAAAATAAAGGTAACATTGCTCCTAAGTCAATTACGTACTATTGAAAATTTTACCCCAGTCTACGGGAACCATCAAAACCTCCTTCCTCCTGGATCCTGAGCAAGTTGCCTTCTGAATTCTAAATCACATAAGTGTTTTTAAATCTTATTTCCTGCTAGTGATCTAGGGCTCTTGAAGCAACAGTGGCCCTTTGGGTAATGGGAGTCATTTTAAACTCTCACCAGACACTCGCAATTTGCTTGTCTCTCAAACTGCCTGGCCCTGGCTCTGTAACGCAGTCTCATGCAGTACTTAAGCATGTTATTTTGTTAAATGACCAAAGCCAAGGCCTAAGAACCCCGCTTTACACTTTGTCTTTGAGCAAAATGCATTTCTCAGAGTTCACTCGGCTGAAAGAAGGTCACCACAAACCACCTTACACCACATTAAGATTGCTAATTAGGATCAGCGAGTTACCATCATCAATAGGATGATTTACTTTCATTTCATTTGACCTGGTGTCTCTTTACCCACTTGTGGCTTTTTTCCCCATAAAGGCCAAGTTGATTCTGTTGTGTTAAAACCTCAGATCACTGATAACAGTAGTGATGAGTCCAGGTAGAGCCTTTTTCAGTTTTAATCTCCCTCTCCTATTAGCTGTAGGCTCATTGAGGCTGAAACAGAGGAGCTTCCCTTCGAAAATTCACTTCCAGATAGATTCTTTCGCACGGTGAGATTATCGCCAGAGGTCTTCTGGTTCAGTCTGGGGCTGCTTTTCCCATGTTCTTTTCTGGGGTTTTTTTTTTGTATTTCTAGCACCAATGGCCAAAAACTGCATAAATGTGTCGGAGGTGGGGGGAAAATATGTTAAAGTAATAGTAATTATGTATCTCATTTGCATAAAGGTGCTGATTTCCAAAGTTGCGGCGTGCCCACAATTCCCATTAAAGACAATGGGAGCCATTATTAATCTGGCCCTTTTTACCTGTCCTACAAGTGCTTTGCCACACACTTCTCCCCTGCATCCATCTAGGCATCTCCCCTTTTAACACTCTTCACAGATTCAGCCCACTCTGCCTTGCATCTCTGATGTGCAGTCAAGTCCCTGACTCTTGCCTCCACTCCGCTGGTGATGCCAACCTTAATTGTCCAGAAGGCCAGTTTTCTAGTAGATGCTTCTATCTTGCACAGGACAGGAGCTCTCTGTACAAATCAATGACGCCTTCAGCTCCCTGCTCACCTCAGCTGGGATTCCTACATCACACTTGACAATGGCTGAGCTCCTGGTGTGTTACCAAGGACACGTGCTGATAGTTTCATTGTGAACATTCACAACTCACTATTCTTCCCCTCCCCCTGCAGCCCAAAGCCCTATGTGATTTTTAATTAAGACACATCTCTGGGACATGGGAAATCTGACTTTAATTCCCAGTTCTGCCCTGGCCTCCTTGTGGGACCTTGTGAAGTCGCTTCCTCGCTTTGTGCCTCAGATCTCCATTTTTATCTTTGTGCGCTGTTTGGGGAGGGAATTGCCTTTTACTCTGGGCCTGAACAGATCCCAGCCACAGTCAAGGCCTCTAGGCATGGGTGTGGAACACATAAGGATAGATTTAAAGCCAAAGGAGTGACAGTGGGAAGAAATTTGATCTATTGTACTGACATGTCCCTCTTTGAAACAAAGCTTCCAAGGGTTGGGGGCGGGAGGAGAATGGAATTTGAAAGGTGTATTAAGACCATTCATCCAGCAAGGGGCTGCTTCATTACTAATATCTAGCACTACAAGATCTGGATTGGAGGCTGGAGATGGCTCATGTTTGCCTCAGGTGACTGATTAGCCAGCAAGAAAAGCTTATTAGACTTCTCGGGCCCCCCTGGTGCAGTCAGCACCTCAGGGAAGGAAGGGGACATTTCTGTCAATGTGATAAATGCTAATGGGATCTAAGATCACTGTGCAGAATAAAGGGAAATGTTATCTGGTGATTATAGAATTTGTCTGGTCTGGGAAATAGTTGTAAAAGGGGAAGCAAGTCCCTTGGAGACAGGGTTAATGGCAAGACATGCAGGTTTTTATCGGACAACTCAGCGATTCTGTTTAGCAAAGGTTGGTATATGTCCTTGCTTTGGTTCCAGTGTGCCTAGCAATATCCTTCCACCTGCTCAGAAAAAGCCCTAATGCACGTTTTGTCTGACTGCAGGCTGAGCGTAGGAACTGGGCCTGGATGCAAACCAGCTCTGAATCCAAACATCCCCGGGACCAAAGGGTTTGTATGTAGGTCTTTGGTTCTGGACCATCCTTAGCTGGCTCTGTGAAAAGACACCAAGCACTGCACAACTCTGAGTGAAACCCTAAATCTTTCCTCCTGAGTCCCCTGAAAAGTAAGGCCAGGTTCACTTGAGAGGCTTTGGCAAACACCAGCCCGAGCTTCATTTATGTAAACAAGAAAGTGTTCTGTGTGCTTCTCGGAGTTATAACTATGTCTGAAGAGCTGTTGCCTAGAGATGAGCTGAAACCAATGACAAAACTTCATATCTCTTTACTGTGCTCCTGGGGTGGGGCAGATATTTGAAATCAGAACTTACAATAAGCTCTGAATTTCACAGCTGGCTCCAGAACATGCCATATGCTGAATTCAAACCCTGAATCCAAGCATCCACAAATATTCAAGGGGATACAAATCCAGGTTTACAATCCGGGCTTCTGGTTCATTTTTAACAGCTAAGGCCACGTCTCCACTTACCGGAGGATCAATGCTTTGGCAATTGATTATTCTGGGGTTTGATTTAGCAGGTCTGGTAAAGACCCAATAAATAGAATGCTGAAGGTACCCCCATCGGTACCGGTACTCCTCGCTCTCACAAGGAGTAAGGGAAGTCGGCGGGAGCATTTCTCCCATTGATCTCCTGCTGTGCAGATGGCTCCAAGCTCAGCTTAAAGTACATCGACTCCAGCTACTTTATTTACTTAGCTGGCGTTGCATACCTGAAGCCGACCTTCCCCTCGCAGTGTAGACCTGGCCTAAGATTAGCGAATTATTTGATATTTAACATCCTTACTGGACACACCTCCTTCCATACTGCATTCCAGGGACCCTATTATTGCTTCTACGCACAGAACTGCTGTAGCCATCTCTCTCGCTAGTCAGCTTAGCGGAAGGAAACTTGCCATTCCAATATGGAAGCTGCTTCTTGTCATGCATGTCAGCGGGGCTAAAGGCTGTGAAATGGCCAAATTCTCTGGTGGCAAAGAATTTAATCTGCTACATTAGGCCAGACTCCAAAACAAATGCCACTTTGATCTTCCCGGGTGCTAATCGAGCCTTAAGTCCAATTGTGGTCAAAACACATAGTAAAACACCGTGTCAGCATGTTTATGAGGCTAAGGACAGGTACTGAGTGGAAAAAAAATCAATAGATATTTGCTGGTTTCAAACATAAAGTAATTACTGTATGTGTCACATTTGAAAGACTTACTAGACCCTTTATCTCCCCTTTCTCTCTTGTTTTGAAACATGGTGCAAGCCAGGGTCCCTGACTGTACTACAAATAAAGCTGTCACCATCTCCGACTCTTACTCCTTCAGCAAAAGGGAGCTACTGGCTCACAGTCCAGGCTGTGCTGCCAAGCTCATGAAGTTTCTCTCAGGCTTAAATGCTGTATCCCCAGCAGATTTTTAAATGCGTGTGGCCAAGGGCAGAGTCAGGGAGCAAGCTGTGGAATGGATGGGGTGCTGGAGGGCGTGATTTCGGAAGGCTAGATTCTGACAGCTGTATTCACACTGAGCACTGCTTTACTCTGGGAGTAGTTCCCCTCCAGTAGGCGTTTCCCTTTCCAAGTAAGTTAGCCGTGGAGTAAGGACCCAATAGAATGCATAAGGTTGGCAGAAATTTGCTCAGAGGAGCAAAGACAGCAAGCAGGGTTTCATACATGGGATATTTTGCTCTCCAAGGTCCTGGACATGAAGAATACAGCAAGTTTCCTGGTAGCCTACCTTATTCTTTCAGATAAGATCTTAGATGGCAACAAACTTGGCACGATGGGCCTGGAATACAGGCTCATTGAGAAGCAGGACCGGTCCTGTCCTGGGCTACACTGCACCACAAAATGTTCTTGAAAACAAGTTTGGTAAAAGATTTATGTTCAGTGGCGTAGGTTCACTTGCATATCCTAGTAAACTGCTCAAAGCAATGAGCGAACATCAGTATTCCCTGTAAGCTGTGTGCTTGTGCAGCTGCTCAGGAGAGATTCCAATGCCGCAAAACTGATTAGCAGAGCACCCACAGCTAGTTTCTGTTTACTGCTAGCAGTGCCCATCCGCACATGCTTTGATGCACACAAAAATTATTCCACACATGGATGGAAAAAAGGAGGGGGGCGACATTGGCAAATGTACGGGCAGCCACCAAAAAGCAGCTAGTCCAAACATGCCAGTGGGTTACTGCAATGCAGAGAGAGCCGACACTGTGGCTGGGTGACTTGGTATTGTTCCTCTGTTAACTCTCCCTCTCTCCCTCTCCCTCCTCCTCTTCCTCCTCCTCCTCTCCCCCCTCCCCCCACTATTGTGGTTTCCTCTTTATTAATACTTCCCACTTCTATCATTCCAGAAAGCACTTTATAAACACTCATTGATTTTCTAAGCCCCCCTGAGAGGTAAGTAGCTACTCTTTCCAATTTGCAGGCAGGCAAATTGGGAACCAGAGTTGCCGAGCAAATGACTGAAGGTCGCACACTGAATCAGCGGCAAAGGCAGGAACATAGCATAGGTGACTGCCTCCCATTCCTGTGCGTTAGCTGCTACATTGCCAAACAGCATTGATTGTATTTCTGTACATTGTTTTATTTATTATGTATCTGACTCACATCTGGAGTGTCCCCCAGAAGCACCATTCACAATTATACTCAAATTTTAAAATAAACTTTAAGGTCAGTGTCATTGGTCTTTCAGTCCTATTAAAGCTGAAACTAATTATAATTATGGCATCATCTAATGACCCCATTGTATTAGGCACTATACACAAATGTATACTAAGAGACAGCCACTGCCCTGAAGAGCTTATAATCTACATACTGAAAACGAACAAATAATAGGAAACACAGGCATAATGAAGGGAAGTGGCTAGGCCAAGGCCTCACAAAAGGTTAGCGGCAGAAACTTTGTTGTCTGATGTCCAGTGGAATTCCATGTGCACTAGACCATGTGGTCTCCCCTGGTTAAAAAGGAATTTGACCCACATGGCCTTCGATGGCTTGTTTTTCACCTGTGAAATTAAATTACAGCTCATTTAAATGCAATTCAACAATGCAAACTCACAAGAATTGAACCCGTCACCCCAGGTCTGGCTCTAAGCAAATCAAACAACTCAAGGCCTGGAATACCCATGCCACTGTTGCCCACGGTCATAATTTTCTCATGAATCTCATAGTATTTGGTGTTTTTAAAGCCCTAGCTCCAGGGGTCATGTTATTATGGCGGAACCTAAGATTTAATTTTTTTAAACTATCCGGTCCTTCTGGTAATAGAGGAAAGATTAAAAACATCACTCCTAGTGGCTCAAAACACACATGCAAATTAAACAAAATCACCATCATGTATTTTTTTTTTTAAATCTCATCATTTTTAAGCCAATGTTGTGATTTTGGGAGCCCTGACTTACGGGTTTTGAACATTTAGAGCTGGCAGGACTGAAATACACTGAGAAATGTTGAGCAAAGTCCCAATCTCCGAAGGCTTAAGGACTCAGGTAGGGATTCAGAGCTCAGATGCTTGTCACAAGATTATCTGAGTCTGCACCATCCAGCTAAAAATCTCACCTGGACAGATTTTCTGACATGATTTCCAGACCTTTCTCTATGGAGTCGGTCTAGATAAGTTGTAAAAAAAATATGTCTACCTATAATGTTTGTTGTTTCCATTTTCAGTCCTGACCACAAGTTCTATAAATGTAGAGCCTTCAGCAAAAGTGATTTAAAAAAAAACCCTGAATCTCAAGGTACTTCCAGGATCTCCTCAAAGCCCACTGACCCATCCTGAGAAACATGGAAGCCAGTGCCCAATCCTTCCCGCTTGGGTAGCCTTCAGCATTGTTAAATCTCTCCCTGGCACCTTCCATTGTCAGTTGTTTGCTCTGGAAAAATCTGTGTGCTTTGAAATTCTTTGCTGGTAAATTATATATAAAAATATTAATTTGCCTGCAAATGTATACATGGCTCCCAAGGGGGAAAATGCAGCAAAGGAGAAAATAAACTCACTAGATCAGATTTAAAAATTGCTTTATGAACAGGTTTTCCCCCTTCTTAATACTCATAAGCTAATACACAGCTTGAAATCCTTTCCATTTCTTAATAGCTCTCTCTCTCCTTTTCCACCCATTTTTATCTTTTTAGTGTTGTTCAAATGAATGTATGTAAATACAAACCTCCCCCCAAAAAATTGCTCTGGAAACCACAATACAATATTTCTCCAGCCTGTGTATTCAGGTGAGTGGCACTTTATCCTGAATTGCAATTACACCCAGTCTCTATATGGAATATAATCTCTGCTTCACCATACCTCTTTGCATAGGCAGGTATAAACATATGCTTCTTCAGGGGTGCCCAGATCACAGATGTTTGTTCTGAGGCACTGAGACCAGTTGGTGAAATAATGGGCAGCACTAACTCTGCGCAGGGTGTGATGACGCATCCATGTACATTCTGAGACTGCCCCAGGAACATAACAGAATAGGACTAAATAATTCACTGAAGTCCGTGGAGATAATTACATGAAGGCTGATTCTTAGCCTAATATGTTTAACCAATATAAATGAAGCTAACATGATTTCCCCCGTCAAACATCCATATCAGTCACCGGAAATATCCAGAAGTATTTACACAGCATTGATGGGTCATTTGGATTATGGGGATACTTTCTGCTTTCAAGGCCAGTCAAATCCCCAAGATTATAGTTATTATAATACCAAGCCACTCAAATTGCTTTCTGTTCTGGGTACTGAAGCAGAAGTGAGCCTAATCATTTGATGATCGATTCACCTCTACTCCCCAATAGACATCATAGCTGTATTTATCCTCCTTCATCCCCAAATCCAACAGTCCGGGCATTGTGCACACAAGCAGCCCAACCTGTCTTTCGCCTCCTTTAATGCAGAACACTGCTGCTCAATCAGGCATCACTTAATGAGTGACAGCTCCCTCCACATCACTGTCATTAATGAATTGATACTATGCTTCAGGTGAACTGCCTGAGGCCATTTCTTCACTATGTGGAAGATGGATGCTGCCGTGGTCGACCTTCCGGAGTTTGATTTAGCAGGTCTAGGAAAGATCTTCCCAATTGAACTCAGAGAGCACCCCCATCAGTGCTGGTACTCCTGCTGCTCACTAAGAGTAAGGGGAGATGGGAGCATTTGCCCCATTGAACTCCCTCTATGGAGACAGTGTGGAAATTTAAATTAAGGTACGTCGACTCCGTACATAGCTGGAGCTGCATATCTTAATTTGACTTTCACCTGTTGGGTAGACCTGGCTTGAGAGCTGAGACACAAACCTGGGCAGCATGGGAAAATAAAGGCACGTAACATCTTGCGACAGCGCTTGCAATATTTTCCCCCACTTGAGATGTTGCCACCTTTAATCAAAAGAGCCCTCCACTCTTGGAAGCATCACACTACGTGCATTTATCTGTCCTTAAATTTATTTCCATAGGCTGTGTGTACTCTACCCGCATCATTTATACTGGCTGTCTTCTGCAGTTAGAAATTCCCTACTTCAAAAAGCCTCTTATGTATTTTGTTAAACAAATCAGGGATAATAAATATTAATGAATAGCATGACCTCCCAGTATGTTCAGTCAGGCTCCACACAACTAGTGACTCGAATGGCTGATAAAATTGGCGACATATTTTATTCAGCAAGCAAGCCAGATCTAAGAGATCATGTACACAAAACACACACACACACACACACACACACACACACACACGTCCACCAGGGGCCTGAGTCTGGCCTCACCACAAGTGTGAATCAAGAATGATTCCAGTAAAGCTGCACCCACATCAAATGTAGGTGAGATCATAGGTCCTAGAACAGAATCAGTGGCTTGGCCTGGCAGGGATTCATGGGAACAAGTCTCACCCAGTACCACTGGAAAACGTTCACACATTGGTACTCGCACATACAAGTGTGAAACACAGAAACGGACTATCCTTTACACCGAGACCTCTTTACACTGGGCTGGCAGTCCCTCCCACCCACCCCTATGCTGCTTTGCATATGGCATCCTTTGTGTAAATGAGAATCCAGTCTACCATCATCAATACACATGGGGCACCTGGGGCTACCCTGACAGACACTCCCCCGCTCCGCCATTTGACAACACTCAGTTTTACACCAGGTGAATTTTAGGCACCTATTAAACACAACAGCACACAAGGTTTTGTCGCCACCTGAAAGTATCTGACAGAACACCAGTCCTGAGAGGCACGGAGTGCAACTTCTATTGATTCAGAGAGGTGAGGGCACTCAGAACATCCAGTTAGAAGCTCTCTCTCTCTCTCACACACACACACACACACACACACACCCTCCATTTACTGTAGAGCCAATGGCAGTAGAACATCTGAGGAGAATTTTTTAAAGAAAAAGGAAATAAGTGAAACTTCTTAACATCCTGCTGCTCCAGAACCCACTAAGTCCTCAGCTGAGGTGGAGGGCAGCCTCCCGTGCCTTAGGCTTGATGTGCCTGTTTCCCAGCATGAACCCAGCGCTCCACCACCCTTTACTGACTCTCCCACCTGCTCAGAAAGCTCAGCCACCCCTTCCTCCTCCTTCTCCTTTGTGTGTGCTTTGTGCATGCAAAGGCCGGTATTATGCAGCCTGCCCGCAGCTGGGTCACTGTGCTTTGAGAGACGAAAATGCATCTGCCCTCTGGGCAAAGAAATCGGCAGTGCAGCCATAGGATCAAAATGGAAATCGCTTTTCCTAAACCTTCCCTTCCTTCCCCCTCCCCCAGCTACTCTTGGCAGTCCTGGAGGTGTCACTTAACCTGGTAGAGTTAGCATTTTCCAGTGTATTCAGACGGTCAGCATTAACCCAGCGGAGCGGCTCTTTGTGCTCGCTTTGCCCTTTTTTACCTCCTCTTTTATGATGTCTGGAGCGCAAGCATTTTAACAGGGCTGAGGGTCAGGAGAAGAGTGAGTCTGAAAGCGGCTTTAAAACATGCTCCACTGGATCTGCAGACAGCAATACAAAAGGCTACCAAGCTCCCTTCCAGAAACACCGACTTCATCCCTGCACAGGAGTAGTTTCTTCAGCATTGTTAGTGCTTCCTCCCTGATTACACTGGCCTTTGAATGAGTCCAACAGTTATGGGGCATCATTACACAGCAAGAGAAAGCACTGGCAGAATCCACTTTCCCCTTGAGTCCAGAGCTGCTGGAGCTTATCCCAGAACCCCTATTCACAGATATGGAGCTATGGCTACGCTCTGGCGCTTGTTTTTCTTCCAGAGAATGGTGAAGGGTACCAGATGGGGAACTCCACAAGGATGGAGTTTAACTTCAAAAGAGGTACGGCTTCTCCGATGGGCTGCATCCCCAGTGCCCCTCCAAACTTGGAGGGACACTAGACAGATTAGAGGATTGGTCCACAAGAAATCTGATGAGGTTCAACAAGGACAAGTGTAGAATCCTGCACTTGGGACGGAAGAATCCCAAACATTGTTACAGGCTGGGGACCGACTGGCTAAGTAGCAGTTCTGCAGAAAAGGACCTGGGGGTTACAGTGGATGAGAAGCTGGATATGAGTCAACAGGGCGCCCTTGTAGTCAAAAAGGCGAATGGAATATTAGGGTGCATTAGGAGTAGCATTGCCAGCAGATCTAGAGAAGTGACTATTCCCCTTTATTTGGCTCTGGTGAGGCCACATCTGGAGCATTGTGTCCAGTTCTGGGCCATCCACTATAGAAAGGATGTGGATGCATTGGAGAGGGTCCAGTGAATGGCAACCAAGATGATTGGGGGGCTGGAGCGCATGACCTATGAGGAGAGGCTGAGAGATTTGGGCTTATTTAGTCTGCAGAAGAGAAGAGTGAGGGGGGATTTGATAGCAGCCTTCAACTTCCTGAAGGGAGGTTCCAAAGAGGATGGAAAAAGGCTGTTCTCAGCAGTGATGGATGGCAGAACAAGGAGCAATGGTCTCAAGTTACAGTGGGGGGAGGTCTAGATTGGATATTAGGAAAACTATTTCCCCACGAGGATTGGTGAAGCACTGGGATGGGTTCCCTAGGGAGGTGGTGGAATCTCCATCCCTAGAGGTTTTTACATCCCGGCTTGACAAAGCCCTGGCTGGGATGGCTTAGTTGGGGTTGGTCCTGCGTTGGGCAGGGGGCTGGACTGGAAGACCTCCTGAGGTCTCTGCCAACCCTAGGATTCTATGACACATCCAGGAGGTGAGAGAACAGAGCTTAGTCTCTGTGCTCCATTTGGTCCATCGCCTTGCTACACAGATGACCAGCAGAGGGAGATGCTAACTTCTGAGTACTAAAAACTAGAGTGAGACTATAATTCATCACCCAGGCCCCTCAGCAATTGTCAAATAGCCATGACTTTAGATCAAACCTGGCCATGGCAGGATTGGAACCAGTTAATTAACTAGGGAAACGCCCATCCCGGTGGTAATCCAATAGCTCTACATCTTCCTCTGTACAATAGTCGCACCAGTGGCCTCAACTCAGATCAGGGCCTGATTGGACTAGGGACGAAGACATAGCATCAGAGAGGCCACTCCTCAAAACCATTGGCAAGACAAAGGAAGCTTCATATCCCCATGTTACAGCTGGGGAGCTAAGACACAGAGAAATGAAATGACTCAATGAGATCACACAGGGCAAAGTTGAATCTGCATCTCAGACTTGTGCCACCACCACAAGACCAGCCTTTTCCCTAGTTTCCTGCTTTGTTATTCCAGCAGCCCACACCACCCCTCCTGAATATCTTGTGAAGCAGTCACTAAATTATTTCCCTCTATCTCTTTGGTGAATCCAGCCCAATCGCCACTAAAGAGTTCTACTTGCGAGTTGCTGAAACAGATCAGTTCTCTCTAGACTGGCACCCTTTGGACCTAATTGATGTAGATCCAGAGAATTTGCCAGACCATGGGAGGTCAATATTGTCTAGCAGCATTGCCAACACTTCCACTGTTTGCTGGGCTGTTAGAAGACATGTAGGGGTAAATTAGAGGTAAAGAATAGCACAGAACACTGAGAGCCAGGGCTGGTGGCTATAAACAAACTTTATGGGACTGCAGGAAACTTGGCAACACCCATGATACATGGACATCTGGCTAACTAAAATCATGACGGACCACGGATGTTGCCGGACCAGAGAGTGCTGGACTACAGAGGTTCAACTTTTATAAGGTGAAAGCTGTGCACAGCATGTCTGCGAACGGCATGTTGCTAGTGGCCTTGATCACCAGGTTTTCATTTCTAAAGCATTAGAGACAGAGAGAGAGAGAGATGGGTTTGAAAAGCTAAAAAATATTGAGGTCCTTCTCTTTTTTTTTTAATTTTTAAGGCTCTTTTCTTGTGGTGCAGCATCTTTCATGTAACACTGCTCTACAATTTTTTAGAAGTCGTCTGCTTCAGAGATAAAATGTGCTATTTATTATGTATTTTGATGTGCTGAATTCAAATATGACAATTAAAACAACTGATTGGCTACTGTTTCCAAGATATTTAAGTTTTTACATTTTACGTCTATGTATATTGTGTAGATAGTAGAGTTTTAATCATAAATTGTAAACCTAGGTCTTTTAATGTGTTTATGGTTGCTTTACATGATAATATTTCACCTGTCCTGTTTATGTAACACTTTAAAAATCAGCAAAAGTGTTATATAAATAAAATGTATTATGAAACAAAAAGGCAAAAAACTATTATGTACATAGTTTAGTCCTATTCAGTGTCTACTCGGAGCTTCTTGGCTTGTCTCTTGTATTCATTAAATGGAGCATCTCTTGTCACTGTCCAGCAATAGTCTGCAAGCATTGATGGGCTCCATTTGCCCTGATAGCGTTTCTCCATTGTTGCAATGTCCTGGTGAAATCGCTCGCTGTGCTCTCGCCGTGCTCGTTGCTCACTGCTCCACAGTTCGGTGGAAAAAAAATCTAAATGAGAGAGCAAAAAATGTATCTTTAGTGACATGTTGCAACCAAGGCTTTTGTATGCCTTGAGGAGGTTTTCCACCAACAACCTGTAGTTGTCTGCCTTGTTGTTTCCGAGAAAATGTATTGCCACTAACTGGAAGGCTTTCCATGCCGTCTTTTCCTTGCCACGTAGTGCATAGTCAAATGCATCATCTCGAAGAAGTTCACGAATCTGAGGACCAACAGAGACACCTTCCTTTATCTTAGCTTCACTTAACCTTGGAAATTTTCCACGGAGGTACTTGAAAGCTGCTTGTGTTTTGTCCGTGGCCTTGACAAAGTTCTTCATCAGACCCAGCTTGATGTGTAAGGGTGGTAACAAAATCTTCCTCGATTCAACAAGTGGTGGATGCTGAACACTTTTCCTCCCAGGCTCCAATGACTGTTGGAGCGGCCAATCTATCTTGATGTAGTGGGAATCTCTTGCACGACTATCCCATTCGCAGAGAAAACAGCAGTACTTTGTGTATCCAGTCTGCAGACCAAGCAAGAGAGCAACAACCTTCAAATCGCCACAAAGCTACCACTGTTGTTGGTCATACTTTATGCACCTCAAAAGTTGTTTCATGTTGTCATAGGTTTCCTTCATATGGACTGCATGACCGACTGGAATTGATGGCAAAACATTGCCATTATGCAGCAAAACAGCTTTAAGACTCGTCTTCGATGAATCAATGAACAGTCTCCGCTCATCTGGATCGTGAACGATGTTGAGGGCTGCCATCACACCATCGATGTTGTTGCAGGCTACAAGATCACCTTCCATGAAGAAGAATGGGACAAGATCCTTTTGACGGTCACGGAACATGGAAACCCTAACATCACCTGCCAGGAGAATCCACTGCTGTAGTCTGGAGCCCAACAGCTCTGCCTTACTCTTGGGTAGTTCCAAATCCCTAACAAGGTCATTCAGTTCACATTGTGTTATGAGGTGTGGTTCAGAGGAGAAGGATGGGAGAAAATGTGGGTCCTGTGACATTGATGGTTCAGGACCAGAAGTTTCATCCTCTTCCTCTTCCTCGTCCGACTCAAGTGAGAATGATTCTGGTGCATCAGGAACCGGCAGTCCTTCTCCGTGGGGTACTGGGCGTATAGCGGATGGAATGTTTGGATAATGCACAGTCCACTTTTTCTTCTCTGACACACCTTTCCCAACTGGAGGCACCATGCAGAAGTAACAATGGCTGGTATGATCTGTTGGCTCTCTCCACATCATTGGCACTGCAAAAGGCATAGATTTCCTTTTCCTGTTCAGCCACTGGCGAAGATTTGTTGCACAAGTGTTGCAGCATATGTGTGGGGCCCACCTCTTGTCCTGATCTCCAATTTTGCAGCCAGAATAAAGGTGATAGGCTTTCTTAACCACAGTGGTTATACTGCGCTTTTGTGATGCAAAAGTCACTTCACCACAAACATAGCAGAAGTTATCTGCACTGTTCACACAAGTACGAGGCATCTCCGCTCACTTTGGCTAAACAGAAATGTGTCCCTTTGCAAAATCAAACACTGACAAATAAGAGAGCACGACACTGTATGATTTCTAGAGCTGATATAGGGCAATTTGTTCAGCAGAGTGATGTAAGCTTCGTTATGATTGCATCATCCATGACTTCTAGGAATAACATGATGCAGTTCATATCATGTATGACACAATACCAGCTTCAGATTGCATCATTCATTGTTTTGCCTAAAAAGCAAGTACTGTCCAAACCCAGCCATAGATTTATTCATAGATCCAGTCAAAGATGTATTTTAGTCATTTCTGGTTTAAATTGAGATCCCTTCCCTTTATAACTCACTTATCCTCCTCCATTCCCAAGTCAAGGGTCGTATATATTGACCCAATAGCAGATCTTGAAAACTAGAGCCAATCAACAATTTTAAGCATCATTTTCATCCTCAGTGACCCAGAATTAGTAACATTTGACTACATTTATTTCAGAAGCATTTTGGCTGTAGAGCAGTGTAATAAACAAAGAAAGAAGGGTTAGCTGTATCAAGTAGAGCTGAAAGGAAAGTGACAGCAGGTGAGGTATCACAAGTCAAATGAAGAGGTGTTAGAAGAGTATTATTCTCTGCTAAGAGGAAAGATGTAGAACCTCTGCTGAGGCTCCTTTGGCATGAAGAGAGTTTACAGGTAAAGGTGAAATGAATAGTTTTGACACACACGCTCCCGCAGAGGAAGTACTGCTACTTCTGATGGGGAGTTGGGGGGTTGACTGTGGAAAGCTGTAGTGCTGAATGATGTTCCAAGTATGGTACACTGAGCATGCACACTTCAGGTGGCCTGCTGTTTCAGTCCTTTCACTGGAAGTTCCACAGACATCTGAGGCAGTGGAGGGCAGTGGTTAGGGTCCTACCACGGGAGCAAGGAGCAGTCTATTGCCAGCTTTGCATAAGTCTCCTTCCCTGTCTCCTCCCACTCTTTAAACTATGGTTCCAGCTTTGCTGAGGAACAAAATCAAACTTTTACTCAGGTCTTGCCCTTTACCCTCCAGTCCATGCACATCCCAGCAAGCAGTGGAAGTGTTGCTATGTTGCTGGACAATATTGACCTCCCATGGTTCAGGAAATTCAAGAGGGTGTTTCTGGCAGGTACGGGGCCACAGATGGGAGGGACAAGGCTCAGGCAGCCTCAGCATTGCCCAGAGCACTCTGCACCCACCTCAGGCAGCCTCAGTACTGCCTGGGTCTCTGGAAGTGATTTTAAGAGCCTAGGCTGGCAGCCAGGTGCCCTGGGCTCTTTTGAGTGGCCAGGCCCTGGGGCAGTTGACTAATTTGCTGCCAGATCAGCAAGCCTGCTCGTGGCTTTTGAACATGTTGGCCAGTTTTTCTATACCATGGTTTCTTCCTCCAGGAATATCAAAAGGCTTTGTAAAGATTAACTAATGTAAATCTCACAGCTCTCCTTGAAACAGGTTATTTTTATCCCTATATTATCCCCTTTGCCAGTGGCACTGCATAGTAAAGTGAGTTGCCCATGGCAGCACAGCAATTCAGTGGCAGACATAGAAAGACTGCACTGATGCCATAATCCTGTGCTTTAAACTCTCAATAGGCCTGTCTTTCAGGAGAAGACACCCAAGTGATATTCATGCACTGAGCCACATGGGATGGACACAACCTATGATAATTTATTGGAGGGAAGTTACTGGTCTGTAAAACCACTGCCACAACTTTACCCATTATCACTGAAATGCAACCACCTCTGGGGATGGGCAGTGGCAACTGTTTTATAGCAGGAATGAAAAATGCCATACCTCATGAAATCACCAGTTGTAATTTAAATGGGCAGGGTCTAATTGTTTGAGCTAGAATTTGGCCAGGATAGCAGGAAGAGCAAAACAAAACAAAAAACCACTACGGTAATAAACTACTCCAGTTGAATTCAGTTAATAAATATAGCCCACTCCTCCAAGTCTCAGAACATCATCTCCCCACATTGCAGCTTCATAAATCATTTGACTTTAATTCCTGAACCATGCATGGTATTACATAGGTACACTACATAATAATCACAAATAAGGGGAAGTTTGTCTTGAAATTAATACCAGTGCTCCCCTTTTGCTGAGCTTTTGCTTTCTGAATATTACTACCTTGCACTTCAGGCCATCCCTGGCCCCCAGATCCACTTTGGATGCTGCTTTCATGAGCAGAATTATACAGGAGCCTCAGACTTTTTTTTTTTTTTTAAACACAGCTGAGAGATTTAATTTAGATAGTAAAGGTTGATCATAGCTATATGTTTTGTCTGATAGTAAACACTCTACATTAGTAGCTAACAAACAAACAGCTTTGAGACCTCAGCAGAAGTGTGCTACAGTTTCCAGGTCAAGAACTACCCATCAGAGCATTTAGTACCAACAAGTATAACTAGCATTTAGCTCTTACCTTCCCATTAAATTCCCCCTTTTGTTTCCCTAGCCCAGTGCTCCCTACTTCTTCATTTGCTTGGATCTTATGTAACAGCCAAACAGAGATAGAAAACCAAGAAAAAGCTTATTTAAAAAGCAACCTAACCACCATCCTCCTCCTCCTCCTCCTAAGCTCCATTTAAACAGAAGTATTTCTCTGTGCCTTATGCATTCACTCCCTAAAATGATTTCTGCAGTCCAAACCCCCAGATACTTGGGATGCCTACAGTTTTTCTGGTATAGCATTCACCCTGCCCAGGGCCTGAGCTGGTTAAAAAGGGCCCATTAATCTTACAGGCTGCACCTGGAGGAGAGCCAGTGCTGGAGAAAGCCTAATTGAAGATGAAGCCCAGCTGGGCAAGGGCAGGCAGAGCTTGAATAAAGGTGGGAGCTTTGAGGCTGCTTTCTCTAGAAAGAGAGTATGAGAGTGTTCTCTCTAGCCTTTAGGTGTAGATAGAAGAGTTAGAATGTTTGACAAACAGTCTGATAAGAGGGGGAAATAGCTCTTGCAAATGGAAGAAAGTAGGGATGTTAAGCCCAGTTGTGCACTAGGAGCTAGTGAAGCAAGGAAAGAGCCTAGAGAAAACAGCAGTAGGGTCTGAGGCTGAATAGATAGTGGTTGTTAGGTAGAGGGTCTCTTGTGGTGGGCATGGAGCAATGGGAGGACTAGTAAAAGTACTAGTTAGCTACTTGATAGAGAGCTGGGTTGGAAGAATATCTGATATGGGATGTACACAAATTTCCTCTGGAGAAGGGACTAACACCTTAGAAGAGGGGGGTTCATGGTGACCTCATTGCAGGGCTGAGCCCTGAAGAGGGTGGCAGCTCAATCCAGAGAGCCAGGCCCTTAGGTGAGCACCAGATGTAGAAAGTACCAGGCCAAGTGAAAGCTAATCTATTGACTTTGCTCTACGATGCTTCTTAAGGGTGAGTATATGCTGTTACTATACACATGGGCGAGTGCACATGTCTGCTCCTTGGTAGTCTTTGTGCAATAAATCCCATGGGTCTCAAGCATCTGTGGGTATGCAGTCATTGCAGCCTGGTATTGGTCCCCTCTGCCGAGGGTCTCAGTAGAGGGGCCAAGAACTGAGCAGGGTCATGGAGGCTGAGCCTGTGGGAGGAGCTGGATGCTAGGAAGAAGGCTCAGAGGAAGGGAAAGTCTCCATCTTTATGGAGACCAAAGTCCTTTCCCTTCATGGGAAGATTTGCAGGTGACTTGAGGTCACTAAAAAGCCCTTCCACAGTTGTTTCTATGGCGGGTGGGGGTGGGGAGTGATTGGGGCCCTTCCTGGGGGTGAGCATGTTCCACTCATTAACTTGCACTAGAGGTTGATCTTCTAGTGTTGGGTTTAGCGGGTCTAGTAAGGACCCAGGAACTCGAACAGCGAGGGAGTGCTAGTACTACTTCTACTCGCAAGATGTAAGGGCAGCCCATGAGAGCATCTGCTCTCCTCCATCTCCCACTGTGGAGATGACCCCGAGCTCAGCTACATCCTTTACATAGCTGGAGTTGTGTATCGTAAGCCGACTTTCCGGGTCTAGTATAGATCTGGCCTAAGCTGAAGTATTAGCTGCTCTCCCCTCCCGCCCCATCTGAGGTTCCTTGGCCCAGTGCTGACAAAAGGGAGAAACAAATAGTCTCATTATCCTACATGCTAATAGTCCCTATATATCATGATTTAAACTAGCCCATTTCTGGGCCTTGCAATTGAAGATTTTTTCCTTCTTTTTCTGATGGGTCTTCATGTCTAAAGAATCACACACCCTTAATCAGTTTCTCTGCTGTGTGCTGGCCACATCTCACCTGGAGAGGAGCTTGGTGGTCTTAATGCAGAAACTCTTAAAAAGAGGCAAAGGGCTCTTTCCACCCCAAAAAAGGCTGTATTGAAGGTGGCTAGACAGTTGGTTTTATGGCCCTGCCAAAGTGAGGGGAAGGATGCTTTTGTAGTCAAGGTGCTCTGGCGGGGATAACAAAACATGGGTTCAATGCTTGGCTTTGCTATGGATCTTTCTGTTTGCCTTTTAGAAAGTTACTTAATCTCTGTGCCCCTTCTGTAAAATGGGTACAAACCTCAGTCTTTCACACTCTCTGTCTTGTTTATTTAGAATGTGAACTCATCAGGGCAAGAACTGTCTATTGCAGTGTACAGTGCCTGGCACAATGGGCCCTCCTCTGGAATGGGGCTTGTGTAGGTTCCACACTGACATGTGCAAATGAAAACTGTTGCAGTCTTTCTCTACCTCTGCAGAGGTAGGTGAAATTTAATAATTATGGTTCTTCATGTAACCTCAGCAATTCGGTTGACAGTCTGGAGAACTGTTGGCATTCTAAATTGGTTTAGCTCTGCAACGAGTGACAGAACCATTTCCTGAGTTTACCAAAATTTCTTCTGAGTTCATTAATCTTGATAACTAATAAAAATGTACAAGATTACAGTCTTAGATAGAACTGCCTCCTACTGCTCAAATGTAATGAGACTGGAATGATCTCCTGTTTGCTCTGATTGTCATAATGGAAAGGATTCTACGAGTGACTTCCTTCAATCGTTACTGATTCAAAGGGAGTTGGGTTTATAAAATTCCACTAGAGAGGTAAAGATGAATTTTGCAGGGGTGAAAGCTTGTGTTCATACTTTCATGAAAAGTTTGTGGAGTGTGATTTCAAAATGCTTTTCTCTTCCACTCCCTGACTCAGTTTCCCACTTACGTTAATTCATAGGTTTTTATTTCAAAGGCAGAAAGGACCATAATCACTTGACAGAATGAAGTCTTGAATTTAGAAACTTGAAATCATAGACACATCCCTTTTTTTAGCTTTACCCTACTGAAAACAGGTAATTATGTGTAGCTACTTTGGCCCTGCAGTTTCCATGTTGATGATGGGGTTTTTATTCAGAGTAAGGACTGTAGGATCAAGACTTTCATCTGAAATTTATACCATAGGAACAACCTGTAAGAAAGTCTTAATTAAAAAATGCAAGTGTCCCAGTTTGTCTGGTATCCTATTTCTAACCAAGATGTTTCAGAGCTGAAAAACTCCCATAAAGCCTCTGTCCTGTGAGCAATATACACAGAAAATTGCTTCCTGACCTAGTCACTTTATACTCCAAAGCATGAGGATTCAAGTCATGGTACTTTTTATGCTTCCTTGTGCAGCTTCAGGTGCTGTTTTTATTATTCCTGAGGGCATTGGTTAACTCCATTTTGTTATGCTTGAAATTTAAGTTCATTCTAAGCTCTATTTTTACTCTCCCTCAGGTTATTTCAATAAAACCAGTTTGCAAAATGGAATACAGAGTCTAAGGGGTTTATTTGTTGCTGTTTTTGCACTTTCAGAATAAAAAAATTAAAATTCTTTGTATAAAAGCAGGCTAGTAAATGGTGGTTATTAATAAAAATGATGAGACATTTTAAGAATCTCTTCTGCTCCTCAGGATATCCACACAGTGCCAAATGGAAGTGTCTTGATGTTGTACACAACAGTACAGTCTGGGTCTTTTATCATTTTTAAACCAAAGTTAGTTAATGTTCTTTAGTGTTCAGATGCCATTTCTGACTGTTTTCACTGGATTTCCATTGCCAAGCTGTGGCCCAGTTAAATTTTGCTGGTCGCTGTTGCATTTCGCATCAACTCACTGTCTTTCTCTCATGTACACCCTTCCAAATGTGGTAGAACGCTGTTCCTGTTCAATTTAGCAAGGAGGTAGAGGCATTGATTTCCATGACTGTACCAATCAATATTTATGTTCATTTTATTTCCAGCGTCTGGCCCATAAGGACAGGAGTGTTCTACATACACTCCTGGACATTCCTAGGCTGTTCAGCAAAACGTGTCCCAGCACGCTGCCAGTAGGATATTACACCTCTGGACACAGTTTCAGGGTATGAGGATATTGGCTCTGTGGGGCCCAAACAGGTGATATCCCGTGTTCTCTGTACGCCGAGCGTGGGGAGGGAGGAGGTGAGTGTGATCAGGAGAGATTCAAATGCTGCCCAGATACTTAGCAGAGCACCCACAGGTAGGTTTTTCTGCTGGTGGTGCACATAAAAAATTTATTCTGCACATGAATGGAAAATATTAGAGGGAGCACTGGTGACACCCCTGGGACAGGAATAAAGATGACCACTTTCTCAACACTCTCCCCGCACTACTGCTCAGGATAGTAACTGCATCTGCCATGGAAATCTCTTCCTAACTGTCTCCTCCCTGACTTCATTAGTACCTGTCCTCTGCACCTCATGCACTGCCTTCAGTCTCAGAGAAAGCAAGCATGTTCCTCTGCCCATAGGCAGGAATCGTGACCTTTGGCACATCACTTAACCTCAGTGTGCCTCAGTTTCCCCTCTCTGTTTAATGCATGTTTTCTTGTCCGTTTCAGCTGAAGACTGTTTCACCATGATGTTTTACAGGGCCTAGTTTTTGGCTGGGAGAGCTCAGTACTGCACTAATACAACAGTTACCTTAGGACAAGAAGCAATGACTTTAAATTGTGACAAGGGAGGTTTAGGTTGGACATTAGGAAAAACTTCCTACCTGTCAGGGTGGTTAAACACTGGACTAAATTGCCTAGGGAGGTTGTGGAATCTCCATCACTGGAGGTATTTAAGAACAGGTTAGACAGACCTCTAGCGGGGTGGGCAAAATGGTCAGGGGCCACACTCTTCTGTGATATTAATGGAGGTGGTGTGGGGTCTGGGATGAAGGTTGGGTGCAGAAGGGAGCTTGGGGTAAGGCCCTGGAGTATAGGAGCAGCTCTGGGATCTGAGAGGGAGTTGTGAGCTGGGATAGGAGACTAGGGTGTGCAAGGTCTGGAAGGGAGTTGTGGGCAGGAGAGATTTTTTGCCCTGGAGGAGGGGTGCGGGAGGAGAGTACAGGGTCTTTGAGGGGATTGTGACCTGGTGCAGGGATCTGGCTTGTGACTGGGAGGAGGAGATTGGGGTGCAAGGTCTGGGAGAGGCTTTTGAGCTGGGACAGGGGTGCTGGGGTTTAGAGTGCAGGGTCTGGAGGAAGTAGGGGGTAAGGCGGGGGGGGGGGGGGAGGAAGGGGCTGTGGTACCAGAAGGGTACTTTGAATGCTGCCCTGAAAACAAGCAGCTCCCACTGGCTGGAAAAAGCCAGTGGGAGTTGAGATGGGGGTGGGGACAGCGCATGACATCTCCCCTGAGCTCACAATGTTCCAAGAACTGCTCTGAGCAGCGTATGAGGTGGGGCAGGCAGGGAGCCTGGCTGATGCTCCTGCAGGCTGGATCTGGCAACTTGGTGAGCAAAATGTGGGGGACAGGCCATATTTTTGCCTGCTCTGATCTAGATGGTGCTTGGTCCTGCCACGAGGGCAGGGGACTGGACTCGATGACCTCTCGAGGTCCCTTCCAGTTCGTGTTCTATGATCCCTATAATAAATAATGTGTCTAGCCAGAAGCCTGCCTTGCTGATGCGAATGCTCTACCCCCTTTCGTGGTCTGGGCTGCCACCTTTCAAATGCTACATTCCTGGGGCTGGAGGCAGAGAATAAGCTGATATAGCAGTTCAGAGCTTATCTAGAGTGAGAAGTGCCATCTCAGCCTAGGATCCATTCCCCATGAACAAAGTTCCAGGCAGCCCAACACAGCAGCCTTGGCATGTGATATACGTAAACAGCAGCTTTAAATATTTGGCTCTTTTGCCTTAGTTTGTTTTATATTTATTTTGACATGGTTTAAGGACAGGAGTAATTTTCTGACTTGCTGACTGATCCCTTTTTACTATCTTAAGCACTTTCTCTCTCACGAATTTCCAATTAATACTTCAAAGCATCCACTCTCAACCAATGGACTTGACTGACTTTCCAGAAATGCCCTATTGTAGCTTTGCATAGGTTTCATTTAAATACACTTGCATGGTGATGCCAAGTTAGCCTTTGACTTAGGGTAAATCAAGCTCTTTTCAATATAATTACATTACAGATGGGGGTGTGACCTCAGCTGCATTTAGGTTAAATACTCTTGCATAGCAGAATGTGCTATGAAATGCAATGAGAACAGGCTTCCCTCTTTGTGTGAATTTTTAATAAGAAAAGTAATGAGAGTTTGAGCATGTTCCTTCATTTCAAGCTGTGCTGCGTGGCGAGGGTTAGAAGACCTTACTGCCAGTGGTATTCAGCGAATCTAATCGAAGCAATCACTGAGTCAGCTTGAAAATGTCTCCATACCCCAATGTTTATAATGCCTCGATTTTCCCCCATTATGGTACTTTATTCACTGAGGTACAGATTCTTTGGCTTTTTTTGAATGTCACAAAATGCAAGATTGTTCAGTGCTTTGGGGCTGAAACTGCATCGCTCGTGATATGCTGCCCTCGAGAGGGGCCAAAGCTGCTGAGAAGGTCTCATAGTGTTGGATATCTGTCAATCTTACACACCCTACAAAGATGGGGTGTTACTATTGTCCCCAGTTTTCAGATGGAAAAACTGAGCAATGGAGAGGAGTAATGACTTAGCGCAGGGGTTCTCAACCTGGGGTACAAGAAGCTTGTCAAGAGGGTATGGGGAATATTTGGAAATAATAGATTATCCTAATTGAAATATTCCAAAAGTAGTAGTGTTAGTGAAAAAAGTTGTGGATTCTAGACTCTAGAATCGCTTTCCTTTCATATTGAATAGGGGGTACGGGAAGGTTTACTAAAAGCCAAGCTGGTATGGGGACCAAAAAAGGTTGGGAACCCCTGACTTGGGGTATGTCTAGACTACAGGCTTCTTCTGAAAAGCTTTCGAAAAAGCTTCTTTCAAAAGAGATTGTCTAGACAGCCACAACTTTTTTCGAAAAAGCAATCTGCTTTTTCAAAAGAGAGCACCCAGGCAATCTGGATGCTCTTTCGAAAAAGCCCTGTTTGTGTTCAAGAGCACCTTTTTTTCTGAAAAGCTTTCAAAAAAAGGCATTCTTCCTCATAAAATTAGGTTTCCTGCTGTTGAAAAAACCACCGTGTTCTTTTGATGTAATTTAGAAAGAATGTGGCGGCAGTCTAGACGCAGGTGAAGCTTTCGAAAAAACCCTATGGTCTAGACATAGCCTTAGTGATGTTCACACAACTGATCCCACTGGGCTAGAAACCAGCAATGTTTCATGGTCATCTAAATGTTCTAATCATTCCAACAGGTGGACAAAATGCAGTAGCCTGTGATATGCAGGAGATCAGATTAGGTCAACTAAGGGTCCCTTTTGGCTTAAAAAAGCAAAGGACAGAGACCAAATCCATTGGAGTATTGGGCATGTGACTCTTTATTTAAGCTTCTGCTGGAATGGCTCCAGTGAAGAGCAGAGCAGGGCAAGTCTGAGGAGTTCAGGGGATTCTTTCCCAGCAACAGACTTTCTCCTCTAGCTCATAAATTTATATCCACCCCAGTGGCCTGATTCTGTGTGCACTCCCTGGGTGAAATCCTGCTCATTATAATCACTCCACTTCCAGCATGTCCTTGAGTGCAAAGAGGAAAGGAAGCTCTCTTCTCAGTAGAACAGAGAGTAGAGACCCAGCCCTTGGCCTTTGAGTTTTAAGCTTTGCCTGTAAACCTAAAAATTCACTTTGCTAGCTACAAGGGAACTATTTGTAATTCCCTGCTGTTCATAAAACCACTGCTGCTAAATCCCTCAAGCTGTCCCTCTCTGCCTGGAGGGTCTTCAGTCAGAACACTTAAGGTGAAAAGAGCTCTTAAGATTCACTGTATTGCCCCCCCAAAAGTTTACAAAACCACAGTGGACAGGCTCTGCTATGAATTAATTGCAAGTTCAGTTTCCTCTCTAAACACTGAGGCATTTCATCAGTTTTTTTTCCATAGTCCATGTACTTCGAGTGGGTCAACTGCATGACCTGTGAATTCAAGGAGGATGCCACATAGTCAGTTTAATCTGCCTAAAACTGGTGGAGTTGGGAATACTGGGTCAAAACAGAGGTACAGTTCATCAAATATATTTTTAAAGAAGTTTGTTTAGGAAATGCTATGGATTTGAATGAAATATTCAGGTATTTCCTTGTCCCTTGAAAATAGGAAAGGTACTCTTCCTTCCTTAATGTTGCAGTGCTCTGCACTTCTGGTTTGTCCAGAAGGAGGCGGCATGTACAACATTTTATTACTGGTCCCCCCAAATCCTATTCAGGAAGGAAGTTTTCCTATTCAAAATGGAAATGATAGCTGCCTGCTGAGAACAATCCATTTGTTCTGACCACAATGAAGAGAACGTTCCTAAGAACGGCTGTACTAGGTCAGACCAAAGTTTCATCTAATCTCCTGTCTTCTGACAGTGGCCAATGCCAGATGCCACAGAGGGAGTGAACAGAACAGGGAATCATGTCATCTTGTTCTGGTGACTTAAACTGATCAGCTAAACAGTAGTATTCCAAAACCACCTGTAATGATACCTCACTTGGTGACACATCTGAGGAAATGTCCCCCAACAAGAATGGCTCAGGTTTGGTATCTCCCTGGTGTCCTCAGCTGTGAAGACCAATTCAAAACACATTTAGTTTTTTCCAGAATGGCCTTATTATTCTTGAGTGCTCCTTTAGCATCTTGGTCATCCAGCAGCCCCAGTGCTTGTTGAGAAGGCTTCCTGCTTCTGATATAAAAAGTAATTTAAGTATGTCTTTGGCTTACTGGTCTTCAAATTCTGTGGGGTTTTTTTTGGGGGGGGGAGGGGATTGGCCTTTACTTGCCATTTCTATTTACCTCACTAGCCTGTAACTTCTTCTTTCAAAGTGATGCCTTTATCTCTCTCTGATTCTTGACTTGATGGCTTAGCCAGGTGGCACTTTTCTGCATTATTTTTTTAATGTGGGTTATCCATGTAAGTTGAGCCTCTCTTAGTGTCCTTCAAAAGCTTCCATGCAGCTTGCATAGACTTCACTTTTGGCATTGAATCTTATTTCTGCTCCACTAAATTCCTCGTGTTCTGTGTAATCCCCTTCCTGAAACTGCTAGTGTTGGGCTGCTGTGGTGTTAAAGCAGAGATGTTAAATTTAATTATGGTCACTATTACCAAGCTGTCCAACAGCTGGCTTTGGTTTTAAGCTTAAAAAACTGTCTAGCCCAGCTCAGTCCTCCTCAGAACCTCTGTGCAAAACTCCCTTCATTGCTAGCTTCTCTGATCACTTAAGAGTGGGCTTTTTAAAGTCCTGGTTGTCTTGAGAAGCCCCACCCCATGACTGAGTTGTCTGGTGTTAACAGGATTAGGGATCAATGCCTCATTAGCAGACTGCTAGCCTCAGCACACTGTCCCCCAAACAAAGACCGCACAGTATCTTTCAGTCAAGCATCAAGCACACCACAGATGTACCCTGACAATTTTACCCCAAGTGTCACATAATCACTCCTGCTAGACCTGAAAAACTCCCTTGCAAAATTCCCTGTTCGCTGCTCCTGTTTGGTAGCTGGTGACTGAAATCAAGTTACATCAGAGCTTGATTGTGGCTCAGTTAGTGCCCCAGAAAAGTATTCAATGCCCATTATAAAAGTGGTCCGTATAAGTGCGTCAGTTGCCACAGCCCTCTAGTGGATGGAATCAGAAGGTTCATCTGTGTCTCAGACTCCACAGGTAACCTGTTTAGATGTGACTATGATTTAGGATCTGAGGTCTCATGGACTTTCGATGGAGTAATTACATCGGTAAAAAGTTTAATAGAAGAAATTATCCACCAGAATATTTCAGATCCAATTCTTGTTGAAAACAAGAGCCAAAGGGCAGCTCTGTTGATGGAATGGGATATCCTCTGCAACAGGAGCTTCATGTTTCTTGCAAGCTCTCATTTCTTAAATTGATGCCATATACTGCAGGTTGGCAGCATGATCATCCATGTTGATGACAACAGAGCCTACACTTGTCATGCCCTGGTTTATTCTCTGGTGCCAATCAATTTTAGAGGTTATCTTTGACAGATTCAGATCTTGACTTATTTGCTGAGTTTCCCATAAATGATGACACTGCCGCCCCAGGTAAATAAACCCATAGGCAACTGGAAATTTATGCTTGTATGTAAACTGTCACATCCATAGATTTATGTCAAGTATGCTCTTGAGCCATTAATCCCTTTCCTTATATTGTCAGACATTTTCCAAGGCTTACGTAGTCATTCTGTCTGCTTCTGTCCCTCCCTTTCCCTCTTAACTTTCCTGGTATATCCAGCAATATCAAAAAGGCATCTGCAGTAGAATGCCTCTCCCTGGATCAGCATGGAAATCTTAGCTGAGATTTACCCTCCTGATAGGGCCAATATAAGGGATAATATAGCTCTTAATTTTACCTTTGAGCCCTATTTTTAGGATTAAGACTTGGATCTCACCCTTTGGGAACTGGCTTGCTAGGGTTCCTAGAGACCAGCTTCTGTCCATACCAGGTATATCCCCTAGTTCCGAGATTTCTGCTCCTGTCCACAACATGAAAGTGAAGTGGAATGTAGTGCAAATGAAATACATTACCCTAAGTCTTCTCAGAAATGATCCCAGATTGATTCCATCAGGACTTCTTGGCCCTACCATTTTGCGTATCCCTTTTTCATGTCCTGAGCAAACTCTTCAGAGATGGGATCAAGAAAGCAGTGCCCCTTTGGGTCCTTGACAAAGCAAGAGACAATCCCTTTGGGGAGATGGACATGCAGCACCAAATCCATCCACCAGCAGCTTGGGGAAATGACTTATTCTTTTCATGCCCCAGTTCCCAGTCTGGGTTTCCTTTCTCCAACATGTCTGTCTTGTATAGTTTGATTATAAACTTCTTGAGACGAGCACACTGTGTTCAACCCCTAAAACAGTGTTTCTTAAACTGTTCCATGAGGCAGTTGGAGGTGTGCTGCGGAGAACAGAATTCAAAATGGCCACCCTTATAGAGGAAGGTGACTTTCTTTGCTCAATAACTTCCCCCTGACCCTTTCACCCCGGACCTTGTTTTTTCTTTGCTCAGCCAAAAATCCTTGGTGTTCCTCATTTAAAAAAAAAAAAAAGTGGTGTTCATTGGTCTTAAAAAGTATAAGAAACACTGCCCTAGAACAATGGAGCACCTAAGAGCTTCTGTAAAACAGAACCAAAAAATCAGGCTTGTTGACACCATATGAGAGTTGGGTGATTGATCCATAGGATTTGTTTCCAATAATGTTTGTTTGGATTTTGAAAGAATGTTTCCTCAGACCTCTTTTGCATTGGCTTTTGCTGAATTCTAAAGGGTGGGTCTTAATACTGCACATGTTCAGTAAATTGGCTCCCATGACTGGAGTTCTTCACAGCTAGAAATAGGTTAAAACTCTGTAAAGGAGCCTTTTGCTGGAGGAAGATTGTTTAATTTACAGAGTTGCTTGGCCAAACCTTCTGTCTGCTAGCCAAAAGATGACTGAGCCAGCAAAGTTCAATGAGGACTCTGAAGGCTGCCTCCAACAGACCTCTCATCCGTTTTGAAGCACAATTTTAATTTTAGCTGGAATAAAGAATAGCCCCCATACTCTGTGCTGTCTTTCTGCAGAAGCCAACACTTGTAAGAGCCCAGATAGCTTGGCAAGCTAAGAAAATCAATGAACTTTCCTTTTCCCACCAGTATCAAAATGGACACTTTATGTGGGGTTTTTTTTAAACTTCGGTAGCTGTTGAACAAAAGGTCAGTGCTGATATTAAGTCAGTCTTTATAACCAACTTGGCTTTTAGAAAAGGAAACAAACACAGGAAGTGTTTTTCATCACAGGGAGGAAAAAAAGATAAAAATGTACATATCACTTTTGAGCATGATTATATGCAATTTTGCAGAAAGTCATAAACTGAAGGGAAACACAAGATAGTGAGATACAACAGGACTGAGAGGTAAGCTTTAGGTTGTAAATCAGCCTTTCCTTATGACATGAATCTTCTGGCTTTGGATTTTCATCAGTTGTGGAACAAGGAGGGAAAAGATCATAGGGCTGATAATCTTTGCTCCCCTTTATGATATATGCTAACAAAGCCAACATGAATTCTTCAGCAGAGCATCTGTGCGTGGCTATTGCTTGGAAAGTCACTTAACAACACTAATCCACTAGCATGGGAATGCTGGATCTAAGCAACAGTGGAAAAGGAGAGGGGTAGGAAAGGGTTTTGAAGTGACCAAAATGAAACTACTTTTAATTCAGGTATCCTTGTAGGCTTTTAACTACTCTGGGGTTCCATGCACATCATGCTACTCACTTAAACAGGCTAAACTACAAAGAAAGATCATTTAAAAAAGGATAGAGAATAAGACAGAGGATCTTATTGCCTCTATATAAAACCATGGTACACCCACAGCTTGAATACTACGTACGATTTAGATATTGGCATAGAGAATATGCTTAAGTTTGCAGATGTTATAAAGCTGGGAGGGGTTGCAAGTGTTTTGCAGGGTAGGGACATAATTCAAAATGATCTGGACAAACTAGAGAAATGGTCTGAAGTAAACAGGATGACATTTAATAAGGACAAGTGCAAAGTGCTCTGCTTAGGAAGGAACAATGAGTTTCACACATACAGAATGGGAAGTTTAACTGCACATCCAGTAACATGATCTATGCCATCAAATGCCGCAATGCCCTACTGCAATATATAATGGACAAACTGGACAGTCCCTGCAGGAAAGAATCAATGGACACAGATCAGATATCCGTAAAGGGAACATACAGAAACCTGTTGGTGAACGCTTTAATCTGCCTGGTCACTCATTAAGAGATCTTCAAGTTGCTGTTTTATTAGGCCAAATACACAGGGAAGAGTTGGGACTACAATTCATTCACAAGCTTAATTCTCATGCCACTGGTCTGAATCGAAATACCGGATGGCTGGGACATTATCAACCAACCAAACAATGAAGGTGCCAATGGTTTTTCTGTGTAGAATCTGGTGTTAGTCCTCTTCCTCTCTAATTGCTAACTAATGGTTCTTATCTGCTTCTTTTAACTATCCAGTCTTTAGGTGCTTATAGTTTTGCCCGTGACATACTGCTTGGCTTTCCCTCTGATATTTATATACCCACTGCCTCTTCCCCTCCTCCCACTTTTTTCCTCTTCTCTCTTCCCCCTCCCCCCCTTATTTTTGGTTCTGGACATCCAACACTCTGGTCATCCGAAGAAGTGGGCTGTGCCCACGAAAGCTCGTGATACCATCTACATGTTTTATTAGTCTGTACAAGATAAACTTAAACAGCAAATAGTCTGGTAGCACTTTAAAGACTAACTCAGCTACCCTTCAAAAGAATGGGAAGTATTATCTAGGAAAGAGTACAAAAGGCCCCCGACTTGTGATACGATTGGTTCTGGGGGAAGTGTCACAAGTTGAGGGCGTCATAACTCGAACCCGCTTTTACGATAGGTGCCATGTACCATCGTAAATGCGGGCCGAGGCCATAAGTAGATGAAATGGTTGTAGGGGATAATCTTGGCTCGAGTGATCATGAGCTAATACAGTTCAAATTGAATGGAAGGATAAACAAAAATAAATCTGAGACTAGGGTTTTTGATTTCAAAAGGGCTAACTTTAATAAATTAAGGAAATTAGTTAGGGAAGTTGATTGGTCTAAAGAAATTATGGATCTTGAGGTGGAGGAGGCCTGGGATTATTTTAAGTTAAAGTTGCAGAAACTGTCAGAAGCCTGTATCCCAAGAAAAGGGAAAAAAATTATAGGCAGGTGTGTTAGACCAAGCTGGATGAGCAGGCATCTTAGAAAGGTGATTAAGAAAAAGCAGAAAGCATATAAGGAGTGGAAGATGGGAGGGATAAGTAAAGAAAGTTACCTTATTGAGGTTAGAGCATGTAGGGACAAAGTGAGAGAGGCTAAAAGGCAGGTAGAGTTGGACCTTGCAAAGGGAATTAAAACCAATAGTAAAAGGTTTTATAGCCATATAAATAGGAAAAAAACAAAAAAAGAAGAAGTAGGACCGCTAATTACTAAGGATGGAGTGGAGGTTAAGGATAATTTAGGAATGGCCCAATATCTAAACAAATACTTTGCTTCAGTCTTTAATGAGGCTAGTGAAGAGCTTAGGGATAATGGTAATATAACAAATGGGACTAAGGATATAGAGGTAGATATTACCATATCTGAGGTAAAAGCCAAACTTGAACAGCTTAATGGGAGTAAATCGGGGGGCCCAGATAATCTTCATCCAAGAATATTAAAGGAACTGGCACATGAAATTGCAGGTCCATTAGCAAAAATTTTTAATAAATCTCTAAACTTAGGGGTTGTACCATTTGATTGGAGAATTGCTAATATAGTTCCTATTTTTAAGAGAGGAAAAAAAAGTGACCCGGGTAACTATAGGCCTGTTAGTTTGACATCTGTAGCATGCAAGATCTTGGAAAAAATTTTGAAGGAGAAAGTAGTTAGAGACATTGGGGTTAATGGCAATTGGGATAAGTTGCAACATGGTTTTACAAAAGGTAGATCGTGCCAAACCAATCTGATCTCTTTTTTTGAGAAAGTAACAGATTTTTTAGATAAAGGAAATGCAGTGGATTTAATCTATCTCGATTTTAGTAAGGCATTTGATACAGTACCACATGGGGAATTATTGGTTAAATTGGAAAAAATAGGGATTAATATGAAAGTTGAGAGGTGGATAAGCAACTGGTTAAAGGGGAGACTACAGCGGGTCATATTGAAAGGGGAACTGTCAGGTTGGAGGAAGGTTACTAGCGGAGTTCCTCAGGGATCAGTTTTGGGGCCAATTTTATTTAATCTTTTTATTGCTGACCTTGGCACCAAAAGTGGAAGTGTCCTGATAAAATTTGCAGATGACACAAAGTTGGGAGGTATTGCTAATTCAGAAAAGGATCAGGATATCATACAGAAAGATTTGGATGACCTTGTAAATTGGAGTGATAGCAATAGGATGAAATTTAACAGTGAGAAGTGTAAGGTTATGCATTTAGGCATTAATAACAAGAATTTTAGTTATGAGCTGGGGACACATCAGTTGGAAGTAACGGAGGAGGAGAAGGACCTCGGAGTCCTGGTTGATTATAGGATGACTATGAGCCGCCACTGTGACATGGCTGTGAAAAAGGCTAATATGGTTTTGGGATGTATTAGGCGAGGTATTTCCAGTAGGGATAAGGAGGTGTTAGTGCCATTATACAAGGCATTGGTGAGACCTCATTTGGAATACTGTGTGCAGTTCTGGTCTCCCATGTTTAAGAAGGATGAATTCAAATTAGAACAGGTACAAAGAAGGGCCACTAGGATGATTCGAGGAATGGAGAACCTGTCTTATGAAAGGAGACTCAGGGAGCTTGGCTTGTTTACCTTAACCAAAAGAAGGCTGAGGGGGGATATGATTGCACTCTTTAAATATATTAGAGGGATAAATACTAGGGAGGGAGAGGAATTATTTAAGTTTAATACTAATGTGGACACAAGAACAAATGGATATAAGCTGGCTAGTAGGAAGTTTAGACTTGAGATTAGACGAAGGTTTCTAACCATTAGAGGAGTGAGGTTCTGGAATGGCCTTCCAAGGGAAGTAGTGGGGGCAAAAGATCTACCTGGCTTCAAAATTAAACTAGATGGGTTTATGAAGGGGATGGTTTGACAAGATAACATGGTCTTGGTAACTAATTGACTAGTCATTATCAGTGGTAAATAGGTCAATGGAGGGATGATAGGGGTTACTATAAAGAACTTTCTGGGTGTCTGGCTGGGGAGTCTTGCCCACATGCTCAGGGTTTAGCTGATCGCCATATTTGGGGTCGGGAAGGAATTTTCCTCCAGGGTAGATTGGCAGAGGCCCTGGAGGTTTTTCGCCTTCCTCTGTAGCATGGGGTACAGATCACAGCTGGAGGATTCTCAGCATCTTGGGGTCTTCAAACTATTTGAGGGCTTCAATATCTGAGATATAGGGGTGAGGATTATTCTAGGAGTGGGTGGGTGAGATTATGCGGCCTGCATTGTGCGGGGGGTCAGACTAGATGATCATAATGGTCCCTTCTGACCTTAAAGTCTATGAGTCTATGAGTCTATAAGTTGGGGGTTTCCAGCCCCTTCCACACTTACAAAAATGGTTATAAGTGCAGGGGGTTGGAACTCGGGCGGTCACAAGTTGGGGGCCTCCTGTACTGCAGAAAGGGATTTAGGGTTCATAGTGGACCACAGGCTAAATGCGTCATGGTGTGATGCTGTTGCAAAAAAAGCAAACATGATTCTGGGATGCATTAACAGGAGTGTTGTGAGCAAGGCATGAGGAGTCGTCATTCTGCTCTACTCTGCTGATTAGGCCTTAGTTGGAGTATTGTGTCCAGTTCTGGGCACCACATTTCACTAAAGATGTGGAGAAATTGGAGAAGGTCCAGAGAAGAGCAACAAGGATGATTAAAGGTCTAGAGAACATGACCTATGAAGGAAGACTGAAAGAACTGGGCTTGTTTAATTTGGAAAGGAGAAGACTGAGAGGGGATGTAATAGCAGTTTTCAGGTATCTAAAAGGGTGTCACCAGGAGGAGGGAGGAAAATTGTTCTCTTTAACCTCTGAGGATAGGACAAGAAGCAATGGGCTTGAACTGCAGCAAGGGAGGTTTAGGTTGGACATTAGGAAAAACTTCCTAACTGTCAGGGTAGCTAAACACCGGAATAAATTGCCCAGGGAGGTTGTGGAATCTTCATGTCTGGAGATATTTAAGAGCAGGTTGGACAGACACCTGTCAGGGATGGTCTAGACAGTACTGGGTCCTGCCATGAAGGCAGGGGATTGGACTTGATGACCTCTCGAGGTCTCTTCCAGTTCTAGTGTTCTATGATAGTACACAGAAGTACAGCATGAACAAACTTTACTGCCACAAGGTTACAAACCTGACTTCTGCAAGTGCTGGAAAATGTGGAATAATGATGGATGGCTATCAGCGTTTTTCCAGCTAATTGAAGGAGAAATTGTATTGCCATCTATGACAGATGCCAGTTAAGTGAGTTTTCCAGATATTAAAGTACTGGGTGTAACAGCTTGTGAGAGCTTATATATAATACAGTACAATAGTGAGTATGTATTACCTGAATGCCTATATCTTGTGTTTTGTGAATGTGTCCTTTTCTTTTTCAAGAGAGAAGGTACCTTACCACTGAAAACCTGCCCCCCTGCAAGGACATTCCCCCCAACTAGTGTAGGCTAAAATGAATCAAACCGGGCAAAATCTTTCCTGTGCAATTCACAGAATTGAAGCCTTATCTATGCAAGCAAATTATATATCTATCCCAATATGAATGGGGAGTTGGTTTTTTTGTAAACAGACATTAAATAAACATTCTAATCTTTACAAACAGTGTTTATGAACTGAGGAAATGTTGAAACATTCATTTTGTCTTCAAAAATCCCAACACATTTCCTCTTTTCTAACAGCCTATAAAATTTTTAAGTAAATTAAAATTTTATTTCCCAAAATACTCCTTCAGGATCAAGTAAATATAAACCTATTCTAATAGGTTATTTTGCTGATGTAGTTTATTTCATTTTAACTTGGGCAATGTAGGTTTGTTTTTAATTTTAGTCTTTCCTTTGGGAATGAAGATCTTTCAGTTAAACCTGACTCAGGTGCATGTAGTAGCGAATGCATTGCCAGTGTCATATGAGAGCTATTATACCTGCCCTGCTGGGTTCAGGCTGTATTAACTGAAGGTACCTTTCCTCTGGGTGACTGCTCTTCACAAATATTAGGAAATCAAAATGTGCCATTCCATGACAAACTGAAGGAACAATTCAACTAGAGTTGCTTTTAGTCTAATAAACATCCTTTGTATGCAGTGGAGCATTTCTCAGGACAGAAGTAGAGGTGGACCCAATGTACAAGGATGAAATCCTTGCTCCATCGAAACAAATTGGAGTTTGGATTCTGACTTGAGAAGGGTCAGAATTTCACTCAAGCCTTGGTTTCCAAAAGGGGTTCAGCTCTGGAGTTTGGTTTGGCCCATCATACTGTGAGGGCTCATTCAAGGAAACCAGAGCAGATCTCAGACTTGGAAAGATGTTGGCATCTCATGTCATTTATGGCTCATTGACAGCTGACTTGTAATAAGCAATGAACAATGGGATAATACTTCTGTGCATCATAGCAGCATTTCAAGGATAACTGACGTTTGGGGGAGCTTTTGGTGCTATGGGGACTGGGGGGTGAGGGTATATTTCTATTGGGGAATCTGCTTTCACTGGCATTGGTGAGAAATAAGACTGCAACCTCAATGGAGTAGTTTTTACATTGGTTTTACGGTTGCACATGAAGAGTATCCAACCCAGAGACAGGAGGGGGAAAAAACCCTGCATTTGGTCTTGGGAAGCGAATGTAGTATTGACTGCCAGATGCTTTTCTCTGAAAACTACAATACATTAGGCCAAAGACACTTGCATCAGAGCTCTGTGCAGCCATGTCTAGATAACTACCAAGAGTTTTTTATCTGGTTGGAAAACAATGATTTTATTAACGAGCGGCCCTGTGGCCGTTGAGAGACTAACAAATAAATTGATCATGAGCTTTTGTGAGTAAAACCCATATCAGATCAGCTGATTTGTATTGTTACTATTAGCTATGATATCTAATTCAAAACAATCTTACTTTAGAGCATTAAGGTTACAAATGATTCTTTGTGGTGTGGTGGTGGGGGGGGAAGGGAGATTAGGAACATTGTAATGTGTCCAAATTATAGTAGACTCTGAAGCCTGCTCTAGCTCACCAATAAAATCAACATTATTAATCGCACTCATGAGGGGGCATTCTACAGCCAAACTCAGGACTGATTCACTCCTGCATGATTGCTCGGTCTGGCAGGGGGAAAAACTTGTAATGTGACATCATCCATCTAAGACACAAGGGGATAGATTTTCTGATTACAAGGTTAAGTGATGCATCAAGATGGAGCACAGCTTGGTCATTGCTAATAATTTAAATTTAGGAAGACAGAGTACTGTGACATTATCTGGATGGCATTAAAGAGTGGCTTTCTGATAACAGCCATTTGTATGTGTCCTTTCTTTTACATAGCTGTATTTATTATCCCGGGAAGGAGAAAAACAGGCTGCGGAAAAAACAATCCGATCAGCTCTTTGGCCCCCAACTCGGATAGTTTGATGGCTGCAGGATCAAGCATTTAATCAGACGATTCAAGTGATCTGTGAGTCCAAATTCTTGCTGTCAGTTTACCAGTGCAACCCCCGTCCCCCCCCCAAAAAAACAATGAGATTAATAGGGCATAATTGTGAATTTGGCTCCAAATTTGTAAATCCTGGACTCCTTGCCCCAATAGGTTGAATTCCAACATTTGACCGTCAGTTAGACAGGGCCAATATCTGCTTTGTGATGCCTGTGTAGATTCTAAAGTGAGGACCTAAATCTCCATAGTATGGACCTGCTCATGGGAGATGTTCCACACCCATTTAACTTCCCTGGAATCTGAGGGTTCTCAACTGCTCCCAGGAGGAGCGAGCACCTTGAAAGATCAAGCCCTTCTGTCCAGCTTGCTCCTAGTGCTACTGAGAGCAGAATTCCCTTCCTTGCTTTCTTGGGAATAAGTACAGCCATGTTTCTTCAGTTTGATCCATCTAGCCCAGGATCTTGTCTTCCGCCAATCACCAGTGCTTCAGAGGGAATGGATGGAACAGGCCAATTATCAAGGGATCCATTCCCTGCTACCTAGTCTCTGCAGCTGGCAGAAGTTTAGGGATGCCTGGACTTAGTCTACACTTCAGGGTTTTTGTGCAAGAAGCCTTTTGCAGAAGAGTTCTTGTGCAAAAACCTCTTGTGCAAAAGCACATCCAGACCTCAAAGTGCATCGCAAAAGCAATGTGCTTTTGCACAAGAGAGCATCCACACTGCATGGACACTCCTGTGCAAGAAAGCTCTGATGGCCATTCTGAGACTGGCCATCAGAGCATCTGTGCTTTTTCCGCTAGGGGTTTCTTGCACAAAAACCCTTCGAGCATCCACATTTGCCATTTTGCACAAGACCTTTAGCACAAAAAGGAGTTATTCCTTGTGGGGAGAGGAGTAACTCTACCGCAAAAAGCCTTCTCTTCTACTGATTTATTTGCACAAAAACACACTTGAGGTGTGGACGCTTCACCAGTTTTTGCACAAAAATGGCCAGTTTTGCGCAAAAACCTTGTCGTATAAACTTAGCCCCAGAGTATGGGTTGCAGCCCTGAGCATCTTGGTTGTTAACCCTCGATGACCATCCTCCATAAAGGTCTGACTTTTTTGCACCCACTTGGTTTTGACTTGACAATATCCGTCATCAACAAGTTCCATGGATTGACTATTAGGAAGAAATACTTGATTCATTTTTAAAAATATCCTTCTACATGTAAACAAGAACCAGGGGCACCCAATCAAGTGTTATGAAGTGGTAAATCAGCCATTTTTCCCAGGCTTCTACTTGAAGTCTGTAGGATAAGATCTTAAGCCTGAGATGCTTGCTTTTCAGCATGGAGATCTTCCTTTTCCTGAGAACAGGACTCTTCATGTGTTGTATAATACAGCAAGCTATTACATCCTATTTTATTCAGATAAGGCCTTACTGGGGAAAAATATTCACTTCAAATAAACTCCACAGTTCATGACTGCTAAGAGCAAATATGACTTATTCAATTCATTTTGTGGTATGGATCTTACTTTTGGAAATGTTCTTCCTGATCCTTGTATCCCTCACTTCAGTGGAAAGAAGCAGAGAGAGTAGGGTCGAGGGGCTTCTCCCGGCACTAATCCTGTTCTCTCACAAACCAGAATGCCCCCAAAGGAGGGGAATAAATTCCTCTTCATTTCAAGAGACAGACTAGATTGCAACCCACAGAATGACTTTTAAATTTTTTTTTGTTTTTCTGCATCAGAAAGATGACAGATGGCATCAATTAAGACATGACACTGATATGATATATGATCAGTTTTGACATATATTTAACAGATCATAAAACCTGATGTGGCTAGAATAGCAATGGCATTTTAAGTGTGCTGTGAATATGAAGGATCCAATCTCATAAGCCCGATATAACCACATTCACTGCCAAGGTGAGGCACAGGTGGTTAGAAAACTGGATTAGCATTCCAGAGACCTAGGCTATGTCTAGACTACAGGTAGGGTTGCCAGGTGTCTGGTTTTGAACCGGACAGTCCACTATTTGAGCTTTCTGTTGGGGAAACAAACTGAGAAAATATAAATGTCCAGTATCTTCTAAATAAGATGTAATGTAGATTGTGATGTAATGTTAAGTGTGTCTGGTATTTTTGTTGAAACCATCTGGCAACCCTAACTACAGGTTTTTTTTCAAAAAGTGTCTTTTTTCAAAAAAACTTCACCTGCGTCTAGACTGCTGCCGCGTTCTTTCAAAATTAAATCGAAAGAATGTGGTGGCTTTTTTCAACAGTGGTAAACCTCATTTTATGAGGAATAATGCCTTTTTTCAAAAGAGCTCTTTCGAAAAAAGGTGTTCTTGAATGCAAACAGCTTTTTCAAAAGAGCATCCAGATAGCCTGGGTGCTCTTTCAAAAAAGTGGATCAACTACATGCTAGAAAGAAGTGTCTAGACTACACGCTTCTGTTGAAAGCGGATCGCTTTTTCAAAAAGTGGTGGCTGTCTAGACGATCTCTTTCGAAAAGCATGTAGTCTAGATGTACCCCCAGTGTGACCCCCATCTCCATACTTGGATTTCAGTAAAGTTGAGTCTCTTCTGGACTGATAGCATTTTATTGGGCATCACTTCATCTCTGCTTTAGTGGATCTCTGAAGTGGGGATGATCCCTACTAATCTTATTGAAGCGATTTGAGATGTTTAGATACTCAATACTTTGCAGTTGAATAGCTCCATGTAACATTCCCCCAAAATGTCAAGCAACTTAGGAACCTCAGTGTCAATTGGATTGAGTTTCCAAAGTCCAAGGCATTCTTTTGAAAATGTTGCCCTAACTTGTTCTGCCATTTCACACCACCAAAGGAACCCCAATAGGGCAAGATTCAGTAATCCCCCGTATACATTAATACAGGTTAAAAAGTAAGTAACTTATGCAGTGCAAACAAGAATGGATGTTTGGAAAGCAGGGTTTTCTCAACTGTCAGCTGTCTAAGTTTGTTTCACCCATCTTATGAGGTTTTCCCAAGCCTACAGATGTTTGATCTTAAAGATGATCGCACCAGCAGCAATGCCTCTGGGTACCATACCAGACCAGTCGGAAAGTATGTATTAGGAAGAAAAGCACCACCAAGTAAATGAACAGAACCTTTTACCTGCACCCTTTGGGCTTTGCTTGAAGGTGTCCCATCCTCAAAATGACCACACCCAGTTGTGCTTACTGTGGCTTAGGAGACAAGTTGAGTATAGGCTTGCTATTTTATGCTCTGTATTGCTTAAATACTGTACCTTACAGCTGCATTTCGTCAAGCTGAGCAATGTGTGGATAAGCTGACAGTCGGCCAAGGAAACCTGCATGCATTGCTCACTGATGTTCCTGCCACAGATGGCTTCAATCTTTCACTTTAGAGACTTGTATTGATTGGTTTAAGAATTACTCATGTGCATGTATGCACATGCATTTGTACACAGCAGAGGAATATCGGAGCAAATTCTTTCCAAATACCATATCCCAAGGTGATAGGAATGATTGGCTGTTCCTTTTTTGTTTGTTACTGTGATCTTTTGGGCCATTCACATCTCACTCCAGCCAATTTTCTTTCAAAAGCTTCTACTGCATTCCACTTGTTTTCTAACCAAGAAGTGGGGGGGAGATTTCTCTGTTGCCTTTACTGTCCAAATGAGACACTTCTCTCCCAATCTTCTGAAGCTGATAATATGGGGAGTGAATTTGTGCCTCTAAAGCAATCAAGTGTCAAATTGATAATACAGTTAGTGCAATACCTTAGGGGGAAAGATTAGCGTGTGGAGAAATTTACAGGCTTTGAAAGAACTAGCTGTCCGTTTTTCTAACCTTTATTAGGTAACAATTACTTTAAGTATAACCTTCCAATTTGGTCTGGACATTGTGATGTCTGACTCTGCACTCCACATAATAGCATGAAAAATAATCAATCCAAGTGCATCTCTTTCCCTCCTCCCCTTCTTGGAGCACTTTCTCATTGTCTGTTGTCTGAATTCAGTCTAAAAGCTTGGAGAACTCTTCATGCTGCTCATCCAAGTCCTTTATTAAAATGATCATTTTAAAAAGGTTGGGTTCAAAAATGCAGCTCTCCCATCAGAGTGTCTGCAAGGGCCCAGCTGTCAAACAGGACAAGATCTCAAACTCTTGTTCTGTTTTGCATCTATGAAGAGTGTCAAGCTGTTAAATGCCAGGCTTCTAGGTAGGTGGGTGGCCCAGAAGAATGGCATACTGGTTCAGACCAATGGTCCACTTTTAGGCACCAACTCTGTGGGTGCTCTGGGCCTGGAGCACCCACATAGAAAAATTAGCAGTTCCCCCTCAATCCTTCCTTGAAGGTGAAAGGTAGTGGGGGCTCTGATACCACAGGAGTAGTTTCAGGAGGCAAATCCAGTGTGTATACTACTTCGGCACCATTGTGAGCAACAAAGTCACACATTCGTTTCAGATAAACCAAGACAAGTGTATGAGCTCTGAGCTGTAGATTTGGACTTGGAAAACGAGAACTTTATGACAAGTGCGTTTGAAAAAACAAACATTCCTGGGTTTTAGCAACTTTCAGATTTCAAGTTTTTGGTGTTTCAATTTTCTATGGGTTAAAAAAATTACTTCCTCAACCAGCTCTATTTGGTTACTGTAAGAGCTCCTGGGAGTTGATACCTTAGAATCCCCTTGAACTTCTATGTTTAAAAAAAAAAAAAAAATCATGGGAGTAGATGGCCTGTAGGCCAAGATCAGTCCAGTTCAAATTTGGAAAGACACGTTACCACTCAGTTATTACCAGTTATTGATTCTTAATTATGGTACCGCAAGCATGAAGCTGTAATAACAGTTACTGCAAATAACCGTTTATTCCATTCCAGCAAAACAAGCAAATAAACTTCCGATGGCAGTTTGAAACTTCATACAGCATAATATTCCTTTAATGGGATGCTTTTAGAAAGAAGCAATAAAAATAAATTGAAAAGTGCTTTTCTGTTGGGTACAGCTGGCGCAAGCACCATATGAACAAACAGGATAACAAAGCTTAACTTAGCATCTCTGCTTCTATTACTCACAAGCGACAGGTCTGATAGTATAAATTCTCTTAAAAATGGACTTTTTAAAGCAGCCTTCTGTGTTAATTCTGAGCAGTATAATTACAGGTCTTTTTTATGATTTAGGTTTGAGACCAATTAGCTTGCAAGACTTTCAAAAGACTGCTTTTCCTCTTGCTGTGCAAGCACTGTTCTTCTGTGAATTTATATTCACGTAGTATAAAATGAAATGGTTAGCAAGGTAAATGGAGGTATTTGGCTGTGCTTTACTTTTGGTACACTTGAGATAGTGTTGTCATGTGAAATGCAAAGGGCAGTCTGTGCATTCACTCCAAAGCTGGAATCCACAGTTGTGTTAATCAACAGGGTATCCCATAATTGGGAAGCTGCTGTGGTTTTGATATACAATGCTGTGTATGTAAACAGTGCTACCACTGCTATTCCATGACATGCACATGACACCACTTTGAAAGAGAATAACAAAAGTCCAGCACAGTGAAAGCATGTGGATGCTGTTAGAGCTCCCGAATATCCACTGGAGTACAGATTGATATCCCAAGATAAGTGATGGAAGCACCGCTTGTTGGGATATTTTCATAGTTGACTAGAAAATCATGTAGGGGACTACCCTACTGTGATGTGAAGGAGAACTGGGAGGATCAGCTCTAGTGCCCATTGAAAGGATTCCCATGGCTTTTATTCACTGCGGTGGGCACTGCATTAGACTCTAGATTGTATACTTACCTACCTTACTATGTGGTTGTCTAGCTCAGGTTTTCTACCATGCTGGAGCATTAGGTAGGTGTACTTAACTAGGCTTACAAGCTACTTACTTTTTTTTAACAGAACTTGACAGTTTGTTGAAAGTCTGAAATTCCTATAAATGAGGGAATTCATTTTTTCTGCAAAGGTTTTTCTTTCTTTTCTTTTCTTTTTCTTTCTCCAGATAGCCCTGCTCTTTAGTGAACCAGACTTACAAAAATTAGACACTTGAATTACCAGGGACATGCCCACTCCCCCAAAATCAAGATTTACAATTAACAAGTCACTCCTTAGCCACTCGGTACCTCTTCCTTTTTTTCTTGCATGGTGTCTGGCACAATGGGGCCAGGCCTTCTAGGCACTACTTGCAATTATACTCTCATTCCCTTGAGGCACTAATGCACACTTTGTTCTTTAGCACCTGCGAATGTCCCAAATGTTTAGTAAAAGTGTTGGGTGGAGAGTAGGATGACACAGCCCTGCCCAGGATGACACAGAGAATGTGTCCACTTACTCTACTCTGTGGGGTTGAGTAATGCACTTTTACTAACATATTTCCTCAGTCAATTATTCTGTCTACTGAACTGCTTCCCCACTCAGAGTCCACACCACTCACTTCATTTCTCTTGCCATCTCTGTGTGTCCACTTTTTTTCTTGTTGGAGAGTGCGGCCCGATCTGCTAACCCCTTCCCACATAACCCTGGTCTCCCAGCACAAATACTTTCCCTCTGAGCCCTGAAGCCCCCATTCTTACCATCACATCTTAACTTTCCTGTTTCCTTTAGCATATAATTGTTTCTGAATTTTCTGTAATGAGAGGTTATTCTCTACAAATGCACCTTACCCTATGGTACTCCTGTTGGCTAAAGCATGTGTGGCTTATGAGATCTTTATCAAGTTGGAATAAAATGCATAAAACATTCTTTTTTTCCTTGTCATTTTCCATCTATGGTATGAGCTTTGTAGGTGGCTGTATAATGGATTAAGGTTAATGGGTCTACCTCGGTTACATTTTGACGTTCCTCACAGAGAAAAACCTCTGGTGTGTAGGTGGCATGTGGGTTGCAAAACAGTCTTATCTTGGCAATTTCAGAGCTTCCTGACAATTTAAGAAGTGCCCTGTTATGACTATAGGAGGTTATGAAAGAATTCTTGCTGTTGACTCTGCCATCTAGTTACTCGACGGATCTTCAGCTTGTATAAATTCACATAGCTCCTGGAGTTCAGTGACTTGAATCAACTGAGGACCTTTGTCCCCGCTCTCCCTGATTTTATTGTATTACTGCCAGTTAGTCACATTAACTATTGTACTTGCACAAAATTGCCTCCTTTTAATGAATCCAGAATGGAATTTGGACACCATCTTCTACATAAATACAGAGAAAAAAGCATTACCCCACAGTTTAGAGGTGCTCTTATAAATAGCACCTCTAAACTTCAAATTGCCCATTGGAAGGTCCAGGCAACATTTAAGCTGAAGTCACACTAGGAAACCATTTTCTCAACTAAACTCTTGCTCTTTTTTGTGTGCGCCAAACTCTTGACATGAGAAGTCATTCTTCTGCTCTACTCTGCTCTGATTAGGCCTCTGTTGGAGTATTGTGTCCAGTGCTGGGCACAGCATTTCAAGAAAGATGTGGAGAAATTGGAGAAGGTCCAGAGAAGAGCAACAAGAATGATTAAAGATCTAGAGAACATGACCTATGAAGGAAGACTGAAAGAATTGGGCTTGTTTAGTTTGGAAAGGAGAAGATTGAGAGGGGACAGGATAGTGATTTTCAGGTATCTAAAAGGGTGTCACGAGGAGGAGGGAGAAAAATTGTTCTCCTTGGCCTCTGAGGATCGGACAAGAAGAAATGGGCTTAAACTGCAGCAGGGAAGTTTAGGTTGGACGTTAGGGAAAACTTCCTAACTGTCAGGGTGGTTAAACACTGGAATAAATTGCATAGGGAGGTTGTGGAATCTCCAACATGAGTTACTTAAGAGCAGGTTAGAGAGACATCTGTCAGGGATAGTCTAGCTGGTGTTTGGTCCTGCTGTGAGGACAAAGGACTGGACTTGATGACCTCTCGTGGTCCCTTCCAGTCCTAGAATTCTGTTCTCATAGAACCATAGAACTCTCTCAGCTCAAGTGGAACTTCAGAGCGGAACAGTGCTCAGTCAAAGCAGGTCTACCTATAGATAAGTCTGATCAAATCTTTCCCTCCTAGCGATCCATGGCACCTGATGGCGAAGAGAAAATACCTCCCAGGCTGATGAGAATTCCCATGGCACAGTGCAAAAGGGAACTGGAGGCAGTCACATTCAAAGCACCTGTCTGCTTTCCTGTATTGCTTTTAATCGGGTCTGCAGCTTCAGTGATGGGGTCTTTAATGTGTGACAAACATCTAATCTGTCTCCCATTTGTCAGGCCTGTCTTGTTGCATTTTTTCTTCACAGCAGGATGATTACCGAACACTTTGTCAATTAATCCAGCAAACCTACCATACAGTGGATCAATGGGAGCTGGCTTAGCTGGAACTAGCCTTGGCCACGGGCTCGACAAATGCCAAAGGGAGAAATATTGCTGTGCCACAAGGCATTACCCCTAAAAGTGCACCTCTTCCCCCGTTTCTGAGAATGCAGGGACTGCCCAAAACAGTCAAATCTGCTCTGTCAAGTCGTTTGAATTACTTGTGCTCAGAGGCCCAAACCATCATGCTAGGCGCTGTACATAAACACATACGGGCTTACAAGATAAGACCATGTGGAGAAGGGTCATGACCCCAGTCTTACATCCGAGGAACGGAAGCACAAGATTAAGGCCAAAATCTGCAAACAAACCCAGCCACCTTGGGTTCCAATCTGAGTTGGATGCCTAAATATCTTTGCCATCAAGCAGAAATCTGTGACACAGTGGACCCATATGTTCTGGATCCCAGGCCATAGACCTGACCCTCTTTCCTCTCTTATCAGAGGTAATATTGCTACTGATTGCCATGGAAGCAGGAATGAACCATTTCTGTACACATTTCCTGGTCATCACTTCTCTTTGGAGCAAGCTCCTAGTTGTTTTGGCTTTACCATTTGTGTCTTGATACTACGCAGCTAAGTATCAGAGGGGTAGCCGTGTTAGTCTGAATCTGCAAAAGCGGCGAGGAGTCCTGTGGCACCTTTATAGACTAACCGAAGTGTTGGAGCATAAGCTTTCGTGGGCAGAGACCCGCTTCGTCAGATGCATGTAGTGGAAATTTCCAGAGGCAGGTATAAATATGCAGGCCAGAATCAGGCTGGAGATGACGAGGTGGAGAAAGATGCTCCAACACTTGAGTTAGTCTATAAGGTGCCACAGGACTCCTCGCCACTTTTGCAGATTCAGACTAACACGGCTACCCCTCTGATACTTGACACCATGCAAGGCACTGCATTTAGCCGTATGGAGTGGAAATCTATCAACCTCATGAAGAAACTTTCACAAGTACAGACAGATATCTTTCTCCACCTCGTCATCTCCAGCCTGATTCTGGCCTGCATATTTATACCTGCCTCTGGAAATTTCCACTACATGCATCTGACGAAGCGGGTCTTTGCCCACGAAAGCTTATGCTCCAACACTTCGGTTAGACTATAAGGTGCCACAGGACTCCTCGCCGCTTACGCAGCTAAGTATCTGTGTTGCCGCTTTCTGGAGTGTAGCTGGGTGGCTGTAATGGCAGATTAGCAGTGAGTATTCTTGGTTCACCCCTTCAGCTTCACCACTGGCTTGGTGTCTTTGTTTGTGACCGGTGTGCTACTAACGCACTCTGTAACAAGTCTCCTCCTCTGCCAAGTGGAGAAGAGAGTACCTCTAGCTCATAAGACGGTTGTACAAAATAACTAGTCAATATTTTTAAGCATATGGAGGTGTGTGGATGAAACAGTGAGTATCCTTACCTGGATTCTGACCACCTGGGCACTAAAAGAAATCTGTTTTGGCATGTTTGCAGGACAAAATAGAAAAAGGACTTCTTTTGTTGGTCTGTGGTTGGCTGGAGGAGTTCCTATGTGAAACTTTTTTGCTGTTGACATTGTCGTTTATTAACAGTCTTGGATAAGTGTTGCCTTACAATACATTATGGAGAACGGCTCTTTATATTTAATTTTATGTCACCCATTTGTTCACAACTCTTATATGAAACTAGAAGGCTTATCCAGTGTTGCTTGGGCCCACTGGGGTTGTGGGGCAGGGGGTATGGGAGAGTGCAGAAGTCAGGGTTGGTATGAGGAGGGTCTTTGGGCAGGGGTTTTCAGGTGCAAGGGCTTAGAGCAAGGGGCTTTATGGCCCGCTTGCTGGCTGTTCCTCAGGGAGGCCCTTCTGAGGTCATTGGAGAATAACTGTTCCTCCTATCAGAACCCTCCCATTCCACTTGAGAAACAATCACATTCCATGCATATCCCCATGCTTCTGGCACAACCAAACTCTGGCCTTGTTTTGTTAGGAGAGAGAAAGCTATATCCCAAATTTGGTGGTCCTAGCTCTTAATGTTTAGGAAGAGTTCTTGAACAAACGGAAGCACGGCTCGACACAGATGCACACTCTCTCTCAAATACATGGTCGATGGGGGGGGACACATGAATGCAGGATGAACTGAGTCATTAGTTTTATTTCCCCCATCTATTTACAATGACACCACATAAGTCCCAACAATATCCTTAGCTAGTAATTTAAATCCCTATCTAGCTGCATGTGCCCAAACCTACTCTTTATCCTTGCTGCCATGCACCTGTCAGTGATCGCTAGTTACCCGTCCATAAAAACTGGCCTGAATAAGGAATAATCCTTTTGTTTATCTATTCCAGAAAAAGGAAGGGTGAGGTAGAAAGTGCCAGAATGTTATGTTTGATGATAAACTTGGCTGATAGGCTTGAAGGTTTCCATTATCACCTTACTAGGCATCATTGATTGCCACAGATCCAAAGAGTATCTGTAAGCGGTGAGGACTCGGGGCACAGTGAGTTACTAGCACAGGGCTATGTTGTCCAAGGACAAAGCAATTTGACCTAAATTCTTCCCAGTAATGGTAGACCCTACAGTAATGAATTCTGTCTTATCTGCGCAGATGGGGTGATGTTTTTCAGTCAACAAATTCTGCTCTAAACATGGGAGTAGCACAAATTGTTGATACTGACTAATAAGCTTGCACAATAGTCAGGCAACTGTATATCACAGCGCAGGAATGTCAGGTTTTGGAATCGGATAAATTGCAAATAACAATGGAGGCAGCCACTGAACCTTGAGGAATATTAGCCGATAAACTAGATGAGGTGCATATAAGGAGCTGTTCCTTGGGAAAGGGGGACAGACCAATGGGGGAGGGAATGATGGGATATAAAGTGCAGATGTAATGATAAAAGGCTGTGGTCAGCCTAGAAAAAAATATCAAGAAGCAATAAAATGTAATTCCACAGGAGTGGGGTGGTGGTAAGGTGGTAATTTGTTACACTGAGCAGAACCATTTCTTCAGTCAGGGCCTTCATAGATTTAGGAGGAGAGTTGTTCTCTGGCCATGTGTAGTCACTCATAACTAAGCCAAGTGGGTGTAAAACGTTCTCCCCAGCGGGAGGGAGTGGCGAGCTTTGTGGTAGCGGCTGATATTCCTTTGGTGCTCGCAGGGCATGGATCAATTAGTGTGGCTCCTGCATGCTGCTTTGGCACTTTTTCCCATTTTGAGCACTGCCCAGGCGGTGAAAAGAGAGCTGTAGTTGGGAAAAAATAGGAATCTCTGCCAGTTAGGCCCAAGATAAAAGTAGCTTCATAAGGCAGCAGAGAACCAAACCCAGACTTGTTAAATTCAGGTAAAAGCTGAGACATCGCTGTATTTACTTTGGGAGCAGTAATGGAACTACCTCTGGGATGAGCAAATGCTTGGAGGGAAGACTCGGGTTCACTTGTCTCATAATGTCGCAAAGATGGTCACAAGCAGGTTCCTATAGGTAGCCAAGTGAGAATGCTCCAGCCTAAGGAGGAGTTCCAGATTCTTCAAATGATGAACCCAACATGATTGACTGGGTGGTGAACTCACCTAGTTAAGGAGTTGTTACAAAATGGAACATCCCTTCACACTTCAGGCCATTTCTGTTGGTTGTAATCAATCCTTCCATGGCTGTGTAGGCTGGTCCAGGATTTCGAGGGACACTGGGCAGTGATGATCAGTCGGCAGGGGTGCCCAGGAGAACCATAGAGCACATCTGCATCGAGCAACCTCTGTACAGAATCTTTTTTTTATAGTCATTGTATCCAAGTCCTGTGGTACCACTCCTTGTGGTAGAGAAATCAGGCCATGTGGCTCCAAAATGAAGGCTTTGGATACTCCAGGCCCTAAATGAGGGGAACTTTGGCTGCATAGGACTTGGAGGTTTGGGGTTAGCTGGAAGCTGACATAAGGGATGGAGGAGTGCACAGGTACCTTGACCAGCAAAAGCCTCTGTGCGTCTGAGCTAGAAGTACCAGCTGTCCATTCCGCTGAAGGCCCATCCTGACACATGCATTGGGCACTAGACTTACACATGAAGGGAAAGAAAAAAGCCATTAAGCCACCTCTAATGATTTCTGCCGCTTCTCAATGGCAGATGGGAGCTATTTTTCCAAGATCCCAGTAACAAATGACACCATTCTCTAGCACGTGAAATGTTACAACCTGGCTATAACGGAATGATTTAATTTTAACTCCACCCCAGTAGCATTTCCAAGGTGATGAGATTGCCTGCCTGCAGGCCTAAACAGTGCTGCAGATGGCACTCAGCATCAATTCCATAGCTAATGAAGTAAGCACCAAAAAGGGTTAGTACCCATCATGGGTGGGGAATTATCATTATTGGTAGTGTGCTCATAGTGGACTAGGAGTTTGATGCAGTGTGCATTACAGTGACATGGTTGCATTGTTCATGGACATGTAAAATCTTTTTGGGTTGGGTTGGCTTCAAAAAGGCTTCAGGCACTTTCCCAGAACAGATTGCCCTAGCCCATCCCCTCCGTCAGTGTGGAACGTAAGTGTGGGTTAGCTCTCCTCTAAGCACAGACGGTGGTGCTTTAATATTGGCAGATTTCCATGGCTGCCAAACATCTCATGTGCTCAGTCTGAAGGACAATGTTTGGAACAGTGGCGGGGAATCTAATGGTTAGCTGCAAGGAACTCTGAGGCCCCAATTTTGAGACTGGCCCCAAATGAGTAACCATATTCAGCTTCAATGCAGCAACACCTTCTCTCATGGAGTAGTGCTGACCATGGTTACAGAGCATGTAACAGCTGCACATCTTACTCTTCAGCCCAAAATGGTCTCAAAGTGCACTGGAGGTAACACTTTTTTAAAAGGGATTTAGGAGCCTAAAACCCGATGATGATTTGTGGGGCATAGGTTCTCAAGTCATGTGAGCAGTTGGGAAAGCTTTACCCAAGGTTATTGAAGATGGCTTCCTCTCAAAGCAATGTCTCTCTTTGGGGAGCACTTGTAAAAAGGGGCCCTAATGCAAAGCTTTGCAATACAGAGCCTAAGGCTTAAATTCTACCTAGAATCTTAGGGAAACACTTGGGGAAAAAAGTGTTATGGGGTTAGGCTGTGTCCAGTTGCTGACTCCACTGAAGGAAGACAAGTGAAGAGCTCTGCCCTTGGGGCTAAGTGGGACTAAGGTGTTAGCCCTAGTGCCAGTCTCTCCATGTGGGGTGACTTCCACCTCTTAGAACTTGCCTGAGTAGTAAGAGAAACAATTGAATGAATCTCATTGTTTGGTACTGCTTTTGTCAGTTACCCTTCTCCACAGAAATCATTTCTGAAAGGCAGGCATTAACTCTTTCAATGTCTTTGAGGCCTCAGTTGAACTGCATTGTTTTGAAGGAACTTCAAATGTACTTGTTAATGTAATAGAGGTCTTCCTCTGGTTGCAGGATTTATTGTCTGGGCATGATTCAAGAATTATTTATTGGAATTACTCTTTTGACCCCAAGTCATCTGAGTATAAGCCTTTCAGTGTTCCCGTCTCTTCCCCCACCTCCTCCCAAGAAAAAGTAATCCTTCCCAAATTGGAGTATGTTTTCTGTTGTCAGACAACTGTTCATTGTGATATATGGTGCAACAAGAAAAGATTTTTGATTTTTCATGAGTTAAGATAACATTCACTACTGACAACCTTATTAAAATCAAGCAAGTTGGAGCCTTAAGTCAGTTTCATATCAAATCTATCACTTTGACAAGACAGAGCACGTGTGCGCACACGCTGCTTCTTGCACTTGGTGGAATATTTCAACCAATATTCAGTAAGTATTTTAAGTGTCTATTTCTCCATACGTGTCTAAATGTATCTGAAATCTATTGGATAATATGTCATAGGCTCAAACTGCAATTGGCTTTTATTTAAAGTGTGATGCCATGATATTTTGTTTAAGGAATCTTTCTTTTTAAGGAGTTCAGTGCCAAGGATCACAGCTACAAATTTGGGTCCTGATCTTGCTTTGCAATTTACTGAGTGGCCCATTCCTCCGCAGGATGCCACAGAAGTCCACAAGGTTATGTGGACTTGAGCATTAGAACACAGGCATTGGACCTTGGAGACCAGATGGGTTTCTTGATCCAGAGATCAGCATGTTGCTGGCAGCTACACTGCCAGCTTCTCACTAGTCACTGCCAGCATGACTCAACTAGTACAGATAAAAGTGGAGTTCAGTCTGTCGGCCTATCCATTGAGATGATCAACAAGTAGTGCTGGTATTGATGGTGGGTTATGTGATAGGGACCAGTGTATTTGACCTCATAAATATAACTTAAGTAGTTTGAATGCCTGGCATTGGCCCTCTGTATAGAGGAGTGTTTCACCCTAAGAGCAAGACTGTCAAGAAATCCTCTTCTGCAGACTCCCTGTCACTTCACTTCACCCCACCCCTGTAAAATGGGGCTATTGATACCAGCTTGCCTATCACAAGGGCTGCGTCATGAGGGTTAATTAATGTTAGTGTAACCCACACACCTTCAGGGTATGGTTTACTGTCCCATGTAGTGGCAGCTAGACCACTGAGTTTGCACTGCAGCCTTAGCTGAGAGCCAGCTGGCTTTTAGCTTAAGCAGTAGAGGTTCATTCACGAAGCTCTAGAGGTCCCAGGTTCGGTGCCGCCTGTTGGCGTTACATTCGTGCAGCACTTTGGCTATCAAAAGCACGACATGCTTTCTAATTAATCGTAACCGTACTTGGCCAATGGACAATACATGCACGTCTGTTTCCCAGTGAGTTTGACAGTCGCTGGCAGGAAATGATGGCTGCATTCCATGGCAGGGGCTAGGGATCTCACACTCCTCCCTTGTGAAATGACTCCAGTGATTTGGAACCCCCTGGTCATTCTCTTCTATGCCTGTTGTTGCTTTGTCAGATGACCCCCCTCTGCATTGTGTCTGCTGTGCCGCCTATTGCTACTGAGGAATGCATGGAAAAGTCTGAGGTAAATGAGTGAAGCTGAATAGAAGTAATGAAGCCACGTTCGTTTGCACCAGCAACACGTTTGACCCAGTAAAACACAAGATTTTTTTCCCTTCTTGCAGCACAAGACCCATTTTTCCCCTTCAGGGATGGTTTTCTTTGTACCGGAACAGCATATTGCTGAAAGCCAATAAATTAAAGATGCTGCAGTCCAAGTGAGAGTAGAATCCAACCCTTTCTTTTTGGGAGTGGATCTAATGGGGAAGAATGAGGTGAAGGGTGTCTTCACTAATAGCAGTGTTCTGAAACAACCCGTGTTGGCTTGCTTGTTTGTACACTAGCAAGCAGTGTTTGATCCTACTACGTATTTTAGGAACTTTGCATCTCTGTCCATGCGTTTGTGAGTCTGTTCAAGAATTGCTCTTAAACGGTAAGAGCTAGGACCACTGAATTTGGTATGAAGCTTCCTCACATCGTAACTTAAAGCAAGGTAAAGGCTTGGTAATGCCAGGGCGATGGGATGTGCCTGGAATGTGATTGTCATAACACAGAAAGGGATCTGACAGCTGGGACAGTTATGCTCCAGAATGACCACAGGGGGCAGCAAGTGTGGGGGACAGTCATATTGCAGAGTGACCACAAGGGGGCAGCTGTGCCTGTAATACAATGGCCGCAGGAGGCGGGGCTCCGCATGTTGTCTGCCACCAGCCACAGATAAGTGGCCTTCCTCTCCCAGAGCCCAAACCATTCCCTGCCTCTTGGCCCCAGTGCCAGACATAGGTGGGAGCCTTGCCACTGTGACCCCTCTGGGGAGCAGCCGTTAGCCACGGCCTGTCAGCACAGCCCCTACAGCTCCTTCATGGATGCCAGCTGGGGCTGGACAACTGCAGCCCTGGCAGCTGTGCTTGGTTCCTCCCTCTGGATGCCAGCCACCAGAGCAGAACCCCATCCAGGGCCTGGCCCAGTCCCCTGTCCTCACTCCTGTACCCACGATTACAAGGGCCCAAGAAATGCTCAGTAAATCCTCTAGTGCTTTAGACCAGAAAAGCTTTAATAACGTAATTAAGTTTTATCCTTTACACCTACCAATTGGTGTGCATCCTTGCGTGCTCCTGATGAGTTAATGCTATAAAGTTGATTCCTATTAGTTATATTATTGCCCTTTCTCTGCCTTCCCCTGGGGCACACTCACAGTGACATCAAAGCACCAAATCTATTTTTATGAAATTGCCCCATTTAAAAAAAAGCAAGTGATAGATTGGGTTTTAAAGCACAAGAACCGTTTATTTTAGTACTTGGCTGGGGCTCTTCAGACTCCTGTGTCATTAGCATCATTTCTCATCCAAAGACTTATTCTACCTTTGTCCTCTTAAATTTTTTGTTTTGTTTTTTGCATTGTCTCTGTTTCTCAAGCACTTTGGTTGCAGCATTCATCTTGCAATATATTAAGTCTTGTCTCGAAGTATAAATTGCAGACAGAGTGGAGGAAAATTACGTCTACCAATTGTCAGGAAACATATCTACATAGCAGTTACAGAACTGGCCTTTCAGGTTCCCACTGACTTTCTTGCCAACAGAAGTTTGCCCTTTGCATGCCCTAATTCTGGGTATAGCATAGAGGATCAGCTGCTGCCAAAAGCACAATGGTTCAGATGAGCAGAGCTGATTCAGGGGGTTCTTAAGTGGGGTGAGTGTGGTGTTTATGAACAGTCTGTGGTTATATCTACACTAGCAGATGTATGACGCTGTCAATCTTAGTGCTGCTCACAGAAAAACAGTTGGTGTCCACAGTGTGCTCCTTGTGATGGAGCGCATCCACATTGGCAGTTCTTGCAATACCACGGAGAACAGTGCATTGTAGTAGCTTTTCCACTGCGCAACTGGCCAGTGTGCTTTGGGAAGGGTTTGCAATGCCCCATGGGGCTGTTGTCATCAGATGCTTCATGGTCACCCTACTACATTGACAGCTGCTGGCAGGAGGGAAAGAATGACAGGGAGAGTGTTAGGGCAGGAGATGGCGTTTGGGGATACTAGCATCCTGTCTTCAAACAGTTCAAACAGCAGCAGGAAACAACCCATCCCGAGGAAGGAGAGACACTCCACATCAGCCCTTCTGCCACCTTACCCAGATTTCTGCAGAGCAGTCTCTCACTCCCATATATGTGGGCGCACCTATCCCTGCCTCTCTTCAACAGCACAAGCATTTCACCTGAACAATTTCCTCTGCATCTTGGAGCAGATTGGCACAGCCTACAGGCTGCCTGAAACAGAGCTCTGAAAAGCAACATACATGTACCTGGAGAGAAGACAGATGAGTTCCAAACAGAGCAGAGGGGACTTGAGGTATTATGGGCTGTTTCCAGAGGCCTGTCACAAGGTGGCAAACCATTTTAGTGTCCACACTAGCCCCCCCAGCATGGCAGCCTTTGCAAAAAGCTGTTTCTTGTCAAGGTGGTTTACCTAGAAGAATGTAGCAACTGCAGAGTTATTCTGCACAAAGTACCTTGCCTGTGTGGACATCTCAGGAGTTAGTGCTGGGAGCTGATTGACTGCACTGCAACTTGATGGTGCAGATGAAGCCAGAGACTGGACAGTAGCATTGAAGTTTGTTTCATGGAGATTTAAATTGTGTTGCATGTTCCTGGACAGTTTCCTCTCTGAAGTACAGGATGAGAACAAGTTGCATTTCAAAGTAACTTCAGTAGAATGACCAGAAAAGGATAAGATGAGAAATTATGGAAATCAACAGTTACGTTTACAACACCTGCCAACATAACTCTGCCCCATAAACCAGTCCACCTTCCAACAAGCTGGAAACTCCTATTAGATGCAGCAAAATGCTTGTCTCCTCTTAAGGACTACCATTCCAGCAGCAGGCTCTAGAGCTGTCTGATGTAACAACACTACTCCTCTTAGCCAGTGCTGTGTAGTGGCAAGGAATCAGGTCAGCTTCTGGATAGCAGAGTAAATGCTAAGAAGGCATTTCTTCATGTAGAACAGATGAGTTGGTTGTGCTCAACTGCTGTCTTCTGGTCCACTGTGCACAGCACATTGGATAATATGAATATTGAGCACCTGTATCACCATTGCTAATGTTACATTGTGACAAGGTGACTGACCTTAGGGGAACCTAAGATCTTTCTCAAAATGCCAGGCACAAATCCAGGCCTAACACTCTCTCCTGGGAATGGGTAGAACTCCATGTATTTTTGATGTAGAAAGGCCACTTCTGTTACCCCAAAAATATTCACTGGAGACCACCCAGGGTTACACTAGTATGGGTTCACTTCCACTAGGTAAAACTAAAGAGGAGAAAGCAGCCACCAAAGGTTTAAACTAAAGAAGATAGAACTCTCTCACACACACCACACAGGCAGGCAGGCACACACCCCTCCATTCATTCACTCACCCATTCATTCCTGCCCTCAGGCACTCACACACTTACACAGACATATGGGTTGCAGAAGGAGCCAAGGCATGTGGCTCCTGGAGGGTCTGTCTGCTCATCTTGGCTAGGGAAGCTGGTCAGGAGGAGAGAGACTGGAGAGGAGCTTCTTAGGATCAGGGGAAGGTAAGTCTCACATGTGCTCCCTCTCTTTATATAGTGTCTGAATGGCTCCTGTGACTCATTCACCTCATCATCAAGGAGCATGCCCAGACTTCCCTTTATCCAGCAGAGAGCATGCCCATACTGTGACAACTCATTGCCATGTGGTCCATTGTTCCCCGTCTTCTTCAAACACAAAACACACATTCACATTCTCTCCATTCACTCAGAGGCGAATGCAGCTTAGAGAAAGTTACAAGCAAGGTGGCTGAGAGTTACAAAGTTGCAGCTTACAGTAAATTTCTGAGAGTTACACAGATTACAAAGTTTGACAAATCACAATGAGCTGCAGTTTAAAACCTTAGACCTTACAGTTTGGTGTAGCTTTAGAAAATCCATGTATATGAATCAAGTAAGCTCAGGTGGAGGCTTTTTTATGCAACAACTTCTACCAGCAGAGAACTTGTGCATTATACAACAGCCATATTTTCACATCAAGAAACTTTCAGTGCAGGAATTAAAGGATTAGCTTGCAGCATTTATGTACTCTGAACAGCGCATAAATACTGAGGTATCGGGAGCAGCTTTAGAACAAAATGAATATTGGGACTAGCATGGGATTGAAATGTTAGCATCCATCTGAGGGTTTAGATTTTTTTTAGGTAAGAAAGTAGGAGAAAGGCAACACAAAGATGGGACAAGGGAAAAGCTAAAACCAAAACTGGGGTGATCCTAAAGCAGCCACCCATGTCTTTTGTCAATCAATAGGATGTCAGACTTATTGCAAGGAACAATATTAAAAAATCCTACAGGTAATGGCTCTGTAGAAGATACCATTATTGATTATCTAATCACAAACAAGAGTTTTTCAGTTGTACTTCAAATGCATACTTGGTTATACAGATTCAGTGGCTTGGGACAGTTCTCAATCAGTGATCGTGTGACTTACAAAGAAAAAAATATGCTCATTAGGATATTCCTCCTCAAGCTAAGTCACGTGATCATGGGGGGTGGTCTTTAAATAATCCACCCCAGAGGCCTCACTCCAGTTCTCAGGTACTTTGGTGGGCAAGGGATGTAAAATTGCAGGGCAAATTAAGATCAGTACAACTGAATGTTCTTTGCCTGCAATTCTTCTCCCACATTATGAAGAAGTCATAAAAACATTTCACTTGCAGAACAGAGTAGTATATGTGGTTTTTCATTTACTCACATTTGGGAGGCGTTAAATGTACTGGAACATAGCAATAACTATCGAGTGCAGCTGTACTGCAAACTGAAATCATTACCAACAATAGGTGCTAACAACACTCCAGTTCCTTTCTCCATGCTATGCCCAGAGGGTAATCCAAGTGAAGGGTTACACTTAAATTTGAAACACATACTCCTTAATCAAGGAATCCATCATGGAACAGACTCAAACCACAACTTCATCTCTCATTTTGCTCTGACAGACTTGCCAAGTCTTGTTTCTTTTGGCCTGGTTTACTCTGAAATAAGGAGCATCTCCATAGAATTTCAAAGGCACATCCAAAACCTTGATGTGACCTTTGAAATGGATCACTCTTTTTTTAGATGCTTAAAAGTTGGCAGTCTCAACTCCATTCCACATCCCTCTCTATCCTTCTGCTTGTGTTGGCTCCAAAAGGATATTAGCATACTTCTGCATAGAATTCTCCTCTTCCCTCACTGTCACTTGGAGAGGCAGTACAGTACTGATGTCATTGGAAGTACTGGGCCTTGTTCAGAGGCCCATGGAGGGCATATACAAACTTCCACAGAGTGCAGTGACCCTTCCAACTCATGCCAACAAGGGGAAAGCCAGGACAAACCCTGCCTGGGAAAGGGCTATTGAATGAGCTTAGAGGGCCAAGGAGGAGACTGGCTGAAAGGGGTTTTGTCGACTTTTTTGTTGGGATGGGCTGGAGGCTACCCCCACATGATTTTTCTGGCCTGGGAAGACAGTTACTAAGGGGAGAAAATTCTGGGTCCTACACCAAGGAGAGAGAAGCAGCTGTCACCAGCTTGATGAAGGATATGCTAAATGGGCTTTCTGTTTGGGAGGGGGGAATTGACCACTAAAATCCTCAAATGATCAAATCTCAGAACATGAAGGGGGACAATTCAGCCAGCCATATTAATCCCCTCTCTGACAAGCATCCCACTTAACCCTTTTGTTGCTGTGACCCATTAATGTTTGTTTGGCATGGATGGAGATCCAGACATGTATCTGGTGCATGCAGTAGCACAACAGATGGATTCGGTCCTGATGTTGTTGGCACATGTCAAGTGCTTGATTTCTCAGCTGTTGAAGTGCAGTTCAAGGCATTACTGATTTCCATCAAAGTTTAGTATCACAATACTGTTCCTATGCAACTCTTACGGGGGGAGTAAAACAGCCTGTTACAAGACTATCTGCCACCTTCCCATCACCCCTGGGCAGCAATAATCTTTCCACATGCACAGTAGTTGGTGGTCTCATGATGAAAGAATTCATTTCAGCAGTGAGTCCTAATTCTCTAAAGGGTGAAGTTACAAAAATGGAGGTGACCATCCACGAAGAAGCTCTACAAGAGAGCTAAGAGGCTAGATACTCAGGGTCTGCTTGATAAGTGGAATCATTTTACCTCAAAAGGGGCACCAAATTACCAATGAGCACATCTGAAAAAATGGTCTCTAATACCAGCCACCACAAATACAGTATGCAAATTTTAGATCCCTGATGTGGTTCATGACCTCTGGTTTTAAATTTTCAAATGGTCCAGATTGGGGTGTGACCAATGAACCTGACCAAATGTAGCATTGCATCCAGCACATGATCCATCATGTGGAGTGCATGCTTTCTTACATTAGGACAATGGTGCCCTTGTGCCTTCTAAACTATTTCTACGAAATGTCACATTTAGCCAATGCTGATAATTCAGTCACTGAAAATGTGGGTTAAGAGCCAAAGGTGAGCAGAGAAGCATAATGAAGTTTTGAGTGAAGAACAGAAATATGGACCAAGGATGAAAGCCCTTTACCCTGGTACAAAGGACCTGAGTTAGGTCTATGCAGCAGCGAAGACCCAATTAGTGTGAACCCCTTGTTCCCATCAGAGTATTGCGTTCCACAATCAGTGAGGCTATTCGTAAAGTGGTACTCCATCTGGTACTTAATGCTTAGCCTGAGTGGGACGCAACTGGCACATTAGCCTCATGCTGGCTCTTTTCACAGGGACAAGTGTCACCTTCTGGGGCATCCAACACATACAATATTTTCACTAAGGTTTCTCAAGTTGTATCCTGATTAGCATGCTGCAACTCTTCAAGTCAAGCCATAACCCCATAATATGATGGGGGGGCTAACTTAGCTACAACTAATCAGGAAAGATCTTGGAGTCGTCATGGATAGTTCTCTGAAGACATTCTCTATCCCTTTTTTAATGATTCCTAACATCTTGCTTGCAGCAGCAGTCAAAAAAGCAAACAGGCTGTAAGGAATTATTAAAAAAGGGATGGAGAATATCTTATTGCCCTTATATAAATCCATGGCACGCCCACATCTGGAATACCACGTACAGAGGTGGTCTCATCTCAAAAAAGATATACTGGCATTAGAAAAAGTTCAGAGAAGGGCAACTAAAATGATTAGGGGTTTGGAATGGGTCCCATATGAGGAGAGATTAAAGAGACTAGGACTTTTAAGCTTGGAAAAGAGGAGACTAAGGGGGGATATGATAGAGGTCTATAAAATCATGAGTGGTGTGGAGAAAGTGAATAAGGAAAAGTTATTTACTTGTTCCCATAATATAAGACTGGGGGCCACCAAATGAAACTACTGGGCAGCAGGTTTAAAACAAATAAAAGGAAGTTCTTCACACAGCGCATAGTCAATCTGTGGAACTCCTTGCCTGAGGAGGTTGTGAAGGCTAGGACTAGAACAGGGTTTAAAAGAGAACTAGATAACCTCCATAAATTTAAGTCCATAAATGGCTATTAGCCAGTATAGGTAAGGAATGGTGTCTCTAGCCTCTGTTTGTCAGAGGGTGGAGATGGATGGCAGGAGAGAGATGGCTTGATCATTACCTGTTCGATTCACTCCCTCTGGGACACCTGGCATTGGCCACTGTAGGCAGACAGGGTACTGGGCTGAATGGACCTTTAGTCTGACCCAGTATGACCATTCTTATGTTAACCTAGCATAGATAGATATGGTGATAATGTGTATTTATGTAGATGATTATTAGCCTGGTGACAGAGGGAAATGCTCACGACTATGTAGTGTCATCCCTACGTTTTGCAGGACTGTTGATGTGCACTGTAAGGGTATGTCTAGTCTATATCCGTCTTTCAAAAGAGGAATGTAAATTAGACCTATCAAAATTGCAAATGAAGCTGGGATTTGAATTTCCCGGGCTTCATTTGCATAATTGTATCACGGAGTTCTTTTGAAAAACGTTATTTTGAAAGTGACACTGCCATCTAGACACGGCTTTTTTGAAAAGAGAAGCCTTTTTCGAAAGTTCCTGTATTCCTCAAAAAACAAGGTTTACAGGATCTTTTGAAAAAGGCTTTTCTTTTTGAAAGAACCACGTCTAGACTGCAGTGTCACTTTCAAAATAGCATTTTTCGAAAATGCCATGATGCAAATGAAATGCGGGAAATTCAAATCCTGGCTTCATTTGCGATTTTGATGTCTAATTTACATCCCTCTTTCGAAAGAGGGGTGTAGCTTTAGACGTACCCTAAGTATAGTCATCTGGCTGCTCTTCGTATCCATGTTTATCAAGTGTGACTCTCTTTGTGGGTTGTAGCAGTGATCTCAATAACTTTTAAGTACAATAAAGGACTATTGAAATGTATTGCACTGCACCTTTTTAGTCCCTTTGAATTTGATTCTTTGTCATAGCATCTGGTGTAACTCTCAATAGTGTTTGGCCCATTATGTAACTAATCCTCTTTGCTATTCATCAAGCACAGGAAAGTTAAGGGAGCCTAAATAGCTTGTATTGTCTAACAACATCACAAAAACTTGAGTCCTAGTCTCAGGCCTGCCTTACACTTACCCTGAAATCAACTCTCTAGAGATCAATCTTCTGGGGTTTGATTTAGCGGGTCTAGTGAGGACCCGCTAAATCATTCACTGATGGTGCCCTGTTGACCTGGTATGCCACAGGATGGCAAGGAGTAAGGGAAGTTGATGGGGGTGAAGGATACAATTAATTTTTTGTCAGTATGATCTCTGTGAGACCTGGATGTTAAGCCTGGCCTTTGTAAAGGGGTACGTGCTTGGTCACAGGTATGCAACAAGAAGGGGATAGGTGAAACTAGTATAAACCTGTTGTAAGGCCCAAGAAGGGAATGTGAGGGGGTAGGTAATGATTGGAGGGGATTTGGTGCAGAGGGCATGATGTGTGTAACTGTAAGTGGTCAGTGGGAAAGTGGTGATAGTACAAAAGACATTGCCTTTTGTTTGGGAAGTTGCAAAACTTTCCTGAGAGTATCCTGGAGATTTTTGCCCTGGAATGCATTCCTGAATAAAGCTGGTTGCTTAAGAAGGGTGCCTGAAATTGATTTGGTAGGGGTTTTGGGCCCCCATCCAAACCCTTGGATTAAAATTCTCCTTCAGGGGAGTTTCTCCTGTTGACTTCTGGCAGTGGGGATGCCTGAGAAATTAGACTTAAGGTACATGGGCTTCATCTTAAACTATTCTGGTTGCTGGAGTTGTGTATGTTAGGTCAACTTTCTCATGTAGTGTAGACCTGGCCTAGGTTGTGTGCAGGCCTTTCACCCATCATACCCTCTGGACACACTCTGCTTGTACTGTCTTAGGCAGAATCTGAACCTAACTTAGATATTTCAAGCTTTGTTACTCTGCAAACAGTATTTTGAGTCTAGCTCATGCTAGTAACATAAGATGCTCTAATTAATCAGGTGCTACTGTAACGTTAATATGAAATAGTATAATAATGGTGATTTGGTGATTAGCTAGTATCATGAGTATTTAACCCTTCTGGTGACGGGCATCTCTAGCAACATCTGAGCTTGTAAAAGAATCAACCATTTTAAATAACCCTATTATCACAGAATACAAATGAGCTCAGTCATGGCCAATATCCATATGTTTATGGTTTTTGCCTGTCTTAAATCTGCGTATTGTCTTTAATTCTATTTTAATTTAAAATAAAATTGAAAATGTCTCAGGAAGGCAAGGTCCTCCTGCTAATGCCTTCTTTTTGCTCATTCATGAGTGAAAGGGTAAGTGTGGTTTTTTCTTGTCCTCTTTTAAATTTGGTTCATTCGCTATTTAAAATAGGAATGTAACAGCATGCAGCTATTATTTGGTCACATGCATTTTCAATTACACGCTATCTTTTTTTCCAAAGTATTGTAAGCTTCTTGTGCTTCTAAAAGCCATTTTCCATCTCAGAGATGGCCGCTTTGCAGTGATGGGTGAAGTGTCTGTATATTCACACAACTTTGCTTCCCATGTTATAACATACAACTGGGGGCATGTAGTGTATGTGCAGTGACATACCAGAGTGGAAAAAACAGGGTACATCCACTTTGGGTATACTCATGCCAGTGAAAGGCTCTTGGAAGGGGGGAAGCAGTGAAGAAAGGTTCAGCCTCCCAGCTGATTGGGGATGGGGAGAGGTCCCCACTGCCATGCCTTGCACTTGACTAACTGAAAGTGAAATGGCTGGATGCTCTGGGGTAAGAAACAAAACATTGTGGTGATGAGGACAAATTCACTGAAGATGCGCTGTGGGAGCCTACGCTGGATTGGATGTGTCCAACAGAGACCCGCAACTGGGGTTGATAAGATGACCTTTGCGATGACACTGAATGGAAGAGGACAAGGAGGCGTCCAAAGACGATACGTGGTTTGAATATCAGCAGACCAGCGCCCATTTAACACAACGGCCAGATGAATAACCATGTGTCTTGGAAAAAGTCTATGAAAGTTGATGATGCTGAATAGGGAGGTGGCAAGAAAGGAAAAGAGATGTAGGCATGAAAGAAGGATCCATATTATATATAATATGCATATCAATAATATGCATTGCACATTTTTATGCATGTGCACACATGCAGGAGTAAATATACGCACAGATCTTTCCATCTCAGCCATCTAATTTTGACTACCTCTAAGACACTTTTTTTTAGTTCCTTTCTCTCTTGCTCACACTGCATTAGAGTTTCTCTTTATTAGCAGCCAATAATGTATTAATGCATTTCTTGGTCTGAAGTGTGCTTTTTACTATTACCTTGGACACTCATTTAGTTGAATTTGATAGTGGCAACACATTGACATTGGTAAGGTTAATGATCCAATACTTTATTTCATTGAACAAGTTGAACAGCATTTAATTCATTGTTCCACAGTGTCCTAGAGAGCTGTCTGTGCCATCATTTTAATAGTGGTATGGCATCTTTGCCCTTTAAGTAATTGGCACCGTGAAAATATTCTCTAGGTCCTGTCACAAATGATTAGTATTGTATTGAATTACGGAATGATTACTTTTATTTTTCTTTTTTAAATATCTCTCTGGGGAGGGAGGTTCTCCAAAAATTGATACGCTGACAGCACTGGGACTCAAGCTGGCGAGCAATATGCCAGTTTCTCCTTTCAGCTCTACCTGCGTCTTTTAGTTACGTGCTGCTGCACCCCCTGCTATTCCATGCCACCCCGAGCTCCCACAAAGCTCTGCTGAGCCCTTAGCTGCAATGCTGGTTCTCTCCAGTAAAGGCATCTCAATCCTGACCCATCCCATAGCACCCTGAGGGTGAGGAAGGTGGTTGGGTTTTTTTACCCTGGCCTCCTATGTTCCACTTAACTCCACCCCCATGAGTAGCCTCTATAAGTTAAACCAATGCAGCAGTGAAGTGAAGACCCAGCAGTGTGGGTTACACACACACAACCTTGCACAGACACACAATTTGTATCCATATCCGCTCCACAAACTTGGATATCCACAGCCCTGGCTGTGGAGCTCCACAAACATAAAGCAGATGGGCATTGATTTGTGAGTCTCTAAAGAGGTAAAGTTTGGATCTGCATCCATCCACAATCCCCAATTAATGATCTACAGATCTCTGCAGAATTTGCAGGGTTCTAGCTATGCAACCCTGCACTTCCCCGGGCTATGTAGTCGTATTGCTATCCCACACCAAAGCCTGTGTCATTAGTGCTCTTGTTAGCTGTGCTAGCTAGATTATAATGGATATAGCTACGTGGTGGTAGTGTGTAGACAGCCAGTTACTGAGCAGGGAACCGAACTGTGGTGGTATGAATCCTAGGGCTATTTTTGCAGCAGGGCATCTCAGGTAAGCAGAGATGACACAAGGTTCAGAAGTTCATCTCTGGCTCACCCCTAAGAGGGGACTTGACAGGGAGGAATAATTCTGGAATCTCTTGTGCTATTTAATGGCCAGTCTTATGAAATCTCTAGAAGATTAGTGCCACAGCAAATTACCCCATCTGACAAAGCCTCAAGTTCATTCCATTCATGGTGGTTTAGTCAGAAGTACAAACCATCTCTCGTGAAACAAATCCCAGTCGGTGAGTGAGTTGGTAGTAAGGATATGAAATGAAGCTGACATGGCAAGAAACAGAGTTGGCCTTTGGTGGCTTTATTCTGGAAGCCAGCCAGTGTTAGCAGGAGATGCAAAGCTGCAAGCAGAACATCATTTTTGTGAGTGCAACAACAGAAAAGTTCTTGATGCTGAATGCAATTTTGGTCCATTTATCACCTTTCCTTTTTCTTTAAATTACAGTTGATTATGTAGCATCTGCTCCCTTCACAATTGCATATGGCTGTTTCCTTGAATCCGGATGCCTGTCTAGGAGCTGAATACAAATAGACATGTGAGTTTTCTTTAGGAGGGGTGCAGTAAATCAAGCAGGCAGGCTGAGTTAGCAGCAGGAAAGTGATTGTAATAAACTACTGACTAATCTGATCTAGCCAGTGTTCAGATGTTATAGCTCCTATTAATACAGTGTCACCAGCTGCCCACTACTGTGGATATAGTCCAAATGTCTTAAGACCAAATATTACACTTAATTATTACAAAACACTGTGGAGCCAGACAGATGGTTCCTGTGCCTACCTTTTATTAGGCTTTTCTACACTGCCCTCCTGACTTCAGCATGTGCTTTCTGCAAGTCTCCCGGCTTCTGCCAGACAGGACGCTGAAAGGCAAATTACCAGGAAGCCTGGACTGCACCCCCAATATTTGCAAATGCATCTGTTGAGCATGTGCAAAATGTGCCTTTGTGGGCACACATTGAACAGTGCATAAAAAGCTGTGGGTGAGCCCGCATGATCCGTGTGCTCAGTCTGAGGGAGTGTGCAGAGTCGTACTGAAAATTTGCCATTGGAAGTGAGACAGGATTCCCACATGAAGTGTGGCGGTACTGTGTGCTAGCACTAGATCGTGGATGATTTTCCTCCTGTTAGGTAGTGTACAAACCTGATGTTGGCTCAATGAAGTCTCACTTAAGCTCTGTTTTGAGTATGACACTGTGACCTACTGGTCTTGTCCTGATTTCCAGCACGGGGGTAAATTTCACTCTGTTTGGGGAAATAATGCAACCTACATCTGACTTGTTTTTCTTCCTCCTTGCATGTATAATCTAATCCTGAGCTTCTCTTTTGTCCTGGGCTGTGCATCTGAAAATCCCACGCCAGCATCTCAGCTGATCATGCCTTGTCACTCCCATCACTCCACATTACAAAGGTAGGGAGGGATAGCTCAGTGGTTTGAGCATTGGCCTGCTAAACCCAGAGTTGTGAGTTCAATCCTTGAGGGGGCCATTTAGAGCATACTCTAATCTCCCTCACTGGTATGCTAGCATGGTCTAGAGCTCAATGCCTCATCCAAAAAAGTCCCACATTTCAGCTGGAAAATGCCAGTTAGTCAAAGTGAAATGTTCCATGGGAATGTGTAGAACTTGATGACCTTTTGAAGGAACTGGATCAGCTAACTTACCCTAACTTTCCCTATTCTTTGGCAGGGATCATTTCCTTAACACGTTTGTTTATCCAAAAACTCTGTTGAGCTGAAACTCCATTTCCTAGCCAACTCGAGCATGTTCCCTCTAATTATTATAATACAAAAAGTTCTATTGCTGGGAAATCCAAGCCATAGAATTTAAAATGCGGCTCAGGAGCCTGAAGTAATTTAAAGGACTTTCTTGTCCTTTGCTTTTTCTAGCCTTCAGTCCCCCCAGCCCTACAGCTGTACTCTCAGTACATCATGGGATTTACCTTAGATCCTAAAATGAACTACATTTACAAACATCAAGGTAAAATCCCTGTTCTTTATGCTCACTCTTTTCCAGTTCTTTCCTTTTCTGATTTTGCTTGCAGCTATATTTTTCCTAAAGATTATAAATTGTCCTTTTTAGAAGGAATGTCTCCATCTTGTGTTCTTGTCCCAGCTCTGGTTTACTCACCCTGCACCCTTCTGAAGCCAGAGTTTTCAAAAATGCAGTTATCTTATCTCATTAAGAATTTTAATCCCCTTTATTGTTTCTGGGATACATTCTTTTTCTCCAGAAAATGTTTTCCATAGTGATCAACTGCTGTGAATGAGCAACATCCACCGTGACTTGACTAGTCTCTAATACTTGTCCTACATTTGATAAGTAACTTTCTTTTGTTGTACTTGCATAAATATACACCCCTGTCTCTAATTTCCACTCCAATTAATCTGATGAAGTGGGTTTTACCCACAAAAGTTTATCCTAATCTGTTAGTCTCTAAAGTGCCACAGGACTCCTTCTTTCTGCCTTTGAGGGTTTCTTCTCTCCAGGTACTACTGAGTATATGGAGTATTCATGATCCCCGTCCCCTTATCACAACCCTTAGTATATTTGAAGACTTACCAAGTCCCCATGCAGTCCTTTCTTAAGATTAAACCTGACCTGTTTTTTTCAAACATTCCTCATTGGTCAAGTTTCCCAAAACTTTCTTGTTCTTCTCTGAAGTCTTGCCAGTTTGTCCACATTTTTCCTGAAGTGTGGTACCCAGAACTGGATACAGTATTCCAGCTGAACATATGCAGCACTGCAATGTCTTACATATGACACTCCCGTTAGCTTGCCCAAGAATGTTTAGCTTTTTTTTAGCAGCATCATGTTTGACTCTTGGGGTGCTTTTACACTGCACCGTTATTTTGGAATAATAGCCATTATTCCAAAATAACAATATGAGCATCTACACAGCAATTCCGTAATTTCGAAATAATATACAGCTTGTTCTGACTTCTGTAAACTCCATTCCACAAGGAATAACTCCTCTTCCAAAATAGCTATTTCGAAATAGTGCATTTGTGGACACTCTACTGCTGCTATCTCAAAATAGCTCCTCTCCAGGGCCATTTCTCCCCAGTGCTTCCTGGGGCTTTAAATCAAGGTAGCGCATCCATGTTAGGGACACCTGCCTCGGACTAATTTTGAGGCTTCCCTGTAGAATAGATGTGCTATTTCAGAATATACCTTCCAGAATAGCTTATTCTGGAATAGCATGCCGTGTAGATGTACCCTTATTCAACATGTGATCCACTATAACCCCCCAGGTCTTTTTCAGCAACACAGCCATGTAGCTAGTTGAACATGTGGTTTTCCTCTTTGTGGTTGTACATTTTTTTTCTTAAGTCTAGTACTTTGTATTTGGTCTGAAATCAACAAGATCAAATTCAGTGACAATTCTCCAATTTGTCCAGGTCACTTGGAATATGAATCCTCTCACACAAAGTGTTTTTGTCACACCAGCCGTATTGAAGACCTCTGCATATTTTACAAGCAAATTCTCCACTCCATTATCCAAGTCATTAATGAAAACATTTAATAGTTCAGGAACCAGGACCTACCCCTGCAGGACCACACTAGACATGCCATCTTAGCTTGACCACAAACCATTGAGAACTCCTCTTTGAGTATGGTCTTTTCAATGAGCTATGCACTCACCTTCTGGTAATTTCATCTAGATTATGCTTCTCTTGTTTGAGAATGCCATAGGGTTTTTTATACAAAAATCAACATCACATCTTTCACTTCCCTGCTATCCCACTAGTCTAGTAGCCAGTCAAAAAAGAAAATCAGGTTGAGTTGGCATGATTTATTTTTGACAAATCCATGTCATGTTGTCTCTCCTTAATTCTATTTTTCCCTTAGGTGCTTACAAACTGCTTTATTGGTAACTTGTTCCAAGTATCCTTCCAGATATAGAAATTAGGCTGATTGGTCAATTTCCTGGGTCCGCTTGATTCCCCATTAAAAAGATAGATTCCAAGTTTGCCCTTCTCCTGTCATTTAGGACCTCATCGGTCCTCCATGAGTTCTCAGATAATTGCTTCTGAGATTTCTGTATGTACTCTAGGATGAATTGCAAAAGGCCCTGCCAAATTGAATTCTTTTAACTTACCTTTAAATATTTTTTTAACCTGGCCTTCCATTGTCATGATTTGCATTCTTTGCCCTCGTTAATATGAATTCAGATGAGTATTTGGTCAATATTAACCTTTTTAGAGAAGACTGAAGAAAAATAGGTATTAAACATCTCTGCCATCTTGATGTCATCAGTCACAAGCTTTCCTTCCCCATTATGTAGAGGACCTACACTTTCCTTCATCTTCTGTTTCTTAATGTATTTAAAGAACCTCCTCTTATTGCCCTTGTTCCTTTCTCGGTGTCATTCATTTGTGCTTTAGTCTTCCTGGGTTTTGTCCCTACAAGTTGGTGCTATTTTTCTGTACTCCTTGGCAATTTGTCCATGTTGTTGCTTTTTGTGGGATTCCTTTTTGATTTTCAGGTTCAGTGCTCCTGCTGGAGTCTTACTGGCTTCTTAATACTCTTCCTGTATCTTGCCTTTGCACAGGTATAGTTTGTAGTTCTGCCTTTGATAACGGTCTCCTTGAGAAACTGCCAGCTCTACTGAATTCCTTTTTTGCCTTAGATAAAGTCCCATGGGAAGACAATCTATCAGTGTCTTAGTCTGCTTTTCTTGAAGTCCACTGTCCTTATTTTGCTGTTCACTGCTCCTTTTTGTTAGATTAGTATATATGATTTCAGGGTTACTTCCCCCAAATTGCCTTCCACCTTCTGATTTTGCTACCGCTTCCTACCTGTTGCACAGAACGAAGTCTAAAATGGCTGCTCCCCCTCATTCCTTCCTCCACTTTCTGAAACAGTTTTGCCCGGTACATGGCAGGAGCTTACTAGAAACTGTTCAGGGATATTCTTCATCCAACCAGAGTTGCCCCAGTGGAGTGGGGGTGCAGGACATGGGCCACCCCCCCCCATCTGCACCGGCTCCTGCCCAAGCCTTCTTCCCTGAGTGATGCCACCTGGGGGGTTTACCAGGGCCTGGCACTGGCAGCAGAGGTTGGGGAAGTTGGGGCTCCTCCTCGCTCACTGGTGGTAGCAGGAAACAGAGAAACAAGGCCCCAGGCCACTTTGCTCCTCCGACTTTCCTGCTATGTTGTTCCATTTCCTGTTGCTGGTGAGCATGGGGGGGGGGGGGGAGGAGAGGAGGGAACAGTTCTACCCCCTCCCCTAAGTGACATAGCTGGTAGCCCGGTTGCACCAATTCCTGCCTCCACCAGTGAATGCAGGGGCAGGAACCAACCCCAGTTGCAGGTGCTAGGCCCCAGACCACGCTAGGGCCCCCAGGGCCTGGAGTCGTTGCCCCAAACTGTCCAGTGGATGAGGTGGCTCTGTATCCAACAGAAGTCTGGGTAGTTGAAATCTTCCATTACTGCAAGGTCTTATGGTAGGTCAGTGGTGCCAAAGCTGAATGGCAGGAGAGCTTATTTATCCTTCATGTGCAGAGTAGTCTGTGATGGGCCTGCAAGCGATCAGGCCCGAAACCCCGACACGCTGCAAATCTGCTAAGCATGAGCAAAATTCACCTCAGGCGAAAGTTAAATGATTCAATCTATAATTTTTATGCCCGTGGACTGTCTTCCTCTGGAAAAGAGAAATTAATATTGGCATACCCATTAGAGCTAACTGCATGGGGGAAGGGGTGTGATGGTATGATTTTAATTATAATGACAGGTGTCAAACAGGGACATAACAATTATTTTCAAAGGACCAAAGACACAAGGTAAGCCAATGATCAAACTTAGCATCTTCAGGTTGGCTGCTATATTTTTCTTCCTTTTTATTTTTTAATCCCCATAGGTGTAAAATATTGAGACATAAGAATGTAACGTTTTTGTGCATGTATGTAGCAGTCATAATTAATATGTGCAGGAGGGCTTAACAGACACTTGCTAACTGAGACACTTACCAAAGATTGCCAGCGATGCACAGAGTTGACAGCATACAGGACAATAGTAAAAAGCTATATTTGTCGACCAGCTGCATTGAATGAAAACTTCCCCCCTTTTTTGGGTGGTCTGAGACTGGGAGAAGCACTCAGGCATTGGAACTGATTGGTACATTATTTTCAAAATATCCCTCTAACGATTGTACAGGAATCTACTACGGTTTTCAAATGGTTCATTACTGTTTTGTTTTATCACTGTAGAATATAGCTCTTGTACATTGAAATCAAGAATTTTCTATGCATGTACAGACAAGGAAAGAGGAAGGGTGGCTTTTAAGGTCTATTGAACCCAAGTCCTGGGGTTCTGTTGCTGGCTTTGCTGCTGCTTTGTGTGACCTTGGGCTACTTATTAGTCTGTCTCAACTTCCCCCAAGTGAAACTGAGATAATATTGTAATGAGGTGGGTAGTGCATCTTGTATTCAAGCCCTTAAATCAGGCCCATCACCATAGCATCCAGCTGCCATAGCATCACTGCCCTCTACTGGATGGACTCGGAACTGCCCATATGTCATGGGTCCTACAGTGCTATCATGAGGCGTGTCAAAGGCCATGACTATACTTACTTGTGAATCAGCGCTCCAGAGATCTATCTTCTGATGTTTGAGGTAATGGGTCTAATAAAGACCCACTAAATCGAACACAGAGGGCACTTTGTTGATGCCAGTGTTCCTACTCCTCGCAAAGAGTAAAGGAAGTTGACAGGCACGTTCCTCCCACTGTGGGGATGGCACCAACGTTCAAATAAGATACGTCGACTCCAGCTATGCAATTAAAGTAGCTGGAGTTGCATATCTTAATCCCCTAGTGTAGACCTGGCCTCAGTTCAAGGCAACTGCACCTGTTTCCCTTCCATGCTTTCACAGGGGCACTTACAGATTTACAGATCTTTGGACATCAACTCGCTTGGGCAGAGACCCACATCTCTTCCCCCTCTTCTATGATTGGGGTGTGAAAGCTGCAACTTGATTTACACCAATATTCCCAGGAGGCTACTGCCTATATAGCCTAGCATCTGTGATTTGCTTTCTTTGCAGAGCAGTGAGCAGCATAATTGCTTGCTGTTGCAAGTTACCAAACAGCTCATTATAAGCAAGCACATGTATTCTTAAGGTGAAGGCATTACAGACACAAGGTTAAAACCGAGGAGCCCACAAGAATGTTAATGCTACACAATTTTTCAGGGATGTTGAAGGGAACACATGGATTGTCACGATAGGGCCCTGCATTTTCAGAGCCAGGAGCATCTGGCCGTGACAATCCTAGGACTGACACTGTGTAGCATATAGACAATTACAAAGTCTTAGGCAGGTGTGAACTCCTGACAATACACAATTGCCTTCCAGAGAGATGAGACTTATGTTTACGGGAGGATGTGCATCATTTATGACCTTGGAGATGCATGAACAGTGCGCTCTATGAAAGAGAAAAGCAGTAGCGGTAGTATTTAACAGGTGTCTTGAAGAGCGCACACACTTTCCACACACAAACAGAGGCACAGTGCCAGAAGTACCCCCAGAAGTAGTGTAAAAGGAAAATAAATGGGTAAAAGGGAGGAGAAAAGAGCAAAAGTAAGACTGCAATTTCTTTAGGGCGTGCATTGAATGTGCATAAGTGCGCATGAAAGCTGGGGAAAATTCAAAAATTAAATTGAAATTTCAAATATTTAAAGTTGCAACCAGTTCTAGTACACAGTGCCTGCCTCAGGGAGGCATTGATTAGGGCCTTTAGGCTTTGTAGCAAGATGCTGATTGACTAATAAAGTGGCTTCCTAATTAGGAATGATAGGTAATGGGGTCAAACTTGGTTCTGTCTTTACAAAAGAAGTCTCCGGCTACCATTGTGTGACTGTTGCCCCAGATCTTTGCTTCCTGCTGAAGGTATCGCTGCCCAAAAGAAACCTCAACTGTGACAGAAGGGCATGGAGTTTAGCACAAACTGGACAATCCACTCATGGCTGGTTACTGGTGGAACCAAGGATTTGGTCCTGCAACAAGTAGAAGGGACAGAATCAGAGCCCACCAGATGAGGCTTGTCTGCTTCCATAGAGGAGTACTGGGTGAGGATCAGGCAGCAGAGTTGCTTCCCAGTCATAACCCCAATAGCCAGGCCTGGTGAGTGCCTAACAATCTGCACCTTCAGTGAAAATGTTCAACAAATCCTTTGTGGGTTTTTGATCGTGCTTAAAAGCCCAGGCAGCGATTGCGTTGCATTTTTGATTAACTGTTGCTGGATGAGGAAGGAGCTTATGGGCTGACATGCCTTGCCTCTAGCAAGCTTTGACTCCCCACGCCATAACCAGATCATTTGTTCTAGAGATTGTGACGCCTATGGGACAAGGTCTGTCTTTGTGTTTGTGCAGCCCCTATCACAGTGGGACCCTGATCCCTGATAGGTCCTTAGGCACCAGTAGTAAGGAATAAATTCCTTGCAAATCAAAGTTGACCAACATGGTAGATAACTGGAAACAAACTATTTTACTAGAGGAAGAAAACTTGAAAATGCTTAGAATATGCCATAGCGCGATAAAGTATTCCTTTTTCCTCTCTTGACTGTCTCTTTACAGTTGGCCAAAACAAAATACTGTTTCTCAGCTATTGCCACAAGGGAAGTCTCCAGCTTGCATTTGATTACTATAACCTTTAAGACTTAGAGGGGTATCCATGTTAGTCTGTTCCTGCAAAAATGAGGAATCCTGTAAGATGCCACCAGACTCCTCGTTTTTCCTAAAAACTTAAGTAGTGTCTGAAATCGATGCACCTCTGTCACAGAAATGAATATCCAGCAATTGCGCGGGAACAGGGGTGGGACACTTGGAAGCTGTGGGCAGATCCTGTTTGTGTGTCTGTGGAGAGGTGCAGTTCCTAGAAAGGAAAGGAGTTGCATAAAGATCTCTGCTCTCCACTCAAAATATGTAAACTGGGACAGCTCCATTGACTACCCGATCAACACCTGTTGAGGAGCTGTCTAAATGTTGCTGACAAATGCTACTGTAAACCACAAAGCCCTGACTCAGCAAGCGCTTTAGTTCATGGTTATCAATCAAAGCACTTTACACTTGTGTTTAAAGTTTAAAATTCAGGGTTTGATCATGCACAGTACTTGAAATCCTCTGAAGTCTATGGAAGCTGAGAGTGTTGAGTCCATGTCTGGATTGGGATGCTGGGGAGCAAAGGGGGTTGCAGGCATGGAAGGGACTGAATATTTAAAGGCTGGTAACGTTTGTCGGGAGGGGGGATTTCTCTTGGGTTTTCTATTAGCTTTTTTCACTCTTGGCAGTAGATCCCGATCAAGGTGATTACAAGAGCTCATTTCGTTCAGCCCAGCCTTGAAATCTGCTGCAAGAGACAGGCAGTGATCTCAGCTGTTGAAAGGTCAGTAAGAAATGTTTATTTAAACAAGGAGAGAACATGTCGGACTCGAGTTTTTTTGCAAATGTTTCTCTTCTCTCCTCCCACCTACCCTCTGGCTCTTCTACCTTCACTTCTCAGCTGAGCCTTTCTGGAATGTGCTGTATATTTGTCGCTTGCTTCCCTGCACACCCATTATGATGAGGAATAATAATGCAGGAGAGCCACTCAGTACCTCTGCTCGGTGACTCAAAGTGGGTTGAATTGTAGCCAACGGCGGGGGGGTGATAAATGTAGCGTAAGATGCCTTTTCCACAGCAAACTGCAAATTGCCTCAGCAGCATGGCCCACAAAAGATTCCCGGGGAGCGAATTTATCTCCCATTGTCGGCCCAAAGAGGAAAGCAGAGAGGACCAGGCATTCTACTTTTTAAAAGCCACATTCGATCTGGTTCAGGCCCAGACACCCGGGTGTTTTAAAGGACCTTCTGTGGTAAAAGTAGATGTGAGATAGCAATGCAGATAAAGGGATTTTTTTTTTTAACAGATGCCAAGGTTCATTACCATGTAAGCAATCCAATTTTAAGCCACTCAGTTTGAATAATAGGGTTTTTTTTCTCCCCAAAGTTAATGTTATGTCATCTAATAACATATGGATGTAGGGAGGTATGATGTCCATGGAAGGGAAAAATACGATGGTTAGAGAAATTACTCACTAAAGATTTAGATACTTACTATAAAGAGGAGAAATACGCTACGGGGTTTATCTATCCAGGCACAGACATTCCACTCCTCTAGGGATCATTACTTAGGTTTTTCTATGGTGCTTACAGCCCTGTTATCTAAGGGCTGTATGGACAGGCAATCAAAATGGAGCATATGGAACGTGTTGATAGATATATGCATTTATTGAAGTATCCACAAAGATTATCGACCTCGTGGCATTAAATGCCTTTTTATTTAATGCACCCCTGTCAGGTTGAAATGGTTTCTATTATATGGTCCTCCAAACATCAAGTGACTTAAATGCCTCATGTTTACTGTTAATATCTGTAACGGGGTCGGGCCTCACCTCCTGTGTTTTGGCTGTGAGGGTTCCTGCACTGCTTTCAATCTTCAGCCTTTCGGTCAATCAGCCCTCTGGCCAAGTCACACAGCCTTGTGTGAAATCACAAACCCCATCTGGGGTATATCACTAACAGAGGCCCATTCCACTGCTCTCTGCAGAGTATCTCTCTGAATCCAGTCCCTCAGTCTGTTTCCCTGCTCAGTAGGATAGTGGTGCCTCCAGGACTTCTCCAGCTCCCCATTCTGAGCTGGTTTTGGTTCTACCAACCAGACCACCCCAACCTTCTCCCTTCCTGGCCTGGGCTGCAACTGAACTATCTTTAGTCCTTCAGCTCCTTTTGTAGTTCCTCCTGGCTCCTGATTGGCTGGTTCCTCCACAGCCATTCTAGCTGCCTGGAGGACTTCTCTATGGCCCTTTTGGCCTTATGGTCTAGCCCAATACAAGATGATAAATGTTTTCAAGAGTATATTTTTCTTTCATTATGTTAAATGTCCATATAGTGATCATGGTGGTGATTGAGTATCACATGTCTCCTCTGTCCCCTCCCTTTCAATGTTATGAAAACAATCGAATTCCAAGCATATCCTATCTTCCTGGCACAACCAAACCCTGACCTTGCTTTAAGTTAGGATAGGAGGAAGCTGTATACCAAATTTCATGGTCTTAGCTCTTACTGTTTAAGAGGTGTTCTTGAACAAACAGATGCATTCACAGATGCACAAATCTCTCTCTCATTCATATATATATGAGAGAGAGAGAGAGACAGTCAGACTTGACCAGTTCCAGTTGCCATCAGAGGGCATAGGATACAGGGAGGGTCTGTCCATGGCATGTGCTTACTGACTTTGCTAGAATATAAGTCTATTACGCTGTTTATAGCCAGTCCCACTCACATGCTATCCAGAATTGCTTTTGCCACTGCCCATGATGCTTTGCTCCAACAATTAATTCTGTAGACTGAGGAACTTTCGGGAATCAGGAAATCATTCTATTGAATTTGCTATACATGCTTCCATTTGGAGGTGACGATCCACAGGTTAAGAACTGCTGGTGTCTGAGGACAAATCTTCTAGAAAGTTCAGTCATTGAAATGTAGGACTCCTTGGAGTAGAGCAGACTGTTAATCGCAAAAGTCCAATATTCTATACTGTATGGTGGCTGGCACCAGTTCCTTTGACCTATCTCATGCTACATGTGGGGAGGAGCAAATATCTTCCTGTGCTTTGCCCATTAGAACATGCCCTGAAGCATGGTATGACAACTGCTGGTAGCATATATAACGCCAGTTGTTGCATTGTCTATTACCCTTGGACTTCTTTATTTTGTTCCCCTGAACAGCTCTCCCTTTTGCTGTTTTTGTTCAGAAGCTCCACAGTGATTCTGCCCCTCCCTTCTGTTTCCTTCTGCTGTGGATTGGCAAATCACTTTTCTGCAAAATAAATGACAGACATCCCTAAATTCTGGACCAGTAAAACATGAATAATTAGAGTAAAGCGCAAGTAATTTTTGAGTCAAGGCCTTGGTATGTCAAGGGTTGTAAAATTTAATTTGCCAGCAGCTCCTGGCCTGATATCAATTATGTACAGTAAAATGAGGGAAATTGTCCCATATTTCTAGGCAGTGATGGGAAATGCCATGCCCTGCTTTCAACATCACACATAATCTCTGTTTTTATCGGTATTGCCATGTTGTTCATCCGGCAGAGCCTGGAATTGTTTCTGTTTGGGGGGGGGGGTGGTTGTAGGTGCTTTCAGACTAACACACAAAGGTTTGCTCTCCTGTGTGTGTGTTTGTTTGTATTTAGAATTATCTCTTTAATGCTTGTTACATTTTAATAGGAGTTCCAGAGACAGACAGAAGCTGAACTCCCATGTGCACAGACTAGACCCTGTGATATCTGCCGGCATCATGCCTTTTCAGTTCTGTCAAGTCAGCACGAATCCTATCTCTGTAATTAATTAAAGAGCAATTTGGGGCCTGAAGTTGTTAAATTATTGTAAAGAACATTTAGTATTCAATAATAAAGTTAACAGAAGATATGATGCTAGCTTAGTCTCACCATGAATGGAGGGGGAGGTGTGATGTAGTCAAAAATAAATACTATCTTTCCGCTGGGAAGAGATGGATGTAGGCAGTGGGATATAGCATACTGGGCTCTCTAATGGGAGTTTGGAGAAAGGGATTTTCTTGCACCTCTGCCATTTTTAAGCTGGGATATTTGCCAAATGACTTTGCCTCCCTTGATCTGGGTTTTGTTCCCTTCTTGATCTAGTCTCTTTCCCTTCCCGCTCTTTGGGACAGGCACCAAATAAATCTTCCTCTGTCTGCACACTGGCTAGTAGGATGGGGCTATAGATGATTTTGAAATTCAAATAACAATACAAGCTGTGCTCAGCATGCTGTGGTGCAGCCCAGAGAATAAATACATGATATATTAGTATATCCAAACAAATAGTATTTTAAAGCACGACACCCCTGGTTCAGCTAAATCTTATACTCCCCTTCCTCTAAGTTTTCTAAAAAAATGTTGCCCATGTGTTGAAATGTTGTGCTTCGGTAAATGTGTCTCTGGGACTCTGTGTGCTGCTATCACAGGTTTGAAGGGGAAAGTAAAATTAAGGTGGAAGAAAGCAAGTAGGAGAGGGCTCACATTTGGAAATGCTTTGTGGATCTTCTGTGAAAGGTACTGTGCTTGCAAAGTATGGGAACCAAAATCTGTACAGGCGGATGAAATGACACCTTCACCATATCAGTAACCATGCCTGCAAATAATAAATCAGTATGTGCATAATTTTGCAGGAGCTGGGATGATTCAGGGTTGGAATATTCTAATGTTTTCCCTAGTTCAAACCTGTAAAACTGAATCCTTTGTACTGTGAGGAATCATAGCACGTACATTTAGTCTTTCATTGTAGAAAGCAGCTAGAGTATTTCAAGTGATTATAATCTGTAAGTTAATTAGCCCAATATGAACAAATTACTAAATCGGAACCTGCTCACAGCTGGGCTGTGGGACGGTATCGTCCTCTAACAGAGCAGGTGCCTCCACTGTTGCTCTCTAAACAGCTCCTGGCCCTAGCGCTGTCTGCTAAATATGGAGTGTGAGTTGGCCTAAGACATCCTCATTATGTAGTGAGCATGTTAATTAAAGTTGCTTGGAAAACATCTTGGTGGCTGTACATGCATTAAATGGAGCAGATTAAACCTGATATCTGGCATTGGTGATATGATGGCAGCAGTATCGCACAAGGTTTTTTGATCTGTATCTAACACAAAGCTGTCTTCTGCTCCAAAGACAGAATGCTGTAGGAAGCCATCACATAGCTTTGGCTTCTGAGACTTGTCAGATAAAAGGGAGGGAAGCTCAGAAAACAGTCTTGAAAAATTAACAGGTGTCCCTAGTGTTTGGCAAGATTAAATGAAGTTTCCCAACTAAAGAAGTTAAAAAGCTTAACAGAAAGGAGCAGATAATGGAAGGGGGTTGATGGTCTCTGGAAGCAAAATGGGGGCTACTTAAACACTTCTTTTATGGAGGCACTGTTTTGTAAAATCTATTCAATTCGAATGATCCAAGCCAGTCGAGGGCTAACATTATTCCAACGAGGGGAGAAGCTAGTTTTTCTTGGCAAAGCTGCTCCCGGTATGGTCTGACTCATGGCCATGTGAGCCACTTTGGGGTGTGTGATCTATCCCATTTACACCCACACTACAACCGATCCTCTGCCATTCAGGAGTGCATCGCTGTTTTCTCTTGTGGTGGTTGTCACCACTTCCTGAGTACATATGATAAATCTCCTCTTCTCCAAAACCATGTTCTTATAGTTGGAGGGGAAGGGCTTCCTATGAACCTGCAGAGCACCATGGCTGTCCATAGTATTTCACAAATAATATTTGGACTTGGGACCAGAGTATCTCCTTCGACTTCAATTGGTCTATTGTGTCCATGTGTATTTCCTGTCTCATTTCCCTTCCCCAGTTATGGGCCAGACAGGAGAGACAATGGAAACAGTGGGGATTTTTTTAAAATTGGAAGCAATGATTTTCCTGTGCATGTGTGACCAGGGGAGAGCCTGGGAGGGACGAATTGAGCCAGGAAAACAGGCATGGGGGATTCAGTGACATCTGCCTAGAGAAGAACTAAATCTTGGAAGAACAGAGATGGGAGTAGGACAGGCAATGTTTAGTCAGACACAATCAGGCTATTTTTCTTTACTTTGGGTAAGTTTCCATTGTTAAGTCTCAGCTTTTTTTAAGACCTTGATCTGATTCCTGTGCCCTAGAAGGCAGGAGGGTCTCTGCGCATGTGCCTAAGACTACAAAGCTAGCTATTAAGAAAAACTAGCTTTTTTCCAAGTACTCTCCAGAGTTAGAGATGGAGGGTACCCCACTGGAAGAAATTCCCAAATGCATCTTCCTGGGTTCACAAAGAGGCTTTCTGCACACTTCCATTTGTCTGATGGGATCGCTTGTATCATGTATGATGCAAGGGGCAATATTCTGAAGTTCCTATGTTCCATTTTCAATAGTCCCTTAAGACCCAAAGAGCCTACATTTTGCTGAAAATCAGTAGGGAGCTTAACTCTCAGGTTACGTAAGCACTTAGGAAAATGTAATGCATTCTCATTAACCAGCTCTTTGTGGGATAGACCCCATGATTCTATGTGTTGCACCTTGGAACAGTGCAATACGTAGACCAGGGGAGCAGACCACTGGGCACACCTGAAATGCAAGTAATCATTCAGCATAATAGAAAAGGGAGCATGCTTGTGACAAGTTGAAGACCAAACACCTTAACTGTAAATCCGGAGTAAAGCAGGAGTTGAGCAAACTTATTCAGGAGTCTCTCCCTTGTTTTAATCAAGAGCAGAATCTGGCTGATAACTCATCCTTTTGCTTGAATCCCTAAGCTTTCCTGCTTTCTAAATCCTTCGTGACACAGTATTAGACTGGATGAAGCACTAGAAAACATGCTGTAAGAATCAAGCCTAGACAGGTCCCTGAAGGAAGAACTGAAAGGTCTAATAGGTCTTTCCCTGTCTCTTTCTGATGGCTTTCATGATTTGCTTTGCTCTGCTGTGGGAATAAAGGAAAAGGCAAGCACCTGGACAAATTGTTTCTAGCCTTGGATACTAATGGAAAGAAAAATGTCAGAGCAGATGAAAATGAGGTCACTTTTGCTAAGGGAAGGCAGCTGATGAGATCAGAGTGCTGCCATCCACTCTGTCTGGCCTTTTATTAGAGGCGAGAGAACACCCTGATTAATAGGAAAGGCCAAGGGTGGCATCAGCCTGACAAAGTGAGATACTCAGCAGAGTGAAAATCAAACCCTCTCTAGCCAGGCCTTAGGCTTCAGTGTTTTGTGGGCGGTTTGTTTGTTTTCTGCAGCCAAGAATTGGGGAAAATCAGCAACTTCTCTTGATCCATCCAGGTTTTCACATTGCCTCCCTTGCTGCAGTGCTGTATAAGAACTGAGAACCAAAAGGGACAGTGGTGTGGTGTCTTTTTTTCTCTGTTCCTTTCTCTTGAAGCAGCTGGGGCCAGGGACTAGACCTTCCTTGAATGAGTGCTGTAATAACCGCAGTTAGGAAGTCACAGCATTGCTGAGTCCAATATCGCCTCTGATAGGACAAGAAGCAATGGGCTTAAATTGCAGCAAGGGAGGCTTAGGTTGGACATCAGGAAACACTTCCTACCTGTCAGGGTGGTTAAACACTGGAATAAATTGCCTCGAGAGGTTGTGGAATCTCCATCCTCTGGAGATATTTAAGAGCAGGTTGGTTGGACGTCTGTCAGGGATGGTCTAGATGGTGCTTGGTCCAGCCGTGGGGGCAGGAGTCTGGTCTTGAAGACCTCTCGAGGTCCCTTCCTGTTGTAGTGTTCTATGATCACTTCCTTTGGGCTGACTACACCTGAAATAACCATGTCAGAATCTGCAACCTTTTCTCATGTTGCACATCCCTTACCCAGGCCAGCATAGTTCTATTGCTTCTGGTGCTATGTCTTGTAAATGAGCCACAGAATCGAGTTGTTCAAACAAGGCAGGATCTTTTGCTACCTGAAATGCTGCTCCTCTCATTCGGTTGTGGTGGTCCAGCGTAGAGGGCTCTTGCTCAGGATTTGGGAAACCTGTTTTTTTTTTTCTGGCTCAGCTGCTGATCTGCTATATGACACTGAGCTAGTTGCTTCTCCTGTGTGTATCCCTTATCGGACTTCCTCATGTCCTTAGATTTTAGAATTCTTCAGGGCAACAAGTTGGTGCAGTAACCTGCCCATTGGACTTCTCATCCACTTGGTGCCTCTAGATGCTACTGGAATACAAATACTCTACATGCATCAGGTTGCAGGATCTGGCCCTGTGGGGTTCACTTCAGGAACTCCTAGATGTGACCATGCTGCTCTCGGCAATGATAGAATCCTCTTCCACCTCTAATCTTTGGGTTCTTCAGCGCACAGGGTCTCATACTGTGATGCACCACTAGCTGAAGGTTTGATGGAAACAACATTATTGACAAGTTCAGCCTGTCCCTTGACTCTTTGGAGAAAAACAAGACCGAGGCCTCACAACAATCCAGAATTGCCACTTGCTTTTTGCTCCCAACCTTCTTGGGATATGTCTGCAAACATGACATCTTCCCATTCTCCCATCAGACAGGTTGGGATTGGAAGCATGGCAATCGGAGTTAAAAATGTCTCTGGAGCAAGAACTAAAGAAGCACATTAGAAATTCATAGGCATTGTTGCCTATGTTGAGGAGGGGGGAGTAATTGCAGCAGCTGTTACTAAATAATTAGATTTTCATACTGCATATGGCGTTCTCTTACGACACCTTACATAGCGTACATGTGTTGGTCAACAAAACATTATTGAAAGTCATTCATCATTTACTGGGTGTGAGAATTTCCAATTAAAGTTGAGCTCAACTTGAAATTGTGAAATATATTCCTCCCTGAGCTACCGTGCATGCCAAAAAGGGAATATTACTGGCAAAGCATCTTCGAGAAGCTAGGTGATGAAAATGAATGGACTGCCCAAATAAACCAATTCTAGAGATTAGGAATTTAACGGGGGAATCTTCCAAAGTTTGTGGTGCTGTCTTTGTTCCCCTGGAAGTCCAAGGTTTAAATGTCCTCTGATTTCAGAGGGAACAGTATTGGACCCATGTTCAGCGTACTCACAAATAGGAGCATGAATGATCATATTTTTAAAGGGTATGTGAACTTTGGCAAAGGCTTGAGATGAGTTGGCACTAACGCCGGTGCATGTATATTACAATCCCAAGCAGCTGTCCTTGAGTTTGAATGTAGGACCCGAAGTTCCTCAATGAGTCAGTGGCTACATGGGGAATCTCGACACCTTAAAATAAAAAGGCAAAGGGACAACTGAAGAAAATGACACTTAAAAGAGGTGAAGGAAAATATGGTTTCCATATGAGTCTGTGGAATTCACTGCTTCAGCATATTACTGAAGTCAAGAGATTAGCAGGGTTTGAGGAAGCACTGAATATTTCCAGAGTTAATATAAGATTCCATGGTTACATGAAGATGATATAAGGAATATATCTTCATGCTTAAGGGATTAGAAAGAAGTTTGCCCTATGACCAAGTTTGCCCCTTACTCTACTAAGGGGTTTTTGTTCAACAGGCCCTTAGGTAACAATGGGAAAGAGACTTATTGTGCTGGATAGGCCAGATGTATGGCTCTTCCAGGTTTCCAAGATGTCATTCTTCTGCTAATATGGGGGTGCAATCTCCAGAAAGCGCTCTTAAAGTTAGTCAGTCAAACCAGCCACCAGGTTCAATTCCATTTGAAGTTACCGTTTAAAAAATGGAATGAGTGTTCCGTGGCAGAGTTAAACACCACGTAGCCATTTGTGACTCAGGCTCTTTCGAGTTTTCCATTGCCATCCTCCGTCTAGCAACACTGATTGGCCTGGTTGTCTGGCCATGCTAGTATATTTGTTGCCATGGCTAGATGATTCTTATAACACATGTTATGGGGAAACCTGCAATAGTCCCACATTTTTAAACTTATCTTCTCTGGTTTCCGCTTTAAAAGGAGGATTCCACAAGAAACTGATCCTGTCAGGAAAATTTCCCAATACCTTGGTGATGCTTAAGTTTCCTTTCTAGGTACCTGTCATAGCTGATGCCATTTTCTCCATAAGTCAGTGTCATTCATTTGAAGATTGACTTTATGTATCTTATAAGGCTGCATGCTTACTAGTCAATTACCTTGGAAAACTGTTCCTCAGTGAATTTTCATGGGACGTATTGAGTGAGATTTCAGAGTCCCCTGATAGCAACTTCACACTCGGAGGGAGCATGTAAGGGCAACCACAAAAAGTTACAATAGGGTACCTGACATTGCGCACACAGATCAATGCTTGGATGCTCAAGTCAGAGGGGTTTGATGTTTAGATGTACTCACATCCACAGGCACTGGACATGTTCACACATGATCCATGTTTTAGGAAAAAGTGTGTTCCTCTGCTTGAACTTGCGGTAGTACCATGCAATAGGATCCAAAACAGTTTTCCCCTTCTTTTAAAGAGGAGAGGAGAAGGCTTCTACTTTCTCTTTTGCTCATCAGAATGATGGTATATCAAACTATATCTGCCAACAGATGGAGGATGTGTGAGAGGAGGGGAAATGGATGTTCATCTATCCCTATATGGTCAGAGCTGGGTCCAAGAATATGATCCCTACGTTTGGAGAAAAAAGAATCTGAAGTCATATTACTTCCCTCCCTAGCTCACGTGTTCTGGCCACCTCCTGTTTATCAGAGAGGCTGCCCGTCTGCTTAATTAGCTCAAACAAATACAATCCCCTGTATTTAGCCTTACAAAGTAGGCTTTACTGTCTTTTATTTTACAGGAGATGACATTGGCTGCATTTCTTTAGAGGGGTCACATTTACAATTCTTATTAGAGTGGAGAGAAGCTGTTAGCCACCCTGTACAGCAGGATGGAAGAGCAATGCATTTCAAAGTTACCTAGGTTTCTTCTTAAAATCGGATGAACAGAGAAAACGCTGAAGATGAAAGAAATTCAATGCTGTTTAAAAAGACTAAGTAATGAAAAGAGTTCCTGGGAAAAAATGAGCATGAAAGTACTGAGAGAAACTTCAGATGTTCATAAGATCCCATTTGGAAAAAAAAAAGTGGCCAACTTCTAGCCTTCAATTACCAGATTCTGTGATAAGATCGGGGCTGGCACAGTCATTTTTAAAACCCTAAGCATATTGGGAATTACCTGCTTCTCAGTCTGACTGCTCACATGGAAGAAATGTCTTTTCCCACCTCTATTCGGTACATGGGAATTGCTATACTGCATTGGGACTCTGGTCTACCTACTCTAGTATCCTGTTTCTGAAATCGGTTGGTCCCCGGTACTTCAGAGAGAGGTGGCAAAACCGTAGAGGAGGCTGTGATAAGATGACTTACTCATAGGTACCATATCTGCTTAATAGCTTTCGATAGAATTTGGCCAACATACCGAAGCATGAGAATCTGTGCTATACTGCTCTCAGAAAGGGATGATCAACTTCAAAGAAGCAAAGCATTTGCTGATTTTTAATACTCAGTCATTACTAATAAATAAGTAACTTTTAATTGTGAAGCCAGACTAGGGGTGGAAAAAAGGGACATGAACAATAATCTAATACCTAGCAATTAATTATTTAAAGGAGAAAAGGCCCCGGGTATAAATAAACATCTACAAAAAAAGAGCCAGGGAAAAACCCAGTGAAGAAAGCTCTCCATAAAATATCAGCCAGCAACACCCATGCGCTACCTGCCCCCCCCCCCAACATTCATACCCCCAAAGTATTTAAGCATGTGCATGATACTAAGCAAACTAACAGTCTTATTGACCTCAAATAACCTTGCTGAAACAGGGCCATATAATCATAGGTAGAAGGAAAAGGTAAGGCCTAGTGTAGTTAAAATTTAATCTTGTTTTTAAAAATTCACCTCTTCACTTATGTCTGACTTTATTGTTTATTCCAGTGCCTATCCCCAAATTACAAAGCAAGTCACCACCGTCTTACCAGCTGTCCTGAAGCATCAGGCCAGTCCTGCCAATCGTAGAATGCAAGTTTTTGGCTGTGTTGGTGCTCCAGGTGGCCACTGCAATAGCTCTGCTTGAAAGCTAGCATTTATTTTCCATAAAATAGAAGTAAAATGAAACAAAATAATAGTTCTCATTAAAACATTTCCCTAAACTTTGAGGTGTTCTTAAACTCACTTTTTTCCAGCAGAAACTTGGGGAAAAAATCACCAAAAATGGAAATTCTCATGAAAGTTTGCATTTTTGTGAAAAAGCTATAATTCACCAAAGTTCCTTTTAAAAAAAATAACCAGTTCTACTCAGCAGGCCACTTCTGTTGTCCAATTTGAGGACTTGAAGTGCCGCTGATCACCAGTAGGCGGAGATAAAGCATCAAACTTCACTTTGTTGGGTTTTCCCTCTTGAAACCACCCAATACATGCACAACTTCTATAACTGACATGGGGTTGAGAAATTACGCCCTCTTCCCCTCTCCCCGCCCCCCCATACACATTCACACTTTTTGTTGAGGTCTTGTAATGAAAAGGCCTTGCTCCTAACAAAAACAAAATGTAGCCAAAAACTGCATTGTCTATATACTGGGACTCATTTTTCACTAATCTCACACTGCTCCTTACACCAGCAGAGTTTCAATTGTTGCATTAACTGTAATGTATTGTATACATTCTCCCTGTGTAGAATATATCTTGCACTTTGTGCTATATACACACTGACTGCAGCATATATAGTTTATACTTATGTCTTTTAACTATAAATATACTTAGCCACATGCTCACACTGTATATATGCATGAAATACTGCTGCCTTAACAGTGTGTCATTGTGTCAATGTAAGGATAAACATGAACGTAGCTTTTTGTAAGCTCAGCAATAAAGTTGAGTGATATTTTTTTTTCCCGGCACTCTAGCCAGAGGTGGTGTTCCGCCATAAGATGCTTTAAGCCATACTTACTGTTGCAGAAAGTAGTTCATATGCTTTATCATCTGTTAGGACCTGTCAAGCTCATTTTTAGCCTGGATGTTGATTTCCTCAAATAGTGTTCAGGATGCATTTGTTTTCTATCTGCACTATGCCCTTCCTCTGAGGTCATTCTGGAGAGTTAAAATGTTATAGTTGTGGGTGAGGTTTTTTCTTCCATTTGGAGCCAAGTATCTCTGTAGTGAATAATTTTTTTTGGAATTGTACATCACAGGGACTGTAGTGTCATTTAGCCTTGCACTGGTGGTTAACTCAGTGAAAAAGAGTAAAATCTTTACAAGAAGAGAGGCAGATTTATTATGATGTAAATCGGGTGGTTCTACCCAATAGAGGTGAAACACTGCTGTCCACACAACAGACTTAAAATATTAAGGAGCAAGTTTCCTATTCAAACTAACCATTGATCTCATTTATAAATCACTTTGAGATTTATGAATGAAAAGCATTATATAAAAACTAGGTGGTATTATTGCAAGGAAATTAAAGATTGGTCTTCTAGTTCATCCTATTTTGCAGTGCATGAATAGATACCACACTGAGGTCAGAAATTCCTGAAGCAGTCAGGGTCACTGTTTGAAGGCTCTGTCCTTGGATCGTTGCACTGCTCAGAAAAACTTAGAAAACAAAACCACAGTAAAACACACGTATCTTCATCTTGACTCTGTGTGGTCCATTCACAGCTGCTAGCCTGAAAAGAACCTCTGCCTGATGGAGTAATTCTAAGATTTTGATATTTAAAAAAAAAAAAAAAAAAAAACCTCCACCAGATGGGCAGTGCTATGCAGCTGTAAATGTACTATGTTTACTGCTCAGATACCATAGCTATGGGCACTTGACAGCTGGACAGGCAGATTAAATGGAGGGACAATGAGTTTTTAAACAAGATTGTGAGAGAGGCAGTTTCTAAACCTAATCAGTGAAACCTGGGAAAGAGGGGACGTTTCAAAACATCTGCAAAGGTGTGAATGGACTTGGCATACCTGTGGCTTCACTGACAACCAGGAAAATCAAGACTAACTCCACTGAAATTACTCTGCTCAAAATTCTGGTGTGAATAAGCTCGCAATAAGGCCTACTCTGTTTCTGTAAATATTCCCACAGGTAATCTGCCCAGAACTCCACCTCTTTTTTTGGCACAGAGGGTATTGGTGTTTTGTTTGAGATTAGGGGGGCATGATGATCTGAAACATTCAGATACTTTAACTTCAATGAACTGGTCAGGAGCAAGAGGTACCTAAGGACCCATGAATTAGCCAGGTCAATTTCAAAGGCTTTAGGTAAGCATTCAGGGTGGGACTCAGTGCTGTACCTATGCCAGCCCAAAGAAGCAGGGGCAAGATGGCTATAAGTTACTCTTTAACCTCCCTCCCCTGCTCATTTCTGAGCTGCCCAGGGGCTTGTCTACTATGACAAACTGTCCTCAGGCTGTTTCATGAATCATAGTGTGGCCCCACCCCGTACCATCCCTGACCACAGCTGTGGCATTCCCTAGATCAGTGGTTTTCAATCTGCGGTCTGTGGATCCCTGTGGGGCCATTTCCCAAAGGGTCTGGACCTCAGTGAAATTCTTTAGGGGTTTGCACATGGTGGGGTGGGAGTAGGGAGTTGAGAACCACTGTTGAATACACAGAAGTGTATGAGCAGGTTCTTTGGGGCTAGCCTACAGATTTCTTCCATGATGCCTGAATCAGGAGAACCCTCCCTTGGGTCTGGGGACTGAAGCTGCTCTGGGCCTTTTTCTTTGCCCAGAAGTTCTGCAGATTTGGAAACTACCCCAGCTACAAACTTGACTGATTCTTCACTCCCTGATTAAGCTCTCCAAAGCTCTAACAGTCCCCAACAGCAGAATAGTTTGAGTTGAGACTTCTTACAATTTTCAGTTTAATGCTGTTGTCTTAGGGTTATTGGGCACAAACTCTCAGTTGTAGGTGTACAGCCTGCTGGATTGAAATCTGATGGCTTAGGAGTTGAGGTTTTAAGTTTAATACAATAAGATGGCTACATTCTACAAAGCATTATTTTAAGCATCTATTTATTAAAGTTGAATTGCACTCGAACTTCTGTTGAAAAGTACACGTGACATCCATATGAATAGCAAGTGAATTCAGTCGTAAGTGCTTATTTCTGTTTTTTCAGAGCTGCCAGATCCTCTGAGTACAGTAGGTTAAATGAATTCTCAACCTTCTATTTAATACAATAAACTTTGTCAGACGTTGTTTTTTGCTGTGTGCTGTACCCGAAGACTAAGATTTGCATAAAAGCCACATTGCATCTGTGAGCATTTTAAGTAGGACGAAAACAGACTGGAGTTGCAAGGAGAAACTTAAGAAGGTAGCTTTTATTTAATCTAGCCAAATCAGTATGTAATGATAGGCATTAAAAATGTCGCTGAATTCAATAAAACATTATTTGCATCCACAGAGTAAACCAAGGACAATCCCGGTCAGTTTTACCTAGAAGCTGAAAATACAAAGTAACGCTGTCTTCAGAGATGGACTCTCATTACACTGCTACTCTAGGAGAAGATGCCCACATTCAGCCAAGGCTGAAGCACAGAGAAATCAGGCAAGTATAAAGTATCTGAGAAACAGTCTGGATTGTCACCAGCAACAGGACTTGTTGCAAATTTATGCTAATACCTGGGCAAACTATTAAAAAACCATTTGAACTGAAGCTCAGAGAATGCCAGGACCAAATACATTACCAGCATAGAACATGTTGCAACAGAAAAACTGCAACAACTCTGCAGCTGCCAAAGTACCACTGCCTCCATCGTTGAAGTCCTCTGTATATGGCCTCCATTCCCATAACATCAGAGCACTCCATAATCTTTTATGGATATAGTCTCTCAACACCCCTGTGAGATAGGGTAATGCAAATTGTCCCACTTTATAAAGGGAAAATTGAGGTACAGAAAGACTAACTTGCCCATGGAGTAAGGAATTGCTTCCAGGTCTTTAGATGCTTAACCTAATGCTTTAACTACTAGATCATGACTGTTCACATTTTTAAGGCAATTGTAGGGACAACACTTAGCTCCTTCTGCTTAGTGCCCCCCTCAGATTTCTAGAAGATGATCTTAATAAGCTGTTAGTAGTGTGGGGCCTATGTCACATGATTGAGCAGTTCAGATTCTGCCAAATTGAGGGCAGTAGTATGAACACAAGCCAGTTCATAAATACTTCCTTCCTAGGGCAAAGCATCTCACCCATTTTGTGATGACCCAGATGTTTCATTTAAAAAGACCATGCCTCTAAGTCGGTGGTCACCAACCGGTCGATCAGGATCAACTGGTAGAACTTGGAGCCTCTGACAGGTGATCCTGGCTAGTTTGGCCAAGAGGCTACCAAGTCCCAGTGCTTCAGCTGCTCCTCCTCTCTCCCCCCCCCCCCCCGCTGCACATCTGCCCTTTGCCATGGAGCTGTCCACACAGGAGCCTCTGCTTTCTGTGCAGGGCAGAGGAGGGTGCTGATGTCAAGGTGCCCCCTCCCATCCTGTTGCCTATCTCCACACAGTAGGGCGGGGGCTGCAACATGACTTTGGATAGAATCTGCTGGCTGCTTTTGGGAACCTGCCTTAGCCCCACTGCACCACCACCCAGGCGTCACCTGAGGTAAGTGGTGCCCAGCTGGTGCCCACATCCTGAAACCCTACCCCAGTCATGAACCCCCTTCTGCCCCCCAAGTCTCTGCCTTAGCACCCCTGCATCCAAACACCCTCCCAGAACGTGCACTTAAACCCCCTCTGGTGCCCCAACTACCTGCCCCAGGCTCAGCTCAGAGCCCCTCTCACACTCCTAATCCCTTAATCAAGACCAGAGCCTGTGCCCCAGACGGATGAAAGTGAGAGAGGGTGGAGGAGGGAGGATGGAGTGAGCAGGGTTGGGGGCCTCGGAGAAGGGGCAAAAAGGAGGCGGGGCCAGGGTATGTGGGTTTGAGGGAGATCTTGGATTGCACTTAAATCAAAAAAGTGATCTTGTGCTTAAAAAGGTTGGAGACCACAGCTCTAAGTGAACAGAACCTATGCAGTGAGCATCCTCATGCACTTAAAAAAGCCACCAGACCTGCAGTTAGGAGGCCCAGATTGTGAGCAAGCTGGAAGGCAGCACCAAGTGAAAAACTGCTTGCAGAGGAAAAGAGACTGAATCAACTGAATATGAAACCAAGCCAGCAAGTGACTACATTAACAGGATAAGGAGAGACAAATGGCAGCAAGCAAGAGACACAGCCAGCAAGACAGATAACAGATGGGCCAATGTAATCTTGAAATGAGCTGTATATCAGTGATAGGGAAGCGTAAGAGCATTAGATGGAAGAGTGAGAACTGGGGCCCGCGACGAAGGCAGAACGCCCTGGAGAAGATAAAGTAGCCATCGCACAGTAGTGTCCTACAGTGAGCAATGCAGTTGCGGGAGCCGCTGAGGATGATTGTGATGATGATGATGATGATGAAAAGCACTTAGTGTCACTCTCCAAAGTTGTTGTTGTTTTTTCCCCAAAGGCTGCAGTGCCATTAACAGCGGGCAAACGCTGCTGAGAGCCCCTTTTCCCTGCAACTCCACTGTCCCGGTTCTGTGCACCCAGTTATTCATTTTCACTCCTGTCCTTGAGCATGCTGACAAGGATGATGAGCCTGCTGGGAAAGGATGATCATTCTCTCCGTCGCTCTGAGGAGAGGGTTTCTGGGAAAGAGGGTGATAGCTGGCACAGTTCAAATGCTGAGATGGCAAAGATCTGGGTTCAATTCCCAACTGTGCCACAGACTCCCTTGGGTAAGTCCTTCACTGTTTGTATTGCACTAGCACCCACAGGCCAGCACGGAGAGATGGTCCCTGCCCCGAAGAATGTCGTCATTGTTCTGTGCTTCGGTTCCCTGTTTGAACAGGGATGGTGAGAATTCCTTGGTCCCACCTTACATCAGTCTTGTCTGCTTAGACTTTAAGCTTTTCAGGTCAGAAGCTGACTGTATGTAGAGTAGCCATCGCAGTGGGGCCTCTAAGGTGCAATTGGACAAACAGGAGTTGCCATTGCAATAACTCTCTGGCAACTCAGTGTCTGGTAGGGAAAGGGTTAATGTGGGTGGTTTGTGAGGGGAGAATGCAGCACCCTTGCAGGGTTTGTCAGCCTCCAAGTCCAGCTGAGTCTGCACAGGGAACTCTAACCAGTGAATGAGCCAGGGAATACTAGCGATCTCTGCTCTCTTCTTTGAAGGGCTATGTCCATGTTCCATCCAACTCCATGATGAATGGTCTGATCAAGAGGTGTTCAGGGAGACACCTTGGGCTGCATTTGGGGTTCACTTGGGAGTAGCTTGATGGAATCTAAATCACCTAAGAAAAGGATCAGAGGGGTAGCTGTGTTAGTCTGGATCTGCAAAAGCGACGAGGAGTCTTGTGGCACCTAATAGACTAACAGATGTATTGGAGCATAAGCTTTCGTGGGCAAAGACCCACTTCGTCAGATGCATGTAGTGGAAATATCCAGAGGCAGGTATAAATATGCAGGCCAGAATCAGGCTAGAGATAAGGAGGTTAATTCAGTCAGGGAGGGTGAGGCCCACTTCTAGCAATCAGCTGCTAGAAGCTTATGCTCCAATACATCTGTTAGTCTATAAGGTGCCACAGGACTCCTTGTCACTTAAGAAAAGGATGGAAAAATTCCTGTGGTGGGTGGCTTGTTGCATAACTTCCGTACATGCCATGAACGGCAATGAAAAGTTTTCATTTTATGTATCCTACAGTCTTAAGCCAAATAATTTTCTCTTTTCATGGGAAAGCTATATCCAGGATGTCATAAATTGGGTAGTCTCTTTTTAAAAAGTGGGATTAGAAAATAGAGAAATAGCCTCTGCGATTCCAGTGATCTGTCAAACGCACTCAATTCACAGGTGAAAAGATCACTTTTCTCTGACCTTGTACTGCAGACACTGCCCAGGATCTGGTGACCAAACTAGATTCTTGTGATTCCTTACATCAGCCGCAAGGGTACTTGAGCTTTGCTATGTACAAAGACTATGCTTTTTCAGTTGTCCATGGCCTTTAGGTCAGTTTAAGGAAAACATAAAGCTAAGAGTGAGCAAAAATCAAGTCTGAGAGAAGCTAACGCAGGCACCTCTACAATGTTCTACCTGGCAAAATGGTTGCAGTTCCTGTTGATAGGTGATTGATGATAGAAATATATACAATGGAAACAAAACCACAGCAGTGACTTGGTCACAGTCATAATCTGAGTTAACGTTAATGACTATATTATCAAGATAAGCCCTTGCACTTGCGGATTATGAACTCTTGGGGGGCAGAGACTGTTTTCCTGCATGTATGAAGGTGATGAGTACGTCGCATGTACTTCTGCGCATGCACACTTAACCCAGCTTGTGCCACACATACTTAAGATGAATTGTAGCTTGTAACTACGTTTCGTTGAAATCAGTGGGACTGCTTGTGGAGCGAGACCCTGTGCTTTGAATAGGACAGCCTGATCCAGTATCAATGAAGATGATTCATGAGCCATAATAGAAACCTGCTCTCCTTCCCAGAGCAGTAGGCACTTCAAGGCTGGGAGTACAACAAAAATGAGTGTTTCTAGTGCAGGCAGCAGATATTTTATTAATCTTGGTACTTACCCATGGTAGTTGCAGGCCATGTATTTGAGTACCCACAATCTTTCCTGTATGGAGCCTGGCTTGCAACACCCCTGTGAGATGGGGAAACGTTACCTCCATTTTATAAAGGTGATGGCTTTTGTTGCACTTCCTCAGACTTGCTGAGGAACAAACACGGACAAAGGGTGGGCTGGAGCAGTATTGCTTTTGGGATTGTTTTTGGTACAGATTCTTAAGAGTTAAAGTGATACTCACACACATACATCAGTCATGCTGGCAGTTTGGAGGCAGGCTGAAGTGCAGTGTAGATTACTTTTGATTTCTCTGGTTGGCTGGAGTGCTGGCCAGGCATCAGCTTCCCAGAGACTCGACCATGATGTTCCTTGGGAGATCTCTTTGGATCTGCAGGAGGCTTTATTTCCTCTGGGCCGGTCCCAGGCTTCTGCTTTGATGTTACACCTTGTCCGAGAGAGAGATTTTTCTGGCCTCTTCTCAGTTAATTTCTCTGCTAGCAAGGTCTTTGTCTGTCTTAAAAGATCACAGATCCTAAACTGCCTTTTTGGTTGGGTATTTCTCATTCACACCTCACACACATTCCCTGGCTTACACACACATTCATAAGCAACACGGTTTCTAAGCAAACTGGTGCCTTGTGTCCTTGAGTACAAGAAATTGCATTGTACTAAAGATAACATACCAAAGGCATGATAAACAGCTTCACAAATTAGAACTAAGAAAGCCAAGGTCAAGGAAGAAGGGAAAAGCAGAGGCGTATGTCTGGTCAGCTAGACACCAGTGAAGAGGAAGGAGGGGGGTCGTGTCCTACTGGTAACAGCTTTGTCTTCACTTAACATGAAAGGGGCATGTTTACTGTGAGATGGCATGCTTGCATTACTTTGCTGTAAAAAAAAAAAATCCCTTTCATGGCACTGAAGCCATGCTCCGAGGGCCAGCTTTTTAAAGAGATTTAGCTGCCTAGTGGGATTTTCAAAAGCATCTTTAGGCACCTCAGTAGGTTTAAAAACCTGGGTGACTCGTCCAAGGTACCACAGGAAGTTTGCAGTCAATAAGGCAGTTCGAATCCAGGCCTGACATGCCACGAGGTCAGCACCCTAACCATGAGACCATCTAACAAAGCAAGGGAGAGCTGAGAATCAGTACCTCAGTCAGTAAGTGGGGCTCCATGGATGCTTTGACCATACAAACAGTGATATAGTCAGAAAAGTGACTCTGCACACTTGGGGTGTGTCTAGACTATAGGGATTTTTTTGAAAAAAGTGGCCTTTTTTCAAAAAATCTTTTCCTGCATCTAGACTGCAGCTGTGTTCTTTTGAAAGTAAATCAAAAACGCGGCAGTTTTTTCGACCGCGGAAAACCTCGTTTTACGAGGAATAACGCCTTTTTTCGAAAGTGCTCTTTCGAAAAAAGGTGCTATGCAATGCAAACTGTGCTTTTTCAAAAGAGCATCCAGACTGCCTTTTGAAAAGAGGCTTGTAGTCTAGACGTAGCCTTGGACTGAAGTTTACCTCTGTGAAGAAAGTCTGTGCTATTTATGTATTGTATTAAGCCACTGTGCAACTTAGGTGGTGCAATATGCCTCATGTGGACCCTCTGCCCAAGGTGAATTTCCCCCCTTGCATACTAAGTTATGTTTTTCCTTATGTTCAAGTTCAAGGCATTGCAAAGTTGCCAGCAAAAATATGTAAACCTGAGCATTTTATTTGAGGTGGGTGGGGAAGCTAGTCACAACGTTTGGGCTGATTTATTTAATTTTGGAAGAATAATTCCTCTGAGCCAGGAGCTTGTACATAAAAGTTTCAACTCTATTTGAAATGGCTGAGAAATGAATTCCAGGGGAAAAATAACACTTGCTGTATAATGGACATGCTGACAGAGTCTTGGTCTAGAATGTTGTTCTCCACCTTAGCAAGCTGCAACTATAATTGTAGGTTGGGAAGGTGAGTTATATTGCATGTGATTAGGGATTGTTTGCATTCCCGTTCGTTAGAAAACAAAAATCATGAGGTGGTTGTAGCACTTCGATAAAAGCCTGCACTGAACCAATGTGTTTCACTCTGGGATTTACCTAGCTCCTTGCTAAAACAGCCACAAAGTTCATGTAATTATCAACAATGTTTTTCAAACATTGCTACCCTGGAAGAACTTGTGGATCTCATGTCATACCAGTGTTGCTCATGCTCTGTATGACTTCATATTTTCCTTGAATTAGCAGCAGTTTTTTAAATTTAGTTTAATTCTGGCTCAATTTTCCTCCTCGTAGGGTGGTGAAAATCAGATGCACCTGATTCACTTACTGTCCACTTTTCCAAGTGTAATTAATCGTATGAGAGTAGTGTCCTGGATAAATCTATAGTGAAGCTGGCCAAAAAATTATGAAGATCCTCAAATGTTTTTATGATAAAATATCTCTTGAGGGAGAGTTTTCTGATCGTGGTCAGGGTATCTTTTTAAGATTTGATTTCAGGATATTGAGTTGATTGGTTTTTGAAGGTCTCTAGCAAGGGAGTTTGAGAATAAGAACAATGAAAGAGAATTGGATGCCAAGGTAACTTTGCAGAGCTGCTAATTGGAAGGTTCATTTGGTAAAGGGCATGCTGAGAGGAAGCAGGTTGGAATACGTGGGTCATTACTAGGGGATTTTGGAGAAGGAAGTTCTTACTATACGGTTTTGAAATGTGTGTCTGAAAGTCTGTCCAAGAACTCCTCCTAAATGGTAAGAGCTAGGCCGCCAAATTTGGTATGCAGCTTCCTCTTGGTTGTGCCAGGATAATGGGATGTGCCTGAAATTTGATCCTTCCTCATAAAACGGAAAGGTAGGGGTCTGGTAGAAGGGACAGTTGTAATGTAGAATGACCACCAGGGGGCAGCAACAAACAAACCTTAGGTTGCTGGCCAGTTGGGAGACCAATATTTAAGAGCCCATTTTCAGTAAGTCTGTAGCTTAAACATAAAAAGGAAATATACTTGAGCCCATGTTGCACTCAACTAAATGACCACATCTTTATTAACATAAGTGTTCATCAGAAAGTCAGCATGTGCTTCCCCATAATATATTAATAATCTCTACAATTGTCCGTTAAACGTCTCAAATGGATAAATAAGGAACCAAGAAGTGCCTCTTATTCATTAGCCTGTGGAAATGGAAGAGTGGTGTCATAAATCCGTGGCTACCTTGGATATCAGCGCTATCGCAAAGTGACCTAGAGCTTCATGGGTGACTGTGGGCAGATAGATTGGATCAGCTCAGATCCTCCTGCTTCTGAAGCTAAAGGAGAATCTCTGCTCAACTCTCTGCATGAAACCTATGCACTTCTCAAGTCCCCCTTGAGTCAGTAGAAGAGCAATCTGATTGAATCTCTACCCCTCAATGCCGTGCTCAAATTTTTTTTCCAAATCTTTTGCCCATAGCCTGTACCTCTCCATTTATCTCCATTTTTGTATGTATTTTTTCACACTTAAATTCTCTGGCTATTTTGCTTTACTGTCTGGGATCCTGGTTGCATGAAAACTAAAGCTACACAGAATAAGGGCAGGTCTACACTATGAAACAGTGTCAACCTAAGGCACGCAACTCCAGCTACATGAGTTGTCTAGCTGGAACGGAAGCACTTTAGGTCGAGTTGCCACAGGGTCTCCACTGAGGGAAGTCAAGAGGAGAAACTCTCCCGCTAACTTTCTTTACCATCTTCTTTCTGATGAAGTACTAGAGTTGATGGGAGCGTGATTGGTGGTTGATTTAGCAAGTCTTCACTAGACTCTTTAAATCGACTCCTGGGGGGGCGTCAATTGCCACAGCACCAATCTCCTGGTAAGCGTAGGCCTGCCTTAAGGATATATTGTATGAAAGTATTTCGAAACAATAACAAACTCAGTAGAAAACCAATATACTTCTGCAAACTGGTATGTGTGTGGATACAGTAGGGGTGTATCCCAGTTACAATAGCTGCAAAAGCTAAATTCTAATGTTTAGTGCATTGAATCAGACCTGTCTCTTGGATCCTGTTCTCCAGCCCTTACTTAGTTCATTTGTTTATTCACATGGGCCACAATTCAGCAGAGCATCCATGTTCATTGATGCACTCAAGCATGCATTATGTACCTTGCTGAACTGCATATTGTTTAAACCCTAACTTGGAAATTCTCTCAGGTAGAGTCTGTCGTAGTGTGTGTATTGTGCCAAACAAAATTGGGTCTGAATCCCTGCGGCAGAACCTGGTAGTGCTTCCCCCCCCCCCACAATAAAAGTAATCATTAAATCCAGATACTGTCATTGTTGTAATGGTGGTGAATGGACATACTTGGGCCAGGAGGATAATTTGTCCATCCTACATGGAACATTGTATAGTCCCCATCCCATCTGAGCGTGCTGCACTGTCCTGTGTAGTCACACTGAGACCCCTTACAAAGCAAATGAGTCTGCTCTACAGCCTTAGCTTCTAACCAAATGACCTTGAGCTCAAGCTGTAGAGGCTTGTGCACTAAGCTCCAGAGGTCCACGGTTTGATTCCACCTCAAGACAACTGGGGTCTTCCAGCATTACAATTGCACAGAAATGAAGGAAAGAACAAAATCATTTGAGTGACATGTCCCTAAACTCCTGGGTAACAAGACCTGGCACTTGGTTGCTTTATCTGAAGGGGGTGGAGAATGCAATGGGGGCACCCTAATTGCTTGGTAGCAAATCCCCCACCATGAGATGACAGATGTAAAAGTACTTTTTTTCGAAGAGAAGGATGTGAATGAAAAAAGAACCCTACCCCGAGTTCATGAAGTTACTCTAGCAAGTAGCGATATAAATGTCTTTATTGTTATTTCCAATATTAGTTTGTTGTTCCTCCATGAAAGCTGATTTATTTGAAATGTTATTACTTGAAACACCCTAATCTTTTTGTAATAATTCATATACTGCAGATTACAGTTTTGGAAAGCAGCCCAGCTCTGGCTGGAATCCTATTTATGGATTAAAGGATTTGAACAGCATTGCAAGCTAGATCTCCAAATAGCAGGATAATGTAAACCTGGTTCCATATAAAATGCTTTACCTCTGCAATAGCAACCCCATTAAAGGCAGCTTGTTGGAGGACATTGGACAAGAGGGCTTTCATTACTGTAAAGGAAGATAACTTGCACTCCTGAAGAGCACAGATTTTCAGAGCTGAATCTTCCCTTTTTAGATGCCCTGAGCGGCTTTTTGTAGCTCTATTTTCCCTAGGAAACCGTCACGCCAGCTAATGATAGGGTCTTTGGGTAGATTTGGGAAGGTATCTTATGTGGCTCATTTCATGGAGGAAACATTGTCTCTTGAGGGATTCCAGCTACCACCAAAGGCAAATTGTATGTATTCCACCAGCATTCTAGTTTCCACTCCTCTAATTTCCTCTGACCATTTGTCCATCATGTAGTGGAAGTTAGACAATTGGGGTCTTTAGAAACCTATCTGTGTCCTAAAGCCCACATCTGGAGTATTGCATTCAATTCTGGGCCCCCCCATTACAGAAAGGATGCGGACACATTGGAGAGAGTCCAGTGGAGGGCAACACAAATTACTAGGGGGCTGGAGCACATGACTTACGAGAAGAAGCTGAGACTACATCTAGACTGCAGCTCTTTCCAAGAAACGTGTCGGGTTTTTCAAAAAAAATTCGGAAAAGCAAACGCATCCTTTTGCCATCCCTGTAAACCTCATTTCACAAGGAAGAAGGTATGGCTTAAGGGGGAAGATTTTTCCGAAATTTAGGACTCTGTAGACGCTACAAATTTCGGAAAAGACGCTTTTGAAAGAAAAGCTGAAAAAGATACATAAATTGTAGTTCACAATTGGCGTATCCTTCTCCAACTTTTCTTTGCAGTGTAGACCTAGCCTGAGGGATTTGGGCTTGTTTAGTCTACAGAAGAGAAGTGAGGGGGGATTTGATAGCAGCTTCAACTACCTGAAGGGGGTTCCAAAAAGGATGGAGAGAGGCTGTTCTCAGTGGTGACAGATGACAGAATGAGGAGCAATGTTCTTAAGTTGCAGTGGGGGTGGTCTAGGTTGGATATTAGGAGAAACTAGTTGACTAGAAGAGTGGTGAAGCACTGGGATGGGTTCCCTAGAGAGGTGGTACTTTGCCTCATATGGGTTGTAACACAAGGCCTGTGTGCCAGTGAATTCCTATTCTGAGGGTTTGCATGAGTTGTAACCGGCACACGTTTAGTGCTGTCCCTTTGCACAGGAGTGAATTTTGCAGTAGCACCTAGGAACCAAGTCACAGGCCAAGCCTGCTGCAGTAGGAGCTGTTAAGACAGAACAAAGACAATTCCTGTGCTTTGGTATAACAGAAAAAGCAGCAGATGAAGTGGCATTGGGGGGAAGCACCATAAATATTGTTCCCGTGATAGGTAATGGTACCAGTGCTCCAGCAGCCTGACACTTGTCAAGTGTGTTGTAGGCATCATGGAGAGAAGAGGTATAGCTGGTGGGCAAAGGTGATGTGGCCAGAGTAACAGACTAGGAAAGTGATCTTTGCAGCATTGTTCTGAATGGGTCTGAGCAGGGCAGGTGGGCGTTTTGCAAGCCTGGAGCAAAAAGACGTTGCAGTAATTGAGCTGAGAGATGCTGAGAGTCTGGAAGAGTGTTAGCTCTTGGTGAACAAGGAAGGCTGTGTCTTAGATGTTCTGCAGAAAGCATTTGCAAAATTCTTGGCAGAGCTTAGATATGAAGGGAGAAACTGTAAGGGGAATTCAAGACACAGGCCCGACTGAGGGTTCCCTATCCAGGAAATATCTGTACATTCCACCAAGCTTCCATTGGTGCAAAATCTAGTCTGTAAACAGAAAGGGGCGGGCTATGTTTAATGAAGGGAGGGAAGATAAAACATTAATAGAAAAGTTTATCCCCCATCTAACTTGTTGCTTTTTACAGTAAACTCAAAAAAAATCAAAGGATAGTTTTGCATAGTGTGCTGCAGTGGATTGGGGGGCAAGAACAGTGCATTATATATTTATCCCCACTGACTGACTGCCAAGTTATGCTGGGCAAACCAATTTAGCACTCTGGGCTTAGGTGCTTTCCTCTGCAAAATGGGATTATACCACCCATGTCCTGGGAGTGTTTTAAGGATGTATTAATTTATGCAACAATGGTCCTGTAGCACCTTAGACTAACATGTATATAAATAGTATCATGAGCTTTCATGGGGGAAGGGGTGAAAAACCCTATCAATTAAAGTATCCATGCTAAACGAGGCTAATAGAGTGGGCTGTAAGTGCCTGATACTTCATTTTTCATGTCATTTGGGTGTTGAATATAATGGTCCATCCAGTTCATGTCTTTGTTCATGCCATGCGAGGCATTAGAAGGTTAGCAGCTTTACATAAAGGTTAAGTGAAAGCTATTATGAAACATCAGCTTAACACCCTTCATTTAAAAAGATATTGAAGTAGCATAGCACTTGCTATACTGTATATAGTAAATAAGTGTGTTTATAGGATATCACAATATTGTTCCATGCTGTTGTTTTTTAATCTTATAAAATGGAGGGTAAGTAGATCTTTCACGGGGCACCAACTCTGACGGGACAATAAATAATTAGCCCTTATGTAAAGCTGTTAATGGTATCTTCCTGTGCTGGTGTAAATTGGCCTAACCCTATTGATGTTAGTGGATGTCTGATGTACACCAGTGGAGTATATGCATGCATGTGTGTCAAAGTAAGGAGCTTACCCGCAACTGGTGTGTTACCGTCACTTTTATGAGCATGAAATCCTTTGGCCTTCTTTCCATTGTGTTTCCAGTGCAGCCAGACATTGCTGCAGAAGAAAAGATTTTGTTCCTACTCCCTTAATGCTTTTGTCATAATTCATGGGGCCTTTTGATGGGAGCGTGTTCCGGCTGACTACCTGAGTGTTGAATAGAGTCAGACTGAGCTTCGATGGACATCTGTGTAGCTGTGGAAGCTTTTGCACGTAACCGGACCCAGCATGATATTCCCTGCAAACTACTTCACCCAGGCTTCGATAGGAAAAGCTTTCCAACCTCATGAGATGAATTCCAGTTTGCCAGCATCATCCTTCCTCTGTTTGAGCTGGGGCACAAAGAGGGGCAGATTGGTAGAGGCAAAACTGGCCCCAGGTTTCAGCCTTGTAGAAGTATTGAAACTTGGTGGTGAATAGGCATTTGCCTGTCCCTCTACACAGAGCTGACTTTCACCCTGGCTTTATAACTTTGGGGTGTGAATTTCTATTACTTTGATTCCACAAGGTGACTTTTCTTATGCCCTGAAGCATGGTTTGATTCCTCTTCTTGTCTTCCCCTTACAATCAGGTCTTTTTGTAGTGTTAGGCATGTTGTGATGGCCCATTCTGTCGCCTTGGTGAGATCTTCCACTGGGCAGGTTCCTCTAGGAGTTGGCAGAGCAACAGATGTTCTGTGGTTTGTTTTACACCACAGTCCTATGTCTGGGCACTGGAATAGCCCCACTGCAACCTATTGAAATGTTGACCTGCTGATTCTTGTTCAGAGGTGATTTAGACATCCCCAGGTTGGCCAGTTCTTCTCCATGCTCTGAGGAAGGCATTCCTCAGTGCGTATTTGTCATCCTTATGAAGATTTCAAGCTGTCTGGGGCATGTTTCCAAGTGTGTTGTTGGTGAGGTTTTAAGTAGCTCCCTTGCATCCCTTCCCTTAATTTTGGGTGACCCTGAAGCAGTGTGGCCATGATGCAAATGTTTGGTATCTTTGGTCTGTTGTTGCTTGTGTCCTCTCTCCTACTATCCAGTGGAACAGTTCTGGCAAGCACATAAACGCTGGTCACATGGGTCTCTTGTGGTGAAAAGGGTCATTCAGCACAGGGTCCAGATTCTTTGCATGATCTCATTTTTCCCATACCAGGTAGGCCATTGAATAGCAAAATGCAAGGGCAGTGGCTCTTAGTCTTGCTGGGTTGGTTCCCTTTTTTTTGAACTTGCAGCCTTCCTGAGTGTGGTGGTCTGGGTCCAAATTTTGCCGCTGCCTTCACCATGTGTGCTTTGCAGGAGAGAGTGTAGGCTAGTGTCAGTTGGAGGCAAGATGGGATTTTAATGGTGGGCAAGTGATACCCCATTCCGAATGGTGAGTTATCTCTTGGCCTCACACTTCCAAAAATGGAAGAGATTCACTTGCATTTTGGCTTGGTTGGCACACAATTGATGCTTGGTATAATAGACTGAGAGCCTGCACTGCACCAATTTAACAGTTTCAATTGGAGTAAGATCCTTGGCTTGGGTATGGGCAGCAACGCACAAAACTTCTTGTTCTGGGGGAGAGTGGAGATCATTCGTGTAGATGGTGGAGAATGTTGGTAAAAGTGCTGATAGGTCAACACACTCAGCTCCTGCTATCATGCCCTTCTCAAAGTCTCTTCAATGCGTTGAGGGTTGTTCAGCACTTGACTGGTGCATGACTTAACTCTGTCACATCCACAACTTTGTGGGCCTACTAGGTTAGTTTGCATGGCAGTTTGTCATTCAACATGACAGAAATGCCGCCAATGTCTGTCCAGTGAGGACTTCAGTGTCCTTAACCAGATGCTTCATCCCGCCATGTGTTCAAGGGACTGGCTTTGACCTCTACAGTTGCCTTCCAGTTCTAGGATTCCATGATCCATCATGGATCCTGTTCTCCACATGTCATCAGCTTTGATGGAAATGAGACTGCAGAATTGTTTGTGTGGTCTTTCAGTGGCCAAGCTCACCATGTATCCAGGAGCTTCAGAGGGAGCCGAGTTAGTCTGTAACTTGGAAAAACTTAAACAACGAATAGTCTAACACCTTAAAGACTAACAAAATTTGTAGATGGTGGTATAAGCTTTCATGGGCACAGCCCATGTATCCAGGGGCAGCAATTTCTATGTGTCCTGGAGGCATAAAACCTGACAGTTCTAGTAAGCACGCATTTTGGCTACACAGTCGTCTTGGACACCTGGGAACCCTCTGACCTTTTTGAATGACACCGATTGCATTTTCGTATCCACTTCTGACATTGTTCCAATAGAAGATACTAACTCGCCCACCTTGTCTCTGACCTGCACAGCTGCAGCAACATTTTATACTGATGACTGTCGACCTAAGGTATAGTCAGTCAATTAAGCTGACACCTGTTAGCCTGCAGGCATCAGTATATTCTTGGGTTATGTTGTAGTGGTTGGCCAGCAAGATTCACAAATTCAAAGAATCTCACAGGTCAGTAATGTGGATGCCCCTTTACTAGCCTCCATGAGGGCTAATAAACACAACAGAGTTTCAGAGGGGTAGCCGTGTTAGTCTATAACTTTAAAAATGAGTAGTCCTGTAGTTTTACCCTAGTTTGTGTTAGACCTCAAATGACTTTGGCTCTCTCCTGGATCACACTTACTCTCCCTCTGAACAAAACAAAGTGAGGATGTTCTTCTTCTATTATGACAGGGATTTCACTCTGCAGCATGCAAGGGAGGAAATCATAAACCCATTCTTTGCAATATCTAAACAGGAACTACAGGCCAGTCTTGATGAATAAAATGTGACATTCATAAACAAACGAAAAAGGAGAAGATAAAGGATAAGAGCTTTAACATCAGTGCTTGAAAACCCGTAGTCATAAATAAAGAATGCTGTAATGCAGTATCTTTGGGGGGGGGGGAATAATATTGTCTAAGAAAGATGGATTGTCCAAGTTGTTTGCCTGACAGTGTAAATAATAGCTATTGTATGTGGAGTTTAGCATATCGTAACATCAGAGTTTGAATGTTGTCTTTTTTTCTTCTAGCAGCGTTTCAATATTGTATATTGAGTGCCCTGACACCAGCAACTGGAGCCTCGGTTATTGGGTTGATCAGGGCCAGTGCTGCGGAGTAGTTTGGATATATATCCAGACTTTCTCAAAATGAGGTGAGAAAGGGACTATGCTGATCTAGGGCGTGGCTGCAGCCATGATGTTCTCCCGCCACCATAGTACAGACCACACCACTGCTTGCCTGGTGTGACTTGGGAGTAGATTATTCACGCACGTGAGTGACACACATTGTGCCAACATAGCTTATGACTACATTACAGCTTTAATCAGGTCTCCTGCGTGACAGACAAACACAATGATATGGAGTGATTGCAACATGCAGCCTAAAAACTAGAACATATTTCTAGAGAGACTTTCAGTCTTGATTTAAAGACTTCACTATTTCTTTGGTGAGCTGCTCTAATGGTTAATTTGCTCCTTGAGCATATGCATCCTAAGACAACTTCCAGAACTATTGAGGATCATCTGTTAGGTATGACAAGCTCTTTATATCTGTGGAGTTTACAGGGGGGACAAAGTGCAAACAGTTGCCTTGCTCAGGCTCTGAAATGAATCATCGTTCCAGTAGCAGCAGGATTGGATCTTTTTGGTGAAATGCACAGCAGTGCAGACAGCTCACACTAGATCTGGTGCAACTTAACTCCCCTTCAAGGCCTTAATGGTAGGCAGGTCTTATATTGCTCTCAGCCCATGGGTGAATACCCGATCCCTTTATCAATACTCGAATAATCTAGCAAGTGGGTGGTTGCTATTTATTGGAATGTTCTTGATGAAATAGCAGAATGTGGTGGGGGTTTTTTTCTGCATTTCAGTATAGCGTTCTGTGTGAGCATTCCCTCTCACCCAAAACACATTTCCCATCTGGTGGGGCTAAGAACTTGCAAAAATGTCTGTGAGCAGACTTGGTTCTTCATTTGGATGAAATCTGAGAAATGCAAATCATAGGCACTATGCTGGTGTTTGCTTCCTCGTTTTTGTGGCGTATGGAGAGCAGAGAGATCATGTTGTCGGTGAATACTTGAAGCAACATATGAAGAGAAAACTTTCAAAAAGAAAATGTAGGAAGGTCATCCCTATATACTTCTTATTTCCCAAACATCACTCTTTTTTATGTCTCCCTATGGCGTAACATGAGGAGTTCTGTGGCACCTGAAAGACTTACAGATTTAATCTGCAAAAACGAGGAATCCTGGTGCCACAGGGGTCTTCTGTTTTGGCAGATAAGACTAACCCTCTGATACCTATGTGCAGAGATTCCCACAATGGCCCCTGGAAGAGAGTTAAAAATCAGGGAAACAAAAAGGCAAGCCCCATTTCAAGATCTTCACCTTTAAGTTTCCTAGTGCATCTATCTAATCCCTCCCTAGTTGTGTATAGTATCCAGTGAGCCAGGATGCTCTGTATTTGTACATAAAGGTTCTAACAAAAAAAGCCTAATGAACCCGACGATAAAAGCACAGAGCCCCTATAGTCACAAAGTGGGAAGTGCGGAAGGTAATGCAAAAAAATGAGAGGTGCCAGAGCGTTACTGTACTCCAGCATCCTGTGCTGCTTCTCTACAGCAAGAGGAGAGCCTGTTTTTTCCAACCCCGCAGATGGGAAGTGAGGGTTGAAAACTCTGTAGGGCAAGAAAAACATTGCTTCTCTTTGAACCACATGCTACTGAGCAGAGGTGACAGTAAGCAGGTGAGCCCTGGTGTGCAGCTCTGGCGAGAGCTGGCTGAACTGCGGCAAAAGCCAGCAGGGAGCTATTGACAGAGCTGGTAGGGACCTGAGTTGCAAAGGATGGTACCAGCAAGAAATGTTGTTACTTTCATTGCTACTGAGTGAGCATTTACATCTGGCAATTTCCCCTTTCATAAGCAAGCTAATACTCTACTGTCAGAGGGCGTGGTCCGTTCTAGAGGCTATCCGCAGGTGAAGGGAGGAATTGTGGGTATGAACATACCACCTTTCCCTGTCATCTTCACCCATGGCATAAGGCACACTGCTGAAATGTCTGTCTCTGCTTGTCCGTGACCCGAGGCATGAAAGTCAGGCATGTCCCACTTCCTGGAGCTGTCTCGGGATGCAAGTACTGGCAGGGAATCTTCATTGCTCCAGATGTGGCTTCTGGAGAGAGCTAATTAAAGAGCAATGATTAACTTACCCGACCCCTGCATTGTGTGTCTGCCCAGTGGCAGTCTGGCTAACTTTATCCAGTACCAGCTCTTTCCTGTGTTAAGGGGGTTTGTTTTGTGTCTTGTTTCCTGCACTTTCATGTAGTGCTGTTTTGTCTGCAGTGTCCCAGCCTGAGTGGAAGGATGGGTAGGGCAGCTGAGAGGGAGGTGCCACTCGACACAATGGAGGCAGAAACCCATCTGGCAGTGGAAGTTGGACAATGTGGTTGTTCAAAGGCTTGATTGGCAAGCTAGGCTGTGGCTCCACCTGGCATGGCTGTCACACAGCAAAGCCATCCCAGGAATGCCGGTGCCCCTGCCAGTCTGAGAGGGGGGGGCAAGGAAATTCCACACAAAGCCTTTCTGAAGCCTTTCCTAGGAACAGACGGCATCTGCTTCTGGCAGCTTTGTAGAACTTGCAGTGGCCAGTTGGTCTCATTCTGAATTTTAAAAAAAATGATCAAGCCCTCAGCGTGCTACCAGCTGCAGGGTACGATGGTGGGGATAACATGAGAGGTGATTCCGTGCCGACAAACTGTGAGCCATATCCAGAGATCCACAGGGAAAATTCCCAGCTGCCCACACAGTTGCCAAAGAAACAAAGCCACATTTTCACCAACCCATGAAAAGCTGAAGCATGCTTAGCTGAGGTCTCACGAGCGTGAAATTTGTGAGGCTACCGGTGACCTCCCTCTAACCTGAGCTGTACATTCTAGAAGTCTGTTCCAGTCTCTCATTCAGTACCAGTAGTTTCTACAGGTAGCCACACTGTGTGTTAGGAATCTAGCCCTGTGTTTGGTAGGAATTCTGACCCCAACACAGAGAACGATTGCTAAACTATTCCACCAATAGATTACATACATTTTCATACGGATATGTGCTATTTCTGCTCCTTTCTTTCTGTTCAGTGATTAGATAGTCTTCATTTGCCCTTTGTGGGTTTGGACGGGGGGGATGCTGGCATTTGTGGAAAACTGCTATCTCTCATTTAGCTACCCCATCTTGCCCAAATCAGCTTGGTGGTCTCTTTCATAACTGCTGTCCAACTTTTATGGTAGAACTGAATGGACTTAATGGCTCAGGAGGCAAACGTATAAAAGCTACCACAGATTCCCTGAGTGGTAGGCTTCCATACTTCTGTTGGTAGCTCAGTATTCTTTCTCCCCCATCTCAACACAGTTCATCCACGTATAGCCGGATGACAAAGCTCTCCTCCTCCATGAGGAGAGGCAGTCTTACCCCCTTTTTGCTATAGCTTGTTAGAATCCTAGAGCTGGAAGAGACCTCAGGAGGTCATCCAGTCCAGCCCCCAGCTCAAGGCAGTACCAATCCATGGGCCGGTTCCCCCCAGAAAGCAAAAGAGGCTCCATTCACCTGGAGAAGGGACTCTGGTTGTTGCAGCAGACTGTGTGTGTTTGCCATTTCTTAAGGCAATGAAATGCACCGAGCACGCTTTGGCCTCTTATACCTGAAATGGGGCCATGCTATCAAAGCACATGTAATCTGGGTCTAGAACAGTGCATGGGAATCTCTCTCTCATGCAAGATCAATAGACCTGAAGGGAACAGACCCCATATAGTTGCCTTAGGAACTGTCCGTTCCGCTGTGACAGAAAGGACTGTTCTGAGTTGAGTTCTCACCTTCCTTATTCCTACCTTAAGCAGCCAGATTCCCCTCAGACACCATCTGGTGGTGTAGGGTGTGCTGTGTGCAGGCGGATTCCTCTCTGCCCAACACCGAGAATGCAGATGGTGGCATGACATCATGGCTGGCAGAAATGTGAGAGACCAAGAGCCCTGCTTAGCTGAGCCAGTGCTGAATTCCTCACTTACTAAAACGAATATGGGAAAACATCCCAGATGCTGCATCTTCCCCTCTAGCTCTGATTTCGCAGGAGGAAGCAGAAATGGGTGGGTGGGCTGTGTGTGTGTTCGTCCGTCTAGCTTAAACACTGCAAAATTCTCCTGACAATCCTGTATTCAGCTGGCAATTGGCCATCAGGCTGAAACACGTGCATGGCACAAGGGAGGGGAAAGAGGTAGTACAGGTGTAGGTACATCGCTGCTGCTCTCTCTGTAGGACATGCCAGTTGCTTGCCTTTCACTGATGTATAATGAGAACACAGGGTCCTGGGATGACCATACCTGTTATCGTCTCAGTCTCCTTTGATGCCTGCAGGCTCCTTGTTGACTTACTCAGGAAGCTGAAGTCAGTTGGTGAGGGCTGTGAGGTTTTTTGGACTGAATAAAGGCACAGGTTGTAGGATCTGGCCCAATCTTCACCACTCCTTAGTGGTGAATTCTGGTGACATCACTTGATTTAAATCTCACCCTTTCAATGTTGGTTATTAAACAGCCCGTTACCTGTGGTGCACAGCTCCTGTTACCGAAATACCTCGGGGCACACAGGTAGCGGGCTGAGCTTCTTCGAGAGCTCATTTAAATATCTGATTTATGGCTTCTTTCGAGCAGCGATAGCCAGGAGGGTAGAATAGATGTGAATAAATATCCACAGGGCAGTGTCTCATTCCCACTCTGCTTGAAAGAAGGAATAAGACATTGAGACTCGGGAGACCTTGTCCCAGTCAAACCACTTAACATCTCTGTGTGTGATTCCTCTCCTTAAAAGGAGGATAACAATTCAGGGTAGGGAATGAATCTTTGTGTACCACCTACCATAATCTTCACAGAGGTTTCTGGGAGCTACTGGAATACCAATAATTATCCAAACTCTGTCTGGGCTGGATAACTTGAAAACAAGCTTTCACACTATACTGACATTTCTGATACAGAGCAGGACAAATTTCAGACTAGTATAACTTCACTGACATCAATATTTCCCTGATCTGCACCAGTGTAAGTGAGAGCAAAATAATTACTTGTAGTTCGGGAAGTAGGAAGGGAAATAAAAATAACATATATCACTCCATTTATTTTTCATGTCAAATTAATTAAAAGCACATTTATCGAAGCCCCACCAGCAATAAAGCACATACATATTTAATATTTATTGAAATATTCATGTTACATAGCTTTAAGGCTTTGATAAATATTATTTGAATAATCAATTGAAGTTTAATTAGTGCTTTAAGTTTTGGATTTTTTTAATTGCATTGGTTATTGTATGTGTATTTTGAGCCCTGATTATTTTCAGATGAAGACTTTTTTTTTTTTACTGGATTTGTATAAAAAAATCCGATAAGTCTCAGCTCAAGACGTATTGAAACTAAATAAATCTGTTTTTAATAACCAGATGACGTTTGATCAACATAATTGTCATCTTAGAGTTAAATGAAATCTTCATTTGATTCACGTAATTCAAAATACGACCTTTATCTTCCATCTCTTAGACACCACAAAACTCTTAGAATTCTTGGAGGTTTCCTATGATCCTCTTGGGTAATAAACAAGATGAATTGGAATTGCTCATTTATTATCATAAATTTGACCTAGCTGGTATTACTGAAACCTGGTGTGATTGCTGTGATCAGAATATTTATAAAAAATTATTATAACCTATTCAGGAAGGATCAAGTGAGCAAAAAGGGAGGAAGTGTGACAGTGTCAAAAGTGGTATTCCCTTATTTTGCTTTACATTTCTGAAACGCGGAGAAGAAAATGATCTTCACTGCTTGTTGATCAATGTCCTAACATATAAAACACAAGATGGCATATTGGTATCTGCCAAAGGACCAACAAATTGCTCTAGGAATCAGATGGCTGCCTCCTTGTGCACATATCTACAACATGTAGGGAAGGGGAAGTTGCATAATTGTGGGAGACTTCAATATGAGTGTCATGCTGCCAGTACAAAAACATCCTTGGAATCATATATATATATATATGAGTGTTTCTCTGAGTGTCTGTTCAAGAATGCCTCCCAAATGATAAGAGCTAGGACTACCAAATTTGATATGCCGCTTCCTCTTACTATAACTGAAAGCAAAGTTAGGGTTTGTGTCACAACAATGGGATGTGCCCAGAATGTGATTGTTTTTCATAAATGGAAAGGGAGGGATCTGGTTGGAGGGACAATTATACTGTAGAATGACCACTAAGGGGCAGCAAGGGACCAGAGATGGGGACTGGGACAGCTAAAACACCAGGGGACAGCGGTGGAGAAAGGGACTGCTATCTACACTCTCTCTCTCACATATATGAATGAGAGTGTCTGTGTGTCTGTCCCCCAGCTGGTGAACATGCACTCCTCCTCCAGCTGTTCCTGCCATAGCTGCAGTGACCATGAAGAGGTGCTTCTTGCCTGGCCCCAAGCTGCTTCAGTGAGAGCTTGGAGTTCTTCACTTATAAAGAGGAACCAATCGCAGAACTAAAAATTAATAGTAACTTATGAACAAGCAATCGTGACTTGATATGATTTTCAGTGTGCAAACAGAGCAAAGTCCAGGTTAGTGATGTACATAGGTGATGTTTTGGCAATGCCAATTTCATAATTATAAGCCAAAAAACAGTGTGGGAAAATTTCATCAGAAAATATAAATAATTGGAAATCCTTTCAGAACATCTTGCTTGATGTAAAAAGCCACTATCAAGGAAGAAGGCTGTATTAATTTAAAAACAAGCCTGGTTTAGAGGAGAAGTGAAGGCAGCTATAAAACATTTTCAAAATGGAAGGGTAGAGTTCATAGTAATACATATGAAGCAGAAGCTAGGCATTCTAGAAAATGGATAAGGGAAGCCAAGGCACTCAAGAAAAAAACCTATAGTCAGCAAAGTTAAGGGTGATAAGAACAACTTTAAATATGTTGGTCTCTTACTAGGAGGAAACAGTAGAATTCTCAAAGCAGAAAAGGCAGTGTTCAATAAATATTTAAGTATTTTGGGTGGAGAGGTGATGTAGTCATATTGTATGATAACACTATTCCACTAATGTCTCAAGATATTATACTGCAGCTACTAAAGCTAGACATTTTTAAATTGGCAGTTTCACATAATTTACATCAGAGTTTTAAGAAATGCCTCAACCACTGATGTTTGTTTTTCAATAAGTCTCGTTAACAGCAGGGACGTTCCAGGAAACTGGAAGAAAGCTAATGTTGTACCAATATTTTTAAAAAGTAAATGGGATGACCCCAGTAATTGTAGGGCTGTCAATCTGGCATTGATCACAGATAATGGAGCAGCTGATATGGGACTCAATTTTAATAAAGAATAAAAGGAGGGTAATTAGTGCCAGTCAATGGGGGTTAATGGCAAATAGATCTTGTTAAACTAACTTGATTTTTTTTTTGTAATGAGATTACAAGTTTGGTTCATACTAGCATTGATGTACTTAGACTTCTTTAAGGCATTTGACTTGGCACTGCATGGCATTCTTATTAAAAACGCTAGAAAGATACAAAAATGACATGCCTATTACATGGATGAAAAGATGACTAAGTGAGAGGTCTCAATGTAATTGTAAATGGGGAATCCTCATCCAACAGGTGTGTTTCTAGTACAGTCCTGCAGAGATCCGTTCTTGGCCTAGCACTAATTAATATTTTTATTCATGATCTGGAAGAGAACATAAAATCATCGCTGATAAAGTTTGCAGATAACACAAGCATTAGGGGAGTAGTAAATAATGAAGAGGGCAGGTCTCTAAGAAGGTTGTGGATTGCTAGGCAGGCTGGGTGTAAGCAAATGACTTTTTTAATATGGCTAAATATGTAGATGTGAGAACAAAGAATGTAGACCATATTTAAATGAGGGGGGATTCTATCCTGGGAAGCAGAAACTCTGAAAAAGAAACGGGGGAGTTAGTAAATAATCAGTTGAATGTGAGCTCCTGGTGAGACCCTATGGTCAAAAGTGTTACAGGTTGAACCTCTCCAGTCCAGCACCCTTGGGACCTGACCAGTGCCAAACCAGAGAATTTGCTGAACCATGGGAGGTCAATATTGTCTAGCAGCACCAACACTTCGACTGCTTGCTGGGCTCTTAGAAGACATTTGGGGTACATTAGAGCTAAGTAACAGCACAGAACACCGAAGGCCGTGACTTTATGGGACCACAGGAAACTTGGCCACACCCATGATAAGTGGACATGCGTCTAACTAAAACCATGCTGGACCACGGATGTTGCCAGACCAGAGTGATGGACCATGGAAGTTGAACCTGTAATGGAATCCTTGGATGCATAAATGGGGCATTTTACCTCTGTATTGGGTACTGGTAGTGCGAATCCTGTTGGAATGGTCTGTCCAGTTCTGGTGCCCTCAGTTGAAGAGGGATGTTAATAAATTGGAGAGGAGTCAGAAAAGAGAATGGGGGGGGGGGGGTTTAAAACATGCCTTACAATGAGATACGCAAGGAGCTGAAACTTCAGAAAACAAAGGTGAAGGGCAGTGTTCCTCCGTAAGCGATGCATTTGTTTAAGCGGTGCATCTCAGGAGAGATTCAAATGCCACCCAGCTGATTAGCAGAGTTCCCACAGCTAGGTCTTTCTTCTGGTGGTGCACATTCTTACATGCCTCTGTGCATATAACAAAATTTATTCTGTACATGGATGGGAAAAGATTAGATGTAACTTTGGTTAAGGGGTGAGTTAATTAGTCTGTAAGCCCCTACAGGGGAACTAATATTTAATAATGGGCTGTTTCATCTAGAGCAGAGAGGTTATAACATGATCCAATGTCTCTAAGCTGAATCTACACAAATTCAGACTAGAAACAAAGTGTACGTTTTTTTTAACTGGGAGAATAAGCAGCCATTGGAACAACTTACCAAGGGTCATGGTGGATTGTTCATCACTGGCAATTTTTAAATCAGGATTGGATTTATTTCTAAAATCTGTTCTATGAATTGTTTTCAAAAAGCTCTATGGCCTGTGAGATACATGAGGTCAGACTAGATAATCACAGTGGTCCCTTCTGGCCTTGAATCTTTGAATCTCTTCAGATAAATAAAATATGGGAAGTGAGCAATGGCTTCTCTCCAGGGATCTGTGACAGACTTAGAAGCTTTTTAAAATGTTTACCTAGTGACTCGGGGGCTAAGGGTGAGATGTTTTTTTTCTCTGCAAAGTCCCACTTTGCCAGGTTCCTTGATCCGTTTAGCATTGCTGAAAATCCTACTGTGTCTAAGGCTATGATCATGTAAATGATTTTGCTTGACTATAACCCTCTGCAGATGAACTGTCTCTTTACAGTCTGTGGAACTGTTAGGCCTTGTCTACGCTACCAAGAAGATGGCTGCTGCCACAATCGATCTTCCGTAATTTGATTTAACGAGTCTAGTTAAGACTCACTAAATCAAACTCAGAGGCGCCCCTGCTGGCGGTCAGTACTCCTGCTCTTGAGAAGAGTAAAAAAAGCAGACAGGAGTGTTTGCTCCCATTGGTCTCCTGCTGTGTGGATGCCTCCAAGCTCAGCTTAAGGTAAGCCAACTCCACCTACCTTGTGTACCTTAAGCCAAGCTGCCAGGTCTCGTATTGACCTGGCCTTCATGTGCATAAAACTCTCAGGAGCTGGTCATAGATTGGCAGTTGTCCAATTCTGGCCCAGGTCAACCTAATTACTGAAAGTCTTCACCACCTGATGGTGGTTTACTGGCCAAAATAAAAACCTATAATTAGGAGGGAAACTCAATTCCCAACCTGTGTCTCCCTTCTCCCCCATCCCGTCCCCCCCAAGCTCTGTCTGATAGCACTGCCTCTTGCCCTGTCCTGAATGAATCGCAGCCGTTTTCAAGTGAGTGGTACTCTGCACACACACTTTATGAGCTAAGATGCAAGCAGTTGTACTTGCTGACCCTGCCTTATATGGCTCTGATTTATAAGCTGCTGCACTCTGTGCTACTAAAGCTTAAGGATCTCTTAAGTCTTTTCTTTTTCCTTTGCAAAACAAATAAAAGGCTGCTATGGCAATTTAGAATGGAAGCTGGAGCCTTTAAAGAGACCACAAGCAAAACAGAAGAAGAAAGAAAAGGGTTGTTTGCTTTTGGTTTTTTTTGTTCTCAGCAGAGGGATTATTGTTGACTTTAGGAAAAGTTCATCCTGAAGGCAGTTGCATGAGTTTAGCAAGATTGAGCTGTTTAAAATTTCAGCGTTGTCCGCCAGAAATATAATAGGAAGTTGTATAGAGAGGAATGTGCTGACAGCAGTAATGTTTTGGTAATAATTCATGTGTTGTAGATGATGCTCTGGAAAGCAGCCCAGCTGGCTAATGGAGATTGGTGATGCTCTCCTGCTGATGGCTGTACAATTGATTGGCACTTCTGCTCCATCATGAAATCAGTTTGCAAATGAAATGAAGATGGTTTCAAAGACCAGGGTTTGAGGAGAAGCAGAGAAGGGGAAAGCGCCGAAAGTAACAGAATACAAGGTTCAGGGGTCTGAGTCTTGTCTAAATGAACTGGCTTGGTTTGATTCTTGATCAGTATTGCCTGTTTCTTTCCTTCTGCCTCTTCATCTTCCTTAAGGGGGGTTGCAGATAGACACCTGATTGGATATTCAGAGGCTACAGATTTGTATGTGTAGTCTTTCCCAACTGGCTGTTAGCAGTATTCATGCAGACTAAGGAAAAAAAATCCGGGCATTACTGGTCAAAAGCCATATCGCTTCAGTTCATACCTGGTCCTCGAAATGCATGCCATGCAGAGGGCCCAGACAAAATGACACACCACAAGTCCCACTTCAACCACCTATTTTGGGAGGAGCTTTGGGTGAGCCCTCTGGACAAAGGTGAATTTCCCCACAATATGAAGCATCTATAAACAGTGTTGAGTGGGAGACTTGGCAGTGGCTTGATGCTCTGCAGTTGGGAGAACTAACATCTCATCTTCTCCAAAATCCCAGGTGGCTGTCAGCCGGTGGTCAGGGCAGTGCATGTGTGTATGTTACACCCGAGTCTTCAACTGCTGAGACACAAGGCCTCGTCGCAGTGGGCAGTCTAGGTGAGACTGACGGGTGCCCCGAGGAGTTTAACATCTGTGTCTTTACTGCTAGGATCGGGATCCTTTCGCGGCGGGCAGCCAACAGGCCGACAGACGCCCCAGAGTTTACAGGGAGAGCTTATTACACCTCAGATTTTGACTGCTAGGATACACGATCCCTTCGCAGCGGGCAGCCTGGGGAGGCTGAGAGATGCCCCAACGGATCTGTCCCCTGGAAGCGACATGATCCAACGCTCAAGCTCTCCCTATATCTGTCCCTTATGACCGGCTGGAGTTCTTTTTAAAATTGTGCTTGGTTCTGTTACAGCAACTGAAGGAGTCAGGTCACAGCTTAAACAGTTACTATTTTATTGTTACAGGGTAAACTTAGCTGTTAAATGCTACTACTGTGTCACAGATAACACAGCCACTACAAAGGACAGGACAGAAATTACAGTAAGAAGTCACTTACAGGTACCATGAAACCCTTTTGGTTCTCTGAGCTCTTATTAAACGCATGCAAAATAGACACCTAGCAGGTATATATTCTCACCCCTGCGTTCCAGACTTGGCGTGGCCAGCGTCTTTCTCTCAATCCCTCGGGAAGAAGTAGGGCGAGGTTGGGCGTCCCACAGACCTCGGGAGACAACCAATATCTGCCAGCAGGTGTAGATGATTGGAGCTCAAATGGGCTGGGCTACTAAACCCCTCTTTATACCCCTTGGGTCACGTAGGCTTCTTCCTGGTCTCAAGTGGCCAATTAGGAAAAATGGCTTTGAATGCCAAGTTTCCCACGAAGGGTGCAAAACATAATTCACACCTGGGAAAATGCAGACAATGGGCACCTCTGGTATGTGATGGGCGAAGATTCCTCTTCTGGGACAGTGCAGACGTGTCAATTACTGGTACTAGCCATCAGGGCAGCAGGAGGCCCCCGGGTCGTCAGCTAGCCCATTTACTGTCTGGTTTCTGTTTATGGTAGAGTCAGGGACAGGCAGCACACCTGCGTTCCCAGGGCATCAAAGGCTGACTGCCTTTCTCTTGCTCTCTGGGGGGAGAAAACAAGATGGGGTTCATGTCTGGCTACAGTGGCCCTGAGCAAAACTTGACCAAAAATCTTGGCCATCCCTAACCAAACCTCCATCGCCACCTCTGCCTATAGTGTGTGCGCTCTTTGCCAAAATGTGTGATTATCACTGTCATCTTGTCGTGTGGTTCGATTTATTGTAGATCCAGGGCAGGGCTACGCAACTTTACAGGAGAAACCAGACACTCCAGGGAGACTTAACCACTTTATTTATTACAAGTTTTAAGCAGTTAATACAGTTGTTTAAGTTTTACAAGCCTTAAAAACAATGACTATATAATTTAAACCTTAAATACTATAAATTCTAAAGCAATTAGTACAGCACAAAGCAATGCAAAAGCAATTCATAGAAGATCTACTATAATACAATAATAGAGCCTAGTTCACTTACACTTCACCCGTATACTACCTACAGTACCAGGCAGGAGGTCGCGGTCCTTTTGATTCCCACCCGTCGGAATGCCGTGTACTGGGGCGCCAGTGTGAAGGGTCTATTTACTTCTAGTTTCATCAAGCAGGTCAGTCTTGCTCATTCTCTCCCATCGATTCTTCTTACTAAGCCCATTTTATAGCAAAGCAAGACTTGGTGCTGGTTCTAATAATATGTACCAATCAACTTCATATTGTGTAAGATACCTAAAATGCTCAGTGCCCTATTTGGGGTACATCCTGCTACTCAGGATGTTGCAAAAACTGTGCATAATTGACAGTTTTATGGCTGCATCTAATTTTTGTTTAGCAGAAAAAGAAGTACCAGTACAAGGTTGCTTGTCGTGTGCTCTTGACATGGTCTCGCATACTATGCTTAATCTGCATTGTTATGCAAAACGTTCCTGCCTCCCGAGCCTTGCCTGCATGCTTACGTGCCCCAGACTTGAGACAGGCCTGGGTTTTGCTTGTTAGAGATCTTCACTGTGGTCAAGGCAGGGCAGTCCAGACTCTGCTAACATACCTGGTCCTCCAGGTGCTAGTTACAGCTACTGGGTTGAGTCTGCTCTTAAACTAATGCCCCAATTCTGCAAATTTCTCACTCATTCTGCTAGTGGGTGCTTCTGTAACCCACACACCTAGTGTGGTTCACTGTTCCGTGCAGTGGCACCTAGACCACAGCAACAGATAAGACCAAGAGACCTCTACAGCATGGGCTGGGAGCCAGCTGGCTTTTAGCTCCAAGGCTAGAGGTTCCTATACTAAGCTCCAAGAGGCCCCAGGTTCAAATCTGCCTGGTCGTGATTACACTTCCACAGGTCCTCAGTGGGGTTCTGCAAAACCACAAAATTCTGCCCATGCAGCTCTGATTAGAGCATCCCGGACACATGGCACAAAGAAAGCAGGAATTGCCTGTCCTTTCCAAATGGAGCAAAACATTTCTGTAGCACTCCACAACCCCCAGGTGGTGGGCTGTGCCTTTAGCGCTGTTACCAGATGGAATAGCTTGGCGCTAAAGCTGCCTCCAGATTCTAAGCTCCATCAGGATGAGCATAAAGCTTGCTAGAGGACTAAAACTGAAATGGTCGCCAGATGAAATCAATAGGTAGCAAGTTTTTTAAAACAAAAGTAAGTTTTCCTTCATGCAACTCACTGCTAACCTGTGGAACTCCTTGCCAGAGGAGGTTGTGAAGTCCAAGACTACCACAGGGTTCAAAAAAGAGCTAGATAAATTCACGGAGGATAGATCCATCAATGACTATTAGCCAGGATGAGCAGGAATGGTGTCCGTAGTCTGTCAGAAGTTAGGAATGGGCAACAGGGGAGGGATTGCTTGATGATTCCCTGTTCTGTGCATTGCCTCTGGGGCACCTGGCATTGGCCACTGTCGGAAGACAGGATACTGGGCTCAAATGGACCTTTGGTCTGACCCAATATGGCCGCACTTATGTTCTTCTAAAAATATCAAAATATCTGAGCTATTATGTGAAACGATTTTCTCATGGGATTTTTTGTCTCTGAACTGGAAACGATGGGAGCTCGGGGTTTTTTCAGTTTCCACCTTTGTGGTATTGTCGTCCAAAAAGAAACTGTGCAATTCTTTGGCTTTATAAATCTCAACACGCACACAGAGCTAACTGAGTTGCAAATTGAATGCCCCACACCCATTCCAGTGGAGACTAGTCTTTCATCACGCTAAAATAATTATTTTAATTAATCCTTTCCTTAACTGGCCTGCCCATAAGTTACCTGCACAGAATGTCAGTCTTACAGCACCTCAGAAGATGTAGAAGATAGTGCTGCCCTTGAGAGGTCTAGAGTTAGTTACTCTTACAAAACATACCATAGGCTATTTTTTCTGCATAGCATGAAGCATCTTAATAAATAATTAAACCTGAGCCCTGCTTATGAAACACATTGTGTGCATGTGGCGATGCAAGCACCCTGCTTTCTCGTTTCTTTTTGCTTTCTTTTTTTATATTTGCTTGCTACTTCACACTATTCCTTCCTCTGTGTTCCTGCTAGCTGGTCACCATTAAAGAAGGAATTTAAAAGTGAAGGGCAAAGTTTTGGAGGTTTGTTTTTTTTCATTTGCCACAAGTCTTTCATGGGATAAAGAGAATCTGAGAATCTCTTTGATTTCAAAACAGACTGTAAGACAAAGCACTAAGTTCAGTGAAGGCATAGTCATCTCAAACAGGAACTCCAAACAATGGTAGTTTCCAGTGGCCTTACATCCTTGCAATCACACCCCATTAAAAATGCTATATGAGACTTTGTACCCTCAGAAATGTGAATTCCCCCAAACGCTTGGGCCATCTCTACGCTATGGAGAAGATAGACGTTGGCGTGGTTGATCTTCCAGGGTTCGACTTGGCAGGTCTAATAAAGACCTGCTGAATTGAACTCCAAGGGCACCCCTGTTGGTGCTCCTGTACTCCTCCTCGTGAGAAGTAAGGGAAGGCTCCCACTATGTAGACAGCATAGAAATGCAATTTAAGATATGTCAAATCCTGTATCTTAAATCAGCTCAGGATTAAACAAAGACTGTGAATGGCTAGCCAATTACAAAAGCAGTTTCTCCTGTCTTGGTGTTCACACCTCCAGATCAGCTGCTAGAAGTGGGCCTCATCCTCCCTGATTGAATTTACCTCGTTATCTCTAGCCTGATTCTTGCCTGCATATTTATACCTGCCTCTGGATATTTCCACGACATGCATCTGACGAAGTGGGTCTTTGCCCACGAAAGCTTATGCTCCAATACATCTGTTAGTCTATAAGGTGCTACAGGACTCCTTGTCGCTTATCTTAAGTTCTGTATCTTAAGTTGACTTTCCGCAGTAAGGGTAGACCAGGCCTTGGTTGAGTTTTGGTTTTCATTTCATATTTAGAAGTGAGACACTAGGAAAGAGACCCAATTACTTCAAGGGGTTTGGCTCAGGCCTCCAATTATGAGGGGACAATCTTTCTGTATTTTCCCCCCATGTGTTGGAAGATTAATTCTCTCCCACAGAGGTAATCAGATTTCCCCCCCCCCCCCCCAATTCTTTGCAAACATAGCTTAAGTTTTTGGACCTTTTTTAAAATAAAAAATCCAATTTTCAAACCACTTGGTTTGGTTGCACCTTGCCATTGTCCTTTTGGAATTGACTGACTCAATAAATATTGGTAACAGACTTTCTCCTTCTATCCCTTTTAATTTTAAGTGGATTCTGTATTCCACACTGTGGTCTTCACTTAAGTGCATTACAGACACAAACTCCTAACAAACAAATATACCTAGAACACAGTGACCTGGTTTATCTCTGTCCTCAAGTCTGAACTCATTCCCATGTCTGATCATGTTAAAAGGGTTATACATTTGTCTGGCAGGAGTCTGCATTTTAGAATTGATGAGTGTGATCAGCAAACTATTCAAATAAACATGATTATTAAAGCTCTGGTAGGAGCAAGGTGACATGCAGAGAAACTAATGCAAACCAATCTCTCTTTCATCTCTGGCTCTCATCCTGTTTTAATTTTTGCTTCAGAAAATTAGAAGATAAATTGCTTAAGGGAGTTGATTCTTCTTCCCCCTCCTCTTTGAAACAAGTTTGTACAAGGCTTTATCAGGGGAGTGGATAAATATGCACCCAGGAATAGACCTGTACCCTGAAATGAAAATTGCAAAGGAAAATTGGCAGAGAGTTGGACTAGAATGAAGACCCTAACGGCTTTCCTTTATTTAGTGTTGTCTAGATTTCTATGTGCTTGGATGTAATGCAATACCTATCTATTGAGCCAAATAGAGAGGTATTTACTCGTGAGTTAATAAGTCCTAACTCAGTCAGAACTCCAAGTTACATCAGCTGTGTTTCTAATTCATAATGACTGAAGTACAGTCCAGATGTCCCACTCTTGGCATATGGTTTTGGCTTTGACTTCCTAGAACAGACCTAATCATTCTATACTCATTTTGAAGAAGCCTTAATACAGCCCTTCATGGAGGGTCTCACCTGCACAGATAAGATGTTATAACGTTCTCGGAACAGTCTGGCAGTAACTGTTCATGCCAGACACAGTAGTACATGCCGGGCAGAGAAGGGAGTACTTTGGGATGAACGCTCCAAATTGCTTTGCTAAGCAGCATGTTTCCCATGCCACAAATATATTCTGTGGGGTTTTTTAAGTGGACTTGGTCCAAAGATTTCACTACAAGCTGGTTCCATGGGCTACATGGGATACCATTTTCCCAGGTTCCTCCACTCCACATCCATTTTTCTTCAGCCTTCTAAGGCTGGTACATTCATAAGTCCTGAATGAGCCGAGTTATTTTTTTAAAAAGCTGAGAATAGACAAGTCCTTGACCAACAGCAATTAGTTCCTTGCTATTGTGAATTTACAGTGCCTCAATCAATACTATGCCCATGCGATTCAGACCTATCTCCATTTAGCATTAGTAGTTTTATGCCAGCTTCCCACATACAAATCCATTTGCAACAAAGCCCTAGCTTTCCTCTTTTCAGTTTTGTTGCTGTAATAATCTGTTTAATGGGAAAAAATCCAAAGTTATGAAACAAAAGGATGAAGTATAAAAAACACATTGTGTGAAATGAATAGAATTCATTTGATGCTCAGAAGAAAGCCTATGGTTTCATAATGCACAATTGTGCATGTTTTACAGATGAGGGCAGTTCATCAGGTGGTTTATTACTTTGTACTATCATACTACCGAGCAGTGCTAGGCATGGATCAAAACCCCATATTGCTAGAAGCTGTAGAGCAACAGAACAAGAAAAATTGGGTCCTGGCCTCAGAAGTGTACCCCCTACTTTTTAATTGTAAGTTAACTTTAAAAGCACCCCTCTGGAAGGGAGAGAAAGGGATCCCCAAATCACAGGCTGAAGAGCAAATAAGACAAAAACCCATCACGGCTGGAGGCATGATCAAGCAGATCTTTTCAAAATGTCATTTATTAAGGATGATGGACATTAATAAAAGCTTTCTCCATTGATCTGCAAAGCTTTTGCAGAGTAAAAACTAAGAATGATGAGTGTAATGAGATTAGTCGTATATTTATGCTACACGGTCTTATGTTTTAAATTCTGCAGATGAAAGAGTCAGTCATGAAAGGGCAATGCAATGGAGCACTGTCTTAAGACCATGTGAATGACTTGTCTTCCTATTACCATTGTCACATTCCTGTTGGATGTATTTTAGATTTCCTTCTTTTCATTTTTGTCACCAATCTGGGGCTCAAAGACAGTGGAAGGAAGGCAAAACCCAAGGAAAGACATGGGGCGAGGGGGTGTCAGAAGAGGAAAAAGTGATGACAAAATAGGAAAACATAGCAAAGAAGGGATGAAAGAAAGGGAAAGGGGGAAGGGTGTGATTGAAAGATCACTCACTTCCATACATTATATTCAGGGCATGAAAATGCTTTATACAGATTTATGTAATGTCTAGATATTGACAGGAAAGCATTCGATTTAAGCAACCCCCTCCCCAATATTCTAATTCTGCTTCTGGAGAAGCAGAGATTAAAATCCCCAAGGAGGCTTCTCAGGTGACGAAGACAGGAGAGCATCAGTTTTTCTTTCATTAAACAAAGCCGTTTAGAGGTGTGCCAAGCATCTTAACTAAGGTTATTCCTACTGTGGAGTGGGGGGGGAGGAGAAAGCAAGTGGGTCTGACGTACTTTGGAGGCTGCAGATGCCTTGAACTTTGTTTTCCAAAAGAGAGAAAAAAAATCCAAAGAGTGCTCTTTTTCCATGAGTCGGCATGCAGGATCAACTAACAGTGAAACTGGGGCACCTTTAATTCTTCCCATTCACCAAGCCCACGCATACAGCAGTGACATTGCTAATCAGGGAATAGTAATTCCCAGAATCAGTAGGATAATTGCTGATGAAAAGGGTAACTAATGGGGGAATAGACTGAAAGACTGACAGGCATTGCAGTCTATGAAGCCCCAGCCAAATGCCAGTTTAATTGAGCTTTGATAATTTCCAGTTTGGAGAATTTAGTGAGGGGTATTTCACAACGTGCCTTTAGAAACCATTTATCTGAATGAAGAAGGCACCATTGCAGAATGGATCTCCCCATTTCTCGCCTCACTCATTCCACTTCTCTCGTTTGCAGGTCCTTGTTCACCTGCCTGATGCAGTTTACAGCTGCAAAGGGGTTAAATCATTTTGTCAGGGGATTCACAGCCCAGACCTACACTCTGATCTAAGCTGCCCAACTCCTGCACAGCCAAATTTGATTTTCTTAAGAGAGCAGGGATGCTACTCTGTTTGAAGCAGGCAGCCACCTTGCGGAGCTATAGCTATGGGCCAATGGACTGTAGCTGCATTTGGCAGAGGGAGATTGAGAGCGGATGATGATGATGATTTAGAGATAAGTACACTGCTAAATTTTAAAGATTGATTAGATGTTAGGAATTAAGTCCTGCTCCATCCCTTTTCATACCCTATCGGGACAGCCCCTTGCCTACACTGTGTTCAGCATTGACTCATCTGTACCCCTGGGCACCATCTATTGTCAGCTGTGGGTAAATTCCACAATCTAGACACAGCCTATAAAGGCATTGACTAAGCAGCAGCAGTTGAAAGTTTTTTGCAGTTATGAAGGTCCTGATCCAGCTATGGGCTGGACTGTTGCCTTCAGTGGAACTACTCCTGTGCTAAAAATTAGGAAATTAAGCCACCTGCCTTAATTGGTTTGAAACAGTAGATTAGGGCCAAATCTTGTGACGTGCTGAGTGACCTCTACTGTCAGGCAGGCCCATAGTATTTCTGCAATTAGACTGTGAAAGTGAGCTTTTTAAAAGCACTTGGTACTGGCTGTATCTACTCCCATTCAGGATGGTGACAATTTTACCCCTGACAGTTACGCCAAACACTGAATACTTATGCCAATTCCCTGGCCTTCAGATGTGGGAATGGTCTTTTTCTCCATCATGTGATCTTCAGTGCTTGCCCTATGAGAGATGGTACCACTTCTTCCATTTCCCCTATTTTCTCTGTAGCTGCGTCACTTCCAGGCAGACCCTTTGGCCAAGGCTTTCAAAGATAATGTGAGGTCTTTTTAGGGGAGTGAAGTTCTGGGGCCCTCGCTTGTGACCCGTGAGGTCTGTTTCTCAGAGGGCATGTGATCAGCACTTTTGGAAAATCAGGCCAAAGTGTTTCAGACTGGGCACCCAGAACATAAGAACGTCCACACTGGGTCAGACCAAAGGTCTGTCTAGCCCAGGGTCCTGTCTGCCGACAGTAACCAGTGCCAAGTACCCCAGAGGGCGTGAACAGAACAGGGAATCATCACGTGATCCCTCCCCTGTCACCATTCCCAGCATCTGGCAAACAGAACTTCGCCTTTTAACCCAACAACCTTTCTGATGGTTCTTCGCGTTCCCCACCATGACCATGGGTGGTCGGTGCAGCTGGGGCTGGGGGAGGCAGGCCCGCAGCCCCACACACTCCACTGAGGCTCTGTCCCCACCATGGGGAGGGGAAGAGCACATGCACACCCCAGCATCCCCAGAGCAGCAGGGAGGGAAGAGGCCACACAGAACAGTGGGAAGGGAGGCGTCTCCACCTGAGCCGGCCCAAGCCTTCCCCACCCTGGGTGCAGCAGGGAGGGAGGAGGTCACAGGGCTGCAGCTTCCCCGGCCCATGGAGCACTGGGGAGGGAGTTGGTGGCATAGCCCAAGTCACCCCAGAGCACGGGGGAGGGTAGGTGCTGTAGGACAGCAACACTCCACCCCCAGTACGTCTCTAGCAGGCGTTCTCAGGGCGGCATGTGGGTGGGGTCAGGTTGGGGGTTTGGAGATGGCAGAGCCTTCCTCCTCCTAAGCCACTGGACATCTATGTCCATGACTCACATAGCGCTAGATGCTTGATAACGTACATCATCAGCCTAAGAGTAACATTTTAAAAAGTACATAAACCATGTACATGCTTAAATCCCATTTTCAAAAGAGACTCAAGCACCGAAATCAGATAGTTTAGGTTCCCCCCCAGGTCTTCAAATCTTAAAACCCAGTTCTGCTTGGGCTGGTTTGAGTTTCAGATTAGTTTCTCTCATTAATGAATGACACGAAATTTCACAATGTCTTTGAGTCCCATAGTTGGGGGAAGTTGAATTCACACTAAAGATTCCAGCAGGACAAGCCATCTCTGATGACATGATAATTTCCCATGTCACTCTTGAGTCTTATTGTTGGCTTATGTAATCGTATTGGAATTACTCCTCGCCTGCCACTCCACCTCAGCTGGGATGATGTTTTAAATGGCAAACCTCAACTCTAGTTTCCCCAAGTTTCACCCCTCCTTCCTGCGTAATATGGGTCTCTGTTCTGCATTATTGTTTGGCATCCATGTACTATGCTGCAGTTTTTATAGACAAAGACAGTGTCTCTTCAAATACTAAACCCACTAAGAAGCCATTTTTTTCTTAAGCTGTCTCAAATCCTTTAATCGTAAGAGACGATCCAAAACCAGAGACAACAGCAGTGACACAAGCTCTGAGACAACTGCTACAATCCTCTCATAAGGGGCACCAGCTACCAAAGGCCTGTGCTGATGCTATTTTATCTACTTAACCTCTGTTTCTTTCTACTTGTTTTCGCTAACCAGTTTCCAGCAGCATTCTGGTTTTGGTTTTTGGTGATTCAGGGAGCATTTTGCCCAAATGTTCTCTTGTATGATTCCATTTCCTTGACCTTCCACTCTTTGAAGCTATTCACCGCCAAGGTGAATTCTCTTCCTCAGTTCACCAATTAAATATACATATTGTAGTGTTCCTGAAAAGATGCGCAAGGGGAGGCTCAGGAAGATAAAGCATTTTTGGATAAATTATTGATCAGGATTTCAATGGAACTGTCACCGTGTGCTATTTGTCTGAACAGAACTGCATCTTGTGGCTTTCCCAGGGTTAAAGGAGATAACCTCTTTGCTTGACAGTTAATTCATTCATTAGATAACAAATGTATTTAGCTCTCTTTGGAGGGGCCATATCCTGATTTGGCATGTTTCTAAAGACCCTGGAAGAAAAAAGAGGCTTAACCCATAGCAGGCTCTGAGAGATCTTAGTCCATAATCAGGCTATGAAATCTCTTAGATAGATGAATGGAGAGACAGGTGACAAGGTTAAAGAAATGCTGTGTCTGAAACTAATTCAAAATGAACTGCACCTTGCATGGGAGAAACACCTTCTATCTGAAGAACTCAGTGACTGATGAACTTCTATTGATTCCGCCCCCATAGCAACTAGACCCATTTTATGAATGGGCAAGCAGCACAGAATGGCAAGGGTCCAATATGAAGCTAGTGATGGAGACAGTAACAGAAATCAGGAGCTCAAATTGCCAATCTCCAGCTCTGATGTTGATCAGAAGGAAAGCAAAAAAGAAAAAAAAACTGTGCAAAAGTGGAAAATCTATAAATTGTTTGCCTTTCTGATACAGTTTGAACCTCTCTAGTCTGGCAACTTCTGTGGTCCAACATGGTATTAGTGAGCTGGATGTCCACTTATCATGGGCGTGGCCAAGATTATCCTGGTCCCATAAAGTTTTACAGCCACCATTCCTAGCTCTGTGTTCTGTGCTGTTATTTAGCTCTAATATACCCCTAAATGTCTTCTAAGAGCCCAGGAAGCAGTGGAAGTGTTGGTCATGCTGCCAGACAATAATGATCGTCCATGGTTTGGCAAATTCTCGGGTTCAGCATCAGTCAGATCCCCAGGGTGCTCAACTAGAGAGGTTCAGCCTGTATTTGAGACTCTGTTCTTGAGTAAGAAAAGCGGATGACAAAGTACTGAAAAATGCACAACTCGTATAATTTATGGCTACATTAGTTACTGAGTGCAATTACATATTTATAGTATGACCTCTTGTTCATATTTATTAAAAATATAGTATGTGGATCGTACTCTAAGCATAAACGCAAACGTGTATCTAGCCACTTCCTCCCTGCCTCCTCTCCCTTCCTCTAATGTATTTGTATCTGATGTTTATGGATTTCATTTAAAACTAATAAAACATTTAAAATTGGAGCGGGGAAGAATAGCAATGAGAAGGGATGATGATGGGAAAAGACCAGGGAGAAAGCTGAAAATGAAAAGAACGCCTGGGGAAGGGAAAGAGGTGACAAGGTCTACAAACTCCCTAGCTGCGTACATTTCATTCAGCTTCGGGAGCCATCAAGTGAAATTAATTATTAACAATTTAGACTGTGTAGACTAATTTCTGTACTGGGGCCAGGCTGGAATCTTTCCTGATCAAGCTGAACAGGAAAGGATTTAAATTGAGGTCCCTGAACGAAAAAGATAATACATTAATCTAACTCATTACACAAGCCAGAAATGAATTCATTTATTTTTTCAATGATGAAGTATCTTGTTATCTCCCAGAAAAGTGGGTTACTAAATATATAGAGCGATATCCTTGCATGACATAGAACTGGATGTCGGCATGAGACTAAGAAGGGGGGGAGGGAAGCCATGGAAAACAGAATTGGCCAAAATGATCTTTTACTTTTGTATTGCTGTGATCAGCCTTTTGTTTCTGAATTTTTGTTTGGATCAAGTTGTGATGATGGGTTTGTGAGGGGGAATACACCCCTCCCCCAGTGCCGACAATTCAGAATATTTCACTCTTGCGTAAAACGGTATGGACTATATATGCAAGGAGGTCAGAGTGATCGCTTCTGGATTTACATACTTGAACCTCTTTAATCTGGCATACACAGGAAAACAGGGTATGCTAGATTAAAGAGTTTGCTGGGCCAGGGAGGGTGCTATGGGGCCTGGGCATGAGGGGAATGGGGGTAAGTCACTTACCTGGTACCCTGCTCCTAGGGCCACATGTGGCTCCATGCTGCTCCCAACTACCGCCCCCTGCCACCATGAGAGTGGTGGGGGAAAGCCACAGGGGAAGCATATCGGTGTGCTGCCATTCCCTCAGCTGGAGGGAAGGGGAGCAGCAGCATGCAGAGCTGCTTCCATCTTCATACCAGAGATGTTCCCGGATGAGGGACACCCAGGCTATGTCTACACTGGTGGGTTCCTGTGCAAGAACCCGGGGAGCGTCCACACTGCCCGCCTGCTGTTGCGCAAGAAGAGTGACAGTAGAGTGTGGGAAGAGAGGGCTTCTTGCACAAGAGCTACACTGTTTTCTAACAGGCATAAGCCCTCTTGCGCAGGAGCTCTTGTGCAAGAGGGCAGTGTGGACGCGCGGCAGGGGTTTCTTGCGCAAGAAAGCCCTATGGCTAAAATGGCCATCGACCTTTCTTGTGCAAGAGAGCGTCCACACTGCCATGGATGCTCTTGCGCAAAAGCACATGGCCGTGTGGACGTGTTCTTGCGCAAGAACCCGCCAGTGTAGACATAGCCCCAGAGCACAGAGGTTCAAGTGTACTACATAACCTTCACGTGAGAAAATGCCAGTGGACTTTACTACTTCTATTAAGGGAGTTCACAATCTATGGCCCAGGTCCTGAGGTTCTAATTTAGGCTGAGATTTTAAAATGTGACGAACGATATTTTTTGAGGGCCTCTTTTTGCCCAACTTTGCACACCTTAAAGGGGCCTTTTACTTGTAAGATGTGTAAAGCTGAGCACCAGAAAAAGCTTAGACACGCTAGTCCTTAGCCCCTTTTTACAGTCAGTGTTTTATTGGTTCTCCGCCTGCCTAAGGGCTGGTTAACTCTCTCTGAAATGTATTTGGCTGGAGTGAGGGCTGCTGCTGCTTGGGCTCCTGGAGTGAAGAGAGGCCCACCAGCTAAATCTGCCAAACACTTTGTATGAGCTGCCCCTCTCCTCCCCCCCCCCCCACCAAGTGAGGGGTGCACTGTCTGTCCAAGCCAGAAACACTGTGCTTCCACTCACTTCTCCTCCTCCTTTCAAGTCCTCAATACTTAGCTCCACGGAGCTGGTAAAGTATTGGGGTTAACGTAGTTAGACTACCTGGAAACGGAGATTTAAATCCCAGCCCCTGGACTAGCCAAGCTCTGCCCCCTTCGGATGCAAATAGAATTGCAAGATATTCACTGTGTCACTGAGGTGTGCCTCGGAGGCTACAGAGGTTCTATAAGGGGGCAGCTGCCCCACTCTGACCAGCAGGGGCGGACTGGCCTGGCAGGATACTGGGAGTTTCCCGGTGGGCCATCGTATCCACCTGTGATGGGCCGCCGTTGCCCCGCACTCTGAGCAGCTCTGCGTCCGCGCTGTATGAGGTGCACAGAGCCTGACCCGCCGCTTGTGCTGCATGCCGGATGTGACGCAGGGAAAGAGGCCGGGGCTTGAGGGGCATGTAGGGGTGACATCATGGAGAGGGCCATTCCCAGGCCTATTTTAATTGCCAGTCCGCTCCTGCTGACTAGCAGGGGTTGAAGCAGGCTGGAGGGAGTGTGTGCAGAGCCCCAGATAATCAGAAAGAGGCTTGTAGGGAGCCAACCAGAGGGTGGCTTACTGGGGCAACCCTTTTATAAAGAGCTGCTCAGAAGAAGGGAAAGCAGTTGGGTCCTGACCAGGGCGGTGGGGTGCAAGACTGGCTCCCATCAAGGGAGAAGTGACGTTAGATATGTTGACTCCAGCTACGTAAATTACTTCGACCTTCTGAAGTAGTGTAGACCAGGCCCTAGAGTGGGAAACTAGTTCTGTGCATTTCCTGAGACGTGTTGGAGGAGCGGGGCAGGATGCTTGGGAGATGGGTGGTGCACTGGGTTTATCAGAAGGCTGTTTTGAAGGATGCCCGTCAGCCTCCGTGCAGTGCGTGTGGGATTTGTTTAGCCAGGGGTGCACTCATGGGCATAAGAGTCATCATGTCAAACTTGACTGTTCATTCAAAGGTCATTAAGTATGTATTGCAGTGGCCTCATTGTATAACAGTCTGGGAGCCCTAACCACGGCTTATGTCTCTGTTAAATCACCAGCTGTGCCTTTTCTCAGTAGGTTTGTCTCATTCCAGCAAAGAGGATATAAGGCGGGTGCGGTGCAAAGGCGTTGTGTGTCAAGAGGCAACTGAAATTACAATGGACAGTTCTTAGGCAATTCAGTTGCCTTAAAACTCAAGCAAAGCCGCTAGTTGTGATCTGTGCACATGTCCCTGCGTCTGCAAAAAGGAGAGTACAGATGGCTTCTATAGACAGCGGCTCCAAAAAATCCCCACTGCCCGCTCTTTTCAATCAAGCTGCATGCTTCATCTGTGAATTGAACCAGACTTCGTGAGAAGCAAGGCCTGTGAGCTCAGCATGGGCTCTGGCATACAGGAGGGAGATGGAGCCAGAAATTTCATGCCTGTTTATATAACCCATTCCAATGGGCAGAACAACCAGCATCTGTCTCCACATTCAGTATCTGAGGGTGCTTCTCTTCCTTGGGCCAACATTGCCTCCTGCGTGCACTGTTTTTAAACAACACTTTTTTTTCCCTTTGGAAAAATGTGTGAAGCATGAAGCCTTTAATAAGGCACAAAGAAATAAACAAAGGATGTAGGACTGTGGGGTCCAGTAACTAGAGCGGGGACTTGGAGATCCTGATTTCCAAGCCCAGCTCTGCCATTCATTTCACTGTGTGTGAGCTTGAGCCAGATACGTGCACATTTTTCCAGAGTCGCTGTGGATGGCAGGTACATCTATTACTGGGAGCCCAACTTGAGACTGAGGGCCGAGCACCCTGAAACTTCCTGTGACTTAAACTGCATCTACGGTTACGCCAAAAATCATGCACAGTGGACAACAAAGCCTTCCAAGCCCAGGTGTAGCAATGCCCAACTCTGGGCATGAGAGAATTCCTGAGCTATACCCAGTTCTGCTCTGGTGTAAACTGCCTGAGGAAAATGAGTTAATGCTGCAAGAGGGCTGCAACAAACTACTGGCTGAAATTTTTCTCAGGCAGTTTACACCAGAGCAGAACTGGGTATAGCTCAGGAATTCTCTGGCGCTATCTCCAGCAGCTGAGAGTTGACACTTTGGGCCAACAAAGGCAGGATTTTGTGGAGGAGTTCTTTTATGCCTCCCTCTCTTCTCCCCTCATCCTCCCACGTCTCCTGACTGACCACATTTTTCTAGCTGCTGGACAGGCCCTATAGCAAAGCTATCTCTGCAGCTACTAAGTACTTCCAGCAAGATTCCCTGCCCCGACAGCAAACCTACTCCACTTACTTTTTATTTTGCTATTAAAGCACCTCTGCCATGACTGACTTGGCAGTCCGCTGCTCAGGAAAAGTAAGGCATGGGCCCAGTGTGAGCTATCCTGTATACTCCCTCAGGTTTCTGTGGAGGTAGGCTCAAGCTGCAACAGCTGTCTCTAGATCAGGGGTCAGAAATCCACTGGTGTTTAGAATCCAGGGAGCTGATCCTCCTCCTGCAAAGAGAAGCAGCATTCAGACTTCAAATAGCCCCAGCCTTCATGGGCAAATGATGCCTGACTTTGATATGTGCCTACAGTTAGTTTTCCAGTGTATCTACTGTACATGAGACTCAACTAAGCCAATCATACTTGTCTTCACATGAGATGGAATTTGAATCTGAGCCTCTGTGAAGGATGCTAAGGTGTTGACTTCATACTGCAGGCATATCAAAGAGTTTAAAGGGGGATCTGTTCTGTCAAAATGCTGAGCATCCTCATCAGACGTTCCCTTTGATTTGTGCTCAAAGGAGCCCACTTTTCTCCCATCAAAGGGAGAAAAACCCTTCCTTTCAGCGAGGAACGCAATTAATAGAGCTGGGAGGGAAATGGGTTTCTCATCCTGTGAAAACTTTGGAGGGGGGGGCATCCCAAATCAGGATAAAACTTTGAAATCTTGATAAACTATGTGAAGCGAGGGGAGGAGGGGAATCAAAACATTTCATTTTAATTGACTGTTTCCCCCTCCTATAATTAGCTTAACTTTTGAAAGGAAAAGTGGTTTCAAACCAAGAAGCCAAATGTTTTGTGTCCCAAAAGGTTGAAATGAAATATTGTGATGACTTCAAAGTTCTTCCAAGAAATTTCCCACGGGTCCCTTTCTGCAAGAGTTTCTCTCTTGGCAAATCGGCATTTTCTAGTTGATAAATTCCTGACCAGCTTTAGTAACTTGTAGCTGGTCAGAGTGTCGGGTGGCTGGTATAGAAAGCTGATCAGACTTCAGAGTGGGAGGAGGATTTTGCAGGATCAGACCTGTAGGTGGGTAGAAGGGAAGCTGATTACACCCCTACCCTACTACTTCATCTCCTTAGCGCAAGGATATGTCACCTCTGCTATCCCTTGGTGAGGGCTAGAGGGTGCTACAGATATTGACATCTGGCCTTGATCTGGTCTTCAATTTTTTGAAATAGAACAGAAGCATCTCTGATACCTCTGGGAATAAAGCCATGCTGTTCTTTCTCTCTTTGGGTCGTTCACCTTGCCCTTTACGTCATCTGAGGTCTCCTGATAATAGCTTGGCTTTCATGTTTAGCATCAGCTTCTGCCTTGCTTGGCTTTAAATGGGAATGAAAACAAACAGGTTCTTTTTTGCCAATGTAAACACAGTGTCGTTTAATAGACGATAGCACTCTAGTTTATTCTCCGATGGAGACCATGTGTCTGCCAGTCCCACCTTGCCTGCTGCTAACAGGAAGTGGCTATTAACAACATTGATTCCCCTCTTAGCAGTAAAAGTTCCCCAGGGCGTTCTAGTCTGAGGGCTGTGACTCTTAGATGCTCATTAACGAACTGCCTGGTGTTGCACAAAGACTAGGACTTGCTTGTATGCAGATGACACCATGCAGCGAGGGGAGGGGGCAAGACTAGTCTGTCATCCTCAAAGCCATCGCTTAAAATCAAACGTCAACAAGGCCTGCTCGCCGCTTGAAAGGAAGAGCCACTCATCTCCCTGCATGACGGGAAACAAACACTGTTGGTGTTAGCGCAATTGTGGTTGTTCGAGCTCGTGGGCTTCCCCCGTTCTCCTGTCGTTGTTCGGGATCAATGCTGAGGTCTTATCTAAAGCAGGGGCTCTTTTTTTACTAGTCGTGGGCTTTCGCCTAGCATTGCACTGCCAAGAGGTTTGACTCATCTTGAAGCATAACTATAAACATCCTTCCAATGTGTAAGTTAAATTGGCTTCCTGGCAGCCCATTTATCAATACTCGCTTATAAACGAGTAAACTTAAAAAACAACAAATAGTCTTGTGGCACCTTAGAGACTAACAAAACATGTAGATGGGTTCATAGGCACAACCCACTTCATGAACACTCATGATGCCATCTATGGCTGTGTCTATACTGGCGCGATCTTGCGCCAGAGCTATGCAAATGAGGCTCAGCGTGGAATATCGCCGAGCCTCATTTGCATAACTAACGAGCCGCCATTTTTGCGGAAGAGGCTCTTGCGCAAGACGGAGCTGTCGACACTGCCCCTTCTTGCGCAAGAAAAACCCTCTTGCGCAAAGCCGTTATGCCTGAAAATAATCAGCATAATGGCTTTGCGCAAGAGGGTTTTTCTTGCGCAAGAAGGGGCAGTGTCGACAGCTCCGTCTTGCGCAAGAGCCTCTTCCGCAAAAATGGCGGCTCGTTAGTTATGCAAATGAGGCTCGGCGATATTCCACGCTGAGCCTCATTTGCATAGCTCTGGCGCAAGATCCCGCCAGTGTAGACACAGCCTATGTGTTTTGTTAGTCTCTGAGGTGCTGTAAGACTATTCGTTGTTTTTCCAGTTAGACTACCCCCTGAAGCTTATAAATGAGTTACGGTGCCCTACTAAGCTGAGTGATAAACTCAACAACACTTCAGAAACCTTCCTGGTGGGATCAGCCAGTCTCCTGCTGGTGCCAGTCCAACCCAGGGCAAATGCTTTGTCTTTGTCATGCCCTGCTGGTCTATAAAACCAGCTCTCTAACTAGCCTCATTAGCCCTTGTGTTTGGGTAGAAAATATTTTAAACTATTCACATGCCCAATAATTTCCCTGCGACTCCTTCCCAGCTCTGCAATTGTTGCATTAATTGTCTGAATGCTGGAACTAAGCTATAGCTACTTCGGAGCTTTACAGGTGTCACTATGACTGGGCACGGTCCCCTCTGAATTTCACAGCGAGACTGAAGAGAAGACACATCCTCCTGCTCTCATAGCATAAGTCATCATTGCACTGGGGGTATGTCTACATTATATTACAGAGTTTTGTCGGAAAAATGGCTGTTTTTCCGACACAACTTGAGGAACGTCCACACTGCAATTGTGTTCTTCTACAAGAAAATTGAAAGAACAGAGGGGTTTTCCCGGCATTGGTAACCCTCATTCTATGAGAGAAGCCTTTCTGGAAAAGAGCTCTTTTGCAAAAAGGCGTGTGTGGATGGGGAAGAGGGAGTTCATTTGGAAGAAGAGGAAAAAGCACAGGTGCCCTGGTGGCCATTCCACCCATAGCAATCACAGCTTACATGCGAGAGAGCATCCATTCAGTCTGGATGCTCTCTTGCAAAAAAGCAGATCACTTTTTCGATGCATTTTTGCAGGCTGGACGCTCTCTTTTGGAAGAAGTTTTTTCAGAAGATCTCATCCGAAAAAAGCTTCTTCTGAAAGAAGCCTGCAGTCTAGGTGAAGCGTGAGAGTTGCTGGTAGTGTAGGATTAATGACACCCAGTTCTAGAAAAAACAAGTGGTCCTGTAGCACTTTATATATTTGTTAATCTGTCTGTCTCTCTCTTTCTCTCTGTGTATGTACACCCACCCACCCACCCACCCACACATATAGTATCATGAGCTTTTCTGGGCACAGCCCACTTCTTCAGATGAGTTCTCCAGTTCTAGTTCCGCCCAGTATAGTGAACACATGCCCACATACATTAATTATTTTATTACAGGGCTCCTAGAAAAACAGAAGTCACTTGATTTTGTGCAGTACCTCTTGCCCTGAAAGATGCTTTATAGACCTGTCCTCCTGGTGCAGCTACCGCCAGGATGAAATACAGCATGCAGCTTAGCTGTACAGAATTTCAGGCCAGGAAATGAAGAATACCAGATCTGTTTCTGTCTGTCGGCAGTGGGGATTTAGGGAGGGAGACTGTCACTGCATGGGTTGGAAATTGCCCAGCGTTGCAGAGCTATCACACCAGTGAGCCGTTCCTTGGGATTCTTAATGACCACATGCATTCAAGGCTTGGGTTTTACATCTCCACTGAGTGACAGCACCTCCAGCTGCACAGTGCAATGATGACAATTTCAAAGGAAATGGCTGTATTTGTGAATAGACTGTTACAGAGGGCAAAGTCTTTTCTGTGGTTTAGTCTTTCCTCCCCCTCCCTCCCCCCCCACCCCCCAATCTTCTGTGGAATTCTACAACAGAGTCTTCCATGAAACTATCAGATGGTCCAAAAAGCTTTCCTCTTCCATTACACTTCATAGGGATTTTCCATCAGGGTACATAGCTCTGGCTCTCAACTCACCTTTCAGAGGTCCCTGTTACTCTGCCATTTAGTGCTTGATAAAGCAGTGACTAGAGCTCTGAATATCTCTCTGTGAATAGGCTTTCCCACCCTATCTGAAGCACCCAGAAGCCTGAGATTGTTCTGGGTGGATGGTTTCTTGCCAATCCATTTGCTCACATTTAGACTAGGATGCTGTAACTGGTGCTTAGACTCGACAACAGATGTAACTAATTAGCAGAGCCCTCCATGCAGTGACAGTCTTGCTGTCCACATGACATTCAAACCAGGATCCTCGCAGTACACAGGAGACATGGCAGCCAAACTGGGCCTGGTCCCCCTAGCCCAGGCAGTAAGATGTGTGTTTATCTAGTCTCAGTAGGAAGTTGTTCTTTGCCAATTTGACATAGGTCACATGTATGTGTGACTTGGCTACAAGTGAATGTGGGCCCGATTCTGCATGCTTTACTCAGGCTAAATCCTAGTGGAGTGAAGTAATTCTGCTTACTGCTGAGCTGATACATTAAAAAGCATCCTGCGTCAGATGTGATCCCTCACCCACAACGACCACCTTTCTCGGGCTGATTTCAGTGCATGGTGCTCAGTGCCTCGGTAAGGACAGTAAAATCGGGCTGTGCATTTGTCACACCCATAATGGTTCAGTGTATGTTATGCACCCTCTTTCTAGTGGCTGCTCCACTTAAGAAAACAGGCGTCTACCACAGCAACTGATGTATGCATGTACTGCTTGAGTTCCAGAGAGAGCGACGCAGGCATTCACATGCTGCAAGTACCAGATCGAATGCCTGCTAATTACCTGTGCTGCCTTTATTACTAGGGAGATGACCCTTTTAACCAGGTTAGCCTTGTCAATGATGACACACACACACAACCGTGCTAATATTTGCAACTTCAGCTATGCACATGGTGTAACTGAAATCGCTGTACTTACTGTGGTGTCTTCCATGCGGTAAGGTCGGCAGGAGCTGCTCTCCCATCAACTCCTGTTACTCTTCTTGTCCTGGTGGAGCATCCATCCACTGTGTAGAGAGGACAAGCTCTTACTAGCCTGTGGATCACATGGGGCTTTACACACATTGTTTTATGAAGCAGTGACTCATAATGCTATAGGCAAGAGGTGGTATTAATTCATATTACAGCAGAGTAAACAGACATAGGCCAGGTCACACTATGGGGGAAGGTTGGCTTAAGATATGCAATTTCAGCTACATAAAAAATGTAACTGGAGTCAACCTACGTTAAGCTGAGTGTTGGCACCATCCTCACAGTGGGAGGTTGATGGGGGAAACTGCTGTCGACTTACCTTGCTACTTGCGAGGAGTATGAATATTTCTTTGTAATGGGTACCAGTGCTAAGGGGAGTGGCCCTCAGTGTTCAATTTCGCAGATCTTTTCTAGACTCGCTAAATCAAACACCGGGAGATTGACTGCCTTTGTGTCCATATTCCCACAAGTGGAGACATGGCCGTAGAGGGAGCAAAAGGGACTTGCACATAGGGGGTGGCTTGGTTTCAGAGCTGTAACTTTCTGCTCATTTGTCCAGTCAGTCAATTATGCAACTTTGTGAAACTTTCACACTGTAGAAGAGCATTTGTATTTTATTTATTTTAAGGTAGCTTTGCTATTAAATCACCGCACTAAAAGCTCCATTTTACCTCTCTGATTGGCGTATCTATGTGTTAGAAATATTTCAGTGCTGCGAATAGCAATAAAGAAATTTGATCTTCATTTTCTCCCAAGCAATTAAACTTTGTAAAGAAATGGTGTTTCATTAAGGAAATGGGTCCCTCAGCCCTGGGAATACCATTTATGAATATTTCTTTGTAATGGGAACATGCGCATGTTGACAGGAGATACTAGAAATATAGTTGCAAACAGCTATTGAAAGTCCCATGCACAAAGCATTTTTTTTTCATTTTTAGATGGTAGTTGGTTAAGTAGTTTGCCAATCTGAGCTGTCTAGCTTCTCACAAAGGAGGGAGAACCTTGATAAATTTGTTACCCAAGAAAGGTGCTATATGTGGGAGAAGGCCACATTACACCCAATGATTCCTATATTTAGCCCAATAACACGTAGTTGAACTAACAAGGACGCATACCAATAGTCACTGAGACTGTCTACACAGCAGAGCTATTCCGCATCTTAAGAGCAAGCCAAGGGGCTCACTATTTCAACGTCCCTGTAAACCTCATTGCATGAGGGATAAGGGATGTTTTGGAACAGCGTCTTATTTCGAGGTAAGGGTGCTGTGTAGATGCACCTTGATTGTGATGCTTTACCTGCTATTTGAATACTATTGATAGATCATGCACTATGAGTGGGAGAAACCAAACATTCTGTGGAATCAAAAAAAAACTTTGCAAAAGCTGATCCTCTTTCACAACTGTGAGTGACCCAACTTCTCTGTTATTCACACAGCAATTGCATGTTCTGCTGTGCTTCTGTAACACTGACAGGCGGAAGCAAACATGGGACTTCTAGAGCTTCGTGCACAAGCCTCTACCACTTGAGCTAAATGCCAGCTCACTCTCAGCTAAGGCTGTAGAGCAAACTCATTCTTTCTCTCTGTTAAGTGTCTAAGTGCCACTACATGGGACAGTGAACCACATCCAGAAGGTGCGTGGGTTATGCTTCCATGCAGTTCTCTTTTCAGATGGACTGGAGAGGATATAAATGTCTGCTTGTTTTGTTTAGGAACAGTGACACAGAGAGAGCAAAGACTCCTCATAAAGAACCCATTACCTGGGTAATAGTCAGCAAGCAGAATTTGTTAAAATGCTGCATTAGATTCTTAAAGGTTTGGAGAAGGAGGACTTGGAAGATAACTGGAGTAGGGAAAAAAAAATCACTAGTGCCATGTGCAGAAGAGCACAAGCATCTTCTGAGCCAGAAGTCCTTCTGTGTAAGAAAATATAAATCAATGAATAAAAGCTTCTGAAAAGATAGGTTAATAGATTCTCAGGCATTTTCTAGTGCCTACTCCAACAGCCTATCATAGTTGTGAGGAAGACTAGGCCTTAGTAAAATGTTTCCCACTCTAGCAGATAGATGCTGTCCTATTTAATTCCAGAGTACCTAATACCTGCACTACACATTAATTTTTGTCTGTGCTGTGTGACATTCCAAACAGTGTGTGTGGCCACTGGTGAACAAAGGAGACTAAACTGAAACTCAAGTAGTGTAGAAGCCTGGTTGTTTCTGTCTGTATTTGTTAGTGTGTTTTTTTTAAATTAAATGCTTTCCATTTTAGACCAACTGTGTTTCCATGTCTCATGGCAATATCTCTCCTACCTCGCTGTAGGTTAAAACATGTAATCAAGATGCTTTTTTTAAAAAATCCACTTTTGCTCATTTTTTATTCATTTTCAAGTCTCCCATCAGATGAGTGAGATTTTTGCATGGCAGACATACATGCACACACCTGGTCTTGGAGAAGACTTCTGGAAATACAAGTTCCCTCCTGAGCATGCTTCAGTTGATGAAAATTCTGTTTGCAAGAAAAATCAACTTTGGGATCATTGAGAGCAAGATTTTTTTTCTTCCGAGCAATTGATTTGGTCCATAAGATGCATCAGATCATTGCGTCGAGTAATATAATTTTGTTTATTATCTGTTTCGCATATGATAAAAACACAGAGAAGCCAACTTGGTGGTTTCTGACTATAGCAGAATGACAAAGGGGCATGCACTACCTCCATGCTGAGTGTCTCGTGAAGCAGAAAAGCAATTCAGTCAGACTAAAGGCTACAGATGAGGCCATATACTCTCGGCAATAAATGCAAATGATTTGAATTCATTGCCCTGGTAAAAGAGAGAGAGAGAAATTAAAGCTAAAGATGCTGCAGATCACGAAATTCAACTTTAAGCTGGCACAAAATTAACATAAAAGAAAACATGATACTAAAGGGGAAAAATAGATTCACTAAAATAATCTCTCTGCTAATGAATAGACCTGCTCTGGTTTTAAAGTACCTTTCTGTACTACTCCTCTCTCTCCCCCTCCTCCCCCCCCCCCACGCCCCAATCATGTACAGCAGTATCAGTAACTGTAATCAAGCTGCTGACTACATCTTGTAAATATTTGGATGTTCATTGGCCCATGAGAACAGATCATCCTCCCTTAACATCAAAGAGTCTTTGCAAGTTCCTTTGTTAGGTAACAAATGGTTCCTTTTTTTTTTTAAAGGCAGATTCATGTTTTCAGGGTTACACTGTTTTTGTTAATGAGCTATGACATTTCTTCTCTCCTGTTCAGTGCAGGAAGGGGAAGTGGTCCTAGCCTGCTTGTTCATCAAGTAACAAAGTATATATATTCTTTTCATTAAAAGAGAGTCAGAAGCTCACCAGCTCAGACTACAAAGCTAATGGGATCCTCTTATAAAACATGTACTGCAATGATGTCCCTAAAGCCTGCTGAATTGCTATAAGTTGTGGTGTTCTGGACCATTTCTAGAGGAAATTGTGAACACTTCTGGGCAGTGGTATCATCATCCTTGATTGTGGCCTCCATGTGCTACCAGAAAAAAGAATTATGTTTTTAAATAAGGATTTCACACTGAAAAGTGTTTTTTCTTCTAGTCTGTGTAAAACTTTTCTGTTGTAAACTTCAATTTAAATGACTTCTACAATTAAATTGGGGTGATGTTCTGTTGGTTTTTATCAGGGATTTCTGTAGATTGGGAAAAGAGCAAAATATGCTGTTGCAGAATACTATAGTATTTTCTATATGGGTGTGTCTACACAGCAAAGTTATTTCAGAATAACGGTCATTATACTGAAATAATTATGCAAGCATCCACATAGCAATTCTGTTATTTTGAAATAATTTTGAAATAACGGACGGCTTATTCCGACTTCTGTAAACCTCATTCTACAAAGAATAATGCCTCTTCCAAAATAGCTATTTCGGAATAAGGCGTGTGTAGATGCTCCACCTCTGCTATTTTGAAATAGTCCCTCACCAGGGCCATTTTAAGTTATTCCTCCTGGGGCTCTAAATCGAGATAGCATGTCTACATTAGGGAAGCCTGCCTCGGACTCATTTTGAGGCTTCCCTGACATGTAGACATGCTATTTCGAAAAAAGCTATTTCAGAATAACTATTCCGGAATAGCTTATTCCAGAATAACTGTGCAGTGTAGACATACCCATATGATAGGAACAATGGCCTTTTAAACAAGGCATTAGAATGGGATTCGAGAGCTGGGTTCCATTCAGACCTGTGTGACCACTTAATCTTTCTGTGCCTCCATTCCCTGCCTGTAAAATTGGGGTGACAGTCTTTCCTTTGCCTTATCTATTCCTTAGGCCATCTTTATTCCGTGTATAGTCTTAAGCACCAATTCACTGGGCTATCCCTATTCAGAAAAAACATACAAGCCCATGCTTGATTCTAAGTCTATTACTAAGTGTCATTGGATTTAATGTAATTTAAGCATGTCCCTGAGGTTAAAAACATACTTGAGTGCTTTTTCTAAATATGGGTGGACTGCTAACTCATGGACTTAGTCTATAAGCTCTTTGGGATGTGCACTCTCCTTTACTATATGTATGCACACCAGCTAGCAAAAAGGGGGCCAAGTTTGTGTTCGGGCAGCTCGATACTTTTGAAATGCGTAATACGTAATAACATGCCAGTGCAAATAAAATGATTAACCGTGGTCCAGACCACTGCCCTGTAGTGGTTTGAAATGTTAGTGAAGATTACCATGAGGCACAGACCTTATGATGATGCCTACTGTAAAAAAAAAAAAAAACAAAAAAAAACCTATGACTACTGTAATTCTGTGTGTGCACCTCGAGATTGAGTTAGGTTACATAACTTCATGACTGGGCATCTAGTTGGTAGGGGCTAAATCTTGCCTTGCCATCTGAAGGCTCTGGAATGGGTACACATACACTAGGTTGTCAAAGTAGTTTTAGTCCATGCTTTTTTTCTGGATTTCCCTACAGCCCGACAGGGACAATCTGAACAGGGTGGTGAGATTGAGAGGGGCAGTGTGTGAGGTTCTGTGGCTGCAGAAGGAAGTGTGTGTATGTGAGCATGTATACTAGAATTACACTATAGTAATGGTTCCCTTTCTTTTCTAGATAACTATGGCGCATCTTAGCTGCACCATCCAGAAAAAAAAATCTGCTTTTCCTGCCACTCCCTAATAAAGAATTTTGAATGCCAGCCTCTTTAAACCCCACTGCATCCATACCTTGTAATAGGACCAATTGTACAAGGTAGGGGGTCATGGTGGTGCAAGTCCAGTTTCAACAGGATGAGTCTCAGGAAGATGTGTATTGCACTTAGTTAGCCATGTACTAGTGCAGGGACTGGGAACCCTTTTTGGGTTGTGGGCTGCTGACCGACAGAAAAATCAGTCGGGGGCCGCACACAAGTGAGAAGCAAAAAAACCCAAAACAAAACCCCAAACCCTCACTGACATGGCCCCCAACTGAGAAGGAAAGACACTCCCCATATTCCTCTCACACACCAGAGACTAGAGGGCCCCTGGCTAGTAGATTTTGGCTTGGTCTACACTACAGAGTTTTTGCAAAAAATAGACGTTTTTGTGTAAAAACTTGCGGCGCGTCCATACCTCAAGTGTGTTTTTGCACACGTAAAACGAAAGAACAGAGGGTTTTTTCCAGTGTAGGTATTCCTCTTGCTATGAGGAATAACTCCTTTTTGCACAAGAGCTGTTTTGAAACAAGGTGTGTGTGGACCGGGGAACAGGGGTTTTTTGCACAAAAAGAGGCAATCGAAAAAAGCCCAGGTGCCCTGGTGGCCAGTCAGTAAATAGCAATGAGAGTGTCCTTTCGAGAAAGCATCCATGCAGTTTGGATGCTCTCTTTCGCAAAAGCGCATCGCTTTTTCCATGTGGACACTCTCTTCCGCAAGAAGTTTTTGCAGAAGATCTCTTCCAAAAAACAGTTCTTGCACAAGAAGCTTGTAGTGTAGACATAGCCTTTGTGTGCTTCAGCCCCATGGGAGGATGGTGGAGGGGGGAGGGCCTGGAGCATCAGCATGGGTTCCCCAGTGCTGAAGGGGGGCCAGATCAGGCAAGCTGGAGGCCACATCTGGCCCTTAGGTTCCCCACTCCTATACTAGTGCCAAAAGTGTTAAGTACCAGTACATGTAACAATGCTTAATAATCTCTTATGTAGAAAGCATTCGTCTCAGCTCCTGTGTAAATTGGAATGATAATACTGGACAAATAAATATAATTTAGGATTTGTTTTCAGGGGCAATGATGATAATTCAGAATGATTCAAGGCCTGAAACGCCCAGGGAAAAGGAAGGCTGAGAAGATTCCTGTGCCAGAAGCATGCAGGAATCTGAAAAGTTCACCAGACATTGGCAGTGGCGGAACCAAAGAAGTTATGTTGCCAATCAAAATTCCTTCCCCTGCCCCTAAGCTCTTTGATTAACCCAAACAGTGAATCATGCATTAGAAATATTGAAGCATTTATAATTAGAAGCAATCTTTTTTTTTCTTTGTCTGGACTGGCATATTCAGTGGGTTGGGTTGCAGTGCCAACAAATATTTGCCAAGGAAAACTTTCTCATTTAAACCTTCAGCTTATCCAAATAACGAGGCAAGAGCTGGAAATGGGCTTTGGCGGAGTTAGAGGATTTCAGCTGGGTAAAACAATACACTGCTCCATTAATTTTTGAGCTAGTCCATTCTTATCACTTTGATTGGAGGTAGGTGGTTGGCCTATTTACCCATGTGACCAGCAGGGTGCATAGCTTACATAGCACATGGCATTGTTTATCATGTCAATCGCTGTGTTGTCATAATGGAGTTTGTAGTTGGACATGTTTGTTTATTCTTTTCTTCTGCCGATACCTCATGAGAAATTTTGGACCCTCCCTTATTAATCCATGGCCAAGTTCCACTACCATTATGCCTGCTGGGCCATACTTTGTACTCCATGAGGAGTGCTATGAAGGCCATATATGCTCAGTAAATCACGAGAGGAATCCCTTCTTGAGGTTCAGGGACTTGATACAGAGATGTAGATTGGATGGGGCCAGATCTTCAGTTTATGTAAATGACTTCCACATAACTAAATGGATTTATCAGACTATCCACTCCATGTCTAGGTCCTGGTCTACGCTAGGGAGTTCTTTCGAAATAACTGCCCTTATTTTGAAATAATAAACAGATTGTTCACACTACCAAGCCCATTATTTTGAAATCTGTACTCCTGCTCAGTCCATTTGTAGTGAATAGGACTTAGTAAAACAAACAACCACCCTTTCAAAACTGCCCGTTCCCCCCATTGGTGACTTCAGTGGAGAACCCAAGGACTGAGTAGCCGTGCGGGTAGAACATCCCCATGGGTAATCCTGTCCAGATCACACCTGAGAAATGGGGGGTGGGATGGGGCATTGAGATAAGCTTTTACTGTCATTGTTGTGCCCTGTCACTGCTCTTAGGTGTTCTGCTCTTCCTCTAAGTGATAAAGCAATGCTAGATTGACGGTGCCAGGCCATTGGCAATATCCAAACAGATACGTAGGTCTTGTCCCCAGGACTGTCAGTTTAACACTGTACTAACAATGAAGACCAAGTCTGAGAACTTCAGGAATAGCCAGGCCTTGTGCACAGGAGTGAATTTCACCTTTTGCACTCAGAAGAGGTTTTTTTCAAGATCGCATGATCAAAAACTTATGTTTGAAGTGGCCCAAACAGCTCAGCTGAATGTGACCTCACCCCCTTCACCAGGACCTGAAGCATCAAACTCGAAGTGCTCTAGGGGCTTGATCCAAAGACCTTATAATAAAGCTTATGCCCTAATAAATCTGGTAGTCTCTAGGGTGCCACAGGACTCTCTGTTGTTTTGTCAAATACACACTGAGGCCAGGTCTACCCTATGGCCAAAGGTCAGCTTAAGGTACACAATTCCAGCTACATTAAAAATGTAGCTGGAGTCAACGTATCTTAAGCCAGGTTTCGGTGCCTTCCCCGCAGATCCCACTGAGAAACGCTCCAGTCAACCTTCCTTACTCCTCGAGAGGAGTAAGAGTCCCAGTGGGGCCACCCTCAACATTTGATTTAGCGGGTCTTTACTAGACTCGCTAAATCGAACACCAGAAGATTGACGGTCGGGACATCAGTCTTTCCCGTAATCTAGAGGTGGCCAAATACAGCCACTCCTCTGAAGCTGACTGCAGTTAAAGAAGTGGCCCACAAACTCTAGGGTGCACCCCCAAGGGGATGTGGAGGAACATTTGGGAGGGGCATGTGGCAGGGTGGATGTCCACCTTGCCCCCAGCTGCAACCAAGCTCTACCCTCAGCCACAGCCCCACCTTCACTCCCCTATCTCAGTCTCTGCCTTCACCCCAACCTCCTCTGCTAATGGACTCTTGACTGCAGTAATGGGGGAGGGAGCTGTAATCCCTACAGGCTAATACTGAGATACATTGGGAGGAGCATTTTAGGACAGTGGCTCTGCTATTGGCCATGCTTCCCCCTTGCTTTGCATAGATTCCTCTGGGGGGGCTGTCAATCAGAAACTCTTCCCCAGCACTAAATGCACTTTGTTTTTATTACTGCATTCTATTAAAATTGCACCATGAAGTCTCCCCTAATATCATAGGGATTTGTTAATGGCAATATTTAACTTTTGGCAGACTGGAATATAAATATTTGCATATTCATTATGGTAATTTATTGGCATATACATTATGGTAATTAATTTTAAGCTCTTGTAACCACCACGGGGTGGATTTGAACCTGGGACTTTTGGGGCTTCATAGAGGACCCTCTGTCACTTGAGCTATAAAGTCACCTATTGTGGTTTGTTGTCCCAAGTGGTGGTACTTAGATCACTTACAGTGAGATAATAAAATACTTTGGGTAGCGAGTGATGTGTTATGTATGATTTTTTTAAGGTGGAAAGTGAATACTTTGCGGGGGGAGACAGCTGGAAGCTGGGTTTACAGTTCTCTTTGGGAGGGAGCAGGGACCGATTCCATTACAGGTAATATGGGGGTGCAACAGGAAAAGTTTGAGTGCCAATGTCTTAACAGCAAGGGGCACAAGGAAGCAGCATGTATCCTGGTGAACGTGAGATGAGCTAAGGCAAGGAAGAGAGGACAGGGGAAGGATCATGGACCACACTTCCCCCCAGAGCACTTGTAACTGTGTTTTTTTCCCCCATTCCATTATATCTTTCTCCGTCGTTTGCGAGGAAAAGGGAGGCTGCATAGACAGAGCTCCAAAGGGATGATTTTTTTTTTTACTTCATTGCTATTGCTTTCATCTGTGGGCTCTTCAGACAGGGTATGTTTAATTGGGGTCCTGGTGAAATAAAATGTTCAAATATATTGAAAGGCAGCCTTTTTCCTTTCGTAACATTAATCCCCCAACATCCCTGGACCCCTTGCCGGCTATTGAACCAATGAAAAGAACTGGAGGAGGTCCCCCTTTATGCATGAGGCTGTAGTGGGAAAACTCCCTAGATACCCTTATCTTACAGAATCCAATATGTCAATTAAAGCTGACAGATCTTTCCGCAATAATCACTTATACACGCACAAAATAAGTCTCCCTCTGTGATATGTCTTTCTAACTCAGAGCAGACTTCTCAGCAGCTATGGGGTAGAATGGGAAAGGGGAACATTTGTTCATGTACAAAAGCTAAGACACACTGTTTGATGTGCAGCATGTAGTGGGTAGGTGCATTATTAAGTCTTATTTTACACACACGAGAGAGAGATTCTGGAGAGACACATTAGACTAGAAGCTGCTGCACCAAATTACTGTGGGGAAAAAATGGCTGATACGCTCACAAAAACAAATAATTTAAATAAAGCCATATTCTTAATGGCTTTTATCAGGATTTGCATAAAAAAATTAAATCAATATCTTTCCCCCTCTTTTCTGAGCCTGGCTGGGCTCCTGCAAGAGAAAGGATCTTATTTAAACTTCCAAGCTTCTATTGGATTGTGAATTTTCCTTCTCTCTTCCACCCCCCCATGCTCCTACCACCCTTCACAAAGGAATTCCTAAGCCAGGATAAAAATCCAGCAAAAGAATATTAAATGATATGTAGATCTGGGGCACTGTATTCCTCAGTTTCTTGCAAAATGCTGTATAAAACTCTGAGCAGGAAGATTAACACGATATAGTCACCAAGAAAAAGGTTTTCAGTTCTTTTTTGTTTCTTCTTCTGTTATGCAGTGGTCCTTGAATAGGTGGAGGAGAAAAAAAGAAATTAGAGTTTCACAAAACTTGTTCTGTATTTTTATTAAAATACACTAGATAAAGGATCGTTAAAGGCGATAATACTGCAGGATAAAAAAACATAATTCCAGCCGATCTTGACAATATGCTCCCACAATCTTTTTTTATTAGGACAGCAGGTCTTAAGTGATGTCTTTGAGGATAATGCTAAATACGCCAAATGATTGCTATCCATAATGCACACAGTGTACAGTTTTATCCATAAAGTAGCTTGCTAGTAACAGTGCCCATCTTTCAGATTTGGCAATATAAATGACTACAGTGTGTATATGGTCAGTCTGAGAGGCTCCCGCAAGGAAGGCTGGATATCATGGTCTAGTTCATAAAAGCAAAAGTTCTCCTTTTCCTATTGGTCATGACCCAGAGGAGCTAAAATCAGAACCCTGCATTTAAACGTCTCTCGCGCTTGGAAGACGTTCACGTCAGCAGAACATTCAGAAATGCTCAGACGCACATTCAGAGCCAGATTTTCCCAAGAGTTCTGCTTCCTGGGTTCACACTGGGTGCTGATGAGCTCTCGACAACGTGGCCATATGCATCACAATGGGGGTACTGAGCCCATCTGCAAATCTGGCCCCCACTGTCAGTTCTGAGAACTTGAAAACCTGGCTCCTTAGCAGTTTTCCCTGTAAGCCGAGCAATTGGGCAGCCACCCAGGAGAAATTCAAATGCCAGCTCTCTGATTGGCACAGCACTCACAGCCGGCAACATGCTTTTCTACTGGTGGTGCACATCCACACCTGCCTCAGTGCACATAAAATTTATTCCACTCATGGATGGAAAAAAATTAGAAGGAACACTGCTCCTAAGGCTCAGACAATGTACCCTGTGATAGCAACACATGCAGCCAAGAGTGATTCTCTTTAAGTTGTAAGGGCTTTGAAACAAAGACTACCATCCTTTATGACATGATACAACAGGAAGAGAGCCTAAGCCATGAGTCCTTTGTGTCAGAAGCTTGGTATGAGGCTGGATCTGCCTACAGACTCTGCCAAGAAACAGGGGTGATATTGCCGAAATACACTTTCCTAAGACGTCCTAGTCTCAGAGCACTCTCACAAACACATCCTGGTATCAGGTGGTACCAGAACATCCCAATATCAAGGATGGTGCCTAAACATTCCTCAAGGATAACAGAAACACACTGACCCATTGTTACAGGCATACATCTGTTAGTGGTCTGGGAGAGTCTGTGGAATACTACTACCTTGCTTCATCAACAATAAACCTGGCTGAGTGCCTTCATTCCTTAACAGATCTTGTGGCCATTGGGAGGTTTGCTCGAGTTTTGTCGTGCCACCTGTCTGCACAGGGAAGGGGAACACACACACAGCCAAACATCTATGAATATCTAACCAAATGTGTCTACATCACCTAGCACGCTGGGGCCTCTTCCTGCTTCCAGAATACAAATAAGGGATAATGATGAGTTGGGAAAGAAAACCCCACTGCCATTCCTGACTGTTCCGCTTCATCCCACAAAAGCAAGCAAATCAGAGCTGAGTGGCTTAACCCATGGTTTTCAGGGCAGCCTAAATCCACAGCCACGGAGGAAGGGGGAGAGTTTGAGACATAACACATACCTGACATCCATGACTGCTGGTCCAGGTTTTCAGGTTGAAAATATCTCCACAATTTTATTAACAGGAACTTTTTAACTTGACTTTAAACCAAAAAATAACAAGAGGAGAAGAATATTTTCATCCCCACTGTGCCCGCCACCCATTGATGGCAAAACAGGAATGCTCATCTGAGGGCCATAATTGTCCCTTAGAGATTATTAAGATGCAGATTCTTAGCAGGAAAAACTAGAGCAACTCTGCTCTTCTGTTTCATGTCAAGGGCTGTGTAGACTCCTCAGTTAGGTAGTCGATAATTGATGCAATGGCCTGCAATCATTCATTCTGATCCATTACAGTCCATTGGGTGAATGCATAGCCCAGCCCTGCTCCTTATGCTGTGTGTTCAAAGCCTTCTGAAGTTCTCTGCCCATGTGTCCACCTCTTGTTCAAGCAAAACACCTCCCTTGTTTTAAATTTCATTCCAAGAGCCATGATAGTTAGTCTGGTTGTTTTAGAGCTAACACACAACAGAAAGCAGCCTAGAACTACCTGATGACTTAGGAGCCAATAGTAATAGGATGCAGAGTCTGTTGGCAAAGATTTCAGAAGGGACGAGTAATTGGGAGTATTTGGGTTTCTTTTTGTTTTGTTTGTTTTTTTCAGTGCTTGGTTTACGAGCCCTTAAAGGGGGCTTGATTTTCAAAGTGTTGAGTGCCTGCCTTGTGGGAATACGGCCCCTGTTTGAATCTGAAGGGAAATATGCAGCCCCAGAAATGTCAATTTCAAAGATGCAGCGGGATATTTGTGGAGAGAGTTTTACTGACATTTATGGTGTTTAGACCCGGGGTTGTCAAACTTTTTTTCTCATGACCCAGTTGAAGAAAATTGTTCATGCTGTGACCCAACAGAATTTGACTGGAGTGTGGGCTCCGAGGTGGGGCTGAGGATGAGAGCTTTGGGTTGTAGGAGGGAGCTCCGGGTGGAAGTGGGGTGAGGGCTGGGGCAGGAGGGGCTGACCTTGAGCGGCTCCCGGGCAGCAGTGGGGCTAAGGCAGCTTCCTGCCTCTCCTGGCACCGCAGACCATGCTGTGCCCCAGAAGCAGCCAGCAGCAGGTTCCCAGCTGATGGGAGAGCGGAGCTAGCGCTCAGAGCAAGAGCAGTGCATGGAGCCCTGGGCGCTCTTCCCCCTGCACTTAGGAGCCAGGCCTGTTTCCAGGCACTCCGAGCGTCCTGTGCAGTCTGCAGTGCCAGGGACAGGCAGGGAGCTGCATTAGCACCCCCCACTGTTCACCTGATCCCCCTGCAGCAACGAGACCCATCGCCCAACACTCTACCATCCAGTCCTAGGTCCTGACCCGGAGTTTGAAAACCACCGGTCCAGACCTATAATGGTCACATTACTGGAACATTTTGGGGCCTGGGAATGCAGTGGATGTGTGTGTAATTGCACTGGAACTTGGCATGCATGCTGCTTGTGTGGCTGTCATTTCGATATTTAGCCAATCTGGAAGCTACTCTGCTTGGATTTACTCAAATTGCCGGGCAATACTAGTCACTGAGTAGTAGTACAGTAAACCTCTGATGATGGTAATGAGCCATAATAGGTTTGAGACACAAATAGTTGTGTCCAGCAAGTGCAAATTTAAATATCACGTACATCTTTACTGCGCAAAGAGTCAGCAAAGCAGAACTGTGATTAGCATTCTGTGTGTTAAGAGAATTAAAAAAGGAAGGTGGAGTTCTTGTTTTCTCCTCTTATTGACCCATTGAAATCTGTTGCCTCGTCACAAGTAAAGCGAATGTCAGGCTTGGATATGTATCAGGAAATGCTGATGGGAAAAGTTGCTGATCCAGGTCACTCCTCATGTCCCAGCAACAGTGGATCTCCAACTCGCAGCCTGCTGCTCCAGAAGTACAGATTTCTGTCGCATCAGCATCACTGCCCGTATTCATAGACCAAGCAGCAGGGAAGCGACTTGCCTGAGGTCACATCCACAGCTCAGCAGCAGAGTGAGTACTAGCCCTCAAACTCCCAGAGAGGCATAAGGATCTTGCACAAAATGGGGTTTTTGTGCAAACAAACCTGTCCACACTGCTTGTTTTTGTGCAGAAACCCCTGTGTGCAAAACCAGCTTGAATAAATTATGCAAATGAAGCATGGTGATATGCTAATCCATGCTTTATTTGCATAGGCATAAGCCGCAGCGTAGACGAAGCCCTGATGTCCAGGCTTGTTTTCCATCCACTCCACCACAGTGGCTCCTCCTAAGATAAGCAGTATTAGCATTATCAGGCCAATGAGACACAGCTGAGCAGTTCTGATTTCACCCAGTAGAGGGCAGTCACACACACACACACACACACACACACACACACACACACATACATACACATACACATACACATTAGCTAGTTCATTACAGTTTACTGCTAGAAGAAGAGGAAAGAAGGGGAAATACCAAACAAAGATGTTGCTTCTTCCCTACTTGCTTGCCTCTCTCATAACCTTATTTGCATATAAAGACCTGGCAAAGTCTATGCTCTTAAAATGTCTCTGTGAACAGTATTTTGCAGAATTCTTCAATACTTTCTCCATAACACGCCCTGTTCTTGAGATATTTTTAGGTGCTTGCAGAGAATGGTTAGCAATGGCATATTATCTGAGCCTTCAATTTTTGATATCCCAACTCGGCGCAGATATTGTTGGCAATTGTGTTTTTTGACAGTAACAAGGCATTTTGTAAGTCAGGAGTCATACATTCTGTACACCTGTCGTTGAACTTAATGAAAACATATTTCAGTTAGAAAAACTTCCATGTTAATTTCAGCTCCATTCAAATCACCGGGGGGGGGGGGGGGGGGAAGGGACAAGTGCTTAAATGTGCCAATATGATACTGAGGAAAAGGGCAGAATTGATCATGAAAAGAAAAATCCCATCAATCTTCCAAGGAGAGCAAACAGCAGAGAGCAAAAAAATATATATGAAAAAGTTCTTGACAAGGTTCCTTTAAAGAAGAAAAATTGCATATACTACAGGTTACATTCCCATTGATCTTTCACTCAGCTTCCCATATATATGTGGACTTGACTATTTGATATTTCCGTTTATTGTCAGAGGTAATAACTGAGTGGAAGCAATCATTTCTAAATAACAGCCTGCTATTCTCCTATTGTGGTGATTAATGCTGAATAATTATTAGCTCTGAATATTGCATTGGATAGATACGATGGTAGTAGCTAAAAGCTGTCAGCAATTGGCATCAGCACTAATGAATGAAAATCTCCCTCGATGGAGTAGTGCTTGGTTTGCTCAGGAACCTATAGATGGCACTCTTTTCTCTCCCAGCAACATCAAACAGCTGTTTTAAATCCAAATCAGCCTCTAGACCTGGCTTCTGTTTTCCATGACCCTCATGCAATGTCCTAAATGGACACATGGAAGAAAAAGGGAGAGATGTGCCTGTATTCAGTATTTTAATTGAAGGTAAAATCCATGTTGTTATCTTTGGGAGCGCAATTATATTATACAGCAAACATTAATGGCTTTGGCTGCTGCATAAGTCTGTGCATGCCCAGAGAAACACTAAAGGAAATGCACAAATCCTTGTTATCCAGGCCTTTTAGAGAATATGAAAAGCTGTTGGAAAAATCTTAAGGTCTAAAGGAAAAATCGAAAGGTCTAAAGCTGTTGGAAAAATCTTGGAGAGATTTGTGACCCTTGAACAGAGAAGCAAGGGAGTCTGATGTATCAAAGAGGGAAATCACACATGTATGGGATGGGGGTGTCTACAGCTAACCAACAACTCTCTCTGACTCCCAGCTTTACAGACTGTTAGAAGACTGGTTTGAAAACTATCACCCAGTCCCTGAGCTCTGCCGGAGAAATGCTCAGGACAGCTTCGGAGAGTGATTTTAAGCCTCTTTGTCCAGGCACTAGCTGGCATGGGGACTTGTAGCCCTTTTCCGGTGAGGGACAACAGCCAATTACTCCATCCCAGCTTGGAGGCAAGTAGAAACAGGGAAGGAGTGACATCTTTGAAGCATGACTCCAGGTGCTGTTCCTGGCTGCGTTGCTCTGTGTAAGGAAGTTGAGAGTAACTGCATGGCCTACTGGGCATGATCTAAAAGTTTTACAGTGAAGCCATGGTTACATATATGTCAATTTGAAAATGTCAGTGACCTTGTGTCTCCAGCAGCTGCAAGCCTCGCTTCATGGAGGATGTGGCAATTATGGTTTCAATAGATTGCAACACTGCTTCTTCTGTGACTGATTCCTAGGGCCCCTCCTGTCACATGTGGTGGACACCAGGAGTCGGACTGACAGTGCAACAGGGATTGTCATGCAGGAAGTAATTTTTACATCCCTTGCCATGGGGGTGTACATAAGCAGTGTGTATATAATGTGTATATATGTACATGCTTGCTTGTGTATATAAACGTGATTGCCTGTTACATGTTGTAAATATGTGCAGGTGTTTGCGTGAATTAGAGATGGGGTCCCCTAAAAGCTTGGGGATTCAGGCATGGATTCAAATGCTTAGACCGGATATGGTACCTCTCTTTCAGTTCCAGAGCAGTATGAGTGTCTGGGTGGGTGGGTGTGAAGCACAAGCATGCAAGGGGTGTGTGGAGGGGGAAGGGTATTTACTAGTGCAGAAGCTGATGAAGTCCCACAAGAATAACATTTCTTGCTAAATTTCACTAAGAGGTGGTGGGAATCTTGAGACAAATGCCAGTGTTGTGAGATACTTGCCTTATGGGGCTGAATACATGTGAGAGCAAGCTGCTGAAATTTTGATGCTATAGCAGGTGGAAATGTGAAACCTGGTTTGTAGAATTGTAGGATTGGAAGGGACATCAAGAAGTGAGGTCATTTAATCCTGTCCCCTGCACTCATGGCAGGACCAAGCACCGTCTAGATCATCCCTGACAGGTATTTGTCTAACCTGCTCTTAAAAATCTTCAGTGACAATGCTTAAGTACCCTGAGAGTTAAGACATTTTTGCCCAGTCTAGACTGTCCTTTCTGTAACTGAAGCTTAGTGCTTTTTTGTTCTATTCTCAGAGGTGGCAGGGGACAATTTCGCTCCCTCCTCCATCTGAAAAACATTTAATGTGCTGTATTTGAAAAGTGGAGGGGAAGGGACTACACAATCCATCATTCAGATCCACATTTGGCCTAAGCAATTTGGAAACAGTTCAGGTCAAACAGCAGTTACAATTCACGAGCTGGCCAAAGTAATGCATTCGCAAGCTAACTGAAGTGGTTTTAACTCACAAAAGCTCATGCCCAAATAAATCTGTGAGTCTTTAAGGTGCCATATGACTCCTCATTGTTTTTGCAGATACAGACTAACACAGCTACCCCTCAGAGACTTCTCTGGGAATGGTTTTCCAATCAGCTATGCACCCACTTTTTAGTAGCACTATCCTGGGTTGTATTTCCCTAGTTTGTTTATGAGAAGGTCATGTGAGCTGGTATCAAAAGCCTTACTAACATCAAGATATATCACAACTACTGCTTACCCCTTATCCACAAGGCTTGTTATCCTATCAAAGAAAGCTACCAGGTTGGTTTGACACAATTTGTTCTTGACAAATACATGCCAACTGTTACTTATCTTATTATGTTCTAGGCATTTGCAAATTGATTCTTACATTATTTTCTCCATTATCTTTCCTGGTACAGAAGTTAAGCTGACTGGTCTGTAGTTCCCTGGGTTGTCCTTTTTTATAAATAGGCACCTAGCTAATGGCTCATATCTCCTTCAGTCAGCTCCTTGAGTATTCTAGGGTGTAAGTTATCAAGCCATGGTGACTTGAAGACACATAACTTGTGTTTTAACTTTGTCTTCCTATTTTAACCTGTAATCCTACCTCATTTTTACTGGCATTAGTTATATTAGATGTCCAATAGCTACTGAACTTTTGGAGAAAAACTTTGAAACAAAAAAATCACTTAGCATTTCCACCATTTCTACATTTTCTCTTTTTATTTTCCCCTTTATTGAGTAATGAGTCTACTCTGTACTTGGTCTTTCTCTTGCTTGTGAAGTATTTATAGAATATTTTCTTCTTAGCCTTTGTCTCTAGCTATTTGTGCCTGGGCCTGTTAAATTTTGTTTCTACATTCATGTGTTATTTGTTTATATTCATCATTTATAATTCGACCTAATTTCCACATTTTGTAGGACTTTTTTAAGTTTCAGATCATTGGAGATCTTTCAATTATGCCAGGACTGTCTTTTGCCTTACTTTCTCTCTTTCCTCCACAGTGGGATATTTTGCTCTTGTGCCCTTAATAATGTCTCTTTGAAAAACTGCAACTCTCTTGAATGGTTTCCCCCCTTAAACTTGTTTCCCATTGGATCTTACCTACCAGCTCCAAGTTGGCTGAAATCTGCCTTCTTGAAATCCACTGTCTTTATTGTGGTGTCTTCCCTCTGACCATTCCTTAGAGTCATGAACTCCATTTCATGATCACTTTCCCCCAAACTGCCTCCCACTTTCAAATTCTCAACCAGTTCCTCCTATTTGTCAAAATCAAATCTAGAACAAACTCTCTCCACAGCTTTCTCCACCTTCTGAAATAAAAAAAAATGTCACCAATACAGTCCCAAGAACTTGTTGGATAATCTGTGCCCTACTGTGTTCTTTTCCCAACAGATGTCTGGGAAGTTGAAGTCCCCCATTGCCACCAAGTCATGTGCTTTAGATGATTTTGTTGTTTAAAAAAAGTCTCATCCATCTCTTCTTCATAGTTTGATGAGCTGTAATAGACCTTTTCAGCTTCCGACGCAACCCAGACTTAATTCAGATCTCCATTCAAACATCTCCTTTGTTGCCTTTGAATACATATGCAAGAAATGGGAGTGGGCTACCCAATCTGAATCCAGATTTCACCAGAGGTCAAGAGTGGTCAGGTCTGAATATTGGATTCGGACCCAGCTCTTGTGCATATACATTTATTAGTCTATTCAAAACTAATAAAAGGAAATTTTTCTTCACACAGCGCACAGTCAACCTGTGGAACTCCTTGCCCGAGGAGGCTGTGAAGGCCAGGACTCTATTAGGGTTTAAAAAAGAGCTTGATAAATTTTTGCAGGTTAGGTCCATAAATGGCTATTAGCCAGGGATAAAGTATGGTGCCCTAGCCTTCATAACAAGGGCAGGAGATGGATGGCAGGAGATAAATCACTTGATCATTGTCTTCTGTTCTCCTTCTCTGGGGCACCTGGCATTGGCCACCGTCGGCAGATGGGATGCTGGGCTCGATGGACCTTTGGTCTGACCCAGTATGGCCATTCTTATGTTCTTATGTTCTTACTTGTATATTTGATGCATAGAATCATAGAACAGTAAAACTGGAAGGGACCTCGAGAGGTCATCAAGTCTGGTCCCCTGCCCTCACGGCACGACCCAGTACCATCTAGACCATCCCTGATAGATGTCTACCTAACCTGCTTTTAAATATCTCCAGAGATGGAGATTCCACAGCCTCCCTAGGCAACTTATTCCAGCATCTGTCTACCCAGATGATGTGTGAATAGGGGAGATGCAGGGCCATGACTGTATATAGATACTCTTGATAGATTTTTTTATATATAATTTTGACAAGTAATATCAATGCTTATTTGAAGGCTTTTTTTTTTCTTTTCTTTTTTTTTAATTAAATTTCTATAGCTGGTGGGAAATTTTGGAGGGGGCAGATAATTATTTAATGACCATAGACATTGTGGTATTAAAAAGTTAGAGCTTTATAACAGCTACAACCTACATTGCTAACATCACATGTCAAAATATACAAGGTAAAGATCCTTAACTCAAACCCTACTAAAGGTGCTTGGGCAGCATTTGTCTTAATTTGCCTCTCTGTAAACTCTGATTATTGTCGCTGGAAATATATTTTTTCAGCGGTCGTGTGTGGGTGAAATCGATGCTTTCCGACATTCACCGCTCAAATTCTAATCCCTTCCAAGCCTATATAGATACAAGCATTTTCCTTTACCTTCCACAAGGGGCAAGTTACAAGAAGTGGCCACAGGCAAACTAGCAATTCCTGCCTTTCCCAGTAGGAATGATTGAAAACTGTGGGGCTGAGAGAGAGAGAGAGAGAGAGAGAGTGAGAGAGAGAGAGAAGTGTCTCTTTCCAACCTCCCTCCCTCTGTTATTCTGAACAGAGACAGTGCAGGATTAAGCCTTGCATCTCATTTGTTTCATGCATTTTATTTCCCATGCCTGTAAGAGCCCTGGCTACCCCACCCCTACAAAGGCCAGGCAGCCTTATGCAAATCCTGCTTGGTCAGAGGGGAAAAAAGCTTGGCTTGCTGGGAGACCAACCATAAACAGCACCTAAGGGCTCCTATTCCAACCAGGCTCAGGGCTGATCATGCCAGGTGCGATGGAGTGGCATGTTCTAGAGACTCTTCCCTGTGGCGCTGCTCACAAGCAGGGGGAGGAGAGGGGAGTGGGGTTTGTGCTTAGCAGGAAAGGTTCCAATCCTGTCCTGTTTGATTTGCAACCCCAACAGCCAAACTACTGAATAAAGTACACCAGACAGCGGGTTTTGCATGCAGGAGAGTACTGGCAAAAGGGGCTGAACAGGAAAATGCTCTTCATGCAGGTCCTGCCCATTAGGTTCCCAACAGGGGCTGTTCCTTGGCTCTGTGTGATTTGTTTTCCCTGTTCATTTTCCTCTGGCCTGTAAATGAGCCACTTGCCTCTGATATCTCTTTGCTGATCGTAAGGTGCCCTGAGTGGCAAATATCACAGGCCAGCAGACTGTTGGGAGAAAAGGCTGAAAAGTGAAACACTGTTCCCAAGTGCGGGCTGGGAGCGCATTCACATGTCATTGCACTGTAGGTTATAATTGGCCCATTACGGCCAGTAAAAAGGGATGTCATGCATGTGCTGTTTACACAAATGCACAATGTATCTCACAAACAAAAATACACACGCACACAAAGAAACATATACCTGCATCCCAATATTTACTAAGCACTGGGACAATATTAACACAAAGCACTAAAATGCACATGCAAGAGACATGCACAAAATAAAGGCACAGGAACGGCACAAAATAAACACACACCTATGTTCACAAAATTAAGGCACAATAGACACAAAATACAATACTTTCCATGAACAAATAATGAAGTACTGGCATAGCATACAATAAAGAAACAAAAACACACACCATCTACTCGCACAACCAAACATATATCTCTCTATTCAATACATAGATAGCATGAATGCAAAACAATATACATGCTGAAACAAAAGAGAGGCCTATGCAGCACTTTAAAGACTAACAAGATGGTTTATTAGGTGATGACCTTTCATGGGCCATCACCTAATAAACCATCTTGTTAGTCTTTAAAGTGCTGCATAGTCCTGTCTTTTGTTTCAGCAAGATCAGACTAACACTGCTACATCTCTATTACTAAACAATATACATGAGAGATATACACAGTTCTGGCATGGCAGTACACAAATGCACAGGATACTCACACGTGTGCATGCACACGCAGGCACAGACACAAAAATGTGCAGCACACATTAATACAACAATTAGGTATATTCCCACCCTTCATCCCTATTTTCCAACCCAACTCCACACATTAAATACTGATATTTATTGCATGCTTTGAGTGCAAGAAGGCATCCTGTGCTTCCCCAGACACTAGTACATATCATCTGCTTCAGGGATGGGAGGAGATACAAATCCAGGTGAGGAATCCCTCTTTAGATGTTTCAGGTAAAGACACGCTAGTGCCCAAAGCACCTAGAAAAGGGGTTGCAAATACAGGCTCGTGAGTCAGATCTGGTCCACCAGAGTTAGCCACTGACAGGCCCCCACTGCTGTATTTACCTGCGCCTCCACAGGGACAGGGGATCACAGCTCCCGTTAGCCATAGGTTGCTATTTCTAGCCAATGGGAGCTGCAATCGCCTGTTCCTGTGGGGGTGCAGGTAAATATAGCAGCAGTGGCAAGCCTGGTGAACCGCCACCAATTTATTGCCCAGCCCTGACCTAGAACCACAGAACTGGTCATACAAGTAGCATCATTCATCAGCTCATCTTCTCTAGCCACATGAATCCCAGAGCAGTGCTGTTTCCTGCCCATGCCACAAAATAAACCCTAGCTCCTCGCATGCATCATAGAGTGGCCTCCTCTGTTGCCCTCCCAACTCAACTTAGGAGTTAGGTTCTCCATCCAGGCAAACAATTTGCCACCAGGAAATAACAAACAGGAGGCTATCCTGCAAGGAGGCGAGCAATGATTGAGATGCTCTGACCCACCTTGTACAGCTTTCTGGGAAAGGAGAAATTGCATTAGCAAGACGAGCATTTAACCAAAGCTGGTATTTGTAATGGGATTTAGTGCAGTTTGCTGTGAATGAAAGACACAGTCAATATATCAGGCAGGGACAGAATAATGAAAGAGCAGAGCTTGCTACGGGAATGATCCTTGAAGGCACCGAGCGTGCTCCTGATCTGTGTCCTGTGTACCTTTGCAGAACATCCAGATTTCCCCAATACACCCAGTCCTAGGGAAATCAGTGGGAGTCTTCTGATTTACTTCAGTCGGAATGAGATTGGGCCCGTATGTGGGATAGGGGAGACAGGACACCTCCTTTCTATGCTCCGGAAAATTGTAGGGGATGGGTTTAAAAAGGAAATCTTTCCCTGGATAATTGCAGGCATAGAAATTGATCAATTATAGGAGAGTATTTACAATCATTGGTCCACAGCGGAGGAGTTCAGTTTATTATCCTTTTACAACACCCACCTTCCCGAATTGGGAAGCTTCTTTAACAATAGGTGCAAGCAACAGACATAGGTTTGTAGGTTTGATTCTTCTCCCCTTCCTGATAGACTCAAAAAAGATCCCTCCGAAATAACCAGCACACTTTTCACCCACTCTTACAAGGGAAAAAAGACAGCAGAAGGGGAGAGACTGTTCCGGCCCTCTCCTGCCCATTACAAAGAGGACTGGGTTCCTTTCTGATGACTGACTGAGCCAGCTTTGCTTTCCTCCAGCTTGCCGAGACATTTGTAGCTGCAGGCATATGACCTGACACTAGAGGGCAGCTAGAGAACCTCTACACTCATGTTCATTTCTTCCCCTGGAGTGTGTTCCTGGATTTCTGGGCAGAAGTGCAGACTGATTTAAGTCTCTTCTTTATTAAAAAGTGTACGGAGTAGAGCCTGGGAATCCTTTTGGGGTCCAAGTCGGGCTCTAGCTTTCTGCTCTCAGGGATGAAGCTATATCGCTTTAAAATCTACATCTGTGTGGCTGTAGATTTAAGCACCTGGCAGCCACATGACCTGGCTCTGCTGAATGAAGAGAAGCTGTTTTTATTTCAGTGCTGAAGGGAGCACGGTCAGGAGCTCCGCACAGAAGAACTGGGAAGGCTTGTAGGTATCTGGATGGTTGGACTGTCTCCCCCAGGGCCGTGGAGTTAGAAAATTTTAGTTGTTCTTGTACATACCTTTCTCACTGTATTTTAATGTGCTTTCTGGTTACTATGAATGTCTCCCTGGGTGGGATCATTCTCTAAATCAGTCAAATGACTTATCTGAAGAGTGTCAGTCTCCAACTTTCAGGAGATAAAACATCAGGCAACACTATTTATGCCCTGTGGCTTAAAAATGTTATTTGGCAACCATCTAGCTACTGGCAACCCATCTCTGTACGTGTGAGGGCAGTAGCTAACTGACACAGGAAGAAAGTGAGTACCTGCTAAGGAGAGGAATGGGGATTGTTTCTGCTTTGAATAACATCAGATTTATTTATTTACCCTAGAAGAGCCCCCTCACTCCAGAAACTTCAGACAACTGTGCTAAAAAGAAGCAACCATGCCATTATGCACTGATAACACAAAATAACCACCCAAATCTCCCATCCTTCCCTATACATTGTCCCCAGTGATAGCTCCCTTCTCAGCTGCCCTTCAAAAATATGTACCATGCCCTGGAGAATAAGAGGTTGGGCTAATTCAGGCCAAAAGGGGAGGCAGTTTCAAAGGAAAATGGTGTGAGGTCAGATTACTCTCCCAGCAGATCCTTATGGAGGAGCAAATTGAGGCCCAGATGGACTAATGGCCATGGATAACACCTGTGGCAGTGTAGGAGCAGCAAAGGGAGATTTCTCAGAAGTTAGGGGCCTAAATTTCCAAGTGTTCAACCCTGGCACCTGGAGCCAGGTTGTTTCATAGTGCTGAGGACTTCAGGGGGATAATACAGAGCCAGAGTTTTCAGGTCTCCCTGCTGTGGAAGCTGAGGTGCTGTGAGGCTGTCTAGGCTGCCCCTCTGTTGGTCCAGTAAGCCTTTGCCCTTACCTGGTTCTTCAGGGCTGGAGAATCTCAGGGGCTAGTTATTAAGTCTTATGACAATTCTGTCAGGTTCCCTGTGCTATATATGGAAACTGAGGCACAGAAGTCCAAGTTCTCTGGTGTGGGGCCTGGCCCCTTTCCTTCATTCTGGCCAGGTGGGAAGTGCAGAAGGCTGGTTACAAAGAGCCCTTGGAGAGCAATTACCAGTGCAAAGGGCTGTGTGCATAGCTCACCCCAGAGCCCAGAAGTGTGGACTGTCCGCCCCATTAATCCCCTAGTTAATGCTTATGCCTCCTGGACTGCAGGAGACAGGAAGGTTACAGACCTCTAACTGTGGGCTTGCAGGGGGCTTGGAAGCCTGGTAGGGAGCTTGTTTCCTGCTCAGGGCCCTGTGTGAGATGAGGACAGAGATGCGGACCCCACCAGCGTGGGGGGGGGTGTGTGTGTGGGGGGGGAAGGGGTGTTAAGAAAATAAAAGGTGAAGGCAGCTCCCCCCAACACCTGCCACCTCAGCGGGGACCCGTGTGACATGCTGGCGGCAGAAGGGGGGGGGGGCATGCTCCTTGCCGGCGGGAGGCTTTGGCAGGGTGGGGGCTCGCCGCGGCGTGTCTACACGAGCCCGGCTCCGAAGCGCGGGCGGGCGGGGAAGGGTTAAGGCCGGTGCCGGTATGTTAATGAGCTGCATGGTGATGCGGGGAGGCCGGCTCTAGCAGCCAGCCGGCGGCGGCTGCTGCTGGGGGGGGGGATGCGCTTCCCGTGCCAGGCAGGCGCCCACAGTCCCTGGGAAATCCGGCGGGGAGGCAGCGCGGAGGCAGCTCCCGCCGGCGGGGCCTGGGGGGCGGCAGGCGGGCCCGGGGCGGCTCATGTCCCAGCAGGGGGCCAGGTCGGAGCCAGCCGCTGCCTGAAGCCGCGGGGGAGCCGGGCGCCGGCAGGAGTACAGAGCGGCCGGCGGGGGATGCCCGGGCACCGGGGCGCCGCGCGGAGCCCCGCTCCCTAGTGCCTAGGCGGCGGAGGGGGGAGCGGTCCGCCCCCCCGAGGAGACGGCCGGCGGCGCAGCTCCAGGGGGGTAAGTAGCCGCGCCGGTGGCCCGAAGGCTGGTGCCGGCGCTCTCCTTTCTGCTGCGCGCGTCTCCCCGGGGTCCGGGATACCACCCCCCCCAACGCGGGGTGGGACCGGGCGTTCCTCCGGGAGCCCCCCCCTCCTCCTGTGGAGGACCCCAGCCCCCCACTTTTGGGCACGGGGCTCCGCGGGAGGGGTGACAGCTTCGCCTTGCCAGACTGTGGATTTGGGGGGGGGGGTCCTGCCAGCTGCCTGACCCCGAGATGCACCCAGAGATGCACCCAGAGAGCCCTTTGGTCCCCTCTCCTGCCCACTGCGGGTTAGGCTCTTCCTTGTGCGTGTGTGTGTTTTCCCCCCTCTTGGTTTAGCTCTCCCTCCCCGTGTGTTTTTATTCCTCCGTGAATCGCAGCGGCTCCCTTTGCCGTCCGGAGCAAGGGGGGAGAGGAGGAGACCAGCAGACAAAAAAGTTGCCCGCTGACACAGAGAGACCGTTACTCTCAGCGCTGGTGAATGCCCGCAGCTAGTCCCACGAAAACTCCCAGCTGCTGCCACATCTCTCGCGGAAGCCGGGTGGGCAGGGGGCTAGAGGACCATCAGCCTGTGCTTTCTCCAGAGAAACCCTGTGTCTCAGTGCCAGGAAAATCCAACATTGTTTGGACCATCCCTAGAGGATTTTAAGTCCCGCAAGCCCTGGCTGGGATGATTGAGTTGGGGTTGGTCCTGCTTTGGGTCGAGGGCTGGACTGGCTGCCTCTTGAGGTCTCTGCCAACCCTAGGATTCTATGATTTTGTGTTTCACGATAAGGGAAGCAGGACATCTATGTGCATCCTCCTCTCTTCTTCCGGCCTCCAGTGAGACCTACAATAGGCCAATACTCACCTTTCTCCTGGGCGAGCCACGTCAGTATTTTGTGGGGCTGGGGACAGCGAATGAAGGTCCAGTGACTAATTCTGTAGCAGTGTCCCAAGCTAGCATGGTGGAAAGGAGTTGGGAAGTGTGTGATGGGTAGTTGAAATAAAAGAGGTGTTAGCAGGGAGCAATGCTATACAACCGCGTTTCCAAGAGGGGTTCCCATTATGTGCCTGGCTCTTGACATTCCGGTGCTGTTTGACATCATAGCTGAGTTGTGGGAGACAGGTTGGGCTCTCCTTTGCTGGACAGCCCATTGGTTTGCTGCCTCTGAAAGTTAAGTCAGATGCCCTATTTCTGCAGCTGAAAGGCTGCTGTCTCAAAGCATCTGTGCCCTCTTCAGAGCAGAGGTTCTTCTCTCCCCCCCCCCCAACACACAGATATTAACCCTCTTATAAAAATAATTTAACTCTGCTGCTGCCCTTAGCCAATTTCCCACTCACTCTGAGTGCAATACGATAGTTCAGGGAGCTGAACGAAATAGCTTTGATTTTGGAAAAACGGTTCAGCTAAAGAGAAACTAAAATGTACAATTTCTCCTGTGAAATGGCTCGGGTGGCAAAATACAGGCACTTCACTCCGCTCTCCTCACCATCTCTGCTGGGCTCATTGCACAAAGATAAAGTAACCCAATTTACTCTTCATTGCCTTTATATCTTTATTTGCTGTAATTATTTGTGGAGTTTCCCCCGGCTTATAACAAGTTTGTGCAGTGGGAACAGGTAACAGATGCTGCTGAGAAGCTGCACAAAATCCACAGACATGATAGAAATAGCTTCTTTTCATCACACCATGTGCTCCTCTTCCCATTTAACCCTCCACTCCCCCCTGCTCCTCAGCAGAACAACCTGCCCTCCCCTGTATGGAATGAGTGGCCAGGAGAAGGGAAAGCAAACCGGTTGTGACCGCTAGATGCCTGGGGGTGGGACAGCGGAGAAGAGGTGACTCCAACTGTCCTGTGCTCTTGCACTCTCCCCGGCAAATTGCATGGGTGTGTGACAAGCTGGCTGGCAAAGCAGCTCTGTGGAAAGGAGATGGGGAGCCGTTTGTGGGGTAGATACTGTGGTGTTTCAGGATGCCATGTGAGTCTCTTCTTCTGCGTGCGGGCTGCGATTGACTGGTCCCTCCACGCTCCGGGACTGGCTGTGTGCAGTTGAAGCCTGGAGCAAGCCTTGAGGGTATGACCCGACGGCTTGGGTGAATTATAACAGGTGATAGGATTCTCTGCACTGAGCCTGCGTGCTGCTTGAGAGAGTCTAGCTGGATGCTTCAGGGTATGTGTCAAAGATTCTAAGGGAGATACCCAGCCTGCTCTTGGGTACCCACACGATGTATGCCAAAGGTTGCTTTTTGAAGTACCTTTGTTCAGGGAGACCTGGTTTATCAGAGAAAAGGTAAAATCCACCACTGGCCGGAAAATACCCACATCCACACCCATGCTTCAGTCCAAATGCTGCGCTAATCAAATCGCTTTAATTGGCCCGGTATAGCTCAAACAATAAACATGCAATGGGGTAGTGGTGGAGAGCATCCCTTCCTCCTCGTACTTGTTGTAGTGACCCCTTTCCCTGAGCAGCAGCAAGGTGTCCGTCCGTCCATCCATCCCCCTCCCCTCCTTTCCATTCCAGCCTTCAAGGGTTTTTTTTGGCTGATGAGAAATTTGTTTCCTTCCTCTGTCTCTGTCATTCTTAAGGGCTGGGGGGATTGAGAGATAAGCCTGTGGCGGGCCCTTTCACATCTCTAAACACTCCTGATTACTCAGCTAATCTTTATTTCATGGGCATGTTAAAAGAAACACACAAACGGGGAAAGTGGAAGGTGGGGAGATGTTTAAAGTACACAAGAAAGGAGCCAGCAGCAGTATAATCAGTCTTATGCCAGTGACGTGAAATATTTATGGGTCTAAGTTGTGGCAAGATTTTTCTCCCTGCTGCCTCCCTCACCCAGCCTTTCTCAAATGTTTCCCCTTAGTAAAATAATCATTAAAAATCCGGCGTGAGGGGCCTGATGGCTGTTTCCCTCTTTACCCAGCTGTCTCCTGGTGGAGTCGCACACAGCTGTCTGTGCACATCGCCTGGGGGGCACAATGTACTTCTGTCCATCACTACCAATGAGAGAGCCAGGGACTGCTAGCCAAGCTACCCAAACCATAAAGAGACCGGAGCGTTGTGTTACAGTCGGTTAACTAGAAATAATTCCAAACCATCCCTTTGGCCAGCCGGTGGAAAAAATGGGTCTCTCTTTGAGGTGCTTGCATTTTACCGTGGTAGTCTGCTTCCCCTGTGGGCATGCTGCTATTAATTCCTTAGATCTGAGTTTTCAAATTTTTTCCCTCCCTCCCGCCCCCCCCCCCCAATCTTTCTCCCTCCCCTGCAATTCAAACAGTGATGAATGGACAAAAATCCCTCAAGGGAAACATTTTTTCACTTAGTTACAAAGATTTCATGGCTAATTAACGTAAATGTGGGTTTTAGAGTGTTAATCTCTTAACCAGCTTGGCTAAGAGGCTGGGAGGACAACAAAGAACAGGACAAGAACGGAAGTGGCGGGGAGTGGGCAGAGGTAGAGGTACTACCAAGTTTTCCCTGGGGTTTGCCTACAATCTTGATGACTGAATTCTTGGTGCCTATATAGTTATGGCCAAGAGTATCCCACCTATGCCTGGAGTATGTCCACTTATTCCTTGGATCCATGTACCTTCCCTCTTATGCCCCCTTTCCTACTCCCCATAAGATCTAAGCTCAGCTCTCTGCAAGACTAATGGGCATTTTGGGCTGAGGCAGTGGAACATTCTTTGTGAAGAGTGACGGTTACAAAGCTTCAAGGATAAAGAAGAGAAATTGGGAACAACAACCAAAAAAAAGAATCCAGGCAGTATTTTGGCCTGAGGGGGTGTCACATTCAGATTCTAACATGTTACATTCAGATTCTTTCTCTGTAGCTATTTATTGGGGTGTTTTGAAGAGAAGGGCGTGCAGCAAGGATGCCCCAACCAGTCACAAGGCTATTGCTTCATGCTAATGCAATTCTGTGCCAGAATTGGGAATCAGATTCGTTAAGGAAGCAGATCTATGGGAGAAAGCTAAACTGAGCACATCAAACTCTTGTCGCTTGTGACTTTCGCCTTTTTCTCAAATCCAGGCTTCTGGGGTTTAAAAACCTGCCTTAGAGCCACCCAGCTTTTGCTTTGCACAGGGAGTTTATTGTCAAAGTTTAGTTGTCAAAAGATCTTTCATTTTCAGTTTGTTAGTTGTGCTCCCCTTATCCACTATTCCACTCTTTCTTTTTCTCGTCCTCTCTCTTCCCCTACACCAGGATCCATCATTCAGATCCACCTTTGGCCTAAGAGACTAGGAAGCAGCTCAGGCCAAACAGCAGTAACAATCAGTGAGCTCGGAAATCAGAATGCATTTGCAGGCCCGGCTGTGAGTCTGAGTGGGAATAGGGTACAATTATTGCTCGAAGACGGAATGAGGATGGATAGTGGGCCACCTGAAATACCATCTCACTCCACTAGAGGGGGCGCACGCAGATCAGGCTGAAGTATACTCAACAGCTGCTTTCATGGGGGGGGGGGAAATAAAAGAGTAGGAAACTGTCACCACCTCTAACTTGGGAATCTACTAAAACTGGCCATCTCATCGCCTTGAGTGCCACTGGAAGGAGACATTCAGAGGAGCAGCACTGCAAATTGGACCCATCATTTCCCTGAAACCTACCTGTCACTGGAATCAGCATTTCTGGGGGAGGTAGGAAGACTTCAGTGCTTTGCAAAGATTCCCGATAAGTCAGAATGGCTATAGCTGATGCCCCCCCCTCCCCCCAATATACATTCACCCAATCCCACATCCCTTTTTAATCCACGAAAGATGTACTCTTTCTGCCACACCTGCTGTGGAACTGCCTGCAGGTGGGGGGAAAAAATGTTCTCAGGTGGTGGTAAAATTGCTCTGGCGAGATTTAATTAATAAATAAAGGAAGGAAGATAAAATAAGCGCGCATAACATATGTCAGTGATGCATCTCTCTAATCTAATCTTCTGCTGCATGCTCTCTGCTGGGTCTTGTGTCTGAGTTATAATCCGACCACGTATTTCAGTGAGGTTGAGAAATATTGTTCGCCTCACTTTGCTGGCTAAAAGGTGATTCTGGCCGCTCTGTGGGATGGTATGTGGCAGAGATGGAGTGCTGAGAAAAAGGTGGTCTCCCTTGTTCCGATCTGCTATATCCTTTCTCGCATTTCGGTGTAATCTCAGCTTCTCGTTGGGTGAAATAGAAAGGGGGTGGGGAGGGAGAAGGGATGAAAAGCGAGATAAATGCATCATGTTATGAAAGTTTAATCCTGCTTTGCCTGGGCTAAAATTACATTCAGAGCAGGAGATAAAAGGCATCAGAGTCACATTATATGGATAAAAAAAAATCCAGATCATCTTAAAAAGAAGAGCGATAGGGCTCAGCCTGGATCACTATCAGCCAAGCCCTCCATCCTGCCCAATGCAGATGTGTGCTGTTTCACTGCAACGGGAAACCAAACAAGGTGGGCTCCTTGTCTGCAGAGCACCAGCAATCTACAGAGATTAAAGGCCACTGAGGTGAAAATGCCTATTTTGTTGTAGCTGGAATATAGGGAGCAGCGTGCAGTCTGTGCAAGAATAGCCAAGGCCATTGGTTTTGTCCCAGCATAGCTGGCCTACTCTGGGCAAAAAGCCCTGATGCATGTGTGTTCACCATTGTTGAACCGGATGAAATTGGCATAATTCAGTTACGTGTCATGGGGCCTTCAGTGCTAAAGAGCTAATGGAGATTCTCCTCAACATGACAAGATAATCCTGGTGGCTTTGGGAAGTGAGTTCTAACCCCACTGTCTCTGTGAAGTTCCAAGTGGCTGTTGCATGAAAAGCAGTGCTAGAGGGTGGGCATCTTGATTTTGACAGAGCTCTCCCTGGGTGCGCAAGGCACGGAAAGGTTCGGTGATGGGACTCTGAGCATGGCACCCTGGAGGACGATGCTAACACGATGAGTTGCCTTAGACACTGTTAATCATTTCCAGCATCCTTTTTGCCTAGTATTACCAGGGCCGGCCCACAACATTTTGGCACCTAAGGCAGCTGCCTCAGTTTGCCTCATGATAGAGCCAGCCCTGAGTATTACCGTGCTTTACATATATTAAGCTTTTCCTCCACAACTGTAGGAGACGGGTACATTCTCTGATTTACAGACCAGGAAACTGAGGCACAGGCATAGCACTCAGGAGGAATCCCGGTCTAGGCACAAGCACATGGCCTTAGACGTTTCCTAGGAGAGCTTGCTATACAAACACATCGCTCAGTCACCAAATGAGGTCTCTCTCCCTGGAAATTAAAAATCCTACCTGGGGCGTATCTCCGTTTTCCCCGCTCGTATCCAATTGTTGCTTTCACACATGGTGTGGCTTGTAGCATGAGGGTGCCTTAAAAATGTTGGGCCTCTTGTTCACCTTGCAGTCTCCTAGGTTTCAGCCCCAAATTCCAAGCCACTCTAAAACGATGGTATGTTTAGGACCAGCAGGGTTGGAGTCAGAGAAGTGGCAGCACAGAGGGCAGGACAGGCGGATCCCTAACCGTCTGAAGGCACCATGCTGATTCATGGACCAGAGTTTTGGAAGCACTGCCTAAAGTTCCCGGGACCTCCCTTGTCTGGGGGGAGCAGGGCTGAAAGTCGTTCTGGTGTGTTTATAAGAGCACAGCCTCCCCAACAGGACCGGGATGCTCCCAGCCCTGCCCTTGCTTTGCAGTGACTTCCCCGCCGTGCAAAAGTGAAAGGTGACGTCTGGGTAAATATTACGCTGACCTCTCACCTCGCCCTCCTCCTGCCGCTGCTGCTGCTTTCTTATCGCTCGTTAATGAAGCCACCAGATGCCCTGGGACTGAGCTGCAGAGGGGGAGGGAGGAGTCGCTCCAGCCTGAGGCTCTCACACTACGCCTCTAAGGGAAGAGGGAGGACAAGTAGAAGGGGCAAGACAACATTTGTTTCAGCACCGAAAACTAAACAGGAAAGTCTCCTTCCTCACCGCCTGGTGGGATTGTGCGCCCCCACCCCCTGGTAGGGAGTGTTAAAAAAACATTTGCTCAGACCTGGAGTGCTGCTGTTTTGCTGGAGAGGTGGGAGCCAGCCAGCTGTCTCCCAGCCGCTTCAATGAGGCTCTCCACTTGAGCATGTGACGGTACAGTAAAGGCCGTTAGGGTGTGGTTTTTTATGATGTTGCTGTGCCAACAGACGTGCTAATGTTGATACAATTATACCAGCATTTTCTGTCAGCATAGCTCATTTTGTTCAGGGAGTTGATTAAGCGATTCCTCGAAAAACTCTCATGTGCCAGCGTAGGCCGTTACAGCTATACCAGCAAACCTTACTGTAGTGCAGACCAGGCCTAAGGGTTCGACTTTGCAAAACTTTCAGTGTTTGGTGGTGGGCTAGTCTGTCGTTTTGTGATTTCCACACACACATCCCCTCCACACGCAGACACGTTTGTACAACAATTGAAGACGCAACGCCAGGCGTCCAGGTTCTCTCAGCAGCTTTCTGCTTATAAGCCAGCACATCTCGTCCAATGCTCATAAGGGCCGGCATGTGTGTCTTGGGCTTGTGAGCGCAACGTTCTGTTAATAAGCCAATGCCTGTCTTCTGAGCACCCTGGGCCAGTGTTTTCCATAAGATAAGCAGTTGGGCAGCTACCCAGGAGAGATTCAGGTGCCGTCCCACTGATTAGCAGAGTTTCCAGAGCTGGGAATGTGTGCCTACTGGTGGTGCACATAACAAAATTTATTCTGCCCATGGATGGAAAAACTAGAGGGAACATTGCCCTGGGCAGCAGGATAGTGAGCACGTCCAGCCTTGGACCCTTTGGGGTGACACAAAAGTGCCACTGACAAGTTCCAAATGGATCCAAGAGGGGTGCTAGCGTGATAGACACCAAGGACTGAACTGGAGACTTGCAGAAACAAACCCATGAGCTGTTACAGACGGAACTCAAGAATCGGGTGCCATAGCCGCGGCTGCAACAGCCTCCTGTCCTCTGAGGATCTGCACAGAAGAGGAAGTGTAAAACACACTTCCCTGTAGGTTCACCTCTAAACGCCACACCGCTTGAGGAAGGTCTTTTTAGCCTTCGTTTTCCCAGCATGGAGCTTGGAGGGAGACAGGCTAATGGTTCAGGAGGAGGCCACTCTCCATATGCATCAGAGAGAGCTAAAGGAAACAGCTTATTACAGTTTTCAGTTCCTGACCGGCAATTACCACCATTTGGAAACAACCATTTTAACTAACTCAGCGGCAGCTACTGATCAGCGTCAAGCTACAGAGCTCTGACTGCCCTTTACCTTGTGTCAGGAAGTCCAGTAATGCTGGAGAAAACAGGAAGCCTCTTGGGCGGAGTGTCACAGATTACTCACTTGCTCTTCAACATGAGGAGACTTCCAAGACAGAGGCTCCACTTTGATTTGTTCCCAAAGCTGCCGTCAGGCCCCGACTCCACTTGGATCGAGTTACCTATGTGCACTCCAGACGTAAGGAACGAATGTGCATAGGAGATTCCTCCAGGGGCGTGAGGAGTCGTCGTTTTGGATCTAAGTAGACTCACTTGTGCCATCATCAGGACTTTGCATGATACACATTGCAGTAGCTGCCCTTGTCTTGGGGACACCATGCAGCCATAGGTGAGCTAGGCAGAAGGAGGAAGGTGGCAGCTCTGTGGCTTAGGTCTTTTGGTTCCCATGGTAGGAGTCCTATAGGATGTTGGTATCTAACTGGAAGCTGGTTAGAGAAAGATGGAAGAGAGGCATGACCCACACACAGACTCATACCCGTTTAACTAGAGCTGTATGAGTTAAATCCATACAAATCCGTGAGAAGATGAGCAGAGTTGAGGGGTCCTATAAATAAGATACTATCATGGCAATTTGGGGGTGCAATCCAGACAAGCATTTGAAGGCAGCCTGCAACTACCTGAAGGGGGGGTTCCAAAGAGGACGGAGACAGTCAGTTCTCAGTAGTAATGGATGGCAGAATGAAAAGCAATGGACTCAAGTTACAGTGGGGGAGGTCTAGGTTGGAGACTAGGAAAAACTATTTCCCTAGGAGGGTGGGGAAGCACTGGGAAGGGTTCCCTAGGTAGGGGGTGGGATCTCCATCCCAAGAGGTTTTTACGTCTTGGCTTGACAAAGTCCTGGCTGGGGCGATTTAGTTGGGGTTGGTCCTGCTTTTAGCAGGGGGTTGGACTCAGTGGCCTCCTCAGGTCTCTTCCAACCCTAGGCTTCTATGATTGTAGGAGGTTTTCACCACCAATGTTTCCTCTAATTTTTTCCATCCATGGAAAAAACTTTCAGTGTTTGATAGGGAATAAAGTTTTATCTGCACCAAGGCATTTGTGAATGTGCACCACCAATAGAGAAACACAACCTGTCTGTGGGTGTGTGGCGGCGCGTTGGGGTCCCCTGACTCCTGCACCCCCGTAATGGCACAGACAGACTCCACCAGCCAGTAGAATAGAGGGAGTTTATTGCTTCTCCAGGATACAGCACAGCACAGATGTCATCTGATTACAGGAACCGGGCCCAGGATGCCTCAGCCCCCCTTGAGATGGGGGATGCTGGGCCCCTAAATTCCAGCCCCTCTGGGCCCTAGGCTGTCTCCTCCATGATCCCAGACAGAAAACTAACTCACTCACTTCCAGCCCTGCGCTCCACTCCCCTCCTTCCCATTGTTCCGCTCCATGGGAGATACCTGTCTGACGAGTTTCGAAGCCCCCTTGCATAATGACTCATCCCCTGCCCTGCTGGGCCATGCTGCAGACAGCAGCCAGTGGAGGTCACTGACAACCCACTGCCCAGCATAGCAACCAGCAAGGTACCCCCACTACGTCACAGGGTGCTCTGCTAATTAGCTGGGTAATTTCTCCTAAGAGGCTGCACAAGCGCACAACCTACAGGGAACACTGTTCACCACATGCCCTGTTCCCCTGGATGAGTTACGTTGCTTGACTGAGGTAGCTCTCAGCGAGTCTTTGTTTGAAGTAGATTTCTTACCAGCCTTCCTTCTTTTCCCACCATGGCTGATGTTCTCTTAGCCAGGGCCTTCCACAGATCTTTGCCTAAGGAAATATCTGTAACTCTTAATACACCCCACCCACGTGCATATCGTGCATGAATGTAAATGATCAGAGTTATTAGTTTTCCTTATATGCAGATTATAACCCTAATGCGTTGGGAGACACTGAATTAGTCAGGCCATCTAAAACTCATTTTCTGACCGTGAAGCCCTTGCCCTCTGGCACTGGGATGTTCTTAGGGTTTCTTTTCCCCTCCATTACCTCATGGCCATGCAGGACTGCTGGCTCCTACTACTAGCACCCCCCACAAAGGGGCACCCTGGGGGGCCGGGCTGTAGTGGTCCCCTGCTGGGATAACCATGCTTAATCAGTTAAACTTTGTGTTTAACCAGTTAACAGATTCACTGTGATTTTATATCCCTCTCCTGATCCTGAACACTCTTAACAATCTGGCTCGTAGTGGTACTTCTCCATTTCCCTGTCTATGGAATGGGTTGAATGTTTGTCTACTTGGCAGGTAGGTGAGGGTGTGATTCATTCTGGGATCTTTTTATGCAAGAGAGTAGAGCTGGGGGAAGGGGAGGGAATTTGCATCGACAGTAATCCTTGCGCAGTGGTACCAAGCTCCATTCCAGCATTTTTCTCTGATCAGCCATTTGTCAGTCTCTGAACACGGAACTTTTTACCACTAGTGCTGGGTTAACTCCAGCAGAGAGGATGGGCTCGTCTGTGATCAATGTGCCATGCTGTATTTTGTTTGTACTGATAGACACAGAGCTTTGGAGGGCAGGGGCTAGGCGATGTCCTTGTGCAGGGGCAGTCTGCACAAGCTTTAAATTCACAGCAGTGATGGCGAGTCTGCAAACACTTTTTTGAGCTCAGCTGAAGAAAGGATTTGGAGCCCGTATTTGCTTGTCTGATGCAAGGTCTTGGGTAATGGGGCTTTTCAAGGCATAGAAATTGCATGGCATGGGCAATTCTGGTACATCAGTTCCACCAAATAAATTTTCTGACTTTAAGGTGGTCACAGATTGTCACGGGCTGGGATGTGCTAGAACTAATCCCCCCAAAGAGACAAAGGCAGCTGCTATTTAAGGGCTTGGGAGCATGTTTTGTAACTTGTTTAAAAAATGAAACCCGCTCAAGGGATCATAGGCCACTAGGAAGCTTGTCTGAAAGCATCAGTGCTAGAAAGTTGGGTGGGAATTGGATTGATTTTCGCAGATGAAGCTCCCCATTTGACTTCTCATTTGGCCCCAGGGCAGCAGTACCTGAAAGTTGTTACCCTCCAGCAGCTGGTGGGTGGCTTATATGAGCCTCGGTCTGACTCCTGGTGGTCAAGGCCTATGTTTCCTAAAGAGTCCCATTTTTCAGAAGTACTGAACATCTGCCTTCTGCAGATCAAGTTCCTTAAAGGATCTTTCATATTGAGCACAATGTTCCTGCTAATCTTTTCCATCCATGTGCAGAATCCATTTTGTTTTGTGCATGGAGGCATGTGCAAATGTGTACCATCAGTAAAAACAAACCCTAACTGTGGACACCCCAAAGAGGGACTGGGGTCCCACTGTTCTAGTCTCTGTACAAACAGCACAGACAGTTGCTGTCCCGGAGAGCTTGTGATCTAGGATTTAGGCTGGAGAATTAAGATTTAGCAGTTGAATGAGCACTGAGCCAGATGTTCAGGTTCCTAGCATTAGACCTGTACCATGGAAAATGTGGATATTTTGAATAATTTTCCATCCCAAAACAGTCTGAAAAGTCAAAATCTTAAAAATTTCTGTCAACTAAAAATCCAAATTAAAAAAAAAGTTGGAATCAGTCGAAACATTTCATTTTGATTACAAAATATTTCAGTTTTGACTTTTTCTTTTTTACTTTCATTGGCTTCAATTTCTAAATTAAAAGTTGTTGGAAGCTAGAAGACCAGAACTTTTTATTTGGAAAATATCAGAATAAAATGTCTGAACAATTTCAAACTGTTTTCCCAGATTTTTTTTTTAAATAGATACATTTGTTGAAACCAAGCCTTTCCTGTAAAATGCTTCAGTCTCAACAGTCACTTTCCAAGAAAAAGAAGTAAATGGTTTATCAAAATATCCCGGCTGTACTTAGCATCTGCCGTTTGGGCTGGATTTGCTGACGTGTTGAGTAACCAGGAGCCCCATTGTGAGATTTAAGGCTAATTTTGGCATCCCCTGGTAAGAAACCAATTTTGTAGCTTCTAGCCTTCATAAGCATCCTGCAATAGGGAGCATGCAAACAGTCCCATAAAGTGAAATACAAAGGCACTCTCCTTGTGTGTCTGACTATTCTCACATCAGGGATTTGGAGAAGAGATTTGCTTCTTTTAGAAGGCAATTCTTGTACTTACTTCTCTACTTACAGCTACAAATGACAATTGGCAAACAGTATCAGATTTGCCAGAGGATACTTATCTCCCCCTCTTTAAAAAAAAAAAAAAAAAATTCCAAATAATGTACAGTTTAACACGAAGAAAAGCAAAACACTGAGTCGTAAATGTGTTAATCCCTAACAATTCCTGTTGCTTTTTCTGCAAACTCCCTTCTATAAACATGCATTGCCAGGTTGTCTAATCCAGCCATTTTGTTAGGGAATAGGATGTCATGCTAATTTCCTTGTTTTGTGATCTGTGGTGGTTTGTTTGGTTAACAGTGTTACGGACCTTGTAACTACCTCACAGAGAACTTGACATTGTTCTGATGGATGTCATTGGAAACAGGGCTAGGCTTGTATCAAAGTGTATAACACGTTACTATTAGTCTGGAAGGGGGGGTTCTATTTTACATGAGTTCTCATCCTCAGAGCTTCCGTTCACATTCTGAGATTTATAGGAGAAATTTTGCTTTAAAACATTTGTTTGTCTGTTTTTCACCCAAAACAATCAGTCAGATTGTTAGACACAGAAGTCTCATGATCCTAGGAGTTATGGGACAGTAAACCTAACTTTTTTGCTACCGGACAAATTGGTTGAAATTATAGTAGAGAACAGAATTATCTGACGCAGAGATAAACATAGTATGTTGGGGAAGAGCCAGCATGGCTTCTGTAAAGGAAAATGTCTCACCAATCTATTAGAATTCTTTAAGGGTGTCAGTATTCCAGTGAATACTCTGAGTCGGAGTTTTCATATCTACACTGGGGAGTTATTTCAAAATAACAAGGCGAGCGTCCACATGACCAAGCCTGTTGTTCTGAAATAATGGGCTTGTTATTTCAAAATAAGAACTCCTGCTTGCGAAGAGGAATAAGCTTAATTTGAAAGTTATTTCGGGAGTTATTTCGAAATAACCTGGAAGTGTAGCCATAACCTCAGAAAGCCTTTGGTGAGGTCATGGGATAAGAGGGAAGGTCCTCTAACTGGTTAAAATACAGGACATAGGGTAGGAATAGTCCATTTTCATGTTAGAGAGAGGAAAATAGGGGGCACCTCAAGGATCGGCACTAGGACCAGTGCTAAGTTCACCATTTTCATAAATGATTTGGAGAATGGCGTAAACCAGTGGTACCCAACCTGTGTCCGTGGAAAGTTTGAAAATAAGGATCGGGCCTACCACATCTCTTTTTTTTCTTTTTTCTTTTTTTCTTTTTCTTCCCCCAGGCTGGGGAGGTGGGAGTGGTCAGTGAAATTTTAATAAATTGAAAAAGGGTCCGTATTCTCGAAAAGGTTTGGAACCACCGGTGAAAAACAGTGAGATGGCAAAGTTTGCCGACAAGACCAAATCACTCAAGATAGTTAAGTCCAAAGCAAACTGCGAAGGGCTATGAAGGGACGTCACTAGACGGGGTGACGGGGCGACAAAATGGCTGACGAAATGAAACATTGATAAATGCAAAGTAATGCACGTGCAGTCTGGTCTGCTGGCAGTGGTGTGTACTGTGGCTTTTCGCAGCACTCTACTGGCAGTGCAGCGAGGGTGAAATTAACTGAGGGCCATATGGTGCTGGGTGCATTCACTGAAAGAAGACTGTTGTGAATGGGACCAAAGGAAGCCTATTCTGATGGAACGGGGGGGAGGGGAGCTCTAGGCATTTGGGGACTAGGCAGATTTTACTGTTTCCCTGTGAAATACGGTCCCACAAGTCCTGGGTGAATATATTGTATTCCAGGCACTGCTGGCTCTAGGCCAACATGGCCTGGACGTAGGAAGGAAATGATTCAGTTGCTCTACAGACAAGTGCTGCTTTGAAACTGAAAGAGGCAGGAGACAGCTGAGACTTCAAAACTCACTTCCCAAGTGAGTCAAGTTGTTGTTGTATGTATTGGCGGCAGGGCCAAGAGGCCCCAGGCCTGGGTCGGAAGCCTGTTGTGTGAGGCATCCAAACCTCCATCCCTACCCCAGAGCACTTGTGGGCCACGCACGTGTTGAGAGAGCACAGGTGGATACAACTAACCAAAGGCAGGTGGAGGGGAGACCGCAGAAGAGTGAGAATAACCGATGGTCATAAGATGCCACTGTCTAGCCAGTGCCTACTGCGCGGCAAGCACTGCAGAAGGGTGAGTTTTAAAGAGAGCAGTGCAGTGGCGGTGCAGGTTTTGATGAAGAGCTTTTCTCATGCAGAAAGTGCACCGTGAGAGATGTTTGCAGGAATGGTAGAAGCACTATAGGCTAGTAGTGACCAGAACATTGGCTAAGGAGATGGGAGACCCGTGCTTAGGCAAGTTGATTTGCTTTTCCATGTCTGTTTCCTCACACTCCCTCTATCTGGTCCGTAAACTTTCCTGAGTCTGGAGCTAGTTTTTCATGATGTGTTTTGTACAGTGGCTGGATCTCTATAGGCCTACTAGACGCTACCACAATTAACAAGAGATGGGTCAATTCTTTTACCCTGGGCAGACTTTTGGGCCCCTGAAAACCATATCATGCCTTCCAAGTCATCCTTGGTTACTTCCCCGTCTCCTGCCTGATAATCTCTTATCATTGGCATGCACAGGCCTAAGCAGCTGCTTTCTCCATCCTGTTGTCAGCTTGGTTGGAGAGGAAGAAGTTTTTAAATGACAGTAAAACCCTTAGCGAAGAAACCAGAGTCAGTGTTAAAAATAAAGAAAACAAGACAGCTTGTTTCATCTAAACAGAAGGGTTATTAAACCAGCTTGAATTAATCAGTGATCTGCCAGTGCTCTGAAATTGAAAAGCAGGGCTGAGGAACAGAACAGCTGAGGGGGAAGATGCCACTTTCCCAGGTAGAAATTTACATCAGAGTTCTGCAGGAAAGATGCTAATGTGCTCTCCATGGTGGGAAGTGTTCCGGCCCCTCCTCCGCTTCCTTGCGAAGATGCTAACAATGCATTAGACTCTGGGACGCTCCAGCCATCACTCTTCTCTTAGCCTGAGCGCAAAGGGCACAAGTGACAATGTCTGGAAGGACTTCACCTGTCAGCACCTGAGCCCCTGGTAGGAGTTGGTGTTGAGGCTGGGAAGCCCCGGGAGATCCCCCGAGGAGTTTCAACCTCTGCCAGTTGTCACACTCTGCAGCGGTCTAGGAAGGAGCTGTCCTGTTCATATCCGTGCATTACGTTTCCCCAGCATCTGAGCATCTTGGCGCTTTCCATAAATGTTAATGAAGCCTCAGACACCCAAATGAGGTAGTTTAATGGAAGGATAAATGGAGGCCTAGAGAGGCAAAGTCACTCCCCTCATGTTGGTTACACTCCATGGCCTAAATGTCCACTGAAAGTTATGAGTGTTCTTCAGCCCGGCAGGTTTGATGCACACTGAAGGGTTCTTTAGTGGTATGGGATGTTCTGTATTGAAATAACCAATTTAGTGTGGCTGTTAAGTTGAGGGCTTTGAACACTTCACAGCTCCCTTTCTGTCTGTCAGATGCCATGCAGACAAGTGGCACTGCAGAACGAAAGAGTCGTCATTCCCCAGTGGAAATACCAGGATTTGAAGCGACAGCTAGATTTGGGAAGCAAGTAGCTGGTCTTCTGGATCTCCTGAGTCCTGGAGCTACTGAAACCAATAGTGAGGAATCTGGCAGGCTACTGGAACATCCAATAATGGGTGCTTAGAACAGGGGTGGGAGACCTTTATTGGGTGGGGGGCTGCTGACCCACAGAAAAATCAGTTGGGGGCTGCACGAAAGTGAAAAGTAAAGAAAAGCAAAACAAAAAACCCCACATTCCCCTCACACACCACAGCCTAGGGGGGGCCCAGGCTAGTGCATTGGTCCCTCTATGCTCTGAGGTGGGGCCAAAAATGAGGAGTTCAGTGTGTGGGAGAGGGCTGCTGTGAAGAGGGCTTGGGATGTGGTGTCTGAGCAGGAGGGGGGCCACAGGGCTGGAGGAGCCAGATCCAGGCAAGCCAGGGTCTGGAGCTGGCCCCTGGGCTGTAGTTTCTCCATCTCTGGCTTAGAGGGTGATAAACACGCTTCATAGGCTGAGGTGGAGCAGAATGGGGACCCTCCAATTAGTGGCAGAATTAGAATAGAACACCCGAGGAGGTCTGTCACCTGTCCCCAAGCTAAGTGCAAGACATGCCCCGTTTCAGTGCTGTTGTGCACTTTTAATCCTCCTCCACCACATTTAGGGCTAAGTTTTCCCTTCCCCAGAAGGATTAAGAACAAGAGCCCTGAGAGCCAGTGTAAGAGGTTGTGTTTCCTTTGATGCTGCTTGGTGCTTAGTTTCACATGCTGAAGAGATACCTGTGCCCTGCCCCTTGAAAATAAAACTCTGTATCCTGTAAGCACCGAGCACCTTTCAAACGGGGATTTTCACCCAAGCATGCAGGCTCATGTTCTTACTCGTTTCAGTGCTGCTGGCTGAGTGAACTCAAGAGCTGGCCGGCTGGGGATATTCAGCATTTCAGAGCCTAATTTTAACAAACTTACGAGTTCCTCGTTTACCTAGGTAATGGCCCTGGGGCTGCAGTATAAATGCATCTAGCTGCCATGGGGAGTATTCAGGATAACGAATACCACACTGCTGTGCTGGCTGGCATGGCCAAAAGCTTTTGAGGGTGGGTTTTTTCTTTAGATGTGTTTGGGGACCCATTTAATTTGGAAGTGGGATTCATCCACTGCCTGCATTGATCCTGGGAGCTCTACTCTCGTGGACTCGCTCCATTTTCCTCCTACAGTTCCAGAGCAACTCGCTGATCTTCTCCCATAGTGTACCATGGGGCAATCAGAGGTCATTTAATACATAGAGCACTAGGTTGGGACTCAGGAGGCAAGAAGCTAGTTTTCCACTTTGCCTCTGACCTACTACATGACCTTGGTCAAGTCACTTAATCTGCTTGTGACTACGTTTCCCATCTATACATTTGTACCTAACACTGGGATTGCATGGATGAAATTGATTAATGACTGCAAGAGGTTCAGATGCTACAGTGGGATAAGCCCCTAGATAGAGGTGTGGCTTTATTCAGTGCAACTGAACCATTTACTCAGGTTTGGATTAAATAACTCAAGATTTAAAAAAGGGGGGCGGGGATTCTCCTTTTCCTTTGTCAAGGCAATAAGGAAACACTGCAGAGTCTACACTGGATTTTGTGCTAAATGGTTGTGTGGTGAGTAAAGCCATCTTTCCTCTCTTCCCAGCCCCTTCCCTAGTGATACTGGATAATTTAGAAGCCCTTTTGCAGCAGTAAGTTTAAAGCTGCCAGCTGCTCTCTACAAGATAATAGGTGTTGGATAACAGTGCCATGAAAAGAAAAGATGTTTTGTTTCTGCCACCTAGGTGTTCTAGGGCAGCAGTGAATTTTGCTGGTTTTATTTTGGGTTGGTTAGGACTTGTGTTTCCAGCTGAGATGAGCAGCCACTTGCAGTTCATATGTGGCAGCCCAGAGCTGGGATTCTGCTATAGACCCTCAAACGGGATTTAAGGTGAAGTCTTGGCTCCATTAAAGTCAATGGGAATTTTGTGACTGGCTTAATTTGGGTCAGGATTTTATCCTTAGCACAGAATGCCCCTGTGCCATTACACACCACACCTGTGACAAGATCATTGAGCTGCAATTCACAGAGATAGCTGTGTCCATGTTCATTTGTATGATAATAGTGCCTAGAGGCCCTATAGCACTAGACACATGAATGCAACTTGTCCAAAGTTGCACAGAGTCCATAGCAGGGCCTGGATTACCAAGCCAGGTTTCCTGACTCTTACTCCAATGCCCTAGCCAGGAGGCCGTAATGCCTTGCATGTAGAACCTCTCCCCTGGTGATTTCAGAGCATTTTCATCAGTTAAACCTATCTCCCCATCCCCACCCTGGTGATGAAAGCATTATGTCCATTTTACAGATGTGAAAACTGAGGCACAAAGACGCAGGGACGGGACTTGCCTGAGACAGCACAGTGAATCAGGCACAGAGGCATAGTCAAAAATAGAACCAGGGTGTTGCTACCCAATCCACTATTTGGACTCCCTCACTATCCTGCCTAAAAAGGAAATGTGCCATCTCAACTGCTAGGAAGGGACTTGCCCAAAGTCCTGCTCATTGGTTTTTCTCTTCCCTTTATCCCAGACTGGCTGGTGTATGTGTGGGAGAGAGATATGGAGAGGAAGGGGGAAGAGAAGGTACATCCGGTACATTTGTTGCATAAACAATATCTCAGGTCCGGACAATCTGAGTGCATTTTAGTACATAATTCATGCAATTATGTTTGTTATCAAGGAAATGCCTTTTCACAGCTGGGTTTTATTTTCCCCTCCTCCACCCCACCCCTCCAGTCCTTGCGGAAGCAATAGCCACAATACTGTACTTTGCCCCGCTACCTCTTTCTCAGATAGCTGCGAACAAGCTTGCAAAATGCTGTCCCCATGAATAAGCAGCCCTAAGGGAGGGGGGTGGGATGTAACTGTGAGGGTCACTTGTGGTTATTTATTTTGGCTGCCAGAGTGTTAGCTGGGATGAGGGCTGTCTTAGGGAAATGTAAGTGGGTTTCATGGGGGGACCAGCATGGACAATAAAATAAGAAAATAAGGCATAGATCTAGACTGTATTTCTAGCCAGCTCTTTGGAGAGTTAATTGCCACCAGTGCCATGAAAAAGCCTCACTGCTGTGTCTTCCTAACCTTTGGATAGGAGCGTCCATGCTACAAGCTGAACCTCTCTAGTTCGGGACCTGACCAGTACTGACTCGGAGAATTTGCCGGACCATGGGAGGTCAATATTGTCTAGCAGCATTACCAACACTTACACTGCTTACTAGGCTCTTAGAAGATATTTAGGAAGGGGTGGCCCGTCCATATAGGTGAACTAGGCAGTCGCCTAGGGCGCCAAGTTAAATGGGGCGCCAAATGGTGGCGCAATATCATTGAGGGGTTTGGAGGTGGGGGTGCTGATTGCATGGTTTGCCTAGTGTGCCAGTTGCTGGCAGCTAGTCTAGGGCCGCCCCTGCGATTTAGGGGTAAATTAGAACTAAATCACAGCACAGAACAGTGAGAGCCAGAGTGGGTGGCTGTAAACAAACTTTATTGGGCTGCGAGAAACTTGGCCAAACCCATGAACAGTGGACATCTGGCTCACTAAAATCATGCCAGATCACGGGTGTGGCTGGACCAGAGAGTGCTGCACTAGAGAGGTTCAACCTATACTGCAACTTGGAGAAGGCAATTTGCAATAGCTCCCATTGTCACTAGACGCTGTCTGGGTTCACAGCTAGCGAGAGTGCTAAACGCCAGGAGTTCCTAGTGGGTGCTTCTCTGGGAAAGCTCTAGCCAAGTGTAAAGGTGCGACTGGATTCCTCTCCTGAGAGCAGGACGAGCAGGAGTGTCTTTAGGTGGAGTTGGAGGCATCTCACTGTGTCTGGCTGTTCCCTACACACAGTCCCTCGGCTTCATGAACAAAACAAAGCCTCATAAACTGTTCTGGCAGCCTGATGATTAACCATTCAGAGCCCAGCATGCAGAAGATTGTCAGCCTGCTCGTTAGTGTAATTATTTATAACCACTTTAATTTATTAGTTACGTCTTTTAGAGGTAACCCTAAAAATGCCCCCAACAAAAAGCTCTAGGTGGCCTAGTAATTACCTTTCTATCTTACAATATCATAATGATTTCAGATCATTATCAAGCTGGGTATTTGTAGTTTGCATTGAATTCTGAAGTACATCATTGAGCTGACTAGTAAACTTAGAGAACAATATCTATTAAAAAAAAAAAAACACCACAGTTGAAGTTCCCATTTTCTTGAAGCTGGTGCAATTTGGGGAGCCCAAAATGCACAGGCATCCCATAGTCTGGGATGAAATGGGCTAAGGCATTGAGCACTGGGGTGGGACCGGAATCCTGTTTCCTGCACTGCCACTGGCTTGCAGGGTGACACCAGGCTGTCTGTGCTTCGTTTCCTCATATGTAGCGTAGGGATAATGCGACCGACTGCCTGATAAAGTGCTTTGAGATCCAATGGTGAGAAGTGCCCTATTAGAGCTAAGTATTCTGTGGCGTTGAACTACAGCCCTATGCTCAAATCACGCATGGGTTACTCGCACTGTTCCACTGACAGACCGTTTTCAGACTCTCTCGGGACACTTTCTTCCTGGGAATAGCCTTTCCTTGGAGTGTGAAGAATTTTATCTTCACGTGTCCCTGGAAAATGTCAGCATTTTGGCTCTGAAGAAGAAATCTTCCTCTGCTGTATTGGGGCTTTCACTACTGGGGGAAGTAGCTGCAGAGGTGACAAGCAAAAAACAATCTTGCTGAGGCGAAGTAACTAGTCTGAGTGGTAGAGGGGTGTTTGATAGATCCTCCCCTGGATAAGCGTACAGCTCAACCTAACACTCCCGTGTGGAGTCTACAAATCAGGATTTAAAATTGCAATCCACTGCAGTTGTACCTAAATAGGAGTGCAGAGCCACAAAGTTCACCTCTAGAATGGAAACCTCTTCAGGTTTATGGCCCAAAGTTAAGGTTTTGTGAAATTCCTGATTCTGTTAAAGTCAATGGGAGTTTTGCCATTCCCGTTGGAACCCGGGTTTATTTTCTGAAAAGTTCCCCAAAGCTCCAGTGCTGATCTGAGCTCTCTGAATGTCTTGAGGGTTGTCTTGCAAGAATGGAGTTTCTTGCCAAGTTTGTGGTGCTGGCTGCTCGGGTTCTGGATGAGAAACCGTCTGTGGAGAAACACTTCATGAGCCTTTTGGAAACTCCAGAAAGGTTCTATCCCCCTTAACTTATGTTTCTGAATTGTGCCAAGATTTGTGTGAGCAGGTGGAGGTGGACAGGGATCCTTCCCAAATTGGCTCATCTGCTCTGTCGATAGAACTTGGAAAAGTTTTAATTGCGAACAGGCTGTTTCCTTAACTTCAGGGGCAACTGGTATTTTATTTGAATAAGGGAGTGTCTCCTTCTGGAGCGTGAGGGATAAATCCCAGCTCCAGTAGAGATACCCATTGTAGTTCTGATAAAGCAAGCACAATAAAAGGAGTGTGTTGCTGTGGTTGTTGCAAACAAAAGAAGGAACTAGCTTCCTCAAGGTGATCCAGTCCAGAGAACCTAAGCATACTCCCGCAGCTAGCCAGTCCTACAGGACACGCCTTCCCAATTCCACTGTTGCTTTTACCTTGATTGGCGCCAATGCGAGTGCTTCCTTGAGCCAGAATTGACACCTCCAGCACCATGTGTAGACATCCCCTTTGAGCCGTGGTATCCAGCTTGCTAGTCACATATGGCTATTGGGCTGGTTGAGTGTGGCTAGTCGGCTATAGTAGTGGCTACTGCTTCAGAACGGGTTGGACACCACGGCCTTAGAGTAGTCATGAGAGGCCCCATTATGCAAGGCACTGTACAGAGTGGGGACCTGTCCCTGCCCCCGCCCCCAAAGAACTTGCCATCTAAATACACCTGAGAGATAAAAAGTGGAAGGAGCAACACTTGCACAGAGAGAGAGAGAGAGTGTGTGTGACTTTCCCAAGGATAATCAAGAGGTCAGTGGCAGAATTAATGTCTCCCAAATCCCAGGTCATTTGCCCCATCCACTAGACCATACAACTTTCCGTGATAGATCTGGGAAGCCCACCTCCCTGCTGTTCTGTAGCGGTGCATGCAAGGCACCTGGGCTCCCACTTATTCCAAGAGGGAGCATTTATTAAATAGATCAACTCTTCACTGGCCCCTCTTCCCAGTTGTGCCCTTGGATGGCTGCGTGTTGAACTGGAATCAACATGCAGGGTCAGGATCGCCATGGGCTGAGGCTACTCCAAATGGATGGTTCTTGTATTTTAGTTTATATCATGCAGCTTGTAAGGCCTGCCCTTTCGATGACCCTTTCTTACCACCAAGGGGATACTGGGGAATTTCTGACAGGCTGGTGACATATGGAGGAGGTCAGCAGGGTGAGCCAACAGAGCTCCCTGCTCCTGGTCTCCTGGTAATGAATCTCCCTTTGACTATACACAGCATGCAAGGCAGAATCAACCAGCAGGTCTAGAAAGCCCTCAGCAGGGGGCAACTGTCGCCAGGCCCCTTCTCACACTCTTAAATTTCTGCATTATTCAGTAAGACAAACTGAAGAGAGAGACAGACAAACACAAGAAGGGCTTTTATTTTTCCACTGAGCATCTCTGGAGACTTCTTGCAGTTCCCAGGCCTCAATCGCAACACAATGGGGCAACCTGAGGAGGGAAAAAAGTATAGAGCCATGAGGTGAACGTCTCTGATGCACGTCTCTGTACAGGCTCAAAGTTGGTCAGCACTGAAATGCTGTGTCTTACTTTTCTTAAAGGTATGTCAGCACAACACAGCTTCAAGCCACGCAGGCCTGTCGCTAAAATTCAGGCAGTGTTAACACTGTCTGCACTTTCAGACAAACAACTTCCACCGCCTACGGGCAGCAGGAGAGTGCCACAAACCACTATTTACACTAGTACTTGCCAGGACAAACCACTATTTACAGTCGTACTTGCCCGTGATAAAGCTTTTTGTCATTGGGTGAGGAGGAGTGGCTTAAGCACCTTTGAACGGCAAAACCTTTGTTACTGAAATGCCAGTGTAGACAATCCCTCAGCTGCATGTCTTTGTGGAGTTCATGCTATATGGTGGCAGAGACTTCTGTAGTCTACAACATCCTCTACCTTCCCCGGCAAAGCTGCGGAAGTATCAAGAGCCCTGCAGAAGTGCAGAGCTACCCTTACTGACTCATCCAGGCACCCAGATCAGATGGCTCTTATTTGCTCCAGTTCATCAAAGATAAAAAAGGCTGAGCTTCTCCCCTCCTCTCTGAAGGGAGAGGAAGAAGATGTAACAACCATGTCTCAAAGGGGATGTCCTGGGAATAGCTGGCCCAGGAGCATACGAGGGCCAAACCTATGTGCTCTGTTTTGAGTTACAGCCTTGCTTTCAGAGCTTCATGGCTAGTGCTAAGATAAGGTAGGAGCTGAATAAAGGGTAATTGTAATTGACAAAAAGCGCCCCCCCCCCCCCCGCATGTGCACTGTTGTGGGAGGCGGACTGCAAAGGGGTTATTTTGGATTGGATGACAGGTCCAAAGGGATTCCCACAACCAGCTGACTTGTAGCTAAACTGATCACTCCTCTGTCTGCTCCTCTTTCATCTGCTCCAGGTAATGACTAAGTAACTGCCAAGATACATCCAGAGAGCAAGTATGTATTCAGTTGAATGTGGTGCCGTATCCCTTTTGTGTTATGAGAGAACATTGTGACACAGTGATGAGTCAAAAATGGTATGAGGCTTTTTATTTAACTTTCTTTCTGAAACAGAGGAACTTCATTTTGACTCTTAGCCAGCAGCCAACAGGGATCAGAAAGACATTTGGAGAAAAAGACAGGGTTGTGAGGCCAGGTGCTTGCAAATCTGTGCAGGGTTGGATTACCCAGGGGCGTTTGGGGTCAGGATTAAGATGTGTTGCACAAGCTGGGCTAGAAAACTATCCAGAGCAAGCTTTCTCATGGGGTATTGGGTACCGCTGATACTGCTTTCCGGTATTTCAGCAATGCTGGTCCAAGACAAAAGGCAAAAATGGAGAAAATGTAGCCAAATGCTTCACAAGAGTTTTGTCTCAGATGAGTTCTCGTGATGGAAGCAGGGTCAATAGCAAGGGGATTGGGAGCGTCTCTTGGAGCCGGTTTTAAATCCCCGATATCTATTCCTTTTCTTGCTGGGGCAAAATATTGTGCTTGGATTTGTGTGCATCTGCATCCCAAAGTGCTGGTAAGGAGAGATGGATATCAGAGCCTAGACCTGCTTAGAGAGGTCTCAGTGAATCTCTTACTCCTTTGGCCTAAAACACAGAAGGTGGCAGGCATACTGTCTTAGGCCTTGCCTTTGGCAAAGTCATTTATGCTAGTAACTGCAAAGCTGGTGCAAAATGTATTAGTGTAGAGGAAGACGCAATGTGCCAGACCGTTGTGTATTGGACCCTGTATAAGTGAGTTGGGGGGGACGCTTGCTCATTGAATACAAAATGCTGCCAAATGAGAATTCGTAGTGTGGTGTCTCCACTGCACTCAGGTGTAAAGAATCCTGTACCTTTATGCCAAGGGCGGGGAAATTTTTTTTTGGGGGGGGGGGTGCGCTGACCCACAGAAAAATCAGTCGGGGGCCACGCACAAGTGAGAAGCAAAAACAAACAAAAAACTTCCCCCAGAAACTAAAAAACCCACCTCGCTGACATGACTCGCAACTGAGAAGCAGAAAAACTCTCCCCATGCTCCGCTTGCACACCAGAGCCCGGGGGGCGGGGGGCCCAGACTAGTAGATTTTGTAGGCCCCTCCTGGCTCTGGTATGAACCTCCTCAATGCTGGGTGTGGGGGCCAGAGCTGCAGGGGCTAGATCCAAAGCCATGGGTTCCCCACCTTGCTTTATGACTTTCCAAATGCTGTGGTCATGGGGTCATCTAGAGAGCAGGCTGGCTGAATGGAAGCTGAGCCCAGCCAATCTCTACAGGGGAAAAAAGGGGGATTCATGAATAAATTAACCCCTGTATGGCTAGCTGTCCCCTTTTGAAGAAGAATCTGTCTTAATGAAGTGAACACAGCTGCTGCACCAGCGACATCTAAATTGTTCCTTTGGTCCCATCACTTTCTGCGGAAAAATCTCCTTTATTCCTGTTTTAATTTTCCCTTCTTTATCGTGTGCATAAAATAACACTAATGACAATCTGTGGCATCTGAGAGTGAGTGACAGCTGAAATAAGAAAAATGACTAATCGTGCCTCCTGCAGCCCTGTCACATGGAGATTAAATGGGTCCTTTTTATTCCTCCCCCCACCTCAGTGAGAATCATGGGCATTTGAATAATAATATTATAGTCTCTATTAGGATGACAGTGGGGGAGGGGGGAAATCAGCTCAGACCCATGATTATGCCTTCAATCTAATAATTATTTAAATACCAGATAACTCCTTTCATTCAAAGTGAGGCCTTTCAGCTGCATGGGTTTACATTGTATCCCTGAATTTACTCTCCCTTTCACCTTGTATGGTCAAATGGATCCCAGATAGCTTTTAAGGTCACATTTAAGGCTAATTATACCCTGCTCACAAAAACTAAAAAGGCATCAAATAGTATTAAGGGTCTGAGTTAAACACACCCGTTTTCCCCCTAAGAGCACCCAACTCAGTGTTTAACACTTGCAGCTGTGAGTAGCTATCCTCTGACCTCTCTGCTGGCTCCAGATTGAATTGAAAATTGCTCTGCTTGGGTTTTGAAGTTCTCTGTGCCACAAAGCCCTTCTTATCTCTACTGCACTCCACTCAAGCTGCCTGTCTGTGCCTTCTCGCAATCTGCTCATCCCTGCTGCAGATACCCCTGTCTCTGACGCACCAGGCCTTTCGAGACAATCTTGTACACTGGTACTCACCATCCTCTTTCACTGTCCTCTGGAAGCACTCCACCTTCTCTTGACTATTTCTCTTCCTTGGTTAATATTCAGGGTAACTTTGCAAAACCCATTAAGAGTTTGGTTACTATGAAAGGCGCTATGCACAACAGAGCACTCCGCAGAGCTGGCCAAAACCAGCCAACTTTGTTATCCACACTTTTCTGAATGTTGTTTGTGTTCCTAGTGGTCGTGCAACCTAAACTTTTTCAAACAAGGAACACACACCGATTTCAGAGCTGGGAAACATTGTGCCCCACCGAAGAATTCTTTTCCCAGCCTTATTTTGCGTAGTGCCTTGTTTGAGCAAAAAGGCTAGATTTTGATGAATGCACTTTCTCTCTCTAAAGGCTATTTTCCCCTTTAGGACAAACATTTCGTCGGAAGGTTTCTCGCTAGCCCTAAGTGGAGATAGGTAAGATGGAATTATACTTGTGGCCCCCTTCCATCTCTGATTGGTGGCTTTAGGGTATTAAACGCTTTGATTAGGGCTTTCAAAGTAGTGCAATTCATTAGGGGAAAAGGCATGTTCTCATCATGTGTTAGCCCACACATGGTAATTAATTTGAGGTAAACACCTAGTGAAGACAAGGCAGGTTGTAGTTTAAATGTGTGTGAGCAGATAAAAGTAATCCCTCCAGTGTTTCCCTGTAAAATGAGCACATGGGCAGCCTCCTAGGAGAGATTCAAATGCCACCCAGCTGATTAGCAGAGCGCACACAGTTAGCAGCATATTATTTTTTTTTACTGGTGGTGTATAGCCACATATACCTTGGTACATATAGCAAAATTTAGTCTGCATATGGATGGGAAAAAATAGCGGGAACATTCTGTTACCTCCTACTCTTTACCTCAACCTCCTGATATGTATGAGGATAATCAATTGCCCTGTCTTTGCTAGGACTTTCCCATGTATTAGTTTGCATGTGGTAAGAACGTACCCTTTTTCATGGGCTTGTCCACACTGAAAACTCAGCAGCGGCACAGCAATGTCCTCGGCCTCTAAAAGAAGCAATAACGAGGCTGGCAAGAGACTTCTCCCATCAGCCTAGCACTGTCCATATGGGGCTTAGTTTGATTTAACTGTGTCACACATAGGTATGGATTTTTCAACGCCCTGAGCGACATAATTGGACTATTCCTAGTGTAGACCTGACCTCCGTGAAGACAAGGCCTAGAGGACTTAAGCACACAGCTCCTCTTGCATATCAATGGAGTTTAATTGCTAAGCTCCCTTCTCCGACAATCACAGCCCTGGTTCCTTGGTTACTTGAACAATATTAATGTTGCACTCACTGGTCCCCTCGATAAATGTTTATCCTCCTCTGCCCCTCCTAAGGGAGTGATGTTCACAGGTGCCCCTATCGCTATTAAGGGGAGAGTTCCCTTAAGCAAGAATTTCTCATGGCCGTCTCCAATCCGGTGAAATTCTTTCTTTGCTTTTTAAATTTCCATCAGTACGATCACGGTCTGCCATGGGAACACCCCTTCCCGCGCTATGTGGTGGAGAGAAGTGTTTTTTTGGCTGAACTGTGTTTCGTGGGGTGGGGGGAGGATCTAATTTGGTCTTTGAAGCCATCTTGTCCTGAGAAATCCTCTCAGTACAGCAGTGATCAGAGTTCCCTTCCGACATGCACCTTCCCAACCTATAATTCTGCTGTGGCCAGGGAGTACTGGGTTCTGAGACACGACTAAGGAATGGAATTCCGGAGTTCACTTGGTTCACAGAGATATACAAGTCACGGTGGGGGGCTCTTTGTCACACACAAAGCTGAGCACGCTGGAGTTATTCGGCAGCCTGCCCTGGCTGTTGCTCAGTGGGATCCTTGTACCTGCACATCCGGAATGTGTTTAAATGTTTTCCTTTTGTTCCTCCCCTGCGTACAGTTTCCTGGCATTTCCTTCCGCCTAAAACAACAAGGCAGGACATTCCTAGCCTCCAACTCAGAGCTGATTTCACATGCAGGCCCCTCAGTGTCTCCTCTCTGGCTGTGCTATCATTTTCTCCAAGTAGAAAGCTGTCTGGAAAGTGTGGCGCTTGTGATCAGGTCATCGGTGTTTATTGCGGGTTATCAGCAGCTCTTGTATATCTGAAAAGCAGTGAGCAGCGTGGAGAGCGGAGGCTTGGAAGCCACTTGATTTTGCCCTTTTGAAATGCTCTCTAGCCAGAAAAGGGAGCATTTTAAAAACGTTTTGCTTGGAAAATTAATGAGAAGAAATGTGCAAGGGAGGCTGAGCTGAAAGGTTAGCTGGCAACTTGCTCTTTTCTGTTTCCACTCTCATTTCAAGTTCAATGCCCAGAGATGATGACTCCTTCTGCCACAGCCTCACAGACCTCATACTGCCACAACCAGAGGTAACAATTAAGACACTGCAAAGGTGAACTGGGCATTTCAGGGAAGCATCACTTAAAGCAATTACAAGCTTCTAGTTTGGCTTCCTTGGCCCTGATTTGTCTCAGTGACTGGAAATGGCTGTTCTGGGACTGAGGTCTCTTTGAATGGTACATAAACGCCTGTCTCTTGCTTGCCAAGGTGAACAAGCTTAGGGAGAGACTATCCATTTGGTGATGCTAGAGTGTGAGCAGTGTCTCCTGCACCTGGATGGCCACCCAAGAAAGAGTCAAATGCTGCCCAGCTGATTAGCAAAGCACCCACAGCCAGCAGTGTGTGTTTCTATTGTGGTGCACATCCACACATGCCTTGGCGCACATCACAAAATTTATTCCACACTGCATGTGAGCGGCAGATTGTGAGAGCTAGCAATTTAAATACCGAAAACAATGTCAGAGTCAATCAAATCTTCATTTCCCCGCAAGTGAGAGGTGCTGAATTGGGGGTCGCTGGAGGGTAAAGTCCTGTCTCTATTCATGGCACAGGCAAGCATTCTTACCCTTACGTGGGGGAAACCACATGTGAGAGACAGAGGAATTCATTCTGTGGCTTCCAAGGTCTTGCCTAATGATGGTTCCTCTGGCATCGATATAACTGTGCAGGTTCAAAACCCTGGCGCGGTTGCTCTTCATTGGGACAGTTTACATGACTACACCTCGCCCTTCTGCTGCCTTGGTGCATGTTCCAGTTCACACCAACCCAGCATGTCTACCCTAGGGGCCCTGTGCTGGTTGCATGGCATTTGCTGCAGCCTGGCACGGATGCCAAACACCCCGAGTAGCAAAGACTTCACACTGCGGACCAATGGAGCAGGCAGTTATAACATAGGCTGCATTTTGTAGCCTCCCTTCTGAGAGAGAGACAGTAAACTAAAGGCTGCCATGCTAAGCTGGAGATGAGCATGTCCAGCCTGGAGGTAGTGTGATAAGATTGGCAGCTGCAGTCGTCCCATCCTCAAACTGGTAAGGGGTGGAGAATTATGCACTCAAGTCCCAGCTTTGGGTTGGAGGCAGCATTGACAGTGGGTAAAGGAGCAAACTAATGTGGTAGGACGCCAGGGCTTTCTCTCCCTTTCTGGCACGGACTTGTACAACCCTTATGCTCTGTACCTTTGTTTCCCCTTCTGTAAAATGGGATAACTTTGTCCAACTTTGCCTTTGTTCCCCTTGGGCACGCTCTGCTCTATCCCACAGTAAAGCCTGGGCTGCTCCAAATCGCTGCAGCCTGCCCTGGTGAATGGGAGACTATGGACGGTACAGCCAGAGTTGTATCCCGGTGAATTAACAGGGATGATTGAAAAGACGGTGAACCCTCCTCCCCCCCAGGAACGCAGACCTTGCTTGTGAAGGCAGATCCCTCCGACTGCGCTGTGTCACAATCCTTAGCCATTAGCATTGCTTGGCACGCCACTTCCAGCATCACTGCATTGCCGGTTAGTACCTGGAGTGATGCGCATTGACACTTGCAGCTGCATTACCGGGCTCCTTTCAAAGAGTCCTCCTGCTGGACCCTGAAGGCTGTTTGTTTTGGAAAGGGGCCAGCACCAGCATCTGTCCAAGACACCACGGCAGTGTGAAAAGAAATAAGGGGGAGCTGGTTCTCTTATCCCAGTGGTCAAGTGCAGCTGCAATTCCATCCCTAGATCTCTCCTGGTGGATTATTTGCTAATTCAGGTAGATCTTCCTCTGGAAATCTGCCTTTTAGGGCCTTGTGTGGATGGCCTTCATTTCCGTAGGGTCTGAGATCCTCTCATAATCTTTATTGGATGTCGTTATCCTAGCAACACTCCTGTGCAGTGGGGGAGTATCACACCTGGTTTGTCAACATGGAACTGAGGCACAGAATAAGTGAGTTGCCCAGGGTCACCCAAGGTGTCTGTGGCAGAGTCAGAAAGTGAAATTGGGTCTCTTGACTCCCAGTTCAGTGCTCTACCCACTCCACCTTCCTCTCTTCCCATTGGGATCAATTGTTTGTTTCCAGGTGGATCTGGACGATACCTGAAAGTTTACAGCTTTCGGACACCTCCTCTTTTACACCCCAAATTACCTCCACATACCACAAACATGGTGTTCCTCTCTGTTGCTCCAATGAAACAATTTGCATGAGAAATGTGGAGTGATGAGACTCAGGCTTTTGTAAAAGATGTTGGTCTTTAATGCACTAAATCCTGTATTGTGCATTTGACCTGTTCTGCTGGTCCTTTTAGTTGGCTTAAAACATCAGGTTTGAAATACTTAGATTCCCTGGCACAAGTGCAATCTGATCCCAGCATGGCTGACTCATAATTTGGGGGTTCAAATTTCCACCTGTACCAATACCACCACCAGCAGGACAGCGACTATAAGCCACAGAAGCCAGAGTCTTACCTATCCTTGCTCAGAACAAGTCTACTGGTTGACACTGATTAAGAAAACAGTAGCTAACCTATGTCTTTTCCCTCACCATCATCCTCACGGAGGAGACCTTAAAAACTAGATCCCCTATCCTCTGTACGTCTGTCCAAAAATGTACGGTTCTTCTCATGAAAGACTTTTCCCCAGCAGCATTGTCCAGACTTTCCTTCCTTCCCTCCCCCACCCTGTAAGCCTTCCGCTCCCAGGTAGAAGGGTAGTTTTATGACTAAGGAATGGCCTAGGACTTGGGAGAGCTGGTTTCAATAGCTGACTGCCTCTGTGACCCATGTAATCTCTTGGGGGAAGATTGGCAAAAGGCAGCTAGAGGCAAGTCAAAGTCAGCGGGCGTTGGTGCTTTTGAAAAGCTCTCTCCGTGCCTCATGTTACCATCTGTAAAATACAAACGATGCTTTCTTTTTCCTACCTGGGATGCATCTATTTCAAGTGCAAGCTCTGTGCAGCAGTCATTCACGGTGCAGCATCTAGGAGCTACCACGGTATCACTAGTAGCGCTAAGAGGCATGGCAGGTGTGTAGAACATGGAGACCCTTAGGCATAAAGGGCCCTATTGAAGTATAAGGACTCCTCTGGTCTCATATTTAATGGTCGCTGTCTCACCTGGCTGCGGGTGTGAATGGTCAGGATAGAGCAGAGAGAACGACATAAGTAGGGGCAGGGGGAGCAGAAAGGCTTTAAAAAAATCCCTCTGCTTCTCCGACTGTCCCGGAAGGATGGACAAAACATACTCTGACATAAGCCTGCCTCACGCAGACAGCGCTTTCCCCAGACAAGCCTCCGTTTCCTAAGGAAATCCCAGCCTTACGGTCCCTAATTTGGCTTGATAGCTGACTGAGCGTATGTGTTAGAGAAGGGATGTCAGAATGCTTCCAGCCCCACCCCGCTGCTGCACCCCAAATCCAAACTAGACCCCATCAGCTTTGAAGTGGTCTAATTGTCCAGGGTGTGAGGGAGTGTCTGCAGGGGTGGAATGATCTCAGTAGCTTCAGGAGTCAGCTGCTGAAGGAGTAGGAGAAGCCAACCTCCATTCTTCATTTTCACAACCCTGAGCGAGAAAGTGACAGTGCAGTAAAGTGGCAGTGGAGACAAGCCCTTGGGGTACGTCCTTGCTGCAAAAAAACCCTAAAACCCCAAACCTCCATGCCTGCACGTCTCAGCACTCCTGGGCCAGCTGACTCAGGCTGGCACTATGGAGCCAAAAATAACAATGTAGACGTTCCCGCTCCAGAATGAGCCTGGGCTCTGAGAACCCTCCTCCCCCCTTTCTGGGTTTCAGAGCTCGGGTGGGGATGTCTTAGCCCTATTTCATCAGCCCTGCAAAGCCCACCTTCTCCGAGACTCGTCGCTGCAGGGATTTGGGTTTGTTTCTGCAGTGCAGACGCATCTTGTGGTTCACAAGCGCCTCTGCACTAGGAGCTGGGGTGTGATTCCCCGTTCCAGGAGATGTGCTAGCTCTCATCCAGCTGAGGTATTAAAAATAGAGTGTACCCACAGCAGCATGTGCAGTGGGAGGGGCTAGCTGCCCCACAGAGGTACCCTCCTAGCCCCTAGGCACACATTTGGGTCAGCTTGCCTTTTCTCCGGGCCACCACAGCTGTGCTCTAATTTTAGCACACCAGCGTGCTCAGAACTGGCATCAGTACGTCTCCTGGAGCTGGGAATCGCCCTGCCCAACCCAGCCTGCAAGGCTGACATCCCTCTCGACACTCGAAAACGGGCCTTCTAGTGACTTTGGGAAATGTCATTCCCATCATCTTGCTGCACAAAGGGAAGGAGTGAGGCCTCTCCAGTTGCTCCTCCTAGCTTCCATGCCTCTGCGGTTAGCATCGGACTCCTTATCCCCTTCTCAGTTCCTCCTTAGAAATCTCCCTACCTCCGCTTGGATCACTCCGGTCTGGTACTGGTTAGGCCAAGAGGGGTTGGCGGGCTTATACTTTTCTGTACAGCTCTCCTCCCTCAAGTGCTGCCTCAGTTTCCCTACACACACACCCATTTGTCTGTTGCTTCCCATCTGACACTCACACTCACTCTAAGCTCTGTGGCCGAGGGGTGTCTCGCTGTGTCTGAAGCACATGTAGCAAAACCCATGTTGCTTGCCTGTGGCTCGTTCCAACAACAGTAGCCTTGACGCTGCAGAGTTATGAGCTGGCTAGCTGCCAAAGAATCTAGGGTCTCCGTGGAGTTGGACAAGTTGGGTTTCGCTGCTGCGGGTACCTGTGCTAATTGGGGCATGCCGACACAAGCTATAAGCGCACTTCCAGTTGCAGTGCAAACCTACCCTTTCCGCACCCAGCCACCATCCCCTCCCGCCTAGAAGCAGGTGGCTGCATTTCAAGGGTGGGCGAAGTCATCCTGCTCTGGGATCCTTCCGGCTGAAAGGCAGATGTGCACTTACCCCTCTGCCGTGGTGAGAGTCAGAGAGGAGACCCAGTTCTAGGCATGGAAAGCTTTGTCCTATAAATGCAAGTTGTACTTCTCTGCATGAAACTGTAACCTTCACCGTGAATTTAAATTTTACAGGATTTGGAGGCAAAACCCGCCTCTTCTCATCCTTCACCTATAGTCCTGCACAATGCAGGAAAAGTCCCTTCAGCTAACATTTAGATTGAGGGGTGGGTGCCCGAACTGTGGTATCTTTTATCCCAGGTCTGAGGTTGATTATCCCCTCCGGCACTCCGTGGCACCAAGCACAGTATAAACAGTTGAACCACGTAACAAATTAACGCATAGAGGCGACACATCGAGCCTGACTGGTTTTCCAATAAGTTAGGAGCCCTGCTTAATGCTGGCTGGGATTAGAGATGTCCTTGCTTTATTTCAAGGACTGTATAACTAAAAAGCCTCTCTTGAATTGTATCTACAGGGCACGCTGGGTTTAATCCTTTGCTTTGTGTGTGTTTTTTTTCCCCCCCCCTTCCTCCAGAACCATGTGAGGAACCTCGCCGGGGCAAGGGACACCTACAGGGAGCTTGGAAGTTCACCTTCCCCTTTTCTTTACTACTCTGCCCCAGGATGGATCAGAGGAAGAACTGGCCTCGGATGCTGGACTCCGATGGCTGGTCAGCAGCTGTGTTGTTTCTCTTTTTGGTCGCACTTTCCCGGCACGCAGCCGGTACTGCCCTGTTCAACACCTTCCACTCCGAGAACCGCGACTGGACTTTCAACCACCTGACCGTCCACCAGCGCACTGGGGCAGTCTACATTGGAGCCATCAACCGGGTGTACAAGCTGTCCGGCAACTTGACAATCCTGGTAGCTCACAAGACTGGCCCGGAGGAGGACAACAAGTCTTGCTACCCGCCCCTCATTGTCCAGCCTTGCAGCGAGATCCTCACCGTCACCAACAACGTGAACAAGCTGTTGATCATCGACTACTCGGAGAACCGGCTGCTGGCCTGCGGGAGCCTCTACCAGGGTGTCTGCAAGCTGCTGCGGCTGGATGACCTCTTCATCTTGGTGGAGCCCTCCCACAAGAAGGAGCACTACCTCTCTAGCGTCAACAAGACGGGCACCATGTACGGGGTGATCGTGCGCTCCGAGGGTGAGGACGGCAAGCTCTTCATTGGCACAGCGGTGGACGGGAAGCAGGATTACTTTCCCACCCTCTCCAGCCGCAAGCTGCCGCGGGACCCGGAGTCGTCGGCCATGTTGGATTACGAGCTGCACAGTGACTTTGTCTCGTCGCTCATCAAGATCCCCTCGGACACGCTGGCCCTGGTCTCACACTTCGACATCTTCTACATCTATGGGTTTGCCAGCGGCAACTTCGTCTACTTCCTGACCGTGCAACCCGAGACCCCTGAGGGAGTCTCCATCAACTCAGCCAATGACCTCTTCTACACGTCCCGCATTGTTCGCCTCTGCAAGGATGACCCCAAGTTCCACTCCTATGTCTCGCTGCCTTTCGGCTGTGTCAAAGGGGATGTGGAGTACCGCCTTCTGCAAGCGGCTTATCTCTCCAAGCCAGGGGACGTACTGGCCAATGCCCTCAACATCACAGCCCAGGATGACATTCTTTTTGCTATCTTCTCCAAGGGGCAGAAGCAGTATCACCAGCCTCCTGATGACTCAGCTCTTTGCATTTTCCCCATCCGCACCATCAACACTCAGATCAAGGAGCGCCTGCAATCCTGTTACCAAGGGGAAGGCAACTTGGAACTTAACTGGCTGCTGGGGAAGGATGTCCAGTGCACCAAAGCGGTAAGGATGGCTGTGGAACATTGCCCCTATTGCTCTGGAGAAATCGATTCCACTCCTGACACCATTTGTTTAGGGATGTATGGTCTTGGGCTTAAGACATTGGACTAGAATTTGCGAGAACTGGATTCAATTCCAGGCCTACCCCAGACTCCCTGAGTAATCTTAGGGAAGTTACATGATTTTTTTTGTGCCTTGGTTTCCCCAAAAAACAAACTGGGATGATAATCCTTCCTGCCCTTGATTCCCTAAGGCTGTGAGGTGGTGATGGTGCTGAGGGTCACAGAACCAACTTGGTAGACAGATAAAAAGTCACAGCTTGTTAGAAACATTTCTGCTCCTTCCAGCTGTCCATTCTGATTCCAAACATCACACTACTTCAAAGCCTGTCTCTTTCAGCCTGCGGCAGGAGAATATAGTGCAAACAAAACTGAGCAGGTGAATGCAAATTCATGTTGCATATTCTGTGTGTTTATTTTGCTAGCTCAGATCTTGATTGACATACAGATTTCTCCAGAGTCATCCCAATCCCTGGAAATGCATTTAACCATAGTATGTTCAGTTTGGCTTCTGACTCTCTGGTACCAGGGATAGAGGGGGGATTTCAGAGCAACAGGTGAATTGCTAGTGCAGAGGATGGCCGTGGGACGGTGAGTTTTTCACATCTATCATGCTGAAATTAATGCAGCCAGAAGGGACTCAGTGGCATTTGGTAGCTATTCAGTGGCTCCTGTGGGGGAGGAGTTGGTGAACTGCAATCAAATCCTAGTTGGTATTGCATTCACACTGCAAACATGTTGCACTCATTAACATTCCTCATTGAGCAGCTCAGGTAAGGGATCAATGTGCAGTCCTTTGCTGTAATACAGTCTTTCATTTCAGTGGTCTTCTTACCCCCATTTTGAAGAGGGGAAACTGAGGCAAAGTGAGGGGCACAGTGAGTCAGTGGCCGAGTTGGGAATAAAGACTAAGGTTCTTGAGTCTCAGTCCAGCGCTCTATCTGGTGACTAGCGGTTTTCAGCCTGGGAAGTCTGAGGAGTGTGCAAAACATTATTACCCTAGAACTGTGGTTTTTGACCTCTGGCCCTCAGGCCCTTGCGGTGTCCACTGATGATGTCTAAGATTTCCAAAGGTGAAATCTCCATTCAACTTTTCTGGGGGGGGTCCTCAAATGGAAAAAGGGTGAGAGCACTGTGCTAGATCATGCTGTCTCAAAAGGAGAATGTTAGGTACTAGCAGTGGGGCCGCGGTGTGGGGTGGTCCCATCTCTGTGCCCCAGGAAGGGGTGGGGCAGAAAGGGCGGGACCAAGGGCAGTCAGCCCTTAGTCCTGCCCAGACCATGACACCACCCCCTCCTCCCCAGCCCTCAGAGTTGCACAGAGCAGCATTCTGGTGCTCCCACAGCAATTCAAAGGGGCCAGGAGCTGCTGCAGAGTCAGTGGCTGGGAGCGCTGGGCCCCACTGAATCTATGGGCCCTGGGGCAATTGCCCCCTTGGCAATTTGGCAGGCTTGGATACTAAACACCCCTTTAGGTCAGATGGGGCATTCTGGGGATAGGATGGGATGAGCAAGAAGTATGGGAATTCTGCATTACTAAGGTCCATTCCCTATGCGGGGAGGGATAAATACACCAACGCTCTTCAGATCAGCCAGTCTGGCTGGCACCTTGTACCCAAATCCTGCTCGTGTGGGGAGGGTGAAAACCTGCCCTGAAGTCTGTACAGGAGGGAGGTGGCTGCTCCCCTGAAGGCATGAGTAGCCGAGAGGCGGAAACGGCACCTTCCTTTCTCTGATCAGAGGGCGGAGTTAGAAAGCAGACACCTGCCCTTCCTCTGGCTGGTGTTTTTGATGCCAGCCCTCCCAGTGCAGGCTCATTAGCGGGGTAAGGCAATAGCTGGCTCCGGCCGTGTGACTCTCTGCCAGCCCGTTTGGCCGACCCTGGGTCGTTTCAGAAAGTGGGGCGAGGGGTGGGAAGAACTGCAGCTGAATGTTATGAATGGATCTGACTGTCCAAGGCAATGTGAACACGGCTATCGGAGCATGTGCGTGGGCCAGCACAGCGGGTTTAGAGACGTGTTCCCAGTACTGCCATGTGAGCAAGGCTGGTTCTTTTTTCCCTCCTCGTCCTTGCCCTCCCCCCCTTCCCCCAGGTCAGCCATGCTGCGGGAACTTCATGCTCAGCTCTGGGGGTGTGGGATGGGGAGGAAGGAGCCACTTGGGTTGCTCTGCTGTGACCTCTCTGGTTCATACAGAAGCTTTGAATGGTCTTCAGAGCAAGTCTCCGGTCAGTCTTCCTCCCCAGACGCAGCCCTTGAAAAGGCTGCTGGTCTGATGATTTTTTTCAGAGATGCTAGACCCCAGACAGCCCCTATTTCTTGACTGGAAAGTGCAGGTGTTCCAGAAATCAGACCAAGACCATTGAGAGGGGAGAGAGCATCAGTATGGGACTCTAATGCACCAGGAGGACAGAATAAGGAGAAGAGAATCAAGGGAGTTGTTAAAACCATTTCCCCTCTGGTTTTCTGTTAGTGACCTTGTGGGATTCTCACCAGTCCCCGGCAGCTAGTGTGCAGTGAAACCACTGTGGCCTATGCCCATGCCAACCCCCCAGCTGCTTTGCCTACAACAATAAGGAGAGAGGTTCCTGTGCTGGGGAGAGGGGCTGACCTCAGCTCGCAGGAGGATAAACCTGCTGTATGTAGGTTGTTGAGAACACCCAGCGACGTGCAGGGAAGTTGGGTGCGCTCGCCCCGTGGTTGGGACTGTGCGCTCAGTTCTGTATGATCCAGAGGGCTTTGCCTTTGGGCTTGTCTCTCACTCACCCTTGCCCAATGCCTTGTCTTTTTCCAGCCAGTCCCGATCGACGACAACTTTTGTGGACTGGATATTAACCAGCCCCTGGGCGGCTCCACGCCAGTCGAGGGCGTGACCCTCTTCACCACCAACCGCGACCGGATGACCTCGGTCACTTCGTACGTCTACAACGGCTACAGCGTGGTGTTCGTGGGGACCAAGAGCGGCAAGCTCAAGAAGGTAAGGCTGCCCCTGTGACTCCAGAAAACCTGGGTGAGGGCCTTCTCCCTTTCCCCAGCAGCACTGATCTGCCAGGTGGCCATCCCCTTTGTACTTCTCCCGAGGGCTCTTTCTCGGTAGCCCATTACGAGGCCGTATGAGAGAGCCCGAGGCTTTGACTGAGGAAGGGACTTCAGCAAGTGGGTATGTGAGGCAAACTCTGCTGCATCTGAGCTGGTGACGGGGCACCGTTTAATGTAGCCTCCCTCCGAACCCAGAAATGCCAGGTGTTGGACTGGAACAGAGCTTGGAGGCAAGTCCAAGACTGTGGAAAATGTCCTTTCAGGTCCTTGAAGAGAAGTAAGTTAGCCAGACAAGGCAATGTCTTGTCATTTCACCAAGCTGTGGGACTCAGAAATCCCTATAAGCCAATGGGAAGTAGCGTGCAGCTGAGTTCTTGTCAGGACTGAGTTCTGCTTCCAGTCAGCCATTCCACTCGCCCATAGGTAATATTGGTCTGAGCAGTGTACTGGCTGTCACATACTCTGTGCCTGCCACAGGTGTATTGTTGTTTGCAGTGGTGTTGTATCTGTGCTGGCACCAGGATATTAGAGGCTGTGGTAACAATTTTATAGGACCAATTTCTGTTAGAACAAGCTGCCTAAATAGCCTGGCGTAACCTGCATCACCTACAGGAAACAAAATGCCTGGTGACAGCACACCCCTGGTTGTCACCTACCACCCTGCCCTGGAATTCATATGGGGTGTCATTATGCAGTGACCATTCGTACTCAGTGGTGACCACACCCTGAAAGAATTCTTTTCCAAACCCTCCTTTCTGGCTCTCAAACCATGCCAAATTCATGGTCCAAAGCAAACTCCCCACAGATCAGAACCCACCAAGTCACAGGTCCCCCAGTCTCTCTGCCCTCACAGACAGAAAACCCACAGGCGCATCTCCATTGCCACAAGGATCCATACCCCCCATAACACATTTTTTCAAGCTACAGGGGCTCCATATACACCTATCACAACATGTGGTGTACCTCGTCTGCTGCACTAAATACCCCTCTACTGATGACCTGGGTGGAATGACCCAAGTACTACACTCTTGAGTGAACTCACACAAGAAATCGCAAAAAGATTTAAAACACCATCTCACCCATGGGCAAACAATTTTCACAGACCAATTGCTCCTTATGTGACCTCTCGGTCCTCCTCCTCAGTGAAACCTGCAAAAGACAAGCCTGAGGGAGCTTAAATTCATAACTTTTTAGATCGTAAAAATCAAGGACTCCATGAGAGGGTGGGTTATAGCTCATTATAGCGATCTCTAGCCCACTAACCCTCCTTTTTCCTATCACTGCAGAAGTATTACCTGCCTTTTAGAACATGTTAACTCCTTATGCTGAACAATCAGTTCCATCTTATATTTAGCTCTGATACGTTGAGGACCTTTTTCTCAGACCTGAAGAACAGTTCTGTGGAGCTCAAAAGCTTGTTTCTTTTACCACTCAAAGTTGATCTAATAAAAGATACTACCTTGCCCGCCTTGTCCAACAGCTGTGTTGCTAAGGCCACATCTATGTTTACCATGCTGGGGATCGATCTTCTGGAATTCAATTTAGCGGGTCTAGTAAAGCCCTCCCAATCAAATGCTGAAGACGCCCCCGTCAGCAGCAGTACTCTTTGCAGTTGCGAAGAATAAGGGAAGCAAATGAGAGCAATTGCTCACGTCGACCTTCCACCGTGGTGACCACACCAAGCTCGTCTTAAGGTATATTGACTCCAACTACGTTATTTACATAACTGAAGTTGTGTACCTTAGGCTGACCTTTCATGTCTAGTGTAGACCTGGCCTAAGTCAGTCCAACATGGCCACTGTAGAATGGATGATTCCCTGTAAGAATACAATGGGCTCCCAGAACTACTCCAGCACTTACTTGTGCTGTCTGTTTGGAATCAAGGGCTAAGAGGGGATGCTTTTTTTCCTCCCAGTGTTATTCCTACATGACATGTCTGTGGGAAGGTGCTGCCAGTGTCAGTTTGGCTCTGAAGTGGTTTGGACTGAACCCAGAGAGGAACTGGCTCAGGGTTGCTGCAAGGTAGAACTTGGCAAAGTAGTAAATCAGCCCAAATAATTTATTCAATGGGTCCAAACTCTTTGTTTATGAATCATCTGTGGGCTGTGAGGGATAATTTTGAATTGATTCATGATCAGCTTGGTCTGTAGATTGTGCATGAGCCTCTCCTTCCACATAGCCAGTGCTCAAAATTCTGTTAGTGTGGCACATGTCACTGTTATGAGGGTATTTCTGCTTCCTGGCTGAATGAAGAGCAGTAACTCTTAGAGCCTGATTCCCAGGGTGAATATGACCTATATACTTTTTGAGTGGACCAATTTGATATTTCCATTAAACTTTCTGTGATCCACGTAGCTTGCTAGAAGATTACCAGAAAGTGATTGCAACAGGGGACAAGGACAGAAGGGAATTCAATTTTTGGTAGCCCACATAATCACAGTGTGTGTGTTTTAGGTGCTTACCATCCATCTAACTGAAAGGCCTTGTGCCTACAGCATTTCTGTTCATGCCTTTTGAGCGGCACCCATCACAATAAAAAAGATCCAGGTTCCCGTCATCTCAGTGGTCCTCAAGATTGTCATAGCCAAGGTGGTCTCCCAGAATAAGGTCGTCGTGCTAATTGTGCGTGCATACCTAGAATTTGCAGGATGTGCTGATTTAAACCATAGCAGCACTGTAATAAGATGCAGAGGGAGCATGTGGCACTCATGGTCAATGTTTGTGCAATCAGCCTGCACTTCCCTTCCTGTGCCCTTGCTTGACATGCATGTCCCTTTAGTAATATGCGTTTGAAAAAAAACTACGCAGACGGAAAACAGTGGAATCTGGCAACCCTGCGCCGGGGCTGGCCCGACCATGAGGCAAACCGAGGTGGCTGCCTCAGGTGCCAGACTGTGGGGGGAGGAGGGGGCACCACTAGGACCCAGAGTGTAGAAAGTTGTGTCTGCTACTGGTGCATATGTAGTTGGCAGAGAGTACCACGAGAGGAGTAGAACAGGAAGAAGGCAGAATTAAGACGTTTCAAAGTTTTGGCCCAAGCGAGGGGGTATGGGGGCGTCATTTGAGCTCCCCGCCTCAGGTACCAAAATGTTGTGGGCCAGCCCTCGCTATGCGTGGGCAGCAGTAAATAAAATGTCTCCCAGGCCTGACATAGAAACCTGATGGGCTGCAGGTTGCGCACCACTGCCCTAGGGATTTCTGTATTCCTAACTCCTAGGACTAGTGAGCAAAACAAAGTATGAAGGTAAAGAGAGATCCTTGGCTAGTGTAAATCATCCAGCTGACATCAATGGAACCATGCTGGTTTACTCTTTGACCCAGCGGGATTTGAAACTTTCAACACAACAATCACTGTTGAGCAAATATACAATATGGTGAGGTCTAGTCATGAGTCTCACTCTGGCTTTATCCTAATTGGTGGCCATCAGCTTGAGCCTTGGAGTTAGTGTTACTCTCTTGGGGTGCTTGTGTCAATCCAAGTCAGCACAGATCTCTCTTGGTGTGCTTTCTGTATCTCTCTGTGTCAGCAGATATTTACAGAAGCTGCCCTGGAGGGAAGGCTGTGTTCAGAACTCCGGGAGAGAACTGAGTGAAATTTGACTGAAAATTTTCACCAAAAAATGCAGATTTGGTTTGACCAAAACATTTTGCAAATTCCAGTCAGATTTGTCCAATTGTTTTGGCTAAATAAAGATCTGAAATAATCAGCTTACGTCTTAGATTTGAGAGGACTCCTCAATGCAAACTACATATTGGTTGATTTAATTTAATTTTTTTTTAATGCTCAAGAAGCTGAGAGGTGAACATTCTGTTCCACCCCAATCCATGCTTTGTCATTATTTTATTTTTCTGTATGGCTGGAAAAAAAAATCAGTTGCTCACACAGCTCTGCTCCTCCTATGTGCCCTGCTTAGAGGGCAAGAAAATGGCTGATTTATGGTGCAATTGCTTCTTCTGGGTCTTGAAGAGACGTGAATGGGTTAACTTGGCTGCCTTTGGGAAACTAAGCCTCAGGGCAAAGTCATATTGCTTCTCTGTGCTGTAGCTTTGCCTCTCACCTCCCACCCTTCCCATGGACCTCTGGGTGATTGATTGGCTGTGCAAGATAAAATTCTTTCCTGTTTGCATCACAAAAGCAGGGTTAGTTGCCCAAGGCAAAGAAATACCCCATGTTCCTTCTCCCTCAAAAGAGCAGGAGGCCTTGCTGTGGTAAAATTATGATTCTGTGATTAAACTGGCCTTCCTCTCTACTTCCTCTGAAACACTCCTTTTGAAGATCAGGTTGTAAAGCCCATGCTAAGCCTGATACAAATGCTGATAACATGCATTAATCCAGTTCTTCCTGTAGAATGATCCCTAGATTGGTGCCAGTGTTTTTGTTCAGGGCGCAGGTCCATGCTTGAAACGCGGACAGGGGAGCTTCTCACATGAGTGCACTTAATCCACCTCCATGCGAGGTGGTAGCTATGTCTGCAGGAGAAGCCCACCTGTGGACATAGCCAGTGCTGCAGAGAGATTTGCGGGCCCCTGAGCAAGGTGGGAAGGAGCCTTGTTCCCTGCCTGAGGAAGGGGCGGGGCTTTAGGTGGAAGGGGCGGGGCTGAGACCCAGCCGGCCCTTTGGGGCATCTGGAACATGCTAGCCAGGGCTCCAGAGGCAATTTAAAGGTCCCAGGTGCTCCAGCTGCTGCAGCAGTTGGCGGGGCTGGACAGAGAGCTGTCTACGCTGGGGTTAGGTCGGTTCAACTGCATTGCTCAGGGATGAAGATTTTTTACACCCCTGAGTGACACCGTTCTAGCGATGTACGTTTACAGTAGAGACCAGTCCTCACGTTAAAAACACAATGTCAGTGCGTTAAAAACACAATGGAAACAGACCTATGGGATGCATAATGACAGACCTCTTTCTCCTCCTAATTCCTACTCTGGCATTTTGTTGGCCCACAATCAGATGCCCCTTCAGTCCTCCACTGCAGAACTGTTTAACCCTGGCATCATCAGGGGATACATGAATATCGCCGCTCAAATATGTTAGAAAGGGCAAGTAGTGTTTCTGCTGCAATGTCATTATTTGTTTTTATTTGTATTTCGATTGCCCTAGGAACCACAGTCAGGAATCTCCTATTGCTGGGTACTGGACAATCATGTAAGACAGAGCTCGCTCTGTATGTCTCAGAGGGGTAACCATATCCGTCTGTAACTTTAAAAACAGCTAGTCCTGTGGCACCTTAGAGTAACAAATATATAGCTTTCGTGGGTAAAACCCAGGTTTCGCCCACGAATGCTCATCTTACTCTATATGGCGTTCAGAATAGATGGGAAAGGAAGAAAGACTGAGATAACCAAATGAGGAGTGGTAACTTCTGTTTTTTCGGTTCGTTTGCCTAAGCAATGCTAGGCAGGAATGACAGGGATGCATCAGAAAAGAGGCAGGGTTTATCCACTTATTGGCGGCCTTACATGACCTCAACACAGCCTTTAAATCGGAGGGCGTGGTTTTGTGCTGTGAAGTTATTTTTGGGTGCAAAATCAGAGATAGCTTGTCCAAATCCAACCTCAAGTCAGATGCTCAGCATGACTGACGGATCATGCAGCTCAGCTGAAGGCAGAAACTCCTTCTGGGGTGAGTTCTAAATGTAGCCCCCGAATGTCTATTCTCTGTAGCACCCAGGCAAGACAAAGGGAAGTTGTTATGGGTGTCCATAAAGAGCAGGAAGTATCTCCTTCCCCTATCCAGGAAGAGACAAGGGCAAGCACATACTGGAGTTGGATGTCTGCATTTTTTTTAAGTGGCATCAATTTATTAATAGTTGTTCATTGCAGTCCGAGTGCTGAGCAGCTGTATATTGATTTGCAGCCTTGGCTTCTGACAAGGCGCAAAGGCAACTCTTGATGTGACCCTTTTTGGGGTACAGCTGTACCAACCTTTCCACCACACCCCAGCTCACCCCGAGCTCCTGCTCGCTCTGCAGCAGCTATGTGACAGAATCAACAGAACAGACTCCGCTCAGACAGCCCATTGCAAACACATATGCCATCAAGCTCCCAGCCAGCTAGGTAGAGAATGGCAGGTGCATGTTGTTTACTGTGTTTGGCTGTGGGAGGGTCTCATTTAAAGGCAGTTAAAGCAAACAGCTTGTGCCTGCATGTTGGGTATTTAATGTATTGAGCAGGATCACATTCCATTAATTATGTAGGATTACAGGGAACGGTCTTTCCGGCCTGGTTTAATCCATCCGACCATTTACACAGTGGAGACCTTTTAAACAACTTCCCTTTTGAGGCAGAATAAGTTTGTCCCTGATGATCAGTTTTGCTCGATTAGTGGGAAGCGGCTGGAGGTGAGGAGGAGTTTCGAGACTTACCTGTTGCTTGGGACAATGGCAAACGGGTGCTGAGAAACGTGGGAGTTTGGTCCAAGCCTTTCATGGCATCTGCTGAGCATCCTTGATATGACATTTCTCAGCACTGTCTGAAGTTGATGAGACCCTCGCCTTCTCTTACCATTCAGTGGAGTAGTTAAGCATGTTGTAAGCCACCAAACGTCGACCACCTACCCCTGTAATAGCCTCATAACCTCCGGCCGAGAAGTTGTAGAGCTCTAACTAGATGTGTGACATGTCTGAAGTCCAAAGGACCTGGGATTATCCCTTTGGCGTGGCTTATCTCCCAAGGGACTTGAGAGTGGTGAGTGAGGAGAGAAGCCTAATGACATCTTGGCTTCAATATCCACAATCCAGGTGCTGTCAACACACAAATTCCAGGGAGGAATCAGGACTAGAGCACAATTCTTTCTGGTCCAAAATGCCAGGCATCTCTCCCTCGATCTCAGTAAGGTCTCCTGTAATTGGTCTCTGATCCTGACTTTGGACCCAACCCTGAGAGGGCAACCACACTCCTATGCACTGCATGACATGGGACAAAGATCTTGCTGGGGGCAGAGAGCAAGCAAATCCCTCAGAGCATCCTCACAACCTGCGTCTCTGTCCAAGCCCTTGGCTACAGAATCACATCTCTGTCCTGGCTGTCAGGAAAGGTGACACGCTAGGGAGGAAGAAGGTAGCTTTGGCTCTCACCAGAGGCTGTGTGTGTGCTGTGGGAGCGGAATTCTACTTCCCAAAAGAAAAAGAAACTCAGAATTAAACTTGCTTCCCCCCTCCCTTAATTACATGAATCACAATAAAATTCCTTGGATCCCAAAAACAGCTTTCTAGGGGATATTCATTCTAGTCTGCCTCTCACTGTGGGTCTCTGCCATTACACACACACACACACACACACACCCCCACCCACCCCCCGGACTGATGTCTGTGCCATCTGAGCAGGCCCCTTATTAGACTGTGCACAGCCCATTAGAAAACCCTGGAATCTTTATGGGAAAAGCTTTGATCCATCAGTTTCTGGGAGATTAACACAGATCTGCCAACGGAAAAAAATAACCCAAGGAAAAAGGAGGGGGAAGGGCTCTGACCAGATCTTTGGCAATACCCTGGTTGGGAAGCCGGGACTTGTTTTCACACACGCTGATAGGCACAGAGGAAGAAGGCGCTTTGGCTTTCCAGGTTTCAGATGCAGCTATGTCCGGTCCAGTTTCCTGCCCTCTACTCTGTAGGTGTGGCCGGAAGCTGCAACTCGAGCAGAGAGAGAAGCCAAGCAGCCTAAGCCGGAGTTGTGAAATAAGTGGACTATAATATTAAGGTGACCATGTCTTTCGATTGTCAGACGATTGTTCACTGAGAGGAGGGAGGAAATTCAAATGTCATGACCCACCGAGGGTCCACCTTCAAATTCCTGTTTCTTTTTAGTGTTGCCCTTTTGGCTAGCAGCACCTGGTGCTTGATGCTATGTCTGGATCATTGCCACATTTCCTCTGGGGAAGGCAGTGTGGCCCATCAGAGACGGCACCGTGTTTAGGACACTGGAGGATCTGGCTAGGAGTTAATGCACTGACTCATTCTGTAATTGTAGGCAGGACACACAGGGCCTAAAATCAATGGGAGTGCAGCGTGCTCAGGACCCCTGAAAACCAGCCCATTAGCACATCTGTGCCTCAGTTTGCCCATCTGTAAAACAGGGATAGTAATGCTTTGCCTGCCTTTGTAAAGCATGGTAAGATCTACAACTGAGAAGTGCCATGTACAGGTTGAATCTCTCTGATCCAGCACTCTCTGGTCTGGAAACATCCGTGGTCCGGCGTGATTTTAGTAGTCAAATGTCTACTTAGCATGGGTGTGGTCAAGTTTCCTGTGGTCCCATAAAGTTTAACAGCCACCAGTCCTGGCTCTCAGTGTTCTGTGCTATTTAGCTCTAATTTACCCTTAAATGTCTGAGTCCAGCAAGCAGTGGAAGAGTTGTTGATGCTGCTAGATAATATTGACCTCCCGTGGTCTGGCAATTTCTCTGGTTCATCACCAGTCAGGTCCCGAGGGTGCTGGACTAGAGATGTTCAACATGTACCTGCAAAGTTGTCATCTTTATTACCAAGTCGCCAATCTACGGACCAGGGGTGACTGAAAGCCATTGCCTTCTGAGAGCTATCGAGGGGCTTAACGTAAAAAGGAACTGGTGGGCCCAATCTCGTCCTTTCTGAGGGATAATTTTTGTTTGGAGATTTCCCTGGAGGGGACGAGTCAGGGAGCCAGCTATGAAATTTTCTAAATTTATTGTGCTTCCCCTGTGAGAATTCATGTTACTGAAGAAGAAGAAGAAGAAGAAGAAGAAGGGAAAAAAAAGCCACGTTCGTTCAGTGATGTCCTACTTCCTATTTGCTAATCAGCTAGCTGGCTCCTCTGAAATTCCTGAGGAGCGTCTGTCTGTGTGCTCTCTCTGCACATCTCTCCAAAGGAGACCAACTCCTCCAAGTGCTGAGATCCCCAAAGCCCAGCAAAGGCTTACGTCACAATCACATTATACTCCCCTTTATGGCTGCTCTGTTGTAAATCACCCAGGACTGCTGCAAACCTTGCTTACTAGCAGCTACTGTGTTGTGTAAAATCAGATCACCCAGCTGAGCGGATTTAACTCTTCCCAGCTAGGTATGTTTGGTGTCTCTAATACTACACAGAAGAGTTTGCTGGGTCAGCTCAGCTAAGTTCCTTTCCCTCAAGTAGAAATTTTTCCTTTCTGTACTTGGCTGGACCCTTCAGAATTCATATGTAGTAAATATTTAATGACTGCTGCAATTTGCTGGAACCTGTTGACCTTCAAGCTCTCTCCGTCTCCCATCCCAGCCCAGCAAAGCTGATCTTTGTATCCCGGTGATTCATTGTATTTTAAACGTCTTCTCTCATTCCTCCCGTTCAGCTTCCACTACCATAGCTGACTATTATCCGGGAGAGGAGGAGGTTGGGTTTTCTGGTCTCCAAAATAGGGAGCTTAACGCTGTGCGCCCGTAATGAGATTGGCTTATTTCCCAGACTCCTGGTAGTGAGCTTGTGGTTTGTTTTCTTGCTTTATGATCCTCTAAGGCTCCAGAGCTGGGGAAGGCCAGCATGGGTGGTTTATTGACAGTTTGCATTCGTGCTGCAAGATGGGGGGAGGGATTGTGACATCGCTAGTGAATGCTGGACACGGGGGGAAGTGTGTCCTCTTGATGCAGCGCTATCCATAGTGAGTGTGAAGGGTGCTCTTTCTGAAGCCAGAGAGATAGAGAAGATACATGAGTCTTGATAACAGAGCAGAAGGCACGTTGCGCTGGTCAAAACAGTCATTGACTTTTGTTCATGTGACTCTGCATGTTCCAGGCAAAGACCTCAAAGCATTTTGATTGCACAGTGATGCTCCACTGTGCTTCCCCTCTTTCCTCTGGCAAGTAGGTTGATGTTATCTCAATTTTTTTCACCTGGGGAAACTATGGTAGAGAGGGGATAATAGCTTGGTTTTCAGCAGCGAGTTTGCCTGAAGTGTTTGGTAAATGTGCTCTGGTTCACAAAGGCCGGTGTACATCCATTTCCATGGAGGAAGTGGTGAAGCAATTGATAAGCTTAAGTGGCTAAAGAAGAAGTCTTTCTGGAGCTGGTATATTCCTGCAGTATAGCGCTGGGAGCGAGAGGGAGTTGGCTGGTGCCTTTTTCCTTTGCGATTCATGAGCAGCTTTTGGAGTATTCATGCAATCTAGCTGGGTGTGGAGCTCCCCATGCAATTGTGCTGAGTGATCACAGCTGCTGAAGGGGTTTGCGGCTTGTCACTTGCAAAGCATTGTGAGAGAGAGAGCCCCGTTGGAAAGTTGAGGGACACGGCCATCCCACAGTCCCAGGCTGCACCCCAAGGATCCCAACACACTGGTCACTTGCAGCTCCCATTGACTTCAGTAGATGTGGGTGTTCAGCATCTCAGACAGGCCGTAAGTGACGTGCCCAAGACCACAGAAGTGCCTTGTGATGCAAGTGGATGCAGAACGTCCGTCTCCTGATTCCGAGCCTCCTACTCTAACTTTCAAACCAGGGTTTTCTCTGCTTGGGAAGCAGAGGCTTGTGTGTCACAAACAGATCCAGGCGGATCGTGACGCTCCCTTTCTTTATGATGAGAGGGAGGGGTGGGGTCCCAGAATCTTCTCATTCTGGTAACAGTGGCAGTGGAACAGTTTTTCGGATGGGGGTGCTGAGCTGTGCCCTGCCCTTACCCCTGTCAGTGGCCCTCACTGCCGCATGCTAGGGCCACAGTGTCTGCGGAGCCCCAGGCATGGGGCTGGCGCTGGGACCGGCAGTGGTGGATCCCACAGGGCTGGCGGTCGGGCCCCCAGGGGCTGGGAGTGGAGATACCAAGCCCAAAGCGTGAGGGTGGTGCAGCATCCTCCCTCCCCCCCATGCCCTATTTCCTGCACTTATGTTTAGTAATGTAGGCAGGTGGTGTGGGAAGAGTTGATAATACTTCTCTTAACCACACTCCTTCCCCTTTCAGTGGGAGTTGTTCCTGTATATATAATGCCCAGCCCTAAGAGCGTAGCTGCCCTGGGGTTAGTTCCCTGAGTCGGATGGGAGAGTGGGGAGGGGAAACTGGGAGGGTGTGCATATTCTCGCTCTCTTTATAATCAAACTTTGAATTCCAGCAAGTCTGCTGCTGTATTTTTTGAAGTGGCATTGGGCCAAGAGGTTTTACCATGAGGAATGGCTTTGCCAAGCATGCTGTAGGCAGGTAGAAGGTCTCGACGTCTGGAAATAATGCTTTACTAACACTCCAAGTGGCAGCGAGATGTCTGATTGGGCTCGCAAGAAAAACACACCAGCAGAGGTCAGCTTTAAAAGCTCCCCTCGCAGGCGTGAGTCATGGGAACAAATATTTAATGGACTGGGCACAATTCGAGCCTCACTAATTCAATCCTGCTGTAGCTGAGTTTCCAATTACGCTAGTCAGCCCCAGTGCTTTCTTACCATATCTCTGTCGTTTCCACACCCTATCCTGTATGATAGAACAGGCTTCACTGGAATAAAGGGAGCTTTTTTAGAGTGGACCGCATAGGCCTTTTGCCCTAGGATACATTCCCCCCCCCCCCGGGTGTTCCGTGGACTTAGCAAGAGGTTTGGAAGGAAAAAGCTTCTGTGGCTCTAAGTTAGGTGGTGTGTGGGGAGGGGGTTTGAGGACGTCTCCCCTGCTAGAGTTAGGTTTTGAATTCAGAGCAGGGAAGTTTCTGACTTAGATTAAATGAATTGCAGTGGACTCGTTCCAGTTCTCAGCAGGATCATGGCTCCACATCACACAACGGCCACCGTCGGTGGCACGAGCTGGCTCTGTGCTGCCGTCGCCAGCAGTGCGACCAAGGATTGTGAATGGATGCTGATGACTGAACTCCCCCGGTGGCTACTGTTAAGGGTCTCTCAGAGCTAGGGTGGAGACCAGGCACATGGGGGGAGTGGGGACAGGTGGAACGTGTCCTCGCGCGGGCTGTGCTCGTGCCTATTCTGCAGAACTGGAGGGGTATGATGGATATGGCTGTTAGCCCAGCTCCTTCCATGAGCAATAAAAAGCACAGAAAGCTACCTGCCTCCCTTGAATGCTGGGGTGTTAGGAGGGAGGTGACAAAGCCCTACTCTATGATTAACTAACAAATCTATTTCCCCCTGGAAGTTGGTGCCCCCCACTTCTGAAATTTAACATAAGACTAATTAAACCCGCCCTCTTCTTCTTCTTCTCACCTCTGTGCTCATTGCTAAAGGGCTAGTGTCTATAGACTGGGTTCGGCAGTGAAATCTATGCCACTTCATGCTTGGTGCGCATCGTTCTTTTAGCTTGGAATTCCTTCCCCCCAGTGTTTCCCACAATGAGCCAGGCCAGCCCATTATCCCGTGTATGGTCCCCAGCAGCCTCTTCTTTTTGTGAGAACCATTGTTCTTCACAAGCTTTCTTTAAGTGCATACAAAGCAAATGTGCTGATGAGGCCAAGACCTACTGGATAAAGCATGAGTACTTGGGACTCTATTTTCCAAGCAACTTGATAGTCCAATGTCTTTTTTTCAAAAGACCCCTGCTCCTTAGGGGTGGGAGGCTTATATTAAAGATGTAGCCATTCAGAAGCCTGGATTCTTGGGATAAAGGAATTTCCATCAAGCAAAATTAGAAAAGACATTAATGCAGCAGTTAACAACCAGAAACTGCAGGGGGCGAATGCGTTGGCTTGCTTGTTCTGTGTTCATGGGCCTTATGCAAGTCCACCAATGCTGATGTGTGATGCCTTTGATTTTGACGCTAACCATTGCTATGAATTAAATTTGCAGCCATATAATTAGGATGGCTATTAATAGGGCCTCAAGCTAAATGCCGCTGTGCTAGTTGTCTTTTTCCTGATGGAAAACTTGCATCCTTGGAACTCAGCTAAAGTAGATGGGGAGACTGATGTGACAATTATACTTTCTACCTCCTCTAACATGGATATCGACCTTGGGCCTGATCCTGAGCTGCTGAGGAAGTTTCCTGAGTAAGGCACGTAGGACTGGGAGCTAGTGATAGGTTTCACAATAGTATTCTCTACTGTGTTTCCAGGGCACAGGCGGGGTATATGTGGGAGCAGGATGGGAAATAAAGGGAATGAGAGACTAAGCATTAATTTTCCAGATAGGAGACAGACTGTGAAGCTAAAAACTTCATTAGTCTTGCAGCTCTCCTTCCTGACTGGCTGCAAAATCTCCTTGCAACCACCCGCTTCCCCCATTCTGCATTTTTCACATTGCTCCCTTTTGGGGCTCAGCCCCTTGCTGCATTTCCAGTTTGCACTCAGCAGGATGAATGGAGTGACCAGGCTCACTGCATGACTTGCCAGTAAAAAGTGATCTTGTATTTCATCCCCAGAGATAAGGTGTAATACATCAGTGAAGTGTCCTTCCATTCAGCTTGCCAATGGAGGCAGTGTTTGGGATCAAGAATAAATGAACTTTGAAGTGCTACAGACATTGCAAATATAAAAATTTCACCATCATGCTGTTTATAACTTATACCAAGAAAAAAACTGATTCATAGGATGACTTGGAGCCCAAGTGATCTCACAAGCTACATGGGATCAGAGGTACTTGGTTGGGAGATCTCTAAAGAAAAACCAAAGATGCTATTGGTAATCCAACAGATAGCACGTGTCTCTCTGAACCCTTCTCATAGTGGGTGCTGTATTAGTCCAGGTCATAAAGACTTTGGGAAAAAGTATAAACCTGGGATCTTGGTTAATACAGAGACTTTTTTTCTTAGTCACAGGGCTTTTTGTCACGGTGACCCGGCCAAAATCTAATTCGGACAACTACATTTTGTCTATCATCCTTAACTTAGCATGGCAGTTTCAACTGGAGATGATGGTATTCCTCACATCCTACCCTAACCTTCTGGAATGTTGCTGTAAGCTGTTACACAGCCGGTTGTGTTCTGCTGTGGTTGTGGCTGTATTTCAGTGCTGCCTGTAGCAATTCCAGCATGTGTGTTGTCTGTAAAGTGCTTGGGCACAGGTTTGGATGAAAGGTGCCGAGGAAACATAAGACATTTGTACTGCTGTGACTCAGATTCTTTGTGGTTCCACATGCATTTTTGTTGACCTGTTGAATGTCTGAATGCACAGTGCAGAGTCCTGCTTGTACTCATTTGCCATACAGGTTAATACTCCACTCTAGTAAAGAATGGTGATAATGATCAGATTACTCAGATTACCGTTTACAGGGGACTGAACTAGATGGCCTCTCGAGGTTCTTTTCTAGCCCCAGCATCCCACGATTCTAGGATTCTACCTTGTTGGGGTAAAGGAAAACTTTAAATATGATGTTTCTCCTTGTTATACTATACAGGAGACCCCCAACTTGCAACTGCCCGAGTTCCGACCCCCCGCACTTACAACCATTTTTGTAAGTGCGGAAGGGGCCAAAAACCCCTGACTTATGTCCTCGTCCTGCATTTATGATGGTGCACGGCACCTATCGTAAATGCAGGTTCGAGTGACAACGCCCCTGACTTGCGATGCTTCCCCCAGAACTAATCGGGTCACAAGTCAGGGGCCTCCTGTAGTTGTATTCAGTTGGGTTGATTTCCAGATGCAGTAGTGGGACTAAAATAGGCCTTTCAGAATGAAATATGCATTGGCCCTAACCTTATATGACTCTGCTTGTAGATGATAATCTTATCTGCTTCATTTACTCTTAATTATAGCCCACATACACACTCTGGAGCACAAGTCATTCATATCAGCACGTGGGGAAGCCAAAGGAACCTGCAGATGCTTGCTGAAATAGATGAAAATCATCTATTGGAATAGTCTTTCCAGTGCAGTTATCCCATTTTTGGATACAGGTTTGAATGCTGGAGGCTTTGTTGACTCAACCCTTCTGAGATCCATCCATTGAGAACTATTGACAGGTGTATTTGTATAACTGCAAGCTCTCAGAAACTGGGTGCTTAATTTCTTGGATATGGATGTCAAGGGGGCAGGAATTTGGCTGGCATCACATGATCTGCCTGGGACTGCTCTGTCTGCAGCATGCTATGGACCCAGGAACTATCTTACTAACCAGGGGCTCTACAGCCTTTCCTAATAATCACCCATCTCTTGAAGTGGCATCTCATGTCAAGACTGCAACAAATAAAGCCCCTGGAGCTATTACCTTGGGTAGGGTTGCCAGGTGTCCAGTATTGACCCGGACAGTCCAGTATTTCGCCTTCTGTCAGTAAAAAAAAAATTCAGAAAATACCGAACACCTAAAATGTCCAGTATTTTCTGATTTTTTTTTTCTGAGCCAGGAGATGAAAATACCGGACACTTGGCAACCCTATGACACATTCAGCAACTGGCCCCCGGACACCCGGCTTACCTGGTTCCTCATGGAAGCTGCGTTATGGCTTGATCAAGAAAACAAAATGGCCACCGGCAAAAAGCCTAAAGACCAAGGAGAAGCAATGCCTTCCCTGTTCCTATCTCTATTCTGACTCTGCATGCATTCTGAAAGGGGCCATGCTGTTTTACATTTTTTTTTGCTCAACAACTTTGGTCTCCCCCTTCCCCCCCTCCAAAAGAATTTTTTCCATGGTGGTTTTTTGGGGGGGGGGTCGGTATTTTTGGTTAAACCATCTGGCAACCATAACCTTGGGGTCCTACTGTTACACAAATTGTGTCTTCTTGCAATCCCAAGCTAGCCTAGCTTTGCTGTTATTGGCAGCCACAAGAAGTTGGAGCTTTCCTCACTTTTAATTAATTAGTGCATTGAGATTCATGAAAAGGGATCGGAGCACAAGAGGACAATGGGAATGTTTCGAAGTAAGTTAGATTGAGCAAGTCCTAGTTCAGGTAACCCAGGCTGCCCGGCCTCCACAGAGCTGAAGAGGAAAGGGGACAATTGTACAAGTTCAGGGCCCCCCAAAATTTCTAGCTGTGATGAAATGGGTAGGAAGGAAGCCTCAGCAAGCATGGTGTACCAGGAACCCAGATTTCTCTCTACTGGCCTGGTGGAAGCAAGGAAGATGGAGGAAAAAGTACGGTTGTTCTTAAATGGCCCGATGAGCATTCAAAGGAGTCTCCGGGAGGCAGGGAAGGGTTAAATGGATTTCCCATGGAGGGAGCACTGCACACTATGCTGTCACCAAGGCTCTGGAGGAATGACAATGCCAGCCGAGGGTGGGAGTCGGGGCTGAGAGAGCGCCCCAGGGTATAAAGCTGCCAAGTCCATTAGGCTTTGTTTGTGTTTTACATCAAGGAATCAAGAATGTCTCTATTCCCACTCCTCCGCCAGCCATGGCATTTAGGGGCTATCTCAAAACAAGCATGTTTTACTGAGCGCGGGGTAGGGATGTGATAGTGGAGTCGATTAACCAATTAACCGATCAGCGAAAGCTGATTGGTTAATCCTATAGACGACACACATTCTCTCTCCCCCCCCCCCCCCCGCCCCACACCAATATATTTTTTAGCAGGTTGGCCAGCAGCCTGGCCCAGTCCTGGCTTACGCTGGGTCTGGGGCCTACCCCCTCTGCAGCGCCGCATTTAAAATGTATTAGGAGCCAGGCAGGCAGGCAGTCTGGCTCAGTTCCAGCTTGTGCCAGGTCAGGAAGCTCAGACCTCCCTTTCTCCTCCCCCCCGACAGAGGCTTCTGCCACCCCACGCTGCTGCCTCTGTATCAGTCCCCTAGAGCGGGGACTGTTGTTTGTAGTGGTTGGACAGCTGGATGGAAGAGTGCTGAAAGCAGGCTGCCCTGCAGGTAGCTGTGGGGCAAGGCTTTGTGAGAATCGGTGGTTTAGACCGACTTGTTTTTGTCTCACTGATACTCCCCTGGTTTCTACTCTGGGTTAGAATCATAGAATCCTAGGGCCAGCAGAGACCTCAGGAGTCATCGAGTCCAGCCCCCTGCTCAAAGCAGGACCAATCCCAACTAAATCAACCCAGCCAGGGTTTTGTCAAGCTGAGACTTAAAAACCTCTAGGGATGGAGATTCTACCCCCTCCCTAGGGAACCCATTCTAGTGCTTCACCACCCTCCTCGGGAAATAGTTTTTCCTAATATCCAACCTAGACCTCCCCCACTGTAACTTGAGACCATTGCTCCTTGTTCTGCCATCTGTCACTACTGAGAACAGCCTCTCTCCAGCCTCTTTGGAACCTCCCTTCAGGAAGTTGAAGGCTGCTATCAAATCCCCCCTCACTCTTCTCTTCTGAAGACTAAATAAGCCCAAATCCCTCAGCCTCTCCTCGTAGGTCATCATGTGCTCCAGCCCCCTAATCATTTTGGTTGCCCTCCGCTGGACACTCTCCAATGCTTCCACATCCTTTCTGTAGTGGGGGGCCCAGAATTGGACACAGTACTCCAGATGTGGCCTCACTAGTGCTGAATAAAGGGGAATAATCTCTTCTCTAGATCTTCTAGCAATGCTCCTCCTAATGCAACCTAATATGCCATTTGCCTTCTTGGCTTCAAGGGCACACTGTTGACTCATATCCAGCTTCTCATCCACTGTAACCCCCAGGTCCTTTTCTGCAGAACTGCTACTTAGCCAGTCGGTCCCCAGCCTGTAACAATGCTTGGGATTCTTCTGCCCCAAGTGCAGGACTCTGCACTTGTCCTTGTTGAACCTCATTACATTTGTTTTGGCCCAGTCCTCTAGTCTGTCTAGGTCACTCTGGACCCTATCCCCGCCCTTCAATGTATCTCTCTCTCCCCCTAGCTTAGTGTCATCCACAAACTTGTGAGGGTGCAATGCATCCCCTCATCCAGGTCATGAATAAAGATGTTGAACAACTTTGGTGAACCCCAAAAACTCTCCATGTGAAACTGGACCAAGAAAACAAAGTTTTGCCCCTTTGCAAATGAGGCGGAATGACCAAGGTTGTGTGGTGGCTGCCCAGGGCCATGCTGCAACTTTGACAAGCCGAAATATTCAGTCCTACTTCCCAACTCTTCCCCCACTTTCACCAATACTGCAAAGCTACGCTGCAGCCAAAGATTGTTCTGTGCCATCAGCAGTCTTCCCTGTAAGCTGAATGCTTGAGGGGCCACCCAAGAGAGTGTCAAATGCTGCCCAGTTGATTATCACAGCATTCACAGCCAACAGCATTTGTTTCTACTGGCAGTGCACGTCCGCACATGCCTCAGTGCACATGACAACATTTATTCTGAACATGGATGGAAAAAATGAGAGAGAACATTCACCACCAGCAAGGAGTTCACCTTGGACATTTCCAAGTGCACGTGACTCCCTGTACTCTGGTGCTGGAGCACTGGTGTGATAGCTGCCTGGTAAATACCCAAGAGATGGAAGAATTTGTAAAAAAACCATCACACTGAGGCTATGTCTTCCCTGTGCAGAAGATGGATGCTGCCGTGATCATTCTTCCAGAGTTTGATTGAACGAGTCTAGTAAAGGCCAACTAAATCGAACTCAGAGGGTGCCCTCATCAGTATTGATACTCCTGCTCCTCATGAGGAGCAGAGGAAGCTGATAGTACCATTTGCTCCTGTCGACCTCCTGCTGTGGAGACCGCATGGAAACTCGAAATAAGGTATGTCGACTCCAGCTGCAAAATTAACACAGTTGGAGTTGCGTATCTTAATTCAACCTTCACATGTAGTGAAGACAAGGCCTGACTTATCCTAACTCACTAATCTTGAGAGTAAAAACCGGGCAGGATTGTAAAAGGGATTAGACAGGACTACCCAGAGTTACAGGAATAAGGACTCGAATGTCACCAAGTGCCTTAGAATGGCTATAATCCCTCCTGCTATAAAGCACCAGTCCTCTGCTAACTAACAGGAGTTAGAAGGTCAGTTCCTCAGGGATAGGTTATCCCATAATTTCCTATTTCACCTGCCTCTGAAGCATCAAGTACTGGCCTGTTATATACAAGATACTGGACTAGATTGTTCCTTGGTTTGAGCCCCAACTCCTAGGTAACTTTTCACCACTGTGCCAGCTTTGGGTTCACGTCTCGTGCACTTCACTCAGCACTCACCATGGCACAAGGCCAGTCGTTAAACCCCATTTTGTCTAACCTCCATGTTCGTGCTTACCCAGAGCATGAGTTGTTTGACTCCTCTAAACAGTTCACCTTTCTCACGGAGCCACAGGAGAGCAAAGCTCCCACCAAAGCTACTGCATCTGCTGTGTAGTTGGCAACGCAGTGCCTCCAAACAGGCAGGAGGACCGTGGCAATTGAAATTGATTAGCACTCATGGACGTGTTTTTAAAAAAACCCAACAAGATTAAAAACAACAACAACAATGTTCTTCATAATTTTAAAACTCGGTTCTCCCTGTCTTTCCTTCACACCCGCCTGGCCACCGTCACCAGCATGCATACACGGATATTTGAGTCTCTGAGATGTTTGAAACTGAAATATGTCTTCCTTTTAAGTCCTCTTTATTTCCTCTGAGACATCTTGTTCAGCAAATTTCAGACTGGCCCAGGTAGGGTAAAAGAATGTCAAGGCGCATTGATCTTTCTACTTTAGAGTACAAGAGACACTTGTCCTTTCATAGCCAGCTGCATGCATACTCCTTCCTCTGAAATACCAAGAAGGGAATCAACCCTCTCAAACCCTCTGTGAGAGAGAAGTATTGAGGAAACTGAGGGAGGGAGGTTAAATGATCCTTCAGAGGCCACCAAGGGAGTCAAGCATAGCAAAGTGTGTGCCTGGCTCCCAGCCTGGTGCACATGCCTGCTTTTAGCTCATCCTGCTGAATTTTCTTACCCCTTTAGTACCCTTACTGGCATGTACGCAAGTTCTTGTACGTCTCTGTGTGTGTCAAGAAAGTGTCCTTTTTTTTTTTAAGTCCTTTTTTCCAAGACACTTTTTAAAATGTCATAGTGAGGTCAAAATAATATAAGATCTGGTCTATTTGTAGTATTTTAAATCCCTGGGTGGCAAAATCTCTGTGAGAAGATCATGTCATTTTGCCTCTCTCTATGCCTCCCGGAGACAAAAACAAAAATCCTATGGACAACACAAAGGCAAACAGATCCCACATGTTGACCTGTTTGCTCTGTAGCACAGGGCTGTTGGCACAGGGGCGGTTTGGGTCAGGGAATGGGGGGAGATGATGAGAGAAAAAGTGGAGCCTGCCCTATGGAAAGGAAACCCTAGGTATCCAGGCTTTCAGAGAGCTCAGCATCCAGCAGCTGTTACTGAAAACGGGAAAATTCCCCTGTCCACCCACTGCTAAAGACAATGGGAGCTCCTAAGGGCTGTGGAACATTTGAAAACCTGACTGCTTCAACTGGGTGCTTTAATAGGGGGCTGAGGTCTCTCGAAATCTGGGCATTAATGTACAGTGATGGTCGCCGAATCCTGGGCAAACCGATGCACCATAAGGGGGCAAAAGAAGCTTGCTTTGGTGTGGCAAAGGCACCCCGCTTTCAGCATGTCAATTGTGTGGGCCCCCAAGCAGCCCCCACAGCTGCCCAGAGTATAGCGTTCCCCCCCCCCCCCCCCCCGCACCTTCCAGCCCTCGGAGCAGTGCTCTGGTGGCGATTTAAAGGGCCTAGCGCTCTGGCCGCCGCCGTTGCTGCAGGAGCTCCAGCCCCTTTGAATCACTGGGCCCCAGGGCGACTGCCCCCTTTGCCCCCATCCCCCCCGTCAATGGCCCTGACCCACAGAAGTTGGTTTAATAAAAGATTTTACCTCACCCATCTTGTCTCTCTCAGGCTAGCCATAGACATCCAGAGATGTATTGGTTCCCAACCCACCTCCCCTTTTTACATGATGTACTAGTGCTGAACAGTGAATTACTTCCTGGGGTGGAAAACACATTTTTCCTGCCTCTTTTTCTTCTACGGCCATCACCATTTTTAAGGCCCTTGTCTGACGTCTTCCCCCGTGCGCTAGGGATTGAACAAAGACTTTGCAGCCATTGCTCATGGAAGTAGGGAAGGTGCCGTGTCTAGTGGTCAGAGCAAGGAAATGTGGCAGGGTGGTGAGAGAAGCTGCATAAGTCAGGATTCCCGAGTTCTAATTCCCAACTCTGCCATTGAGTAAATCACGTAGATTGTGTACGTCTACACTGCAGTTAGACGCCCACCGCGGACCCATGCCAGCTGACTCAGGCTTTGCAAGAGAGAGACTTGAACTAAGGGGCTGTTTCGTTGCAGTGGATATGTTTGGGCCTAGCCCAAGCCCTGGGACCCTCCCATCTGATCGGATCCTACATTGTTACCATTTTATTTATGCTCCGTTTTCTGTTGCTTTCCACAGGTAAGTACATCAGTAAGCAAAGGCAACAAGCAGTCTGGTGGCCCCTTAGAGACTAATAAATCTGTTAGTCTCTAAGGATACGTATACACAGCTCAAAATAAGCTACGCAACTTGAGCTACGCTAGTTGCATAACTTAAGTCGAAATAGCTTATTTCAAATTTGGGAGCATCTACACAGCACTTATTTCGAAATAGCGCGCTCTTCCTCTGACTTCCCTTACTCCTCGCACAATGAGGGTTAGAGGCGTCGGAATAAGTGGTCCTCCGGCAGGATATTACTTCCACATTATGTCGAAATAACTGCTTGTGAAATAACTGCGGACAATGTTATTTCGGAATAACGTCCCTTATTCCGAAATAACACTGCTGTGTAGACATAGCCCAAGGTGCCACGGGACTCCTCGTTTTTGCAGATACAGACTAACATGGTGACCCCTCTGAGTCTAAGCAAAGAGCAACTGAAATGAGCCCCTTCTTTCACTCCATAAAAGATGGCCTGTTTAAAATATACATATGAGTGAAGTGAAGATGGCTGAGTGAAGATTTAAGATTCTTTGGATGGATACACACACACTCTCTCTCTCTCTCTCTCAAACAGAAAAACACAGGTAGGAGCAGCAGTCCTGGAATAATTACGAAGTGGATTGATTGTTTTGCGCCAGCCTCATGCTGTCGGCTTCTTAGCTGATTTCCCCAACCACTGCCCCCGCCCCATTTTCATCCTTTTGTTTGGTTACATGTCTTTGCGTCAAATAGATACATGTAGATTAAAGTGGAGTGCATTTAAAATGTATGTACGCATCCTATTGCTCAAGGTAGTAGCTACTGTACACGGGGTGAGGGTTTTTTATTTTTGGTTTTGTGTTTTTTGTTGTTTTGCAGTAAACTGATGAATTATTTATTGTGTGCTGGGTTTTTATCTCATAAACCTGCCTGCAGGCCGCACGCACATCAGCCTGAGCATTCTATAATGCACATAAGTCAGACGGCACAAAGGACTTGAATGACTGTAGGTAGTAACTGTTCGTCTTTCCTCGGCCTTTCCCTCTCCCTCATCAGTTCATTAAAAGCAGTTGAGCCCGTTAAGCAGGTCCTCGTTTGGCCACCACCACTCACTTAGAAATTGATTTGCATCTGCCGGTCCTCAGTTCCAAGCCGCTAGAGTCGAAAACAGAGAGACACCCCCCCCCCCCAAGAACTGCTGGGGAAATAAAAGAGAGAGGAAAATAGGTTCCCATAAAACAAGTTCTTTTGAATACTAATTTGTGCCTCTGATGGGGGACTCTTTTTTTCCTGATTGACCTGTAAGTGTTTGCAATGTGCTAGTTAGCAGCAATGGGTTTACATTTGATGACTAATGCAAGGTTTGATTTTGCTAGTCATTTTACTGCCAGTGGCTTATTAAGGGGAAAACCCACTATGTTACTTTTCACCTGCTTGCAATGTCAGCGTTTCATTAATGAGACTTCTCTGAGAAGTTTTAGAGGGGTAGTTATGTTAGTCTGTAACTTTAGCAGTCCAGTGGCACCTAAACAGACTAACAAATATATCATGAGCTTTCGTGGCTAAAACCCACTTCATCAGATGAGTTGGAGTGGAAATTACAGAATCAGGGTATATATAACAGCAAAAGCAGTTACCTGTCAATTGAAGGACCAGTGTTAATGACACCAGTTGAGTCTAGCTGGATGTGGTTCATTCATAGCTTTTAATGTGGAAATGTGAATATCAAAGATGGGGGGAAATTGCCTTTGTAGTGCGTTCATCAGTTAATATTGATTTTGTCAACTTGGGTTTGAATGAAAATATTAACTGGTGAATGCACTATAAAGGCACTTTCTACAAAGGTAACTCCTTTTGCTGTTATATACTTTGATTCTGTAATTTCCACTCCAACTCATCTGATGAAGTGGGTTTTACCCATGAAAGTGTATGATATAATATATTTGTTAGTCTCTAAGGTGCCACAGGACTGCTCATTCTTCTCAGAGAAGGCTTTCAAAGAGTACTCATTAATACAGTCAGGGTGTGTCTACACAGCAAAGTTATTTTGGAATAACGGCCGTTATTCCGAAATAACTATGTGAGAGTCTACACAGCAATTCTGTTATTTCGAAATAATTTCGAAATAATGGACGGCTTATTCCGACTTCTGTAAACCTCATTCTATGAAGAATAACGCTTCTTCCAAAATAGCTATTTCGAAATAAGGTGTGTGTAGATGCTCCACTTCTGCTATTTCGAAATAGCCCCTCACCAGGGCCATTCTAAGTTATTCCTCTTGGGGCTCTAAATCAAGATAGCACATCTATATTAGGGAAGCCTGCCTCGGACTCATCTTGAGCCTTCCCTGCAGTGTAGACGTGCTATTTCGAAATAAGCTATTTTGGAAGAACTATTCCAGAATAGCTTATTCGAAAATAACTGTGCAGTGTAGACGTAGTATCACAGTCCCTGCTATGGGAACGTGTTACAAGACCACATATACAGGTGAAGGGGCATCTCTGAGACCACATGCTACGTTAGTATGTGTCAGAGCTGGAATAGAACCCCCCCTAGACTCTAACCTCCCGGGCCTTTTCTCTGAGCAGGCTCCCTGGTTTATTTGAGTTGAATCACATCTGCAGCAGAACATTTTTCATTCTGAAACTGCAGGGAGGCAGGATATGGTGACTTAAACTCCAGTTTTGGCCAAATGCAAGGAAATGAGTCCGCTGGGTTATGTCCAGCCCTTGGCTCTTTACAGTCTGAGGACAGAGCATGTGCTTCTGAATCACCAGTCTGACTCCTGGCACCATCCCAGGACTGTTCCAGTTTGCCACAGGGTTATTGCACATGGCAGGGAGACAGCAGGCATTCAGGTGAGAGGACACACTAGATCCATGTAGCGCTCCCAGTCAGCAGGCATTTCCGTTGTATGGTGGTCTGCTGGCTGGAATGTAGAGCCCCCAAGGAGAACAATTCCCCGTCACTGTCAATACTCCTGTCCTAATTGTCCTCCTCAGTAATAAAGGGAAGGGAGGAGATTTACACTCCCTAAATTCTGTGCTGCTATTGTGTCAAGGAAGGGACAGAGGGAGTCTCTCAGTAAATGACAAGACCAAAAATAGCCCCTCCACTACCCCGCACTTGATGCAAGAGCCTGCTGGAGCTGCCTTGTTCACTAGAAGGCTGAAATCTTTCAGCCCCTTGTGAACTTGTGGATATTTAGCATCCTAATCTCTGCTTTGGGGGTCCCAGGAGAGCCCCAGGGCCGTGTTAGAAGTGTCTTGACTAGGGGCTACTCCAAGTGTTTGAGGGGAAATTGATTTAGTCGGAAGGAGGATGGTAGTTCTGGAGTGGGTAAATTTCCCACCATAGTCAGGCCTGGATTCTCTAAGATTTAGGATAGCTTTGTGGCTCCTGGAATCAAAGGGTCAGTTTGAAGTACCTGGCTTTGCTGGCTTCCTGCCTGCCAGTAGGTTAAGAGTTTCTCAGGGTGTGTCTACACCAGTGTTTCTCAACCAGTGGTACGAGTACCCTTAGAGGTACTCGAGAAGTCTGGGGGATACATCAACACAACTGAAATGTGGAGAAAACTGAATTTCTGTTTTAAGTTTTACAGCATTTTATTATTTTTGTACTTTTTACACCCAAAAATTTCATCGCCCACCTGCCTGTGATTAAGTTGTTTAAACAAATGTGTTGCAACGGTAGAAAAACAATTTGTGTGTCTGAAAACAGTAGGTACTGGGGGTACTTATAATTTTTTTTTTGAAAAAGGGGTACTTTATAAAAAAAGGTTGAGACACACTGGTCTATGCTACAAGCACTGTAGTGGCACAGCTGCAGTGACGTGGCTGTACTTTGGACCACAGTGACAGAAGGGGGTTTTCATGAGGGATGGTTGCTCGACTGACAGAAAAATTCTATTGACCCTACCCTGGGGGCTAGGTCTGCCTAGCTGTGACTCAGAGGGCATGACATTTTTTCACAGCCCTGAGGTTGATCTAAGATTTAGAGGTAGTCCAGGCCTTAGATCAGTGTTTCCCAATTTTATTTGGCCATGGAACCCTTAGGGTTGTCTTAAAAAAAAAAAAAGGCCCCAGCTGCGATTTGTCGAGCAAAAAAAAAAAGCTGTCTAGCTGTCTCTTTAAGAGGAGGGCGGGAGAGTGCCAGCTCCTCGCAGAACCCTTACTTTCACTTCGTGGAACCCCAGGGTTCCATGGAGCACCAATTGGGAAACACTGCCTTAGATTGTAAACTCTTTTGTGCCAGGGCTCATCTTTTTGTGCTATGCCTAGCACAGTGAGATTTAGCCCTACCGCAACAGAAGTAAATAATAATATGAATCCCTAGCGCATCTAAGCAGCACAGCCCAGGTGGGAGGGGAAAGGAGATATTAAGGGGAGAAATTGTGAGGCTTTTCCTGCATGCCTGGGGCTAGATCACTCCTTGTAGTATCAGACATCCCTGGCCTCTTGTGGGTAAAGGAGCCATGTGGCTTTTGAGGGAGAAGAGATGTCAGTGGGGGACTCGCAAACTGACTGGGCCAGTGAAGAGGAAGAGAGAAAGGGGTAGTATGCCAACTGAAGCTGCCAAAAATATTGCAGAGGAGCCTCTTACCCCTAATCCCGTGTGTAACTCCCGTAGTCACAGTCATAATCACTTGCTGTGTGTGATACTGAGAATAGTCACTCTCACACGCCTGAGTTCTCATTCCAGCCGGAATAGTCTATGGCTTTGGGCAAGTCACAGCACCACCCCCTGCTTTACCTTTGCCATCTTTAAAATGAGTATATTGTTTACCTGCCTCTCGGGGAATTGTAATAATTAATTGACATTTAGAAACTACAACGGGGGGGTGGGGCACTTAGGAATGCACTGGGGGGTTAGTTAAAACTGCTTGACTTTAAAGTCCACAGGCATGGTGTGAATGAAAAATTTAGAAAGGATGGAGGTAAAATCTCTACAATTTCCTGCAAAAATAATTGTAAAAACAATGTCAAATTCAGCTCTAGGTTTTGCTGTACTTTGCAGAGCGAAAATGCCAAATACAATATATTGAAGGGAGGGATTATTGTGCCCAGTAGCTAGAGCATGGGGATAAGATGTTAGGAGCATTGGCTTCTGTCCTCAATTCTGCTTCTCACTCGTGTGACCTTGGGCAAGCTGCTTTTCCTTTCTGTGCCTCAGTTTCCCCAGTGTGTAAAAAGGAGATAACATCTCTTCCTTACCTCCCAGACAGTTTGTTTGAAAATTGGTTTGAGCCCCCAGGCTGAAAGGAAATTGTATAACTTATTCATAAATGATCTGGAGAAAGGGGTAAACAGTGAGGTGGCAAAGTTTGCAGACGATACTAAACTGCTCAAGGTAGTTAAGACCAAAGCAGACTGTGAAGAACTTCAAAAAGATCTCACAAAACTAAGTGACTGGGCAACAAAATGGCAAATGAAATTTAATGTGGATAAAGGTAAAGTAATGCACATTGGAAAAAATAATCCCAGCTATACATATAATATGATGGGGGCTAATTTAGCTACAACTAATCAGGAAAGAGATCTTGGAGTCATCGTGGATAGTTCTCTGAAGACGTCCATGCAGTGTGCAGCAGCAGTCAAAAAAGCAAACAGGATGTTAGGAATTATTAAAAAAGGGATAGAGAATAAGACAGAGAATATCTTATTGCTTTTATATAAATCCATGGTACGCCCACATCTGGAATCCTGCGTACAGATGTGGTCTCCTCATCTCAAAAAAGATATACTGGCATTAGAAAAGGTTCAGAGAAGGGCAACTAAAATGATTAGGGGTTTGGAATGGGTCCCATATGAGGAGAGATTAAAGAGAGTGGGAGTTTTCAGCTTGGAGGAGACTAAGGGGGGATAGGATAGAGGTCTATAAAATCATGAGTGGTGTGGAGAAAGTGAATAAGGAAAAGTTATTTACTTGTTCCCATAATATAAGAACTAGGGGCCACTAAATGAAACTAATGGGCAGCAGGTTTAAAACAAATAAAAGGAAGTTCTTCTTCACACAGCGCATAGTCAATCTGTGGAACTCCTTGCCTGAGGTGGTGGTGAAGGCTAGGACTAGAACAGGGTTTAAAAGAGAACTAGATAAATTCATGGAGGTTAAGTCCATAAATGGCTATTAGCCAGTATGGGTAAGGAATGGTGTCCCTAGCCTCTGTTTGTCAGAGGGTGGAGATGGATGGCCGGAGAGAGATCGCTTGATCAGTACCTGTTCAGTTCACTACATCTGGGACACCTGGCATTGGCCACTGTCAGCAGACAGGGTACTGGGCTGGATGGACCTTTGGTCTGACCCAGTATGGCCATTCTTATGTTCTTATGTTAACTGCTAGGCCACTTTATAAAGGAGTTTAAGTATCTTATATTCCAGTGCAGGACAGACCTCATTACTTAGTGCAGCCTGTGCTGCCTGCTGACACTTGCCTTTATTTTTAGCGATAGGTCTATAGCAGAGACTAGTAACTTGAAAAATGGGCATGCAGCTGAAGCCAGCACACATTAGCTCAGCCACTGGCATTTGGTCCTCTTGTGCTTTGAGTGTGAGAGAGAGTGGAAGAGTTTTATTTCAGATTCCTGGTCACTCCTCGGCCGATGTAAATCAACACAGCTCCATTAAAATCAATAATGTAACACTCATTCACATCAGCTGAAGATATGACCCGTAGATTTTAAGGTCAGCAGGCTGATCTATGATCTTCTAGGCTGAACGCCTGTAGAACAGAGGTAACAGATTTTTTACCATGTTCTTTTAGATTCAGCCCAGCAAGCGCCGACTCTGTATTGTTATTTTTGGTGGAGACACATCTCTATTTCCATTACAGAAGGAGAATGTGTTTCCTGTTATCAGGATGTCTGAGAATATAACCTGTCCAAGTGCTAGAGAGGAGCAGGCATTCTTGGTTTGGTGTTCTGTTCTGTTTGGTTTTTTTAAATCACCTCTGATACCTCTGCTAATCCAAAGAGATGGTTAAAAATAGAGCTGGCGTGGATTGGGGTAGCTGATAAGGGTGCCCAGGGGAGCCAGAGACAGAGGGACCTGGATAAAATCACATCTGTTGAGATCCTTTGCTAGATTAGGACTTGCTTGGCTGTCCAAGGGGGTCTGGATTTGCAATGAGTGACAGAGGAATAATTGCCATGAAAGCAGATAAAGCTTCCCCCACACTCAGGATTTTGTCACTGCCCCAACAATAAGGGAATTAATAGCTCTGATGTCGTGAATCTTTGCCTCCCCCTCCGGCTCCCAGCTCAAACCCTGACATGCTTGGTAGCAAGTTTGGCTTAGCTGTAGGGTGGGTTAAGAGAGGAATTACATTGATGGATGTAGGGGGTGGGGGGATGAATGTTGATAGTGGATCTCCCCACATAGGTCACCTTTCACAGAGGTAAAATTTAGTGGTTCTGCTGTGGGTGTGCATCCAAATCCAGGGGGTGGTTCAAATTTTTTGGCTCAGTTTTTTCGGTAAAAGTATTGGGGTTTTCCCGGGGCTGTCAGTAGAACCCATGCCAGCCTTCAATGCTGAGAACAGCTGTCATTTCTCCATCTTGTAGCCTGTGTCAGCAGACCTAACTGGGTGCCCTACAAAGGCATTTTCCTCCTAGGACCATACCTGCCAAGGTGTCAGACACAGAGGCCACATTTTCCCCTTCATTGCCACTCCTTGAATTTCCCTGTTGTGATTACTTCATGTAAGCTGCAGTAGCACCTACAAGCTTCACTCATGGACCAGTGCTCCATTGTGCTAGGCACTGTACAAACACAGCATTGAAAGATGAATTCTTGCCCCCAGAGATTTTGAAAGAGGTTTTTCAAAGACACAATGTGGAAATCGACAGTCAACTCCCTTAGTTTGGAAGGGGATTTGATAGAGGAACAATCACAAGCGATGGGACGCTTGTCCAAGCGCAGAAAGCCCAGGGCTTGGTTCCTCAGTTCTATTGGCTTAAATGGAGTTACTCCAATTTACACGATCCAGCCTTAATCCTCTTCATTCCACATTCTGAATCACTGTAATAACTCTTCCCCTGTTTCTGTCCTTTCATATTCCTGCCTTCTGAATAGGGTTGCCAGATGGTTTAACAAAAAATACTGAACACTTTCCCCCCTCTCCCCCCCCAAAAAAAGTAAAACACCGGGAAAAATTCTGTTGAGGGGGAGAAAAAGGGGGAGACCAGAGTTGTTAAGCACAAAAAAAAGGGGGGGGGCACTGCGCCTTTAAATGGCCTCGCACTCCTCACTCCCCCGCCCCTGCCAGACGTGGCAGGGGAAAATTGTCCCCGCCAGGCTTCTGTCCAAGGGAAACAGAAAATATTGGACTTTTTTTTTTACCGGACGGGGTACCCGAATAACATACAGTCCAGGTGAAAACCGGACACCTGGCAACCCTACTTCTGAAGCAAATAAGCAAGCTATACGATGCCTTTAGGATTAAATGTTTTGTTAATTTTTGCCCGAGGAGACTTTATTTAAGGGGCAAAGAGCCTGTGACTATTCCCAGCTGTTCCCGTTCTATCTGAAGCCGCCTAGAAGAGCAGTGAGCCGGAGAGGCCCTCCACCCTGGCCGCAGAGCGGCTTGCTCTGAAAGAATGCTGATGTCTCTCAGACTGCTGACCAAGGCCCAGCACCTGGGCAGAATAATGGCTCCCTTAGAAATTTATTATGCCCCGGTTTTCCCAGCTGTGGCATCACAGTGGTGTGAGTTCCTTAAACTCTGCTGATCTAAGCAGCCCTCAGAATTTCTCACAGCACCCTGGCTTCTGCTTTAGATGGGCAGACTTGTCCCAATTTGTGCGTGTTAATTAAAAGCCAAAGCAGAAGTCCCTCCCCCGCCTCCCAAAGTGCTTTCACATCGCACTTCTTATAGATGCCAGGAGGTTTGACTATATACACTTTGAATATTTTCCCCTCACAGGTGTCTTGCAGTAAGCAAATAAGGCCTTTGGTCCAGGAATACACATCTCCCCTCCCTTCTTTTCCCTCTTATTAAAGCTTATCCATAGGCAACTGATAGCAGCACCAAGGAGGGGCATTGCCCCCTTGTGACTCCTGCCAAAATTTTGGTTGCTGAAGAGGGTGCTTCCTCATGCCTCCTCCCTGGGTAGTCCTCCCTGCATCCTCCCCTCACAGGCACCAGTTGTCTATGAGCTTATCAAGGGAGGAGTTTCGGCAAGCGTCATGGGATGGGAGTCAGGAGTCTTGGGTTCTATTCTTCCTGTGGTAAGAACTGGGGATTGGGAGTCAGATGCCCTTGGTCCTTTGCTTTGAATCTGTTTGCAGCATGACTTGGATTGACATCACCTCTGGGCGCGTCAGTCTACCATCTCTACGATAGGGTTAGTCGGTGATGAAATGTGCTGCAATCGTGTGGAAGACCGAAGTATCAGTGTGATAAATAGGCTAAGCGTGTAGTGTTGGTAGTTGAGAGACCACGATCTGATGCCCCATTTACAAACAAGCAAGTGAATTACCGGTAATGTAAGAGGAATTCAGAGGTGGTGTGACAAGCTGAACAGCAAGTTCTCATCTGATGACGTGGGTCTTACCCACAAAAACTCATGATACTATCTATATTTTATTAGTCTTTAAGGGTGTGTCTAGACTACAGGGTTTTGTCGACAAAAGTGGACTTTTGTCAACAAAACTATACCTGCATCTACACTGTCACTGAGTTCTGTCGACATAACGTCGACAGAACTCAGCAGTTTTGTCGACGGCTGTAAACCTCATTCTACAACGAATAACGCCTTTTGTCGACAGAGTTCTGTTGACAGAAGGTGTTATTGCATCTACACTGTCATGTCAACAAAGCGGCTTGCTTTGTCGACAGAACTGGCTGTAGTCTAGACGCTCTTTGTCGACAGAAGCTTTGTCGACAGTATCTGACGACAAAACTTCTGTTGACAAAAGCTTGTAGTCTAGACATACCCTAAGGTGCCACAGGACAACTCATTGTTTTTTAACAATTTGAGTGTGAACCTGATGACTTGGCTGGCTTTCTATCGTGTTACCATGTCATACTGCCTTGGTTAGTGAAACACTTCAAGAAAGTGCACCAAGTAAGGTTGCCAGTCACTATTCCATCTTGCAGACAGACAGGACAGACAGTGAGGATTTGTGTGCTGGCTTGGCACTCTGTTCTCTCCTTCCCTGGAGCATGCACCTGGTGAGACTATCAATGTGTATTTGGGAGCACACAGCTTCTCACTAGATCGGATTGCAGAAGAGATGCAGTGCTGGCCCTTTGGCTTTATGCCACCTGATTAGAGATGAAGAGTGAATCTCAGCTGCAAATTATTTTAGGAGGGAAGGGAGGATCATGTGATTTTTCCCTCCCCCATCTTCCCACCACAAACACAACACTGGATTTCACTTGTGAGAGGGAGAAGGAAAAAGCAGCGGGCCCCATATACACTGTAGAGCAGGGGTTTCCAAACTTTTCCGCATCACGCCCCCTTTTTGATTTTTGAGAAACCCTCACGCCCCCTCTCCCCCAAAAAATCAGCAAAACTTGGAGTGGGATTGACGGGGGGGGGGGTGGCTGGGTCACCTCGCGCCCCCCCCTGGAATTTCTTCACACACCCCCAGGGGGGCATGCCCCCCAGTTTGGGAACCCATGCTGTAGAGAATCCCAAAGCAGGGGCTCTGGTTACAGTTCTTTCCTGGAGAGTAGACCAGCCTCTCTGACCACTTTTAACCTTGTCCCTGGCTCATGCTACCACCCTGATCTGCCCCAGGCACAATCTGAAGACACATTCAAATACACTTAATCCCCATCTACCTGTTCAACCTGTGGGGGTTGCTCTCATGTTATAATTGAGTCGTGTATCACACTGGCACCCCACAGTGCAGAAAAGTCTCTACAGAGTGAGTTTGTTGCCCTGTTGGCAGGAGTGGTCCTTAGGAGAAACTCCCTGGTCCTATTTCCCCAGGAAACTCTGCACTTGGACACTGGCATAGCTAGCACTACTGTGAGGTGTCAGTGTAGGCAGGTTAAAGACGCAGGGTTTCGTGCAGCAGAAGCCAGGACAAATGGAGGCTTCTGCACATTAATACCTTTTAAAATAAAAAGAGAAAGTTTAACATGGAAGCAAATTGCCTAAAGGGAATCTTCTCAATATACCCTGGTTATGGAGAGCAACTCTGGAGAGAAAGTTCTGATCACCTGCTTGACTTCACAATAGCATAGCTCTTTAGACCATGAGATTTCCTTGCTAATGGGCCTTCTGAGGTCAGAGGAACCGGATTTTTTTCTAAAGCGACTCCTTATCCATTTGTTTTAACTCCTCTATTATCCCCCTGAGTTCAGCTATCACAGAGCTGTCTTACCACAGTGCTGATGGCCTGCCCTATAGATGCCCTCTTTGCAGTTGACTCAAGGCCAGTGTTCCCTGTAAGTGGTGCGCTTGGGTGGTCGCTCAGGAGAGATTCAAATGCTGCCCAGCTGATTAGCAGATTGCCCACAGCTGGATTTTTTTTGTTTGTTTTATCTACTGGTGGTGTACATTTTCACATGCTTTGGTGCACATAAAAAGTTTATTCCACACATGGATGGAAAAAACCCATACCTAGTAGGAGAAGATTAACAGGGATATTACTCAAGGCATACCTGACCAGTTCCGTGGAGGTAAGTGGCTCTAGTGAGAACTCAAGAAGGAACTCAATGGCAACTTCTGTGGCATTTTTACCTGCTACAATTTTCAGTTGTCGTTCTATAACGTCCTTTGTACCTCCATGGGAGGAGGTCCAGCCTGTAGCTGTGACTCTGGGGGATTGGATGGCCTCGAACATGCTTTTCCTAGACTGCCACCTTTGCTGAAGGCATCACTGCATACTTTGCAAAGTATGCTGAATGTCATGCAAAAGCAGCAGCTGTTCTCGCATAAGGCTTCAGTTGTTGAGGAACTTTGTGTGCGAGAGAGAGCGTGATTGAGGCAAAATAAAGTGTAAAGTGAGAGTAACTTGATTGAAGTTGTTGGAGTTTCACTTGTGTAAACATGGGGTAAATGAGAAGAGAATCAGATCCCTGTTGTTCAAGGGAATGGGGCAGAGGGTTTCTTCAGAATATCATTGCAGGGGGGAGAAAGAACCAAAACAAAGTGTAGCCGAAATAGCAACTAAAAGGTATGGGAATAGTAGCTCGATATTTGCTAGAGGAAATGGGCTTTTTTTAAAAAGTGTGCCCCACATCTACACTGTGATTGCTGAGAAACTTGTGATCAGAAGCACTGAGTAACTAAGGTTCAGTGAGATCTTTGTGTTATTCCTCTAGGAGCATTAGAGAACAGCTGACGCCTTCTGGGAAATGTTGATAAAATCCCTCTTTTTAGAAGCATTTCTGCCTCTCTAGCACAAATGTGCTATTTTGTTTGTTCGTGGGTCTCTCTTCCCTGGTTCTTTATTGTGGGGGATGTTGAATGAAAACAGGATTTTCTGCTCTCACAGCATGTTCCCCACTTGGTTACAATGCCTCGGTCCTCAGGATCTCCGGGTCTTCTTGGGATCGTGCCCTCTGTCCTGGAAATAATTAGTTTGTCATACACAGACTGGGCACATGCCTACGGAGGGCACACCAGAAAACTGCCGTGAAAATATTTCTTGTATTACCTTACAGAAGGAGGCAATTGAAGTTCAAACTATTGGCAGTTCACCATATTCTTACCACAGCATGGTGCACGTTAGCTTAGATGCGTATTGTGCCTCTTTAATGTGAATGGGGGCCACCCTGCCTCTTTCAGCAGAGAGAAATCCCGGGCAGAGAGAAATGCCTGGTGGAGGTGGGGTCCCTCTCCAGCATCTACCTCTTTGGTTGTGGTTAGGACAAGAAGCAATGGGCTTAAATTGCAGCAAGGGAGGTTTAGGTTGGACATTAGGAAAAACTTCCCATCTGTCAAGGTGGTTAAACACTGGAATAAATTGCTTAGGAATTTATGTGGAATCTCTATCTCTGGTGATATTTAAGAGCAGGTTTGATAAACACTGGTCAGGGATGGTCTAGATGGTGCTTGGCCCTGCCATGAGGGCAGGGGACTGGACTTGCTGACCTCTTGAGGTCCCTTCCAGGTCTAGTGTTCTAGGATTCTATGAAATCTTTTGAAAAGGCCTTTAAATGGTTCCCTTTGACCTGTGTTCCCTCTAAGCCGGGAGGCAGCACAGCTTCACAGCCCTGCCCCGCCCTGCCCAGTCAGTCAGCCATGAGCCTCTGACCCGGCGAGGCTGATTAATCAGCTGGGCTGCCATGCAGCGGAGAGGGAACACTGCCTTTACCCACAGATTTTTAGGGGGCAAGAGGTACACCCCTGGGAAGCAGCGTTAATGAAAAAGACATGGGGCTGTTCGCAGACTTGAGCACTAATACAGATTTTTTTTAAAAATGCCTATGCTATTTTGGCCTGCATGCCGAAAGCATTCAGCGAAACGACCGTCCCTTCTGGTAAAGTCTGCGTGTAAGCGTTCTATGGTAGTTCAGGCCCACACCATTGGAGGGGTCTGAGACGAGCAATAGAAATGCTGAAGGGCTGGAATGAGATGCTGAAAATGAAGTGTGCATTTGCTTAGCCAAGCAATGAGCAAGTGAGGTAGGGCAAGCATCTGCCGCATGAGTGTTTTGAAATGTGTAACCCCTGCAGAGCGAGAGGAAGAGGAAAAGGTGGCAGCAGGAGATACACTGACACCATCATTAAGGACCAGAGACCCTGAAGAATGCCAAACATCTGCAGTTGTTATTGACCTCAGTGGGATGAAGAGTTCCTCTCGGGATTGGAGGAAGTGGGGCCTAGTGGATAGGGTACTAGAGTGGGATTCAGGTGACAAGAGTTCTTGTTCTGATGAGAGCAAGACCTAGCACCTCACTGTTCCTGTTTTTTCCCTCACGTTCTGTCTGTAACTATATCCTTCAGGGCAGGGAAGGGAAGGCATATGTATATTTCTCATAAGGTATATGCACAGCGCCTGCCTGGTGTCTCTGTGCCCTTTGGTGCTACTGGAACACAAATAACAATTGGAGCCTAAATTTTAAGCTGAATAACAGGAAATATCACCTAAGCAGACCTATTTGTCTCTTAACTAGTCTCCCAGGCTCCCTAATTTAGGTCATGAATAAAATACTTGGAATATACACTGCAGGGAGCAAGCTGGCAATGTTCTGCGAGTTGGGAGGCTAAAGCACCAAAAGACAGAGATGAGGAGACCTGTATTGCCAGAAGAACAGAACTTCAGCTCCAAACGTCAGCTACGTGCAGCTATAAAAACCCTCTCCCCGCCCTCAGAGACTGTGTTGGCTTTGTTTAATTTACTGATGCTTTCTAAGGGCCGGTAAGTGTGCAGACATCACTGCTTCCACGCTGCGCTGTGCCTGCCACAGATCAGTACGGCTTTCTTCTTCTTTATTTCTTTACCCCAAAGCCTCACTGCAGCGTGTATTCTGTTTCCATTAGCAGGCATTGCCAGCTTCTTCCGGTCGGGGAGGTTGTTTTGGTTTATTGGCTTTGGAGGCTGCAGTGTGCAGCCAGAGGGTGCAGAAGTGTGTGTTCTCTCTCTGAACGGCAGCAGCATAACCACAGCCAGGGAGGTGGATACTGGAGAGGGACCCCACCTCCACCAGGCACTAGCATGAGACTCTTTCCCTTCCCCCCGGTCTCCAGCATCAGTGCTGACAGTTGTACTGAAGAACACATTCCTCAGCAGGGGGTTTTGTTACCTAGATATGTACAGGTAGCTGCCCCTTCTTTGGGAGCGGTGATGGGGGCGTACCCTGCAAGCACAGCCCATTTCCTCTGGCTTGCTGGGAAAGAAGGGGCGAATGCAGTGGCTGAAGGCTGCTGAAATGCATATGCCCAGAGCCCTGCGTTTTTGCGGATCGGGTGCAAATACAAATTTTGCATCCAGAGCCCTGCAAATGGGTGGGTCCCCTCGTCCGCGACTCCGGATCTCATCTGGTCATACCAATGTCTCTGTGCAGGACTCCACATCTGCTTCCCCTCTTCCCCCCACTCTTGGGGGGGGGGGCGGGGAGGAGCTGTTTCATCAGCTCTATGCTGGTCCTGAAGCCTGCTATTCCTGGGAGGGGCTGTGCCCTGGCTCTGTCGCATGCCGGCAGATGCCAGACCGCCCATCTGAGCCCACCATCTCTCTCATCCCAACCCCATGAGGGTCTGCATGCCTGCCCACTGAGAGCTGGCAATGCTGCCTCTTGCCAGCCCTTTGGCCTCTCTTCCTGCAGCAACAGCGCTGAGCATTTGTCGATGCTCAGAGGCCAACAGCCCCTTGCTCCTAGACAACCTGCTCTGTGCACAGTCTCTAGATTAGGGCATTTTTCTGTGGGAATGTCCCGACCTGCACTCTCGTGTTTGTTCTATCCATTCAGCCTACTGCCCTCCCCATTACCTAAAGTCCTAAGGTCAGTTAATGCACCTGGATCTCCTGTCGGTGGCAACTCTGGGAGAATTGTTGGGCCTGATGGGATGACAGAGGTGACATTATGATTCTGTATATTTATTCTCACTGCTTCCTGGCCCTTTTTGCCTCTGGCAAATAAGACAGGGGGGACAAACTCTATTATGTGTGCAGATAACTGGAGAGTGCAGCTTGGAGGGGGAGAGGTAGATAGGCTGGAGGGCAGGGATAGGGTCCACAGTGACCTAGACATATTGGAAGATCGGGCCAAAAGAAATCTGATGAGGTTCAACAAGGACAAGTGCAGAGTCCTGCACTTGGGGCGGAAGAATCCCAAGCATTGTGACAGGCTGGGGACCGACTGGCTAAGTAGAAGTTCTGCAGAAAAGGACCTGGGGATTCCAGTGGATGAGAAGCTGGACATGAGTAAACAGTGTGCCCTTGTAGCCAAGAAGGCAAATGGCATATTAGGTTGCATTAGGAGGAGCATTGCCAGAAGATCTAGAGAAGTGATTATTTCCCTTTATTTGGCTTTGATGAGGCCACATCTGGAGTATTGTCCAGTTCTGGGCCCCCCACTACAGAAAGGATGTGGATGCACTGGAGAGGGTCCAGCAGAGGGCAACCAAAATGATTAGAGGGCTAGAGCGCATGACCTATGAGGAGAGACTGAGGGATTTGGGTTTGTTTAGTCTGCCGAAGAGAAGAGTGAGGGGGGATTTGATAGCAGCCTTCAACTTCCTGAAGGGAGGTTCCAAAGAGGATGGAGAAAGGCTGTTCTTAGCGGTGACAGATGGCAGAACAAGGAGCAATGATCTCAAGTTACAGTGGGGGAGGTCTAGGTTGGATATTAGGGAAAACTATTTCCCGAGGAGGGTGGGGAAGCACTGGAATGGGTTCCGTAGGGAGGGGGTAGAATCTCCATCCCTAGAGGTTTTTAAGTCTCAGCTTGACAAAAGCCTGGCTGGGTTGATTTAGTTGGGATTGGTCCTGCTTTGGGCAGGGGGCTGGACTTGATGACCTCCTGAGGTCTCTTCCAGCTCTATGATTCTATGAGGGCCAAAGTAGCTGCCTTTGTTTAAGAAGAAGCTTGTCCAGACATGTGGTGACCCAGTGGAGGGATTGATTATCGTGTTGATAGATGGAAGGTGTCACGCACCTTTCCTTGGGCATAGCCGAGGCTCACTCTGAGAAGGCAGCGTCAAAAAAGGGACGCTGTTTTGTTGACGTGTGTGATATTTTTTTTCCCCTCTGGAACCAAGCTGAGAGAACTTTCCTGGGTTTAGCTCATGGGACGTGTAAAGTGTATGTCTGTTAAGCAACCCCCTTTCTTTTAGCCCCACGTTCCCTTAGTTTCCTGTTGGTTGTGTAATTTCGCACAGACGTGCAATGAAGAGCACCCTCTCTCCTAAGGAGAAGCCCTGATGGGTAAAGAGCTCTGAAGCCCCTCGTAGTCTCAGTGAGGAGAGCTAAAGCACAGATGAGTTGGCTGCGGTAGTGTTCGCAGAAGTCCACCGGGCTCTGCAGGTGTTCGTTTAAATGACTGTGCAGATGAATGGAGACTGAGCCCCTTTCCCCCTAGTTTTTCTGAACTACCCTATGGAACTGACGAGCAGCAGATTATAATTCTCCTAGAGGACAGCTTAAAAATAGCACGCGTCCCCCTATTGAAAGGTAATCATGCTTTAGCGATGTCTGTAGGACTTTTCCACTGGGGCCCTCCTCTCAGCTTTCAGGCAGTCCTGACATAGCAGGATTGTGTAAGGAAAGGAAAATATCATTGTTCCTAAGAGGTCAGTAGCTTAAAGGATGAAGGATGGAGCTGTGGTGCCTAATTCTCACTAATTGCTCCTGTTCCCCTCTGACTTTCTTACCTGGGGCCATTTCACTTGCCAGGTTGGAGGGATGTGACCCAGCTGCTGCTTTTCTCTTGACAGGTTTTAAGTAACTGCGGCTCCCTTTTATTGGCTGCTGAGCTGAATAAGGGAAGAACGTTAGCTGCGGAGAGGCCAGCAGGGCTGTTGTTTTATGAGGCAGTGACAGATAAATAGCCTGTTTTGCATTTTGCTCATTTCCCTGGCCCGGTGCACTGACTCAGGGCTCTGCCTGTCTTTGGGGGTGGTGGTGGGTGCTGGTTGTGAGAGCAGAGCCCCACACTCAGGGCCGGCCCACAACATTTTGGCACCTGAGGCAGGGAGCTCAAACGACGCCCCCCTACCCCCTCGCTTGGGCCCAAACTTTGAAAGGTCTCAATTCTGCCTTCTTCCTGTTCTTCTCCTCTCATGGGGCTGCTCTGCTTCCTACCCCAATAAAGGAGAACTAACAACTTAAAATGCCTTGTTCAGCAGCAGACACAATTTTCTACACTCTGGGTCCTAGTGGCGCTGCCCCCCCCCCCCCACACACACACAGTCTGGCACCTGAGGCAGCCGCCTCAGTTCACCTCGTGATAAGGCCAGCCCTGGCCTCTCTGGCCAAAGCAAGGCACTGAATTATAATGGTTTCCTCTGCTGGTGGTGCGTTAGTCAATCCGGCTGCAATAGCTGCCTCAACCGTCCTCCTGCGATGGAGTGAGCTGCCTGGCTAGGCCTTGCGGACTCCAGCTTGAAGCGGCCATACCAGTGCCTCAGGGAGTTCCCTCAGGATGACTGTTCCTGTGTGGCTTTCTCCATTCTCCCAGAGGCGGGGAACCCTTTTTAGGGCCGGGGGCCGCTGACCCACAGAGCCCTCAGTTGGGGGCCGCACACAAGTGAGAAGCAAACAAACAAGCAAACCAACCCTCACTAACGTGGCCCCTGATGCAGGAAGACTCTTCCCACATTCCCCTCACACACCAGAGCCTAAGGGGACCCAAGTAGTAAATTCTGTGTGCTCCATTCCCACGGCAGGGGGGTGAGTGCGGGGAGAGGGCCGGGCATAGAGTGCCTGTGCAGGTTCCCCAATGCTGGGCGGGGGGGGGGCTCTGAGCCTCGGGGGCCAGATCCAGACAACCCAGGGGCAGCATTTGGCCTCCAGACCTGAAGTTCCCCACCCTCCCTTAGACCTTCTCCCCTTCTTAGAGTTATCTCCCTTTGGCTTTGGACTTCCAGTCCTACTCACTGAAAGAAGCCAAACTCTCATGGCCTGGAATGAAAGGGGTTGCTTCAACAGGGCCAGGAAGGGTTTGGAATTCTGGCCCGCTGATGAGAGAGATTCAGATCATCTGAATTCACTGGGAGCTCAGGATTGCCTGGCAGCCCACCATGCTGAGAGGCCTATGATTTGGGGTCCTGGGTACACTAGCCACCCAAAACGTGCTGGCACCTTTTCAGCCGGCGCGCTGCACATGGAGTTTGGGCCTGGTTCACACTAGGAATTGACATATCTACGGGATGTGGATGCTGCAGCCTCCCTTTGACGCCTAGTCCAGAGCTTAACTACCCTTAGAGCGGGAAAGTCTTTCTTTCCTAATATCTAATCACATGTGCAAAAAAATCCCTAAACCTCTGTGTGCAGGCGTTAGGAGCGGCCCAAGGCGGGCTGCAGCAGCTAGCGCCCCAGGCGGAACGCGCAATCAGTGCCCCCGCCTGCACAGCTGTCAATGGAGTGACGTCATCATCAAGCGCCCCAGGCACCCCATGATGTCATCATCGGGTACCGTTGAAGGCGGCGCCCTAGGTGACGGCTGAGTCAGCCTATAGTCACGGGCCGCCCCTGGCAGGCAGGTGGGGAGTTGGAAGGATAGGAGGCTGATCAGGCTAGGAGGGGGGGGGTGTATGGATCGTATTGTGACATCTAAGGGGAGGCAAATCTTTGCTTGCTCGGAAGGCTTCCTTGCCAAGGGTTAGCCCTGTGGTGCAATGGGACAGGGTGCTGAGCAATGCCCTTAGTAGTTACCAAAAATACCGTGGCATGTTCTGCAGTCCAAGGTGGGCCTGAATGAAAGCCCCAGATCTAAGCACCTCCGGACCTTGGGAAAACGCTGCTCTGAGCACAGACCCTGTCATGGATCTGCAACCACTCAGCTCGCTTGGCATGTGGTGTGACCCCACTTTGACTGGATTCTGACTTGCCCAGAGAAACCATATCCAGTTGCTAAGGGAGGGACCGACTCTGCCACCCACAGCCGTGGCTGCACTACCCGCTTCCCAGCCGTGGGTCGGGTTGCGCCGCGGCTGGTGCGAAGCAAACGCTTTGAAGTGAAGTGACATTCCTCACCTCTCCACTCTTCTCACCTCTGACCCCAGCACATTTTTTCCTAGCGACCTCCGGGTTTCAGAGCCGACCTTTTACTGTGGCAGGGGGGCAGGCGGGGTGGGAAAGAGGTCGAGCTGAGGATGACTTCATTTAGAGAGAGAGCAGGTCGATGGGGTCAAAGGGCAACAATGCTGTGGGACGTGCTAGCTGAGTGGGAAAGCCAGGCTGTGAAGTGAGCGGGGGCACGTCGGAACGCTCTGTCAGGCAGCATTGATTTTTTTTTTTGTTTGTTTAATACTTGCTAGCATGTTTAATTTCCTAAAATGTAAAATACAAGTGAACAGCTAAGCTCTTGCTTTAAACTGATACCACCCAACCCTCATTCTACCCTCAGCCCCTGCCAAAGGATTCCAAACCCTGCTAGGAGACTGAAAAGACTGAGAGGGGCTCCCGGCACCTTCAGATAAATATCACCCCGCCCCCATACCTAGTAAAACAGATGATATTTCAGTGCAAGGGGACCCTAGAGTTCCTGTGGGATTTCTCTCTCCTCCTTGTGGGCTCTCAGTCTCTCCCACTTGACATGGTTCTCAGGTGACTGCTGCCCCTCTTGGCCTTACCCCTGAGAAACGTGATCTGCTTGGGAAGCACTGTCCCCGGTGAATGTACTTTTGTCGGGCTGTTCAGCTCTGCTTGGTCTTTCCTCTGTGGCACTTTCAAAGCAGCGCATTATCCCCCAGAGAGTGTGGCGTGCCTGCCCCTTTCAAGTGAGGGCTCGTAGGCCGGTCTGAGAACCTACCTGTGTTCTAATTCAGGCCATGATTCACTGTGTGATGCTGCGGCAGGCGGTGTACCTCTGCATTTTCACAGCGGTCCCTTAGATCTTGGGGGCACTGCAGTGTAATTCCCATCTCTGGCAGAAGGGGGGTGGCATGAGGAGCCCCTGATTTTTGTAGCAGGTTTGCTCCCCCGCTCCAACTCCAGTCCTGTGTCCCCCAAGAGAGAGTTGAAGTGGGCTCATCAAAGCCCCCCCATGGAGGCAAAGAGGGGAGAGGGCGGGTTGTCCTCTAGCCTGCTGCAGGTCAGTTTGATCCTTGCTTCCTTTGTGGGGGATGGTTCCTCCTTTGACAAGAACACTGATCGTATCTTCCTTTGTCAAGATCGGGGAAAGGAGAGTGGCAGTAAAGGGAGCAGGGGATTCCAGATACTACTGAGTAGAGCCCTGAATGCATACAAAACTTGTGTCCGCATCTGTGTCTGCAAAAAAGGGGCCATGGATCTCCGCGCTGACATCTGTGGATGTGGATACCCGCAGATACAAAGTGGGTATCCGCAAATTTGCAGGGTTCTAGCTACAAAATGTGTATCAGCCGCTGTGACTGTGTCCACCTCTGCGGATGCGGATAATCACAGCTATGAAGTGGATAGCCCCAGATCTGCCACTGAGCTCTTTGTTTGCTTTAGTCCATGGTGTGAGGTGGCTCTGGGTCAGAGAGGAGCCACAAATCCTCACATTCCCTCCTTGCTCTGGGGGCGTCTCCCTGCTGACAGCTCCTAATCAGGACACTTGGCCCCTTTCATCTTAGTTCCCCTCTGTGCTCTTAATGACTTTAACATGTGCTGCCTCCAGCAATGCAGCAGAGAGGCTCCCAAAATCAGGCTGGTCGGGGAGGCACATCCAGGAGCTGCTCCCAAGTGTGGTTTTCCTTGGAGCCTGTTGGAAGGTGTAATGCTAGACCAAGAATGCAAGAACTAGGGATGGTATTAGCAGGTCCCTCTGTGCCTTCTATGAAAGCCTCCCTTGTCTTACAGCAACCCCCCAGAGCCTGTGTTATGTCAAAGACAAATACTGGAGGCTTCAGTTTCAGAAAATAAGTAGCTTGCGTGTCATCGGAATGACAGGGAAATATTGCAGCTCTCTCCCTCTAATTACTGATCTCGGGGAGCAGGCTGCTATGACACAGTTGGGCTCCCTGTTCTCCTCCCCTCCCTGTCCCCTCTCACTCTTGGTATCCCACTTATATTCCTCGTGTTTCCTTACTTTCTGCAGCCCTCACTGGCTCCTGAGAACGAAGGCTCAGGAAATGGCCCTTCCTGGTCAAAGGAAGGGGGAGTTTGGAGGAGGCACGGTCCGTCCACATGCCCAATATTGCAGTGCCCCATAACGGGATGCTTCAACAACAGGTGGAAAACTCCTGTCGGTGCCAGGGCGTACTGTATGCAATTCCAGCTTGGATTTTCCCACCCTGGGTGCTCCCTATTCCCATGCATGAGTCATGCAGTGAGGTGCAGGTACTTTTCCTTTGGGAACAGTTGCTCAAATGCAAAGTGCTCTTCCTCTTGGAATAAGAGCTACTGCTGCAGATTCCAAGGGAGCTATCGTCCAATCTCAACAATGGAAGATGCACCCCCTTAGGGGAGGGCTGGGCTCCTATCAAGGTGGGGAAGGGGCAGATTTTGCATAGCCTGGGGCTACACTGGCAGCTTGCCAGGCACCCAACAGTTATACGTGATTTGCCTGTAAACTTTTAAGAGCCGGAGTGAACAGCGCACAGCCAGAGCCTTTGGGAGATCTTGTTTCATCAGCGGGCCCCATGGAAATTGCTCATTGACCGAATTCACGGTTGCCCTAGCAATAAGGGATGCAGCAGTCAGGTAGAGCTATAGGAAAGTGATCTTACCTGTGCATGTCCAGTTCCCCCTGGCATTCAGGTATCCCACCAAATGGGGGCCCTCCTAAAGCCCTGCCCACTCCCCCTGGGTCCCGGCATCCTGCATTCACCAGCCATAAAATCTGCAGTTCTCTTCTGCCCCCCATGTGGGGAGGTTTTAGGGAGCAGTCTGCCCCCGGAGTTACGACATCATCTCTGCAGCTGATTTTCCCAGAATGAATATGGTACAACGGCTGCAGCTTTTGCCATCCACTTTGTCAATCTGGATTGCTAACAACAGGCTGTGCAGGGCTCTGAGCACATGGATGCCCTCGGCTATCTCTTCATTACACATAGCACAATCTCTCCCTTTGCAATAGCCCATGGGGAGCACTGAATATCACCCCCCACCACCACCACATACCTGATAGAGTCCATCCCACCTTTCCTGCCATGCCTTCTTCAAACCCTGGAGAGATCAGACAGGCCTTGAGCTGTGCCCATCAGGCAACAGGCTAGAGCTGGAGCTGGGGCCGCTTCTGGGGCCCCTTGCATCCCTGCCCCCACCCCCGCTCCCCTCTTTTCCCCTCCCTCACTGCCCTCTGGCTCTCAGAGCTCCCTGCCAGCTTCCCACATCGCTGTTCAAGCCCCCCCCTCTCTGAAAACTCTGGGCGCTGGGAAAGTCTCTTGGGGAGCAGAGCCACTGGGGGGCGTCACAGTGGCACCCCTCCGAACAAGCGCCCATGACCTCAATATTGGCGCACAAGATAAAACTCACTCCGCTTATGGATGGAAAATCTTAGCGGGAACACTGGACAGGATGCAATGGGGGGAAAGGGTGAGGTGGTGGCAGGAAGGGATGGGGATTAGGGGACAAGGATGGATCTCCCCCTTCCCCCCCCCCCCGAGCTGCTGGGTCTTCTAGGACAGTGTGTGAATATGCGTCAGCCTATAGCTGGCCCGTGGGCCGGGAGTTTGAGACCCCTGGTCCAGAGGGCTCTGCTGCAGTAAATGTGTGGAAAACACCTTTGCCGCATTGTCTTTGGGGGTACCCATGTAACTCTCAGATCAAGTCCCATAGCCAGTCCCAGAGAGAGTGGAAGAGTCCAATCCATATAGGTGCAGTAACAGCTGTGTGGAAACACGCTTGCCCAGTTCGAGCTAGGGATGGTAGGCTCCGAAATTGCCAATGAACTTAATCAAGTCCTCATTAGCTGTCTCCAGGAGTATGGCTAACAGTTGATTCAAACCAAAGGTGCACGCAGCTTAGTTCGAACAAGGGGTTTGGTTCGAACTAACATTACTCCTCATTTTTTGCGGCGTAACGTTAGTTCAAACCAAAGGGTTTGGTTCGAACTAACGCATCCCGGCGTGCACTTCCTGGTTCGAATCAGCTGTTGAGCGGAGTAACGCGCCGGCGAGATCATGCTAATGAAGCACGGGATATTTAAATCCCCCCTTCATTAGCAATTTCGGTTGCCTACATTTGCATCCCTAGATTGAACTAGGGAGCAAGTGTAGATGTACCCTAAGTGACCCCATCTTCTGTGTGTGTCCCAGCATATTGTCTGCTTTTCTGGGCCCCCAGTAAGGCCTCTGCCCGGGAGACGCTGGGTCCTGTCTCAGCAGAGACATGTCTTATGGAAAACACCAGATCCTGGGGAACACTCCGTTTACTTCTCGACAGGCAGAGTCTCGTTTAATAGAATCTTTCACCATCCGATATTCATCACACCGCAGCGTGGCTCTCCGTGAGGACTGCAGGCGCAGCACGAAACCATCTCTGCTCCTCACTCTTGCTCCCGGGTATACAAAGGCTATGTGAATAAGTATGCAGGAAATGTCTCCACCTTCCAGATTTATTCCTTCATTAGGTATTTAAATACATTCTGTTGTAGAGGATGCTTCTGTGAGGCTGCTGCCTTTCCTCTCCACGCCCTGGAGAGCCTCCCTGTTCCCTCAGCACACAGCAGCTCCATGGCTTTCTCTGCTGGCTGAAAGCAGAGAAGAGCTTGTTTTCCAGGTGTCTGTGGCAGTGGGCCTGGAGATGCCATTGCCGGGAGGGGTGGCTGTTTGGGGGTGCACCTGGCCATAGAAGGGTGCATGCCCAAAGTAATCCCAGCCCCAGAGGATGCCAGTGAGTGGAGTGAACAGAGTCCAAGAAATGGCAATTTGGTGACTACCCACAGCCTCGCTGACAACCAGAATAAGCACTGGCATTGGGGTACCCCATCTCAGGCAGGATTTTAGTTTGGTTCAGTAGCTCTCAGCACCCCCACTAGATAAAGGATTTCAAATCCCCAGACAACCAGCCTCTGCACTTAAAGGAGAATCAGGGCAGAGCACGATCCCAGCTCCTTCTCTCCACCCCCCCCCACTCCCCAAATAAACCTAGTTTCCTCCTTGTTGGTGTGTTTCCTAGTTGTAAGCAGTCCCACCGCAATGAACCACTGACTGTGGCATAGTCGCTGAACCAAACAGAGTAGGGAACCCCAGGGAGACTAAAATTAGTAGCAGCTGCCTTGGGCAAGAGGCCACCTGGGGGGGTTTTACTCTTTTAACTTGTATCTCTTTTTGTTCCTTACGTTAGCGTGATGGCTTTTTCTCTGGAAATGAAAGTGTGTTATTACCACTCAGTAGAGCACAACCTAATGCAGGCAGAGCCTGGTCAGCTTTGCCTACCCCCACTTCCATCGCCATCCAGAGCCGGCCCAAGCTATGGGCTGACCGGGCTACCACCCGGGGCGTCCCATTGTAGGGGGCACTGCGTGGGGCTGCCGGACCAGGCGGGAGAGGGGCCGCGCATGAGCCCAGGGCCCAGGGGTGCTGTGCACCCGAGGGTGGGGCCGCACATGCACCGCACTCCTGGGGGCAGCACTGCGCTCCCGGGGCCTGGGGTGCACGAATGGCTCGGGCCAGCCCTGTTGCCACTCTCGGGTCTGCCAGTGCTCCTGACCTTCAGCACCCTCTCCCATCCCAGCCCTGCTCCCCACCACCTCTCTGAGTGCATTTCATGCTTTCCAGAGGGACCCTTGCTATTCTTGTTCTAGCTCCCTCCTCCCCCCCCACCCCCCCCCAAGAAACTCTACTAATGCATCTGAATCTTGGTCTGCAGCACATTTTGGCATTCACATCCTTAGCTTCTCCCCTGCACAGCTTGGCCAATGCCTCTCAATCGTGGCCTGGGGCAACCTGTTCTGGGTTCCTGCTGCATCTCCATCTTATCCTTCAGTCTCCTCCAGTCACCTGAGCACAGACGGCCAATCCAACCACCTTGTTGCAGATTTGGGGCAACGTTTTTCAAAGGTTGCCATTAATTTTGAGTACTTCAGTGTTTGGGTGTCCAACTCAAAATGCCTGTGAGGAGGCTGATTTTCAGAAGATGTATGTCCCTGAAGTTTAACGGGTGCAGGTGATCGGCAAACCTGGAAACCAGGAAGGCAAGAATCCTAGTTTCAGTTGAATCACTCGTTCTGATTTCCCATGGGGAGATCCCTTCCCAAATCCCACTGCACACCCTGAGGTTTGGAAAGGTTCAAGTTAAATCAACCTGTTTCCCAGGCCCAGATCTGCGTGTGGGCCCCGTGTTAGGGTTCAAGTTCAGATGGGTCTGTCTGCAAGTGGCACCAGTGGCTGTAATGGAAAACATCTTGCAATGTGCCACATCTCACGTCATCCCAGCACACGTGATTTGCATGCCAAATCCCACATGAACCAAAGGTTCCTGGGGTTTCGATGGACAGTTTGCAGATGCTAAAAAGTTCTAGGGAGCCGGACCTGCTTTGCAAAGTCGAGCCAAGCACATCTGGCTGATTTCTGCAGTTCTGACAGAATAGTTCTTCACAGCTCTAATTATAAATATCTCAGTACTAGCATTTCAGTTTTGTCTGCTGCTAAGATCTGATATCTGGTCTAGGGATGGAATAGAGTTCCCCAAAACATGGAGGTCCTCCCCATCAATCCCGGAGACTGCAGCAAACCACATCAGATTGTACCAAAGAATATTTTGAGGTCTGAAACCTTTAATGCAGCTGTAAATTCTTTTCCATGATGATGGACCTTAATCCTGGGAGGCAGTAAACTCCCAGTATGTGACCTGCTTTTGGTTTACTTGCTCTCGAATGCCTGGCTTCCCTCATCACACGATGAAATATACAGGTAAAGATACTGTACTAAAGCAGATGAGGGCAAGTCTCAGCAGGATGAGGCTTACAGCTTCGTAGCTATTATCTGTTGCTCTGTGTTGCTGTTTCTAGAAGGACCTAGCTCCACGTTGCAAGCAGGGATTTCCCTACACCCTGCCTATGGGGGTGTATACCCCCCTGAATTTCCCCAACATCCCCCCAGTTTTGTGAACTACAGTGCCATACAGCCCACCTTCACCCTCACGGTCTCACCCCTCATCGGCCCTGATACCCCCCCTTGTAAATTCGAACACCCCCCCCTAATTTCAATTCTACTGGTTACAAGTGTTTCTTAGGAGGTAATCTTAGCCAGCCCACAATTTCTTTCTATTGCTAAAAGTTGCCTGTAACCCTTGTACTTGTCTGCTGCACGTCCTTTGCCTTTTGGTTGGTTTGGGTTTTCTGGACGCTTCTCCTGACTTGTCCTGACAACTTGCCTCATGGGCTAGCGACAGACTTCGCCAGGCTCCGAGCAATGGGGGAGGGGCTCGGCTCCAAGCCCCTGGAAGAGGCAGGGCCTTCGGCAGAGAAAGTCTTGGGCAGCCAACCCTCAGCGCCACCAGGACTGTGCCGCGCCTCCCCCAGCCAGCCCTCAGTGCCACCCAGGCTGTGCTGAGCACAGATCCAGGAACAATTTACAGGGCTATGGCCACCACCGCCGCCATGGTAGCCATGCCGGCAGCGTGGAGCTGCAGGTCCTTTTAAATTGCTGCACACCCCCTCCAGAGCAACTGTCCCCTTTGCCTCCCCCTTGTCGGCAACTCTGGCCTCATCCCTGACTTAGGTACCCCAGTTATCAGGGCAGGAGAGGGTTAGCCTCTGCGTGATCTCAAGTCAGAGCCAGTTGTGCTGGTGGCTCTGTGGCCACCTCTGCAATGGGAAATGGATTGAACCACGCTCAGTACAGGCCCCTGAAGAACCTTCCCAGTGGCTAAGGCTTTTAGTCGCTGCCAGCCTGGGCTGGATTTGAACGAGTGTCCCAGAGGTGAGCGTTCTATATTTGTCCCCTTATCGTTTCCTGAGCCAGCTGTTCTCCCCTCCCCTTCGCTACATCGTTTATTCTTTTCTGAGAGCCATTTCCATTGGGCTGCCCCCCAGGACCTTTTGACTTCTTTTGGCATAAGCTGGTTTGACCTCTGTTTCATTGAATAACCTTTCACGTCCACGTCTTGCCGTAAGCTTTGCCGACCATGCCAGCATTGGGCTTTGTTTTCGATCCCTCTTGTTCTGGCTGAAGCTCTGTACAGGAACGGGTTCCTCCTTCACATCTTGCTCGCCAATATAGCCTGAAGCATGAGATGAAAAATTCTGTATTTTGTTTATGACAATTTTCAGGGTAGCCCAGGTGCAGCGTTTGAGCTGAGCCCTACCTCTCAGCAGGGAGAGTAAGTCATTAGGCAGTTTGTATGTCATGGTCATTCTCAGATCACCAGGAAATATGACACGGGAGTGAACAAAAGAAACCCACATTGGGACCCTGCTTCCCTCAGCAGGAAACACCATATGGGCATTCTGGGGAAAGGGAGAATTTGGGCGCTTTTTGCATGGTGGGGACAAGCTAAAGGTAAGTTAGTTCCAATAGTCTCATTTAATTGAGTCTTCAGTCAACGCAGATCAGTTTGCTGTTTGGCTTAAGAGTGGAAGGATCAGTAAATGAAATATTTAGTTTAAACTGGGATTTATTATAAAAGCTGTGAAAATTTACCATCTTCCACTGGATCCATTGTTCTTTCCTGACCTGTCTTTGCCTAAATGGAGACTTTCTTAGAAACACACAGGTTAAAAGTTTAAAAGCTTACGGTTTCATTCATAATTCACTTATCAATGAGGCTTTGATTCCTCCCCAGGAAAAAGAAGCCTTTATCTTTAGCGCACACTGACAGGGTTACCGCTGTGCTAGAGCTAAGGTTCTGTTTTGGCTTTCCTTTACAAGTTCCTTGTTTCTACACAAGGATGGTGGATGGATTCCAGGGGCGGTGCATGGAAGAAAGAACGTGATTTGGGTCACTGGTTTGACTCTGGCCCGGGTCAGTAGATGACAGCCATCAGATGATAATTATTTCTGGCAACTTTCTATGGAAAAATGAGCTACTGGGTTTCAGTCCAGTTCCCAGAATGGGCAGGTGTCCACATCACAAGCACTGACTACTGCCCTCATCTCGGGTATCTCTTAAAGACCATCTGTGCAGAGACGTCAAAGCGCAGTTGGGCCAGGTGACTGAACAATAGTCATAATTAAACATATTTCATACTTGTATTCTGAGTGTGGATCTCAACGTATTTCACACAAGTGGGAAAATCATTACATAAGAATGGCCATACTGAATCAGTCTAAAGGTCCATCTAGCCTAGTATCCTGTCTTCTGATAGTGGCCAACACCAGGTGCTCCAGCGGGAATGAACAGAATAGATAATCATCAAGCAATCCACCTCCTGTCACCTATTCCCAGCTTCTGACAGAGGCTAGAGACGTCATCCCTGCTAGTCTGGGCTAATCGCCATTGATGGATCTGACCTCCATGAATTTATCTACTTCATTGTTCACCCTGCTTCACAGATAGGGAAACGAGAGGCACTGGGAAGGTAATGACTTGCCTGAGGTGATGCAACGTGACCTGCGGCAATATGGCTGAAGCTTGCCTTGCTGATACCTGAGCTGTCTTATCGGGCTGATCAAATGAGGTCTTTGTTCCCCAGGGCCATAAGTCTGGCATCTTTCACCCACACTCGATGCAAACTTTGTTTTAAAGGTCATTGCCGCCTTCCTGGATTGGAAAATGCTTTGTGAGGACACCTGGGCCACACAGTTATCTATCACAAGCTAACCTGGAGTTGTCAGTAGGTTTTAATGGGAGGAGGGGATATTTTTAACTAAAACCACAAATGGGCCCTTTTGAAAGGATGCACATGAAGCATGGTGCAGCTGGATGGCAGCGTGTGCTATCAGTCTGGGGCACATGAGCACTGCTTAGTTGAAATGAAACTTGGGCAAAAGTCAAAGAACGTACGGGAGGGTAGTCGGTATCCACCCCTCCGTGAGAGCTGCCATGGACTCAGCATTACATTTCAGCCTGCTGTCTTCTTCCTTTTGCCCCAGGATGTAGAGCTTCCCAATCCCATGGCAAGGTGACACGCCAAGACAGTCAGTCTCTGAACAGTCGCCTGCCCCCTACTGCTTAGTCATTGCTGCTTGGGTGCACCTTCAAGTTACAACTCCACTTCCCCTGGATCTCTCCCTGGCACCCGGCCCTACCTTTGCCTAACCCAGATGGCCTCCGCATCTCCTTGAAGCACAGCCAAAATATTTCCAACATTCTCCTCTTGATCTGTGCCAGCAGCAGGCTCTTTGCCTGGCTTGGCGTTCCAGCCTCATCTCCTTCCATCTTCTCTTTGTGTCCGGGTGTCACCCCCACAGAATGTGGCCAGGACACTGCATTTCAAAGGTCCTCACTTGTTGGACTCCTTTGGGTGTAGTTCTCCCCTGGCACAGGCGCACACACAGTACTGGCAATTCTGAGATGGATTAGAGAAGTGAAGGAGCCTAGCAATTTACCTCTAAATGTTCCCCTTTCAAGAATCCTCGCTTTTAATCTCTGGCAGATAAATCTGCTCTCAGCTGCCTTTCTGTGCCATAAATGGCCACAGCATGCAGCAGTTTGCTGGGCTAATTCCACCCGCCCCTTTTCCACAGGTGTGCCTGCCTTTCTCAGATGGCCTCCTACCAGCTTCTCCTTTCAGTAGTATCAGACTGAAGGTGGAGGGTTATTACCTGCTTGTGCTCCTCACTGCTCTGCGGAAGAACTAGAGGCTTATATTCTATTCCCATCGCTCCCCACTTATTTTCATGCACAGTGAAATTCATTCAAGGTATTAATCCTGTGAATGATAGAATGTTGTTTGTTTGTTTTCCTTAAATATCTATTTGCAACAGCTGTCCTGAACTTGAGGAGCTTGCAGTGTGCTGGGCACATGGTACAGCAGAAGGGATTGGTAGAAATCTCTCTGTATTGTGGAATTGCTTTAGTTTTGCAGTGTGGACTCTGTGTTTGATGCATGGGGTGTTCCTTGCTCAGAGCAGAGACATTGCCTCGGTCCCTCCCTTTGCAAGATGAAGAACCACCCCCTGTGTAATGTCCTAGTCCTGCAGTTTATCGTATGTAACATTTTCACAGGAGTTGTCCCCTTGAAGCCAATAGGACTGTTTGCTGCAGGAAAGGTTTGCATATGCTTAAGTGTTTGCTGAACCAGGGCCTCAGACTGGCCCAAGTTGGGCCTTAGAGGGTTCATTCTTGGGGGTTTTTCATTGCCACTCTCTGCTTGTTGTGTCTCCTTCTCTTCCAGTGCTCTGCTCTCTGAACGAGGAAGGCTTTGGAGACCCAGTGAGCCAATGCTCGGCCCATTTTCCCCTCTTGAGAGCTTAATTAAAAATCGCTCTTGAAAAACACAAAGTTTAGTGTTCTCTCTCTGTAGATGCAGTCTATAGGCAGCCTCTGCTCAGGAGAGACTTGGAGCTGGAGCAGCAAGGAGGCAACTGTGAGGCTTGGCCAGAGCTCAACGTATTTCTGGGGACACCAGACCAGGACTAAGGAACATTGACTGGGCTGTATGTGTAAGGTCCGGCACTGGCAAAGCACTGCGCGCAGCTGCACGTCTGAATTGAGATGCACTGGCAGAACTGCATGGGGGGGAGGGGGCATTTTATGGCTTCCATCTGCATTATGTCTGGCTCCTTTCATCACTTTCATAAAGTCCCAAATCGATCAGACGCGCTCCTCCAAAAAGAGAGAGATCCGCAGCGCCTTCTCCACTCCCCTGTGACAGTCTCTCCAGCCAGCCAGCTGCAAGAAAACTGATCCTGACCCCATGTCCCTCCCGCTCTGCAGAGAAATAACCAAGCCCTTTCTGTGGGCTCAGCTAATAGTTGGAAATATGCACAGCTTTGTTGGCAGTTATGTGGTTGGAGGTCTCTAACACATACAGTTACATGTGCTTGTGCAGGGCTCTGTGTTAGCTATACAAATACCTGTTCCAAGAAAACTAACCCTAGCAAATACCCTGGAACAGGAGAGGGAACCAGGCACTCCAAAAACAACCTGACCCCAAATCCCAGCCCTCAGTACTGGGGATACCTTCTGTCCCAAGCAGCTCGGTGCTCTTCTGGTAGACTCTGCTCTATGAGGGGTTACAGCGCATGGCGCAACTCATCAGTATGAATGTGTGATTTCAAGCAGGCTTGCTTCACTCCAGTCCCAGCTGGAAGAGTAGAGATTAGAGCAGAACCAGTCTAGGCCAGCAGATGCTGGGTTAGCTGATCTCCTTGGTGTTAGGGGTCCACAGTGAACGGTCATAAACATTGCTCCAGTTTTTTCTAGTGGTCAAATTGATACTGAACAGATTAATTTAATTCCACTCTCTCTCTCTCCTCCCCCTCCCCCCAACCTCCTCATACATCTGTTCCATGCCTGTTCAGCTGTTAAGTGTTTTTATTGGCACAATGCAGTCTTCTTCCAGGGTCGAAGCGAGTGAAATCACTGACCCTCTAGTTTTTTGGGACCATCCTTCCCGCAGACAGACTGCATGTTGCTGTGGTCTACAGCTGTACCATCCTGGAGTACAGCTGGGTTGGATCTCACCAGCTAAGCAGGGTCAGAACTGGGATTGGAGGTCTCCTGGGTGCTGCAGTGAATTGTGGTGTTGCTTCTCTAGGAAGTAATATTTTTTTCTGAGCCACTAATAAATCCTCCAGTCTGGCAGGCTTGAGGTGCTATGTGAAATGTCAGCCTCAAGGCCTGACCTGTTCTGGTCAGTATAGATCCTGACTCCGGGCACTTCTTACAAGGGTTGAGTTGGGTCTTAGCTAAATTCTAGCTTGAGTATTTTTAATCCACCTTATGTGTTGCTCCTTCTCTTGCATACAACAGTACATGCTTGCTGCATTAAGCCCTTGTGTAAAGGGTGGTGTTGAATAACTACTGCACCCCCTTTTCCATAAGTGGTTGTCTAAATTAAGATTTAAGGTGTGGCGTTAGCTATGCTCCGCAGTGAGCTTTTACTTGAGCAGGCTTTCATGAATTCAAGCTGGGGGCAGATTTTCCAAAGGATTTAGGTGCCTATGTCCCATTAAAGTAAGTGAGTTGAATGAGTATCTATAGATGTTGCGTTAACTACTCTGGCCCGGTGTGCCTTGTATGCACTAGATGAAAACATGTGATCGCTAACACAGATGAGCATCACACCCAGAGCCGGCCCAAGCTACTGGCTGACCGGGCGATAGCCCAGGGCGCCCGATTGTAAGGGGCACCATGCAGTGCTGCTGGGCCAGGCGGGGGCGGGGCCGCGCCTGCGCTGTGCGCCCAGGGCGCAAGAATGAGCCGCGCACCCGGGGGCGGGGCTGCACATGTGCCGTGCGCCCGGGGCACAAGAATGGCTCGGGCCAGCTCTGATCACACCTTCAGCTCCTGTCTAAACAAAATGGCTGTGTGGCAGTGATGTGGGACCTGATTGGATGTCCGTGTCTCTGTTTATGATGCGCCACAAGATCCGGTGGGCTCTCTACACACCTCCGAGTAGCTGCTGTTCTAGATCTGAAAGCTGTCTGGGCTAGCAATGAGCATTTGAAGGAGCCATCTCCAGCACGCTGGGGAACAAACAGATACAAAAGCCACCTCTCGGGATGAATTGTTTAAAAAGGCATCAAGAGGAGGACAGAAATCTCTGCATGTTGTTCGTATTGTGGCGAGACCCAGACAGAGAGAAGTGCTCAGCACGGTGTGAATACTTCTGGGCTATGTCTACACGACGAGTTTTCTTGGCAAAAAATATGCTAATGAGGGACTCATTTGCATGAGTCACAATCTCATTTGTATATTTTCTGCTGATCCGTTTTTGCACTGGGGTTTTTGCACAGAAACAAGGAGTGTGGATGTTTTCTTTTTGTGCAAAAACCCCTTTTTCCACAAGATCCTTATGCCCCAAAAAAGGAGGTATACCGATCTTGCGGGAAAAGGGTTATTGCGCAAAAAGAAAATGTTCACACTGCTTGTTTTTGCGCAAAAACGGATCAGCAGAAAAGATGCAAATGAGATCACAATTCATACAAATGAGTCCCTCATTAGCATATTTTTTGCCGAGAAAACTCATCGTGTAGACGTAGCCCTCGTAGGAATGCATGGGGCACTCTTCTCTCTGACCTCTGGCAATGTCCTGCTGCTACCATCTTGATCACTGCTTTAAATAGTCACCTCCTGCAAGGGAGGGAATCTGGCAGGGCCGACAGGTGGGAAGTGAGGCCTTTCATGCCAGCCGCACTGGTATACAGCTGAACTACGTGAAGAGACATGGTTTTCAAACCCAGCTTGTGTTGCCCCAGATTAGCGGGTCTAAATCGTGTCATTCAGAATAGTTGCATCGTTAGGCATCTCGGTATCTTTAAAAATCTAGTCCAGAGTGCCTTGTCAACAAACAGACAGGACTGTCCCACCTTAGTGAGATCCTAGCCTGGCTGTAGTGGGATGTAACAATTGTGCACCTCCGGAGACATGCGAACAATGTTTACAGTCACTTCCATACTGTACAAGTAGCTGGGTCAACAATTTGGTGTGACACATTTCTAAAGTGGGGGCGTGTGCGCATCTTTGAAACGCAGAAGTGTGTAGTTGTTGTTTTGCTTTTGTGGCTGTATGCTTCCTATCGTGCTGCTGAGGCATTTTACAAGTTGACACAGCAAGGCCCTCAATGGAGAGAGACCTTATTGTGAAGGTCTTATGTTGTCCTTTAACATTCTGGAAGGACGAACACCCTGTTAAAAAGATGGGCAGCAGAAATGCAAATCTGAGGACTCTGTGGACACAGATACTCTCTCTCTTTTTCTTCTCCGTGCTCGTTTGCTGGTACTGCAGGGGAAGGGCAGAGGAATGGTCACTGTCCTCTCTGGGATTATTCAGAAGCAGGATCTAGCTGGCACTGAACTAGTGCTCAGCTGGGAGGCACTGATTCCATCAGAGAGAGACAGCGCTACCATGCGCTACACGAAGATAAACAGCAGGAACACGTGTGCGGAGAGTGGCGTCCATAGATCTTAGATTAAATACTGCAGGCAGCTCAGTGGCTGCAGGATGGCACTGGACACTTTGCTTATCCTCAGACAGCCGATTCCACCCCAATGACACTGTTTACACAGCCTGATGTACCACAGTCTGATTCATTTTGCTTATGTATAGCACTGAGAGTTGTTCTGGACAAGGCGGGGGAGGGAGGGCAGGTGGTGTAGAAGCTGGGTATTTATCAGAGGGACGCGTGTAGTCGGACCAGGCACACACTGTGGTTCTGAACTATAATGAACATTTTTGCATGTTCTTGTAAAATATAAGGGCCATCCCTCCTGGCAAAAAATATGTCTATGTGTGCAGGGAAAGTGTATAGTTCTCTGTTTGAGAATGTTCCAGGAAAAAAAGGCCCAAACGATAGAATATTATTTTTTCTCAAGAAAAAAGAGGCTTTGCAAAATATAATAGAAACATTCTCATGACATTTGAGGGACTTTACTTGGCAGACAGAAGGGTGATTTTTATTTACTGTGTTACAGACATCCATGTAGCTGAAAGGGATGTGTGGCTCTGTAGTTCTCTCTCTTTTTCCCAGCTTATTTGCTGTGTATTTGACAGCGCTTTGTGTAGAGTCAGATTCCCCCTGGTGTCAGTTAAGTTCAATTCAATGAGACTTTGTTGGCATGACAAGCCAGAGGAGTCTCGTCAAAACATAAGACGACGACAGATCCCTTAGGTCTGTCCAGGAAACCACAAGCCACTCGCGACGGGTTGCACCATGGTTCTGGGGGATGATTCTTTGGTGGTGGTATGTGTTGGGACCCTTGCAAAGCAACAGGACAGAAATGACATTTTTTTTAAATATGCCTGTGAAGCCAGTGGAAGACAGACTGAGCAGCCAGTGGAAGGGAGACTGATAGAAGTTTGAAGTCCAGAGTAGGAAGACAGTCTAGCTGATTAAAGAAGGAGTTTGATGGTGTCATCCTAGCACACCTTGGCGGAGTTTTCAAATGCAAACCATGTTGCCCTAGTGCTTGGGAGCCAGAAAACCAGGTGAACCAGCCTAGTTTCACTGTCTAAACTGAGTGGGGCCCATTTTGTGCTTCACGCAACCTCAGTGGTGAAAGGTAAACGTCGGTGTTGCAATGTTTTCCATCCAAGGAGGAGGGTGTTTGGTGTTGTGTTGAACCTCCCCTTGTGATGACCTGCCAGCGCACGTCAATGACAAAGCAGAGAACTGAACTCTGCTGTCACCTCTTACTTCCTTTCTCTGAACTAACTCACTAGACAGCCACCAGGAGCTGTCTAATTTCTCTGAAGTCTGGCACCTCTAGCAATGCAGCATCCCCTCCAATGAACCTACCTCCTACTAGGGACGTGAATGGGTAATCAGTTAACCGGTTACCTGGTAAGGATCACCCTTAATGGGTGATGCTCACTGGGTAATGATTAACCATTTCCTGGGCGCAAATTCTCCCTCCTCCAACTGCTGCTTCTGCCTGTACACAAAACTGCCAACTCCCCGGGGAGCCAGAAGCCTGGTATGGGACCAGAAGGGCTGGAACAGCCCCGCCCATACTGTGGGGGCCTCTCCACCCGCCTGCTACCATTTAATCAGTTAAACTTAATGTTTAACCAGTTAACTAATTAAACAGGATTTTACATCCCTAGCATTTACGCAACAGCCCAGATCGATGCTCTGAAATCGATTTAGTGGGTCTAGTTAAGATCTGCCAAATCGACCACATCGATCCTCTTACTCTCTCCTGGATGAAAAGAGTAAGGGAAGTCAGTGAGAGAATTTCTTTTGTTGCTCCCTCCCCCACAGTGTAGAGTCCATGGTAACTCGACTTAAGGTACATCAACTCCAGCTACATTATTCACATAGCTGCAGTTGCATAGCACAACTCTACTTTCTGTTGCAGTGTGTAGATGTAGCCCCAATCCCAGTGTCGGTACTTACTGCATGACCAGGTCCTGTGGAGAGCCTGGAACCCAAGCCTGAGAGCCCCACAAATCAGATGAACACCCGTTCCCAGAGTGCATCTTCTGTACTTGTTGCACTGGGGTTTTTTAAGGCTCCAGGTGTGTTCAGTGTCAGCAGAGTTAGGTTAACACTGAGAGCTAAGAAGCTTCAGGGGGTAGCTGAGTTAATCTGTATAGGGAAAAAACAACAAATGGTCTGGTAGTACTTTATAGACTAACAAAACATGTCGATGGTATCATGAGCTTTTGTGGGCACAGCCCACTTCTTCAGATGACTGGAGTTTTGAGTTTAGGATGTGCAGTCCCAAAATAAATAGGACAGAAGGAGGGAGGAGGGAAAAAAAGGAAGGGGTGGGAGACAGGGAGCAGAGGGTATAGAAAATTCAGGAAAGTAGAGGGAATCAGTAAGTATCTGAAGATTGGGTAGTTAAAACAAGGCAGATCAGAATCAAAGTCAATTGATAGTATCCTTCCTGACATAGGAATCTACACAAAGCACTGTTTGCACCTTCATAGACTATTAGGTAGATAATGTCCCAACCATCCTTCATCACCATTATGACTTCTGTGGGAGCAGTTAGACTAGCTCAGGATGCGTTTGAAAATCCCACCCATGGCTTTTGATTTGTCCTCAGGTTTTCTATTGCTGCCCATCCCCGCAGTGTCTGGATGCCTTCCTGATAGCAGAGTGTACATTCCATAGTATCTGGTGGGAACATTAACTCTCCTTGGAAGTTACCACGAGTAACTGAGAAGCTCTTTGAAAAAGAAGAGTGTTTGGTAACCTAGGTAACCTGAAGGGTTCTGCTCTGTGGGTGGCTGTGTGGATTTTTTTTTTATTCCATCCCCAGCCTGTTTCTGATTGAAACAAACACTGGTGCACACCATCTTGTCAGTCACTCTAGGCTAATCTCTATAAATAATCTCTTCCCAGCTCCCCCACTCAGATTGGTGGTAATTGCTTCAAGACATGTCAGCTTTTGTTTAAAGTTCCTTTCGCTTTTTCTTGAGGTTGTAGAGAATACAAATGGTGTGTCGATCCTTTAAGGGAAAGAAAAGCTGAAAGATTAAAAAAAAAAAAAAGTATATTCACCTGGGGATGAGGGGGCTGGGGGGAAAGGAGGGGGGAAAAAACCCCGGCGTGTTAGAAAAAATCATTTGATTATCAGCCTCCAGCAGCCTAGTGGTGCTGAGAACAATTTACCTGTCAGCATCTATCAGGATGGGAAAGTTAGAAAAACAATGCCATCTATATGGAGGCAAATGTGGGGGTGAGAGAGGAGGAGGAGAAGGAGAAGGTGGAGAATAGCTAATGAAAGCTGTGCTGTATTCTTCCGGGCCTTAGAACAGCAAAGGAGGAGAGTTGGTTTTTAACATGCACTCCATGGCTTGCTTTCAGAAAGGAACCCGAGCGTCCACGATATTTCTGGAGAAGGGGGAATGCAGGTGGGGTTGAGACTCATCTAAAAATACAGCAAATAAACATTTAGAAAAATAATAATCAGGAAAATTTTTGTAGCATTTTTACTGTTCTTTGCTGTCCTGGTTCTTCTATTAAGCATCCCTGTGTCGTGCTTCCTCTACTGTGGGTTCTCCTTTCCTAGTTTCCCTTCCTTCTCTTCTGATTGCATTCTATCTTTGGAGCCTGCCGACACACGGTCAAGGTTGTCTAACCTATCTGTGTATTATCTTTGGCATCTCTTTAGCTGGCAGTCTGGAAACCACCAGAATTTCAAGGGTTAAGTGTGCTCAAAATAGCCCAGTGGATGGAAAAATGATAACCACCCCCAAATAAAACCCCGTTAGGAAAAAGGATATCCAGAAAGAGATATGCATAAGTCACTGGAATGGTACCTATGAGTTATGGGCCTTTGCTTCTTGTAGAAGTACAGTCCTCACCTTTCACACGTAAGCGATGGTTAGCAGCACAGAATAGGAACAGTGTCCCCCTTGTTAATTCCTGACTGATATGGCTGGCATGGCTGTTGGGGGATAGAGGAAACTAAATAGGGGTTGCTTGTGAGGTAGCTTTTTGGGTTGCCAGATGGTTTCAGAAAAAAACCCAACAACAACAAAAATATGCCAGGAAAAAGTTTGTTGAGCAAAAAAAAAAAAACCACTGTGGCCCCTTTAAAAGCCGCATGGTGAGGCTTTTTGGCCCAAACAGCCTACCAGGGGCTGCCCGCCATCTTGCCTCCCTGCACCAGACTGGACACCTCCCCAGTAAGCACTAGGGTTGCCAGGCTGCCTCAGTATTGAGCTGGACATCCCAGGATTTTCGCCTCCTGTCCAGGAAAAAAATCAGAAAGTACTGGACATTTTAGGTGTCCAGTATTTTCTGAATTTTTTTACCGGACAGGAGGTGAAAATAACGGACTGTCCAGTTCAGTGCTGGACACCTGGCAACCCTACTTCCTATGACCAGAGCCACAGAGGGCATTCCCAACACGAACCATTCAAACTACAAAGAGGAACAGCAGTTAAATCCACGAGCAGAGTTAAAGTGGATTAATTACTTGGTGTAAAAATAGCAGCTTGGGCTGGACAAACTTCCTGCCAAGTGTGTCTGCCCAATATTGGAAGCTAAACCAAACCCTCTTCAATAAAAAAAAAAAAAACAGATACATTCGCAGAGGTTAGGTCCATCAATGGCTATTAGCCAGGATGGGTAGGAATGGTGACCCGAGCCTCTCTTTGCCGGAAGCTGGGAATGGGTGACAGGGGATGGATCACTGATCTTCCCCCATGCTCTGAGCCCCCCAGCACTCAAGGGGAGGGTGACACAGCATTACCTATAAGAAACTTGAGTTACTTTTACCCTTGCCTAAAGGCCTCCACTGAGACTGAGCACTTGTTGTGCAAAGAGCTGTGCAAACACAGAGGCCTTTAGGCAGGGGTGAAAGTAACTTACCTTTCATACAGGTATTGTGTCGCCTCCCCTCCCCCACAAAAAAAACCCACCCTTATGATTTACACACAGACAACGTAGAATTTTGATGCTCGTTTTACAGATGCAGAGTAGTGGTACAGCAGAAATGGTCTTCGCCAAATGCCTTGACCACACGCCCACTCTTTTTGGGGGTTCTCCTCTGCACATAGAAGGCTGAGATTCCCTAGATGCATTCTATTGCTTAAGCCCAGCACAGAAGTTGACCAAACTGCCCCTTCTGTCCCCTGTCCCTGCAAGCAGTTGGTTCAGAAGGAGGGTGTCTCTGGCCCAGCAGGACGGCTCACTAACTCTCTGGAGACTAGCATCTGCCAGAGATTTCCCTGTCTGTGGCCCCGTCTTACTGCATCCTTTAGAAATGATTTGATAACCGAACGGTTGTACTGTTAAAAGGAGGCAACTGTTTCACTCCCTGTCAGCCGCAAAGATCTAGTTCTGAAACCTCTGACAGCAGCTGTTGTCATTGGGACTCTCTTGTCTGGTGCCTCTCTTGTCTGGTGCGTCTCTTAAACTTTCTGACATTCCATGTGGGTTTTTTTTCCCCCCTGTAAGATTTGATCTGACACGCAGAACAGCAGGGTCCTGGTCTTAACAGCCTTCCCTCACTAAGCTGAACTCGGCCTTTGGGTATCACAGTCTGTTTTGCTATCGCTGGCTCTCAAGTTGGGGCCAGGCGAAAAGACTTGAAGTCTTAGTAACCTGAGCCTGGTAGAAATATCACTACCAAAGAGTCACATCCAAATGAGTGCTGAGAGAGGAGCAATTGGGATTTTCCCGTAGTACGCAGTTCCATCGGCTCCCTGGTTCGGTTGTGTTTAATCTGCGATTGGCCAGTCCTAATACTCTCTCTGACCTATTTCTCCCAAGTTTTGGCTCTGACAAAAGTCAAACTGCATAAAAGGTTCAGGGCATGGCCTGTTGGGGTCTCTTGATTCTATTTTTCAGAAAGAGATCTGCATAGTTTTACCCAGAATGCTCTTTTTGCTTGACTTCTGAGAGTCATTTTCCCAGCACATTCTACTAACAGTATTTCTTAGCTACACCTAGCATGCAGGTATCTATGTGATATTTAACATTCTAAATGTAGTATCTCAGCCCATAGCAATAAAAAATAGTGTTAATTTCTCTCCATTCCCCTGTGAATGCCGGGAGGTGGATGTAATTATTTTGTGCTCTCTTTTTTTCCCCCCGCCTGATTACTGCCCAGCAGTTTGAGCACTCAGAGCATATGGAAGTGCTGTGTGGGCACGTGTTTTGGGAAAGATGGTGTCCTTTTCTTCAGACTTCGTTAAAGAGCAGGAGAGGGATGAGTTACGGTGTGTTAATTCAATCCCATTTAAAAGTGTGTATGTTGCTTAAAAAAATAAGAGGTTGCTTTTAGGAAAGAGCATGGTTTTAACCAGGATAGGTAGCTCAGCCTTCTGGAGCTTGCAGTGCCTACTGGGAACTTCATTGTTCTCTTAAATATGTGCTTTCCCCTTTCCCTCTAGACATACACTCACTCATGCATCCATTTGCCCAGATATGCAGAGTAATTTGTCCCAGAATTATCACTTTTACCTATCTAGGTAGCTTCTCTTGTTTTGACAATTAAATACTAATCAGAGATTTGGTGCATAACTCCCCGTTGGCTCTGGTGAGAATACGACATATGTATCAAGGGAGGAATTGGACCATAGGTTGTAGTGGCAACCCCAGGCATCTGTGATACATCAATCTACACATGAAATTAGAGTTTACGGGAAAACTGTGGTTTGGATTACAAACGAATCCTAGAATGTACAAATCTCTGTTTAATCTGACATGCTATTGTAGCCTGAGAGTGCTTTTCACAGGGGAGAAATGATTTTACAGAAGTTTCAAGCATCCCCTGAAAAATTTCCCTAAATTGGGTTTCCACTGTACTGAAAAAGTAAAAAAACTGTCTCTAGTATCATCTTCCGATGGGTCTGCTTTCTTTCTGCCTTTGATTTTTCTCCTCTTTCCCCTACCTTGCTCTTTCCCAATGTTTCTGTTTGAAGAACAAGCAAGGGAGAGAGAGAGATGTGGATTGAAGCTTAGGGCTGCTAATTAGTTCCAAGGCTTGGAATGGAAAGTTCATTGGCCAATTACATTTATCTTCTCACCCAGGTGGATTTGAGAATTCAGCATAAAGAGAATGTGTTAGGCATATTTAGATGCATACAAGATCATGCTGCATTTTAACCTCACCCAAAGTCACTGTTTGGGGAAGGGACTGAAATATAATGCTCTCAGTAGGGCATTGCCAAATAGGGCTGTTAAATCACCACAGTTGGTATTAAGGGGAAAACATTGCCATTACTCCATATTCCTGTTAAAGCTGTATTCTAGCTGGAATATTTTAGTGTTATGAAAAAACATAACCCCTTGCTTTGACTTCTTGTTATGAATCTAACTTCACAGAGTTGCTCATAGGACTGTATGTTACATGGTACACACATCAACAGTCAGCTTCAGAAGGGACCTTGCTCAGATCTCACAAGACTTTCACCATTTCATTTCACAGGGCTGGAAGAGACCTCAGGAGGCCATCAAGTCCAGCCCCCAGCCCAAAGCAGGACCAACCCCAACTTAATCATCCCAGCCAGGGCTTTGCAAGCCTGGACTTAAAAACCTCTAGGGATGGAGATTCCATCCCCTTCCTAGGTAACCCATCCCAGTGCTTCTCCACTCTCCTAGGGAAATAGTTTTTCCTAATATCCAACCTAGACCTCCCCCAGTGAGAGCAAGTTCGGGCCCACAGCCTGGTGCAATTGATTTGTTGGATGGATTAGTGTTTTCATTTTTGTTTTCCTCTCTCCAACCATGAGGGGTTGGACCTGGCAGGAGATAAGATACTAATGCAGATGCCCTAATCTGCTGTGGGGAGTCCTGTGTTGGTTCCTCTGGCATTTCAGAGGTTTTAAAAGAAAGCAATCCATAGCTACCAGGGAACCCATTTGAATAAGAAGTACCACATAACAAATTTTTGACAGGATCCCAGCAGCTGTAAACATGGTACCTGCAGAAAACTGATCATTTGGATTCTCTAAACAAAATCTTTCCCTTGGCCAGGTGTTTCATTAGCTATCCCCAACTAATCCAGAGCCCTAGTCACCACAAATGTGAGCTAGTAAGCTGTTAATGGACAACCTGCTATCCTGGTTTCTGCTAGCTGCTCTCATTTGCATGATTCAAAAACAGCGGGGGATGTGATTTGCATTCCTTATGGCCATGTGAAGGCCCCATGGAATCTCTGATCCCCTGTGGGGGAAGATTACATGAGATGGCAGAGTGACTGGCAAGGAAATTGTGTTAAATTACACCTGCACGTTGTGTGTGTGTGTGTGTGTGTGTGTGTGTGTGTACACACATGTGTGTGCACATGCCTTTTATAGAGGGTGGGGGGAATGGTTGGAGCATGATAGCTCTGCGTGTTTGTGTGCGTGAGAGAGAGACACACACACACGTGCATGCACGAAAAAGAGAGCAGAAAGGAGTTAGATGTATGATGGAATGCACCCAAGAGAGGAGAAGGTGGAGGGGAGCATGAGAGAGAAGATTCTCATTGCTTTACACAGAGGTGAGTTAATTTGAGCAGGAAGGGGAGAATGTCAGCTCAACCTTTTCTACCGAAGGGGATTGGAGGGAAGTTGGAGCTGAGAGAGATGGGATTTGACTATCCAAACCTTCAAGGAAAATTAGCCTGGAAGCACGTAAAGATTCTTCTGTGAGACTCTTTCGTTCACATCCTAATTAGCACAAGCAAACACAGAAACTACGCTGAGCATGAGATACATGTGTTGATATTTAATTATATAACAAACCCCTAGTCTGTTACAGTAGCTCCTGGGAGTGGGGAAGGCAGGTGGTACGAGGTGTGCTGGAGTTAATTTAAAAATACTTTAATGAATTCATTACAGCATCAAAGAGGCTCCATATCCTATTGCTATCGGGGGCACTGGAATGGCAGGTGAGTCCTAGAACCCAAATTGCCTTTGCCATGCACTGTTTTCCCTCCATCGTGGCTCATGACTCCATCTCTGCCTGCTGGTAGCAGTGGGTCCTGAGTTCCTCCTTTATAGAAGTTCAGGGGGCAGATGGGCTATCCAATCAGATGGTGCCCTTGAATTTCTATTTTCACTTCTGCCCAGAGGAAAAACTTGGGACTATCCTGTTGGGGGGTGGCCCTGGTAATCCCAGGACTCTCCCAGCCCTGCCCTCTTAAAAGACCAGACTCTGAGGGCCCAGTACCCCCAAAGAGGATCAATTGTCAAGAGCTCAGGGAAGGCATCTAAATAAGGGCTGGATTTTCAGAAGAACTGAGCATCTGACGTGCATCCATAGTACAGAGCTCCTTTGAACATCTGTCCAAACAGGAAATGGTCAGTCTCCTCCAGACCCTAAGGCCAGGTCTACACTGGAAGGTCGGGCTAAGATACGCAACTCCAGCTACGTATTTTACGGTTGGCTTACCGTAAGCCACGCTTGGTGCTGTCTTCACAGAGAGAGGCTTATGGGAGCAAACGCTCCTGCCAGCTTACCTTACTCCACGCAACTGCAAGGAGTACTGGCACCAACCGGAGCCACCTTCACTGTTCAATTCAGCAGGTCTTAACAGAGTGTGAAGAGCTCAAAAAGAGCTCACCAAACTGAGTGATTGGGCAGCAAAATGGCAAATGAAATGTAATGTGGATAAATGTTAAGTAATGCACATTGGGAAAAATAATCCCAACTGTACATACAATATGATGGGGACTTATTTAGCTACAACTACTCAAGAGAGAGATCTGGGAGTCTTTGTGGATAGCTCTCTGAAAACATGCACTCCGTGTGCAGCGGCAGTCAAAACAGCAAATAGAATGTTAGGAATCATTAAAAAAGGGATAGAGAATAAGACAGAATATCTTATTGCCTCTGTATAAAACCACGGTATGCCCACATCTTGAATACTGTGTACCGATGTGGTCGCCTCATCTCAAAAGAGATATATTGGCATTGGAAAAGGTTCAGAAAAGGGCAACAAAATGATTAAGGGTTTGAAACGGGTCCCATATGAAGAAAAATTTTTAAAACTTGGACTTTTCAGCGTAGAAAAGAGGAGACTAAGGGGGGAGGTGATATGATAGAGGTCTATAAAATCATGACTGGTGTGGAAAAAGTGAATAAGGAAAAGTTATTTACTTATTCCCACAATATAAGAACTAGGGGTCGCTAAATAAAATTAATAGGCAGCAGGTTTAAAACAAACAAAAGGAAGTTTCTCTTCACTCAGCGCACAGTCAACCTGTGGAACTCCTTGCCAGAGGATGTGTTGAAGACTAGGACTTTAACAGGGTTAAAAAAGGAGCTAGATAGATTCATGGTGGTTAGGTCCATCAATGGCTATTTGCCAGGATGGGTAGGAATGGTGTCCCTAGCCTCTGTTTCTCTGGAGGTGGGTGACAGGAGAGGGATCATGGGAGGATTACCCTGTTGTGTTCCATCCCTCTGGGGCACCTGGCATTGGCCACTGTTGGCAGACAGCATACTGGTCTAGATGAACCTTTGGTCTGACCCAGTGTGGCCATTCTTATGTTCTTAAGATGGATCTCCAGCGTGGCAAGTGAAGATGTGGTCTAACACTTGGCAGCATGGAGAGCTCCATAGGGCTGGACCAGCCCCTTTATCTCCTCAGTCTTGTATGCTGCATGCTCCTATCACGTATTGCTTCCTGCTGACTGAAACCTGGGATGGATGTTCCCTCCCTGTCTTCACAGGCACTCCAGGGTGAGGAAGGCAGTGTAGGGCAGGAAGAGGTTAAGATGGGCAGTTGTTATGAGGTCAGTCAGTCATGTGGTTTTGTCAGAGGTGGACTGGTGGGCAGTCAGGAACATGGATTATCCTACTGGCTGTGCTCTAAAACTCAGCCAGTCATTTTCCACACAATCACATCATGCCAGGCTCAGCAAGAGGTGAGTGCTTCTGTGCACAGAGAAGTTTACACAAGTTCTTTTCAAGTAAGACTTGACAATCAGCTCCTGGATGTTTACCCCTAGGCCAAGGGTTCAAATCCATGCCACACGTAAGACTGATGCCAGCTGGTTGTAGTTCATTGGCCTATGTGAGATGTGTGGGTAGTTTCAGTGAAGTTGAGAGAGACACAAAATACAGCATAACTAGCACCATCATTGGCAGCCATAGCAAAATAGCCAACGAGTTGAATGAGCTATGGAGACGGATGAGTGAATGTGCCATGGAGACATTCATCTCGGGCAGGAGTGGGGCAGAAAGGGCTCAAGGGAAGTTTGTGTTGCCCCTGCCTGTGCTGCAAATGTATAATGGCCACCCTGTTGGTCAACACAAGCAAGGCTGTATATCTGTGCGCAATAATATCTCATCCCATCTGTGGATCAGCAGATGCGCATCAGCAGGGTGGTATGCAGGCAGCTCTATAATCTGCACCTCCTTAAAGGCATTTCATGGTGTAACCGTGCCACAGAAGCATCAGGCAGGTAGCAAACAGCAGCACCTGCCTTCATGACTCCGGTTTGTACTGATGTACAGGTACCTAAAAGGGTGTTACAAGGAGGAGGGAGAAAAATTGTTCTCCTTGGCCTCCTGCGGATAGGACAAGAAGCAATGGGCTTAAGTTGCAGCAAGGGAGGTTTAGGATGGACATTAGGAAAAACTTCCTGCCTGTCAGGGTGGTTAAACACTGGAATAAATTGCCTAGGGAGGTTGTGGAATCTCCATCACTGGAGATATTTAAGAGCAGGTTAGACAGACGTTTATCAGGGATGGTCTAGTCCAGTGGTTCTCAAACTTTTCGGCATCACGCCCCCTTTTTGATTTTTGAGAAACTGTCATGCCCCCCCCCCAATAGCAGCAAAACTTGTTGAGCAAAAAAAAAAAAGGAACTGACCGGGGCCAAAACACCCAAAAATAACAGCACAACTTGGGGGGGAGGAATTAATAGAGGGGGGGCTGGGTTGCCTTGCACCCCCCCTGGAATTTCTTCATGCCCCCCCAGGGGGGCACGCCCCCCAGTTTGGGAACCCATGGTCTAGATGGTGCTTGGTCCTGCCGTGAGGGCAGGGGACTGGACTTGCTCACCTCTCGAGGTCCTTTCCAGTTCTAGTATTCTCTGATATCTCAGATTCTGCCTTTAGGAAGCATTGCACCATATGGCTATGAAATGAGTCCAGACGAGGCTGTCTGATATTAGCCACAGCAAACGATCAGGCTCTTTTTATTTCCCCATTAAAAAAGCTCACGGTGGGCTGAACTTAATCATGCTTCCCCCCCTCTCCATCCTCAGAGCTCCCTCCCCCTTTTAATCAATATCTCAGAGGAGCAGGAAGCCTTCCCTCACTGCTGGAGAGATAATTGAAAAAGTCCTGGGGATGTAAATAATTAACGTTTGTTGTGGGGTACAGGGAGTGTTTTCCCTGGCACTTTGTCTGGGTAAGTTAGTGCTGTCTGATGGATATGCAGTCACCTTGATCAATGCCTCTGTAATTCATGGACACCCCCATTAAAGTGCCAAACTGCAGCCACTCACCTTAATTCGCTTTGCAACTCTCTTCTGACTGTTTGCTTACTGAGATGCAGCTGCGATTCTGTCCCCAAGAAAGGGATGTGTAAGAGTGCAAGGCACTGTACTAATCTCTCACCAGTGTTTTAACAAGGGGCTTCCACTTCTCTGTGTATGATATGCCCCCAGCATGAGGGGGCTGTCTGGGGGCAATGAAAACTGCACATTGTAACCCACCCCTTGGCTATGCATTCCAATGCAGGAGTGCCTTCAGCCCTGTATCCTTCCAAGACAGGTGTATTGGCTGTGTGACTTGTTATTTGGTTTTAAGGTTTGCAGGTAGAAGGTTGAGGCGGACTCAGTACCCTTCATTTCTCTTTCGCCACCCTGCTGTTGAGTGTGCTGTGCCTCGCTCCACCCGAGAACTGGCTGCATTTCAACATTGCTGTGTGACTCCACCACCTGAGGATGTGTCAGGCTAGAAGGTGCTATGGCAGAGATGGACAATAATTTTCGTAAGGGGACCACTTAACGAATTTTGCTTCATGGTCACGGGATGGTTCCGCCTCTTGAAAGGGCGGGGCCTGGAGTGGAAGGGGCAGGGTTGGAGACTAGCCTCCCGCAGAATTGTCTGGGACCAGAGGCTTTGGAGTAAAAACACAACAAAGGGCTCGCGGCTCCTGGACCTGCGGTGACCATGTTGCCTGGCAGCTGTCCAGAGTTGTTGCGGCTATTTAAAGAGCTCACGGCTCTGGCCCCTACCAGGGTGGCACCATGACCATGAGCCGTTTAAGCAGGCAGGGGAAATGGGGAAATGATTTTCTGAGTGAAACCTGTGAACTCTCTCTGGGGACTCAGCACTCAAATTAACTCCAGGCTGCTTCCAAAACTGGTGTTGAGATTGGGTCATGCTATGGGGTTCTGGCTTCTCATTGTTTAGTATCAGCACTTCTGCAAGCCAGGATGTATGTTTAGAAACCATTGTAAACACCCTGTCTCACTTCTAATCCTCAAACCCCACCCTGAATGTAAAGGCCTTGTGCTCTACCCTGAGGTCAGCATGGTGCCCTGGGCAGGAGGCATAGGTGGTGATGGGGCAGCTGTCGGGAACCAATAATTTAACCCTCACAAGGGCGTGGCTCGGCCCCCTTGCCATGGCTTCAGCCCGTCCATGTGTAAAACGTGCAGGTCACGTTCCAAGTGACAGGGTCGGGGTCACTGATCTGTGTTGTCAACGATGCGGTGGGTCGAATAATCAAACCCTTTCCCTTCCAGCTCAGTGGCTGCCAGCACTCAGGAGTGGCCACAAAGCCAAGCCCAGTGAGGCAGAAGCACTCCAGGCCAGCCCAGCTGGTGCACCGGCTATTTTTATCTGCATTCGGGGAGGCTGCTTTCATAACGGAAGGTGGGGTGAGGGGTGGCATTGGCTTCAAAAAACAGTGAACCTCTCAACTTGTCCCTTGCTGGAATAGCTTTCTGCTACCTGGGTCCGGGGGCAATGGAATATTAACCAGGGATTTACCAATAGGAGCTTTGTCCAACTCTTATCACTCAGCAAGAGTTCATAGAGAAATAATGCATCTGTGGCCTGTTCTTTGTTAGAGGTTTATTCTAATTACTTGCCACTGGTGGGGGAGGGGGCAGTTGTGCCAGGGCAAGCTCTACTGTGGATAGGCAAAGCCATAATTTACAGCAATGCAGCTACACCAAAGGTTGTAAACACAGCAAATCCACAGTAGAGAAGGCTTACCACATGCTACCAAGAAGGAGCATGTGGCACAGAGCAACGTTCTCTCATCTTTTCAGTCCCTTTGCTGATTTTTCTCCATCCATGTGCGGACTATATTTTTATGTGCACCAAGGCATGTGCAAATGTGCACCACTAGTAGTAAAAAAAAACGAACAACTAAACACGTGTGGGTGCTCTGCTAAGCAGCTGGGCAGCATTTGAATTTCTCCTGAGCAGCCACACAAGAACCTGGCTAACAGTAATAAAACGTCCAGAAAGAGAGAGAATCCTTAGCCCCAACTCATCCGTGCAGGGTAATCATCTCTCAGAGCTCACAAGCGAAGTACGGTTGGGGCTATTCAGTACTTGGATGAGAAGTGAAGGAAAATCCAGCAAGTTTCAAGAAATGGCATTGGTATCTCTGTGGAAGATGCTTTTCCATCAGGGCCAGCACCATGGCCAGTGACCTAAGATGCTGTGGGCAGTGTTACCTAAAAGATTAGACATAAAAACACTGACCACTCTGGGCTTTGAAGATTCTGTGGTGCTCTTCATGTGAGATAGGGTACTAGTATCCTGGCCATGCTGCGTTACCTACTTAAAATCCCACCACAACTTCGACTGGCTAGTCTTTAGTCCCGCCCCTTCAACAGCCATGTGTTTAGCATGACAATGTAAACTACCCTGTGTCAGCCAAGAATTTGCTGTACTTTATTGGCAAAGAGTATCAGAGGGGTAGCCGTGTTAGTCTGCATCTGCAAAAGCGACAAGGAGTCCTGTGGCGCCTTGTAGACTAACAGATGTATTGGAGCATAAGCTTTCGTGGGCAAAGACCCACTTCGTCAGATGCATGTAGTAGAATATTTCCACTACATGCATCTGACAAAATGGGTCTTTGCCCACGAAAGCTTATGCTCCAATACATCTGTTAGTCTATAAGGCGCCACAGGACTCCTTGTCGCTTTTATTGGCAAAGTTATTCCCCTCCTATAAATTTGTAAAATGTTTGGCAGGCTCTCGGGATGAAAAAAGCCATGTCAGTGTAAGGCAGCCATGTTACAATATTTTTAAAATATGTGGTATGCACTGAATGTAGACACACAAAAATAAGACCCAGCGTTACATATCAGAGAACAATACTTCATTAAAGATACTGTTAACACTGCTGTAAGGCATCTGTCTACCTACTCCTCTTACTAAGAACATATGGATAGTTTGCTGCGGTCTAGTTCAAATCTTCCTTCCCAAATAAATCTTCCAGTTCCAGTTATACCATTTCCTGAAAGGCTTCCTGCAGGGGATATTTTGACAAAAAGTGTGATACAATATAATAATATGGATATCTCCCCGTTTGCCATTTATGAGGAATTCTGTTACCTGGGGGATTCATTCTATATCATGGTATGGCACAATATAGATTCCCTGTATATGCAGAGAAACAGCAAACATTAATAAGGAAACTTTACATTTTGCTGTATGATCTGAAAAGTTTTCTGGGATGGTCTCAGCCACCCCAGCTACTCCAGGTCCTCCCTCTCCCCACCTTTTTATCCACAAATCATTTCAGAGCCACCGTTCCCAGGGCTTTCTTAGATGTGCAAAATGAAAGAGTTTTGTAAAAGTGTCCGATCACGATTTAGAGTTTGATTATTCTTTGCACACAGCAAACCCATTCTCCTTCACCTGCTTTGCCAACTCATGGTTAAGGTGATGGAGTAGGATCCCGAAAATGTGACGTCCGTTTCCAGGTGTGCTGTCAGTTTCCCATGTGACTTGGGACCTGTTACTCACCCCAAGTCACATGGGACTAGTCAAGTGTGTCAAGTTATGTATGGACTTAAATGTGGGTGGGGGTAAGCCTGTGAAGTCCCCTTGCCTCTGTTCTCTAGCGATAAAACGGGGCTTTTCTTCTGCACCGCACTGGGGATCTGTGAAGAGCTCAGATTCTAGGGTGCGAGGGGCTGCGTAAGCACCTAGTGAGACAGAAATCCAAACGAAGAAAACCCTCCATTATTCCCTTCTCAGGATTTCTCAGCATGTCCCATCTTTGTGTCTGTTGGGCTGAAGTCCTGCCATGAACCCAAGTGTAGGCAGAACCTTGTGGCTGCTCAGATCTAGCTGACTTCAGGATTGGGGCCTTAAACTATGCATGCTTTGGGACATGGGGGGAAGGGGTTCCATTTTACCTCCTTACAGCATCAAGCACATCTGCTGATATTTAATTCGATAACCCAATTCTCTTCTGTGCCCGTAGCTCCTGGGAGTAAGGGATACGTGTTATGAAATGCTCTGGAGTTCATTGAAAAATGCTTTAATGAATTCAAAGTGTCCTGGGATATTCCTGGCCAAAAATGTTGCCCTGTACTGTGTGTCATCATTTACATCTGGGCAGTGCAGAAGTGAAGGTTTAAAACAAATAAAAGGAAGTTCTTCACAAAGTGCATAGTCAATCTGTGGAACTCCTTGCCTGAAGAGGTTGTGAAAGGCTAGGACTATAACGGGGTTTAAAAGAGAACTAGATAAATTTATGGAGGTCAAGTCCATAAATGGCTATTAGGCAGTATGGGTAAGGAATGGTGGTCCTCGCCTGTGTTTGTCAGAGGGTGGAGATGGATGGCAGGAGAGAGATCACTTGATCATTACCTGTTCAATTCACTCCCTCTGGCATTGGCCACTGTCTGCAGACAGGACACTGGGCTAGATGGACCTTTGGTCTGACCCAATATGGCCGCACTTATGTTCTTATGAAGGGTCTGAAGGCAGAATTCTGATTTGATCAAGTATTAGCATGTGACTTTCACAAGTGCCTAAATTGCACAAGTGTTCAGTTCCCCCTGAAAATCAAAGGGACTTAAGCTCCTACATGATTTAGGTGGTTATGAAAAATGCTACTCTTACCCTGAATCTCTGCAAATAACACAATGTGTGAAGCAGCAGAAAATCATTCTCCTTTCTTTGCAGCCTTTACCTGTCTCCTGTTTGCCGCTCTGTAAAATCCATACGCGCCTTTGTTTTGCATGATTGGCTCAATTTCCATTACCAGCTGACCCACTGACATTTGGCTGGACTCTGGTGGGATGAAACCCTCCTTGAAATTAGCCTGCATATTGAGTTTGTTCTGGAAAGATAAGGAAAGTGGCCCTGGGGGAGAGGGTGGGAATTATGCATGTGAAACTACACTGTGAAATTAGCACCAACAGTCATACTCCCAGCCAGCAATACTTCTGTGGGATTTGTTTTGGATTTTTTATTTATTTTTTATTCTGGGCAATAGACTTGTCTCCCTCAACCCATTGGCTTCCAATCCTAGCACAAGATCGACTGAGGAAGCCAAAGGATAAATTCTCTGCTAGCTTAGTCTGAAGTTGCTGTGTAGCGCAGCAATATGATACTGAAGAGGAATTCTAATTTCATGCTGTGTAAGAAGAGTGCATGCAACAGTAGCAGCTGTATAGATTTTCATATGAATAGATGTACAGTATTCAGAACAGTGTTATCTTGCGGATTTTAGTTCTTGCTTTTCCTTGCCACTTTCACATCTCTCCCTTCCCCCCCTTCCCCCCCCCCCTGTCCACCCACTCTAGCACTTGCTGAAATTGAAAGTATGTCCTTGCCAGATTGATGTATAAAACAAACAAGCATGCTTCTCAGTTACATTACAGTCAGGTTCAGAGACCTTGTGTCTGAGAAGACCTGAACACAAACATATTCTGCTTGCAAGAGATGATGTTTTTAACCTAGTGCCTCTCTCACTCAGTGTTGCGCGTCTCTAAACGAGAGCAGTGTAAGACAGCAGAGCCCATTAGTGCTGCTAGACTTACGAGGATGCTATTAAATAATAAGCTATTTCCTTTTAAGTGAATCCATTGCTGGTGGAAGGGACCTCTCCTCTGATCCCAGTGTCCTCATATTATTTACGGGACATCTATAGCTGACTGCAGTGCAAGTTTCCCCCTGTTGTGGCCCTGTGAGGGTGCTGAGCTGTAGAACAGTCCCCTTCATAGGTGGGGGGAGGAGGCGGCAGCACAGAATTTAATAGAGAATCACTTGCACCTCACTATAGAATTTTACAGGGTGGTTTTAGAAAGGTAGGGTTCTGTGCTATCAGACTTGGAGTCATTTCTGTAAAATCCAGCTAGCTTCATCTCCATTAAGTGACACTCTAAAAATAGCTTCTGTGGCCCATTCCATGTGCAGTTTCTCTGTTGTGATTCCCAACTGGGCTGCTCCTGGGATCCATCCGCCCCAGCTGAAAATTCTGTTAAATGGAATGTTTGATGGGCACGTTCTGTGGCGCCACTCAGAGCCGAGGTCTGTGAACCTGAGTCTGGACGTGGCTGACTATTCTCACAGCCGCATGGATGCTGCAGGCCCTTTGCTTGCCCCTGCCCAAAAGGCTGCTGGTGAAAGCAAACGTGTCCTCTTTGGAATATTTGTATTTAAAAGCCTGGAGGAAAATTTAAAACCAAATAAGCTACTGAGTTTACTGGGTGGGTTCTGAGCTGAACAATCAAGGCAGAGCTGAGCCTCCCAGAGGGCTCCGTGTCTGACCTTTCGGTAGGGATAGGCATCCATAAAATACAGGATGGCAGCATGGTGAGCTCTTGCAGCAGGGACAGCCTTGGTAGTGCAGGTCTGGGCAGCACCAAGCACAGTGTGGCTTTGCTCTTGGATTGATGCTCTTAGGCCCAACTGCAATACGGCTGCGGCTCAGGTGTTACCAGCTCACCTCTCATTGGCTGATCATGCCCAGGGGATGGGTACCCTAACTCTTTGGTGGGCTAGAACACACAATTATCCAGTACTGAGCAGCACTGACCATGAGCAGCTGTGTCTAGAAATGCCAGCTGCCAAAGTAAGAAGGCTAAGCATGTGAGGCTCCTGGCCATATATATGATGGGGAGCTATTGCATCTCCCATTTCTCAGCCTAGCTCCATAATCTGAATTCAAGGGCTGGAGCACAGTTGAAAATAGGACTATGAAAGCATCTAGCTCATCCAAGGGTTGGCAAATAGTGGCCTGCAGACTGGATCGGGTCCACCAGGGTTAGCTCCTGGCGGGCCCGTACCACTGTATTTACCTGCACGGCTGCAGGTATCAGCGATGGCTGCTCATCGCTGTTCCCAGCCAATGGGAACTGCGGGAAGCTGTGTCCAGGTCCGTGCCGCTTCCCGCCACTCCCATTGGCTGGGAACAGCAATCTACAGCCAATCAGAGCTGCGATCGCCGGTACCTACGGCCATGCAGGTAAATAAAGTGGTTGCAGCCCACCTGGGGCTAACCTGGGTGAACTGCTGCTGTGTTATTGCTGACCCCTGAGTTAACCTATGGTTTATAGTGTACTCATCGCCATGATATCTGGGCATCTTTCAGGGGCAGAGTTCTGTTTTTACATGGTTGAGGGGAGTAAAATTAGTTTGCCTGACCATTCAGATGCTTGGAATAATCACACCAAAGGGTTAAAAAATAGTAGAGTCTGCAACCACTGGTTCAAACTCTAGCAGGGTTGATTGAGGCCTTCACCCTTCTGAGCTGAATCCAGTCTGAGGGCCGTCTTTCCCAGGAGATCTTGAAAACAAATCCTGCTGGCTCCTGAAAAGAATCTCATGGCACGCCTCATAAGAGTAGGGTGTTTTCTGGTGCACAGTTTCATCCCTTCCTATGCTCTGTGCTACTTAGTTCTCCACCCCAGAGGTGGCTGCATTTCAGTGTTGAAGTGTGTGATTCGTAAACTCTTCTGAGTTGAAAATGTCTCTCCAAAATATGATATTAGATTATTATTTTTCAAAGAAGGAGCCTGATCTGATTGTTCTTGTGGGTGCTGATCAGTAAACAAACTTACCATATCCAGAAAGTTGGCTTTAAATAAACTTCTAATAATGGGCTGTGAGGTGAACAGCACTGCCAGTTTCCATGCTAAAACGTTCATTAATGCAGCCGCACATCCTAGCATGTCCATCAAGACCGATCAGTTTTGCCAGTTAGGACAAGTGAATAAATCTTCTGGCGTGCAGACACTGCTTTTCTAATTCCTGTACGTGGTAGGGAAAGGCGTGTGCCAGAGAAATCTTTGTTCTAATTGCCCAAGAAGCGTGGCGGGGAGGGGGAAAGTTGGAGAGAATCATCAATACAGAGCTGACTGGGACACCAAGGTTTGTAAATGAGCCCAGAAGAAGAGTTTGCAACAATGCAAATGCTCCTCGCTCCTGTTCTCATCTTATCTCCTTGACAGCTGCTGGCAACGCACTAAGTTGAAGACCAGCAGTGTTAGCGCTGGCTCTTTGCATTCCCTGACAACCTCTGTGAAGGATGGAGGAACCCGGCAGTGCCACCAGATGGACCTTGTTTCACAATCATTTACAATCCTGATGGGCTTGTCAGGCCACAGCAGCCTCTGACTCTTAATTCCCAGCATGCAATTTACTTTCTTCCCACTAGGAGGAGAAGAGAAATGTTTTAGGAAGGAACCAAAAGACAGGAGTACGTAGCACTTTCAAGACTAACAAGATGGTTTATTAGGTGATGAGCTTTCGTGGGCCAGACCCACTTCCTCAGATCAAATAGTGGAAGAAAATTGTCACAACCATATATACCAAAGGATACAATTTAAAATGGGTTTGAGGGTTACACAGACCCCTCTCCTACAAACTTAACTTCCTGTGAGGAATGCTTCTTAGCAGAAATGGTGCCTGCATTTAGACACAGTGACTTCTTTTGCAGCTCGGGATCGATGCAGCTGGGAAATGCATGAAAGGGTTCAGCAGCACGGCAGACGCATTGTTAATAAAATGCAGATTTTCATTTCAAATCATTCCTCAAAATAGCTCACTAATGGTGGCAGCAGCTTCTGCTTATTTAAAGCAAGTGCCAGGTTTGCAATCAGCCCATTAGAAACCCATTGCTCCCACATTTTGTACCAGTGCCCCTCTCCAGATATTAGCTTCAGGTGCGCGATGGGTGCAGCAGGCTTTTGGCTGGCAGTTAGTGAGGAGGAAGCATTAAAGCAAATCAGTTCTGCAGAGGAGAGCATCGTAAAGAACTGCCCAGCTACAGACACGCTACTCAAACCAGCCTTGGTGCAATCCAGCAGGCTCTTGGGGTCAAGAAGGAATCATGCCAGTGAAATGCATGTCAGAGTCCATTGAACTAATCAAGTCAAACCCAACAAGTCACTGCATTCTCAAGTTCTGTGCCACCTAAGCTGACTCTGCAGGTGGCAACTTTCTGCCGGGCGGCTAATTACTCTGCCTCATTCTTAGCACACATGGCACCAGATCCTGCCCTGAGGAGTCCAATACCTGAAGGCTTAGGAGATGCTGGCCCCACTGCGGAAGATGCAGTGACCTCACTGGCAATGAGAGAGACATTGCAAGATTAAGAAATGGGGCTAGAGGATGGGGAAGGTGCTTGGCCTGTGGGGAAGCTGTTCCAAGCATGGTGTGAAAGGAGGAGAGGAGCTGAGGTGACCAAGGGGAGCGTAATAGGGCATAGATGCTTTTCGGAGCTCATAGAGGCTTTGTGGGCTCTTTGCTCACTCAGACCCTCCTTTCACAAAGCAGCCCCCATGCACCTATAGGACTAGAGACCAGGGTGGCAAGGGACCGACCCTTGTTGCTCTAATTGTGGCATAAAGGGTCAGCTGTGTTCTTACCAGGCAGAGCCTGCTGTTCTAATGGAAGTCGTGACTCCTCAGAAGAAGAGTGTGAAAATAGGTGAGGTTCTGGGGAGAAAGACCGCCCAGGCTGATTGGTTGGCTTCCCAAGGCGCAGGAGACCATGAGACGGTCTACGTTCTTCTGTTGCTTGCTGGAGTTGGCTGTGACTTTGATTTGGAAAAGGAAATCTCAGGGAGCTGAGGCTCTTGTTTGTTTGTTTTTTATTGGTCTGGAATGAACTACAGATGGAGTGAATAACAGCACAAGGAGGGAGCTTTGACGGGGAGAAAGTCAGGGGAGTGAGCCGCTAATGCTAATGGGATTGTCTGGTTTGCTGTGGTTTCTCTGTGTTTTGGCTTGCCCCTCAGGATGACAGTAACAGAGTATTGGCTAAGTCAGGGTGCAACCACGGAGCTGAGCACAGAGCCAGGGCATAGGGGTGTTGACTGCAAATCAGATGCACTCAAGCTTGGTCTACACTGAAATGGTATATTGGCTGTGTTGGTCAGCGACGTGAAAAGAACACACCCCAAGTGGCACAGCTATGTTAGCAGAAACGCACATGTAGGCCCGTCTATGTTGAGAGAGAAGCAGGCTTTTCAGGCATGCTGATGTGGGGAGGGAGCAAAAGGGGCAACTGCACCAGAGCCCAGTGATTCAAAAGGGCTCCGGGCTCCCAGCCACCTCTGATACTGCAGTGGTGGCCAGAGCTCCAGGCACTTTAAATTACCCCTGGAGCAGTGCAGTCCAAGCAGCTCTGAGGCCCCGCCCCTTCTGCCTGAGGCCCCGCCCCTTCTGCCTGAGGCCCTGCCCCTTCCAGGCATGCAGCTCTACCACCATTCCCTCTCCCAAGGGCCTGGAAATTCTGTTCCACCATCACTGCTAACATTCAGAGAGGTGGTGTTCTCATGGCAACAGGAAATATACTTCTCTCAGCCTCGGCCTCATCTACACTAGAGGGTTATGTTGGCCTATCTAGAGCAACAGAGCAATGTCAGAATAGATTCCATAGCACAGACCTAGCCTAACAATGACATACTCCTGTTGTAATTGGCTGTAGTTGTTAGAAGAATAAAGGAGAACAGTAACAAAAGGTGCTTTCCCCAAAACCTCCATAGCAGGAAGGGTCTGCAGGGAAGAGCAGATTCACCTTGTGGTGAAAGCATTGGATTGGGGACATCCAAAACCTGGGTTCCGTGCTTGGCTCTGCCACAGACTAATGTAAATACCGAGTCCCGTTCTGTGCAGCCCGCTCTAACAGAGACTGAGAGAGAGAGGACGAGCTGCTCGATTCATTCAAATTACCAGGCCTAGGCATCTGAGGCGAGCAAAGCAGCAGCCCTGCGGTTTGTCTCCCAGAGAGCTCTCTGAAGCTGAATGCGAACCATGACAGGACTAATAAAATATGACACTGCAACAAAATGTCGGGCCTGCAAGTCATTAGCAAATTACATTATGCAGATGTGGGCTTTTTCATGTTGGTGTGATAGGAGGGCACGGCTGATCGGGAGAGGCACCAAGCAGCCCTGCTCTCCTGAGAATTAATTGCAAACAGCAGAGTCCTGCAAACTGCAAAGAGGTTGGCTCAGTGAGGGTGGGGCAGAGTGGCTCCTACAGTTGATGTTCAAGAGGGAAGGAGATTGAGAGGATACGTCTGAAGTTGGCAAAGATGCTGAAGGGGGGACGTGGGGTGGATAGAGATGATCCCTTTGAACTAATGATAAAACCCCAGGATCCAGGGATTCGGAGTGCAAAATAAGGGCATGGCAGCGGCAGAGAGAATTCTGGTGACTCTTTGTCTCCGACGATGGTGAGGTTGCCGAGTTTTTCTGCCGCCAATGGCAAAAGCATCTGAATGTAACCCGGGTCCAGAAAGAGAATAGCAATGAATTAGCACGACCAGGTCAGTGCGCAGATGTGAAATGGCCAGGGAAGGCTCACTGGGCGGCAGACAGGTAATGTCGGTGACACAGGGTGTGTGGGGTTGCAGTTCTGTGCCAGCCCCCCAGCATCGCGTGAGGGGGACAGATACCAGTGAACCTGCCCTCCCTAAATTCCCTCTGCGCTGGGGACAGGATGGTAGCTTGGCACCTCTGTCAAAACGGGTATAATCCAATGGCTGCCACTTAGCCGCTAGCTAAGGAAATTGAGGCTGGAGTAGTGGTGTGGGACTCAGCATTCAGGGCTGCTACACCCCTTGGGTATGGTAGGAGTAGCTTTCAGTAAGACCATCCCCTGTAAAATAAATACATGGTGGGGTGGAGCTGTGAGGTGTCAGTGAAGCAAGTGGATAGCAATTATTTGCATGCTAGCAGTTGCCAATCCTTCCCCACATGTGGGAACAGATTTTTTGACAGAGCTGAGCACCCAGTGTACTAGTCTGCCATAAAAGTCTGGCCCAATTATGGGTGCTAAGTTCTTTGGAAAATCTGATCCATATGGTATTTTTTTTCATAGCAATTCTGGCTGTATTAGATTTTTGGCTAAGACTATTAGCTCTCTTTTGAAAGCTTGTAAGAACATCTAAGGCACAGCCGTTTTCTCTCGCTCTGCAGTGGGAGAAATTAAAATAAACTTGAGTATCCTTTGAGCTTCAGTTTGGGGGTGGAATGGGAGGGAGGGCAGGAGAAGCTATGAGCTCAAGGAGTTGACTTCAGAGTCCAGTGGCTTCCAAGTGCTGCGTCCACGCTTCAAGAGTTTGCTTTTAAGTGCAACACAGGTAAAGATTTACCGTTCTGTTCACTGTCCAGCCCCTCAAAAAATCACTTTGCTCTGGCCCAGCTCTAAATCTCCTAATGGCCCTCATCCAAAGCCCATTGATGTCAGTGGAAAGATTCCCATGGTCTGTAGTGGATTTTAAATCTGGCCTTTTTAGCTGAGAATTCCATGACCAGAACTTGTTAGGAGTTCTTCTAAACGTTGCTTCGTCTGGAATTTTTCAACAATGTGGAGGAAGAGGGAGTGAGAAAATGATGATTTGTTAAAATCCCACCTTTTTGTGGGAAATGGTCAGTTCTGAGGCAACAATGGTTCCTCAGGTCCAAGGTAATGTTTAGCAAGATACCCTGCAAATAGTTTAATCAAGAATAGCCGAGGTCCAGCTTCTCCAGAACCAAGTGAATGCCCTGATCTCCTGGCTCTTCTGTGCTGACTCTTGCTCTTGCTCTCTGGCTTTTTCATGAAGAGCAGTGGCCCAATGTGGAACAGAAACATTTCTAAAATATTAAAAATATTCACAGGATGGGAAAAGCATTTCCTGCCCAGCTGGATTCATGGCCTGCCATACCTCTCCTCCTAAGAGACCATCAGCGGCTGGCAGGACTTGTGAATCCCGGTAGAGAAGGTGATAAAAATGTAGCACTCCCGTTTATATTTTGCCTTCCCTAGAATCATTACTTAGGCTAAATCTACACTACACCACTTTTAGCAGCACAGCTGTGTCGACACAGCCAAGTCACTGAAAGCCAGGCAGTGTAAACGCTTTTGTTGACGCACATCTTCCACTCCCTACAAGTGGCAGTTTGCTTTTTTTTAAGAACTTGTGGACAACAAAAGCTTTGTTGCTCTATTGTCAGTGTAACAAAACCCTAGTATTCAAAGAGTCACATATCAGGACAGTCATGTTACTGAAAGGCAGACGAAATCTATTGTTTTACCATCTCTAGATGGTTCATAAGTCAAGCTCTTAAACCAACTCCCAGTTGTGTTTGGTGACACCTCCACCATCCTCTGGATGTAGAAAAGGCTGCTGAAAAAATTATTGACTTGATCTGAGTGCTGCTTTATCACCTGCCAACTGGTAGCCCCATGGGCTGGAATGCTCATAGCTTGCAAGCAGAGTCTTTCCCTTTCTTCACCATGTGCTGAGTGGACTCGGAATTAAGATTCTCTTTGCTCCTACGACGGAGACCTTGCTGGCACAAGTGAACCGAAAGGTAGACTGCCATCAGAAGGAGCCATGATAAGCTCTCCTCATTTGGAAGCTGCTCTCTGCAGACCTTAGAAATGTCACTTGCAAAAGACATGGGAGAGAAATTAGTGCTGGATGTCAGGAGAAGAGACCACAGACTAGACCAGAAGCAGCCTCATGTTTCATTAGCATACCCTGGTGGGTTGTCTGGCAGGAGGGATTTCTCTGAAGCCAGATAGAAGCTGGAATAACTGTAATGAGACAGAAAAACGAAACACTGTCTCTCAGACCACGTCTACCGCAACGTGTAAACTTGATATCCTGTCTGGAATTCATTAGCAAGTGAGTCCCCATCAGCGTGTTTTGCTTAGTGCAGGGACTGTGGTCACAGAAAAAAGGGGAGTTTTATCAAACTTAGTTCAGGCTGTGGGGAAACTGACTCTCTGTCTGCCATTTGAGCCTGAAAAGCCAGAGGTGCCTCGGAAGTGGCCTGCGGGTGTTCTCTCCACACTTGCTGTTTTCACAGATTTATGCAAATGGAAAAATCACCCCTGAATTAGTTTGGTTAAATAAGTGTCGGGCACATTGGGGGGGCCTGGAAACGGGCTGCGCACTAAGAGCACCGTGATTTTTCATTCCGCAGAGCTCCCCTATGGGGCAGTGTATGGCTCCTACATCTGCATGTCTCTGAAATCCAGAGAGCCTCTGGTGCAGCGAGTGCATCGGACACGGGAACTGGAGTGAATAACGATGCATTGAGCTATCCGGGACTTGATGCAGCCGATTGGCTCATTTCTGTTTTCCAGTGGGTTCTGCTATCAGCCCTTGGTGGGGGAGCCTGTGCTTTGTAGGCAGTGTCACTGTAGTTGTCACCCAAGGATGATAGTGACACGAGATGCGTGAGGTGATAACGTTTATTGGACCCTCTTCTATAGGTAGGTGTAGGGTCAGAGGGAGAAGCTCTGTAATAGACGTAGGGAAGGATTCCAAGAAAACCTTCCAAGTCAGCCAGAAACTCATGAGAAACCCTCCCCGCTGGCTGATGAAGGCAGCAAAAGGGAGGCTGCTCACTTCCCAAGAAAGGAAGGTGCTTCCCCCCCCGGCCCCAGTTTTAACCCCACTTGGATTTCAGCAGCTGTCCTGCACTAAGTGGTCTGAAGAGGTACTTGGTACATCCCCAGACGGGTGCCAATCAAATCTCAAGCAGTTTGGTTCAAGTGAGCAGAAGTTTTGTCCAAACAGCATCCAGCTCTCTTCAGACCTGCAAATTCCCCCACATGGACGGGTTTTCATATGAGATTCCCACTACCTTCCTGCATCCAGTCAGGCTAGAAATACTCTGCAAACAGTTGTCTCCTGCAGTTGTTTTGGCAAGTCCAGGCAGGATGCAGAAGGGCAGAGGCAGCTATTAAAATAGACAGAGATAGCTGAAAAAAAAAGTGAATCTCCTCTCCCCTCCCTCCCCGCAACTGTTATGAGTTTGGACCAAAGTTCTGAGTCCATTCTTCCTTTGTTTTTGGTTAGGCCCCTGTTAATGCCCCATTCCCCAGCACAGATTGATGTTTGTAGTCTAATCCAGATTCTGAAGCAAAACTTTCTTTTCCCACCAGCCCTACCAGCTGACATATCACCAGTATGTCTGATCTGGAATGAGAGGGCAGGTGAGTGATGTATACAGAGTTTCTTGCATTTTCTGTGCGTGATGGATCGTGGGCCAGAAAAGAGCAACAAATATGATGAAAGGTCTAGAAAACATGAGCAATGAGGGAAGGCTGAAATAATTGGTCTTTAGTTTGAAAAAGAGAAGATGAAAGGAGGACATGATGGCAGTTTTCAAGTACCTAAGAGGGTGTTATAAGGAGGAGGAAGAAAAATTGTTCTCCTTGGACTGTGAGGATAGGACAAGAAGCAATGGGCTTAAACTGCAGCAAGGGAGGTTTAGGTTGGACATCAGGAAAACCTTCCTGTCAGGGTGATTAAACACTGGAATAAGTTGCCTGGGGGGGTGTGTGGAATTTTCATTTCTGGAAATATTTAAGAGCAGGTTAGATAGACACCTGTCAGGGATGATCTAGATCAGTGCTGTCCAACCAGTTCTGAAGCCATGGCTACTGCTATTGCGAACTAGCCACGTTATTCTGAAAATGTAAATAATTTTGTGAGCCAACTAGCCACACTCAACCAGCCAAATAGCCACATGTGGCTAGTGGCTTGCATGTTGGACACCATGGATCTAGATGGTGCTTGGCCCTGCTGTGGGGGCAGGGGACTGGACTCGATGATCTCTTGCAGTTCCTTCCAGTTCTAGTGTTCTATGTTTCTGTGGTTCCAGTCCAATCTGGCAATTCTTATATTCCCATATACATGGCTGTCAAGTGTTAATGGTGTTGTCTGCATCAGCCTGCGGTGGATGCTGGGGAAGAGAAAACATGGGACTCATGGAGTCACTAATTGAATAGTTTGATGCTCCACTGAGACTTATTTGACTCTCTTTTTAAGCACTGTTGTCTTGGGAGGGGAATTACGGCACAGCAGAAAGTTGTTACCTATCATCAGACATACAAGATCTTATTGACGTTTTGCCTGTTGAACCAGGAGACACTGTGGTTGTAACCAAGTCTTTGTCTGTAACGCCTTCCTGTGTGAAAAATGCAATTTGGTGTGAACTGGTGGGAGGAGGAATTGGCTGAACTTTTGCAATGCAAACAAGCAGCTCTCCTCGGGGGCTTCCCTTCAAATGGAGCCTTCAGGTTGAGAAATTAATTATTGTATTTTGGTATAAAGCAATATCCCAGGCTTTAACAAGAAGGATTGCTCCCTGCTGGTGTGTTTATAGAACTCCCATGTCATGACAAAAAGGGATCTGAAGTTGGGAACAAATATGGAGAACATATTTGTGCTGGAGTCTTGAGCACAAATATGGAGCTCTCCAGGCAGAAGAGAAGTCTCTAGTCTCTGTTTGTCTGGAAGTGGGAGACAGGGGAGGGATCACGTGAGGATTGCCGCATGTGATCCCTCCCTCTGGGGCATCTGGCATTGGCCACTGTCGGCAGACAGGACACTGGGCTAGATGGACCTTTGGTCTGACCCAGTCTGGCCATTCTTATAAAGTCCTGTTCTCATCTATTCATGCTATTAACCTTTTGGCCTGCCTTCCACTGTTGAAGAGTTAAGAGTGAGATGTTTGAAAGCAGATGTGTTTGGGTCTCACCTCCCAGAGCATGTAAATGAATATTCCTCCAAGGTTCACTCAGGCTAAGTAAGAGCAAAGCTGGAGCTCTTAACATGGACTTCAACTTCCTTTCTACAGAATGTGGATTAGCAATTTTGTGGTCTTCTAGGCTTGGCAATCTGGACTCAACATGGATATTAATCCAGACAAGGAGAGATCCAAATAACATCATCTTCCCAAATAAAAAACAAAACAAAACACTTCAATACAAAGAGAATGAAGGGTCGCAGTCTTGTGAAATGGCCACCAGAAGCTGTTTCCTTTAAAAAACTCTACGTCAAGGACTCCTCAGACATTCAAGTGTGAAAATGGGGAGATGAAGGATGCAGCCAGCTCACTATTGCCTTATTACCCTTCTCCCCTCTCTTGTGCCCCCAGCTGATCCACACAGCTCCTTCCAACACTAACCTTGTATCCTTTAACTTTTGCACGAATGAATACAGCGAACCAAGGAGTGAATTGCAAAATAGCTGTCAAGGCTTGGGTTTGGTGCAAGGGATTCACTTCCTTTAAGCCAACATTTTCACACTTGGCTGCCTCAGGTTAGGCTCGGCTCCTAAATCCATCTCTCAGCCTCTGAGCGGAATTGGCCTGAGACACGTGAGCACCTAAAGTTCCCGCTGGTTTCCGTGGGAGTTACGGATCCTCAGCGCTTCTCAGAACTGAGCTGCTATTTTTCCTGAGAGAGCTAAATATGGATTTAAGAGCCGAAATGTAGGCAGTGAGATGTGAAAACACTGGCCCAGCTAGCAATCTGATGAAAGAACTGGGCTTGTTTAGTTTAGAAAAGGAAAGATTAAGAGGGTTCATGATAGCGGTTTTCAAATATCTAAACAGCAAGGCAGGTTTAGGTTGGACATCAGAGAAAACTTCCTGTCTGTCAGAGTGGTTAAACACTGGAATAAGTTGCCTAGGGAGGTTGTGGAATCTCCATCTCTGGAGATATTTAAGAGCAGGTTGGACAGACACTTGTCTGGGATGATCTAGACAGTGCTTGGTTCTGCCATGAGGGCAGGGGACTGGACTTGATGACCTCTCAAGGTCCCTTCCAGTTCTAACATTCTACGAGTCTGAGTTGCAGGTTTCGGATACAGATGGAGCCAGGGGTGTGTCAAAATTAGCAACCAGCATGACCCTCAGGGAATTATTCTGCCCCCTCTGCTCTAAAGGCTGTAATGAGAATCACTTCCTCCTGAAGAATCAAGTGGGGGAGCAGATGCAGGGCTGTTGGGCCTATTAGTGTCGGTCAGGAAACAAACCTACAAGGGCAGTGGGGAGGGGATGGTCTCCGTGTTAAATTACTGAACCACACACACTGTATTTGCCTAACCAACTAGACCTGAATTGCTGTTCAAATAGTGGTTTTCTGCCTCATGTTGGCAATCAGGGAGCTAATTACATTGGATTAGGGTTTTTCTCTTAATTACATGAAAAAATTCAGCGGGGCTGATGTTCATGAGGCTGCAGGGGGATTAAGGCGGAAGCCTCGTGTTTATCTACAGGTCAATTATGGAAGCGAAAGCTGTAATGTGGTGTCTGTCCCGTCTGTGGACCCCTGCCGGGGCGTGATCCACTGCCGGAGCATGAGCAATAATGTTGATTCTGGGCCATGGGCCGGGGGAAGGGTTAGCACAGCTGGCTGGATGTGCGCTTACAGAAGTGCAGGCATTGTAGGGCAGGAAGAAAAAGGAGCCAGGTCTCATCACAGGCCTGGTACGGAATTCTTCCCTCTTGTCTCGCTTGGCTGTCCCTCAGTGCAAAGCCTTTCCTGGAGAAATTATGGGTAAAACTGCATCCCGTGTTAGTCTTACTGTTCCCTTTGTTGTCGCCAGTAACGTTCCTGCCCACTTCAGTGGAAACAAATGCTGATCTCATGGTAAAATCTCACTCTGCATCGTCTCATGGTGAAAGGTTGCATTCGCTTTGTTTGGAGTTGGTCCTAGGAAGGCACTGAGCGCTGAACTGGGACAGATGACGTCTTAGTTCTGTTCCTAACTCTGCCAGTGGCCTGCTGGGTGATTTTGAGTTAGTCCCTCCCCCTCTCCATGCCTCGGTTTCCCTATCTGTTAAATGGCAATCACGAGGAAAAGTTGAGTTAGGAGGTGGTATTACTGGTTATGACATCTCTTCATCTTACATCCAGCAGCCCTAGCACTGACATGCTCCTAACTTTTCAAGCCCACTCTCCAGTTTGGAGAAACGTAACACACCTATTCTACTTCAGTTGATTGCTTCTCCGTGAATTTTTTAATACATCCATCATTGGGTAACTGCAGACTCTACTCTTGATTCTTCGACTGTTTGTCCCTATAGTCATGTTAAATGCGAAGTAACTACAGTGGTGGTGGTGGGGCGTGGAATCTAAGTGCTTAGACTAACAGAGAGGTGAATGTGGTGGGGTGTCTCGGCTTCACTCAAAGCCATTGGAGTCAAGGGGAGGGATTGTTCTGTGGATTCTAGTCGCTTAGGATGGGTGCCTTTATTCTCCACAGGAAGCACACACACAGTGAAGGCTCACACAAAGAGAAGCAACACAAGTTGCACTCTCAAAAGTCTATATCTGGGCTCATTCCGATCCCTGGTTGATCTCACGTTTGAGCTGGCACCTTTTGTGGCACTTTTTGCCTTTCTACCAGCTGTTACTAAGCTCACCAAAGAAGATGCTGGGGTGTGGCTGACCGCCAAAACACTGTCTGCCTGAGTGACTGTGTGTGGTTGCGGGCAAGTCACGTAACCTCATAGTAGCTTAGTTTAAAATGAGAGACAGCTGCAAAGCTCCGAACATCCCCAGCTCTCACTCGTGCTAAAACTGGAGTTCACCGGTATCTGGAGGCAGGATTTTGCTCCAGACCCATCAGGAACTCAGAGGCACAATGAGGCCAAGTTACTTAAAGTTTGTGAGCTTCAGAGGGGGAGCCAAGTGAGTCTGTAACTGGAAAAAACTTAAACAACCAATAGTCTTGCAGCACCTTAAAGACTAACAAAACATGTAGATGGGATCATGAGCTTTTGTGGGTACAACCCACTTCTTCAGATGACTGGAGCATTAAAAGTCCAGATCCAAGAATAAATAAGGAAGGGAGGAAAAAAGGTAAACACTTGAACACTCTAATTTCACTTTTTTTTCTCCCTTCCTTTCCCCCCCACCCCTTCCCTTATTTATTCTTGGATCTGGACTTTTAATGCTCCAGTCATCTGAAGAAGTGGGCTCTACCCACGAAAGCTCATGATACCCTCTACATGCTTTGTTAGTCTTTAATGTGTGGCTAGACAATTCATCATTGTTTAAGTTTTTTAAAGTTTGTAGTGTGGTTTGGGGGTGGTTGCATGCTAAGTGATTATTGTGCCATCCAAAATGAAGCTTAGTTCCCTTCCTCCCAGGTCACTGCCCCAAAGGTTACAGAGTAACCATCATGTTTAATCTTTAGTCTTCCTGCAGTTGAACATGAACTTTGCCCCTGGCTATCTGAGACCTGGGCCACAGGAGGAGGAGATCCAGCCCAATAGTCCCATTCCCCAATTCTCATCCACTTCTTAGAGGCCCCATTCTGTTTTGCGCCTGCCTCGGTCACACTGACTCCCCTGAGGGCAAGAACGGAAGGGTGTGAGCATTATGCAAGCTCAGCTCCGCAGTCCATCACAGGGACCCTGGTGAGGAATCTGTCAGCCTGTGTGCTGCCCGCACAGACTCTCGGGCGCTAGCTGAGCTGTCTTACTCGGTGTCTGGGAAAGGGTTGAATAGTGTTCCTGAGGAGCTCAGCGAGGCTGGAGCAAGCTTTGCCTCCCCCCAGCAGATGATGGTGCAGATAGTGAAACGACTCTTTTCACACAGCTCTGCTCTACCTCACTGCTGCGCTCCAAGAGAAGTTCATTGGGGTAGGGGCTTTTCCCCAGTGTTTGCCCAGAACCAAGCATCCTGGGAGCATGAACTGAACACGGTCAGCCTCTGAACACAGGATAGGAGCTGGCCACATCAGTGGGTGCTGATACTCTCTTCATACTTCCCACCAGGAAGCTTTCCCTTGTCCAGGCTTGGGTCCGAAATGCTGACGCTGTCCGTCAGTTCTGAATTCTGGTTAATGCAGACTTGGTCTGCATCCCAGAAGTCTGCTTATGAGCAGGAGTAACCTTGGCATGCCGCGTGTCCCCTGTGGGGTTATTAAATAAAGACGAAACGAGCTCCAGCGCAGCTTTGGTCTGTGCCCAGGGGATGGGGAAGAGAGAGCAGGGAGCTTGGTTACTTGATGACTGACATATACTGCCGCAGCTCTGCGCTGCTGGGCTGCATCTCTCCTGCCCTGGGCTCTCTAGAGACCCGCAGGTCTGTGCTTGTGTCTTGTCCTTCAAGGACCTCACTTAACAAACTCCAGGAGATGACTAGAAGCAGCTTTGCCACCCACAGACTGTCTCTGGGGTTGCTGACTTTTGCTTTCGGTGGATCCGTTGCATCCAGAGAGAAACAGCGTGTCATGAACACCCACAACTCTGTTAGCCCCCTGGTTTCTTAAAGCTCTCAGTGGATTTAGCTTGTGTGGCAGCAGCACCCATCTTGGCCAACACGAGCGATGGAAGAGGGGACTTCCAAAAGCTGGAAGCATAAGGTTCTATACTCGGCTTGAGCTGAGCAGCCAGGCTCTGTGACAGCCGACCATCCCCCTGCCCAGCAGAGGTTAGACCTACTGATGCTCTCACCACAGCTCTGTGTTTCTCTCTCCTTCCCTCCCTCTTTTTCATATGCAGGCCTGGGTCAGCTGATCAATGTTGCCAATTATTGGCATTCAAAAACCATGAGCTACATGGGGGGAGGGATAGCTCAGTGATTTGAGCATTGGCCTGCTAAACCCAGGAGTGTGAGTTCAATTTTTGAGGGGGCCATTTCAGGATCTGGGGCAAATCTGTCAGGGATGGTACTTGGTCCTGCCATGAGGGCAGGGGACTAGACTTGATGACCTCTCAAGGTCCCTTCCAGTTCTATGAGATAAGTATACATGCACACACACATATATATGTGACTTGTGGTTTTTGAAGTGGCAATAACACCCACTAATCATATAAAGAGATAGAGATAAAAATGCCATTTCATTAGCGTGTGGGGAGGGGGAGGTTATTTACCATTAGGGCTATGAACTTCAGGGACACATTTTCAAGCTTTTCTCTGAAATCGTAAGGGTTTGTATTTTTGAAAAGAAGAGATTCTCCTTAATACCATGACTCCTGGTGCTGGGGCTGTAAGAAAAATACCCAAATATTGTGACCACTAGGGTTGACGGCACTGCCTGGTCAATCAGTATGCCTTGGGGCTTCAAGGGGGAAAGGGATGCATATTCCCTCAAGAACTTTTTCTGACTCTCATCTAAGTAGCTAGGAGCGCTGGCATGTGGGAGACAGACATACTTGGCTAATCATGTCCTAGACAGTCATTTGGCTCTTCCTCGGGGAGGACTTACGAGCTGCTCCTGGCTCCAACTTAACCCAAGATTCAATAGCCCTGTGAGTGGCGTTTTATTCCATGTTACATGGTCACCCCAGACCAGCAGACCAGCTGTGAAATGTTTCGCCGTAAGACAATATGTCCGGGAAGAGATCTTGACACTGTATGTCAGAAGATCGTGCGGCTGGCTGGGCGCAGGTGAGGTGTGAACACATAACAGTGATAGGGCTCTATTTGGGGATTTTCCGGCAAAGAGCCACAAATGGGATGTGACAAGCTGTTTTAAGCATGACAGCCGGTCTCCCTACGCATCACACCAGCTCTTTGCTTCCCTATAGCACCTTGCATCCAGGAATCAAAAAGCACTTTGTAAAGGTGAAGCATTACAGCCCCTCTTTCCCCTGTCAAGTATGTAGAACATGTTAGTCTCTGCTTGGCCTTGGGTAAGTAACCGCCCCATGCCTCAGTTTCCCCCATCTGAAAAACAGGGATATCGGTGCTGATCAGCCTTTGTAAAGTGCTTAAGATCTAGTGATGAGAAGTGTTATATAAGGGGGTGAAGCGTTATGATTTGGGGGGTGATCCTGGAACACGTCCCTTATTGGCAACTCTGTGTGTATTGCAAAAGCTGAGCAAGCAAATGTCCTATACTTCTGATTTTCCCCTTGCAAGCTCACATTGGGGACATGTTAACAAGCCGAGCAGGGGGTGCAGCTTGGCCAGCTGGCATGTGAACATTGTCATAGCAAAAATGAGCACCTGTGGTGTGTATACCCTTCATGGAAAGAAACGGGGGGCAGTTGAGAAGCATAGTTGCCAGGAAAAGAAAAGGTTTTATGCTGGGTCTCCACAGCAAAGTTTAGGAAGCCTAGGTCTTAACTGCTTGTAGTCTCAGTTCAGTACCAGAAAACGGGTGTCTACCAGCAAAAACCATGAGAGCTGGTACCTGGGCCCTAAGTCACACTGGCATGGTAGTGAAAGGTAAGGCTGGCTTTCTCCTGGGCACACACTGACTGCCAGTCCTGCAGCACTGAGTTCATGCACACACATTTGTATTTATCATAAACAAAGTGTTCAAAAAGCTTGAACTGTATCACTCTGCCCTGTTGCTGGCACCCCGGCAGGATGTCCCATGGAAATCCTCTCCTTTGCATGATGCATTGCAATATAACCAGCCACAAAGGCATCTGATCTGCCCCCTTCCCCCCCCCCCCCCCCCAACTCTTCCTGCGCCTGGCGTTCCTCCAGGCAGCTGGCAGAACCTAATCACTGGTGTCTGTTAGGGATTGTGTGTGTGTCTGTGTTCATGTTCATTATATCTGACTCTTCCCATGCTTGTCTGTAGGTCGTGATTATTTCATTCCGTTGCCCTGAATGAGTTAACTTGGGATGCACCTGAACTGTAGCTCTTGCACGTAGGTGGAATGCACATGCAGGTGCTGCCTGGGCTTCCAAACACAGACAGCAAGAAATCCACCTGTGCAACCCGAGACACGTTCCTCTTTAACTGCAAGTGGTGGGCATCAAGCAGAACGAGGCGAGATGGCTCCGGCATGTCCTTGGAGAGTTCATGAGTTCCGAGTGGAGGCCTGCTAGCTCCCAGCAGCCTTGAGGCGAAGGCGACGGGGTGGAAAAAAGCCAGCTTGTGCCAGGGGTTTGGCACGTCTGGGGAGAGAGGCTTGCACGGGGAGCTGTCCGCCCATTCTTGTCAGGATTTTGTTAGGCAAACGTCGGGGCCCATGAGCCGCCTTTGTTTAACATCTGTTCGTGAGGCAGAGACAAGAGGGTGGGTGTTTAAAAGAGGTGCTTTGAGCGGTGGCAGCCCCCTCTGCCTCGTAGCAGAGGTGTATTTACAGTTGCACTTCAGCTCTGAGGGGAAGGAGTCAGGTCAGGGCAATGCTAAGCACAAGCAGCAGAGATGGATCAAGGTAAAAGCAACAGAGCAAGGGAGGGGAGAGAATTACAGAAAGGCCCTGCCTGTGGGGCCCTCATGATACAGCAACACCTACCCCCTTCCCTTCTCTCCGTGACCAGTGCTTAAGTCTGTTGGATGGTTTACCCTGCTCAGGGCCAACATGTAAAGCCACGTGCTGGATACTTAATGATTCCAGTACCTCAGACACGTGCAGAGTCATAAAAATAATAATAGAAAGTGGAGAGGGAAAAGGCACTTCATGTTTAACAAAAGAAAAAAGGAAGTCAATGCCCCTTCAGGCTCTTTACTAAGAAACAAATTAGGGGCAGGTTGGGTTTGATTGCTCAGCAGACGTGGCCAGAGCAGTTTCCCCTCTCAGTGAATAATATACCGGATGCTCTCAAGTGGCTGCATGTTCAGTGGGTAAAACTCTCGTAAGAGACTTCGATACTGCTGGAAGGTGTCAGATTGACGGCCCTGCAGCCCCAGCCCTGCACCTGCAGAAATTGTGCCAGGCAGGCAGCAGCCAGGTAATTCCGCCCTCACAATGGCTGCTCCAGAGGGGCATTTTGAGGGAAGGGAGGGTTGTTATAGGAACACAGGAGCCATTGCTCCCAGCCCATTTTGCCACTGACTGTGGGCCTGATCTAAAATCCATTGAGATGGGCAGAAAGACTTGGCATTGACCTCACTGGGTTTAGCATCGGGCCTTAAGTTGCTCATCTCTCTGAGGGCTTCTCTGGGCAGGAGAAAGGGGAATTTGGAATCTGTAGCCTACTTCATTCAGCCTTGGCCTTTCTGCTGAGATGGTTAGCAGAATGGAGGCATGGCATGCAGCTGGTCAAATCTCTGCAGTGCTTTCGGGGTGAAAGTAACTTAAACTTCTTACAAGTATTGCCCCATTGCAAGCCCTCCTGGGGTGGGAGGGTAGAGCAGGGGGTTGGACAGGTTGCAATACGAGAGTACCTGTAAGAAATTTAAGTGTGGGATGGAGTGCTGGGGGGGCAGAAAGGCTAGGGCGGGAGAGTGCTCCTGCCAACAAAGCAGTGTTCACATTTGCACTTGCCCCCCAGCAAAACTTTGTCGTTCACAGGTGGGGGTTGGCGGTGGTGTTAAACACCTGTGAGCAACACAAGTTTTGTCCATTGATTCCAAGTGTAGACACAGCACTAGCATCTGTAGTCAGTGAGCAGAGGGGCTACAGCGAGGCATTTCTGGAAGCCGAAAGATGTGTCTCCACAGAACTGTCATTCCTTCCCACCAAAAGGTGATAATAAGCAAGAACTTTGTAGGAATTGAGAGCTTTGCCCTTTGAGGCCATCTTCCCTGCCCACAACTCCAAAGCCAGATGATTTAAAGTAAAACCCAACACCGCCTTCACCTAACCAACCCATCTGCCCAAATTGGATTCTAATGAATCCATCCCCGGAAGGATAGTACTTAATTAATTAGGAGCTCATTTGCATGAGGTGACACATTATTAAAGTTCCTCTCCTGCGAGTAGGAATGTGACAAGGTGTGAGCTGACAGCTTTTCAAATAAAAAATCTTTTAAGGAATGATCTTCCCAACTGCTGGCTTTGTTCTCAACAAGCGTCTCAAGCGGTAATAAATTAAAAGTACTGGAGTGCTGATTAGTCTCTGTGTGGTGCCTCCTTACCTCCCTCCCTGTTTTCTCTTGGAGAAAATAGGGGAGGGGAGAGGTTCTGCTGGCACTTGTTGTCATGGTCTCTGAGTTGTAGTTTGAACCCAGTAAGGGGCTTCATCCAAATCCCACTGAAATGAATGGGAACACTTCCCAACTCGAGGGCATGAGTCTCTTGCAGAAAGGTACCACACCACGGCCCAAGAATTCTGGTACCTAACCCAGAAAGAGGAAGACAAACCAGCCACCTGTTCCAAGGGGCTTTACCGAGAGGACGGGGGTTGTGCTGGAAAAGAGCCCAGCCCCATCTATATGTTATACATGTAGATGCTAGAAGGACATAAAAAGGAAACCATGAAAGAAACCTGTCTCTAAAAGGTCTTTAAAATATTGAAGAGAGGAAAAGGCATCCTTTTGTTGCTTTAATTATGCAGCACTTTCCATGAATGCCTTGAATTTTTTCCCCCCTCGAATTTTGCTGAACTAGAAAAGTTTGCTCTGTGGTTAATGTGATGTATTCTCCTGTATCATGAAGCACCTCGCGCGGCAGTGCAATTCCCTTTCACTTGCTTTGGCTTTGTCGTCAAAGCTGCTTCTCTCTGCTTTTCCTTTGTGTTTCGCTCACCGGATCTGTGCTGCAGCTGCTGTCATAAAGAATAGCTGGGGGGGGGGCAGGGGAGGGGGAAGGAGGGACGACTTATGAGTACTTTCCATTTTAGGATGCTTAAGTATAGCTTCTGGGCTGCTGTGAGAGGATTTTCTTGCTCTCAGTTCATCTAAAGCATCTGAGTTGTCCATTAGTCAGAATTGTATTTTGAGGCAATGGAAGTTTGTGTTTACTTAAAGCGTTGGAAAAGGCTGTTCTGTTTCTAGGCTGTAGCTCTCTGCCTAGGCTTTGCTCTACATTCATAAGAAGAGTCACACCCCTTTGTGTATGTTTAACTGGTCCTTTTTGGTAAAATAAGTTACCAGCAGCACGGCCCGCCGACGCAGGGAGGGAGGGAGCAATTGCAGCAGCAGCTGCGTCCAAAGTTGTGGGGCTCTTTGTATTGCCGGGGCTCTCCGCGTAGCTTTGAGTGCTGGAAGAGGGGCCAGCGCAGTGCTCCAGGTGGCACTAAGGGCTGACTGTCCTTGGCCCCACATCTTCTGCCTGAGGCCCTGCCCCTTCTGGGGGCATAGATTCAGGTCCCCCACACCTTGCCCCCCGCCTGTGGCGTCTGTCAGCCCCGCTACCAGCAACATGCCCAATGTGCATGGCCAGTAATCAACCACAACCCTACAGTAACCTAACCATATACATCTGAGTATACTGGAAAAGTTTGCTCTGGGGCTGATGTGATGTAAGCTCCCGTATTGTGGAGCATTTAGCACGGCAGTGGAATTGCCAACACTTTTAAATAATTCTCTATTTACAGCTCTAATTTGCCAGCTCCAGGGTTCACCCTGCAATAACAAACCAGGATGCCCAGGCCCACTGCTCCCAAGCAAGCCTTGTTGAGAACATTGTTTTTGCACAGGGCTGGGTGAGTTGACAGCGCTCGGTAATGTACCCAATAGCAAAATGCCCTGGATGGCCCAGCAGCATGCAGGAGAGAGGTCACAATAGCGCCCCGGTGCATGAGACAAAGTGGACGCGGTCATATCTGTTCTGGGACCAGCCTCTGTTGGGGGAGAGGGACAAGGTTTCCAGCCATGCGGAGCTCTTCCTCAGCTGCAGGAAAGGTGCTGTGGAGCAGATTGTTCAATGCAGCTCATCCAGCTGTGTGTGTCTAATTCCGGGACCAGCATGGCCACAACTGCGCTGTGTCCGCCAGCGGGTGCATGTGCATACAGGACAGGGGTGGTGATGCATTTAGTTTGGAATCAGGGAATTGGTTTCACTCCCCCCCCCCCTTTCAGACTTGCAGGTAGGACAGGCTGAATGGATGGACCCCTCCCTCCCCCCTTTTTACCAGTAGGCTCTCTGAGCCTCTTTGAAACAGCCTCCGTTGGTGCACTAGCAAAGGGGTGGAGTGCGCATCTGCACCACAACTAGCTGTCGTTTGCAAGGGATCTGTGCTACCCTTGGCATGACATCTGAGTATCTGCGCTGCCAGCTTTAGGAGGGAGAGCCGACTCACTCGCCCTCCTTTTCCAAAATGCCCTTGGTCCATGCCATGGGAAGAGATCTAAAGCAGTGTCACGTCTCTCTCCATTTGTACGCCCTCTGTGCTAACTGCATTCCCCCCTCACCTGGACAAAGGGCAGGTGCAGCTGGCTTGGAAAGCAATCATTTGTAATGGGAGCCTCACAGTCCAGTGCAAACTGTGCAAAACCCTGGGGCTGAAACTGCTTTGAGTGGTGCATTTGGTTGGTGGGTGGGTTTTGTGCTCGGTGGCACATGTGGGTGCAATAGCTCCCCCTAATAGACACAAAGGTCTGCCCTGCCTGCTGCACAGTACCTCCTAGCTCTGCCCCAGTGCAGTGCAGTGTCAGGAAGGAGAGTTGGCAGCAGAGGGAGACAGGCTCCAGTTTCTGTGTGGCTGCTCGCTTGTTATGACAGCATTTATGGACAGACAGAGTCTTTCTCCAGGGAGCTCCATGTCCCTGGGTTGTGACTGAGATCGTTGAGCAATTTTGCTTGTCTGCATTTGCATTCCTCTCTTGGAAGAGGAATGCAAAGTAGACATACCCTTAGAGACTAACAAAAACCTATGGTATCATGAGCTTTCATGGGCAAAACCCACTGCATCAGATGATGAGTTGGAGAGGAATCAATGGAGCCTCCCTGCTCTGTGTTAGCCCTTTCCCTGCGGTGTGAGTTACAAGAGTGCTCTATGCCTATGTAAATATAATTATTACATTATATTTGCTAATAGACGGAACTCAAGATGCTAATAGACGGGACTCAAGAACATGTAGCGGAGTTGCTGGGTTTTGTAGGACCAATGTAACTACTTATGTACTGCACATGGCTTCTTCTGCAGAGCTTTTTGCACAAGGCTCTGAACAATACTGACTCATCTTCCCAGCTGATCCTCTAGAGTTGAAAGAGGGAAAGCTGCAGGGAGTCGGCTGATGGATTTAATCTCTGGCTCTTCACTTTATGGATTTTGTCATGCTTTGGAGAGGGGAATTTTGCTGTTGATTTTGGTCTTGAGGGGCTCTTTCTCCACCAGCCATTGAACATGGCAAATGGGTGACCTTTAGAAATGAACCATATATTGATGCCTGGCCAATAGCATCTGCAGGGGAAGAAATAGAGAAGACATCACCAAGAATGACTCTATTCCACCATAATTTAGGGCTAAATAGAGAAAATATGACAGGAGCAAAAGAGACTGGGCTGTAAGGGGGCCTCCAGGTAATGATGGTAATTGGATACGCTGATTTGAACTGAATGTGCACGTAACAGGTTGTCATTAATTTCCTCCCGGTCATCTGTATGATTTAAAAGAAAGATACTTAATAGGGTTACTATTTCACTTTAATTTCAAGAGGGAAACTTCCCATGCAGAGGACTGGATACTAAATCACACCACTGTTGTTCCTCCTTATATCAGAACAAAGAGTTTGATGGAGGAATAAGGCCCAAATTCAGGGTTGGGTTTGCCCCATATATAGTCTTAGTCCAATAATGACTAGGGTTGTGTCTAGACTACATCCCTCTTTCAAAAGAGGGATATAAATTAGACACTTTGACATTGAAAATGAAGCCGGGAATTGAATTTCCCGTGCTTCATTTGCATAATTGCATCATGGCGCTCTTTCGAAAAAGCACTATTTTGAAAGTGAAACCGCGGTTTAGATGCCTTCTAGAAGCCTTTTTTGAATGATCCTGTAAAACTCAAAAAATGAAGTTTACAGGATCTTTTGAAAAAAGCTTCTAGTTTCGAAAGAACCATGTATAGACTGCGGTTTCACTTTCAAAATAGCACTTTTTCGAAAGAGCGTCATGACGCGATTATGCAAATGAAGTGGGAAATTCAAATCCCGGCTTCATTTGCAATTTTGAAGTGTCTAATTTATATCCCTCTGTCGAAAGAGGGATGTAGTCTAGACGTACCCTAGGATATAAATGGAGAGGAATGTCAGGTAGCAGGTCAAGTAAGGTGCCTAGGTGTTGGGATTCCAGGGCTGTGTTTGTGGCTTTGCCACATACTTGTTGTATAACCCTGGCCAAGTCACTGGACCTTACTATGCCTCGTTATCGTCCCCCGTAAAAAAAGTACTAATTTAGCATGGGGGGGGAGGGGATTCATTGATCGATTAATAGAGATTTGTCACTGACTTCAGAGATTTGTCACTAAAACTGAGGCAGGTTTTGTGTCCACTGGAGAAATCTGTTGGAGTATCTCTTGCAGCAATTAGTCCATGGGGCTGTACCTCTTTGTGAGTGGTGTGGACAGCTGTGGATTTCACTGTGCAGATGGAATTTGTCTTGTGCGGATTTAGCCCTCTCTGTTAGGGTGCAACAGAATCACCAGCACTTCAGAATGCTGCACTTCACGTCTCAGTGGGCATTGTGAAGGTAGAGGATGTGGGATCACTGATCGGATGCAGACCCCAGTATGGGTTACTTTTAAATAAGAAAATGGGATGGAAAAAGTGAGCTAACTGGCGGGGGGGGGGGAATACTCTATTGTTATGTGCATCCCACCTCCTTTCTAAGCTTGACATGATTGCAGAATAATTCTGTTTAATTAAACTGCATTAGCAAATGTAAATACTTTCTGCAGAGATCGTTTGCTTTGAATGAGCTACACACAAGAAGTCTCAGGCTGATGTTTGTTTGTCTCAGCCTGTCTATGGGCAGGCAGGTTTGCATGGTTGAAACCCATGTTTGCAGACTCCTCAATCAGCACCAGAACGAGACAGGAAATGTCCACAGCATTGTAGAGACTGTGGAGTGGGAAAGGCCTGATAGGATTCTGGGCCTTTGCTCGCTCCAGCCAGAATCATGTTCCTCTGTGATAGATCAGCAAAGCAAGGCATTAGGAGAACTGCCCCATAGAGCTGAAAGTACAGAATCAGTCCTCGTTGCAGTTCTGTAAGGGCGTGAATCAGGAGCAGAGCACAAGTCTGTGCTGCTTGCTTTTCTATTTCCAGTAACAGGTGCAGAGAGACACTGTTATGTACTTCCACAGCCTCCAAAATCCCACCAGGGGTATCCGTTTTACAGAAACATAATGGTAGTGGAAGGAATTCACCTTGCCAGGCTAGAAACCCCAGAAGGAAAGTCTCCGGGGCGGCGGGCGCTTTTCACTTTGTCACTGTTATGGATACAAATAGCAGAGGGGCGACTGTGCCCAGAGCCCCTTGCCTCCTTACAAAGCTGGTTAATTGGTTAACCGCTTATCCATAATCTCACCCTTACTAGTTCCGGTTAAGCGGTAGGGGGTTGCAGGGGACTGCTACAGTCCCGTGAGGCCTGTCGGGGCAGCTCCTGTCCGCGGCAGGCCTACGCTGCTCCCCTCACGCTGCAGGTTACATAGTGGCGCCCGGGAGCAGGACTGGCAGCCCCTGCTTGTCCTGCTCCTCGGGAACTGGCTGCAGAGCCCACAGCAAAGCCTCCTCGGCAGGAGTGGGGCCAGCAGCAGCCCCTGAAGCACCCGGCAGACCCCGAAGCACGTGAGTTTTAGTGGTTACGCGGCTGAGTCTTTACATCCCTGCTCCTTACCTGGAGAATCACTCATTGCAGCTGCGTGTCCTTGCGCACATGCAACATCTCTCCAGGACATGTCGCACATGCCCAAGGTTGCTAACAATACCGATGTCTTTGCATCTGTGTCTGGTCCTGTGCACGCGGAAGTGTAGCACGTGGAAAATGTAACGTCAACAGGCCTTGCATTGCTCTTAGGATCCGAGGCAGGAAGTCAGCCCTTGTGGGCAGATATAGATTCTGCTGTTTTTCTAGCACTGAGCCCTTCACCCGGAGATTCAGTCTCATTGAAAAACTCATAATGAAAAGAGCCACATAATTTAATCATGGAAGGTTCCCACAAAGAGTGTTAACACCCTTTAATGGGAGCCTGCTGGGAGGAACTGGAAGGAGATCCAGATGAATCTTAGCTTTGGTACAGTAATCATCATAATGCCAGACAAAATACATCTTGGAAGCGCTGACACAATAGGCAAGTAGGAGCTTCATGTCATATTAGAGGCTTGAATGGATCATACACTGTCACTGGGGGTGCTACACTGCAACATATACATGACATAATATGGTATTTTGCTAATCTCGTAAAATAATGCAGCGCTTATGCCTACAGTCTGCATTGTCGGGGTATTAGCCACATAAATCTCCACAGTGCCTTTGAAGAGCTGCAGTTTCGGCGTGTGTGCGCGTTTTGCTGGCCCCATGCACACTGAGCCAGCCCTGGTATTTGGATTTGCAGAGGCTGTTGTTCGGCTCTTTTCAAGCATATTTTGCAAACACATCAAGAGTCATCAAGGAGAGAGCTATATCCATCCCAGGTGACTCCTGGGATTTGCAGCCAAATCCCAGAGACTCTGCCCCCCTCCTCATCCTCCTCTCTTCTGTTCTCCACACTGCTGAACATCTCCCTGTGCTGAGCTTCTGATCCTCTTCCGGCTTTCATCATATCGTCTCCATCCACTTCTCCGACTATCTGCCTGACCACTCTTTCACGGGGGCACAGGATCTATTCCCAGAGGTGACTATAACAGAACTGCTCCATAATGTAATTAAATTAACATTCTGGTATGGGGGGAAATGATCAGGGTTAGCCTCACTTAGATTCTGGCTTTGGACAGTTTCATTAGCAATCAATGATGTGGTATATAGGCAAATAGTAGGAATGAGATGTTTGCTGAATGTTCAGAGAGGCCAGTGTTGCATGCTCAGACTTGTGTTCCTGGGCTCCAGGTGTTACACTAAATTATTCTCCTCTTCCTAGTGTCTATGGCATCATATTTATTGACACAGTTGCCTGGCATTCGAAAGGTTCATACTGCAGCATAAGTGGGCTCAGGGAATTATTTCCCTCCCCAGATTTCACTTCACAAAAGCCTCATGAAGTTGACCTCTTCTTCTCCTTCTCCTTTCAATGAAATGATCATTTTTCCCATGTGACATCATGATTTGTTGCCAAGGAAACCAAACTATCAGGATTAGAGTGTTCCATCAAATGGATGCATCTTGCCACCAACGGTTGGTTGGGTGTTGCCGTGCTAAATGCCTGGTTTGGGGATTGTCCTGTGAGAAGAATGAGGGAAGGACTCTAGTGACGTTTGACCAGGCCGCTGGAGTTCAGAGATTTAGTGCTTGTGTAACCCACACACCTACCGGGTGTGGTGCACAGTCCCATGTAGTAGCACTTACACCACTTACAGAGAGAGAGAGAAAGAGAATGAGTTTGTTCTACAGCTGTAGCTGAGAGCCAGCTGGCTTTTAGCTCATGCGCTAAGCACAAGAGATCTCTGGTTTGATTCTGCCTGTTGGCATTACACTTGGTTCTGGGGGACAATTGCCAGAGGAGTCTGAGCTACAGGGCAACCCAATAATGAAATTGCTTCTCATGTCTTTTCAGCTGGAAGGACAACAGTGGCTCTTTGTGGCCAAGCGATTCTAGCAGGTGCATGACTATCCTCCAAAGAGGCGTACTGGCGTGAACAGTCTCCCAGCATTTATGTAGGGTGATTTTTTTTTTTTATTAAACTCAGAGCCTGAAATATCACGGAATAAGGGAAGAGAAACCACAGCCCAAATTCTGGGAGAGGTGAAGGGTGGCAGTTTAGCGTGGGTAACAATAATACAAAGGAGGAGCCAGCTACAGAGGGAAATGGAGCTGCAGTGAATGCCTCTTCCCTTAGGAGAGGGGGTCCCTTTTGGGAGGCGATGGATATTTATGGTGTTGCTTTCCAGCAGCCCAAGCCCAAATGAACCCAGCATCTGGACCACATATCCTGCTTGCAGTTGCATCACTCTCAGCCGTGGCAGCTCCCCACAGCCTCTTGTAACCATTCTCAGAGCTCTTGTACCTGAGCTGGCACATCACGCTCAAGGCACGGGGTTTAATATAACTGACTCTCTCCAGGCGAATAGCGGCTCAGAGAGCAGATTAAAAGCAGCCAGCTGTGTGAGCTCCACACCGCTCATCTGGCTGGTTACCTTCCCTCCTACACCCCGTTCCAGTGCTAACCCTTTAGTGATGGCAGAGCTTTCTCTCTGTCTCGCTCAGACATGCTTGTATCCTCCTGATACCGCTAGACTAAGTCTTAAGTGAACTGCACTAGCCATCCATGGGGCAAGCCGTCTTGAAAGTGACACTGTGTGAGGTGCCTGGTAAGAGTGTCCAAATGCTCAGCAAAAAAGGACGGGGAAAAGGAAGTTGTTGTTAACCCCATTTAACAAAGGAGAAACTGAGGCACAGGTTAAGTGTCTTGCCTGAGGTTGCACAGGGAGTGTGTGGCAATGCTGGCACTGAGCACAGATCTGCTGAGCCCCAGTCCAGTGCCTTATCCCTGAGGCCTCCCTGTCTCTAAAATGACTAGGATTAAGCATGTCTCTTCGTGAAGGAAATGGGAGAACAGTGGGAAATGTTAGTGTGTCCTCTTCAGCGACTCCAGTCAGGCTGTCTCCGTGAGTGAAAATTGCCACCCATGCAGGCGTGGCAGCTGCCAGTAAATGCACCACAAATTACAATCAGACATTTTCATGGAAGGACGGTCGAGACTGTTTCCTTGGCAACAGCTTTAAACAGCTAGTTTAACGATGGGTGGCTGGAGAGAGACAGCGGAAGATAGAGGCTGGGAGAACATATTAGGTTTGGAGACAGAGCAGTGGTAAAGGCAAGAGTCACTTAGGGTACGTCTACACAGCAATGTTATTTCGTATTAACATAGACCGTGTCTATACTACAAGCCTTTATTTTGAAATAATGTCGATCTGGAGGACTTCTTACTCTGACTCCTGTAACTCTCATTTCATGAGGAGTAAGTGAAGTGGAAGAAAGAGTGTTCTTCTTTTGACTTCCTGCCATGTAGACAGTGCCAAACGCCGAGTTAAGCTGTTTCAACTTAAGCCATGCAATTGGGGTAGCTGGAGTTGCGTAGCTTAATTCTACTTTAGGTCTGCTGTGTAGACATACCTGAACCGAGCAGGGAGATTATAGAGGACACTAGACCAAATGCATGTCTCCTGACAGCTTTTGCTGATGCACGAACTCCAGGGGGAAAGGAGCTGGATGGGATGGATTTTGCAGCTTAGTTTAAATGACTGAGTTATAGTCTTGGAACTTTCAGCTTCCCCCTGCTCTAAGGGCAGCAAGACCTGATGTTTTGAACATTACCTGAGGGAAGGGAAGATGTGATTTCATGGCTGTTGATTTAACAGGAACTCGATGTTGTTCAAGGGAATTCACCCTGCAGAGCAAGAAAAACAAGCAATAGGAATCCAGAAGGACCGGGTGCCAATTTCATACCAGCCATACTGTGTAGGGCCTCTGTGATTCATGGTACCATGCCCCACTGAGATGCTATAGTGAATACAAATGTCAATAATTGCTCATTAGTAACCTGTCAATTGATAACCAATAATTGATAAACACCGATTTAATTGAGTATGTTTAGTGAGAGGGGTTCTCGCAAATCCAGATTGGTTTAATAAGAACAAACATCAGACAGAGCCCTTGATTGCTTTTCCTGATTAAGCATAAAGACAGCACATATGCAGAGAGACATACCATTACCAACAGCTGTAGAGGAACTTGCCTGTAGTTCACAAACATTCCTTTTCGATTAAAAGAAACCCCAAACATTTCCCTGCCAGTTCTCCAGGTGAACTCGAGAGAGATGGACAAAGGGTTCATCTCTGTCCTCAGATACAGCAGCATAATGCTAGTGTCAATCCATGGAAGTCAATATGTGTGATACCTTTTTAAGCACAAGATCACTTTTTGAATTTAAGTTAATCTAGGATCCACCTCAAACCGAAATAATCTTGCCCCACTGCTTCTCTGAGGCCCCATCCTGCTCACTCTGTGGAGATGAGGTACAGGGAGTACAGTGCCTCCCTCTCCTGCACAACAACCAGCAGGCTCCTTGTGGCAGGGGGGAGGCAGTGCCAAGGCAGAGGGCAGGAGCCCCATGGCAGTGGGGGTGCGAGAGGCAGCTGAAGTGCTGTCACTTGATAGCCTCCCAGCCAAACCAGTCAGGATCATCTGTCAGAAACTCCAGGATCTACCAGTAAATTCCAATCTACTGGTTGGTGATCACTGACTTATACAATAGTCGTCCCTGGGAAATTTACGATGAAATTCTGCCCTTGTCTCTGCATTCCATAAAGTCAGTGGAGCACCTTTACACCAGTATAATTCACAACAGGATTTGCTCTTCTGGCTTCATCCAACTTTCCCCCTCTAAAAGTTTGTCAGACTTTTATTTCCAGTGTAGCCTGCTAGGAGTCTATAATAATGGAACTTAGATCTGGGGTTGGGTGCAGATCTCAACCCCTTCCTCCTCTCTTCTTCGCAGATTCAGTTTGGCTCCTGTTCTTCTCATTAGTAAGAAAAAAATTAAAAGGTGAAAAGATGGGAAAGATGCCCGGAAAATAAATATGTTAGCATGTCCAAACGCAACTCGCTGCTCAAGTCTGGCAGGGAGGTGCCCAAAGCTCTTCCAAACAAGCTGGTGCGTTTAGTGATTGGATGCAGATGACTTCTCTCTTCTGTGAATCTGATAATGGTGTCTCACACTGGCATGGCATCTTAAGCAAACAGAACTTAGGTGCGTAAAGGAGGATCAGTGTTCTTATCCCCATTTTACAGGCAGGGAAGTTGAGGCACAGGCACACGGTCTGATTTTTCCATGGGTGCTGAGCAGTACACGCCCTTCTCCCTTGTGATTTGACAAGGGGCTACACAGTGAGAGTTCTTCGTAGAGAGTCAAGGATTAGATAGTCAGCTCTCCGGTTCAGAGTTCTAATCCCTAGGCAGGGATTCCTCCTCCATCCCTGCATACTGCCTGTGAGGTAAATAAGAATAGTCACATGCCTCTGCCACAAGTCCTGTCACCTTTTATGAAGATTCAGCCTCCTCCAAACTTGGATTCTTCATGCCTCAGTCTCAGCAGTCAGGCATGGAGTAACTGTGCAGCAGGCTGGGCTCCAGCAAGATAGCCCAGCATGGTTCTGCAGCAGATGGCTTCTTAGGCCACGTCTCCACCTGCCAGAGGATCAACATTCTGGCGATTGATCTTCTGGAGTTTGATTTAGCGGGTCTAGTAAAGACCCGCTGATTCAAATGCTGAGAGCACCCCCTGTTGGCACCAGTATTTCTCACTGTTGAGAAAAGTAAGGGTAGTCAACGGGAGTGTTTCTCCCATCAACCTCACACTGTGGGGCCGCCCCAGAAAATCAGTGCAAAGTATGTTGACTCCAGCTACACAATTCTGCTATAAGAGGTTTTTTTCCAAGACTCTGGTCCCTTGTACTTTCCTTTCCTAGCAGGGCAGCATGCATATGCTTTGCAGGCACCTGATACATGCTATGGTTTGCTAGCCAGCATGTAATAGTATCTTTGTCACTGAGGGCCATGGGACCATCAACAGGCCCTTTGGAACCATTGCCTCGCATGGCGGGTCTAATCTCCCAGCCTGAGGCTTGCCATTGTTTTCAGCTTGGTGTTATATAGACACCGTGTTGCAATCAAATGGCTGTTTAAATATGCAAATCCTGGTAGGACAGTCAAAATGTAAATTGTTTATTCTCCTCCCAGCTCTGCACTTAGCCTCTAAGGCCATAAATTATTAATTTTTGGAAGAGGTGGTGTGATCTCCACAGCAATGGGGGTTATCATGACTTGTGTCGAGTTTTTCTGCAGGGCGAGGGATTTGTATCATACAGCTTCAAATCACCATGCCAAAAGACTAGCAGACATTCAGTCTGAACAAACCATGCGACCACTCAGCTATCGATTCATGTGGCAGCTTCTAGCTAGAGAAGAAGCTGCCAAATGAATTTGACATAGCATCTCGGAGGACCACATCATCTCAGAATGTGGCAGACTCAGTCCTTACTCTTTTAATATTTTAAAGGACTTCCCCACTGAGGGGAAAGTTGGGTAGTCAGTCTGGGTCACTCTTCCTGGGTGTTCTGACAGCCTAAAACTTTGGGGCTGGTTCTGCTTTCAAACCTCAGTATACATTGGGGGTAACTCCACTGTAACCAAAGGGTGAATTTCAAACGAGTGATTTTTAGAGTCATAAGTCTCATTTCAACAGGACGTGTGATCTGGAGTCTCTTATTTGCTTTTGAAATCACATCCAAAGTGTGTGTGTGCATGTTTGTAAATTCACCCACAATTTTGTCCCAAGTCAGAGAAGAAAGGAAGACCGACAGAAGCATGTGAGACAAATGATAGTCATTTCGCTCAATGCGCTTCTGAAAGGAGCTCACATACCATGATGATAAGCAGTATAGGAACCTGAACAGAAAAGTGGCCACTGTAAATCAGATCCAATCCAGCCTCTGTCTCTAAAATATGCAATATTTACCAAGCATATTTCTAAAAACGGCCAGCTCCCCTATTTTGACAGATGTAATACTGAACCGGGGTTGTGGGAGAATGGGAAGCCATAGATGGTCAATAATTTATAGTATTTTATTGTTATAACTCATGCTCCCAAAATCACTCTAAACGATAAAGACCCGGGAGTAACTTCAGTGAAGTCAATGGAATTATACTGGTATGAGATCAGACTTTCTGGGCAGAATTTTCACACAGCCCCAGCAGCCACATTCAGGATTAGATTTCCAAAGAGCTCCGCTCCCATTCAAGCAGGTAGTGGTCACATTTTCAGAAAACCTCACACTGGATGCCTGTGGAATGCTGAGCACTTCTGATTATCCAGCTCCAAGTGTCTGCGTACTAGGGATGTAAAATTCCATTTAATTCGTCACATCCCATTTCATTAGTTAACCTGTTAAACTCAGACCAGGCTGCAGGGCCAAGCCAGCTGGCAGCAGATAGGGGGTGCTCTGGCTGGACTTCAGCGCCCCCTGCCTGTGGTGGGCCTCATGGAGCTCCTCCCCCCACAGGTTAACTCCTTAACCATTTACATCCCTTCTGCATGAAGGGGAGGCTTAAAAGTAGTATTGAAGAACCAGTTTGTTTTCTGCAGTCCAGGGTGCATTTCTGCTCATCTTTGATTCAGTAGGAGACAGATGTTGAAAGACTATTTCTTTCTGAGTCTCTTTCCTTTTCCCCAAAGTTCAGTAGCATCAGGAAGTCAATGGAAACCCACACATTTGTATCAGCGATCGATCCACTGGCTGTCTTTTTTTAAATGTCTGCTTAGACATAATAAATCAATCTCCGAGCACTCTTCCATTGATGCCAGTACTCCATTAGAATGAGAAGAGTAGCCAGCATCGACGGTTTACCCTGCCAGCCTTTCCACACGCAAGATACCACACTAAGTACCTAGCGTAGCTGAAGTCTCATAGATGAGATCGACGGTGAGGGTTGGTATAGACAAGGCCTAAGCTTAAGACAAAAGCCAACATCTGAATCCAGCAATCAGGTGAGAGGCATGCAAGGTAAGTGTGGGACAACTGTGATCAGCCTGTGAAGTTGCTGTTTCACCAGGCCAGCTGGAAATCTCACTATTTCTCGTCGTGTGTGGGAGTGATGTTGCACTGACGTGTAAAAAGACCCTCAGCTTTAACTCCGGTCCCTCATGTTGGTTGTGAGCATTCCTTGCCTTATGTCTTCAGTACGCAAGCACAAATTCTGCATATGGTTTCCTGTGTAGTGACATGACCTGTCCTCTGCCTGTCTGTCTTTTTTCCAGATCCGAGCGGATGGGCCCCCCCATGGCGGAATTCAATATGAAATGGTCCCAGTTTTCAAGGATGGGAGCCCTATCCTTCGAGACATGGCTTTCTCTGTCAACCAGAAGTATCTGTATGTCATGTCGGAGAGACAGGTAAGCAGTGCTCTTCTACACCTCATTGGCTGCTGCTTTACCCCTATGCACCGCACTTGGAGCCACAGATAGGCACGGTGCCAAAGGAGGATTACTTATATCTAGTTCTGCCCATCTGTGCAGGAGGAGTGAAGGAACTTTCTTCCATGCGAGCATGCTATTGTCTGCGAGAAACAGAGATAGGGCTGCGTTGACATCAGTGAAATATGGTTTGGGGATTTGGATCTTAGTCTGCTAGGAAAATATGTCCCCATCACAAGTCTCACCATCCGCAAGTTTGGCAGGAGGCTGATTTTGCGTAGCTGTGTTGGAATGCCAGTGCCTATTTTTTTGTTTTCTGGATTTAGTGAGATATTTTTCAAATTCTCATGAAAGTGAGTGATTGTTGAAAACAGGGCTTGGAGCCAGGACATGTTGAAGGCAAAGGCTGTGCAAGCAGATTCTTCCAGTGCAACTAAATGTTCACATACATCAACTGTTCGCTAGGCTACTCCTGCCCTCCACCCCGATCAGCTGCTGCTACTTCTCCAGTCTGCGGCATGTATGCGCATAATGTGGGAAAGGTGGTCTAGGGGATAGGGCATTGGAATGAAACTGGAGAGAACTACTATCTATTCCTGGTTCTGCCACGGGCATCACATGTGGTCATGGGCAAGTCATTTAATCTGTACCTCAGTTCCCCATCTCTAAAATGGAGATACTTTCCTATCTTACCAGGGTGTTGTGAGAATAAAAAAACATTAATGGTTATTTCTTATGTGATGAGGGTAATTTCAGTGCTTAGTCACATGCCCAGGCCTTTATCTACACTCTGGGAGCCCTGCTAATGCACTTTAGTCCCAACTTGCATCTTCCCAGGCTCTCAGCTCTGTTAGTGCTCCTCAGTCCTGACCTATCAAAACCCCTGGAACAGAAAGCGCTTGCTGTAATAAATCAGGCAGCAATTTCTTGGAGACTGTATCACACCACAGACGACAAGCCTGACCAAGTTAAAACTTTTCTCACTTTGGAAGCCCAAATCAGAAGGGTCAGGTTCAGGCCTGCCAACGGGGGAGGGAGAGGGGGGGACAAAGGGGCAAATGCACTAGGGCCTGTTGTTTCAACGGGGCCCAGAGCGCCTGGCCACTGCCATTGCTACTGCAGCAGCCGGAACCCTGGTTCCCTTTGAAATAGTGCCAACGGCTTTCAGTGCTGCGGGGGGAGGCAGCACTGAGGGCCAGCTGCCCCCAGCCCCGCCCCTTCCTCCCAAGGCCCCGCCTCTTCCGGGGGCAAAGAACTGCCCCCCCAACCTTACCCCCAGGCCTCCTGGCTGTGTCAGCTCCTCAAAGATTTCCCAATATTTACTATCAGCGAGGCCTTTCCTCTGAACCTGTTTCTGAGCATGATAAACTGCCCCTCTGAAAAGAGGGACCAGACTGTACAAAGCAAAGCTAAAATCGTTATGATGGAAATTTATGGCCTGCAGGCCACTGGCGTCCGTTGCTTGAGGGAGCCAACACAGTGTTAATAATACAGGACCTCAACTGTAACAGAGCTGTATCAGCCATTCCTCTCTCAGATGAGGAAACACAAGCCGTCCCAACCGCTAAGCCAGGCTCTTGGGTTCACTGACTCTGTTCAGCATTTTAGTGACAATCACTCCCAACTGTAGAATACAGATTAATAGAGCTAGTGCTTTGTGGGGGAGGGTAAGAAGTTATATCTAAAGAGGTCCAGATGTCAATGAATTTTCTTCCATTTTCAGTTAACCCCTTTGCCGCTACAAGGCACATTGCTGAATGTGGAAGTTTCTGCATCTGTTGGCACAAAAATGCCCTGCTCCCCATCCACCCTGCTGGAAAACGGGGTACAGACTGAACCTCTCTAGTCCGGCACTCTGTGGTCTGGCAACATCTGTGGTCAAGCATGATTTTAGTGAGCTGGATGCCCACTGATCATGGGCGTGGCCAAGTTTTCCCATGGTCCCATAAAATTGGTTTACAGCCACCAATCCTGGCTCTCAGTGTTCTGTGCTGTTCTTTAGCTCTAATGTATCCCTAAATGTCTTCTAAGAGCCCAGCAAGCAGTGGCCGGGTTGGTAATGCTGCTAGACAATACTGACCTCCCATGGTCTGGCAAATTCTCTGGCTCAGCACCGGTCCCTAGGATGCTGGAGAGGTTCAATCTGTAACGAAAGACTCCTTCATAGGTAGGGCTGGGAGCCTGTCTCAGATTGACACGGAATGTGTTTTAATATTGCAGAGCACCTAAAGGGCCTAATCTCATTTCTCTGGTGAATGGGAAGTCAGTTTGAGTCCCATGCTGTTAGCATAGGTCCGGAGATGCCCACACCTTCTGCAACTGGAAGGAAGGGCACCTACATGTTCTCCACAGCTGAATTCCTTATGACCTCCTCTGCCTCCTTTTGGAATGATCAGAGCTCAGTCTAAGGGTTACATTGACTGGCACAGCTAGACAGTGGTTATACTCGGTGTCACAATCTCATTGTTATCGCTTGGGACCAGAGCAATAGTGGGAACTCTGAGTATTCAGATTACTTGTCAGAATGGGTGTGGGTGCGGGTATTTAATCCACGTGATGGCAGTCTGTCATGTAGCCGTGTGCCTGTGAAATGCCCCAACAAGGAGGAAAGTTGGCAGGCAATACAAAAAATCTTGAGGTTGCAGATCAACACTGTAATAAATGTGTAATGACCTACGCACTTTGTGCTTTCCTACACCATCCTGCATTTCATGGCCACTAAATGCTCCTCCATGCTAAAATCCAGATCCTCCTGCAGTAAAAACAGGCCTCTTCCACTTGAATTAATGGTGAATCTTCATTAGTTGTTTGCATTATAGAGTATATGATACATACATGAGCCATTCTGCATCCATCCACAAGAAGGCAGTGTCACCATAGGCAGTGCTGCTTAGTAGACAAAGCACTGGATTGGGATTCAGGAGACTGGGTTCTTTTCCAGGTTCTGCCACTGCCCTGCTGAGTGACCCTGGGTAAATGGCTTCCTATCTATCTGTCTCATTTTTCCCAGCTGTAAAATGGAAATAATGCTACTGACTTCCTTTGTAGGGTGTTTTAGAATCTCAGATGAAAAGTATTGTATAACTGCTAGGTGGTATTATAATCACACTTGCTAGTTCATTGTCATTTCAAAATATCATCTGTAAACCATGTCAAAGCAGAGGAGAAGGCGGGAGGAAAATATACTCGCTGTAAAGTTATTTAATGCCAGAGAATAAATGTTTGCTAGAAAGAGGAAGGCATTTTCCCATTTTCTCCTTCTATAAAGAAAATCCTTGTAGTTAAATCATCTGATTATAGCAACTTAGTAAGAGAAATTACCATAAATAGGTACAAATTTAGGACTTCTTCCCAGAATGCACTAGGCCACTGCATTAGACAATTTGTTCAGTTTATTTTACTTGGCACTGAATCCATGGTGCTTTGCCCATGCAGAGAAACTAGACATTGCAAGAAGCTGTGTGACTTTTCTGAAATCGAATGCCCCAGATTAAAACTTGGATGCTGCAATCGTTTTCCTGGGGGCCACATTATCTCTCATGCACACCTATGGAAGGGAGTTATAAACAACCTGAGTTTGAAAGAGGTTTCCGAGGGAAATCCAGCAGGGATGCCTCCATCTCATCTATTATGAGGCGAGAGGGTCTAAATATTCATCAAAGTTGCTAATTTGCTTAATTGTGAAGCAAAATGAAGTAGAGAATTAGTAAATAATGAAACATACCTGGAGCGTAAATTCCATTATGTGCTGCAAAGGTCTGTGATTTGGAGTGAGAGATCCTAGAACATCATTCTAGATGGAACTCTCCAGCAATCTTTCTCCTTCTGAGCCTGCAGCCCTATAGCGTGGTGATGTAATAGTTCAGCAAAATATGTGGGGTTGTATTTTTCCCTTGAATCCTGTGCAGAAAAGATGCCCAGTGATTTAACAAGAGTCAGTTCTGAGAAAAGCAGAAAGGCCCATCAATCGCAGAAGCTGTGATGCTGTAAATAGTAGGAAATGCCCTTAAAAGAACTGTATATGCACAATAAAAATGGCTTTAAAGGTCTTGAGTCAAAGAGGAAAGGAGAGTGGAATTTCTACCCAAGTTAAAGGGATGAGGGCAGGTAGTTTAACCTTAAAGCTGAGCTACCAGCAATTATTTATTAACCTGATGGAGAAGGTTGTCCAGATGCTGTGATGTAATTTTTCCCCCTTTTCAGCAAATATTTAGCATCTCTCTGTAACCAACCTTTTTGTAGGGTCCACCAAAAACATGCATTCCCTGATTTGTGTCTTCACCAATGCCACTGATGATACTAGTGCGAACTAGGAGAAGAAATAAAAGGATCTGTGCTGGGTCGGGGTTGCACAGAATCAAGAAGCTATATCGAAGTGGGGATATTTTCTGACAAATTACCGTCATACCATTTCTGCATCAAGCTCGTCTTAGGTGTGGCTGGTATCAGGTTGGAAGAACAAGTGTCTAATCCAAAAGCCCGGAGTCCTATGAAGTGTATGGCAGTTCCATCTTGACATTGGTTTTTGTCTCATGGTCCCACTCCCACAGTTCCCAGTGGTGGCAGTTCATTCAAATTTAGCTATGGTCCTCGTGCACCTTTCACATTCTGTCGCCAGCTTTTTCTAGGGCATGCGATTTGACATTTGATTTCTGTCTCATCTTTTAACAGTAAAGGAGCAGCACCAGCTGTTGCATAACCCAGTTTAAAGACACACAAGGAAAGAGAAACTCCATTTCCAGAGCTATCAGGATACTGTCAAATACAGGTTGAACCTCTCTAGTCCGGCACCTTCGGGACCTGGCTGGTGCTGAATCAGAGAATTTGCTGAACCACAAGAGGTCAATGATGGCTGGCAGCATCACCAACACTTCTACTGCTCACTGGGCTCTTAGAAACAAAAGACAGGACTATGCAGCACTTTAAAGACTAACAAGATGGTTTATTAGGTGATGAGCTATCGTGGGCCAGACCCACTTCCTCAGATCAAATTGTGGAAGAAAATTGGCATGACCATATATACCAAAGGGATACAATCCAAAAAAAGTGAACACATATAAAATAGACAAATCAGATTTTAGAACAGAGTGGGGATGAGGGGGAGAGGTTAATGTCTATGAGGTCACGATATTAGAGGTGATAATTGGGGAAGCTATCTTTGTAATGGGTAAGATAATTAGCATCTTTGTTAAGGCCCATTCGTAAAGTGTCAAATTTAAGCATGAATGACAGTTCTGAGGCTTCCCTTTGTAGTCCGGTGTTAAAGTCTCTTTGAAACAGGATGCATGTAGTTAGGTCATTGAGACAATGCCCAGTCTGGTTGAAAGGGCAAGAAACTGTTTTTTCTTTGTGAAACTGTCTGATGTCTGTTTTGTGTGCATTAATTCTTTGGTGAAGTGTCTGAGAAGTTTGTCCAATATACATAGCAGACGGACACTGTTGGCACATAATGGCATAAATTATATTTCTGGATGAGCAGGAATATGTGTTCTTGATCTTGTAACTGACATGGTTAGGTCCAATAATGGTGTCAGCAGAGTAAATATGTGGACAAAGCTGGCAACGGGGTTTGTTGCAAGGGAAAGTTCAAGGGTTGGGATTAGTGTGGTATGTCCTGTGGTTGTTGTTAAGAATCATCCTGAGGTTACGTGGTTGTCTATAGGAGACTATGGGTCTGTCTCCCAGAGCCTCTTGGAGTGTAGTATCCTGTTCCAGTATAGGTTGTAGTTTATTGATAATGCGTTGGACAGGTTTAAGTTGGGGGCTATAGGTGATGACAAGTGGTGTTCTATTGTTGGTTTTCTGAGGTCTGTCTTGAAGTAGATGGTTTCTGGGTATGCAAGGCCAGACTAACACGGCTACATCTCTATTATTATTGGGCTTTTAGAAGACACTTAGGGAGTGAATTAGAGCGAAAGAACAGCACAGAATACTGAGGACCAGGACTGGTGGCTGTAAACAAACTTTATGGAATCATGGGAAACTTGGCTACACCCAGGATAAGTGATCATCTACCTAACTAACATCATGCCAGACCACGCATGTTGCTGGACTAGAGAATGCTGGACTAGAGAGGTTCAACCTGTATATGTTTTAGAAATTACTATTAAGAACTGTTATGTGGGGTGTTGACTTTGTTCTCGGTACACTTTGCTCTAGCTAGCGCTTGGGTTATAAAGGAAGTGCGTCTGAAAGGGACTGTTAATAGCAGAAATTCACTCTCCCAAAATCCAGCACCATTCCACCAAACATTTCCTCTAACAGGCCGCACAGGACTTAAATGGCGGTTCACAGCACTCCATGAAGGGCCAGTACAGGAATAACGCCGTTGATTGTGGATCAGGACTGAGATGCATGGGCAGAGTTATGCAAGGTCCCAAGATGCTGTAGGTCAGGGCTGAGAGGCATTGGCAAACTTACGTGATGTTTCAGGACTGGAATAGCGGGAGGTGTTGCAGTTCAAGACAGAAATGTGTTGGCATGTCAGAGGTGAGGGAATGCCAGGTTTAGCTCTGTGCCCAACAAGAACTGCCTCTCATTTTTCATAGGCACCTACGTTCAATTAGCAGGGTTGGGTTTTTTTAAATTAAATAAAATGCTGAATTTGAGATTCTTGATCCTATTGTTGCTGGTCCTTCCACCTGCTTCCCTGACCCCTGCTGGAATCAGTGCAGCAGAAATATGTAGCAGCATATGGAGACATACTCCACCTGGGGTGAGTCTGCAAACAAGAAGCATTAGTTGAGGGGCTAATGACACCGGGAGAGCAGAGCAGCCATCAATGGTCTGGGGGCTGCCATAGGCCTCTTGAATAAGGACATATCATTCCCATGGTAAATCTATCATAAACCACATGTCTGTATGTGTAAGGAAAGCTCCAAGAATGAGGATCTGAGTACAGTTTGCTGGGAACACCCTTAAAGGAATCATTCTAGTCAGCAAAGAGGCTTTATAGAAATGCAGTCCTGGGGTCCTAATTATTCACCTGCCGTGAAGGGAATGGCCTTTTTATAAACGAAACACAGAGCTTTTCAATTATCTTTACCCTGCAGGGCAGAAGAAATTTTATGACTGCAAGGTTATAACCCCTTCTTACGCCGGATGTCTGCTCTCTGTCCACCTTCAAGTCATAGCTGCGCTTTTATTGACCGCAACTTTGATGGTGCGCCCCCACTTCCATCTGCATAAATCACGAGCGGCTATTGAAGTGAAGGGACATAGATGGTGTGAAACTGATGTCAGGATAAACAGGCCCACCGATGCTTTGGTGCCTGTTAGTCATGCAGAGCTACTACCATTTACAGTTGCAAATGGATCCCCGGCTGAGAGCATGCTAGGTGCTGTAAAAACACAGAGCAAAAGACAATCTCTGACCCAAAGAGCTTACGTTTTAGTTAGATGAGACTTGGTGGCTATAAATGAGGTATTTAAAAAAGGACTGAACACCGTACTGCAGAGTTGTGTGTAGGGGATAATCCTGAACTAGTCGGGAAATGGGGCTTGCTAGCTCTTTCTCTTTCTAATTTATTTAAAAAGCTGTCCGCTAAATTCTGATGGTGGAATCTTTGTTATAAGTGACACAGGCTTCTTGCGTGACGTTTGGCAATTCACTTAGCTTCTCTGTGCCTCGGTTTCACATCTGTCCATAGGGGATAATAGCATTGCCCTGACTCAAGAATGCTGTGAGTATAAATGTATTGACGATTGTGAAGTGCATTCAGATCTACTGATGAAAAGTGCTCTAAAAGAACGAGGTGGTGGTGGTGGTATTATTATTATTATTGTCATTATAATGTAGTTGTGACAGTCTGACAGATACCAGGTACAGTGTGCAACAGCAGTGTTACAAGCAGAGAAAGATGAGCAAGTTATCACAAGTAATTTCTTTAGGCTTCCCTTTCTTCTTCCTACCTGTGAACAGATTGTGATTTTTCTCCAGTTTATTTGTTCTTCCTCATGGTTTTGAAAGGAACATTCTTTAAATGACTCTTGATTTGTAGCTTGTTCATATTTTGATTGGACAGGTAAGCCACGTGGTATCTTCTCCAATCAGGGAAGAGGGAGCATAATCCAAAATTTATCTCCCGTAAATATTCTCCCACATCCATGTAAACTGTGTTGCCTCCATGAGCGTTCCTGCCAGCGAAGTTGTCCGTGGTTGGTTGGTTAGACTGGATGCTTTTTGGGCAAGCGCCTGGGGTTTCTAGGCACTCCCATAATAGAAATCAAACTCCATCAGCTGGAGTGAGAATAAAATCCATGAACTCAGCGACAAGAGGTCATGGAAGGGCCATAGATGGAGATTACACTGTCCTTTTCACAATGCTCTGGAGTGCAAGCGGGTGTAAAACTCGATTAGGGCTCCTTGGGACCTTCATTTAAATGGGAGTCAGGCCCCTGCGGCTCCCAAACCCCTTTCATCCTAACTTGGGAATCATCGGTGGGTCTCCCAATTTTACCTTTAGAAATAATTACAAGAGAGAGAGGGAAAAGAGCACCAAAGCGCCTGAGTGATTGCTCATGGCTTATGTGACATTTTTATACCAGTTTGATGTAGTTCAGAGACCCTTATGCAGAATATTATGAGCCGAGCAGTGCTCCCGCCCGTCACTGGGTGGGAGGTGGGAAAGATTAATGCCAGCCCCTACTGATTCCCCTCACGTCCCCACAAGAAGGGCAACGCAGTCAAAGAAGAGAACGCACTGTGCCTCCGCCTGCCCATATAAATGATGGGCCGTCTCCCCCAGCGCCAGTGGGAGGCAGGTGAACTCTGCCATGGAAGAAGCCAGGGAGGTGGAGAGATTGATTCTTGAAGGTTATTTGAATGAAAGGGGTGGAGAGAGCTGTTTTATGGGCCCACCGAGGCTTCCTCTCAACCTCATCTGAAGCTGTAATGGGTTACACGTAGGTTTTGACCGGTAGCAGTTAATTAACATCTGCTCTAGGAGGCTTGTGTCAGGTCTCTGGCTCCACAATAGGCTGCTGTAAAAGGAAGATTAGGGAGTAGGTGGTTTTCTAATCAGTAGACAGGTTTAGTCTAATCTTTTTTCCTTTACAGTTTCCAGCCTGGGGCTGAGATATCTTTCTTGTGCGCTCTCTGTCTTTCTCTCTCTCTTTCTCTCTGCCATCTCAACGAGTGATTTCCAGACACTTACCTTCCGTTACCTTAATCAAGGTGCATGCAAAGGGCAACATAGCTCAGCACATGGAGCATGGAACTAGGGGACAGGAACTCACAGATTTTATTGCCATCTCTGCTCCTAGCTCACTGTGCGTATTGTAGGGCCAGACACTTGCCCGCTCTGCGCCTCAGTTTCCCCATCTGCAAGCTGTGGGAAATAGCAGGGGGCTCCATGGATGAGTCACTTTGCAAACTGCTTTAATGAAGAGGAGCCACCATTGAAAAGCTAGAGTTCTCTCACCATTGAAAAGCTGGAGTTCTCTCATCTGGAAGGGAGGAGGCTGGGTTCACACATCTCATGAGCCACGCCGAGCAATGGACCAGTATGCTCATGAGATGTGTGTGAACCCAGCCTCCTCCCTTCCAGATGCCTACAGAGCAGTCACAATAAGATCGGGGAAGAGGATTACAAACCCTCATACACAAGGTCTAATCAGGTGATTGCTCACTACCTTGTTTACATGCAGAATAGGAAAACACTAAAACCTAGTGCAGCTGCTCTATACATACCATGTGCTCCACCAGGGCTTTATATGAATAAACGGTGTCTCTTCTGTTAGCGGTGATATATTTGCCAAACAAATATCGCATGTCAGGAGCTGCAGACCTGCAGGAGTCTCTGGGAATAATTTGTGATCTAGCTCGCCATCTTGTAACCCCAAGACATGTAGATCCTGTGATAATTGCTTTGCTTTGAACTGAGTGGTGGGGGCGGAGGGCAGAAGATGCCTGGATGATTTAAAAGAGTGTGGAATTGGAGTGAAGACTGAAAGAAAAACAAGGAAGTCCATCAATCCTGGGACAGAGAGGCCATAAATACAGAGCGTGTCTTGAAGGAAACTGAGAAAACACAGTAAAAATGCACAAGATGGATAAAAATCTGGAGTCCTAATGGGAGAAGCAAGCTAATTACAGGTTTAGTTCTGCTGCCTGCTTGCTGAACTGCTAGTTCGTTGGGCATAATCTTAGCAGTGTTTGGTGGCGATTTGGTTGGATTCAGATACACTTGCTCAAAATAGTGTTTACTTAGAGCAGGGGTGGGAAACCCTTTTTGGGTAGAGGGCCGCTGACCAAAAGAAACATCAGTCAAGGGCCTCTCACAAGTGAGGAGCCGCCCCCCCCAAAAAAACAATCCCAAACCCTCACTGACATGGCCCCCGACTGAGAAGGAGATATTCCCATCACACAACAGAGCCTGGGGAAGCCTAGGCTAGTAGATGTTGTGTGCTCCAGCCCCATAGGGGGTGGCGGTGGGGGAGGGGAGCCGTAAGCCTCGAGGGCTGGATCCAAGCAAGCCAAATATGGGGTTCCCCACCCCTGACCTAAAGATTTACTGCTCCTCTCAAATTGAACCATGCATCCAGTTTGCAAAGCTGCTCTTTCTGTGCCTCATGTCCACTTCAGGAGTTTCATTACAAACCCCAAGTCCACACACGCTTGCCAAAATTCAGCAAGTCGGGTATGGGTGCTCCTCTTTGTTGCTAGGGTCAGCGTGGTCCCAAGCTGGTGGATAGGTGTGGGGGTGGGACTGCTTTTCTGAACAAGTATGGGCCAATTCTTGGTTGTGGGTGTAAACTGCAAAACTCTTTTGGGTTTTGGTCGAATGCCAATCTTTCTCCCAAAAGAAATGTCATCAAAATCAATATGTTTTTTGCAAAAAAGTTCAGAACAGCATTTCCTGGCAGAAAACGTAAGTGCTTTTGAAAAAACATCTTATCCCAAATGCAAAGAAATGTGCTTGTGCTTAAAGCAACCTACTAAGGATGTTGAAGGCCCTTTTTTATTCTACAAAGAATAACTTGTAGTTAGAAAGCCTGTTGAAGTTAACAGCAAGGCTCCCTATGGTATTGTTACTGCCTTCCCACTTCCCTTCCAGCCTTCCAGTTAGATGGGTCAGAGTAACGCCACATCCATCGTGCTGGGATGACAACCTACCGTCAGAGTAAGTGGAGTCAAAGCATCTAACCTCTTAAACTCTTCCCATCTTTTTTTCCACACATTAGCAGAAACATCCCCATGGAAAATTTAGATTCTTCTCACCCGTCACATGTTGTTGGTGTTGAGTTAAAGATCTGAGCAGGTCAAAAATCTGAGAAATAAATTTGTGTAACATTCTGAAGTTGATTCTGCTTTGCAGGTTTTTCAACATACCCATTATTCATTTCCCCCCCCCCCCCAATTTTTATTCAAATTTTTTTTATATCAACATCTGTGGAAAAAATAGAAAGCCAAAACCTTCACTAAAAGGCATGCTGATAAAAATATTAATTTTGTTGATGCAAGTCATGAATCCTTTTTGATGAGAAATGAATCCTTTGGGGGGAAAATGCAGCAAGCTTCCAGGAAGTGCTTCATTCTTCTAAAACGGCCATTTTGGGACCAGCTCTGTTAAACGTGAGCAGGTTCTGAGACTGACCTGTGAGTAACTGTCTGGTGTCATGATACTGTCTCCTTGTTGGCTGCAGCCGCTACATCACATTCAGGTGTCTAAAACCACTTTTCTGTCTTTTTTCTTTTTCACATAAATAAGTGTCAGAGTTGCCAGAAGCATGCTGTGCAGGCATGAACGAGGAGGACAAGAGGGAGGTAAATGAGCAGGAAGTGGGCAACAAGGATCCGGCAACTGGGACCGGGGAAGGAGAGCTCTCTGTGAAACGGTCTCTCTAGAAGAGTGAGGTCAGCAAGGTGAAAATGATGGAGACTCCCTGAGTTAGGGACTTGGCTCTGAGAGGTGCTCTCAGCAGCATAAAACTGACATGTTCCCCAATGACCTGGTCACGCTAGACTAGCTTCAGTCTAAAAATCCAGCTTTTCATGTTTTGTTTTGTTTTCCATAGGCAATTAGAGGTAATTAAGAAATCCAGCTAAAAATTAATCTGAGGTCATTAAGAGAAGCTACCTGGCAAGCAGGATGTGTTGGATAGCATTAATTGTTCATTAAAAAAAAAAAGCATCCAGGTGGAACAACATATTGTCTCATTTTTTCCTTTTTCCCTCCTGTTGACAGTCCATTTGTCACATATGCAGAACAGTGGTTCTTAATTTGTCCTTGCCTGGGTCAGTTCCATGGTATTTCTACAGCTCCCATCCTGCAAGGACTTATGCACGTGAGGAGTGTCATTGCTCTCACTGGTGCAAAGTGAGGTGTGCAAGTTTGTGCAGGAGCAGGCCCTTATAAGATGAGCTTTCATAGAATAGAAAGTTAAAATTCCTCCAGCCCAGCATCAACCTTCAACATCAGTCATTCAGCAGGTTTATCTAAATGGGGCATATTTTAAGCCTTGTTCCTATGATTCTTCCTTTTAAACCTGCCGTAGATTGTGTGTGTGTGTATTTTTTCCCTGCCAACCACAGGTCTCCCAGCATGCACTTGCCTCTGCATTTGCTTCCCTTTCCAATTTCTCGTGCTCCCCAGACCTATTTTTCATTTTCAGACAGGCAACCTGAAATCCTTCCAATTTCCCTCACTGTACACATGCTTATAGACACACATACACACTTTCACAAAGCCAGTAGTGCACAAGAATTTGGCAAGGGGGGTAAATGGCAGTTCTTCGTAGTGGGGAAAGGTTTAAAACCTTTAGAGGAGTTGTTCCCCATGACTAGCCCGTGTTGTGCCCACGACTGTTTTATCTGCTGGCAGTGCGGTGATCTGTCTCTTTCAGTGCCAGAATGAGAACAAGGAAACTTAATCCAATGTTATACATTTCAACTCAAACTGCCACCGCTGCTTTATTAAACTAGCTGCTTTTGATTGTAGATGGCAGGTCTCCTATTATCCCTGGCTTAGTAAATATTGAATTTGCCTGCTACCTCGGTCTCGGTGCGTGCCTGTCACTTCACAGGTGGAGAGCTGAAGACTGACCAACATGCAAAACGTTTGTTTGTTTTTAAAAGCAAATGGTGGACGCGGATGCATTTTGCTCCATTTAAAATGCTAATATTCAGAGGCATGTGCGCAGAGTACCGGGAACCCTGCTGATGTATCAATTAATTTCTTTCCATTTAACTCAAATGGTTTAAAATGTATAGAATGCACTTTTTTTTTTATCAGCATGGGAATCTGTTCTTGGCCTACCCCAGGATGTTACAAAACAACTCTTCAGACATTATCTGCTTAGTCCACTGATTGGAACAGAGGACTTGGGAGTCACAGAACTCTTGTGTTCTATTTCTGGCTCTGCTGTCAATTTCCTGTGTGTCCGTGGGCAGCTTGCAGCCTCTTGCTGCCTCAGTTTATCCCTCTTGCAATAGAGAGGCATTGTCGTTCTTGTGTTTTAATGGACATACTTTGGTGATCAGTGTTTTGATCATTCCAGTGGGAAGTAGCTCTGTTTTGTGGGTATGCAGGGTTGTAGCTATTCTTGCCCCCCCCTCCACCTTGTTGTCTCAGTCTGGCACCAGAATGGATTTTGCCATCTCTTCCCACTCAACTTTGCCCCCATTGCACTTGCAAGTTAAGGTTATGAAAGTGTAACCGTTTACATGGTTAACTGATAAGCCTGGGCTCATTTATTAACATGTGCAGCTACAAAGACTCCCCACTCGCCATGCACTGCTGCCTCTGTATCAGAGGCAGTAGCATGGAGGGGCAGGTGGGAGTCAAGCCAGCCCCCTTCACGCACCAGCCTCTGCCTTCCCTTCCCCTGAGTAACTGCTGCATTTTTCAGGGGTTACATGATTACATAATTAAATGCATTTTAACAGGCCCGGCCTTAGGGCAAGGCGGATGTCTTGGGCCCCGCGCTGCCCGGCGCCAGCCTGCTCGGCTGTTCTCTCGCTGCCCTGGCTGGGAACCGCCTGGCTACGTGGTGCCGCCAACCACAACATGCCGCCTTGGGTCCCACAAACTCTTTGGCCGGGCCTGCATTTTAACATCCCTAGTTGCAACCCTGGCCTACTCTGCTGTAGTAAGAATGAACAGGATTAGGCAGAGACCACTCACCTCTTTTTTTCCCTGAGCTGAGATGTATACAGGGGATCTGCAGAGGTGAACAGGCTAGGCTGCAGGCTAACTCTCTGCACTATCCAGCCTGCCTCTCGCCCTCCTGAACCTTCCAGTCCAGCAATAACATGCTAACATTACAATATGTGTCCACCATCTGAATGCCAAGTATCCTTTCCGCTAATGGCTTCTGATTGGGTCTAATGTTGGGAACATCTTGGTCCCACTGTAGCAAAACTCCCGTTCACTTCAGTAGCAGCCAAGATTTTACCCATGAACTTAATCATTCAGATAACATAGAACCTTGTATCACTGTTTTGAAGTGGCTAGTGATTCTGGCTCTCAGACTTGAGACACCTTTAGGGAGTGTGATGTCAGGCTCCTCCAAAGGAAACAACTAAAATCACTAAATGATTCTGAAAATCTCAGCCTGAGTATTCAGAAAATGAGGGGGAGGCTATTGTGACCTGCTGGTTCCAGTTTGAAGGCGGACAGCCAGATAAGTCTCTGCCAGGGTTTCACCCTGTAATAAGAATAATGAGAGAGGAAATCATATTCCCTAGTCGGATAATTACTTACAGGAGAAATCTGAAATTTCACATTGTCCATTTCAGAAAGTGCTCAGCTATGAAATTTAAAAGCAAACCTTAGATTCCTCTTTCTCTATCAGTTTTTTTTTTCCCCCTCTTCCCATCCTGTGCTGCTCTAACAGAGGCTTCTCAGCAAATGAGTTTGGCGGCTACTCAGCCGGTGAGGAAGGGAATTGTTCATGCTGGGCGCGAACAAAAAAGACACATAACTCACAATATGGAGAAGGGAGCTCTGAAATTGCACAAATTATTTGATTTTATACTTTAATTAGTTTGAATTAGCAATGGGAATAGATGCATAAAATGATCCAGTCAAGGGTGAAATGGAAAAAGGGATACGGTATAGAGTGTCGCTTTATTATTATGAAGTTTGCGGGAAGTAAATGTAGAAGGCAGAGAGACCCTTCCCATACTGAATACAGACATGAGGATTTGACAGGGATGGGTTGCAACTCATTTTATGCAGGAGTGGCCATAGACATACTCCGTACAAATGGCAACTTAGGGCATTTAAGGTCCTGCCCTGACTCAAGTTGGCATCTTACATCCTTCCCACTTGGCAGCAGCCCCCCAGAGTAGGAGAAAACTGCAACCACTTGCCGTGACAAAATCTCAGCTCCCTGATCTTGCTTGGACTTCATCCAATGCCAGCTTAGTACTAGATGGCTGAAATGTATGGCTAAAAGGAGACAGAAAGGTCTGAAACCACTTCAGATCTATCTGAACTTTTTGTCGAAAACAATAAGAAAACTTCTATTTTTTTTCTTGTGCTTCTGAAAAGTTCCACGCAGTGTGATTGATAGGCTGGTTTTGACTCCATTAAGTCTCTCTGCTTGCTGGTGCCATTCCAAATTGGAAGGAGAAAAACAAAGCAACAAGCACCATTTCCTGCAGTAATTCTGACATGAGGAAAGGCAAGAAAATCTAGCCTGATTGCCAGCCTAAATTACAAGATAAATTTAACCCAGTCGGGCCCTAGGACTGTCTTGCAGAACAAAGTCCTGGGAAGAGAAGCCACCCCAACTAACATCCTTCTTCCCCCAGATGGGTTGAGGATTCCGTTCTAGTCAGGTTCTTATACTGCAGCATTCCCTGTAGTCCTAAATCGAGAGCTCTTAAATATTTTCTTTAATAACTTGGATGGTGGAGTGGAGAGCATGCTTATAAAATGTGCAGATGACACCATGCTGGGAGGGGTTGTAAGCATTTTGAAGGAGAGGGTTAGAATTCAAAACAGTCTTGACAAATTGGAGAATTGGTCCAAAGTTGTCAAGATGAAGACTCAAGAAAAGTCCTGGACTTAGGAAAGAAAAAAAAAATCAAATGTACAATTATAAAATGGGGAGTAACTGGCTAAGTGGTAGTAGTGCTAGAAAGGATCGGCAGACTGCAGTGGGTCGCAAATTTAATGAGCGTCAGCAATGTGCTGCAGCTGCAAAAAAAAAAAACGCCAATACCATTCTGCAGTGTATTATTAATAGTATTGTATATAAGACCAGGCCCAGTGACAGGGGCAGGGCAAAAGGGGCAGTTGCCCCAAGGCCCAACGGGGGCGTGCAGGAAGCCACCGGCCCTTTAAATTGCTGCCGGAGTGCTAGGTCGCATGCTGTGAGCTGTACTGAGGGCTGGGGCTGGGGAGGGGTGTGCCACGCTCTGGCCAGAGCAGAGGGCTGGCTGGCCTTGGCTCAGCTCTTTTTGGGACTATGGAGTCGCCCCTATCACCTTGCCTGGGGCCCGCAGATGCCATCGGTTCCCCTGTGTAAGATACAGAAAGTAATTGTCCTTCTCTACTCTGTACTAGTGAGGCCTCAGCCAGTGTGCTGTGTTCAATTCAGGGTGCTAACCTTGAGCAAAGACATGGAGAAATTGGAGAGTTGGCGATCAGTTGTTCTCTGTGCCCTGTCAAGATAGGACAAGTTACTAACATTTATGTGCCTTGCAAGTAACTCCCGCATGTCCCGATAAGGAAATGGAATTCTAACAGAGTGGAGAGGGACCACAGAGGGTGATTAGGATGAGAATATTTAAATACTGAAGGTACAAGCAGTTCTAATGTGAGAATATGATGGGAATTCAAAACAAAAGAAACTCTGGACCCTCACCCATTTAGATTGTAAGATTTTTGGGAAAGGGAATGGCTCTATATATACAGTACCTTGCACAACAGGGTTGTAATCTCTGCTGGGTCTTTTTGTTGCGATTGTGACACATACAAATAATTATGGTGAGAATCCAGTTCCACCCAGACTATTTTTAAGGGTCTGAAATGTTCAGAGGAAAGTCTCTGCAGGTTCCTGCAACTTGTAAAATGATTGACAAGTCCCAGGAAAGGTAGCTATGGTGGTGTTTCCATTTGGGGCTACTAAACGATATTGGAGTTGGTTGGAAAACAAGAGAAAAAATTGTGAATTCCTCATCGTGTGTGTGTGTGTGAGAGAGAGAGAGAGAGAGAGAGAGAGAGAGAGAGAGAGAGAAATGATTGTGAGATCTCAGGGGCTTTGGATAGCTTAGCTCAGTGTCCAAACCTCTGGAGGTTTCTGTACTGAAAACCCCACGCCTTTTAACATATGAACCATCTCAGTCTTAGGTTATAAATTTAATGCAACCTTACGTCAAGCTCTTTTCTAAAGCATGAATCTTTACTCCCAAGCATTGCTAGAGCCCAAGCCCACAGCATCTCCGCTATTCTTCAGCGGCCATTAGATTGATCTGGCATCTCTGGGCTATACTGATGAGGAAAAGCGGCTCCATTAATAATCTTCTATTTATTCTAGAAATTCAGGAATGTGCCAGGCAGACTAAACATTCTGGCTTCCCTTCTCCACCTCAAGGCTTGAGGGAGCCAGGGGAGGGGGAAGGCTCCATGCCAGTAACAGCAGTGCCCAGTGCTAAGTCAGAGGCCTTGAAGAACTTGCCAAGGTTGTTAGTGTCCAGACGGAGCTGGAACACAGTGTTCAGCAGATCGGGAGGGTGCATGTATGATGGGAAATCTGCCGAGGTCCCTTCAGAATTCCTGCAGGGACACACCTACCTCCCCAGCTCCAGGCATTGGGGTTTTACACTCATTTACCCTGAGCGCTTTGACGAGGCGCTGCAGTGGTTAGAACAGGATGGCTGGAAGTCAGGACTCCAGCAGTCTGTGGCAGGCTCATGGGGCTGCTCCCTTAACCCCTCTGTGTTTCACTTTATCCGTCTGCAAAAGAGAGAGAAAACGTACCTGATTCATTCTTGTGTTGAGACCGAACTCACTCTCCTCTCTACAGTGTTGAGGTGTGTGTCTGCAAAGTGGTGTAGCTAAGCAAAGGAAGGTCAGCTCCGTCCCACTACTTAATCCAAGTATCTCATAGTTCCTCATGAATTTATTCTTATGGTACCCCTGTGAGGCGGAGAGTGTTAGAATGTCTGTGAGGAGTTGTGTCAGAGAGCAATGAAGTGATTTGCTCAAGGTTACACGGGGAGTCTGTGTCAAAGCCAAGAATCATAGAATCATGGAATACTAGAACTTGAACTCGAGAGGTCATCAAGTCCAGTCCGCTGCCTGCACGGCAGGACCAAGATCATCCCTGGCAGGTGTTTGTCTAATCTGCTCTTAAATATCTCCAGTGATGGAGATTCCACAACCTCCCCAGGCAATTTATTCCCATGTTTAACCACCCTGACAGGTAGGAAGTGTTTCCTAATGTCCAACCTAAACCGCCCTTGCTGCAACGTAAGCCCATTGCTTCTTGTCCTAGCATCAAAGGTTAAGAAAAATATTTTTTCTCCCTCCTCCTTGTAACACCCTTTCAACCCACATCTCCTGAGTCCCAGACCTGTGCCATAACCGCAAGACAAATTTGTGGAAGGAATGCACAGCAATTTCTATGTCTGGTAAAAATGTCTCATGGAATTTGTATCCCTGTTCAGAGGATGGTGACAGCACCATTCATAACTCAGATATCCTAAAACTCTGGATAGAGCAACAAGGTTGTGACATTGGCCCTGCAGTGACTCTTTAGCGACTCTGTGATTCGGATACTGAGAGACAGTAGGGTTGATTTGCCGTGCTCACGGAGGGCTATGTAATTGGTCAGAGCCACCATCTAAAATCCAATCTTCCTGCTGTGATTGCTCAGTTCTCTTTGTTTGATGGAAATGGGTGATTTCTTTAAACTCAGGAAACAGCAGAGTGAAGATTATGCTTCAGGTTATCTTCATACTCTGAGGATTGCCAGTTCAAAGGGGAATTTATTGGGGCACTCAACTGTGGAGGAGTCACTACAGGCATTTGAGTGTACGTTGGGCATCTCCAAACATAAATGCTGCTTTATACTGTCTTTGTCAGGAGCAAGATATTATTTTATATTTATATCACTGACACCAAAGCAGTCATGTGTGTCACAAAACAGGAGGTAGGAGACTCTCAGGGATAGCAGAAGTGCAAAACACACAGTCTTAGGCCACGTTTTCACTTCCTGGAAGATCGACACTGCAGCCATAGATCTTCCTGAGTTCGATTTAGCGGGTCCAGTAAAGACCCGCTAAATGGAATGCTGAAGGCATCCCCATCGACACCAGTACTCATCGAATTGCAAGGAGTAAGAGAAGTTGACAGGAGTGTTTGCTCTCATTCACCTCCTGCTATAGAGATGGTGCCGAAGTTAGAATTAAGGTATATCGACTCCAGCTATTCAATTAACATAGCTAGAGTTGCGTATCTTAATTCGAACGTCTCTGTAAGTATAGACATGGCCTTAGGCAGCTGGTCTGGTTTATGTGAAGATTTAAAGGTAATATCAAAGTTATGCCACCCAAGACAATCAGACATCCTCCCTCTCTTTGGCTTCTCGTCACAGTTTGTCTATCCAGTTTCTCTTGCAACACATATTTCCCTGTTCCATGCCCTTCTGTCTGTTTAATTAGCATTCACGTTCCCTTCAAATGGAAATCAAGTGAAGTCTTCAGAAAGCTGAAGTGACTTGCATTATTAGCACATCGCATGGGCGGGATGGGTGCCTGCTGTTCTGTCACGCACGGCAGTGAAAGATTCGGAGGAGTCCAAATTGGGTTTTCCAAATGAACTGAGCTGCTTTGTGAAACAATTGAATTAAAGAACCGTTCAAAATCCCAAACCATTAACAGAGTAAATGCATGAATTTGAAAAGTACAAATCAGCGCTGCATCAGAAGCCAAGACTGGGCAAACCTCAGACATAAGGAGCAGGGGAAGGAGGGTTTAAACACTTAGCTCTGGCAGGCTTCAGAATTCTGCTTTATCTGAACCCTCCGTACTTTAGAGATTGTTTGGGGGCAAGTCCTGGTGGTTAGTTCTGTTTGTACAGTGGCCAAGCACTTTATTGCCCTGAACCATGACTGGGGCTGCTAGGTGACACTGCTGCACAAATAATTCAATAATAATAATTAATAATATGACCTACAAAATGGCCAAATACATGGTTTGCTCATAACTGCTACCCACAGTAGCAAGTCAGTGATGCTCGCCGTGGCAGTAGGCCCTGAGCCAGCCTGCTGCACTCTCCCACCTTCCAGTCACAAATGCCCTGGGAAATGGTGGATTTTGCAGCATGCCTTTGAGGTTAGCAAATCCGGTCCCTGGTGGGTCCACCCCCCTTGAAGACTGTGGACTGCTCCAGTGTGAGCACTGCAGGTGATCACAGATGCAGCAATATGGCCAGCGCTGAGCATTCTAGTCAATGATCTTTTAATTTTTTTTCCCTGCAAAAGGTTGGTTTGACTGTCTCCCCCACCCCCAACACATGCACACACCTCTTTAAGAGGTGATTGATTGGCAGGCAACTGGTCCCAGTATCGGGGGCACTATTAATATGCTCATAAGAATATGGTGATAAATATTTTATGGGTGGGGGGGGTTAAAATAATAACTCCTCCTGTCTGGGACTGCATGACAACTTGCAAACATTCTTACCCACAAAACAAATTAGCTTAAAATCTTTCCTTTCAGAAAGAGCTGACCATTCAGGAATATCTTCGATTTGGAGAAACGGTGCTAGAAACTTCTTTCCTTTGACAGTGCAGAAAGGAATGGGCACGCTCCTATAATTTATTTGAGTTCTCCACTTTTCAGCCTGTGCTTTCCCACTGATGCCCGATTGTGGTTTAGGGGAATCTGGTTTTGATTCACAATAGAGTTTTGGGTTAGTGTGTCAGCAAAGGATGCAGATGTTCCAGCCAAAGTCATGACAAACGACATTAAGGTCTCGATCAAGTATAGTAATTAAGCACATGCTTACTTCATTGTCTTACCGGCCTTACAGAAGCGCAGTGTTAATACAAGGTGTTCTGCAGGATGGAGCTCATTGGATAACATTGAGTTCCTGTTCCATGTGGGATTTTAAGGCTTCATTGCTGTACAGCAGTATTGCACTTTCAGCAGAGTCCAGGTTTGGTGTCACTAAAAGGAGAGGTGACAATATCCTGCCAACCCCAGTTGGTGAATTCATAGTTATTTTTAATGTCCTGAATTAAATCTGCTTGAGTCCCAAAATGATAAATTGTTCTGGCTTGCGTCATTTGAAATAGGATCCTTAATTCTATAGAAGTTCAGGTTTTATTTTGTTTTGCACTCAGTGTAGTCTTATTGATGGCAGCAGTGTAACGTTCTTGAATTATGGGTGACCAGAGAGAAAGAAGGCATCTCTTTAGCTCCCTGATGTTATTCTTTCTGGGTTCAGAACGAGGTGTGTAGGCTCCAGGCTAGATTGTGTAAATGTCGTTAGAAAGCCATTCCCGGCTAATGAAACCCTGGGAGAGAGGGATTTGGCTTCCCAGCCCCATAACCTTATAGCAGAGGCTGGGATAAATCCATCTTCAGTTATGTGTAAGCCCCTCTCTTCTCTCCGGTCTCGCCTGCTTGTATTTATTGGTGAAGCCACGATGCTGTCATTGTTCTTTGAGATCAGCTCCAGGTCAGTAATTCATCGCGTACGCTCCTGAGCAGATTAAAGTGGCAAATGGTTTATTTCCCTTTTAAAACAAAAGACTGTTTAAAAAAAAAGTCTCTCTCTGTCTGAATTTAAAGCACGACTAGCTAACTAACAAAATGAATGAATGAATGTTGAAGATACATCGTGTAGGACATCCCCACAATTCAGTTGGCAATATGTATAAATTCAAGGGACCAGAGTTGTTAAGATAACCATTTGAAACAATGTATCTGAGATAAATGCATCTCATCTTTCATTATCTGTGTAGGCTGCGAATGAACGTGCTGTGGAGTTAGATCCCACTCCTGGTTGTGTTTAGTTGGATCTTACATTGTTGCGAAGCACTGGTTTACCGGCTCCTATTGTCTAAAGCAGGATTGACTTTGGCCTTTCTTCTTTTGAGTCCATTGGGGTGGTTCTGAAGTTTGTGTGTACATATGTGGCATTGCTAGCCTTGTTACTGTCATTCCTAACAAATGGCTATGAACACAGTGACTTGCTTTCGGATCCAGACCATGCATATAGACATGCTTTGTCCTCTCTGCAGATTGCTACTCAGAGTCAGGGAGCCCAGCGTCACAACATGTAGGGGGTCACGTCATCAAAATAACTGCAGAGCGGTGTCCTTGTGTTTTAGCTTGTCTTTGTGACATGCCACGACCCACTCCAGACACTGAATTAGGAGTATTTTTTTTTCTTTTCAGTGTTGTTTCTTCTCTCACCTCCTTTCCTCACCTTCCCTGGCTACTGGGAGGGCCTGAGGTGTCCCCCTCCTACGTTGCCCCAACACTAGTTCGCTTGGAGTTCAGTGCTCCCTTCTGTATCTCTCAGTGCTTCAGGACGCCTGAAAACAAGAGCTCTGGCCAAACTTTCAGCTACGTCTACACTGTAGGCTTCTTGCGCAAGAGCACATCCACACTGCCACGTGCTTTTGTGCAAGAGGGGTCCACAATGCCATGGACGCTCTTGTGCAAGAAAGCTCGGATGGCCATTCGCAGAATGGCCATCAGAGCACTCATGCTTTTTCCGATAGGGGTTTCTTGCGCAAGAAACCCCTGTTGTTCGTTCATGCACGCCTTTTTGCTCAAGAGCTCGTACGCAAAAAGGCTTATTCCTCGTAGAAAGAGGACTAACTCTTGTGCAAAAATCCCGTGTTCTGACGATCTACTGTACTTTTTCTTGCATAAAAACACGCTTGTAGTGTGGTCGCTCTGCGAGTTTTTGTACAAAAACGGCTATTTTTGTGCAAAAACTCTGCAGTGTAGATGTAGCCTCAGACATACAAGAGCAACGTGAGCTCTTGAGCCAGCTCTGCTGTAACTGACAAACCTTTAAGCACTTACACAACCCCTATATAAAAATATTGAATTAATCTACAGCAAGGGTCCAACACGGAAGGTTATAACTGAGGTACTGGAGCATTTTAGGCCATTACTCTAGGATGCTGTTGTGTTTTTTAATAAGGAAAACTAGTTGCATCTCAATATAAGTCTAGAAACTTGTGGAACACGGTGGTTGGTGGAAGTAAAGCTGGTTTGCCTTACCAGCCATATAAAGCAGAAAAATATATAAGGTTTCCATGTGCCAGAGCAAAACTAAATGTGACCGCTCAGATAAAAATCCACTACAGAAAATGCTCTTCTGGGATAGCAGGGGCTGCTGGAATATTTGCATTGTTTTGCATTCTCTTTATCTTCTGTCTGTCCCAATGAATTCAGAGTATCCTTTGCCTATAATGAAAGCTCTGAAGGTTTTAATGCATCTTTTTTAAAACACTAACTAATCTTTTGTAATGCCTTATAGTCTCATGTCCTGTAACTAAATGCATTTTATTTAGAAAATACCATTTAATGCCACTTTGGATTTCCAATTATTCTTCAGTCGGACTTTGAGTCTTCGTCACTTCGATATGCACAAAAGACGACAACTTCAGAGCAGCCAAACAACAAATTATTTCCATTGCTGATGTCTAGGAGTGTGGTGAAATATGAAGACGTCGGGCCAAATTCATTCCTGGCATATTGAAATGTGTGGCGCATGATACTGGCAGCAAATTCTTCCCACAGACTCCCAAGTGTGCTGGGAGAAAACTACAGCAGCAGTAATTGAGACAAACATGAAGGACGTGTGTTGCTGTCATGTCCATGGTACAAAGGGCCCTATTTTTTTAATTTATTCTTGTTCAGGGTAGATTTGTAGTGCTGGTGAAGGGTGCTGCGTTGACAGCCCTGGGGCATTGCTATCGCATAGTACATACCACGCTTCTCCAACATACTGATCTGTCTATGATGGTTCAGGGAGCTGCCCCTGTTTCTGGGTGATGTAACATAATCTGGTGATTTCTGAGGGATGGAACACCATTCCAGAAACTCAGTTCTTGCTGCACGAGAGGCATTTAATGGTAGCACCGTTTGTGTGCTGGGAGAAGGCAGGAACACAGCCACTAGACTGACTTTTAAAGGCCTTCACTTTGTTACTGTAGACTTCCTGTATAATTTTTTTCCCCCCTCCAGTAAATCAGGCAGGGATCTTTGCTAGGAACAAGAGGTTCAAATAAAGGTCAGGTGGGGAATTCATTTCATTTTATTTTATTTTATGTTGTAAAAACCTAAGGGAGTTTCTAACTGGCTAAATACTATTCACAGAAATAGTCATGAAGTTTGCCCTTAGCTCCTAGCTGAGCATGACACGGGCACGAGAAAGAAGTCCTCTTTGAGCTTCATGGAAGCTTTCAAAAGTCCTTTTATCACTGTCCTTTAGAAGAATAAAAGTATAAACACACCGATTTGGAAATTAAGAGGGGCTGATTTATTATAAATAGCCTCTCATTCACCAATCAGGAATTTTGTGTAGCATCTACCAGTATACACTTGAACTCTTTAATCCGGCAACCCTAGGAAATGGTGTTTGCCAGATTAAAGATTTTGCCAGGCCAGGAAGGATATGGGGTGGGGTACTTACCTGGCGCTCCCTGTTCCTTGTCACTCCCAGCAAAGCGTGCTGCTGTTCCCCCAGCTGGGGTGTAGGAGCAGCAGCCGCATGCAGAATTGCTTCCGCCTCCGCCTGCCACGGTCTGTACCACGGGTGTTCCTGAATTAGGGCCACCCAGAGTACAGAGGTTTTACTGTATTAGCAAAGGGCTTTTAGTACTGTGTTTTTTCCTTCTAATCCAGTTTACAAACCAAACTACAAACTATGCACAAGGATTGCTTCCCCTACTACTAAAATGCAGCCACTTCTGGGCTGGATAGTGGCTACCCACCCATACAGTTGCATTCATGTACTAGAGAGATTAGCAAGTTTAAAAGAGCCTAGATAAACACCTGGTGAGGGCAGGAACTGAGGAATATATTGGATCTGATTGAAAATGTATGGCCGCTAACTATAATTATGAGGGTTTTAACTTAGTTTCTTGATTCATGGTCACACTTGGTGTAACTAAGTAAAGTCAAAGAGGGGTTGCTGTGTTAGTCTGTAACTTTAAAAACCAATGAGCAGTCCTGTGATACCATAGAGACTAACCAAAATTAGGGTTGCCAGGTGTCTGGTTTTGAACCGGACAGTCTGGGAAACAAAGTGAGAAAATACCGGACATATAAATGTTGGGTATTTTCTAATTAAGTAAGTTTTATTATTATCATGAGTATCAGTACGTAGTTGCTTACTGCGTGAGCATGTCTACCAGCCAGGCAGTACGCAACTACACAGTAGAGAGGAGGGGGGTGGGGGCTGGGGAGGGATGGAATCCCCAGGGCAGCACTCGCTCGTGCGCCCCACTGGGAGCGTGCGTGGGACGGGCAGCGCCCCAGGATCTGTGTGCACCCAAGCCAGCCCCGCTCCCTCCAACCCCCTCCTGGCCAGCCCTGCTTCCCGCCAGCTGGTTCCCCCCACCACGACCTCTTCCCGGCCAGCCCCACTCCCCTCCTGGCTGGTTCCCCCCCCCGCAACCCCTCCCCCATCTGAGATCAAGTGTGTCCAATATTTTTTTGAAACCATCTGGTAACCCTAACCAAAATATACAGAACCGTGATTTTTTTTTATGGGTAAAACCCACTTCTTCAGTTGAATTGGAGTGTGGGTTTTACCCAGGAAAGCTCATGAATCTGTATCTTTTGGTTAGTTTCTAAAGCGCCCCAGGACCACTTGTTCTCTTTGAAGTAAAGCCACGCCCGTGTAAGAGCACAATGCAGAGTTCACGTAGTTTACCTCATGGTAAAACTAAAGCATGTTTGCCTCGCTATGTTACCCAGAGACAACTACTTGTTATTTATTATCACTTGTACTTTCCTAGCACCTAGCAGCACCAGTCAGAGGCATAATACAAACACAGATCAACGAGACAGGCCCTGCTCCAAAGACCTTACAATCTAGGTATAAGACAAGAGACAACAGATAAAGACCAGGCCTAAGTTGCTCCAAACAAACCTCAGCTTTATCCGGTAGCAAAGACAATGTTATTGCGCTCGGGGTGAAAGAGCAGTAAGTGCCTGTACTATTAAAGGGCTGCTGTGTTGCTAAATAGAAACAGAGCCCCGGCTTCTCTTGTTGTGCACCCCATAAGCTGACTGCACCAAATGCTCAGCAGCATTCTGTTCACCTTTCCTTTTGACAGGGCCTCCTGCAGCCTATCCCACGTGAGACATCAGCCTCTCTGCACGGAGATGTTTTCGGGGCGAGAGATTGCACTGGAACATTTGTCTCTGGGGGGAGGGTGTTGTAACTGAACATCCACTCCTCTGGTTCCAAGGGGCTCCTGGCTGTGATGGCTGCCTCAAGGCTTTGTTTTTTTGCAACGGGGTGGGGGGAGGAGGGGAAGACTGACGGTTCATTTTGTGTCAGAATTACAAGGCTTTAGATATCTTGGGAGGGCTCATTTTTCACATTGCTGGTCAGGTCTCTAAATTACTTCTGACAGCTTGATGGGCTGATATACAAATGGGTAGAATGATAGACAGAGGGGCAGAAGATTGACTAGCAAGGACAAGAGGAGCTAGTTAGCAAACACTCCTACAAAGGGTATCTGCACTACAATCGTCTTTCTGCACCAAATGACCGATGGATCAATGGTCAAACTCTGAACGCATTACTAATAATATGCAGCTGAGATCTTAAAAACAGCACAGGAGATTTAAATAAACAGTTGCCATTAAAATTAAATGGAGTTGTGCATCTAAATCCGCTGGGCAACTTTTTTAAAACGTCTTCCCACCTTTGTGTCACATTTATCCTGAAGAACCTTGAAACCGTTTCCAGATGCCAGAGACAAGGATCATTTCACCACTTTGGGAAGAGAGCCGCCTCTAGAGTTGAACATCGTAGTTGTTGAACCATGCATGATAGCACAGGCTGATCGCCTGGGACCAGAAGCGTCTGCAAGGAGAATTCAGTTTCTGCATTAGAACTGAAGATGCGAATTAACGCCGGCTCTTAGGAGCCGTCCTGGCTAAAAGGAATCGGGATGGAATACTCCAGCCTGTGTTGAGCAGGAGGTCAGAGTAGACGAAGAGAATTCCCTTCTGGCTTTTAAATCGACAATATACTCGGGGCCTCAGTTTGGAAATTCACCTGAGAGCAGCACTTTCCGAAGCACAACACCATGGGACAATGCAGCACTGAGTGCATTGCCGGTAGCTGTTTTCCTAGCACCAGTTTCCCATGGGGAGTTCTGACAGGTCTCAGACCTACCCAGCTTGTGCCGGGAGTTCCCAGGTAGAGGTGCTGCAGGCACATAGGAACAGAGGTCCCCAGGGGGTTTGGAAGCTGTTGATTTCCACTCCTACCATCATCCAGGCAGAACAGCCACTGAATGATTATGGCAGTCACACACGAGGGAGAGTGCTGAGGTGGGGTTATTTAAACTGTATTGGTATGTGCCAAGGGTATACACAGCAGGAGCTAATCAAATCTTTTCAGTGCCATCGACACCCGGGCCGTGCCAGAGCAGAAAACAAAGCCCAGATTGTTGCAGAGCACAGCTTTGCTGGTCTACTCTGGAGAGGCAGGTGCAAGGTTCTCTGCCCACTCCACGTTAGCCACGTGGGGTCCCTTGCAAGGTGGGTGGCAGGGCATTTCCTCCTCAGCAGTTCTGCCTTTTCATCTGCAGGATGGATTTAGCATTTTTGTTTGGGTGTTGGCTAACCGTGGCCAGCACCCCTGGAACTTGGCGAGGGGAGGGAGAGGTGGGTCCCAGCCTTACCTAAGGGATGGCTCAAAATCTATGCAAGTGGCATGAAAAACTAATAATGCAGAACGGAGGGTCTTGTGATTAAGGCACTGGAGAACTAGTTCAAGTCCCAGCTCTGACAGACCCCCCCTGTGCAGTCTTGGACAAATGACGTAACTCCTGCTTGCCTCAGTCCCTCACCTGTGAAATAGGAATAATAATGTTTCATCTGTCTAGTCTGTAAGCTCCATGGGACAATGATAGTCTCTTATGTGCATGTGTGTATGCTGCACAGCGCCGTCAGGCACTGATCTCAATTAAAACCTCTGGGTGCATCTGTAATGAGACAAAAATAGACACACGCACACCCCAACCTGTACAGCCGGGGTGTCCAACACACTAGCCACATGTGGCTATTTGGCCAATTGAGTGTGGCTAATTGGCTCACAAAATTATTTACTTTTTTAGAATAACGTGGCTCGTTTACTATAGCAGTAACCACAGTAGTGGCTACTGCTTCAGAACTGGTTGGACACCGCGGCTCCACAGCTTCAATTTCTCCCTCAGTGATACTGGTCTCCCTGCAGTGCATGCTGCAGTAAAGCACGCAGGGAGTTAATAATTCAGCTGCAAGAAAGAACCTACCTGAAGAGCATTCCAGAAGATGCCAGGGCAGCGTGAAGCAGGCTGCCGAGGCCCCTGGCTCCAGAGCAAGTTCCCTGCTCTGGCTGCCTCTGGTGCATATATGCTGCTCATTTTTCATACTCAACTCGGCTGCTGCCTGCGTCTCTTTCCTATCCCTGTTCCTGCCAGTTTTATGAGAAAAGAATAAAGAGGGGAAACAGATAACCATGGAGGTTCATTTGCCAATTGTCAGACTGTCGGTGCATCAGAAATAGAGTAATCTGTCTGCTTACCCCGCGCCATCTTAGCCGCGCAGGCCTTCTTTCATTAGCCGTGTTATTTATTTATGGCTCTCCCTAGCTACTCCGTGTTTTGGAGGAGGGCACCTGCTGGTGTGTCCCTTTCCCCCAGAGCTTGCTTGGCCTTATTTAATTTTCTCAGCACGTGGGCGGGTTGGAGAAGCCGGTTCTCGTGGACTCCTGATGTTCTTGCTGAGGGAAAATTCCTTCCTTCAACACCACAGGGTGCAGTGGATGGATCGATTGCTGAGGGCAGAGCTGGGATGGTAGGGTGGGCCCACTCCGCAGGTTGTCCCTTATCCTGTTGCCTGGTAATTAGGGGTTCTCGGAGTGAGGAAAGAGAGGTCACACATGGGGCAGGCCTATTAACCCCTTTCCTTGCAAGCTGTCCTGCAGAGAACCTTGCCTGCTGCAGCTGCTGTCACTCAGACTTTCACCGGGAGGGCAGCTGAGGGAAAGCAAAGCTCCATTCCCATCCACCTCATCCCATTAGACACATGCTGCTCTGCCCCGGATGAGCCCTCTTGCTAGCCATAAGGGAAATACAGCAGTCGTGAAGAGTGAAAGGCCCTGAGTTGGGGTGTGCGGGTTAGGTTGTTATAAAATAATTACAGTTAGTTCTTACTTTATTTGCTTGTTTTTCCCCAAACCAAGGGAGTTATTTCTGGGTCCAGTCTTTCCCTTCACCCTCCCCTGGTCTGTGCTGTGTCTCTACCTGGCTTCCCCTAAAAAGGGTGCCCCAGCTCCTTCCACCTTTTCCTCATGTTGAGTGATGAACTCAAAAGATCCATAGATTTAGCTCAGATGACACTCCGAGTTAGAGCCAGGCTCTGACCGGGACACCAACTCTTGTGTCCCTCTAAGGTTAGACCTACACTAGGGGGTGACTTTGAGTTCAGATACACGGCTACCCCTCTGAAATAGCTGGAGTTGAGTTAGTCTGTAACAGGAAAAACTTAAAAAACAACAAAGTCTAGCAGCACTTTAAAGACTAACAAAACACGTAGATGGTATCATGAGCTTTCGTGGGCATGGCCCTCTTCTTCAGATGACCTTCTTCCAACGTTCCTGTTATCTGAAGAAGTGGGCTGTGCCCACAAAAGCTCATGATACAATCTCCATGTTTTAACTCCAGCTGTGTTAATTGCAAAGCTTAAGTCAAAATATCTTAAATCGAATTTTGGCACCATCCACACTGCAGGAAGTCGAAGGGAGCACACTCTTCCTTTGACTTCCCTTACTCCTCGGATGAGCGGGACTACTGGCGTTGACAGAAGCGCCCTCTCAGTTCGAATTAGAACATCTTCACTAAACCTGCTCATTTGAACCCCGGAAGATCGACTGAGGCAGTGTCAATCTTCTCTGTAATGTTGATATGACATAGGAGGCTCTAAACCAGGACACAGGTTCTGGGCCTCTCAAGCTCTGTAGAGATTTGGGGAGATTTGGTTCTTTGCCCAAGCTTCCCAGCTGAGCCTAGCCTTCTGATCTGAACTAATTCAATAGCTCGAGGCTGTGAATTTATGGCTTGGAAATCTCTCTGGAACAGGCACTTTCATGGGAGTCTTCCTTTATCCTGTTTCCAGTCTGGTTGGAAATTCAGCTCAAATCAGTTTGCTCGTTCCTGGTTCTACCCTTCACCACTTTATCTGGAAGCTTCCACTTCTTCCCTTGCCCTGGTCCCGCTCACTCTCTACAGAGATGGCAGCTTTTCCCTCAGTCAGTACCACTGGGAGGTACTGACATGTGTGTAGGAGCTCCTCACCCTGGCAGTAACACAGACCTGTTCGGTGGCTCTGTCTGTTTGCCCAAAGTGCCCCTGTTTTGGTTTCTTGTCAAGGCGGTGACATGGCTGAAGTCAAAGGTGTGGTGTTAGTGATCATCTGGGGAAGGCAGTAAGAGGCATACAGCAAGGAGGTGAGTCTCTGTTCTGGGTTTTTGCAATCTCTACATGGTGTCAGAACAGGATTGAATATAAAGCTGCCAGAAGAGGGTCTTTGACAGGTGACATAAAGACTCGCATCCTTGAGACTACTGAATCCATGGGATGCTGTCTGGGTGGAAGCGTGTTGAGAAAAGTAGACAATGTAGGGTTACACCAGGACACCTCGATTGGATTTGGTTAGGATGCCAGCAGGACTCCTCGATTGGAACTGGTGTCTTTGCGTCACCTGGTGGACCTCCAATACGCCCTCATTACTACCTGAGTTTGTAGCTTTGAGCAACGCCGTGGCTGTGCACACTGCAGGCATGTCCTCCTCATCCTCTCATGGGAAAGAGATGCCGCCAGAGAAAGTCAGGCTGCTGCTTCATCCCGGGAGGGTTATCTAAAATGCTGAGAATCCAAGCAAGTCAGAGGATGGGAAGCTGAATGTCTTAAAAGGACAGAATCAATCCATGACACAGGGACTGAAGGTTCAAGCAGTGTGCCCCGTCCTTCTTAAAGGCTGTTGGTTCCTGTGCTGTGTTGCTATTTTGTCTGGGGAGGAAGGTTTTACCGCTCTCCCTTTCTCAGAAAGTGGGGTGGGGTGCTATGAGTGTGTGGAGGAGTCCCCGAGGGCGTCTGGCGAGAAGGGCAGGGTCTGTGTCTGCAGAAAGAAGGGCCGTCCTGCTTTCTCAACCATGGCCCACTGGGTCTCTGCAATCCGTACAGAAGGAGCTTGGTAACCGGTTAGCAGGAGGCAGTGTGAACTGTCAGTGTGGCACAGGAGATGTGAATTCAGCAAAACTCAGCTTCTAACCCACCCCACCCCCTTTGCCCACCAGCCACAAGAGCCCGCTGTGAGACACGGGGTCTCCTCCAGGCTTTGCAGTAGCCCCAAAATTGCTCTGACACTGACTCTCCTATGTGGCAACACTGCTTGCTGAGTCAAGGCAGGTAAGGCTCCCCTAACCCGACTGGCCTACAGCTGAACTCCTTCACCAGCCCTTCCATGGCTCCGGTCGCTGCTTATGCTTTTGTTTAGGCCAGCGGGAGGCCCTCATCTGTCCTTTCCCCTGGTTCCCAGAGGCCTTTCCAAACCTCAAGCACCAATATTTGCTTTGTGGTATGCAAGAGAAGCGGAAGAGAGACTTGCTGGCGGGAGCGAGAATTTAAGTCAAGTCCCTGGAAACTGGGAGCATTTTCAGGAGACGGTCTGATGGCGAAAAGCCACAGTGTTGTGACTTGTGGAACAGTCAGACCCATTGCCAACCTTAATTGTACGTTTAAAACAAACCCCAGGCGAGCACTGCTTCTCGTGCCTTCACTTTGGCAAGTCGCCCTGGTTTCAAGGGCTCCTATCATTCATTTTGTGGTTGGCCCGTCAGGAGTCACCCTTGTATTTAGGAAAAGAAAGTTAAGTCTGCTGTGTAAACTGGCCACTGTCTGCACAGCTGATTTAACTTTCATGTATTCATTTTTTAAAATTAATTTAATTAAGACTTACTCAGGTACAGTATTGGAAAGTTCACCTGTCCCCGGTGCTGCAGGAATACCTGTGAACCCAGGCTTCTTCACTTTTTTACTTGTCTGCTTTAACAATTGTTTCTGGAAGAGAACACACAAGACCTGGGCTCTGTTGCCTGTGTGGAAAGTTAATTTATATTTATAAAATGTGTGTGTGTGTAGGCACATATTTACACACACACCCCTCCCCAACCAGCGCTTCACGCTAGGCCATGTCCCTAATACCTAGAGCACAGTTCTGGGACTCAGGACTTGAGTTCCATTCCCAGCTCTGCTACCAAGTCCCTTTGTACCCTTGGTCATGTCAGTTCACTTTTCCCGGCCTCTGTTTCTCCCTCGGTAAAGTGAGGGTGCTAATACTTACCAAGCCCACAGAGGGCTTATCCTTATTTGTAAGGCAATTTCAAATTCCAGGGTGATAGGGATTAATGCTGTGATAACTCCACGTGACTAATACAGTGTTCAGACGATCACCCGCTTCTCCTGTCTCAGGTAGGTAGCCAGGGCTGGCCTTACCATGAGGTGAACTGAAGCGGCTGCCTCAGGTGCCAGACTGTGGGGGGGAGCCACTAGGACCCAGAGTGTAGAAAATTGTGTCTGCTGCTGGTGCATATGTATTCTCTCTGCTCTAGATGCACAGAGATGGTGGAGTGCTGTGCTGGAGGAAGGAGGGCACAAGAGACATAACAGGCAGGCAGGAGAAAAGGGAGCATGGGGACGTCATTTGAGCTCCCCGCCTCAGGTGCCAGAATGTTGTGGGCCGGCCTGTAGGTAGCCCAACTCTGTCTACCAGCTGGTGGCCCCAAGGGCCGGAGTTAATCTAACCACATAGCAGTGTCTTCCATTCAGCACATGGGCTACTGCCTTTCAGCTGGTGTCTTTGTGGCTCACCTGGAAAGCACTCCGCAGCATTTCCAACAAGGAGGCAGTGCTGCCACAAATAATGGCACCCACTGGGGCTCTGGTGAGATGCAGCAGACCAGACGGCTGGCTAAAAACCCCATAAGGCTTCGGTGCAGTGTCACCACGCAGCTTCATCATCCTCCCCTTGGCCCATCTTGATAGGGCCATTCCCAACCCCATGCTCACCAGCACTCGTGTAATATCAGTGTGCCCAGGAAAGCGGCCCTGCCTCCTGCTCAGCAGGGTTGGTTTTGCACAGGGTTCTTTCCTGTGCTCCCCACACGGAACAGGCAATTGGAAGTGTCCAGGCAGTTTTAACAACCAGCATACGGAGGCCAAGGAAGCTTGCTGAGGTCACGGCTGTGCGTGTCCGATTGGAATTGAATTGGCAGTGGAAGTGGAGCCTCCTGCAAAGATGCAAAGGCTGAACCAAGGGTGCTGGTCACAATAATCGCAGCTTTGGTGACGAGACTGCTGTAATAATGTGCCTTGGCATACAGGATGTTCAATACTGGTTGGTGTGGTTTTTTGGTGGGGGAGGGGCATATTTCAGCTTCTGAATGAACTATTTCCCCATGAGAGGCAGCATCCAAATCAAGAAACCCAGCTCCAGATAGAAGCCGTGGGGGGAGGGGGGTGGAGAGGAGGAATCTGTTTTAACATTAAATATAACCTTGTTATTTATTGACGTAGAGTAACTGAAGTCATAGTATGTGGTTTGTAGAGGCAGTATCCAGGGATCTAATCTATTTGTCTGATATTTATGGGTAACGTTTGGATGCCTCGTTCACTCATTACTCTTTTCATTATGACGGCAATCCTATTTTAGGGGCCTATCATTTTAAACTACTCTTTAACCATAGCTTGCCCTAATCTTTGTGTATACACCTTCACTGGACTTCAGGAGTTTTAGGTGAGCTGGGGAAAGATACAGCTGCTGTCTAGCTTATGATTGGTTGGAAGAATGGCATTGTGCAGCCAAGCAATCACAGAGGAGAAATGGATGGATAAAGCCAATGGGAACCGCAGGTGCTCAGAATCTCTAGAAATCGGGTCATTTAGCACATGTCTACACAATATGTTAGCTGGCCTAGTGGGGTGTGAATTGTAATCCACTGCCCAGTTCTCATTGACACTATCACCCCTTTATGGCACATAAAGGGGTCCTAAAGTGGGAATACATTTTGAAAAAAAATTCCCCGTTGTTTATAAAGCGCTCTGCGGGATAATCCCCACTGGGCTCGATCGGTCTTTCACAGATATGGCTTCCATCACAATAGTATTTGAGCACCTGACAATCTTTGAATGAAGAAGAGCTCTGTGGTGCTCGGAAGCCTCCCTCTCATCCAGAGAAGTGGGTCCAATAAAAAGATCCTATTTCACCCACCTCGCATCTGTAATCTTTGAATGGGTTTGTCCTCACAATGCTCCATACGGTAGGACAATGCTGTTTTCCCAATCTGCAGATGGGGAAATCGAGGCAGAGCAAGATTAAGTGACTTGCCCAAGACCACCCAGAAAGTCTGTGGAAGAGCAAACTCGCAAGCCTTAGGCCAATCCCCTAACTGTTGAACAATCCTTCCTCTCCTAGGTAAATACCAGGTTTGCATACCCAGAGGTGCAGAGCAGCAGCTCCAGCTGAGAGCTATAGGAGCGATGTGCTGTCGGCAACTCTGAAACTCAAGTTTGCCATTAGCAAACGAAGCATGGAAACGGGACTCTGCTCTCATGGCTGGGGGTCTACTTGGCCAGCTTAGGTGCCAGGGCTGCTGTGTGAAGACAAACTCTTGGGATGGTCGAGATCCACCTTAGTTTCAAGCTGGGCTAAACTTCACTGGTGTAAGCTGTCTCGGCACTAACAGTTTCTGTGGGTGCTGCTAAAATCCCATCAGAGAAAAGGCCCCACAGATGGACTTCTAGGCCTCAGGCACCAAGCCAGGAGGGCTGGCAGAGAGAACTGAGAAAAACCTAGACTTTCCCTGCCTATCGCCATACAAAGCATTGCACTTAAAGGAGACATTTCAAAGCTGTCGGAGACACGCCTTTGTCACAGGGGACAACAGACCCAAAGAAGCATTGGCCTGGTGGTGACCTTTGCCATCCCACCAAAGAAACTGAGCTGCAGACTAAAGCAAATACCTGAACTGGGTTTTTGATTGAGAGTCACTCCTAGGGGTGAGCAGGATGGGATCTTTTGTATTTCAGGGCAATTCTTTCCCACCTCCTTTATTCCTCAGATGCCTCAGCGCTTTCCCCGGCACAGATCTCAACTTCCTCTGGCTGTGATCCATTAAGGAAGCTTTGGCAAGGTCACGGCATAACAGCACTGAAGCTTCCTCCCAACAGGCGTGGAAATGATAATGTATCACCTGTAGTGCGGAGTCGGTGGATCCCCTGGGTAGCAACAAGTCCAGGTCTAATTAGAGTTCCAGGGAATCAAACCGTTGTGCTACTAATGATTCTCCAGCAAAGTTCTGATTAAAACAGCAATTTTAATAAGCACTGCTCCAGTGTAAGTGTTCACTGAACATCTAATTACTTCACTTATGACTCCAATATTATTTAAAATCCTATTTTTGCCACTTGCACAGAAAGAGACACACACACACTCGATAATTGTTCACCTTAATTCATTTTCTAAGCTCCTGTTAAGACTTTAAAATGACTGTTGGGTATGTATTTTAGGCACATGGCAGCAAGGCAGAGCAGCAAATGAAAAAGGCCATGAACTGATCGGAGATCAAAGTTTACTATGTTGGATTGATACTATGTTGAGTCTGGAAATTCTGAAAAACTGTTCCCCTTTTATCTTGATTAATTAGTCCCTCTGAGGCTTGGGACTAATCAGTGTCACACAAAGGAGGAGTCTTATCATCAGGGTGACCACATTGGTGAGTGTGGGCTTGCCGTGCAACTTGCCAGTTGTTTTCGGGTCACAGGAAAGTCGCTTCACATCAAAGCAATAATGCAATTGGAGGGATGCAGTTGTGTTTGATACCCAGCTGTTCTAGGGGGAAACGAGTGGAGAAACCTCCCGTTCCACTGACATGCCAATTATCTCCACGCTGACCTTCCACCAGTTGCATGCCTCGGTCTTGTGCCTATGCCCTTAAAAATATTAAAGGGCCCCATACTGCCAACTGCCAAGCACCCTGAATTCACGTTTGCATCCACAGGAATTGAAGGCACTTTGTGTGTTGGGGCAGGAATGAGAAGGGCAGTCTTTGGCTGCAGTCCTGCAACGAGGGAAGGATTCGACTCACATAGAGCTCACTATAGAACTGGGGGGATAGTTAGGCAAGTGACCCTGTAAAGGTAGCATCACAGATATTCACCCCCTAATCGTCCTGCTTCGCCTCTCGCCTTCATATAATGTAAATCAAAAATAACTCAATTGAAACACCATCTTGGGCACCATTTGAGATACATGCCCCCTCCCCCGTTCTGATTATGTCCAGTGTAGGGATGTGAGTGTGTAGCACATTAACCAGTTGCAGGTTAACCACCTTAATGGTGATGCTTACCTGGTAATGGTTAACCGTACCTGGGAGCAGCCCCCTGCTAGCGGCCCTCCGCCCATGAGAGCTGGGAGTCCAGCCTTATGTGGAGCAGCAGTGGGGAGGGGGGATTGGCCAGCAGCTTCCTCTCCCCTTCCCGCTCCCTGCTGCCACTTCCAGGTGGGTGCGAAGCTGCCACCACAGGGTTGAAAGCAACTGGGTTGGAACAGTACATAACTTTAGTACTAATCACTGATAAAAAGACCGTGACATTCATTCTGCAGAACCACACACAAGCATCCCCCCTCCTTTGCATTTTTGTTTTGTTGGGGGGTGTTTTGCAGTTAAGGACAGTAATTTTAGGGCCCTGGTGTAAAATAAACACACACTACAAACACAGTTTTGGAATTAAAATCCTGCATGTTTATTCTTAGCACTGGAATTATTCGTGGGGTTGTCTGGTCTGTTTTTATTTTTTCCCCTTGGGGGTTTTCTAACCTACCATGTTATAAGCTGCACAAAGAAGGGAAGTTGTTATGCAGGAGTTTGGGAATCTGTAATCAGTGGTTGCATTTAAAAAAAAATTACACTTAGTTGCCAGATTCTTCTAGGAGCGCTGAGTTGTGTCACGCTGCCTTCTCCTAAACAAGGAATCGAGCACCTATGAGTCGGTGAGAAAAGCCTAAAATACAAGGAGAGAGGTGGTCCCAAGAGCTGGTGGTTTTCGAGAGGAGACTAGATGCAGATTTACTTTGACGGGATGCTGTCACTGTTTGATGAGATCCCAGTGAGAGCATCTCATTCCTAGTTATTAGTGTCTTTGTGTGTCTCTCCCTCTTTCTTTCTATGTCAAAAATATACTTACTTGCTCCAAATAACCCACTGGACTGTTACATTGCTAATATAGTGACACAAGAGTTAGCCCAGCACTGGTCTGTGTTAGGGGAGAAGGTACACAGGACTGCTTGTATGGCAATGTGTCTATATGGCAGACTTCAGCAGCTTAGTGATGTTGGGGGTTGGGCTTATCGAGACTACATATGTATGTAATGCACGTCATCTGTAGCCAGACTTATGATCAATGTATTTTCACTGCCTTCACTGACTCCAGAAATGTGTGGACATTTTAACCAAGTGTTTAAAAAAAAAAATGCATCCTAACATCGTGTGTGTCACACCTATGAACTTCCGTGGCCTAGCTTCAGGCTTTGGAGTAGCAGCGGCCACATGCATGTGATGCCCGGTGGTTCTGTTCCACCGAGGAGCCGCTTTCCAGCTGCTGACCTCTGTGCAGACCCCTGAGGATGCACTGATGCTGCCAGCCCACTTCTCTCGGCGCGGTCATCACATACGCGCTTGTGCTGGCTTGCAGTGGGCTCCCCCTTCGTGCGCTGGTGGGCATGAGAATGTCGGACTGTGCGCAGTCTGAAATGTTCGCAATACTGCGTGGGACCTTCTTGGGTATCTATAGTCGTGTGGTTGCCAAGAGAAGACCTGGATGTTGGTGGTGAGAAGGAAGTTTCCCTGTTCTCTGCAGGATACTGGTGGCTGTCTGCCTGACAAGGGCATGAATCCGCAGCAGAACCTGCGAATCCGGGCTGCCTTGGTTCATTGGAACAGTCGTAGGTGGCAGCTTGCACTGCACCAGTCCCCTTGCCCGGTTTGATCGCAGCAGCGGTGCCTGGGAGAGTCCGCCTGAGAGGGTTTTCTGGGCTAGACAGATATAATGGGCCCACAGCAGGAGGCAAGACACCAGATTAGACGGGCCCAGTGCTCAGACGCACTGCGGCAGAGCCTTAGCTGTAATGACTCCTGGCGTGCTCACAGTCCACCCAAGACAGTGGGAGGCAGGGAATTCATGGCGTTGCAGTCTGTACCACATCCTGCCCATGGAAGCATGTGAGTTGCAGGGACAGTGGAGGAGCTGGCAGGGTGAATAGAGGGAGTCCTGGGTGAATGACTGTGAGCAACTCTTCTCTCATATGAAAACCAACTTTTCCTCCTCTAGGTTTACATGAGCATGTTATTTCCCCCTGGGAATGAGAATAGGAGCCTCCCCTAACACCTTGGTTTTTCCAGCACATCTTGCTCCGACTCCTCATACAGATCTAATGATTAATATGAGTGGCAGTAATCCACAGGAAACTCGGGCCGTCTGCCAGGGCAGAGTCCGCTCCAAATTGAGCCCCACCCACTGGGGCTTCATGTGAAGGGAGATCTTTTGGTCTGAGAAGGATTTCAAGGTGTGTTTGGGGATCTGTCTCATTCTGTCTCTGTCCCTTGCTTTCCCAAGAGATGTTCCGTTCTATTTTGCAGGCTCTCTCTTGGGAATCCGGCAGGGCTATGTTAAGGGCAGCAACAAGGTATTTCAGTGCCTCTGGGAGACCAAGGTGCAGTATCCACATGGGGAGAGACAGATACACCGGAGAAATGTTGCTTCTACTAGCTACAGAAGTGATGCTGGCAAGGGTGCTTCAATGCAGCTCTTCCTGGAAAGGTGCTAATGCAGTTCCTCTGGCCAGAAAAGGTTTGTCTTTACCACAGTTAGATGGCCCAGGCCAGCTGAGGCTTTTTGACTTGGGCTAAGGGGCAGTTGAACTGTGGCGTAGACATTCAGGCTCGGCAGTCTGAACTCTGAGACTCTCCTACACAGCAGGATCCTAGAGCCCAAAAATCTACATTGCGATTAAATGGCCCCTGAGCTGGTGTGGGCCAGCCACGGGTTTTTAATTGCAGTGTAGACTTGCCCCAAGAGACTCTGGGCTTGTCCAGTCAAGCTTTTAGTGGACAGCAAGCTGAGGTGTAAATCTACAGCGCACTAGCTTGCCATGCACTGTCGGGTCATGTGGACCCTCCTACCGTGCACTAGAAGTTCTGTAGAGCACTTCGGTCCACTCCTGTTTCCAACAACAGCAGCTCAAAGAGCACTAGAGAACTTCCAATGTACAGCAGCAGGGTCCAGGCAGCCAGCCAGTGAGTGATACACTAGGGCCCTGTAGATTTTATAACCCAGCTTGCTGACCACTACCTGTGCGTAAAGACAAGCCCAGAGACTCATCAGAAAGGTTGCCTGGAGCCGAGTTTTAGGGACACTGCTTCTGCACTTTCCTGCTAACTCTGTAATTGAATAATCCCTTTGTCGTCATGGAAACGTCTGTAAATATGGCCTCCGCGCCCCCCTCATAGCTTCCCCTCCAAAGATTACAGCTGCTGATTCAATTTTTGACAACCTGTCAGATGATTTGGGTAACGTTTTCTCTGTTAAGCTAGGGAGGAGTAGGGGAGAAAGGGTGTTTATTTTCTAATGGCTGGTTTCTCTTATCTGTCAGTACAGTCCCCTCCTCCTCTGTCCCTGCCTTAGGCGCATGTTCTTACATCAGTTACAGTGAAACACACTGCATTGCTGGTGCCTTTGAACTGACAGGGCTACATCCTCAAACACAAAGACCTGCAAATCTGTGGCTATCCGATTTCTATCCGTGGATATCCATGGATGTGGATGCCACTGTCCGCAGCTCAGTTTTTGCACATATGGATGCGGATACAAATTTTGTATTGACAACCCTGCAAATTTGCAGATACTTGCTTTATATCCATGGACCTCTGCATGCACAGATGTCAGTGCTGATATCTGCGAATGTGGATAGAAATTTTGTATCTGCACAAGGCTCTATTCAAACACTCTTTCCTAATGCGCATGGGGAGAGTGAATGCATATATGTGACCATAGGACTGCCTTCACAAAACATGCTGTCAGAGTGCAAAAGCAGCAAGGCAGTTCCACGTGAGAAATGCACAGAGATAGATGCTTGAAAACTTGCCTTCAAAGTCAGCTTTGAAAAGGGGTATTTGGATGGTTTCATGGAAGGGACCTTCTAACCACATATTAATTTTCTACTGAAGCTAAAAGTCTTGCCCATCCCAGATGGGAGCCCTTGCTTTAGATGAGGGAGAGTGGGGAAGTACAGAAGTTTAAAGTATCCAGACGTTACCGTGGGTTATAGCTCATGCTCTTTTCTAGTGGGCACGGATTCTGGCTCTGAAATGCTGCACCTTTGGAAGGTTTTGGTAGCCTGGCTAGCCTCTCATTGAGCTTGTCTGTGCCAAAGTCACAGTGCACCAGGGCTGCTGGTGGAAGAGCCGTGCAGACGGCCGCGTGCTCTGCCACCAGGGCTCATCCGGGGAGATCTCACTTTGCATCTCATCTATTATGTAAAGGATGCATTAAAAATAGCTGTGCAGTTCCTGCGGACATTGGCACGCATGCTGCGGAGTCAGGACGAGGCTCAGATTGTTCTTTGCAGCAACTTTGTGTGGTCTCCCCGCTTTCCCTTTCAGGCGTGCCGGGGCGGGTGTGGAAGCTTTTCAGGAAGGACTGGAGCAAACAAGCCGTTTGTGCCTTTTTAAGTTGATGTCAAATCAGCATCCTGCAGCAGGTGCTTGCATGGCTTTGTGCCTGCTTTGACAGTCCCCCTTTGGAGAAACAGACCTCCCTGTGTGACGGTCATCTTTCCACTTTGCCCTCTGGACTTTGCGTGAGTCAGTTTAATTCTCTACTCACCCACAATGCTTTTCCCATGGAGACCACCAAACACAAGGTTAATTTTGGCGCATGGCGGGGGCGGGGGGGGTGGTTTTTTCCTGTTTCTGAAATTTGCCTGCTTTTCAGAGCCTCCCCACAGGGCCCATAGCTATAAACCAGGCAGGATGGGCGTGAAAGTGAGAGAATTGTAAGGAGTGCACTAGAGAACCGAGCTTAGTCATACAAGGAGAGGTGCCATGCAGTGCTACAGGTCTGGTCTGGGGGGTACTTTGATCAAGCCTGCAAGAGTGTCTAGTGCTGGCATAGCTGGCTGTCTCTAAGTGACAGGCCTGTGCGCCGGGGGGATGCGAAGGGTGCGAACACGCCCACACCCCTATGGTCCTCCAAGTAAGTGTGAGGCTGGGGTGGCCCGTTGCCCCAGCCTCCCTCCCTTTGTGTTTCAGCCGGCTGAGGGAAGGCTGGGGCTGATTCTCCCCCTTCCCCCACATCCCCAGGAGCACGGCCGGAGGCAGGGCTGGGCTACGGGGGCGGGGCAGTGGGGGCAGAGCAACCACTAGCTCCTCCCATGGCCCTCCCCCCCCCCCGCCCCAGAAAGTCCTGTGTACAGGCCTGAGGCAAAGAGGAGGTGCAATAGGAGAGTGAGAAGAGCGTGCGATCTCCAGCTTTGATCTTTGCTGCTGGGCCCTCACTTTCCCGAACACTAAGACTCACTTAAACATTGGTTTCTAATCCCAAGATTGCTCTGGAGAAGGCAATATGCTGATATTCGCAACGAGGGGTCTGAGGGATGAAAAGTGACTCATTAAATCTCATCTCCTTTCCCCCCGAAAGATTGGTCCCTGCAGTGCATTTGTGAGTGCATGGTCCAGTGCTCCTTTTGAAATGGTCCCAGTGCTGAGTTTCCTAGCACGTACCGTGGGAGTCTAATCCACAGTGTACCAGACCTCACTGTAGGGACATTTCTCTAACCTAAACGTTCCTCTTCCACGGTCCTCTCATTTGTCCTAGCTATTGCCCCATGTATCATGGGGATGAGAAGGTATAACTGGTGGGGCTGGAGCAGCTCCTTGCCTGCTACAGGGAGGGGGCTTCTCCAGCCCCATGGAGGGCCCGCTGCAGATGGGGGCGGGACACAGTCAGGGGCTGCTGTAACCTGGCTGGAGCAGGCCCTGCCTGCGGAGGGGGTGAGGGACATTCAAGCCCAGCAGAGGGGAGTGGGGAGGGCTGCTCCCCTCACCTTCTTTAATCGGTTAACCAGTCCAACAATATGTTTAACCTGTTAGCCAATTCAGCGTGATTTCACATCCCTAACGTACCACACCGAAAAGTGTCTCCTGCTTCCTTGATGTTTATGGGTGATGGTTGATGTCAGTTTCACGCGTGGCAGGGTTCTGCATTAAAAACCAACATTATTTCGGCCTGGTCCGCACAAATAAGTTCTGGATCTGCACTTTCCCAAAGTTTAAGGCTCACAGGACCCAAGGTTTGGGTTCTGGCCCAGCTGGAAGATGGGGAACACAATGTACTTCTCAGCCTCATACAGCAACAAGGCTTTTTGCTTGGGTTTGGAAATCTATTCCAGAGTGCCTTTGTATTTGATCAGTACTGGGAGGGAAATAAGACAGCAGCAGAAGTGTCAAAGAAAAAGTTTGTCCAACTTTTCACAAATACCAGGGGGAGTTTGGTTTGTTCTTTATTTCCCCTCAGCTTCATCCCATGCAGTCACCCTGAAGCATGAGCAGCTGGACCTGATGAGAATCCTTCCCATTTTTTTTTCCTTTTATGATTCCCGCTGGAGCCATGACTATGTTTTTTATGAATGAAGGGGGAAAAAATCTCATTGAAAAGTTCATCAACTTTCGGCTCCTACTCACTGAGTGATAGATCGCTTTAATTACCTTGAATTACTCAGCATTTCCACAGCGCTCCCCAAACTCATTAAAAATAGATTTTCTGTTTGAACTTCACTACCCGCAATGGGTCTCCAGGCAATATGCCGCACTGATGGGATGCCCCTTGGGTCAGCTCCTAGTCAGAGAGGTCAGCTGCTTGTGTCTGTAGCAGTCATAAAATGTAGAAACTTCTACTTTATTTATTCATGTATTTATTGGAGCCAGACTGTTTTGTTTTATTTGAAGGCTCTCGTGGAAGCGGGGGGGAGAGGTGTTAAATTTAAGAGGACTTGGAAAGTCTCCTTTTTTTTTTTAATTTTGTTACAGGTCAGTTGGTCAAGGAAAGCAGTAATGAGTCTTTATCATTTAATTACTGGGAACTAGGTTCATAATTAGGGAAGTGAAAAACCCAACACCAAACCTGGAGTGTCAAGTGAGGGAGCAAAAACAGAAAAGGGAGCGTAAGACGCTGCACTTTGAGACTCCTGCTGTCTCTCTCGTACAGCCTCTCTGGAGTCTGCAGGCCTCTGCCTGGGCTTAGCAACTCATCTTTGCACAAGAAACCAGAGCATTATGTTCTCCAGTTGTAGGACCAGGTTCTAAATTTGTAAAAACCTGGTGGCCAATGGTAGGTGCCTTCATTTGAGTGAGGGGTGCCCCTCAGCAGACACCTTGGGTCTCATTTCCAAGTCCGTTGGGGTGAGGACAAATACTTGGTGCCTATGGAAAATCAGACCAAGGGCCGGTGTTCGACAACTCCCCTCCTCACGCACAGCGGAACTTTCCACCATCCCGGTAAAGCTCACCTGTGCAGCGGACGCCTGTCGGAGACTGCAAAACAAACCGCCCCAGGAATTAAGGACCATCCTAAAACTCCCCACCTTCTGCTTCAACGGCCAGGCCTGCTTCTTCCATCAGTCTGCCTTCTCTTCTATACACACAGAGCAGCCTGGGCGTTTAAAAAACCAAACCACACACAATTCTGCCCTTAGGGAGAGGATGTGGGAGAACAAACCAGATGCGACGGATGTTGGTTAATGTACGATTGGAAGGTGGTCAGAAATTAGTGATGATGGTGACTTGCCCCAGATGGGGTGGGATGGGCCATGCTGCAGGGGCTGAGTTTCAGGGATGCTGGGCAGCTCTAGCTCACATTAACTTCAGCTGGTGTTTAGGCGCTCAGACTTATTTCCCCCTCCCCGCCAGGGACGCCGCCTTGTATGTGTGATGCAGCTCCTATAAGGGAGCTCTGTCTCTTCCCTGCTTCCCTCCTTCTGTTCCTTCCACTGGCTTATTGCAATCAGCCTCCTCTCCAAACTACGTGAAGTGAACAACTCTGGACTTCAGTAGTTCTGCTGTGTCTGGTTACGACTAGAAATGCATTGCCTTCCTCGCCCCTGCCACCTGTGGCCATAAAATCTGAAGAAGCCATTCTTTTGATGCCTTCATTCCAGCCCGCCCTCCCCCCGGCGTGTTTGCTGCAGAGAAAAGCCGCTTATTGTGTGAGCTCCGGCCTTTTGGCCCCAGATCTGTCAGCCCGTCTCTGTCAGAGAGTGACTGGTCCGCATGCAGGGGACAGGTGGAAGCGTGTGTGCTAATAAGCCTACTTGGAGGCTCAGGGGGGCACAGCAGTGCGGCTCCTTGGCTCCGATTGTCAGAAAACAAGCTGTGTGTAGAAATGATATTTGACCACCATGGACACAGGCAGTCGCGTTTCTGAAAATGATGCTTTCGCGGAGCGTCAGTAGCTAGCCCCATGATCCAATGAAAAGGAGGCACTTGCATATTTGTGCTCCCTCAGTCACTTGTATGTTTTTCTCTTTCCTTCTTCCATTCTCTCCTTTTCCTGCCTTCTGATTTTCTCCGTTCTCTCTTTTCCCTGCTTTTTCTCTTTGTCTGCTTTTTTATCTTTTATCTTTTAGACAATGCCTTATCTCTTTCTTTTCTGTCTTTCCCTGAGATGGAGGGAAAACAAACTAATCCACTTCACAGCATTCTCTCCCTGCCCTTGCCAGTTTGGGAAACAAGAGCAGGCCCAGAAATCAAACCTTCAGCTCTTGCAAAGCATTGCTATTTCCAGCTGGGCCAGTCCATTTTTTCTGACTGATGTTCCTGGCTTTCTTTCAGTTTTTGCCAGGATGTGGCTATCCTTTCACCGCAGTGTGAATTCCATTCATTTGAATCCTTCATTTTTCTGTCTGATCTCATTGTTTCTTTGTTTTTCTTTTTTAAATCAGCTCCCATCCTTGTTGTTTCTTCTTCAGCGTGCAGACAGCTACATGACTGAAACATGGTCTTCCTTATCTTCTGTCCCTAATGCAGCATTTCATGTGTTCAGACATTTTGGTTTCATAATGATGATTAGCCTGGCAGAGAACATTTTGAAAACAATTAAAACACAAGCATTTCCACACTACTTTTCTAAGGGGCCGGGAAATCCCAGTTCTTTCAGAGTCTCTGAGAGGGACCTAAGCTTTCAGAACTGCATGTGAGGAGATGGGTGGAGTCCTGCAAATCCGATATCCACTTCATAGCCACAGAATGGGGGTACCAGATATCTGCGGACCGTTTTGGTGAATGGGAGGCAGATACTAATTTTGTATCCATGCAGAGCTCTCGAGATAGGGGCATGGGTGGCGGGTAACGCATGCAAGAGAAGGCACTGCCGTCCCAAAACTGCCTGCACTCTCTGGCCACCCAGGAGGGCTGAGGCTGCAGTTCAGCAGCCCTAGTTCCTCCTGCTGGCCAGGAAGAATTGGGCTTCAGAGTTGGTGCTGGGCTTAGTTGCTGAAGGGTCGTGGCCTTGGCTAAAGGGGTGGGGCATCAGCCTGAAGGGGTGGGATGGGGCCTTGCCTTCCATAGCTGGGCCTTCACCCGCCGCCCATGGATAGGAGTGTATGATAGTGTTTGCCAGGGCTGACGAGAATCTTTGCCGGGCCCTGGCAGGGAGCCAGCTCCTCGAATCCCGGAAGGAGCAAGGTCATGAGTGGAAGAGGTGGGGCTTGGGGTAGTCTTCCCCCAGCCAGCCCTTCAGCACTGCCAGGGCTTCAGAGCACACTGCTGCCGCTGAGAGCCCCAAGCCCTTTTAAATCACTGGTCCCATGGCCAGCTGCCCCATTTCCCCCCACCAGTGTCCCTGGTGTCTGCTGTTAATGGGATTTTGGTACTTTTACTCACCAACCTGAGGACACCCTTGAGACAGTCCATTGGAAACTTTTTAGTATTTGGATTTTGGATTACATGGATGGTGGATGATACGTTATAACTGTGAGCACTGGGGAAAAATATGATGGTGCAAGTGTTGCAAAAAAACTTCTTCCGATAGTCTCTTAAATGTTTAAATGACATTGCTTCATGCGCGTTCGCCATGATCTTGTGTTTCCTCTTCATGAATATCTCCTTGGGTAGTTCATCAGTTGAGTTTTTCTGGCCTGAACATTTGCAGGGAGTGATTTCAAAGTTGTGCATTTCTGGAGAACATATGGGAAATTCACTCCAGAAGTATATATGCATTCTTCCAGTCAGGGAACAGAAACAATAACAGGTGCCTTATTGGTGTGATCAAAGTTAACCAAGGCAGGCTGGTATCTCTCACTGAAGGATGTACTTTAGCCAGAGAAAAATTGTTGGGTCAAATGCAGGGATGACTGGCTAAAATTTGGTAGTTTGTGTTGTGTAGGTCAAGCTACGTGGTTCCATCGAGTCTATGTACGGTTCAAAATTAGTACATAATTTGAAAAACAAAGATCAAATAATTTTGAATAGTAAATACATTTGCTGAAATTGATAGTCTCTGTGTTATTCTTTATCTCTATCTCATTGCCTATGTATAAATCTATAATATGCTCAGACCTTAAATACTGAATACAGATGTGATCACCTAATCTCAAAAAAGATATCTTGGCTCTGGAAGAAGTTTAAAAAAGGGGCAACAAAAATTATTAGGGATTCGCAATGGCTGACATATGAAGAGAGATTAAAAACAGTGGGTCTTTTCAGCTTAGAAAAGAGGAGACTAAGTATATTAGAGATCTATAAAATCATGACTGGTATGGAGAAAGTGAATAAGGAAAATTTATTTACTTGTTCCAATAACATAAGAAGCAAGGGGTCACCAAATGAAATTAATAAGTATTAAGTATAAAACAAACAAAAGGAAGTATTTCTTCATACAATGCATGAGCAACCTGTGGAACTGCTTGCCAGTGGATGTTGTGAAGACCAGGATTTTAACAGAGTTCAAAAAAGAACTAGATAAATTTATGGAGCATAGGTCCATCCAATGGCTATTAGCCAGGATGTGTAGGAATGGTGTCCCTAGCCTCTGTTTGTCAGATGCTGGGAATGGGTGACAGGGGATGGATCACTTCATCATTACCTGTTCTGTTCATTCCCTCTGGGGCACCTGGCATTGGCCACTGTAGGGAGACGGGATACTGGGCTAGATGGACCTTTGGTTTATCCCAGTATGGCCGTTCTTACGTTATGTTCTTATAATATTTATTTATGGATATTCCACACGCAGGAAAAGAGTCAAAATGTATTACATAAATTGTTTGCACAATTGTTTCTGTAATAATTATTGCTATTGGCACGTATTATTTTATAGAACCGTACACGTATACACCACTTTGCAAATGTGAAAAAAGAAGCCTGTTCTAAATGTATTGTTCATTTATAAGGGCAGGTCTTGTAAAACAGCCTTGGCCCAGGGTCAATGGCCCCTGTAAGGGGAGTTGGAGCCCGCTTTACCACTGCAAAATGAAGCAAACAAACAAACAGCCACACACCTTGCATGTTGTTGCATGACAATTGGTTTAATTAAGCACCACAGGATGTGAGTCAGCAGCCATGCCATTGACTGATGGGAATTCCAAGAATAAAATTAAACAGCATCAGGAGAACAAATGCTCAGAGCCCTGGTGAAGTGGGGGAGAAGCTTAGGGCATGACTTCCGTACAGGTTCTGTTGATATAACTTACATTGCTCAGGGGCGTGAATAAAATGCCCCCTGCGCATCATAAATTACACCAACATAAGCACCGGAGTGAACTGCATTATGTCAATGGGAGAGCGCCTCTTGCTGACCTAGCTTCTTGCAGAGGTGGTTTTGTTATGCTGACGGAAGAGCTCTCTCCCACTGGCATAGCGCTTTGTCACCAGATGCACTGCGTTGACTCAAATTCAGCAGTACAGTTGCACCACTGTCATACTTTTTGCTGCAGACTAGCCCTTAGAATCATGAAGCCACCTGATTTTCCATCTTCACAAGCACTCAAAAACTCCCTGGCATGGGGCACAGAAGACTGGTCCTGGAGCTCTGTACTCTTACTCACATAGGCCTATTTTCCCCTCTGCTCCAGTGCTGACCAAGCATTAGACAACCTTTCACAGCAGCACCCATATTGCCCTCAGAAGACTTGGACAGTGGCAGGGACAAGAGCAGGAGGCAGATTTCACCTTTGGGATATGATTATATTCTTAGCTTCCTGCTCCGTTTCATGGCTCTGGAAGTCCCATGCTCTCTCCGTATCTTTTCTTTGGGAGACCAAAAAGAAACAGTTTATTTTAACGGTTTGGGGACAGCCCGTGCACATTCTGTTGTCTTGAATTTTCACCAGGCTTCCTTGTGTGTCACAAGAAAATTCTATCAAATGGCAACTTTTGCCCCCCAAAACATACAAACATTCAGAATAGGCATTTGTAATCCACTAGTGGTGATGGGGACCATGTAAATGCCTAAGTAACTAGAATGGGGGTATGGCTAGACTGCAGGGGGGTTTCGGGATACCAGAAGTATCCCGAAAAAACTCTACCACATCCAGGGAACGCGTTTGCTCTTCTGCTTTTTTTGCGGAAGAGCTAACGCACTCTTTTGGAAGCCCCTGTATTACTCGTTCTACGAAGAAGGGGGCTTCCGAAAGAGGGGGTTTTTCCAACATTTGGCCCAGTCTAGATGGGCCAAATGTCGGAAAAGCCTCTTCTGACAAAAGAATCTGAAAAAGGTACGCAAAATGCGGAGCGCATTTTGCGTCCCTTTTTCCGACAAAAACTTGTAGTCTAGCCGTACCCTGGGTGCGGGGTTCTCTTACAGGAGGGCTGAACTTTGGAATTGCAGACAGCAAAGTGGATGTGTCTATGTGTGGGTATGAGAGACAAGGGAGGGGGTACTCATCTCTTTGTGCTATAGTAGCAGTTACTGGCCCTGCGAGATCAGTACCCCATTGTCCACGTTGCTATATCAACACCTACTGAGAGAGAGCTCCTGGCCCAAAGAGCTGATGGACAAATGATGAGAGAAAATAGCATTATCCCCATTTTACATATGGGTAACTGAGAGGCAGAGTGCAAGAGAGTTGTCGCAAGACAGACAGTGAGTGTATGGTAGCACCAGACCTCCTGTGTCCCTTATCACACCCTCCCTTGTTTCCTTTTCCTACCTTACTCTTCTCGGTGTGTAAGTTAGTCTCCTGCATGTCCTTGCCATCCCAGATGGGTGCATGTTATGCACAGTTTTGCCTCTTACAAACATTGTGTACCTTCCACCATGGTTTACATCCGCATTGAATTTGACCCAAAGGCCTCTGTCATTGTTGCATAGGCAAATTCCAGGCCAAAACTATTCCATAGTGTTTTGATGCAGCATAAATGATGTATAAAATATATATTTTAAGTTGTTAAGTAGGGCCCAGGAAACAAGAAGAAAAGCAGCCCTATTGGTTTCATGTTTGGAGAGGAACTGGGTTCTCACTATATCAACAACACTTGGCGTGAAAGTGGCCTTTGTTCCGAGAGACACTGCTTCCTTTCAGCCTCTGACTTCCCAGCTGCTGAGAGCTGGGCCGTGTTTTGACAGACAGAGAGAATGCAATGCAGACAGTTGTTTTAATTTTCAGCCAGTTGCAGACATCACTCACCAGGAGCCAGAAACCCAAGGACAGAGGCCGCACACTTGGCTTTAGTTCTCTCTGCACAAGGGCTCTGTTTGGATGGCAGAGCAGAAGGGAGCCCATTGGTAGCGTAACGGATACACCAGAGTGCGGCAGCGAGCGATTGCCATGGGAAAGGTGAACAGGAATCACAAACATTCCTCTCAGGCCTCCTTGCGCATGCAGCTTTTTAAACATAAAAGATCCTTTTTCTGCTCACTTTGATTTCCACCATAGGGGCTCCTTTCCGCTGGAATATTTGCCTTTCAACCTCTTCTTCTTTTTATAACAAGCCATACTCTGAAGCCAAGAACTGGTGGGGAAGGAGGAAGGGAGAAGAAGGGTAATTGTGGTGGTGGTGGGTTTTAATTTTTATTTCAGGTTGTGAAATGCCTCACTCTGATATTCAGCACTGGTCTCAGAGAGGTAGCCCATGTTAGTCTGTAACTCTAAAAAAGTGAGTGGTCCTGTAGTATCTTAGAGACTAACAAATATATAGTATCATGAGCTTTTGTGGGCAAATCCCACTTGCCACAGACATCAAAAATTTCAGTCACATCCTCCATGCACCTGGATCTGATTCATCAGTTTGTGACCCCAGTTGTATGCTGCTGTAACCTAGAACTTGATCTGGTGTAACATGGAAGTTACATAGTGATGAATCTGGCAAACAGAACTTGGTTCTCCTCTGCCTTGTGTCACCATATACCCCTGTGCAAAAGCAGCATAAAATGCTGCCAACTCAGATTTCTGTATTTGATTATACTGGCTGTTTGCACCAGTGCAAAGGAGGGATGTAAAATTCCATGTAATCAGTTAACCGGTTAAATGATGTGTTTAATTGGTTAACCTTTAAAATAAGGTGGCCGAGCTGCTCTGGCCTGGCTGTGCCACCGTGGGCTGCTTTGGCTAGGCTAGAGCGCCCCCCTCTGGCCAGGATGGGCCCACCACAGGTGGGGGCTACTTCAGCCTGGCTGGAGCACCCCATGTCCATGGCACAGCGGCTGAGACACCGGTTCACCATTCACATCCCTAGTGCAAATCTGACGAGAAAGAGGCATATAATCTTTTATGACCGAAGCCGATTGCTCGATCTGTAAATAACTAACAGTACATGATGTTTCAGAGGGGTAGCCGAGTTAGTCTGTAACAGGAAAAATTTAAAAAACAACAAATGGTCTGGTAGCACTTTTAAGACTAACAAAACACGTAGATGGTGGTATGAGCTTTCGTGGGCACAGCCCACTTCTTCAGATGACTGGAGTGTTGGAAGTCCAGAACCAAGAATAAATAAGGGAAGGAGGGAGGGAGGGGAAGGAAAAAAATTGGAGGGGGAAGGGAGAGAACATTGGGTAGATAAGTTTCAAAGGGCCGAGCCACTCTGTAACAGGAAAAACTTAGTACATGAAGTGTCTTTCCTACTGGAGATGGGTGGGTACAGAATGGGCTGGGTCGGTCACCTCCAAGGAGGAGAGATGGTGTGTTACAACATGGTATCATCTCTTTCCGGGTGCATGTGTATGGTATATACATGCACATGTCTCCTGGGCAGGGAAGGTTTGGCAGGCTTACAGTAAAATAAGGCCTTCTCCTAGGTAGAGAGGACGGGGTTTTATAAGGGTGTAATTCTGCCTCCCGCTCAGTCATAACCTTACAACTTACACATGCTGTGTATCGCTGAAGTGTGACTTACCAGTCTCAGCTTGCAAGAGGTGCCTCCAAGATTGGTTTCTGTGAGCCATATGGAAGCCAGCAGTCTGCGTCCTGTCCCAGACCATCGCAGCACATGTTTACGCCTCCAAACAAGTGTGCATGTGGGGGTGGGTTTGGGACTGGCTTCTTGGACTAGAACTCTGCCTTCCGGCTGCCAAAGGGAGCCTGTGCATTGGCAGGCAGATTTCACTAACGCAAACCAGCAAGAGCCTGTGATGTGCTCACCCCAGACTGCTGTGCAATCTGTCTGCACAGGCTAAGCCCTGATCGCCTGCTCCACTAGGCCTCTTGGCCACGCACACTTGACTGCAAGTTGCTGTTTATTGTAAGTGGTACATCTGTTCTCTGCTGTTGATACAACATGCTAGGTAGTAATAATAAATATTATTTATTAACAAAAATGTTTACACATCAGTTTTCACCCCAGTGGATCCCACAGTACTGCATAGACTATATATAAGATTTTTTTTTAAATGAATAGATGTCGTATGAACTCTATTGAATTTGATTGGAGGTCATTCTAGTCCAGTGTACTATCTCAGAGAGTGGTTAGCAGCTGAAAGGTCAAAGAATCTCATGGCAAGTGGTGATGAGAGCGCTGCTCTTAGTGAATGTCTCCTTCCAGCCCTCTTCATTAGAGATCAGTTGATGTCCCATTGCAGGACGGTTTATATGCCTTCATAAACTCTTGTTAGTTTGATTGTGACACTGGATATTCTGGTGATCCATCTAAGGACACATCTACACAGCGGGGCTTAACTCGAAATAAGCTACACAAATTGAGCTAAGTCAATTGTGTAGCTTATTTCGAGTTTTGGTGCTGTCTACACAGCACTTATTTCGAAATAGAGCACTCTTCCCCCGACTTCCCTTACTCCTCGTACAATGAGTGTTACCGGAGTCAGAGTAAGATGTCCTCCAGCTTGACAGTATTTTGACATTATGTCCAAATAATTGCCGGCTGTGTAGACATGGACTGTGTTATTTTGAAATAATGTTGCTGCGCAGACATAGCCTACATGTTCAGTCCTTATATTGAATCACGCTAAGCTCTTGCCCTCCAGTGTTGTCTTGTGGCAGTGAGTCCACTGCTGGAATGCACTTTCTTCTGGGGAGGAATGCAAGAGCCATTTAACACTACACAGCAGCCTATGCAACAGCTTTAAGACAGGAAGTGGAGACATCCCATTGAAACTGCAGGGAGGGGATTCAATAAGCAAAGCATCCTTGCCTAATTGGAATCTAGCGATGACAATGGGGTTAAAGCCCTTGTCTTGTAGGCCATACTTCTGGAAGAGTTCATGATGACCTGTGGGTCAGGATCTTGACACATCTCACCAATGTAAATGTGCCTGTTCTGTTTGTGAAGATCACGGTGTGAAGTTATTTGCTGATGGCCAGATTCCTGGTGATTTTGTTAAGTCCATGCTGACAGAAGAGTTCCCTTTTCATTTTCTTTTTCTCTCCTGCTCCCCTGCCCCTGTGACACAGGCAGCCCCATTGCCTGGTTTTGAGAAACTTTTGCTCTCTTTTCTGAAGACGTCTTGTCAGTAATCTGAGGAAATGGAATTGTGACTGCACGGGCTTACAGCCACTTATTTTAATGAGGCTTGTCCTGCTGTGGATTGGTCCTGCCGTGCGGGCAGGGGACGGGACTTGATGACCTCTCAGGGTCCCTTCCAGTCCTCGTGTGTGATGTACCATACTAAGGATCCAAGACTGAGAATCTGTTCTTAACCTGAGAGTCCATAGAGTCCAGATGTGCTCCTAGGAAGCTCCCCCAGGTTGAAATTGTCCCCTTTGTTAAGAGCCAGCTGGAGGCATATGAAACACTGCAGTCAAGGCTTTACACCATATCGGATCACACCACTGGCCCTAGATGTTCAGTATTGACCCAGACAGGATTCTGCTAAGGGACATACAGCTCCTTAAAATATGCCTGACCTGACAGCATTTTCAGTGCTGTCTAACCAGGAGTAACTCCTTCCTGATCCCTGTAGGGGCCAGCCTAGGGATGGAAGCTTGAAATGTGATCAATTTTATCTTAACCCTGCCTCACTGAAAATATTATTACAGGGCCCAGAATTCACTTACAGTGTTTGAAGGCCAAAAGCCAAGCCAAGTGAAAATGGCGTATTTTCTCTGCCGATGTGCACCGATCCTTTGGGGGAATTTCATTTCCTCCTAACCTTCCTGCTCAGAACTTTTTCCACCGTCCGTGTGAAACACAATATACATCTCCCAGCTGCAGTGTCACATGCGTCTATCAGCAAATGAACGGACAGCTGCTAGCTCTGCTCAAGCTAGCACACTAAAAGAGCAGGGTTGCCACTGAAGCATGGGCTGCACTCCAGGTGAGCTTCCGAGTATGGACCTGAGGATCCAGCTTTGTGCTTCTACAGCTGCCCCCAGTTTTAGCTCATTCCACCCCTGGCTGCTCTGCTATTTTTAGTGCACTAGCTCAAGCTGAGCTAGCATGTTTCTGTCTCTACTCACACCGAGAAGCACACTCCCAGCTGCAGTGAAGATACTTGCACAGTGAACCACATGTTGGGGGAGGTGGATCTCTGCTTTCATTCTGGGGATTTTTCGATAGGAAAGCTAAGAGTCACTTCCTGTAACACGTTAGAACAAGGTACAAGTTGAACCTTTCTAGTCCGGCACTCTCTGATCCAACAGCATCCATGGTCCAGCATGATGTTAGTTAGCCAGATGTCCACTTATCATGGGTGTGACCAAGTTTCCCGTGGTCCCATAAAGTTTGTTTACAGCCACCCCAGCCCTGGCTCTCAGTGTTCGGTGCAGTTATTTAGCTCTAATTTACCCCTAAATGTCTTCTAAGAGCCCAGCAAGCAGTGGAAGTGCTGGTAATGCTGCTAGACAATATTGACCTCCTGTGGTCTGGCAAATTCTCTGGTTCGGCATTGATCAGGTCCTGAGGGTGCCAGTCTAGACTAGAGAGGTTCAACCTGTACTGGGTTCTCTTCTCAGCTCAGATCCTGACTTTACCTCTGCCACTGACCTTAGGCCATTTACTCAGCACACATGTGCTGTGGTTACCATGTGCTGTCTGTACAAATCAGGGCCAGACCACAATATTTTGGCACCTGATGCAGGGAGCTCAAATGACGCCCCCATGCCTCCTCGCTTGGGCCCAAACTTTGAAAGGTCTCAATTCTGCCTTCTTTCTGTTCTTCTCCTCTCATGGTACTGCTGCTCCTCCTCTCTCTCCCTGCAGCTCCTGCTGCTTTCTGTTATTCCTTCTCACCTTTTCTCCTGCCTGCCTGTTATGTGTCTTGTGCCCTCCTTCCTCCAGCACAGCACTCCACCATCTCTGTGCATCTAGAGCAGAGAGAATACATATGCACCAGCAGCACACACAATTTTCTGCACTCTGGGTCCTAGTGGCGCCCCCCCACCCACCACAGTCTGGCACCTGAGGCAGCCGCCTCAGTTTGCCTCATGGTAAAGCCAGCCCTGGTACAAATGGATATATTTCACGGTGTTGCATTACCCCTGTGAGGATTTTTAATTGAAACTGGTGAATCCCTTTGCCACCCCCTGAGAAAAATCCCTGCGAAAGGGCAAGTGGCTGCTGGTTTGTTTGTTTGTTGTGCAAACAAGAGGAGAGAAAACACAATGAACACATTTATTTGCTTCCTTTCCAGGTGTCCCGGGTTCCTGTGGAATCCTGTGAGCAATACACAACCTGTGCAGAATGTCTGAGCTCAGAAGACCCTCACTGTGGCTGGTGCGCTCTTCACCACATGTAAGTCCCATCATCAGCCATTTGATTTGAGCTAATGGGTGTTGTCATATATATAGTAGCCCAATGTCTGTGACTCTGTAACGCTGTAGCATTACGAGTTGCCTCTAGGGGGCGCTGTTGCCTCCCACTGTGGCGCTGGGCTGATTTCTGCGCCACTCAGCCGGGCCGCCATGGGGGAGCCCAAACGGCCGCTTGCTCCCCCACGGCGGCCCCGCTGAGCGGCACGGAACTCAGCCGAGCAACACAGCAGGAGGCGAAGGGAGGCGGGGCCTGGCCGTGTACGTCATTGACCGGGCGGGAGGGGAAGGGCGGCAGGGCGGTGACGTATAGAGTCAGGGGGAGGGGCCTGGCCGTGTACGTCCCCGCCCCGCCCCCTTCCCCTCCCACCATGGCACTCAGCTGAGTTCTGCGCCGCTCAGCCGGGCCGCCAGGGGGAGCAAGCGGCTGTTTGGGCTCCCCCGTGGCAGCCCGGCTGAGCAGCGCAGGGCTCGGCTGAGCAGCGCAGGGCTCAGCTGAGCGCCATGGTGGGAGAGGAAGGGGGGCAGGGCGGTGACGTACACGGCCAGGTCCCGCCCCCTAGCCGTGTACGTCACTAGGGTTACCAGGTAGGGTAAAAAAAAAAAACAGACATAGTTGATCGGGGATGGGAGGGGGGAGGGACCGGCCAGGAGAGGAGCAGGGCTGGCTGGAAGGAGGGGGGGGTGGGAAGCAGAGCTGGGGGGGCGGTCAGAGGCAGTGTAGCTGGCCAGGGGAGAACGGGGGAGGGGCAGCCGGCGGGAAGCAAAGCTGGTCGGGGGTGGGGATCGGAGGCCGCGGGGCTGGCCGGTGGGAAGCAAAGCTGGTCAGGGGTGAGAGTCGGGGGCAGCGGGGCTGGCCGTGGGAGATCAGGAGGAGGAACCAGCTGGCGGCGGGTGGGAGAGGGAATTGGCCGGCGGGGAGCCAGACTCACCCGGACGCATGCAGATCTCAGGGTGCTGCCCGCCCCGCTCATGGTCCCAGCGAAGCAAGTCCAGCTCCGGCTCCAGCATTCACTGGAACAGAGCTTAGGAGCAGGGACAGAGTTTCCCCTGCTTCCCAGAGGCAACTAGAGGCTCCCAGCGCTGATCGCACCCCGTCTCCCAGCCACTCCCCCGCCCCCGCCAGGCTTCCGTCTGACGCCCAGCCGGAGAACCAGAAAATACCGGACGTTGCACATGTCCGGTATTTTCTGATTTTTTTTACTGGACAGAGGGCTGAAAACTGGACTGTCCAGTAGAAAACCGGACACCTGGCAACCCTATACGTCGCCGCCCTGCCGCCCTTCGCCTCCCGCCATGGCGCACAGCTGAGTTCTGCGCCACTCAGCCAGGCCGCCGCGGGGGAGCCCAAATGACAGAACTCAGCCGAACGCCACGGCGGGGGAGCCCAAATGACAGAACTCAGCCGAGCGCCACGGCGGGAGGCGAAAAGTGGTGGGACGGTGACATACACGCCCGGGGGTGGGGCCTGGACGAGCGTGCATCCCCGACGGAGACAGAGGAGAGCAGAGAGAGAGTGAGGGGCAGGAGGAGGAGGAGGAGAAGAGAAAGGGAGAGATGGAGAGAGAGGCAGCAGGCGGGGGAGGCTGTAGGAGGAGGAGAGAGAAAGAGAGAGATGGAGCGAGAGACCGGAGGCTCAGGAGAGAAGACCAACATGGAGGAGAGACCTGAAAATCCCGTCTTATGACGGGCTAATTGGCTAGTTGTAAAAGAAGCCTTAAAAGCCTGAACTCTTTCTATATGTGGTTATTTAAAAAAAAAATAGTACCAGCCTGTTACTATCCCCCTCTTCCTACAGTGGAATCCCCTGCGCTGAAGAGGGAATGCTATTGAATATCACTGAAGTCCTGTTAAAAAGAACATATACTCCCTAGATGTAGGAGGTGGGGAATGAATCCAGCACGTGATTTGAATGTCAAAGAGAATGAAACGACGTGACCACGTGAACTGAAACTCATGGGAATGGAAGCTCACTGTTTTCACACAACCCTGCTATTTACCCCAACCCCTAATTGCTCTGACCTGGAGAGAGTTTTTACTAGTGGGGGTGGATTAGCTGACATTATGGACATCAGGAAGGTTGCACCTGGGTACCTATCCAGAGCAGTTGGCTCTTTCCAGGTGGTGGGGGGGAGATTATTTTAACTACTACTTAGAAATGTCAGAAAACTGACTGCTTCAGGCAGTGTGTCCAACCCAGCCAAGCAAGGAAACTGCTACAGGTTAGGCTGAGGCTCTGTGCTCCGTCTGAGACCAGCAGCTCTAACTCAAGTCAGTGGAGACAAAGAAAATAAAGATTTTTCTGGTAAGCTTTGGGAAAATGGGGCTTTGAATTTGGGCAGTGTTTGTGCACTCTCATTGTGACAATGGTGTTCATTGGCTAAAGTGGAAGGGGGACCTGGTGCTCATGCTTGCGGGGAGGCGGGGGGGAACCTGGAGCACACTGGTACAAAGGAACTGAGAGCCCTTTGGCTCCAGGCCAGCCAGCAAAGTGCTCCCATTAAATGTGTGGAAATTGGGGTGGAGGCAAAGGGACAGAGTTCAGGGACCCACACAATAACACTGGGCCTCATGCCAAAGCAGCAGGTGTTAGGAGAGCGCTGTGAAGGCTTATATACAAAATCCGGACTGGATTAGAGACTTGTAGGCATGGGGGTAGATCTGCATTCCCATAACTGGGGGAGGTGTGTTTCATTTCAGTCACCGCGTTGAGGGAAACTACGTTGAGTGGGAGGGCCAAAAAGTGTGAGAACCACCGGTGTAAACAAATGCACAGCAGTGAGGAATTTAGCCCTCTTGGGTCAGATTCCTGAAACGGTCTGAGCTTGTCTCTTTCCTCCTTCTTTATTGTGTCTCCCCTAAAGACTAGGCTGACCAACCCCTCACTGATTCTGTCCATTGTTGGTGAAATCACAGGGCCTACACATCTTTGAAATCGGGTCCAGTGGAGTGGTTATAAAGTCCTGAGTCCTCCACGGTTACTGGACAGGACCAGGGTGTGTTGCAGGGGGACTTCCCTATCAAGTAGTTCTCTGTCTAGTTGCTGGTTAAGCATTGGCTCTTCTTGTTTATACCCTCCTGCTACAAGCCTCGCTTTGTCTGGTGATTAGAGCTGGAAGGTGAAAGAATTGCTACGCCCTTTGCCGATATTGCACTAATGAAACAAATCTCACAACCCACCAGGGAGGGGAAGGTAAGAATTGCTATCCTCATTTTTCAGAGAGGAAAATTAGGGCATCAAGAGAAGAAGAGACTTCATATCTGTCACCGCCTGGCTGTCTTGGCTATTTTGTTTGTAAGTTCTTTGGGGCTCTGTCTCACCTGTATGGACAGGTAGAACAGTGGGACCTTGATCTCTATTTGGGCCTCCAGGTGCTATTGCAAGCAAACAATGATGCTAGATAACCTCATGGAGGATAGGTCCATCAATGGCTAATAGCCAGGATGACTAGGAATGTTGTCCCTAGTCTCTGTCAGAGGCTGGAAATGGATGACAGGGGAGAGATCACTTGATGATTCCCTGTTCTGTTCACTCCCTTTGGGGCAGCTGGCATTGGTCACTGTCAGGAGACAGGGTACTGGGCTGGATGGACCTTTGGTCTGACCCAGTAGGGCCGTTCTTATGGTGACTTGCTCAAGGCCATACAAAAGCATCAATGGCAGGAAAGGGGCAAAACCCAGGAGTTTCCAGTCCCCTCCTTTAATCATTAAGTGACTTTACCTTGCCCACCCTACAAGCTAAGCTAGTAGGGCGAGAACTTAAGCCAGAAGTGTGTAATTGTGTGTTTATAGAGCTATGTTATATGGGGGGAAGCACAGCAAGAAGCTCAGAGGAGCCAAACCATGCATCCAGGTAGAGGATTAAATCTGGCAAACAGCCTGCAGTGTGCAAGCCACTACAGTGCCTTCTTTCCTGCTGCTATTTTTCTACCCTTCCTTGGAGTTCCTCTGCCTTCCTACCGCCTGCGCAGAGCAATGATCATTTTTAGCCCGTCTTAAGCTGTAAATAATTTAGTTTATCTTGCTGTTAGTTGATGCTGCTTTCATATTTGTTCAGCGGCCCCCCCCCCAATGCCGGCGGGTTTTGTATTTCATTTGTCATCTCTCGCCTCTAATTTTTACATTTCACTCCTGCCAGATGGGCCAGCTGCTTCTGTGTTGGGTGGGGAGGTTGCAGGTCAGGGTGTGCCGTTCACGCTGCGTTCACAGAGGGCTAGCAAAAAGAGAGACACAAGAGGGGGTTAGGGAGACGGAAGCAGAGAGAGAGGTGGAGTGCAGGGCAGGGGAGAGAGTAAAGTGGTTATCAGAGATACATGAGCCAGTTAAAACAAAAGACAGGACTATGCAGCACTTTAAAGACTAACAAGATGGTTTATTAACCATCTTGTTAGTCTTTAAAGTGCTGCATAGTCCCGCCTTCTGTTTCAGCTAGACCAGACTAACATGGCTGCATCTCTATCACTATGAGCCAGTTAAGAAACAGTAAGAACCAACTGAGAGCCTTGGCCCAGAAAGATTTCAAGCTGCTTTTCCCACCTTTTTTTCTGATTTGAATTTGCTTCTGCCCTTCCGGGTCCTGTAAGGGGAGTGAAATACCAAAACTGCCGCAGATGTTCTGTGTAACAGTGCTGTTTTCCTGGCCCCACCGGAAGCAGGGAAGGTGGGCTGGGGACCTTAGGAGACAGCTTATCCATGAGGGGATTAGGGAGTTTTGCCAACTCCAATCAGCTCCTGAACAATTGCCAAAGCAACTAAAGCTTTTGAATCTTAAAATCATACCCATGTCATGAATTGATGTGCCAGTGAGAGACCGACATAACTGACCCCTGCTGGATGGAACCAAGATGGTGTGTCATAGGGTCTGTACTGCCATCAGAACTGCTCTTTTCAGCTCACGTGTTAAGGGCAGATCCTTTTAGTGCAGGAGGGTCTCTGTTGTATTGCCATTGTTCCCACAAAGCTCTAAGGGACCGGGAGGACCAATCTTCAAATTCTGAGTGACTACAGCATGTTAGTATCACTCTATAACGTTGCTATTGCAATTGTCCCTAGAAGTCCCAGTCAGGGATTGGGGCCCCTCTGTGCTCGGCTCTGTACACACATAAATGTATAATCTAAGTGTAATGAAGCCACTGTGGGGGAAAAAACTTATGGCCTCTGGATCCAAAAGCAAGAGCTGCTTGCGTTTGGGTGAAAGGGACCGATCTGTAGTCACACACAGCAGTAGAACTACAATTCTCTGTATTCCATGTAAACACTGGAGGAGGACAAAGAGAAACACTCTGCTAGGGGTGGTACTTTTACATACACTTACCTGCAGGAGCCCATGAGACAGAGGAACAAATATCAAAGCCAAAAGCATGAAATTAGCTGAGCTAGTGGCTTCCGCGGACACTTCATCCCCAGCAGTGGTGCTGGGAAGCTGCCTGGGGTAGGAATGGAAGAAGCAAGAGGTAGATCTGGAATTGAATATTGGAATAGAAGAGAACGTGGTCTGAGCCAACATGGAATAGAAGAGAACGTGGTCTGAGCCCAGCAGGGACATACTGGGCATTCGCTGAGTCTGATTGCACATTGTAGTTCGTAAGTGGGCATTTCAATGCATGTTTCCCCCTTTCACCTATTGCTAGTTCCACTACAGTAGCACCCAAAGCGTGTCAGGGTACATCCATGCAGCCCATGACCAGGTCTCCGAGCCCAGGCTGTTGGACTCACAAGTGTCCAAAACAGCTGGGTAGATATTGTGACTCAGGCTACAGCCTGGGCTGTGACGGCCACCGCACCCCCTCCCCTCTTACATCTCAGAGTCAGATGCTCCAACCCAAGTCCAAACATCTGTGCAGCTGTGTGGAGCACCATACCTTGAGCCATAGTCTGTAGACAGGGGCTCTGAGATTTGCTGTTACTCGCTGGTTAGACATGCCGGCAGGGCTGTAGAGGAAGACAACCTCTGCCTTGAAGACCTTTCAGGCTGCCCATTAATTTTGTTCTGTTAATTTTTCTATGGATGCATGTTCAGCCCAGTAACGTTTGATCTAAGGGAGTAAATCAGTAGCAGAGCGCAGCAGCAGGGTAGTGGACTTCCTGCTGAAGAAGGACCCAGAACACACACTTACGTTACACCTTGATTTAAGAAGCCTTCTAGATGTCTGGGATATTACAGGAGATTCCAAAAACCCGTATACAAGAAATGGCTACGGGAAAGGTCTGGATTCCCTGGTTAACCACCAGAATGAAAAAAGAGCAGCCTCCTGTACAGTCCTCCCAAGAGCCAACTCGGGGCATGATCTCCATTCATTCATTTTTATAATCAAGACGGACTGTCATTAATTTTTCTTCCTCCTCCTCCTCCAGCAGTTCTGCTCCTTGGGAGGTAGGCAGAGGCCTCAAGGAGATTAAGGAGTATCCTTGGTCCAGTGGAATTTGCAATCTGCAAGGCTTTCTCTATATGTTGCTCTCTGCAAGTATGTTATTGTCTACAGACCAATTTATCTCTGTTAGGGCTGTTGCCATAAATAGTATGATAAAAAAAGAGCCATTCCAGTGAGTCAATGAGATAAAGGCTCCAGTCAAGAGCTCACTTTAAAGCTAGCTTACACAGTCATTTAAACCTCAATAATTCTTTTCTTTAGCAGCATTCATATGTAGACCCCATTATTGTATTCCAAAAAAAGGGAAAGTGGGGGAAGGAGAGGAGGACCGCTACAACAATTGCCAGGTATCAGAACAGCTGTTGGGAAAGGGAAAGCGGTAACCTCTTAGTGCTTTTCTTTTTCAGAAGCAAGCAGCCTTTCAGCAAGGAAGACAGCTCTGTTTTTGTTTTGTTTTGAGTCCCAATTTTGCAAGGCTCTTGTCACCTCCTTTAAGAGAGATTTGGCACAGGGAGATTAAGGCTCTTTGTGGAACAGTCAGTTTGTCTGCTAATGTAGATGTTTACCTAAGATTGCGCCCAGCCCTGTCAAAAGGAAAACAAAACAGCAAAACCTGCTTTTGTGTTGAATATCCGTTCTGCTGACTCCAGTCCTAAGTAGAATAGCACTTCGATGCTTAAAGCAGGGGTGGGGAACCTATGGCCTGGGGGTGGGGCTGCATCCAGCCCTCAGCTTGCCTGGATCTGACCCCTGAGATTCAGGGGTCCCTTCTCCAGCATTGGGAATCTGGCCTCCCTCTCCGCCTAAACCCCGCATCCCCACTCCGTTCCTGCATCCTACCTCCCGCCCAGCCTGCTCCTGCACCATCCAGGCCCCACACCCCAAGTCTCCTTCCTGGCAGCTCCCTCCCACACACTGAACTCCTCATATTTGGCCCCACCACAGAATGTAGGGGGGCCCACAAAATCTACTAGCCAGGGCCACCCAGGTTCTGGTGTGCGAGGGGAATGTGTGTGTGGGGGGGGGGGAGGGAGTTACTTCTCACTTTTGTGCGGCCCACGACTGATTTTTCCGTGGGTCAGTGGCCCTTGACCCAAAAGAGGCTGCCCACCCCTGGTACAGTAACAAATACATTCAAATGGGCCCTTAGAAAAACACTTTAAGGCATGGAGGGAGGGGCATGCCTCAGGTGCCTTATAATGGCATTTGGAGGTTAATAGTGAGTGACAGCTGATATCAATTCAACATATGCCAGCCCCTGCTGTATAGTGGAATGTGAAGGACTCTACTTTCCCCGTATACCCTAGGATAGAAAAGTGCCATGATACTTTGTCCCTGATACCACTCTTCAGGAACAGCTGGTCGTGCTGACTTTAATGGTAATTGCTCTATGTAAAATAAGTTGGTGAGTCTCTATCCAGCTTCTAGTGGACAGGTGTCCACGTCCCCAAGTTGGCTGTAGTTGGCCCCTTTATTTTAGGTTATGTAACTGCAATTATGTTGATGGTCGTAAAATGATCCCGTTTGTATACAAATCCAGCTGCACTCCCTTGGTCTCGCTGCCCGTCTGTGCGTGTACAAAGCCTAGCACATTGGGACCCTAATCTGAATGGGTCCCTAAACCCATCCATAATAAAAGTGCTTTACAAAACCCTCCTGCCTGTCAGGTCGCGGCCGGCATCTGCATAGCATTCGCTGTTGTGTTGAATGGCGCCTTCATTTCCAGTCCTGGGGGAGCGTCATGAGGGGGGACTGGATTAGCCCTTTTAACATCACCTCGCCTAATTCAGGGAGTGTGAATCAGAATTTCCCTGCGTGCTGGTGTCCTGCTCAGCGGAAGGGCCTTGGTGATGAGCACACAGAATGGCACGCTCCAGGGGCAGCCCTCCCCATTCAGCCTGGCATGCTTAATGGCTCCTTGTGGAGGAAGATGGAGGGTGGGGAGAGTCAGGCATGACAGTTGAATTTAACTCTCATGTCTCCAGACTGGGGATAAGAAATTACACCTTCCAGCCCTTCAAGACCCTCAGCTTTGGGAAGAGATTAATTAGCCACGTTGTTTTTTTTTAATTAAAGTACAGGTGCTGTCTTGCAAATGCCTTTTATAGCTTTTGGTTTAAGGTCGCACGTGGATTATGAGTTTGTTGCTGACAGAAACAAGGAGCTCATCTGAGCCAAAGATAGTGGGTTTGGTTTTCAGAAATGCTGCGTTCCCACAGATCCCCCTGTAGTCCATGGGAGCTGTGCTCAACACTTCTCAAATCAGGCACTGTTTGGGTAGGACGATGCACATCTCCCAGCAGCACCCAATGATCTTTTCATCCTCCTTTCTCTCACCTGCCCCAAACGTCTCTGATGGTGCATTTCTCTTCTGTTCTGCAGCATCGGCACCTGCTGTTCTAGCCCTGGCATCTGTGCACAGAGCTGTCAATGCGCCTCAGTCTTGGTCGTTCTTATCCCTTGTTGCTGCACTTTCTCAGCTCCAACGCACCACAGTCCTGGCCAGCCGTGGCACCCGCAGCTGTGTGACAGTGACGTGTTCCTCAGGCATCCCTTTGCACTAATGCTTGTGTGCATTTCAGGTGCTCCCGGAAGGACAAGTGCGAGCGAGCAGATGAGCCGTCCCGATTTGCAGCCAGCATCAGCCAGTGCATGAGGGTCACCGTGCAGCCCAGCAGCATCTCTGTGTCTGAGCACAGCCTTCCGGTAGGTACCAGCGGCAGGCAATTCTGGGGGCAGGCCCCTCCATCTGAGGGACCAGGCTGACAGAGCTCCAGACCCACTGACTCAGATTCACAGCAAGAGCCATTTCTGTCTCCACAGATTTTTTTCCCATGAGCACGGAGTTCAGGGTCTTGAAGGGGTTGATAAGGGAAGTGATCATCTGATCCCCTCCAAAATGGGGAGCCAAAAGTGACACAGACACCCCCATTCCCAAATCCAACCCCAGTGCCCACCTTTTCACTGGGCAACTACCAGCCAGTGTCAAACACTGATGGAAAAGTTTCTGTTTCCTAAGCAGCTGGAACCAGCCATTACTTGTCCCGCTGGGAGGATCTAGCGCCTCATACCCATACCCGGTCCAGCTGTTCCTTTCTAAGCAGCTGCACACGCTCCCCACCTATTCTGTTCCAGGTGCTATTTCCAGAACACCTGCTGCCCTTTCCCCAAAGACTGGCTACAGAGGGGACTGTCTGATCATCATACATCAGTGGAGAAAGAAATTGCAATACCATTGACCTTTCCTCCTCTGGCTACAATGAAAGAGTGGTTGTGTGTTATCTTTCTGGTCTTCAGCTCTGTGTAGGTGTAACCCCCACACCTGCTAGGTGTGGGTCACTGTTCCATGTAGTGCACTGAGACTACTTATGGAGAGAGAGAATGAGTTTGCTCTACAGCCTTCGCTGAGAGCCAGCTGGCTTTTAGCTCATGCAGGTAGGGGCTCATGCACTAAGCTCCAGAAATCTCAGGTTCACTTCTGCCTGTCGGCCTTACATAGGGTTAATACTCCATAGAGAAGCAGCAGGTGCTGAAAATCTAAAGGGAATTCTAGGTAGTTCTGACAACAAATGGGGGCTTGATTGTATTTTTTTCCTCTCCTTTTCCCTTGCTCCAGCTCAGCATGCTGGTAAGTGACGCACCAGATCTGTCAGCTGGAATAACCTGTCTCTTTGGAAACCTCACTGAGGTGGAAGGCCAAGTTTCCGGCAGCCAGGTTGTCTGCGTTTCGCCAGCGTCTAAAGATGTCCCCACCATCCCTGTGGACCAAGGTGAGCTGATTTTACTGGTTGAAGTACTGCCTGGTGGCCTTGTGTTTCTCCTTATGGGAGGGTGGAGCCAGCGAGCACTGAGTCGATCAAGCTGCCAGGCAAAGCAGACTACAGCTGGGCTACTGTATCAGTCTTGCCTGAGCCCCACCAACACGGTGCACGACAAAACACCATCCAGGAGTGGGATCAGATGGGCTGCCCTGTAACAACCCTGACGCGCAGGGTGTTAGCTGTGCCGAAGGAATCCTGATAACAGGTGAATCTTCAAGCCAGCTACCCCCTTGTCTCTCATCTCCCCAGGGATCTCACCTTCATGCAAGGCAGATGTGGGAGGTGAAAGTGTGGGGGTGGTTGCATTCAGGCCTGACTCAGTCGCTGAGAGTAGGTGGATGAGGTTTCTATTTTTTGGTTTTGATCTTTGGGTTGTTTCTTCATTAATGTCACTGCTGTCATAGTCCCCCTCTCCCTCGCTCTCTCCGGAACCAGAATGCGACTTGTTTTAAATTCATTTTCTCCTTGGCATGCGTCCAAGTGTCATCTGCACTTTCCTGCTGATATTTTCCTATATGTAAAATGCTGCGTTGAAGCTGAGTGCTCGTGGAAGTCGGGGCCTGGGAGAGAGAGCTCGGAAAGTGAGGAGCAAACCTCCCTCGCTCAGCTCAGCTAGTGCATTTTATTCTTGAGCAGCCTCCTATCTCCCCGCCCCCCCATCTTCGCCTGCAACACCCCCTCCTGGGCTGCATTTCAGATCGATTCTGTTGGGAGTTTGCACTAGGGGATGTGATGAGACCGCCACGCTCATGTCACTTGTGGAGATGGAGTCTGAAACCTACATCTCCAGCGCATTTCCCCGTCTCACCTTTGGATGTGATGTGACTTCTGTGGTGGGGGGAGGGTGTTGGCTCAGCTTCCCAGCATCTCTGGGGAGAGGTCTTGTCACGCGCTTGTAGCAGCCTCCACTGGCCAGCCGCGGAACTGGCACATTCATTGGCGTCCCCAGAGGATCCACAATGTGTGGATTATCGGCTTCTCAGAAGCCTTTAGCGTTCCGCGACCCAGCGCAGACTCACTGTTCATGGGCCAGCCTGGTGTCCTCGTGCACCAATGGGACCAGAGGTGCTTGATTTTCTCCGCACCACACCAGAAATGGGGGGGGGGGTTCAGTGACTCGCCAAGGCGGCCTTGAGAACACGAGTACCTCATCTGTCATGAGCTTTGTTATTTGTAGTGAAATGACCCCTAACCACCCCCATACTCCCCTTCTTTCCCCCCCCCCCCCAGACTGGTTCGGGTTGGAGCTCCAGCTGAAATCCAAGGAGACAGGCAAGACGTTCGTCAGCACGGAGTTCAAATTCTACAACTGCAGCGCTCACCAATTGTAAGACACCCTCGCCTTTCTCTCCCACTTTCCCTCCCCACCAGCATCGCAGGCCCTCTACTCTCCCCCTGCCCCCGAATTGAGCCTGCTGCCTCGGTATACAGTGGAATGGGTTTCTTTATTAACCTCCTGAGTGCCACAGCTGATGCACCCCTCAGGAGCCAGCATACAGAACTGCTCTCAGGTGTCTTGTGTATGGCCCTAGACCACGTCAAGCTGGGCATTGGCCGAACGTGTGTGGGGGCCGCACAGAGAGTTGAAACAGAACTGGAGTAAGATTTTTAGTCGTAGGCCAAGAGAGGCCCTGGCGTGATGCCGGGCAGTCTGACCTCTCAGAGTCATCGGTGACAGAAAGGCAATCAAGAGATCCCCATCCTGTAGAAGCTTTTCCGAGAGCGTAGAGATTTATCTGCCTTCACAGAGAGTGAGCGTGCCTGAAAGAAGCTTGACCTGCTGGTGCCCCCAAGCTGCATGATCCTGCAACTGTGAGCTCAACTCCATCCTTACTCACAGGCAGCTGTAGGGGAAGAGAGAAAAGAACATGTCTGGGAATTTCCCGTATGAGCCGCTCTGAGCATGGATGGGAGACACAGAGGCCTTGCCCTCCATAAGCAGCTAAGACCACACAGAGCTATGTTCTGTGGTAGACAAGAAGGGATGGGGCAGCAAGAGGTGTGGGGAGAGAGACAGCGTGGTTATGCCAGGAGAGTCCAGGAGCCGAGTGAAGGGAATTCGGCTGGAGTTTGCTTTTCATCTTGTTTTTCAGATACAGAGGGAGAAAATGCCTCTCCTACGGTGTGTCTAGACTACACGGTTTTTTCGAAAAAACTTCCCCTGAATCTAGACTGCTGCCACATTCTTTCAAAAGTAAATCAAAAGAACGTGGCAGTTTTTTCGACCGTGGAAAACCTCGTTTTATGAGGAAGGACGCCTTTTTTCAAAAGTGCTCTCTCGAAAAAAAGGCATTATGGAATGCAAACTGTGCTTTTTCAAAAGAGATCATCCAGATTGCCTGGGTGCTCTTTCGAAAAAGTGGCTTGCTTTTTCGAAACTACTGGTTGTAGTCTAGACAATCTTTTTTGAAAGAGGCTTTTTCAAAAGTATCTTTCGAAAGAGGCTTGCAGTCTAGACGTAGCCATAGAGATGAAGCCTGTGGTGTGTCTCCTTCCCGTCAGATCAGGCCAGGGAAGTGCCACGGAGCTCTGAGCTCTTTTCAGCTTCTCAGTAAATCCCAGCAGAGGCGTGCAGGCCCTGTCTTGGGGAGGGCAGTCTATAAACTCTGGTACCTTTTGGCCCTCAGTCCATGCTCTGGAGTGAGCCCAGTACTGCCGCAGTGTGTTTCCTGAAGCAGCCTTTGCCCCAGAAGCCCGTGAGGCAGAACGCTGCCGGCTGTGGTTTGTTTTCTTAAAATCTCGGAAGTGTTTATGGAGAACTCGGTGGGATCAGACAATCAGAAACTGTGAACGGCCACCGTGAAACACGTGCAGGACACGGGAGGCAGGGAATACCATGCCAAAGACCAGCTCGTGGAGGGCAGGCCTGAGCCACGGCTCTGGGGAAGCAGCTCCTACTGCCAGGGATCGGACAGCTGGCTTCAGAATTGTGGTTGATAGCACTGGAACTGCCCTGTTAACCCTGCCTGCTGGCGGGACTTAGCGGGTACCAAGCAGGGTTGTCTCCTGGTTTATTCAATGATCTTTTGTCCAGCCTCATTTTAAAGTTGGAGGTGACCTGCCTGGAATGGGAAGTGGCAGCTGCAGCCCACATCACCCCTTGAGAATTACTCCATGAACCTCCCAAGAGCTCCCCCAAACTCGTCTGCAGAGATCTCTCCCTCTCTGCACCCCGCATGCCAATAACTGACAGCTTGAGGCAGGGGTGACAGTAACTTACATTTCTTACAGGTACTGTTGTATCACAACACCCCCCACCCCTTGTTGTGGGGGGTGCTCAGGGCAGGTGGCTGGGAGTGGTTGCTAGGCAACAGTATCAGTAAGAGGGTAACAGTATCAGTAGTGCGGGGTGGGGGGGCCCCACATTCTGGGGTTCCCTCCTGCCAGCCTCAGCTCTGGGCAGAGGGAAGGATGGGGTAAGGGAACTGCCCCCACACTAGACAGCCACTTCCTTAGCAGTGCATCGGCTTGCTTTCACCTTTGGCTTGAGGCTTCCTAGCTGCCAGGAAAAGGGCATCAGGTCTGAGATTGTCAAAAGGGGGATGGGGAGATTTTCCGAACTCTCATCCGGCGGGTTCTTGTTTTGCAAAGCTAAAAACTGTGCCCCCACAAAGGTCAAGAGAGCGCTGGGGAACCTGATAAACAGGTCTGGTTTGGGCCCATTTCTAGCAGGGAGGGGATAAAAGCTTTCCCAGAGTGAGCGGTTCCCAGAGGCCATGCGACAAGGATGCTTCCTGGCTCAGAAGTAAAGGGGACTTGTTTTAAAAATGGAAACTGCTTTCTGAAGATACTTCTCTGTGGTGGGGGAGCGTCTGTGTGAGAAACTCTCCTCATGAAAAAGCGGAGGTGCTTTACCTTTCAAGAAGTCGCTTGTCTGCGACTCCCTGTCCAACCTTTGCCCCTTCCCAGCTGATCCAGAGCAGAGCTGAAGGCAGCAGCAAGAAAACCACACGCACCGAAACAAACTGTTGGGCTTGAGCATCAGAACAACACTCATCCTGTAATCTCAGCTGGACTGTGGCAGGCAGAGAATCTGCTTCTACCTCAAATCCGAAAGCTAATAGCCAGGTCCAAGGCGGGAGTGGTCCAACAGCCAGGTCCAAGTGCAGCAAACCGAAATGGAGGCAGAAATGGGTCAAATAAAGGAGTAATTAAATAAGCTCACAGTGCCTGATATTCCTCACCAGATTTGCATTTTTATGATTAGAATAAGCTTCCTTAGCTATTAAGGTCACTATGGATGCTTAAGGAAACTACAACTCAGCTATAAAAAGGGGAAGCCATTAAAAGTGCATTGTAGTGACAGTAACTTTAGAAAGAAACAGATCATTAGCTGTCCCTACACTGCGCAAACAGGGGTGCAAACCCCCCTTCAGTCCATGCCTTTGAGTGAATTGGGGACCCCACGAAACTATGAAACGATGCCCGTGGACCGTCACTGAGGACTTGTCTACACAAAATGCAGCAGCAGCATCACTCTGTGCTTCAAAGATATTACCCACACTGACCGGAGTACTGACATGGGTACTCCACCTACCCAAGAGGCAATAGCTAGGGTGAGGGGGAAGTCTTCCCATCAATCTATTCACTGTCTTCAGTGGCGGGTTAGGTTGGTTTAACAATATCACCCGGGGATATGGATTTTTCACCCCCCTGAGCAACATAGTTATACAGACCTAATTTCCTCATATAGACCTAGCTTCTGAGAACAAACAAAGCTTTATTGTGAATACCAACAACTGCTATGAGCCACCCAGCTTACCTGCAGTACATAAGGACCCGTGAGATAGTAGATACCCAGCCAGATCCTTGTCAGATGGACTTACCCCATGTCATGCACCACTGGCCTCATCCAACATAAAGCACAGACATTTGCTATGCCCTGGGACAATCTAATATGCTCCAAGTTTGACCTTGAGTGAAAAAGGCCAAATAGAAACATTTACAGTTGGTGATCTGAAATACTTCTAATTGTTGAAAACCACTGAGCCAAATTTCTTCGAACCTGGCTTGTTCGGTAGATATCACGGAGGCTTAACATCAGTCAAGATTGCACTACATTGTATTTTCTTGGCCCTTATGTGATGTTGTATAAGATGCTTCAGCTTGTATTAATAAGCCATTTAAAGACTGGATATATTTTAGGACATGAGCATGAGCTTTCTCAAACTTAACTTTGCATTATTATCTGTTAGTGCCCAGAAGTGTGCTAGGCATCTCACAGGTATGTAATTACACTAGACTCTGCAGAACTTCCAATCTAAATAGATGAAACTATGGAGGGAGGCAGAAATAAGAGCAAATAACTGATTGACATGCAGGTTATTGGGTCCCTGATTTTGTAGAGTTTTTGTCTTAGTTTTCTACCAGGAACATGTCTTCCTATGTATAAATTCAGACACAGTTCAATTCCTAATGAACATCTCTGTAACCCAGACCTTATTTCTGTCTCTGGCTCTACAGGTGCCTCTCTTGTGTGAACAGTGCTTTCCGCTGCCACTGGTGCAAATACCGCAACCTCTGCACTCACGACCCCACAACTTGCTCGTTTCAGGAAGGACGGATCAATGTTTCTGAGGTATTAGGATTTGCTTGGGTTTTTTTATTGAACTCCTTCTGTTCTGAGCTAACTTGTCCATTCTGTGGAGCAGCGTACAGTATGGTTGACATATCTGATGTTTGTATGAGGCTTTCTGGCAAAGAGGTGTCCTCTTGTCCCATTTTTCTCTGTATTTACTGCATCTGCTCTCTGCTGGTTCCCAGAAGTGCAGAATGAGCAGCAAATACGAACAAAGCAGGACAATGTCATCACTTAGCAATGGTGATGGGCCCGAATCAATCCCACCTCTGAGGGTCAGATACATTCTGACTGACTCAGTACTTCCCATCCAAGGACCTCAAAGCTACGTCAGCATCACTAACCCCATTTTATAGATGGGGCGCACAGAGCTGCAGTGGCTTTCCAAAGATCACAAAGCAGGTCAATTGCAGCGCTGGTCGGAGACATTCTAGAGTTTCGTCAACTGGGCTAGGGTTCCGGGTCTGAATTTTCTGACTGGATAATGATCCAAGTTTGAATGCCTCATTGGAATAACTGTGAGGGTTGGGGAAGTAAGTGATTCTGGATCCAAACTGTATGACTTGGGCCTATATCTGCTAACAGCTCAGGGTTCAGTTCTGGGAATGTGTCAAAAAGCTGGAGGGAGGGAACTCTTGCTAGCCAGTTTGCCACATTGTGTGTAAATATTTTGGAAGGGGATCCATAATCAGGGAATTTATCTGTTACTTTTTTTGATCTGGGGTTCCTGCTGTTAGCTCCTTCCACTGCAGACATCACAGGCACTGCCAGGGTGCTAGCCAGAACAATGACACTTGACAGCACTATGAGTTTGTAAACTTTTCTGGGCATGGATCATATCTTCTTTCTATTTGGGGGAGGTGGTGAGCACAGCTGTGTCTGCTGTTAGAAATCTCTGTCATTGTGGATGGGCTTTTGCTTCCCGCCTTTGCTGTTTCTACATCTGTGTCTTTACAACATCTGCTGCAGGCATGTGCTTATGGAGTGTCCTTTTGGTGGAGAGCCATGACCTTACCTCAGGTCTCTGGCCACAGGGGTTGCCAGCTGTTACTCCATTTTAACCTCAGGGGAGCCCTAAATCCTTCAAATGGGGCAAGGGTCTGAAAATCAGGGGGAACTGACTGTCATCCAATCTCCCAGAGAGGGAGAGGGCCACAAAGGGAGCAAGAGGGAAGAGAACAAAATGCTGAGCCATGGGAAGAAACAATGTCAAGTTCCCTTTATCACATTTTAGAAGCTCATTGGGCTGCTAAGTAAATCAACAAGGAATGCCCCTGGGTTGCTTTAGTCTTGCATTTCTGGTTACATTGATGCCAAGAGAAGTGTAACACAAAAAAAACCCCCATAAACGACTTACATGTGTGCGTACATCAGCGGGGAATCGGTGGTACCGAACAGACCAACAAAGGTAATTGGGAACAGGTGCTGCTGCCGTTCTGTGGCCTACAAGAAGGAGGCAGTTTACTCTCAAAACCTCAAAGAAGTGTTTCAAGCAGCAGAGTGTGAAGATGCCAGAGGAGAAACTCCCAGCCCTGAAGACAAAGTGAAAGCTTTACCAGCCTGATACAAAACCAAGTCACTTCCTTTCAAGGGAGCAAGAGGGGAGTAGGAATTTTTTCTTTTGCTACTCTCCAGTGTTGGGATAATTTTCCTTCCTATTTAGCGCTTTTTCCATTTTCCATAGGCTTTGCAATTCTGTTTTATGCTTCCGCAGCACCTTCAGTCCACTGATCTCAAAACACTTTGTTAGGGTGAGGTAGGGATTTATTGTCTCAGTTTTACATTTGGGGAAATAGACATACACAGAGAGCATGACTGACCCAGGTTCATGCAGTGCATGAGTGGTAGAGTCAGGAATAAGACCAGGACTCCTAACTTCCCATTTCTGCTCTAATCCTCAAGAATTAGAGGACCAGTTCCTATTTCTATTACAGGGAGGCCTTTTACTTATGTCTCTGAGCATTTCCTCCATCTTGTTTACCCAGTGCATCTTCTCTCTTAGCTTCCACTGATAAGAACTAGGTTACGTGCTGTCTGATGCCATTCTGGTGATTACTTTTGATGTGGGATAATGATAACCGTGCGGATGGTCCGCTGTTCATCATGGCTACCCTGTACCCACGACAATGCATGAGGGCACAACCACCAAAGGCCAACTTTGCCTGCCTTTTTTTTTTAAAAGGAAATGAATTGCTACTTGTGTACGCACTGTATTCCGGCTGCCTTTATTATGGGCACTTCCCTTTTGCAAATTCATGGGGTAAGATACATATCTGGGAAAGAGTTTCCTCACTTAACACCGTTCAGATCACGGTGATCTCATTGGGCCCTAGTAAAACGTTCATGCTCACAGCTATCATTGCCTTCGTAACAGAGGGCTTATTATCTTGGCAACAGAACATAAGTAACAAGATTTTGGCCAGAACAGCCTCTGTGAAGGCAGGATGGCCAAACAGAAGCACACACAGCTGGTCGCTTCTCACATCTATGCACAGGCAAACATACTTGCTCTCCCATGATCCTTTGTACACAGATACATGCTCCCATGGGGGCTTAGAACTAGTCTGGAGTGTCAAGTTTTAATTCTGTGTAATTTGCTGTTTCCTAGAGGGGAAAGCTCTGATCTTTCTAGCTTGGTGGGGATTCCCCAATAGGCTTCACCCTTTGATGCTACTAGGAGTTGCTTGTTTGTGTTAGGGAGCAAATAGAACCCAGAGCCCTCAAAAGGGGATTCCATGTGGTAAGGTGGCTGGGCAAAAATGGTATCTTCATATCACAGATGCACGCCCGGCTTGTGTTCAGAGTCCAGTCTGCCGGCTGTGATGACTGAAGTAATCTTGGGCTACTTTTTCCTGCTGCTTGCCCTGCAGAACGACAAGGGAGTGAGCGGAATAGTATTCCTCCCTTTTGCACCATCAGCAGAGATGCTTACACTAACCTGATTCCAGGGTTAAGCAACTGCAGTCTTACCGGCTGAGCGGATGATCGTTGGGGCAGGTGTCTCTCATAGCTGAATCTGAACACAGACATTTGGGTTGAGCCCAGTGTCACGGAGAGGTGGAGTTTGGCCTGCAGAACTCCTATTACTGATGAGGATGATGCAGAAGAAGGAAGGAACCCAGCATGACTCTGATATCTCAGGTTGATTTTTTTTGTGGTACTGGGCCTTTAAAAAAAATCATATTGCTTATACACGGGGAACATTTATCTGGAGGCATTGCCGCAGGAAGCATGGAGTCCCACAATGACAGAGATACATTCAATCCACTTTCCCAGGCAGAGCGGATTAAGCCTGATTTATGGCAGATCCTATCTGCCAGAAACTGCCCTTCATCCCAGGTGGGGCATCCCCTTGCAGCCAGTCAAAACCCATAGGAAACCATTTCCAGGGGGCCAGTTCTGCAAGAATTAACGTGACAAATTCTTTCATTCTGCAACAGGTTTTTTTTTAAAGTCACGTGACTTTCATTAATATCAATGCGAGTCACTTGATTAAATATCCCTGCTCAAGGCGCTGAAAATACAGAGACTGGGGGCCCACCTGCAACCACAGAAACAAGAGGTTTGTGACATAAGGCCTTATAGGGATTTCATAGCGCTATCCGACTTCTGTCCCCAAGGCAGAACAGATGGAGACTTAAGCCTGAATTTCTCCACTTCTGCAGACTCAGATCAGACCTCTACCATGATTTTAATGTGTATGAGGAGGGTGGGTTTGTGTGTGTGATGATTTTAGCTATAAAATAGGTCTGTGCTAATTTATAAAAAATGCAGACAAAGAGAAATGTAGATACATAAACACATTCTTATGCCCCATCCCAATGGGGAGAGAGAACCAAATGAATCCGATCAGTTTCCTAGGATATGGGATCCATTCCCTCTTTGATGTCCAGCATGTGCAGATAATGCCATTTCCATGTGTGTTTCAGGCTCTGAGAGCTTATGGAGAGCCAAATTTCATGCCCATTCAAACACTTGGGAGGTTGGGTTGAGTGATGATTGCCTGCAGAGGGTTGTTTTTACAAATGGTTGTGTCTCTTCATGCTTTCAGGGTTGCTTAAGGTCTCTTGCAACTTAAGCTGAAGCTTCTGTTTTTTCCCCATGGAAATCCTGCCTTTAGATACATGGATTCTAAGACCTGGGATGTGTTAGCTATGGAGGAGCTCTTTCGGAGCCTTATCTAAAATCAGTGGCTGTCTTTTCATTGACTTCAGTGGGCTTTGCACCTGGCCTGGCTCCTGGAGAGGCAAGTTTGGTGAAACTATTTGGCAGTTCCTCTGGAGAAAAAGAACCACCAGTAGTAGCATGAAAAGCCTAATGCAGCAGGATTAACTCTTCCCAACTTTGAAACAGTTTGGTTGGGCGGTTATTGGTAACGTTTTTTCAATGGTTAGGTTTGTTCACCTGGAACCTAGTGTGCTCATCGTTGTTTGGGAACAGGGGCACAGGAAATGATACAGGCTGAACATCTCTAGTCCAGAACTCTCAAGTCCAGAAACATTCATTGTCCAGAATGATTTTACTTAGGCGGATGTCCACTTTTCCTGGGTGTGGCCAAGTTTCCTGTGGTCCCATAAAGTTTGTTTACAGCCACCAGTTCTGGCCCTCAGTGTTCTGTGCCGTTATTTAGCTCTAATTTACCCCTAAATGTCCTCTAGCAGCCCAGGAAGCAGTGGAAGTGTTGGTCATGCTGCTAGACAATACTGACCTCCCATGGTCCAGAAAATTCTCTAGTTTGGAACCAGTCAGGTTCCGAGGGTGTCAGACTAGAGAGGTTAAACCTGCAGTAAAATAGTGAGTGAGGAGGGAGAGCACTGTATGAAACTACAGGAGATGAGACCATAAACTGCAGGGATTTCATCTAGTTCCCTGTGCTGCTGACTACATTGAAAGCAGACTGCATCTCAGGGTTGTAAAGGGATATGTTTATGGGAGAAACACAGATCAAAGCCTGGTCTGTGCCTGAAACATAGGGTGACCTTGCTACATCACTCAGGACTGGGAACATTTCATGCCCGAGGACTGTACTTAGGTCAGTTTAATCTCTAGTGTAGGCCCAACTAGGTCGATAGAAGGATTCGTCCATCAACCTAGTTAGTGCCTCTTGGAGGGGTGCATTAACGACAGCAACAGGAAAATCCATTCCAGCCATATGGTATCTAAACTACAGCACTACAGCAGCACTGCTGTAAATGTAACCTGACCTAAACTACTCTTTTGAATGTATTATTATTAACTGCAGTGTTGTAAATACAGATGGCACTTTATAAAATACAAGCCAAGACACCGGTTGCAGCTGAATTCATGTTGCACAAAACACAGGACGAAAGGTCAGATAACGGGAAATTTACCAGTGGCAAACATGCTGAGTCCGTGGTTTCTTCTTTCCATGCTTGGCTTCTGAGGGCCAAAATCTGTTCTCTTTTCCGTCAGATTAAATTTTGGGGCAATGCCCCTGATATCATTGGAATGGCTCCTGATTGACACCAGCAAGAACAGGACCCAGGTCCAAGTGTTTTAGGTCATGTGCCAACTGGGCTAAGGCTTATCACTTTGGTGCTTAATTAGTTGATGCGCACAAAGCCGTACATAAGCAACTTTCTCAAGGGGAAGTGTCCAACATTCTAGACAAAGGCAGCAGAGGTGGTTGCTTGTCACTGGTGTGGGATTTGTGTAGTTCCTTTGGGATCTTGGGGCATAGAAGCATAAAATATGATCCCCTCTCTGCAAAACTGTGTGTGGAAACATTCCATGGGCAGGACATTCTATAATCATCTGTGTCACTTTTGCATTGGAACCCTGTCTTTCTCCCACCAGTGTTCTGATTCTTAAAATTCCCTTCTGAGTCCCCTCCTTCCCTTATTTATTCTTGGATCTGAACTTCTAACACTCCGGTCACCTGAAGAAGTGGGTTGTACCCACAAAAGCTCATGATACCTTCTAATGTTTTGTTAGTCTGTAAGGTGCTACTAAAAAGTTTTTCCTGTTACAGACTAACTCGGCTACCTCTCTGAAACTTCTGATTCTTAGTTAGTCCAATTTACAGATCTCAGGAAGGATAATGAGAAAATTTAGCCTATGTGGTTGTTTTTAGTGAGTGGAGGTATGGATGCCCGTTCTAACTCACTACAGGATTTACTTCTCATGAATGAGAAAAGAAAGTAAACCGATTATAGAACAAATCACGTACTCCCACTGACAGCATCTCTCTTTCTCTTTTATGGAGCACTCCAGGGATGCTCAGAACTTCATAGCAGCAGCAGTGATAAAACTCCACATCAGTCACACAGGCATCTGCGATTTGAGTTCATGGAGCATCTCCATTAGCTGTCAGTTGTACAGGGCTTCTGCCAGTTGGGCTTTTTTTATTCCAACCAGTAGAGGGCAGAGGTCTGCATGTGAACATAATTGTGCACCCACACACCTCTTTGTGAAATTTCTGAGAAACATTGATCAACACCCGATGTGTATTAACAATGGAAGACGTATTCGTTCAGTGTGCAATGTATCCCAAATAAAATAATTTTGATTTAAAGAATCACTCATCAAAGATAACAGCAAGACTGTTTAAGGATAGACATGCACCCTATATCAGGGGTGGGCAACAATTTTTGATGAGGGGCCACGCCAAGATTTTGGTGAGTGATCAAAGGCTGCATTTCTCTGTAGACGGGTGTGGGACAGAGGTTGGGTGCAGAAGGGAGCTTGGGGTAGGAGACCGAAGTGCAGGAGAGAATGTGCGGTCTGAGAAGGAATTTGGGTAAAGGAGAGGGGGCGCAGGTTCTGGCAGGGAGTTTTGACTTGAGGGAGGGGGGTGCAGAGGGTTTGGGTGAAGACCTGGGGCAGGAGAATGGGGTGCAGGGTATAGGAGGGGGGTATGGGTACAGGAGAGGATTCTGGCCTGGGGGAGGGGTGTAGCTGAGGGTACCAGATCTGGGAGGGAGTTGTGACCTAGAGGAGGGGGGATGCAAAGGGTGTGCGTGGTGACTTGGGGCAAGAGGGGGTGGTGGCCTTGGGCAGGGAGTTGGGGAAAGGGAGGGGGTGGGAGGAGTGTCAGAGGCAGGCTCCTGGCCTGCAACCCTGCAGGCCTCGTGAGGTAGCCTTCCTGCCTGCCCAGCCCCAGGCTGCTCAAAACCACTAGCTGATCCATGTGGCTTTCTGCTTGGGGGGGAGGCTTTGTGTGCTGCTCCCCCCCCCACACACACACACACCAAAATCTCTCAGCTCCTATTGGACAGAAACCAGCCAATGGAACCTGAGAGATTTTGCTGAGGGTGGGGGCAGCATGTGAAGCCTGCCCTCCCCCTCTCCCCCCCCCCCACCCCCCGCATACCTGGAGCTGAGAAGCACAAGGAGCAGCCAGATGCTTAAAACAGTGTGAGCTGCTCTGTGCCTGAGAGTCCATCAGGGCAGCCCATAGGCAGGATCTGGTGGCTTGGCAAGCCGGATGCGGCCCATGGGCCATATCTTGCCCACCCCTGCACTATATACAAATCTACATGCCTAGAAATACAGCTACATATACCTGTCTACACAGTCATGTGTGCACAGCATTCCAACAGTTATATGCACAGATGCCCTTGTGCATTCATGCAGTGACAAATGCCTATATGCACCATCACATGCATAGGCCAAGCATCTGCACGTGTATGCACCGACACCCTTCTGCATTCTTGCCAAGGCAATGTTTTTAAAAGAACCGAAAGCAAAGCAGAGGCCTGGCACTGGAACGGGCACAAACAAGAAATGGAAGGGCTCCGATGGCGCTTTCAGTAATGCATGCAACTTTTGAGCAAACTCAGCACCATCTACGAGCCCCTGCAGGTTTTGTAGCTTCAATCACTCATCTGATAAATTCAGCCAGCAGTGATGTGGTTCCCACAAGTGCCTGTGCAGTTGTTTAATGTGGAATCTCCCTGAATATCCCTCCATTCCAAATGTTATGTCCTCTTATTAATACAATCATTGTAGCTGTCAAACAACATGTAGGGGCTATGCTTTCCCCTGGTCCCCCGAGTGGAATGCACTCATAGTCTGACTGACTCTTTATTTTCCCCAGTATCCCAATGTGACATTTTTCTCCCAGTGAAACCCTTGCTAAAAGAAAAAATCCATTATGTCCTCCTTGCCTCTAATGATGGTAGAAAATTTTTTGCTACCAGCAATTTTATCTTTGCAGATATGATTTGAAAAATGTGAGTTCTGGGGTTTTTTCCTTCTTTATAGGAAAAAAAAGAATTTCTTCAACATTCAGCTTGTCTAGTGAATGATTGCAGCCAGGAAAGATAATGGTCCAGAACATATTTTCATTTTTTTCAGGGCTAAATATTGAGATTCTCCTGCAGTGACAGTTAGAGGTTTGAGGGGGGAGGAGGGTTATAACAACAACAATAAAAAATACTTTACAATTCCAGAGCATTTTTCATCCCAAGGAATTCCAAAGCAGAGCTTCTCAAAGAGATCTAAAGGAGTTAGAGGCCCAAACTAAGTATTCATACCCTTTCCAGCTAAATACAGGACCACTGAAATGCAGCTGTTTTTGGGGTGGAGGGTGACTTCTGCTTAATGCAGAACAGAGAGGACAAGGAACGAACTTTTGTTCAAGAAATGGGGGAAAGCGCCCCTAGTTAAACAAGTGTGCAGCTCTTCAGAGAGGCCTCACAGCATAAGTCTTAGCAGTAGAAATGCTGAATCAACCCTGCTGAGATTTGAGCCTGGGTTACCCAAGAACTAAGTATTTCACATCCGATGCTTAAAACAGTAAGCATTCCCTTCCTGCTAGTAAAGTCACTACATAAGAACAATGATCATTCCCTCCCCCACCCTCCACTCCCTCAGGATGCCCGTCTTCCCCTCTGCTGGTGTTTAAAATCACTCTTGGCTGTTAATCTGAGAGAGTCCCTATTAGAAATAAAATTTTAAAAAATGCAGGGAATAGTGCCATTAAAAAGAGACTTTATGAGGCAGCAGCTTAAGCTACTGGCTGCCCCAGACCGATCAGCATCTGTTTCTCATTTGCAACATGCCTGAGTTAGTGGAGAATTGAGATCTTGTCAGGATAGCTGCGAGCTGGGCAGGGCCTTCATTCAGTGCCTAATAATCAGAGGTATGGGATCCCTCCTTGTGTTTGCTTCTAAATGAGTTCATTTAATTGATAGAAAGGGCTGCCCAATGGTTAGAGCACTAGCCAGGACTGCAGAGACTTGGGTCAGAGCCCTGCTGTGCCACAGACTTCCTGCAGGACACAGGAGAAGTCCCTGAGGTTCTCTGGGGCATCAGACCTCCACTGGGGCTTTACAGAGGCACTGGGAGGACAAATACATTGAAAACTGAGAGGTGCTCGGGTACCACCATAATGGGGGCAGTATAAATGTCATAGCTAGATAAACCTGCCTTCTAATCCTGGTTTTATGTTACCTTGGGTCAATCACATCACCTGTTTGCCCAGCTGTAAAATGAGGGGAATGATATTTACTGCTAAATGTGGTTTGTACAGTGATATCCTGCCTGTTTACATTATTTAACTACGCCCCAGGTGCCCAGAAATGTGCAGTTTTGTTAATTTATTTCATCTGTTTCTTGGCATTGCCTGTTGGCTCTCACTGGAAGCCCTTTGAGGCAGGGACTGTCTTGGACCATTGTGGGTATGTCCAGCACCTAGCACAATGGGGCCCTTCTCCCTCACTCCAGGTGTTATTGCAATACACGGGTTACATCATGTTATTCAGGCCAGGCGGGGACAGGAGATGGGAAGGAAAACTAGGACTCCCCGCCCAGTGCTTAAACTTAAAGAGGATCTAACTTTCTCATTCCACTTTTCCCAACTTCACAATTTTTGGCCTTTTGAATTTTTTTTTTTTTTATTTGCTCATTTAATGCAAACCCCCAGAAAACGCTTTCTGTCCAGTTTCCAATGGAGAGTTGAATGGAATGACTCCGGCTTCATAAACTGAACAACTTTCATGTTATGTGCCTGCAGCTGGGGACTGGGACTCCAAAGCTTCTTTTACTTGTGAACTGATTCAGGATTCAAGCCTCCGTCTGTCACTTTGCGTCCTCTCATTGCTGATCTCTGGTCTGTGTTGGAAGCCTTTGCAACTCAGGAAGGACTCCACTGCCTCCCCGCAGTGAGCCATTAAACTCAGTTGCAGTGCAGACTGCCTCTCTGTTTGGCCTAGAGTGAACAAAAGTCCTGATAGTCTTGTGCTTATCACCTTCCGCTTTTACACACTTGCTCTCTGGTCACACTAATTTGGCCCCGGCTGTGTGGTACTACATCTGGGGTCATTTCCCACACTCTGGGAAGCTGGTAGGAGCCTCTCATCTCTGTCATTACAGGAACGGGGGCCCTTGTCCTTATTCTTTGATACAAAAAGGGGTGAGTCCAGATGTAAGTCCCAGGCCCTTCACCGGAATCTGTCATAGTCTGTTAGCTTTGGAGGAGCCAGGCTGCTGGTTCGTGTGGCAGAAAGAGCCCATTCGTATCTCTGCTCTTTTCACTTCCATGTGTGTTTCTCCAGAGTGGAGCAGGAAAGGCCTCAAGTAGAATTTCGATGTGTTCCCCCCGTCCCTCTCCAGCCCCGTGGACTGCCGTGGAGCAGTGTGCTTCCCACTTCTCAAGTCCCCTCTGGTTTCTTGGGTTTCCTTTCCACTTGCTGTGACTTGAACCTGGCAGGAGGATGACGCTTTCAGGCTTTGTCTGTAACACTCTGACTGTTTGCATTTGTCTAGGAGAGTTTTACTCTTGGAACAGCGCCAGATGCCATCCTGAGGGGGACTTAGAATCTTGAATCTGGATCAGAAAATGCTTGTGCTACCCATTGGGTTGAATCACTTAGCCACCAAAGAGAAACACCTTCCAGTCCCTCCTGCCTGTCAGGAACATAGGTTCCCTTTATGAAACAGAAGGATTTCGTAGGATGACAGGCTGGGTTTGTTGTTTCCAGGCTTAATCTGAGAGAGCTCTAGGAAATCTAAAGGGACGATTTCCAGAAGAGTTAGAGGCTTAAGTTCCTGAGGCCTAAAAGATATTGCAAGGATGGTGGGGGAGGGAGTTAGCATCTTGGCTTCCAGCAACATCAAAGTTCATCCTGGTAGAGGGCTGGCATCTCCTAAGCTAGCTTGGCTTTGCATCTGACACAGCGAGATATATGCAGTGAGCAACTGCAACGGATCTGCGGATGTCGCTGCAAATACATATGGGCAGTTTTATTGCCTGAACGGTACACTGAGAGCTTTGGAGCATCCACTGTAAGCCTGCAGCTTTTCCACTCACCCCCACCAGATGCCGGTGCAAGCAAGGGTTGTTGTGCATAGAGAGCAGCCTGATTTGGTTTCCCACTCATTTCCCACTCAGCCAGGGCCCCATCCTACAAGAGAGATTTCTCTGGACAGGTCTGCACTAGATCCGACAGCTCGGCTTAAGGTACACAACTCCAGCTACGTATTCTACGGAGCTGGCATCTGCTTACCTTAAGCCGAGCTTGGCGGCATCCCCACGGCGGGAGGCTGATGGGAGCAAACACTCCAGTCGGCTTCCCTTACTCCTCGCAGAAGCAGGAGAATCAGATGCTGGAAGGGGCACCCTCTGAGTTTGATTTAGTAAGTCTTAAATAGACCCGCTAAATCGAACTCTGGAAGATCAATTGCGGCAGCGGTGATCTTCCGTTTAGTGTAGAGAAGGCCTCAGAGCGCAGAATGCCCACTGAGTTCAGCAGAATACCCTACGAGGCAATATGGCAGAATTGGATCCTTTTTGAATCAGGTATTTGTTTTACAGCTAGTATTTGCTGACGAGCTTTCAGGTCTGTTACCTGATTTCTAGAGATGGGACCCAGTTTTGAAGACTCAAGATGAATTCATAGAAGCATTTTCTAAAGAGGTGTTCATCTCCCATTTAAATTAATTGGGATTTGGGTGCTAAATCCCGTGGGTCTACTTGAAAATCCTAGCCTTAAACTTTAGGGTGCTTATTTTAACCAAATCTCTGAGCATTTGGACACCTCTCTACCCATCAGCATGGATGGGAGCGGAAGGTGCAGCTTCACATACAGGAGCAAAACTTCAGCCCGTCCAGTCGCAGCTGAAGATGGGAGAAGTCTTGCTCATGCATCACTGAGCTACTAGAGGATCAATCCTGGGGACTGCTTTGCCTTTTTGCAGAGAGCTAGTTGGGGTTTTCCTTGGAAAATGTCAGTTAATCAAAACCCAGAACTTTTTGCAGTGTAAGAATTGGTGTCAATAAAACTCTGCTTGAGAAGGTTTCTTGGGCTTTCTAGTCAAAACAAGAGGCCCCCGAATAACCTGTAGTCTGGTGGTTAGGGCTTGGACCTCGCTCTTCCACATCCCAGCTCAGTGCTTTAACCTTTAGGCTCATGGGTCAGGAAAACTACTTCCCTCTCATCTCCATTTTTGCATATAGGTCTGGCTGTGTAAATGGCTGTGTAGCTAACCAGAGGTGTTGGATGACGGGGTAGGGTAAGAGAGAAAAAGAGGAATAGTTTGTAGGGTTGGGGCTGCAGATTGTGAAATTAATAGGGTATTGGAATCATTTTGCTAAAATCGAACACAAAAAGAGGGTCACAAAAAAGGAAGCATGTCCCATGCTGAGCAGTCTGGTTTTGAAACAACAGACTCATAGAACTGGAAAGAACCTTGAGAACTCAAGTCCAGTCCCCTGCACTCATGGCAGAACCATGCACTAGCCAGGAATGAAACAAGATGGAAAATGAAACCTAGAATGAATGTTCAGTGTGTGGTTAGGAGGATCCAGTGCTTTTTTTTGTGATGGTACTGCCCGATATGCAGTACCGGCACCTCCAGTCAGAACTTACCTGGAAAGAACGGAGCGTACCAGCACCTCTGTATGCAAATGTCCGACAGTAGGCTGGGCTGCATGTCTTAAATGGGCTGCATCTCTTAAAAGGGCAATGCCGGCCCCACCCCAGCTTTTTTTTTTTCCTCAACAACTTTTCCCCTGGAGTACAGAAAAAGCACTGGGAGGATCCAATACACCTTGCAGTAAAATCGGTCTCGGCTACAGTTGGGAAGCTGAAGCAATTGATGATGAATTGTGGATAGCTTGCGTGGGAAAGGGTAAAGAGGACTGGGGAGGTATTCTTGGGGTTTGTGTCTGCAGATAAAATGCATAACCCACAGCAAGCCAGGATGAACAATGATGCTTTGATAGATTTCCTGAATTATGTCCTCTCTCGTTTGACTGCAATGAAAATATCAGCACTGTTTCCTGTATGGAAAATATTACCCAAGGTTATTTTTCCCTGCCCTTAATCTTCTGTCTTGTGGTCAGATTGAGGAGTACAAAGAGAATTTTCTGGGATCAGCTACAGTGGGAGGTGCATGTTGGACTCCAAGGAGGGGATGTTTGGCTGCCCTTCCTGGCAAGCAGCCATGTAATTTTGATCCAGATTAATGTTCCAAATCCCCCAGAGTCCAGGTGTGTTCAGACTTGTCATTCCATAAAGGGGAGTGGCTCTGTAGTAACTGGAGTCACCTTTGCCTCCATGTTTGCTCCTCTCAGGACTGCCCACAGCTGTTTCCCACAGAAGAGATTCTGATCCCAGTGGGGGAGGTGAAGCCCATCACACTGAAAGCCAGAAACCTGCCCCAGCCCCAGTCTGGCCAGCGTGGGTATGAATGCGTCCTCAACATCCAAGGAGTTATTCATCGGGTGCCAGCTCTACGCTTCAACAGCTCCAGCGTCCAGTGCCAGAACAGTTCGGTAAGGGGCCAGGGCGGTAGGGGTGAAGTGGGAGAAGAGAAGGGCCCATCGGAGGAAGAGATGGGAGGGACAGGAGAACGGGAGGCCAATAGCCATGCTCCAAGTGGGTTCTAGAATGCAAGAGTTTTAGAGTTGAATGGATGAGGCTGTCCGGGATCTATAGAGTCTGTTCCTGAGGTGAATTTGCACCATTGACTAACCCACATACTGTGAGGGCACGTAAGCATGGTTATCTTTACATACAGGTGCAGTGACATGGATTAGCCAAAGCCACAGAGGATGTCATTCTTAGACCTGGTCCTGGAACTCAGGAGGAGTTCCTGGCTCCCATCACTGTGCTCTGACCACTAGGCAATGCTTCCACTTACACGCACCAGAGATGCCTCTTTGTTTTATTTAAACCACCCATCCCACCACTAACACAGCTGTCACCCCAGTCTTGACATTAGCAAGGAGACACTGTGAATAAGGCAAATTTAACTGGAAGAGGAAAAGGTGAAAGTTAAAAAAGGGAGAGGGGATGATGATAATAATAATTAAAAATAAAGAAAACTAGGGGTTAAACTAATCGTGAATTCCAGATGGGAATCTGCTATAGGCATATGAAGTGTTTAATTATACTGCTCAGGTGCAGATCCTTTATGTGCCAACTCACTGTCAGTGACCGTGAGTGGGTCAGTGAAGGCAAGCCAGGCAGGAGCACAGGGATGGGTTTGAGGAAGGAATATAACAGAGGTGAGAAGGCAAGATATTTCACACTGGCAAGAGAGAGGGAGAACTGTAGGCCTCTGATCAGAGAGCTGTCAAATTCCAAGTCTCAGCAATTTAACGGAATGAGTAATGCTAGGAAAGAAGGGAATGGGACTCAGCTGGGGGAGTAGATACAGCACCGCAGAGTGATACAAAGTCTGTGGATGAAGCCACAAAAGACATACACACAAAGGGCCAACTGTATAGCAGCGTACTGCCCAAGAGATTCTATAGCAAGGTCCCAACCTGTAGGAATGCCATTGGAATCAGTAACCGAGAATAGCATTGTACTTCTTGGAGGGACAGCTCTAACTTTTTTTGCCATCCTTCTCACATGTTGTAGAGAACCAAACACAGATTCGGCTGCATTCATTGCATGGTGCACACCTCTTCACAAAAGCCATTGTCCGAACTTCAGAGGAAGGGCCTCTTTGTCTGTTGGCAGGAGACAATAGGCTATAAATGGAAGAAGAGCTGGGTGCAGGGTTTGGTTTTCTCGCTTCCCATCATGTATCAATGAGGGTTCTATATGGGGAGCGGCCCTGTAGTAACTGCAGTCACCTTTCTCCGAACCAGAAACCTCCGGATCTATTTTAACAACCCATGCGGATATTTTTAGCTTATTAACGAAGCTCCGAGTTGTCTTAAATTTCTCTGAGTATTTGTGCCACACTGGCTTTCTGTAAATCCCGGTAGCAGGATAGATAATAAATGAATACATACTACATAGCCCTTTTCCTATCCAAAGTGATTTATGAACATTACCTAAGTAACACATACCCAGAGCAGCCCTGCTCCAGGGCAATCCTGTTGTGCTTTTATACAAATGGGAAATGAGAAGCAGAGAGTTCAAGGGTTAGTCTACACACAAAGTTGTAACAACATATCTAATGGTGTGGTTTTATACTGATTTAGTTAAACCAGAGCAACTGTGTGGAGCTACTTTGATGTCTGTTTAATTCAGGCTTGTATGGTTTAGCTCACGCTGGTAAATATGTATGTGCAAGCTAAACGAGTATAAGTAGATCTTTGTTAAGCCAAAACAAAAGACAGGACTATGTAGCACTTTAAAGACTAACAAGATGGTTTATTAGGTGATGAGCTTTCGTGGGCCAGACCCACTTCCTCAATCAAATTGTGGATATTTGGTCATGCCAATTTTTTCCACAATTTGTTCTGAGGAAGTGGGTCTGGCCCATGAAAGCTCATCACCTAATAAACCATCTTGTTAGTCTTTAAAGTGCTGCATAGTTCTGTCTTTTGTTTCAGCCAGACCAGACTAACACGGCTGCATCTCTATTAGTATGTTAAGCCAGTGCAACTTCTGCATGTGGATGAGCCCTAAGTGACTTGCCTAAGACCACACAGGGAGCTAGAGTCCGAGTTGGGCCCCCTGACCCCTTCTCCTCTACTCATTCCATTCAGGTTCCCATCTTGCTTAAAAGATTGAAGGCTGATGTGGAGCAAATGTAGAGAAGTAATCTGTGAGGAAGGAAACGCTGAACAATCATGCCCTTTGTGGAGGGTTTCTTTAATATGCTTGCTTTTTGCAGTCAACGTTTTCCTTGTAGGAGAATTGGAGTCTTAGTTGATCTATAAAGGCTGCCAGCATAGGGCCCAATATGTGATAATTACGATGATGGCATTTGTGAAATGTCCACTTGGAAACTGGTCAGAGACCTCCAAACTCATCTCTATGACCAGTGGGCACCCATCAGAAGGTGAAGCATTCCAGTCAGTGCTACCTTGATTTGGATTTGAACCGGTGACTTAGAAGACTCCCTCTCTTCCCCCTGAATAGGGTGCACTGACTGAAATATTTCCATAGTTAGTTGTCAGATCTTTTCAGCACTTTGGTACATTCCTGATTACATTGAGGGAGGGTGGAAGTTAGATGGAAAGTTGGCCCAGTCTGTCTCCTGGGCAGAAGTGCCACAGCGCAGAGCCTCAATCTAGTCTCATTAAATAGTGGGGCTGTATTTATGAGAACAGCCAGCGTGTCTGGGATAATTAATCTATTGCCTCTTGCAGGGTCCATCAACTGATTTTAATTATATTTCCCTGGCAAGGAGAAATGAGTCTCATTATGTGGACCCAAAGCAGGATCCTAGATATGAGAGTGAATTGTCGGTCACTCAGACATCGTCACAAAAAGTTGTCATGGTGATTTTTTTAAAAAAATCATTTCCTTCCTAGTGTCTCTTCCTGACACATCCTCCCAACCACAACCCCTAAACTTCTTTCTTTTCTTGTTCCTTAGTATCTCTATGACGGGATGGACATAAGCAACTTAGCAGTGGATTTTGCTGTGGTTTGGAATGGAAACTTCATTATTGACAACCCAGAGGATTTGAAAGGTAATGGGTGCTCAGTTTCCTGCTGCAGTGTTTTACCCTTAAGCTGTGCAGTGGAGGGGACTTGTTCAAGGTTTGGGGGACTGTGTGGCCAAGCCCATTTATGGAAAAAAGACATTTCTATTCATGGGAAGACTAGGCTAGAACCCTGCTAGTGACATCCAAGTAACAGTACCATTGTATCCAGCGTCATTCTGGTGGACTCTCCCCAGATTTCCCTCTCCCCCCCTCCTCGCTGTCCCAGTTAGCCATGTCACAGCTTATCAGCATTCCAGAACTGGCCCTAAGTGAAAGCAGCCTAGCACTACAAAAAGAATGCCTTTAACAAAACATCTTGACCTGCAGCCAGCTCAGAGACAGCTCTGCTGCATGTGCCTGCCTCCAGCCCCATTGTCACAGGTCAGTGTGGTGTGACTGGCACTCCTCATATCATGATACTTTCAGCTGTCCATAAGGCTGAGGCTAAGGTTTTCATGTGGGGCACTGGAATCTGGGAATCCCAACAGCTCTGCACAGTTCGACCAAAGGGAACGATGCATGAACTTAACCGGCATGAGAGGGAGAACAATGTGTACTCAGCATAAAGAAAAAGTGACTAGAAATCTGCAGCAGCAGCAACATCACCTCTGGATTTTATTTTCAATTAAGTATATGTAACACCCTAAAATATGCTCAATTGCTCTGCAGATTGCAAAACCTTCTGTTTCCCCATAGAACATGGGCAGCCGCAGTCCAAGTTTCTCTTTGTGCGCTGACTTACCAAGGCACATCAACCCTAACCTAGTGGGATCACTTCTAAAAATAAGAGTGTAGCTCAGTTTCTATGCCCTAAGCAAGCATTGGCCTCCCTACAGCTCTGTGCTTTATACAGCATCCGTCGCCCTGTAGGATCCCAGCATGTTTTATAATTTATACATGGGAACACTATTCAAATATAATTGCCTGTGATAATTTTAGGGTAGTCCATTTAACCAGGATATTAGGTCTGAAACCTCTGATCACGTGAAAATTCAGTGTGTGTGTTGTAGGTGCCTTTTATTATGTGTTCAGTAATATCAGTAGCCCATATGGATACTGCGTTTCATTCCATGGACTTTGCTTCTGTTTGCCTCAGTGCTTGATTTATAAAAGACCTGTTAAAAGAATTGACCTGTAGAAAATCTGTAGGTGCCCTGCTCTGAAGCAAGCCAGCTCTGGCTGTACAGTGCAGCCAAGCCCTGATAAAGAAAGAATTTTGTTCCACTTCCAGCTAGAGGAGGAAAATAGAGCTGGTCCCAGGGAAAAAAAAAGTGTCTGTGTGACAAAAATGTAGTGCAGTACAGAGCGAAATAGACTGAAAGCAGCAGATGAACCCCCTGAAAAGACCAGTTAATAGTCCCAATTTGCTGAAGCAGGGATATCAATTTAACAGGTGCTTGTTTATCCACATTGGAGCTGTGTTTTGCTTTTGAATGCTTTGAAATTTCCTAAGGAATTTGATACACAGGAGGCCCTGATGGAGACCCTGCCACGCTCCCTGGAAATGGAGACAGTGCAGCAATGCACTCCTTCGTGGTGGACTAAGCTAAACAAAGAGGTTTTGAAAGCTGCCTTCCAAAGCAAGCATGGGAACAATCATATGAGAACATCTGGAAAAAGGATAAGCAGGAACTAGAAGGCTTAAGAGCCCCCAGGGGTGGCTCTGATGAGCCTGACAAATGTTCCCTGTGGCTCTTGAACTATGGCGTTGCTTATGTTCCATCTGGGGCTATTCAACTGGTCATCTGCAATAGCGGGGGCAATCAGAAATGGCTGAGTTGAAGAGTGAAAGGCAAGGAGCGATCAGCTTGTTGGAGAAAAAAAATATGAGGGACAGAACCCCACAAGTTGTGCAGAATATCGACAGGCACTTAGCTGCAAGGCAGATACATCAGTAACCTGTCAGTTCATTTCCCCCAAAGCCCCTATACCTGTGCCTCCCCCTCTTTTCCATATCTCCACCACCGCCCGGTGAGGTTGTCTTTTCATCAGTGAAAGGGAATCGTGGGCCATCTTCATCTGTATGTAGGTGTAGCTCTTTCAGCCCTGAAGAGTTAATCTCCAGCTCAGTCCTTGCTTCTCCCTGCTACACAGTTCACCTGTACAAATGTGCTGCCCAGCGGGAGAGCTGCGGCCTGTGCCTGAAAGCAGATCAGAAGTTTGAGTGCGGCTGGTGCAGTGGAGAGGCCAAGTGCACCCTCCGGCAGCACTGCGGCTCCCCCATTCACCCTTGGCTTGACTGGTCCAGCAGGAACGTCAAGTGTTCCAATCCCCGCATCACTGAGGTAAGAGACTCCAGCCAGCGCGCATCCGCCTGTCTGTCGGCCCTGGCACATTCTGTTTGACCTCATCATGCTTTAAATACCAGGTGAGTTTGTGTCTGCTCCTGGCTGCCTCCCGTGCAGCCCCAATACAAGCTATGCTCCATTCTGTTCCGAAGAAGAATGAATAAAACACACCACTGCTTCCCCCAGAATGAATTTGTTGCTTCATTAGCATGCATCCAGGGGTTTACACCCACGCTGCCTGCCACTCCCTCTCATTTGTCTGGCTGTGCTCTCAGCACTTGGGTGCGCGCTATGCCCTGCTCTTTGGATACTAATTAAACCAGGGAGGTAATTAGTCTGTAATTGACTTTTCTGTATTACAAACCAGTGAGGGAGTTAGGGTCCTACACAAGGTGTCTCCTGGAGGAATTATTCACAGTAAGCAGTTGTTGCGGTTATGCTTGTACTGTTGGTGGTGGTTCTTGGGGGCCAGATCAGAAGTGTTGGATCCAGGAAGCCTTTGATGTCTTGTTTAGCTGGTTTCCAAGAGAAACGTGAGGTCTAATTCTCCGTTGACCTGCACTAGATGTTGTCATCTGCACCAGTGAAAAATGATTGTAAAGGGGGCATAACATTCAGTATTACCAAATCAGAATGGTTGCACAAAGGACAATCAGACCTTCTGAGCGCGCAAACTTGCACCAATTTAAAGAAGGCTAAGCAGCGCCAGTTTAACCTAAATCAGTTTTTAAATAGGGTTAGTGTATCCCTGCATAATTCATTGTTATGGTTTGAGTGGCTTATTTTCCATTTAGCAGAGAGCTGTTCATAATGGACTTAAGCGTAAACCAAACTTATACTGGTTTAGCTAAGATAAGTATGTTCACACAGGAGTTTGCACTATTTTAAATAAATTGTTGTTATAGAATCATAGAATATTAGCGTTAGAAGGGACCAATAGAACATCTAGTTGTGTGTCGACCAGGCCTCAGCCCCTCAGTGTTTACATTTTGATACATATAGTCATAGAACAATGTGTATTAGTGTATTTCTGTGCTTAGAATGGAAATCATATTGCCTGTATATAAATCCAGGGTATGCCCACATCTTGAATACTATGTGCAGATGTATGGTTGTCCCTTCTCAAAAAAGATATCTTGGAATTGTAAAAGGTTCAGAAAAGGGCAACAAAAAATTTTAGGAATATGGAACAGCTTCCCTAGGAGGAGCGATAAATAAGATTGTGATTTCCAAGCTTGGAAGAGAGGAGAATATGGGAGAGGTTTATAAAAATCATGGTGTAGAGAAAGTAAACAGGGAAATGTTGTTTACTATTTCACATACCATGAGAACTAGGGGTCACCAAATGAAATTAATAGGCAGCAGATTTAAAACAAGTATTTCTTCACATAAGGCACAATCAGCCTGTGGAACTCCTTGCCAGAGGATGTTGTGAAGGCCAGGGCTTTAACGGGGTTTAAAAAAAAGAACTAGATAAATTCATGGAGGACAGGTCCATCGATGGCTATTAGTCGGGATGACAGAGATGGTGTCCCTCGCCTCTGTTTGCCAGAAGCTGGGAATGAGTGATAGCGAATGGATCAATTGATTATTACTGGTTCTGTTCATTCCTTTGGGGCACCTGGTGTTAGCCACTGTTGGAAAACAGGTTACTGGGCTAGATAAATTTTTGGTCTGACACAGTGTGGCCATTCCTATGTTCTCATTAAATGGACGCCTAAGCATATCTGTTGAGTCTGCAGAGCTGGGTTCTAACTGGGTACGTCTTACTAACAAATTAAAATGTGGGACCATCTTTCATACACTCATAGAAGCTAGAAGGGGAAAGACCTTACTGTTCTGGCCATTACAACCTTCAGTGGAAACCTTTGGGCTACGTCTACACTGTAGGCTTTTTGTGCAAGAAAGGCTGTTCTTACTCAAAAACTTGCGGAGCGTCTACACTGCACGTGCATTCTTGCGCAAGTAAATTTACAGTAAGGCGTTGGAACAGAGGGCTTCTTGCACAAGAATTATTCCTCTCCCCACAAGGAATAAGACCTCTTACACAAGAGCTCTTGCACAAGAATGCAGTGTGGACCGGCAACAGGGGTTTCTTGTGCAAGAAACCCCTATGGCTAAAATGGCCATCAGAGCTTTCTTGCGCAAGAGACTGTCCACACTGCCATGGATGCTCTTGCACAAAAGCACATCTCTTGTACAAAAACACATGGCAGTGTGGACGTGCTCTTGCACAAGAAGCCTGCAGTGTAAACGTAGCTTAGGTGTAGACAGGGCGAGCTGCTACAAGCAGCCATTTAGAAGGGTGCAGCTTCGCCTGGTTTTAACTAGGAGTAAGCTACCCCAGGGCAAATACCAGTTGGCCTGCCTGCACTGAGAGTTGTTTGCATGGGTTCAGGTGCCTCAGTGGCAGGCTGAAACCAGAATGTCTCCACTTGTATATCCTGTTGGATAATTCCTTAGAGTCTGTTCTGAAGGGCTTTCTCTACTACAGGTTGAACCTCTCTAGTCTGGCACGCTCTGGTCTGTTATCATCTCTGGTCCAGCATGATTTCTGTTAGCCAGATGTTCACTTTTCATGGGTGTGGCCAAGTTTCCCACAGTCCCATAAAGCTTATTTACAGTCCCCAGTCCTGGGTCTCAGTGATCTGTGCTGTTATTTAGCTCTAATGTACCCCTAAATGTCTTCTAAGAGCCCAGTAAGCAATGTTGGCAATGCTGCTAGACAATATTGACCTCCTTTGGTTCGGCAAAATCTCTTGTTCAGCAGCGGTCAGGCCCAACTAGAGAGGTTCGACCTATATCAGTGTTTTAAAGATAACACTACACAACAAAAGCTTTTCATAGCTGGCCTACCCAAACTAATTTGAATCCAGCTAGTGGGGATGACAAGGGCAGTGAAGATAGCAAAGCATGGTCTTCAGTACACAAGCCCAGCCGAGACCTTGGTTATGGACGCCTCTCACCACCCTGCCTTAAAGCTTTCACTGTCTTCCTTGCTATTGTTAGCCTGAATGTAGCTACTGTACCTGTTCCTGTGTGCAGCTTTTGCTGTGTAAACTTGGGGGTGTCTCATAAGATGGGGCTTTCACTATTGTCCTTTGGAGACCACACCACAGACTAACACCTGTGATTGATTGTTCAGAAGCTGTTTTTTCAGATACACTCCCTTCATTCCGTCTCTTGTCCCTTAAATCATTACTCTCCCTCCTTGCACTTTCAATATTGTTGTTGTATAATGCTTCGATTCCTTACTTTGTGACAAGAAAGGACACTTGTTATTTTAAGGTGTCAAGCTCTGATTAATTTCACTCCATCATCATCTAATTGTGATAGAGAAACAGACACAGAGGCTTTTCTAAACACAGAATAATACTTATCATTTACATGGTGCCATTTCTCTGCTGAACACTTCACAGACTTAAGCTAATGGTCACAAACCCCAGTGAAGAGGCTGAGAGGTGGCCGTATTAGTCCGTATCTGCAAAAACAACAACGATTCCTGTGGCACCTTAAGACTAACAGATGTATTGGGGCATTAGCTTTTGTGGGTAAATCCCATTTCACTCCAGTTCATCTGATGAAGTGGGTTTTACCAAAGAAAGCTTATGCCCTAATTAATCTGGGAGTCTCTAAAGTGCCACAGGATCCCCAGTGAGACAGGTAAATATCATTGTCCTCCTTTTACTGAGACATGGGGGAAGAAAGCAAGCAGTAAGCATTGGGGCAGAATTGCGGGGTTACACTAGGGTTGAATGTGACCCTCTGGGTACCTGGCAGTGGCCACTGTCCGAAAACAGGACACTGGGCTACGTGGACCTATGGTCTCACTCAGTATGGCCACTCTTACGTTATGTTCTCACATAAGTTACTCAACTCCAGCTATGTGAATAACTTAGCTGAAATAGTGTACTTAGATCTGCTTACCATGATTTCTTCACTGTGGTAACTTGAGAGCAGACAGTCTCCCATCTGCTTACACTTCTCAGACCAGGTCTACGCTGGCAGAGAAAATCGATGCAAGATACATAACTTCAGCTACGTGAATTTCATAGCTGGAGTTGATGAACCTTGCACCTATTTTCTGGGGCAGCCCCACAGCAGGAGTTTGATGGGAAAAACACTCCTGTTGAGTTCCCTTACTGCTAGTAAGGAGCTGGACTACCAATGCCGACAGGGGTGCCCTCAGAATTTGATTTAGCAGGTCTTTACTAGACCCACTAAATTGAACTCTGGTGGATCGATCACCAGAGCATCGGTCCTCCAGCATGTGGAGATGCGGCCTCATTTTGGAGGAGTGCCTGAATCGATTGAAGAGCACTCAGCAGTTGATTTATCATATCTAAGCTCGACATAATAAATCAACCCCCGCTGAATAGATTGCTTCCCATTGATCCAGCAGGTAGTGCAGATATGGCCTTAGTCTACCCTGAAGCGGGGAATGTATCTTCCAGCCAGGGTGGACTGACTTCTTCAACTGCACTCAGCATAACTATGTGGAACTTGCCTCTCTGGCTGAGACTTGGTTTAGCTTCCCGCGTTCAGCACAAACACCCCCAATTCTCCCCACCCCGTCTGTCTTATGAAAACATGGGAGATTTTCATACTTGAGCCCTATCATGTCATCCTTTGTTGTTGGAGCCTGGTATGCAAACCCCTCCAGATGCCTTCCAGCCAATCAAATCCCAGCTTTTAGCAGAAAGGCGTTTGCATTTCTATCTTTTGCGTAGTTTCACCCCTGCTGGGTTTTAGAGACTGAAATGCGCTAGGACCGCAGGGCTGTAGAAGAGCAAGGATAATGGCAGTGCTGATTGTATAAAGAGATCAGAAGGTTAAGAAATCAAGCACTGGAGCTTGGTGGAATCAGTTCAGGAAATGCTGCTGCTCCTAAATCCATCTCCAGCTTTGGATTATTTTACAGGCTGCAGCTTGGTTTTACAGACCAACCCTGGGAGCATGTGTTCTAGGCCTCCCTGAACAGGAAACAGCCCGGGAGTCTTTTGATTTGTATAAAAGCCAGGTTAGGAGCTCATCAGTCACTCTTATTCCCCAGCACCTTCGCTGTCATAAAATTCCCCTTGGAATCATTGATAGCTGGCCCTGACAGCAGCTACCGTGGTGCATCTGAGCTCCTAGTCAGCTCAACCTAGAGAAAAGGAAACCCTTGGCAAATTGTAATGTGACAGGACACCTGACCCACTGTGACAAGTTTTTGTTGGTTTCCTTCTTAATGCTTTCTCCAGCCGTGTAACTGCACTAACTCCCTGTGGTTTAGGATCATGAGAAACATTAACCTCAGCAGAAAAGGAGGATTCAGGCAATGTTACATTTTCCAGCAGAGCGCAAGAGAGGAGAGGCTCTATTCTTCCCTTTGCAAATTGGAAGTAACAATTTCATGTGGCGGGGCTCAGGGGTTACACTGGTGTAACAGAGCAGACTATGGCCTTGACAATGAGAAGCATTCGAGATTCTAGTACAGGGAAGTGGAAGTCTCTCATAGTGGTAGTCTCCTAATGTAACATTTGAACCTTGCAACATTAATTTCTCTCCAGCTCACCCTTCTGCTGGAGCTGTGTCACCCCGATAGATTCATGCATGGATGTGCACACACACTTGTGTGCACACAGTGTCTGCACTTGTGTTTCTGCCAGTTATCACCATAGATACTCGTGTCCCCAGGCAGGAATCCAGAATGGTTATCTCCTCCGGGCCCCAGATATGGTCAGTGAATAATTTGTGCTATAACCTGACAGAGATGGGTGGATTTCTCTGGTGACCGAATGATGTATTATTTTTTCCGTGAGGCTGTTTCAGTATCACTGATCTCAAAGCGCCTTGCAGAATACGGAACATGCACCACCACAATGAAATGCAGCCACCTCGGGGACAGCCAGCTGGTGTACACACACATTGCTGGCGGGAGTGGGAAAACTGGCAAAGGGCAAAGCTCTGGCTTCCTAAAGGTACCTCAGCAGAATGGACCTTGGTGTGTAGGGGCTTACCCAAAAGTTTCATCTCACTCGGCAGCATGGTATTCTGCCTACCTACCCTGATGGGTGAAGGCCTGTATTGATCATCTAGGACTGGTCAGTCCAGGGCTGGATCGCCGTCGGGTAGTGCTCAGTCTTGATCTTAGGGTAAACAGAGGTCCTTGTGAGGCTTCTCAACCAAGCCAAAGCACATTTCACTTGTTTCCCTAATAATCAGGGGGCGCTGCCAGCCCAGAGGTCTTTCTGAACTGCAGCTGTCTCGTCTCTGGTGCCATAGCAGCCAAGTTTCCACAGGCCAGTGTTTGTTAATTTTTTTTAAAAAGTGGTGGTCAGGGGGGGCGGGTTGCAGGGAATTAACACAAACCTCTCAAAGCACCAATAAGAATCTTCCCCCATGGAATATTCTCTCTGGGCACAAAGCCCCTGCAACCCTTAGCTCACACTGCAACCTTGGTTTAGGGCTCTTTACTGAGGTCCTGATTCTGCAAAGCCATTAAACATATGCTTAAATTTAGGCTTAAGGAGAACTTAAGGAGGTGTGTGCTACTCCTTTGCTCCGGGGTTGAATGTCACCTTGGCTATATAGCCATTGAAATGAGAGCACCGCCTGCTTGCTTCTATCTGACACCGTGTGGTGCTAACCCCCAGTCTGCCAGCCTGAACTTTTTATCTCTGAGGTGTTTTGTTTCCTTTTTGTTTTTTCAATAATTTTTTAACAATGAACAAACTTCTCCCCTTGCCCCTTCAATAGACTGCACCTCCCTCTCTCTCTTTCCTACAAGCATTTGTACTCTTTGCAGAAGGCCGGGTTGCAAGATGCTGGGAGCAAAAGAGGCTGTTTCCCTCATACTAAGTGATTCGGACAGTTGTAACATTTAAGAAGTCTTATTTTCCCTTCCATACGCTAAGCAGGAGGAAACAAAATGTACAATACCCACCCCGACCACAAAATAACTGGCAGCGAAGCTGCTCACGATCTGAGCTGGGGATTCTGATCCTGCCACTTTCATGCTAGCTGTGGGCTGGGCGCAGCTATAGAATATTTTATCACTGTCCGACTTAGAAAATAATATTAGCTTAGCTGTGGTAATTGCAGATTTGTTGTCTCCATAACCCAGCCTGTGTGTCTCTTTCAAAGCTGGAGGCAGGAGGGGTTTCTCCGGGGAATGTTTGAATCTTAGGGGATTGACCTAAGTGGACTCTGAGCTTGATATGAGAGCGGAAGATACAGTTCTGCTTGTGCTGGTAAAATCAATGTGTTCCAGGTTCAGGGGTCTGAATTATAAGGGTGCCGATAAGCAGGCCCTTAGCGCCGTGTTCAACAGGATTGCATCAGTGGAACAGAGAGATGATTTTGGCCCCCTGTATTGGCCCGTTTAACTAAGCTCATGGTTGATTCCCACTGCAAGAATCTTCACCGTTATCTTGTTCGCAGTTAGCGTCCCTCCTCCAGTCAGGTCACCACTCTTGTTCGCATGCCCCAGACCAATGCTCTGGCATTTGGGTTCCCAGCGTCATGTGGGGACTTGGAAATGCCAATGAGAAACCACAGAAACAAAAGGAAATTAATTATGGCTCCTATCCAGTCCTTCCATTTATAAAACTAGAGTCTGTGCCCTCACTTCCATCGGCCGTGTCCTTTCTTTCGCTGTATAAAACTTCCCAAATGTCTGCAGCCTTAGCGATAAATAAATAAAAAATCAGTTTTCTTGAGAACAAGCAGCTCTCTGATCTTCTATTCATTTATTTGCAGGCCTCATTAATATAACATCACTGCAACAAACAGCTAAAGGGGGTAGTGTCAGGCTGAATAATGGAGTCACTCTGCTGAGATAACAATTAGGTTCTGAATGTGCTATCAGCTAAGACAGAGACAAGGCGGGATCATGCAGGGATGAAGAGCTAGGGATGCTTATGTGCTGAGTCCCTGCTGGGCTCATCAACTGGGATCCAGCCAGCTTAGAACATAATAAAAAGAAAAGAAAAGGAAGAAGGTAAATGACTCTTGGGTAATTTTTGTGCCATCCTTTGTGTGGCTGGGACTCTTTTTCGAGTGTGACGTGATGTGATCATTCGGGACTGCCTGGTTCACCTCTGTAGGAAGGATATTCTTCAGTCATGCAGATGATCCTGTCTCCACCCCGCACACAGAACTTGCTTTTTGTGGTTCTGTGTTGTTTTATATGGGAAGTGGAAAACCATGGAATTGGGGCGACAGGAAACTTTAATGGTGCTAAAGAAACTGGACCCTGCCTCAAGGGAGGGAATACTTTCCCATGATAGGTAGGGGTCAGCAGGCTGGGACTCGGGACTTTTGGGGTCTTTTCCCTGCTGTGAGAAGGGAATGGGGTTTAGTGGTTAGCGTAGGGGTGGCTGGGAGTCACAACTTCTGAGGTTTTGTCCTGGCTCTGCCACTGATTTGTGGGGTGACTCTGGATAAATCACTGCTGCGCTCTATGTCTGAGTTTTCCTGCCTATGAAATAGGTGCAGTGATATAGGTTGAACCTCTCTAGACCGGCAACATCCATGATCTGGCATGATTTCAGGTAGCCAGATGTCCACTGATCATGGGCCTGGCCAAGTTTCCCGCAGTCCCATAAAGTTTGTTAGCAGCCACCAGTCCTAGCTCTTGGTGTTCTGTGCTGTTCTTTAGCTCTAATCTACCCCTAAATGTCTTCTAATAGTCCAAAAGCTGAGGAAGTATTGGTAATGCTGCTAAACAATATTGACCTCCCATGGTTCGGCAAATTCTCTGGTTCGGAACCCGTCAGGTCCAAAGGTGCCAGATTAGAGAGGTTCAACCTGTACCTATCTGTGACACAGAGCACCCCTGTATTCACACCCTATATGTTGTTGTATCTCTGTGTACAGTATACCTTCTGAGCTCTTCTTTAAAAGGTAATAACACTCTGATCATTGAAATTCTTGCATACCACATGTACACATTGTGTATTAAGAGTTAAGAAATTATAACTAACATGTTTACCAGACAAGTCTGGAGATGGCGTGAACTGGTTTCTCAGAGGACAAGCTGTTGACTCTAGGCAGGTGTCAGCAAAGTTCATTGGTCATCCGGGGCTGAGTGGCCATTCTTTGGGAATGAAGGGGGACAGAAACAGACTGATCTGCATTATAAGAAAACAACATGGAACCTTATGCACCATGAGACCTCATGTCTCCATTCTTACAGAGGGAAAGAGTTTTATCTAGGGATAACCCTCAGGAAAATTCATTTCAAAGGGTGACTGGATTGCAAAGGCAAAGGACAAAAATACCCCACGGTTTCTCTCTCCCTCTCTCTTTCACCTAAAAGACAAAGGACAACTCCCCTCTGACTGGAGGGAGCTCCTGACCTGAGAATTTGATCAAACCTATTGCAGAGGTATATAGGAACCATTTTACCTTGAACCCAGTTTAGCTTGTTGAATTTTAGCTGCCAGAAATGTTTTACCTGTATTTCTCTTGTAACCCTGTCTGACTTGAATACCTTACTCTTGTTCTCACTTAAAATCTCTCTCCGTGTAGTTAAAACTACCTTGGTTTTTATTATAAATTAATCCTGCGCTGCGTTTAAACTGCACTGTGTTATAAACAGTGCACTTGAATATTCATCGCTTATAGGGGTAATGGACCTCTAATATCTGATCTGTCCAGGAGAGGGCCTGACAGTGCAGAACACGTGTTGTTGTGGAAAATTCAGGGCTGGGAGTGTGCTGGGGTCACCCTGCAGGTAGTAACAAGGCTGCTGGAAGCCAGAGTGTGGCTGGTGCGTTGCTGACAGGCGGCTGGGGTCAGAGTCACTGGCCGAGGGCTGTAGCTGTACGCACACACACTCAGGGCATGCCCGGCCTACTGGCAGGCTCTTTGCGAGCGGCCGACGTGGGAGCAACAAAAATAAAGCACAGTGGGGCATGCAAGGGTTGCAGGGCAGGTGGTGCCAAGATGTCTCGCTGGTCTGGATGGCATCCCAGAACATGATGCAACCTCTCCGGGTTCATGTGAGGTTTCATTAATATTGGTGAAGTGATGTGAGATCCTCAGGCAAAAGGGGCTTCAGAAGGGAGGTAGGAAAGAGGATTTCTGGCTCAGGTGGGGGGGAAGGCAAATAAGTGTCAATCTACCTTGTTTCTCCCTTACCAAGGCACTCCCTGCGGAGATCAACCCTGGACAATCCTCCCACCACCACTTGGCTTCCTCCCCTGCAGAGGCCTGACTCTGTCCATCAGGCCAGGGTGGGGGTGCCAGGAGGTCTGATCTGAGGGAAATGGATCCTGAACTCTGCCCACAGAGCTGGTTAGAGCTAGCAGGTTCCAATCTCCCACCCAGGGGTTGTGCGAATTCTTGTGGGAAGAGGAGCTGGGCTCGCACAGAGGACTGATTGGCAGAACACCGGGGGTCCTGATTGGTCCATGGCCCCTATTTAAGCCCAGCACAGAAACAGGAAGTTATCCATGCAACTGGGATCCACCCTTCTCTGAACTGTGTGTGTTTCCTGCTCCCACTGCCTTGGCTTGGACCTCTCGATATCCTGACCAGGCCTCCATTGGCTTATCGATCCGTAGTTCTGCTCCCAAGTTTGAGTGCTTTTTCTGATCACATGGTACCCTGACACCATCTGTCTCCTGACACTGGATTCATGATTTGCTCTCTGACCTCTTTGTATCTGACCTGGCAGCACGTAAGTTGAGAGAAACATAGGGCAGCAGAAGGCTACCCCTTGGCTGCCCAAGAAGGAATCAGAAAGATGGAAGGGTCTACGGAAGAGGGATGTTGGGAGAAGCCATAGAGGCTACCTCCAGTCTCTCAGTAAAAACTCCTGCAAAGGAGAGACGGTTTGTTGATGCCTCACGGAGAAAAGAGATTTGCTGTTGAGTTGCAGTTGCTTACCTGATGGGTCACAATCAGCTCTCTTAGGCGTGAGCTGCACTGAGGATTTGCCCTGATTCCAGCTGCAATGTCATCACGCAGGCTACGCTGTGATCGGTGTCGTTGCAGTTGACCCTGGTTCCAAGTAAGGATGTTAAATCGCGGTTATCTCACTAATCGTTTAGCCGATACAATTTGTATTGACTGCATGCCTAGTTGATAAGGTCCGCTATGCAGAGTTGCAGCGGGGGTCACTCCAGGAGCCAGCTCAAGCTGGTACTGAGCTCGTGCTGTCTCCAGGAGCCACTCACGCTGCAGCTCTGCATTTTAAAAGTAAAAAGAGCCACCAGGCTCTTACTACGTTTAAAATTCCGAGGCGCAGCATCCCAGACCAGCGTGATCCGGGAGTGCTCCCTCCTGGCTTGCGCAGAGTCCAGCAGCCCAAGTTCATGGCAGCCAGCCCTGTCTGCCATGAATAGGAGCTGCTCTGGAAGCAGACCCTGTTCGCAACAACCAGGGCTGGACGTGGACAGGGGCTGCTTGGTGGCAGCAGCCACTGTCCGCGGGGGAGCTCAGCTCCCAGCTGGGACCCCTGCTGACAGGGGCTGTTGCTGGAGCAGCCTCTGCCCACCCCCGGCAGAGGCTGCTTTGCAGTAGCCTCTCCCCCCGCACCCCTGCCTGTGATAGCAGTGCCATGGAGATGGTGCAGGGGGAACGAGCTCCCCCCAGCACCAGCTCCTGTCCCCACCCCACTTTATAATATAATATATATGGAGATATACCTGTCTCCTAGAACTGGAAGGGACCTAAGAGGTCATCAAGTCCAGTCCTCTGCCCTCATGGTAGGACCAAGTACTATCCCTGGCAGATTTGCCCCAGATCCCTAAATGGTCCTCTCAAGGATTGAACTCACACTCCTGGGTTTAGCAGGCTAATGCTCAAACCACTGAGCTATCCCTCTCCCCTTTCTGCTATCTCTCATAGAGGCAGCCAGGGGGGAGGGGAAGTGAGTAGTCGATACTCCAGCTGACTACCCGATAAAGCTTTTGCTTATCAGGTAGTCGACTAGTTGACTACTCGCTTACCACCCTAGTTCCAAGCTAGGCTAAGCTGTACTGGTGCAAACTGTGCCTTTGCCTGTCCACAATAGGAATTTGCACTAGGTTGCAACTAGACCAGGTAACATCATCTCTCCTGTCACTTCAGTTGTGTGAAGAGAGGAGCTATGCAAGTGCAAAACATTGTACTTTCACCGAGTAGTCTCAGTATGGTTTGCACCAGAGGGTCAGCATCAACGTCTCATTTTATAGATGGGGAAACTGAGGCGGAGAGCAGGGAAGTGACTTGCTCAAGGCTACCCAGTGGGTTAATTGCCATGCTGGAACAGTAGCCGGGAGTGCTGACTCCCAAGTCCTGTTTTAATTGATAACAGATGCTCTAGAGACAGGATGTGACTTAGCAAGAGATACCTACGATACCCTGGTGATGAGCACTGTGTTTAGACCCAAGGGAAAGTATATTAAATAGAATGAGCTGGCCTTGTTACATGGGGACTGCTTCCTCCTGCATCTCAGAACAGTAACGAGATTATCCTGAACATGAAACTACTGTCTCCGGTTCTTGCATCCTCCAAGCGTGACTGGCTGCTGCTGACATTCAGGAGTGACGTCAGCAGCAGCCTCAGGTCATACTTGCTGTGCATAATTGGGTTGCACGTCCACATAAGTATAGGGTCTGACAATTGCACATGACAAATAACTCGAAGTCCAGCAGCTGCTGCCATCTCAGCATGACAGTAAAGCTGCATCATACACTGCAGAGACCAGGTCCCGTTCTGCTCAGAGGAGGTCACTGAAGTTCTGCGCAACGGGCCCTCTAAGACTCGATTCCTTTCTGCAATTTTGACTGAATCTCCCCAGCTGTAATTAATTGAACGCATCTGTTCTAACCCTGGGGCTGCTCTTTGGCACAGTTATTTCAAAACTGTTCAATTAGCAACCCCTAAAATCTAGGTCGAATGGAATTCTGGTTCGGGCATTTTCCAGGTCAGGACATTGATTTTTTTTTTATTATTATTATTATTTTGATAATGTTGTTTTGTTTGGCAACATGGTCTGGTTTTGTCGGTTGCAGTTGGGTCACAAAATGGCAAGCCACAAGGGTGGTTTTGGGGGGTGTGATAAGTCAATGCATCCTGTAGTAGAAATACCACAATAAATAGGGCTTAAACTAATTTACAGTTGTAAGGAGAGTAAACTGTCAAGAATTAGGTGCTGGTGATATGTAACTAGCAGTGTAAACATTAGCAGATCAGGCTTTCAGTGTTCAACATAATACAATCCATAGGGTCTTCTTTGGGAACACAATGCTTTACAGAACTATGGTAAGTGATACAAGATATGCTACATGGTATGAGGTGCAGAAATCAGCCGTGCACAGACGCTGTACAGTGAATAAATTAAAGCCTTCAGTCATAAGGCCCAGAGTGCAAAGGGAGAGAAATTGAGCCATAGGCAGTGGAGAGATACAACACAATACAAACACAATGCAGCTGTCTGTCGTATGGTCTATAGAGCACATTACAACCCAGAACATTTTTCCAAATTACATAACACAGCTTCAGTGTTAATCATAAATAGGAAGCGAGGAGAGAGAAATTAAGAAGCATAAGAGGGAAAAAAGCAATAGCTTCAGCTGAGATTTGAAAGGAGGCAGGAAGACTGTAAGATGAGGCAGGAAGGGAGGCTACTCCAGGCCACAAACACTTCAGAGAAGCAAGCTCCTGCACTGATCACAATGGATATGAAAGGAGGTCAGCGTTAGGTAAGTGGAGGGAATTAAAAAGGGATCGTCCATAGAAGTCATGGGGAGGGGCACGTGCCAGTTAAATCTGTAGCCATGATATGGACTAGAGTCATGATATATATGCATGGGTTCTAAAGAGTCTTACTTTGATGGGTACTGAAACGGTAGGCTACTTTACATTTGGCAACATGAATGATTATCAGTGCTGGTATGTCACAGTTCATCTCTTTCTATGTACTAACAATGCAGATCCCACCTACGAAGCTGTTCTGAGGTCGTGGGGGGAATGGGCAGCTGGTAGGATGGTAGGAGGACCAGACAGCTGGTGCTGGGAATCAAAGGCTGGGATTAAGACAAATCTAAGTCCGTCTTGCATTAATACTAAAAATGGTCCTTTGCTCTTAACTAGCGATTTCGCTATCTGTCTCAAAGTGCTTCACGGGTGGCAGGTCTCTTTCCTTATCCCCATTTTACAGACACGGACCTGAGGCATGGAGACTTTCCCAAGGCTTCTCAGCAAGCCAGTGCAAGAGCCAGGACCGGATCCCGGGTCTCTTGGGTCCCAGGCCTATGGCCCCTCACTGGCTGGGGAGGGGAACGTGATCTTTAATGAAACCTATTGCAAGTGGAGGCAGTCGTGATTGAGGGACGCTATAAATGGACCTCTTCCGAGCCTACCCCTCGCCCTTTAGCATTTCAAAGAGTTGTTTGAAGTGCTTCTCGTTGCCTTACTCGCTCATAAAATGTGGTATTAACATTCAGAGCCTGTCCAAGGCAGAACTTAACGAAGTTCTCCATAGCAGCAGCCCACTTCTTTAAGGTTATGATCTTTTCTATAAGTCTACTAGAAGACCCACCTGGTATTGATCGGGTCCTTAATTCAATTACATGTTTGTTTTCTGAAAATAAACTGGTGGAGCTGTGGATGCGGGGTTCAGGATGCAGGCTGCCCCGAAGAGAGAACATTACCCTGTTCCTCTCTTACCAGCAGCTTGGGGCCAAGTGAGGAGCACCTCTCCATGGCCTCTGCAGATGCAGCCAGGGGAGGGGTGCATGTCCTCTGGCTGGGGCAGGTCCAGGTTCATCTGCTCTCTATGCCCCCCAGCCAGAGTGAGGAATGCAGCAAACTGTGCACTTTTCCCTCACTTCATACAGCTTCAGCTCCCCACCTCACCCTCCCTAAAGTGTTCCTGGGGGGTGGAAGGCTCCGAGCTGGAGCAGTCCTGGATGGGGGCGGGTGGGATATACCACCAGCCAGCCCCTTTCACCTGTCTGATGATTCTGTCTCTTTTCAGCATGGTTTTCTGAGAAGCAATCCTATTCCAGGCACATCCCATTGTCCTGGCACAACCAAACCCTGACCTTGCTTTAAGTTATGATACGAGTAATCTGCATACTGAATTTGGTGGTTCTAGCTCTTACCGTTTAGGAGGAGTTCTCGAACAAACAGACAGACAGAGAGACTCTCAAATAAATAGTAGATAAAAAGGGAGCTGATCCTATCCGTGTAGCCCACATTTCTGCTGCTGATATTGGTCAGGCCTCTGCCTGCTGCTTCACTCCAGCCACCTTTAGTTCCAGCACAGTGGGCTCAGACACTGGCTCCCCTGCCTACAGCAACAAGTCTAAGCATGATACAGAGATGGCAGTGAGAGGTGTGTGCTGGGTTGAGGATGATAACGGGAGTCTCAGGATGGAGCCAGGTGGAAATGGTTCAGGTTAGGGATATATGGAATAGTCGACTAGTTGCCTGGATTGTCAACTAGTCACTTCCCTTCCCCTTGCTGCCTCTATCAGATAGAGGCAGAAAAGGGGAGAGCAGAGGGGGGTATTTCAAAGCGACAGTGCCGCACAGAGCCTGGGATCAGCTGGGGACTCCCCAGCTGACCCTGGGCTCCACACAGCACTGCCCCTTTGAAACGCCGCCACGGCATTTCAAAGGGGCAGCGCCACCCTATCGAATAGTCGATGTAAAAATGCATCAACGATTCAACTAGTCAATTACATGCTACTTAACATCCTTAGTTCAGGTTGCAGGGTTTGGTGCTTGCGTGCAGCTTAAATTAATTATACAGCAAAATAAGTGAAGGAGGCACTGGGCTTATGGGTAAACCATCCAAAAAGTCTCTTAGATCCTGACCTGGTGAAGCCTGGGTGTTTGTGTGAATGAACCACTGTGCTGTAAACAAGCGCCATCTGCAAAGCCCAATGGGTCAGAGAGGATCCCTGGGTGATTTCCCCATTGTCTCCTGGTGCTGATGAATTAATTGGTCTGACTTCCCCCGGGAGGCTGAAGAAATGAAAGGCAGCCGTTAATGGTACGTGTGTGCCCAGCAAAAGTCACCGGCAGGTCAGTGCTGTGGAATCAAGCAGGCCTGGCTCTAGGGCAGGACAAGCAAGGTGGTTGCCTTGGGCCGCATGCCTTGAGGGCCCCAGGCTGCCCAGCACTCCCCCCCCCCCCGCCCACTCACTCATTGCCGTGGCTGGGAGACACCTAGTCGCATGGCACAACTGCTGTCAGCATGCTGCCTTGGACCCCGCAAACTCTTCAGCTGGGCATGGGATCGTGTCAGGGGCTGCATAGGCATTCTGCAGTCAGCCGTGTTGACTTTCCTGCACGCAGCTCCCCCTTTCCTGCAGGAGCAGAGTTACTGCAAGGAAGCCTAGTGTATTCGTTCTTCCCTACCATGCTGCCTCTGATGGTGTACTAACAGTGCGGGGAAGTGGGCAGGAGGATTAGCAGGCTGCTGGACCGTTGGTTACAGCTGCCAGGCCTTGGAGAGATCTCCCCCTCCCAGAGCTGATGCAACGGAAGTGTCAAGCCGTGAGCAGGCTCCAGGCAGCTGCCAGGAGGAGCTAGTAACGTCTCTTGTTTCCTCTCCAGATCCTGACGGTGTCAGGGCCCCCCGAAGGAGGGACGCGAGTGACCATCCACGGCGTGAACCTGGGCCTGGATTTCTCCGAGATTGCCCACAGCGTGCAAGTGGCGGGCGTGCAGTGCACACCCCTGCGGGAGCAGTACATCATCGCAGAGCAGTAAGTGTGCTCGGCCCCGCTCTTAGAGCCTCACAGGTGGGTGGACCGTGGCCCTTCAGAAGGCCCGTTCCTCACACTGTCCGCCCATGAGTCATAGGCATGCTCTGGTCACTGCCTGCCTCTCTCCTCCCTGCTCTGCAGAACTGCGGCAGAGCTTTCGGGGCCGGATCCTCAGGGGCTGTAAACCGATGTCGCTCCCCTGACTTCAATGGTGCCGCTTTATACCCGCCAGGGGATCCTTTTCAAGGGTTATTAAGCATTTTGTTCCCTCCTGCGCCACAGCTCCTGCTTTGCTAAGCAACTTTTCTTTGAGCACCTTGCTGTTTACCCTCAGCCTTTCCACCTCCCCCCCACACACATACACTTCTCCGGTTGGAATGCATTCCGCACTGCTGGCTGCCGGCAACCATTTGTTAGGCATGTGAGGTGGTGACAGCAGTTTAATCCGAATAGGCCTCCACTGGAGTCAATTCATTTATTTCGCTGAGAAAAACGTCAGCCGAAAATTAGAAAATAGGCACATAACAGAGGACAGGCAAATAAACCTCCCAAAGTGACACAAGTCCCCATTGCGGGGGAGGGTTTTTTGGTTTTTTTTTATTGTAGGAGTTGTGTTTTATTTTAGCCAAGGTGCCAATATGCCTATGAGAGGGGAGGGGAAGGTGCATTCATGCAGGGCAAGATGGAATATGCTAAGCAACTTCTTTTTGAGTAATCTTTACTGCACGGGCAAATGGTCAGGCAGCCAAGTACAGACATAGCACAGCATTGCAGGAGAAACCTAACAGCCTGGGAGTGGACCTGCGCCAGGGTCTGTCGCCGCTGGAAGTGGCTGTTCTGGGATGGTGTGAGTGAAAAGACCTTGGTGGGTCTCAGTCCGGCTGCCAAAGCGGAGGCAGCGTGTGTCCCTAAAAGCAGCTGGATTTAATTCACCTCTTTGCTTGGCAGTCCTAGCAAAGCGGCCGTGTCCCTAGCTAAAGCACCTGGTGCCTGGGGACCCAATTCCTTGCGTGTGGATGAAACACAGCTTTTAGGATGAGAAAAGGGAACCACTCAGTGAGTAGACCTGTCTGTAAGGCCAGGGCGCATGAGAGCTGCTCTGGAGAGCTCTGGCATTCAGCTTGAGTTCCCCTTTGGATTGCCAGGCTCCACTCCTGAGTCTATTCCCCTGACTCTGCACTCGCCAACACAGGGTGAAGTTGAGGTCCAGGTCAATTCCTGCCACTCAGGTCAGTGAGGGGAATGGAATGTGGGTTTCAGTAACCCCAGGCGGTAGGGAGAAGGGACTTCAAGCTGGGCTGAGCCCATATTTTAAAAAATACTGTCCAAGTGGTTAGAGCAGGAGACAGCAAGATGGGATTTGGGGGTTCTGTTCCAAGGTTGTCCATTCATCTGCTGTTTGAGTTTAGGCAAGTCACTTGAATCCCTCTGTACCTCAGTTTACCCATCTCTAAAATAACGATAACAACATTATCTACTGTTGTTACTGGGAGCACTGGGGGGCAGCTAAGGTTATGTCTAAACTACAACCTAGTGGTGTGATGCCCCTGTTTGATGGACACCTACACTGGTTCTCATTAAGCTAATGCGAGTATAAGTATCAATGAAGCTGCGGTGGTATGGGAGGCTGCTTTGGAGTCATGGCTGAACCGTGCTGAGTATGTATCCGCCAGTTTCAGGTTGGTTTGTACTTGGCATGGCTCAGTCATGCCACCTCTACCAGAGCTACTGTGGCTACACTGCTTTTTTATACTCACGCTAGCTTGAGGAGAGCTAGCACAAGTATGTATATGAACAACAAATTCACACCCCTAGCTCTTAGTGTAGACATCACCAGAGTGCTTGTGGACTGCTTTCAGATCACGGATTGAGAGAGGCTACAGAAGTGTGAAGTATTAATATTATTATTGGAATGGCTCAGAGTAGGGCGCTAATGCCACTTCAAGACCCGGTTCTCTGCCCATTCTGTTCTAAAACTGCCGTATTTCATTTTTTAAATCAGGGATGGGAGATTATAAAATTACCCTCCTTTGATGGTGGGAAACCCTGATTTTATGATGATGATTCCAATTACAGTTCTTCAGCTTTCCAAGTTTGTTAACATCATTAAAACATTTATCCTGGGCAGATAACAGCAAGTGTTCGCATGAGAGCTGCCTTTTATAGATGAATCTGGATAAAAGGACCCTCTTCAGGGTTCTGTGGGCAGACTGAATTCCGAGACGGTAATGACTCGCCATATGTTCCTGCCACGCAATCTATCAGCCGGCAATTAGGTTAATGTTGGTTAAAGGGCCACTTAGCCCAGTAATCAGCACCCTACAGCTCTGCCGAGTGCATCATTTTGTAGGAGGGTACCTGCTGGGATTTTGGCCTGGATTAGGAATCGGAGATCAGATGTAGCCAGCAGCTTGTGTCACCATCCCAAACTCCCAAAATCTCTGGCGATGTATGCAACCACATGTCCCCTATTACTTGTTCTGGGACGATGCACAGGTATATTTGGCCTGCTGACAAATTGAAAGGCCGATGTTATTGGCTAAAATTTGGTTATTTGATCTTCTCTTATGTTTGCTGAAATCCTGCACTGGTGTCCCCTCTCACAGTGCTGGACCGAGCCATAGTTGCGCTCCGGGCGCGCAGCGCATGCGCGGCCCTGCCCCCGGGCGCACAGCGCACCTTACCACTTCAATCAGGTGCCCCCCATTGGTTGGCACCCCGGGCAGCTGCCTGGCTAGCCCCCCCCTTAATCCGACCCTGCCCTCTCCTCCTGTGTGGAATAAAACCTGGGTCCCACCACTCTTCCTTTACAGCTTCTGCCACTAGTTCCTGGGTTGTGGCTGCCCATCTGGTGGAGGGACCAGAGACAATCCCCCCCTCTCTGAAAACTGTGGCAACCACAGTGCCCCTGCCTTGTCTAAACAACACTTTCTCAGCCCATTGACTGCCAATGCCCAAAACAACCGCTTTCTTTTTTCTTGCTGCTCCTGCCTTTGCGGAGCAACAGCAGCCAAATGATGCTCCAGGGAGAAAAGTCTGCCTAGTTGAAAGGAGAAGAGAGAGCAAAGCTTGGAAAATTTAGGCACAAGATGGAGACACTTGAACCTCTGTTCTCCAAAGGCAGCGTCTCTACAGGAATCCCATTTTGATGTGTAGTGATAGCGGCTTTCACATTAATGCTCTTTGCTAGCATGTTTGTGTTTTGTTATGCCTCCTAGCATCGCTGAATGTTTTGTCTACAGGTTTCCTTTCCTGTTGCTTTTTTTTAATCCTTTTTATTTACTAGTGAGTTTAGCATGGGTGAGAGCCACTCAAATGATAACTCGAGACACTGAAGACTTCTGTTTATCTAAGCACAAGTACAAGCTTTCCCCACACTCTCCCAGCCAATGTATCCTCAGTCTTGCTCTGGGAGGGAGTTCAGTATCTATGAACCATCTGCCTGTAGCCTTTCCCATTAGGACTGACCACCAGGGACCAGCCAGTTCTCCGCAGCAGGGTTTTCCATTATAAGTGTGTGTGTACAGGTTGAACCTCTCTAATCCAGCACCCTCGGGACCTAACCAGTTCCAAACCAGAGAATTTTCCAGACCATAGGAGGTAGGTATTGTCTAGTCACATTACCAACACTTCCACTGCTTGCTGGGCTATTAGAAGACATTTAGGGGTAAAGTAGAGCTAAATCACAGCACAGAACACTGGGAGCCACGACTGGTGGCTGTAAACAAACTTTATGGGACCGCAGGAAACTTGACCATACCCGTGATCAGTGGACATCCGGCTAACTAAAATCATGCCAGACCATGGATGTTGCCAGACCACAGAGTGCCGGATTAGAGAGATCCAACCTGTATTTATATCTATCTATCTGTCATATCCCATTCCATGTACCCATCCACTTAATCTACAGGGCCTTCACTACCAGGATATCTGAGTGCCTACTCTGCTTTTCACAGTGGATCCTCTTTGTTCACCTTTCTTGCTCCTGTCCGTATGGACAGTGAGACACAGCTGTTCACTTTTAGTCTGTCTGGTTAGCAGGCTTTAGCAAACTGCTCTGGTGTATGGTGTTTCTAACACCACAGTGGGAATGTCTCCTGGCAGCATCCCTTTTGAGGCATTGCTAAGGATCCACACCGGCTGAGGTCACTTCAGAAACTTTGGTTCACTGCCTCTCTATTGAACAAGCCGTTGTGACAAATGATGATTTGGTTCTTGTTTCCAGTAGATGTTACCTATTACTGCTGCCCTGGTGAGGCACAGGACCCATGAAGATATGTGTTATGCAACCATGATCAAGCTGTTCCTTTTTTTTTTTCCTGCTTCTCGCCCCACCCACCATCCTGAGCTGCCATCCTGATCCATTATGTTTCTGTTGAGCATCTTACGTTCACATTCAAAACATCATAATGTTTTACACCTTCCCTCCCTGAGAGCGCATGTCCGGGTACCCATCAGGACTAGACGAAGTATACTTTGCACAATTCAGTTCCACTAACCTGCTTTCCTCTGTATCGGGAGTATTCTCTAGAAGTCAAACTTGCCTTATATGCCAAGGCCTGTATCATTTGTCTGTCATCCGTTAACGGGCCTCTCCATTTCTTATTAAACAGGAGCCTACAATGTGAGTTGTTCCCTTAATGAACTCATCCATTACTCTGAGGACTTCACAGTCACTTTGCTTCAGGCTAATAAATTTGCCATTAGAGCTCTGCATTGCTCTGGAGTTTACAGCTTGTAATAATTATGTCTAATTTTGATTTTTTTTTCTAAAATTACTACATGGGGGGAGGGGAAATAGACTCAGTAATTAGCTCCTTCCAAAGGGGCGAGCAGCAGGCATCAAAATAAAAGGGAGAAAAGGAACCGTCAAGCTGAGTAAGTTGCTGCTGCGTCTCCCTACTATGGTCTCATTGTGGGCTTTATATTTTCAGGATTGTGTGTGAGATGGGGCAGGCGCTCCCAGGGATCAGCTCGGGGCCAGTGCTCCTCTGCATTGGAGAGTGCAAACCTGAGTTCATGGCCAAGTCCTCCCAACAGTACACATTTGTGGTGAGTATCTGCACAGAACCAGTGAGGGGGATGGGCAAGCTAAAGCATCTGCTCTGATTTTGGCCCAATGCATGCACTAGGACAGGGCTACTCAACACGCGGCCCGCAGTGCACTTTGGGTTTACGTGGGGCTCAACACACGGCCCATGGGGTTGAGCCAAAACAAAAAAGGAGTCAATATAATGGTCTTCTGTTGCTATACATTTTAGTAGTTAAATTCCTGGACTGTCACTGCTCATTAAAAGTGCTGTCATATGGGTGGAAATGGGGTAAATATTGCATGTTATTAATACCAGCAGAACTGACTTAAATGGGGCCTGTGTGTTGTCATCTAGCCTTAATCTTTGTACTCATGCCTGTCAGTGTGCAAGATGCTATTTGCATATATTTGCATGTATATGTAACCACACTTAAGTTGCAGCCCTTGGCATGTGCTGTGAGTATCATTGTGGCCCCTAGGGCTTCCAAAGTTGAGTAGCCCTGCACTAGAATATGCCTTCGGTGGACTAGTGATGGGGAGCGGGGTTGATGGAAAGCCATGAAGTCCCGAATTCTAACTATGACTCTTCCCTGTCATATTGTACAAGCTGTTAAACTCCTAATCAAGCAGTCTCATGTTTCAGACATGCTCCCATGCCTTCCACTAGTCTTCAACCTGAATGTAGACTTAGGTGACCAAATGTATGCCCCAGACTTCTGTTTTATTTTCCAAGTTATGTTAAATGGTGATACTCTTTCCCTGCTGCACAGAATAGTTAAGCCCAGTTAGGTCCTGTTTGTAAAGTACCTTCGGATGCACCATGTTAAGGTGTGCTCAGCCTGTAGCTAGTCGCTCTCCTGCCATGGAACTGCTGTCACGTTGCTCACAACAGTCCTCTTGCCAGGGAAGGGAAGAATAGTGAAGACACTTTACTTTTGGACATACTTACTGGGATAAATCTATTGTACTGCTTTTCGTTGCTCTCTAATGTGTCAAACTAAGATACTGAAGGCTTGGTGAAGCCACTTTTTATCATTCACGTGCAAATACTCTGTATGTCCGACTTCCTGTCTGTCTCTACCTATTTAAATGTCTCCTGCAGCCTGTTTGGGGAAGGGAGTACTTCTGCATTCCAATATTTCCCCTAAGGTTGCTAATTCAGTGTCAATTCTATCCATACGCTTAATCAAGAGCTACTTTTGTGATAGTGGATTTCCTCTGGTTGAGTGATCACTGCCTCTTTCCTTTATTTAATTAGCAGCCTTTTGATTCATAAACTTGCAAGACGCAGCTGGGGTTTTTCGTATCTCCATTTTTGCCTTCGCAGGGCACTTTATCCAACCACATTGATTTTGTGCTGAGTGGAATCTGTGCGTGCAGAGAAATGCTAGCACTTACCAATTGGCCATAATTTGTAATCTAATTGATAGATAAATGAGGCCAGACCCTGCCATCTCTTAGTGTTATGAGCATCACCTTGCCCTGGAATTTTATTTATTCAATGACGTTGCACTGGTGTAAAATAATTATATGCCACCAGCCTGCTGCAGGAGAGAGTTTGAACGTCAGCGTAACCAGAGAAGACAATGAGGAGAAGGGCTGTCTGCTACAGTCCTGTAGCACCTATTACTTGAGGGACTCAAAACATCTTACAAATGTTAATTAAAACTCATAATTCCATTTTTACCAACTTTAAAGACACAAGAGGCTCTTTAAGAGTTGCCTCTGGGGTTAGCCATGTTAGTCTGTAACTTTACAAAAACAACCAGTAGTCCTGTAGCACCTTAGAGGCTAACATATATAGTATCATGAGCTTTCGTGGGCGCAGCCCACTTCCTCAGATGAGAGTGGAGAAATAAAAATAAAAGCAGAGTTTCATGCTATCAAAAGAAGCTAATTTTAAATCCTCCATTTTATGGGAAGGGAAACTTGAATTCAAGTCTCCAGTTCAGCAAAATGTTTCACCATGTGTTAAAAATCAAAGCTTATGCATAAGCCTGTTACTGAATAAAGATGGGCTTTGAACATACTGCCCATGATGAGCTATGATTGCATTTCATGATGCTGCTAATGAAGGGGGCCAAGCCGACCGCTCTGCTCAGCTAAGCATACTGTAATGTTTATGAATAGGATGCTTGTAACATACGATGCACCAACACAACCCTACCCAACACTATGGCTCACCCCTGGGGCAAAAGTTGTAATGCTGAGAAGTTCAGTCTCCACTACCCACTGAATCCTGGGCCTCTCTCCTGTGACTGCTAGAGGTCTCACTTACTGCCCAGTGTGGCAGGAGTTGCTGTGATGGGGACACCAGCCCACAGAGCACAGTCCACTGTCAATCACCAGAGAGTAATAGCGTTACACATTAGGCATCTTGGCTGGATGATTTGGCAGCCTCCAAATGAAAAGCTCTGTGTCCCTTTCTCCATGCCCATGCAGATCCCACTCCTAGGCAATTGGCCTCTTATTGGTCTGTCTTAGACTGCCAGTTCTTAACGGTCCAAGAGGGGTAGCTGTGTTAGTCTCTAACTTTACAATTGAGTCGTTCTGTGCCACCTTTGAGACTAAACAAAATATGTAGAATCATGAGCTTTTGCAGGTAAAACCCACTTCATCAGAAGAGTTGGAGTGGAAATAACATTAACCAAGATAGATATATAATATAACAGCAGAAGTACCTGTTAATTGTAGGACCTGTGTTAATGGGGCTAATTAAGTGAGCTGGATGTGTCCCATGCATAGCTTTTGATGTGAAAATGCAGATGTTAAAGGCAGGAGAAATTGGCTTTGTAGTGCACCAACCAGTCAATGTCTTTATTCAACCCCAGGGTATCCATGTCAAATCTGTAGGTGAATTCCAGTTCTTCAGTCTCTCTTTCTCATTGGTTAGTGAAATTCCTTTGTAGAAGAATGGCTACTTCTTAAAGGAAAATTATATAGCCACACAGAAGGAACTCTCTCATGGGTTGTGTTTAAATAATAACCAGAGCCCAGCTGAAAGTAATTGCAAGGATTAATCTTGGAGTAATACCTTGCAGCAATCTGTTAAACAAATGCTGAGCATTATTGCTCCTTTCATTGTTGTCCCTTGTTTTCAGCACTTCATTTACTATCATTTTCCCCCTCAGCCATTGAAACCTGTCTGTACATAGTTTCCTTTTATGTTTGGCTTTTTTAACCCCACCCCATAGCACAGCCACAAACTCCATTAAATGCAGTAATACAATTCTTTGGTATCTTTAAAGCAGAGTTCTTTTCTGACCGTGAGAGGGTTCATGCCTTAGTGAGCTCATCTGAAGTCTGATAATCCTGCAGGATATACGCGATCACCTTAGTGGTGCCCATTTTATCTGGGAAGGTGGAGCCTATCTCTAAATCTCCCATAATGTACATAGAATCATACAAGAAATGTGAAAATCCTATTTACTTGCCTCTTGTGAGATAGGGCATTTTGGCCAAAAGGAGATTATTGGATTTTTTTTTTATTTTATTTTATTTTTTTAACATCCCTACCACTTGCCCTTCCCTTTTTCATGTGTTTAAGAGAATGACATTTTGGGGGCAGAGCCAGACTGTTCAGGGTGGTACCTCTTAGAAGCTTCTTGAATTATCAGACGCCTTGTACTCTGTCCTGTAATACCTGAACAAGGCAACACCCGATACAATTTAAAGGTGATAAATTTAAAAGCAAGGGATTTTTTTAACATAATGCACAGTTATCTCATGCAACTCATTGCCACTATGCACTGATGTCAGGTGCTTAGTAGGATTCATAAAGGGTTTATATACGTAAAAAAGTGACCACAAAGACAGAATATAAAGCACACACTGAATAAATAATTTCTCATGAATTTGGAGTTGAATAGCTAAAGTGCACACACTCAGGAGTTCTTAAATTTAAGCTTTATTAATCAAGAGAATTGTAAAGATAAAAACAGAGAAATTGAGGAAAGTAATCTAAATACGGTTTAGTGCTTTAAAAGCTTAACAGAATGAATCCAACACATAGTGCTTACTTTATCTAGTAGTAATCATTCCCAAATTGCAATAATTGAAATTCTTATCAGCCAGTGATAAATTAATTCTACTATTAATGTACTGTTCTAGGAAGTTGATCTTGGCATGGATCAGCAGGGAACTGTGGATCTATACAGGTCCGTATCAATTTGCCAGTCAAACATTAACTCAGTTAAGTTCTGGAGCTGTCCTTGGGAGTTTAACTGAAAGCCACTCTGAAGTTGGAAATGTATACAATTGCTTAATTGCTCGCATGTCTATTCGATCCTGAATTGCTGCTTTTTTGCTGTATCCGAGGTTCAGACTTAAAATTCACTGATAAACATCATGTTGTTTTTAATATTCAAATCTGTGTTGTATTGGTGTTGTCATTAGATAATATAAAAATTGAGTAAGAGAGAGAAGCCAGCCACAAACTGCTTAATAATAGTACGATAGGGCTGGAAGAGACCTCAGGAGGTCATTGAGTCCAACCCCCTGCCCAAAGCAGGACCAACCCCAATTAAATCAACCCAGCCAGGGCTTTGTTAAGCTGGGACTTAAAAACCTCTAGGGATGGAGATTTCACCCCCTCCCTAGGGAACCTATCCCAGTGCTTCCCCACCCTCGTAGTAAAATAGTTTTTCCTAATGTCCAACCTAGATCTCCCCCACTGTAACTTGAGACCATTGCTTCTTGTTCTGCCATCTGTCACCACTGAGAACAGCCTCTCTCCATCCTCTTTGGAACCCCCCTCGAGGTAGTTAAAGGGTGCAATCAAATCCCCCCTTACTCTTCTCTTCGGCAGACTAAACAAACCCAAATCCCTCAGCCTCTCCTCGTAGGTCATGTGCGCCAGGCCCCTAATCATCTTCGTTGCCCTGCTCTCAGCAGGTTATTCTATATTGGTCCATTCTGATGTGCCTTGTGCTTCCCAGAACCATCCGCTACCAACCATTGTCAGAGTTGTCAGGATACTGACCCAGATGGACTGCTGGTCTAATCCATTCTGGTCGTTCTTTCAGTACTTCTAAGCATAAGCATTAGTGAACCAATTTGGTTATATCCACTGATTGAAAACAAACAGGCACCTGCTTTCTGCAGATTGTCTTAAAAGGAATAAATAGCCATCACTGATGCAAGCCAGTATAAAAACTGGCATTGTTACAATAAAAACCACTGGCATGATGTCAAAGAGGATATAAGACTGTCAGCTCCCTGGGATGCCCTAACAATTCCTTCCATTATCCGACCCTCCACCCAATATTGTTGTTGGTTTGCATGTATTATGGGCAGAGCTGATAGTGCTGAAAAATAGTTAAGGTTACCCAACATTTCCCATTCTAAGACCCAGTTTTTTGTTGTGTGCAGCTTTGCCAAATAGACTTGAAATTTGGCAGAAAGGTTGCCTTGTGAGGTGGTTGCCTTTTGCTGGTTTTCTGTGAGGAAAGATACCCATATGTAGCTGAGTGATAAGCCTTTGGGGGAAAAAAATCTTGTTTGGACGCGATCAGTTGAGACTTGTTTGGATGTAGCAGCAGAATCGGATTGTGAATGGTGAGGTGAGTTTTACTCCCAGCAGCTCAGGACACCAGGCCTTGGAAGTGAGAATGAAGAGGCTCTCTCTGCTGTGTCTCAGTGTTCCCTCAGACACAAGCTGATCCTGGCTTGATCCCAGGAAACTCCGGCTCCTAGTAGACAAAATCAGTGACCACCTTCTTTCCTTTCCTTCTCAAGAATCCAGCGGTGATCTCCCTGAGCCCCAGCCGTGGCCCTGAGTCAGGAGGGACCATGGTGACCATCAGTGGCCACTACCTGGGTGCTGGCAGCAGTGTGTCTGTGTTCCTGGGAAACCAGACCTGCGAATTCTATGGGTAAGAAGGGGCAGAGCGTGTGTGTGATGTGATCCCTTCCGCCACCCCAGTGCAGCTTCTTAACCATTCCAGCTGCAAACTCCTCTCTTCTAATTAATCCCATTATGTCATCTGGTCTGGGAGAGTGGCTGAATCTGCCATGGCAGCGAATTGCTTCTATGTATGTTCTTTTTATCCCCCGACATGATTTGCATATTAAAATGATGTCCCAAAGATCCCAAACCAACCTCACAGCAGTTGGTAAATCCCTTTGAATAGTCCTCAAGCCAGTCTCTCCTGAGGTAGTCCTGGGCAAACATACCACATGTTCCGTACGACAACAGCAGGCTTGTGCATACATGACAGCCTAGCATACATGAATATCTGTGCACTGGAGAGGGAGAGGCACTCCATATCTCTTGTACAGCACAGGTAGGACTTTCAGAAGCACCCAGCGCTAGCCTGAACAACCCCACTAGGAGTAGGGTCAGTCCAACACAGATGCTTGTGAATATTCCACCCAGGGTGTGTAAGTTTGCAGGGCAGGGGGAGGGATGGAAGAAGACTCTCTGTCCTTTCAGCAGCATGCTCTGTCTGGGGTCATGAAATCAGGTCCACTGCCCCCACGGGCTCCTGCTGAAGGAGCTCACCCACTCCTCCAGGTCTGTGGAGATGTGTCCCTTCTGCATGCAGCGAGGGGAGTTTTATGCAGTAATCCTACACGCACCAGACAACTGGGGCAGTGAATGGGCGAATCAGGGATACATAATATTATGAAATGCCGAGGAACATGAGAGCAAGGGACCGTGTCTGACTCTGCCCCCTTTCTCCCTGAGGCTGCCAGCTACTAACATTACAATTTATTTATCACCCGTTCCTCTCAGGGGGGCTCACAGACTTGCCAGACCACTGGAGAAGGTGCCAGGGAGCCTGGCTCCACACCCCCAGAAGGCGCGGGACCTCAGGCAGAAGGGACGGCCCTCAGAACTGCCGATGCCCCCTTCCCCCACACCTCCGTCCACAGCCCCCAGAACCTCTGGAGCATGCTGCACATCTGGCTGCCACCACTCCTGCAGTAGCAGCAGCAGCGCAGAAGGGAGCCACAGGCCCTTTTGAGTCGCCAGGCTCTGGGGCAACTGCCCCCTATGCCCCCTCCCCACTCCCAGGTCAGCGGGCCCTGGTTCCTCTTCTACTCAAGCATAGGGCCAGACTGCATCCTGCATTTGAAATCAGAGGAGCTGGCATGTGTGCATTCAAGGGCAGAATTAATCCCTTAAATATATGATTATTTTCAGGCCACCTGCAGATACTGACCTGTAAAATCCTGCCCTCACTTTAAATTGTCTGCATGTTCTAATTACACCAGACAAGCAGCAACTTACACGCAGCAAGCAGCAGTGTATGAATTACACCATCTTGCCTTGCCGTGGCACACCGTGGTCTGTATTGTCCTTGGCCTGCTTTGTGGCAACGAAGTTGAATGGTAGGAGAGGTGCAGGAAAGCCTGATTAGATGAAGCAGTTTCTAATGACATTGCCTCTAATTACAGCTGCCGCCATTCTCCCGTCTCTCAGAAGAGTGGGTAGATTCACCATGACGACATAATAATAGCGCAGAAAGCTAATTAACTGATCACAGGGAGCTCAGAGTGACTCTGCCAGCAGTGATGCGTCACTTTGAATCTCATGGAAGGGCTAAGCAGGGCCCCGTGCATTCTGATCTCCCGCAGACTAGAGCGTCTGCAGCGATGCGAGGCCCCTGGGATGAGGGGAGGTGGAAGATAAAAGGCAATGGAAAGAGTAATGAGCCTCTTTCTGCACCATGCTGGCTGTGTGAATTTTTGGGGCACTCTTCCTAGAGGTGGAGAGGAGAGCGGAGGAAAGGGATTAAAGAGGAATCAGCTTGTAGCAACAATGGTTGGCACGAAATTATTGTTCTGAGCCAGCCACCCTCCCCCCTGCACAGATCCTGCAAGTCCTGCCAATAAAGAACGATCTGTTAAAACAGATCGAGTGGGAAGAATGAGGGAGGGATAGGAGAGGGCAGAGACAGGGTTAGAAGGAAGAGACAGTGGGAGGCAAGGAGAGGACCACAATTTAGCCAAGTCGGCAAAGGTTCCAATCTAAATTTAATCCACGTGATTTTAAGTAGCTTTCTTGTGTCTCCTTCTCCTTGTTGCCATTCCCAGCGGTCAAGCCATGAGCTAAATGGGCCATGAAGGCTGCCTTGTCCTCTCCAGGTCAGAGCTGAGGCCCAAAGTCAGGGCAGCTTGTCCTACCAATATCCATGCCATCTGTGACTAAACATAGGACTCAGTCTATAGGGCTGTCAGTCTGGGACCTTTCATGTCAACACTAATATCACAATACACTTATGAGCGACACAAGTGTTTTCAGACCTATCTCAGACATGAACAAATCAAGACACCGCGCTGGCAAGTAATGTGCCCAAGGTGACAGAGTGAATTAGTAGCAGAGTTGGGAGCAGAACCTGAAGCATCCTGGCTCTCGTTCCCCAACTCTCACCGCTAACTGATCCCTGTGTGCTTTTGTAGGCATGCTGCTAAGCAGCCCACATAGCTGTTTTTTGGAGGGGCTCTTAGAGAAGCAGATGGTCTGATTTGTCCAAACACCAGACAGAAAGTCCTGAGGTTCATTCCCACCTCCACAAGGGGGACAAGAAAATGAAGCTGCAAAGAGAGCAATGATACTGTTCCTGTTCTGCCCAGCTCTTCTCAGGTTGAAACTGGCTGCTTTTCACGGTCCATGTGTGCCATGGGGGAAGAAAAGGATGTAGCCTTCGAGTAAGCATACAAATCTCACTTGGAAAACAGCCATCTGCTTTCACGTGACCAGCAGAAGGCAGGAGGTTCACAGAGGGAGGCAGGAGGCTGCAGTGTGGCAGAGAGAGTAATTTCTGAGAGTCTGCTGTTCTCTTTGGATAGTCAGGAGGGGGTCTCCGCTTGCATGGAGCCCTCATTGCTCCTCTGTGGTGTTAATAAATTCTCAGTGTCAGGAGCGTCTGCCTCCCTATGTTTTCCCTGCAAGTTTCCACTTGGAAAGCACATTGGGTAGCATTGCTATCGGGCTATTACCAGCTGCCACATCCCACCCCAGAAGTGGCTGCATTTGTGGTACGCAATGGTTGTGAGTGCAATGGTTATTGTGCCTACCCTTGGGGGAGAGGCACTACGGACATGTAAGAGGGTTCCGGTACCCATAGCATGGACGTTCTCCGGCTAAAGGCTCTCCTGTTTCTCTTTCCCACAGGAGGTCCATGAGTGAGATTGTGTGCGTCTCTGCTCCGTCTGCACATGGCCTGGGTCTCGTCCCCATCTCTGTGAGTGTAGACCGGGCACAGTTAGAGAGCACCCTGCAATTTGAATACATTGATGACCCGAGAGTGCAGCGCATTGAACCTGAATGGAGCATAGCCAGGTAACAAGAGTTTCTTGCAGCTTCTGCCACATCTCTTGCCCCGGTGGGAGGGAATGTACGGGCCAGAAGCTAACTCACCTGATATGATGGAACTGGAGACGGGCAAGCTGGACAGATTCCATGGGAACTGGTCTAGGCCTTCACCTCCTACTCAGAGGGAGTGTTCTTTAAGGTAGTCTGTTCTTTTTTCATTCCCTCTTCCCCATAGCATGTCTCCCATGCAGGGTCCCTAATCCATCATTGCCAGGCATCTACAGCATCCAGATTCCCTGAGATGGAAGACCAGGTCCGGAGTCATTAAACCAATTATAATTACCAAGGCAATTGCAGCAGTCTCAATCTGTACAGAAGATTCTGGGAGAGCAAATAAAGCCCCAAGATCACTTTCATCTGCTGACAAAGTGCACAGTTGCTCATTAAAGTCTCCTTCTTGTTGCTCTAGAGACTCTGGAATGAAACAAAAAACAGCAGCAACGAAAAAACAAAAAACCAAGTGGATGTTAATCAAAATTCCTGTTTATCCAAGATTCACTGCTAGGGACAGGGTGGCAGACACTTGCAGCATCATGCTGATGTGTGGAGTGTTAAAAGGCTTGGCCAAATTCAGCCCCAGTGTAACTCCATGAACCTGCACAAGGGAGGGAACAAAGCCATTCATTTTACATTTTGTTATTTAAAAAAAAAAATTTAGTGGGAAAAGTTGGTATCTTGAGTGAGAACATAAGAAAGGCCAGACTGGGTCAGACCAAAGGTCCATCTAGCCCAGTGTCCTGTCAGCCGACCGTGGCCAATGCCAGGTGCCACAGAGGGAGGGGACACAACAGGTAATCCTCATGTGATCCCACCCCTGTCACCCACCTCCGGACAAACAGAGGCTAGGGACGCCATTCCTACCCATCCTGGCTAATAGCCATTGATGGACCGAACCTCCATGAATCTATCTAGCTCTTTTTTGAACCCTGTAAAAGTCCTAGTCTTCACCACATCCTCTGGCAAGGAGTTCCACAGATTGACTATGTGCTGTTTGTTTTAAACTTGCTGACTATTAATTTCATTTGGTGACCCCTAGTTCTTATATTATGGGAATAAGTAAATACCTTTTCCTTATTCACTTTTTCCACACCAGTCATGATTTTATAGACCTCTATCATATCCCCCCTTCATCTTCTCTTTTCTAAGCTGAAAAGTCCCAGTGTTTTTAATCTTTCTTCATATGGGACCTGTTCCAAACCCCTCATCACTTTTCTTGCCCTTTTCTGAACCTTTTCCAATGCCAAGGATGTCATGGGCTGATATGAATAATTTTAAAGATGTTATAAGAGACAAAGCTGGCATTTTCTTTGGAGACGTGTGGGTGCTGGGCTGCTGGAGGGGTTCTCCAGCAAATAAAGCAGAAGGAAAAGCAAAGAATAAAAGATCCCATTGTGCTTTTTGCAAAGTTTGGAGGTATTAGCACCAGAATCATGGCCATATTCTAACTTGGCTTATTACATTCTGCTTCCCTAAATTCCATGTGGGTAACCAGATACCTCCCTGTTCTGCCAAACCTCTGCTATGTGGGATACTGTGCCCAACCCCTGAGGTGGCTGCAATCTGGAAATGGGAGAAATAACAATCCCTTCAGAGCCCATACCATTCCTTGTGCAGCCCTCTGTTAATCAGAAGACTTGCTGTATAAATCGTTAAACACTGTGACTAATCTATTGTCCTTATTTACTTGGTCCTGATTGTTTGTTTTTTCATCCTGTTGCTTTTGTTTGTGCCGAGCCTTGAAGTGTTATGTAAGAGGTGACTATCCACTGGGGGACAGTCGAGATCAGAAAATCCAATTAACGGGAGAGACATCCCTCCCCAGAGAATCAGGGATAGTATATTAATCCACGATGTCACCTAGCTCCTGTAGAGTCCACAGAAAACATCTTTCTGAGATCAAGCATCCGTGTTGTTGGAGCACAGTTGCTAGATGCTGCCGTAGCTCTCCCTGCCAAACCTCATTAATCTGGTGTTTTCTGCTTCTCTGTAGCGGGCACACGCCTCTGACCGTCACGGGCTCCAACCTGGATGTGATTCAGGAGCCGAGGATCCGTGTGAAGTACAATGGCAAGGAGTCTGTCAATGTAAGTAGGTGGCACTGGAGTGCAGCTGGTTTCCCCGTTCGCCCTGTTGAGATCCATATGCCCTGTTGAAACCAATGTGACGTTAGCAGGCTGGGCAGCCGAGTGGGAGCATTCTGGCCTGCTCAGCAGTACAGCACCTGTTCTCTGTTCTGGCATGGTCAGTGACACCGGTGCTGCATCCCATTCGGAACCCCCTGAAACGAGGGATGTAAAAGGTTAACCAGTGAGCATCATCCTACACAGGCAATGCTTACTGGTTCTGGTTAACGGGTACCAGGGGCTGGAGCAGCTCCCTGCCTGCCGTGGGCACAGAGCTGTGTGCAGCCCCTGTCCACGGCGGGCCCGGGTGCCTTTCAGGCAGAGGCTGCTCCTGCATCTGGAGCAGCCTTTGTCCGCAGGTCCACTGCAGACAGGGGCTAGAACCTGGGAGCCGGCAGCTGCCCCAGCATGGAGCTGGGGGTGGGAGCCCTGCAGGCTGGGGTTTAAACCCCAGCCTGGGATCCCGATTTAGCCAGTTAACTGGTTAAATGCTAAGCAAATTTAACATTTAACGGGTTAACCAATTCACTGGGATTTTACATCCCTTCCTGGAACATACGGAACAGCTGGTGCATCCCACCTACCCATGCCTAAGACATTCAGTCTGGCGAGAGAGACTCCAGCTTGGTAGCTCCTGGCATACTCAGCGGCACTGCAAGCTTGTTTTACCTGGATGTACCCAGACACATTAGTAGCAAATTAACTCCGTAGTTCTTTAGACCTGGGATAAATAAGTATCTCTGAAAAGAACTTGGTGCCCTGTGCCAAAGAGGCCTCCGAAAAGTGCATTTTATATTTTTATGTAGCTTTTTGCGAATTCTTTTCAGAACCTACCCTCAGTCAAATCCACCCTCCGTTTCTGAGAAACTCTGTGTACGCTGACAGCCCTGTATAAATGCTGGCTACCAGGAAGCATTGTATTGGTTAATGCTCCTCAGATTTTCTTCAGTACGTTCGAATTGTAGGACTAATTAAATATAAGCCCCTCAAACTCTGAGAGACCTCTTATGTGTTTTCAAGCTTCTGCCATTTGTAACTGTCCCAGTTGAATTGTTTGCTTGTTTTGTATAACTGGATTTCTAAAAGGAGCTGTGATCAGAGATTAAGATACTATATACTGGGGCGTCGGGGTGATGAATTTGTTTGCCCAGGGAAGGTAGAAATGGCTGAGACAGTGAATTGTAATGTGTAAGTGTTGATGGAAACTTTGTCCCTATGCTGTTGTAATACAGAGTGGACAGGACAGGTTATTAATTGAGATGGCCTTTGGTCTGTCAGTAGGGGAGGGAGACCGTGCTCCGGTCAACTTGACCCTCCAGTGTTTGTTGTGTTTACCAGCTGGGGACCCCAGGTGCTAACACTGATTTAACTCTTTAGCTGAGCTCCCCATCTGGCAAGCAGGCTGGCTGAATGCATGCAAATCCAACATGCTCACAGCTACAACCCCAGCTCCCCCCCTCGTGGGTCCTAGGCACCAGCTCCAGAAGAGAGGGAGCTGCCTTTCATGGTCCGAGTTGGATTTTGTGCAGCTGGCTGCCTGCTCCTGAGGTCAGCAAAGGGCCTGGGAGTTCTGCACTTGGTGACTTCAGCCCCATGCTCTTGAATGGCCCTTGGGAGGAGCAAGGTGGCTGGGCTGCAAATGGGCATTGTTGGGGAGCCCGAGGAGGAGTTAGTATTTCACGCCGGGGAGGCCCCTCGTGCCGGGGAGCAGCAGGGAGTCGGGGATTGTGGAGACACATGGAGTGTGTGTCATTGTGAGGCCCAGCTATATATCATCCGAGACACACAAAAACCAACAGCAGGGGAGGGCGCCGAATGCAGAGTGAATTTGACACACAGACAATGGGAAAAGGTTTCTGCCGTGACCCAGGGAGTCTGTACAGTACAGGGGCTGCCCCAGGCTGGCACAGAACTGCCAGGACGTCTCAGAACCTAGACATGGAAGAGTCTGATTAGGTCATTTGATCCGTTTCCCCAAGGTCAGTGTCTAATCGCTCCTCTGGGCCTCGCAAGTTTGTTTTCTGTTGGAAATCACCCCCGGTTTTTCCATGCTTTAAGGAGCCCCATGCATTAGCCTGAGAGCCCTCCTTCCTCCCTGCATGCCACTGCAATGGGGCTCCCCGGGACTCCCCTCTAGTAGCGAGAGAGAGCAGATATTAATTCCCAGTGGCTCGATTTGCCTTGCTCCTTTTCTGCAGGCCCACAGCTACGTTTGCGATGAGAAATTGCCCGCTTGGGGTTGGTTCTTTTTCAGTAGTCCCTCTGTATCTCTCCAGCCATAAATACAGCTCATATCATAGCAGCTCTGGGCCCAGCAAGCACGCTAGGAGCTCGGGGAGGGAGGGAATCTGCTACTGAACAAAAAGCTTTCAGGCTGCTTTCCCCTCTTGCTGCAATGATCCAGTCAGGAGATAAGGGAAGAGGTTGCTTCCCTGCAAAGATGCCTGCCCACCTATGAAATGAAATGAAATGAAATGAAATCTGAGCGGCTGGAAATGGGGTGCTTCTAGCTCTGCAGTAAGTGTCTCTAACAGCACTTGCTTTTCGTGGCCACGGCAGGCCCAGTTCTGCAGCGTGACACAAATGCGCGCTTGTGGCCCTTGTGCTTACGTAACGCCGACGGGAACTGGACCTGGGACCTCTGGGGCTTAATGCAAGAGCCTCCACAGCATGAGCTAAAAGCCAGCTGGCCCTCAGCTACAGCTGTAAAGCAAACTCATTCTTTGTCGCTGTAAGTGGTCTCAGTGCTACTACGTGGGACAGTGACCCACACCCCGAAGGTGTTTGGGTTACATCTACAGGGCCCCTGATTGTCATATGCAGAAGGGAGCTGGTGTGCAGAAGGAAAGGCGCCCATTTCGTGGGCGAGACTGCAGCTCTATAGGACAGCGATGGGCAACCTAGGCTAGTGAGTGGGCCACCTGATTGTTGTAACCAAGATCGTGTCTCGGGATAGGGTAGTTGTGCGAGCTTCACGTGAGTACTAGAATTTGCGGGTTGTGCCGATGGAACCATAGCCGTGCTGTGATCGGAGGCAGAGGGAGCGCCCAGCTTTCCCAGTCAATGTTGTGTGCAATCCACACCCACCTCCCTTTGCGTGCCCTGGCTTTACTTGCCTGTCGCTTTAATAAGACTGGTTTTAGGGGAAAAACGACACAGACAGAAAACCAGTGGAATCTGGCATCCCTGCACCTGGGCAACAGTAAACACAATGTCTCAGGGGCCACACGTACGGCCCTCGGATCGCAGGTTGCCCACCATTGCTTTAGAGACTGGCATGCCTGGGGCTGCATGTATTTCCCCAGACTTCTCTTTATGCCTTTTTCCTTGTTAGCTCTAACGGAGCCCCTTATTTAAACCATTTGTCCCACACTTCATAAACCGCCATGGCAAGTTAGGAAGTCAATAAACAGAGCTGTAATCTTTTTTTCTTTGGGCCCAGACTGTGCAAATTGTATTCTCCCCAGGCGCACTCAGCAGCACAGCTGGCAGCATACCCAGGCTACTGCACGGTTGCCAAGTGGGCAGGGCTGTTCTTCAGCTAGACTAGACCCTTTCGTTCCCTTCTCTTGCCCTAAAAACTGGATGAACCTCCACCCTTTAGCCTACTGCCTACAGAAGCAGGTTGATAACTGGCTGAGCTGCTTGATGGCCTTTAGTCTCGTGACTGCCCTGAGAGCAAATTGAGTAAAGGTTTCCTCCCTAGGAACTTGCAAAGGAAGCACGGATAAAACTCTTACTGGGCTTCTGCACAGGACGAGTCCCAGGTTGTCACGCATGCAGATAGTTGATTTTTTGAGTTCTCGGGTTGAACAAAACATTTCCGCGTTGTTCAACAGAGGGAAAAGTTCGAATAGTCTCATCTAGCCTGGTGATGGCCTTTGTGCCGCTGTGACGCCACATGTGGACTGGACATTCATTATTGATGATCATCATTTATCTTGTCCAGTTTTATTTGTCTGAGCTGTTGTGCACTTGGATGTTTTATGAGCTTGTTTCATGTTACACGAGGTGCCCAGCAGGCAGTAAAAATCCAGTTTATTATTATTATTTAGTGACTTTCAAGAGCCATTCTGCATGGAAACAGTGTTGCGTTCCCTCAAAAGCAAAATGACTTTGTAGATCTGCTCAGCACAGAGAAACTCACAGCTCAGCCTTGGCAGACTGATTTTAAGAAGGGAGGTGTTTCAGATTTTGTAGGGATAGTGGAAGGAATGTCGGATGTAGAGAAGAGAACAGGCCTGTCTCGATTAGGTGTTCTGTGAATGGATCGGGAGTCTTAATTCCACTGTGTTGGGGAGGAAATTTCTCTTTGCTAAAATGATTGAAGCAGGGCTAGTGAGATTGGCATAAGACCAGGCAGTAGCGCAGTGGTTCTCCGTCCGTTAGCATCATTAAAAGAAATTGTTTACACCCTTGATCTTGCACCTAAAGCTACAGCTGAGCCCACACTCAATTGCTTTTAACCTTTTACAGTGTTCAGATATGTAGGCGAGAGGGACAGTTGCTTGTATCCCTGCTCCCCTTCCGTTTTCCTGCACACGATTCCAGCCTTACCTGGAACATCTGAAATACAGCAAGAAAAGTTGTCCTCTGCTCATTAGTGTATTTGCTTGGTCCATTCTCCTCCTCCTCCTCCTTTTCGTGTCAGAGCAATTCACAATTGTTAACAGATTTCATTCTTTCAAGACCCCTGTGAGGTGAGGATGTATCCTCCCCATTTTAGAGGTGGCGAACCGGGACACTGCGTCTATCAAGTGAATTGCTCGAGAACACACAGCGGGTCTGCGGCAGAGCTGGGAACTGAATCTAGATCTCTTGAGACCCAGACTGCAACTCTGCCCTCTCTGTGGCTGAAGAAATAGCACCTAACATTAATTTAACCCTTTCCAAGACAAGGAAGCTGGTCTGAAGCAAACTCCTGGGTTACTAGTGTCTAGGTAGTGCCCATGCATGCTGTAGTGAGATGTATGCTCACTTTAACATTCATCACCAATGGAACCTGAGAATACTCTTTCCATGTTGCAAAAGACTGAACTTGTAGAGTGCTACCCTGGAAAGAGTTAATTACTTAGCAGTCATTCCTTTTCCCTTTCCCCATGTTCACCTCAGAGCTCTGCTTTTCTTTTCTTTAATTTATTATTGTTACAAAGAGAATTCTAAATACACAAATCTGAGTGGATTTAAATCGTCTGTTTGTGGAGGGAGGCCAAATTAAACATCTCCTGAAGCTTAGGGCCTGATTTCTAAATAAATTAGTAGAGAAAGCTATGCTCTGTTTCCAAACAAACTCTTCCCCCTAGGGAGGGGGGAGCAGTGGGTAGTCTCAGCCCAAAGGAGTCGACCTTCATTTTATCTAGAATCCTTCAATATTGGTTGATTGTTCTTCTGTCCCTTTGGTATTAGAAGATTGTCTCTGATCACAAATGTGTAGCCAAGACCAGACATTAATTATGGGTCCCTTTCAAAGGCATGCTTGGCAGATACAGTGCAACAGAAGAGAAAAAAAAGTACATAGCAATCTGGTTTGTGATTCTTTCGTTGCGTAGGCAATTTTCAAATTTGAAGCTCTGTCTCCAGCTCCACTCCTGTGTCCTTGCGCTGGTTGAGAAGGGCACACAAACTTTCTCAAAAACAAGACTATCATGATTCAAGCTTAAGCTCATGATTCTGGCTAAATACCAATACAGCAGAATCTGCAGAGGGAATTTAGAAAGGCGGAATGCTATTAGTCACATCAGAATTTAGCTAATATATGAGAGCCCCTGTAACTTAGGCCAGGTCTACACTACGCCAGAAATTCGACTTAAGATATACAACTCCAGCTACAAGAATTGCGTAGCTGGAGTTGACATACTATAAACCAAATTTCTGCCGCGGGGTCGATGGGGGCACCATCAGCATTCAATTTAGCAGGTCTTTACTAGACCCACTAAATCAAACCCTGGAAGATTGATCGCCACCACATCAATCTCCGTGTAAGTATAGATAAGGCCTTAGTGCCATTAGAAACATTAATGACCAGAAGGGGCTAGAACCCTGTTTTTTGTATTACCTAATGGAACTTACCTCCTGTAACCCACCCCAGAGCTATGCTGGGAATTCAGTCCTGGTTTGGAAGACAGACTGCAAAATTCTGTATAACCCACGTAACTGCATACAGCCTTTGGTGTTCCTTTCCTCCTCAGGTACTGACCAGGCTCAATACAGTGTGAAGACAAATAACAACACAACCTAAGGCAGCAGTGGGCAACCAAAAACAGTGAGTGGGCTGCATGAGTGGCCCTCCTTCACTTCAGTGGGCCCCAGTAGCCCATGGCCCACTGGGGTTCCACCTGTGGACCCCTGTCTGCCTCATGCACTGGGGGAGCCCTGCACTTCCTACTCCTCCCCTCTCTCCTAGCACTTTTGGAGCACCACAAATTGCCTGATTTACATTCTGTCCCCCCTTCTTCCCCTCCTTTCCAGAGCTGGAACAGCTGATTCACAGCACTCCAAAAGTGCTAAGAGGAAGGGTGAGAAGTAAGTAAGTGCGGGGCTCTGGTGCCCCAGTGCACGAGAGGCGCCTGGGGAAAGGGAACAGAGAGGGGGCCACGGACCACATGTAGAACCCAATGGGCCACAGGTAGAATCCAGTGGGTCACATGTGGCCCGTGGGCCACAGAGTTGCCTACCACTGGTCTAAGGTGCAGTGGATGTAGACTTTCTTTTTGGTTTTTAAGTTGCAGGGGTACAGCCTCTCCCTTAACTTGCTCCTCCCACCTTTTAGCCCGTAAGAGTAACTTTTATAGATAAGCATTCCAAATAAGGTTTCCTTGAGAAAATAGTGACCTCCCCTTCACTATATCGTCTTAACTTGTGTGGGAAGGGGAGGAATGTGGTTTGATGAGCACCACTTTTGCCTCTTACGATTTGTTTTTCCTGCTATCACCCTACACTTCCCACCCTCAACATGTTAGTAACAACCACTTACACTCACACTAGGGGAGACCCAGGTCTCTCTAAATTTGGTCTTGAGTCTTTAACTCACTGCTTTGTAAAATTTAAAAAAAAAGATATCAGGGGTTCAAAGGCTCAGCACAAAGGCAAATTCTACTCTGCTGTCCTCTTTCCTTCATGCCAGGTTGTGGAGGGAGAGATGGAAGTTAGACAGACGCAGCTGAAACACCTTTCGCAGCTACTGCGTTGCGTGCTTTTACAGCAATGGTTACAACTTGAGATTCAGATCAGCACAAGAGAGAGTGTCTGCAAGGAGCTTTATTAAGATCTTGAAACTTCGTGGTGTGGGAGGGAAGCTGTCAGTTGTACTGATTAGCTTCAGTGGTGCTTTACATTATTGCCAGTGGATTAGAACTATGGTCCTTCCCATGTAATGCATACCCCTCTGGACACTTCCCAGCTTCCCATATGCTGTCCCTCTAACTACAGGTCTCTGTCCTGCCCTGGAAAGACCAGCTCTAGACAGAGGAGAAAGCTAACCTCCCATATCCTCTGCTGAGGCCAGCAACCATAATGGTAGCTTTTATGCTGAGGGCACCTGTCCCACTATATATAGGACTGCAGCTGTTTTGAACAGAGGCCAGTAAACAAGTCCGACAATGGCCTGTTTCAGCTGGGGTGGATTTGGAGATTAGGTATCTTCCAGTCTGATGGGGCTCTGGTGTACATGTTTTAAAAGACTCTTAGCAAGTAACTGTACAGTGGACCAAAACTATGTAAGTGTAACTGCATGGAAGTCAGTTAATTTGCCGCTGGGTGTTCTGTCTGGGAAAAGATCAGACAATGAAGGAGATTTCTTATTCAAAGTGTTAATCTTCTTCTCATTTCCCTTTGCTGTCCAGGTCTGTAAGATTGTGAATACAACGACCCTGACTTGCTTAGCCCCACCTCTCACTCCTGAGTACAGACCTGGCTTGGATGCTGTCGAGCGACCAGACGAATTTGGTTTTGTCTTTAACAACGTGCAATCTCTGCTCATCTATAATGACACTAAGTTTATTTACTATCCAAACCCAACATTTGAACTTCTCAGCCCTACTGGGGTTTTGGATCAGAAGCCAGGATCGCCCATCATCCTCAAGGTATGAATGCTGGACGTGGTGTTCCAGTAGTTTGCATAATTCAGCTGCTCTCTTATTAATTCCAAAAGCCGCCTGCACTGCAATGGGAAATGGGTGGCATGAGAGAGAGTGAAGTCTAAGCCCCAGGAGGAGGCTTGTGATAGACCTGAAATGCAAAACTGAACTTGGCTATAGCCTGTAACTGCTAATCAGTGGGCAAACTCAGAGAGGAGAGGGGAAGGTTTGAAGTGCACAGGGTCCCTGATGTTGTACGTTGACTGTCCTTCATCCTTCCCAAGGAGGTAAATGCACTGTATTCCGGGGGTCTTTCAGATGAGACCTTAACAAATGCCACAGCGAAGACCCCCACAGTACTTTTAGGCCAGCTCAGCTTAAGGTATGTAACTCCAGCTATGTAGAATACATCGCTGGGGTCGGCTTACGTTAAGCCGATCTTGGCGGCATCCACACAGCAGGAGGCAAACCGGAGTAAATGCTCCCGTCGGCTTGCCTTACTCCTCGTGAATGCCAGGAACACAGGAGATGGCTGGAGCAGTCCTCGGCATTCGATTTCCAGGTCTATACTAGACCCACTAAATCGAATGCCAGACTATCAATTTCTGGCACTGTGTGAGCAGGGGTTTGTTCTTGTGTTAAAAGCCAGACTTCCCCTCCCTTTCCCTGTTGCACAAGATGCTACACATAAGCTGGCAGCACATTCCCTGCAGACATGGCACCATTGGTGTGGTGTTGTGTTGACAGGTATTATAATGATGTAAAACATTTCTTACTGAGTGTGGTGCCATTAGTTTATGATCTGCTCAGTGAAGAAGAGGTAAAAACTTCCCCAAACCCAGGGAATTTTGTCTAAGTAACTCAGTTGCCCACATTCTGAGACCTAGTCTACACTAGGAAAAAGTTGGTGGCAAACCATACTGGCACACCCTCCTAGCATAGACCCAGGAGTTCTTTTGCAGGTGTAACTTATACCATGTCCTTGAATGAAATAAGCTCTCAGGGCAAAAGTACTTTTTTGCTGGTATAACTTCACTAGGGCTTTTTCCAGAATAGTGGTGTCATAAAAAAATCATGTCCTTGCTGTACCATATAGTTTTATGAACTCGAGGCTCTCACAAATCTGAGGTTTTGTCTACATTTCAAAGTTTTGTGGTTTAACCATGGTAGCATAAAAATGAGGGGAATTTTTGGCACACCAAATGCCTAGTGTGGGCATCATTATACCAGTATATAAGTGGCTATATCAGTATAGCTTATTCTGCTTTAGCAAAGCAAAATAAGACATGCCATCTTACACTGGTATAAGGGTGTCTACATTATAGCTTTTCTTTTAAAGAAAATCACTCTTTATCTAACTTAGTTATACCAACTGAAAGTACACACCAGGCCTGAAACACCGCAATGCAACAGGGTTAGGGCTGTGTCTACACTTTCACTTTTATTACTACAACTGATGTCACTCGGTGGTGTGAAAAAACACCCCCCTGAACAACAAGTTTTAGCAATGAAAAAATAATGAGGACTCCTGTGACACCTTAAAGACTAGCAAATTCATTTGAGCATAACTTTTTGTAGGCAGGAACCCACCTTTAGGCTCCAGCTTTAAGGTGCCACAGGACTCCTCATTGTTTTTTCTGAAACAGACTAACCAGTGGAAATTAGCGTGGGTGTCACCCTTTTCCTTCCTTCCAAAGTTCATGAAAGCTGTGAGAATAAATGGCAGGTAAGTAATGGCTCCTACACGTGCTGAATCTTTATGCAGTCTTCTCTGTCTTTGTCAATAGGGCAAAAATCTGTGCCCACCAGCTTCTGGAGGAGCAAAGCTCAACTACACTGTCCTAATTGGAGATACCCCCTGCGCTGTTACTGTGTCTGAGACCCAGCTGCTGTGTGAGCCCCCCAACCTCACCGGGCAGCACAAAGTTATGGTGAGATCAAAACACAGCAGCTAGCTACCTTATATATCTATGTATCTAATCTTCCCTTTCTTCCTTCCTTCCTTGGCCTCACTGAGGCAGCTGAAGTTTCTCCTAGAGTTGTCAGGAATCCGATTTACCTCCCTTTGTGGCTGTTTAATGGGAAGTTAAGTATCACTGTGGAATAGAAAGGAGGAAATCTCCAGGCGCTCACAAGAGATTCCCCCCCTACTCTCAGTGCTTGCTATAGATTCCAGGAAACTCAAATATTTGTCAGCAGGACATCAATACCAGGTATTCTATTCTATTCACCATTCTTTATCTATTGTTCATTCTGTAAGATGGGAGAGAATTTCCTGTAACCTCTGCAAGGGTCAGGAAGGAATTTGGCTTCTGTGCCCAGCATGGTACAATTGGCCAGGTGTATTAAGGGGACTTTTGCCCTTTCCTGAAGCATCAGAGATTGGCCACAGCTGAGTACTGAATGTGATGGGCTAGCACCTGATCCCGCATGGCAGCTTCCGGGTTTTCATTTACTTCAGTGTTAGGCAGTGTTACTCCTTTCCAATGCAGTCAGCGACCAAGTGGGCAGCTGCTGAAGTGTCTGGGTAGAGTTCGAATGAGCCTTTAATTGTAATTTTTTCCCAAGTTCAGCAACCAAAACATATTTGAAACACCACAATGTAATTCACACTAGAGCATCCCTGCTGACAGTTGCTTATATCTGAGGCCTTGGCACATTCAAAAAAAACCCTAATCCATTGTAACCCCAGTCTGTTTCTACCACAGCTTTCAGATACAGCCTCTTCTCTTTTCTCTTCTCACCCAGCCCACTTTCTTGGTTTTCCTTTAGCTCCATTGCCAGCGGGATTGTCACTCTGTCTCTAATGTCCGCAGTTTACAAAAGGGAGTTGAAAGCCTGCGAAATGAAAGTCAAATGGAGCCATCAGATAATAAGAACAAAGTCGGAGATAGCAAAAGGCTGACGTATTTATCATGAACTGAAGCCATCTGTGTGTTTCAAAAGGGCCTTTTTTTGAAGGCAGCCAGTGTTTGTATGGTCTTAGTTGAAACCGAGACAGACTGTTTACCATGTCAGCATCTTTGCAGACTAAGGGTATGTCTAGACTGCAAGCTTCTTTCGAAAGAGAGAGTCCACACCTCAAAACCGGATCAAAAAAGTGATCTGCTTTTTCAAAAGAGAGCGTCCAGACTGCGTGGACGCGCTCTCAAAAGCCCTGATTGCTATTCACAGAATGGCCACCAGGGCACCTGTGCTTTTTTTGATTGCCTCTTCTTTCAAAAAATGTCCTTGTTCTGCATCCACACATGCCTTTTTTCGAAAGAGCTCTCGAAAAAGGCATTCTTCCTCATAATTTGAGGTTTGCCAATGTTGAAAAAAACCTGCGTTCTTACGATTTAATTTTGAAAGAGCGCGACTGCAGTGTGGATGCAGGTGAAGTTTTTTCGAAAAAAGGGCAGTTTTTTCAAAAAAACAATGTAGTCTAGACATACCTTAAGGAATGATCTCCCTAACCAATAAAGAAGAAAGTAGCTTCAGGAGCAGAGAAAATCTACCCTGCATCTGAGCAGGAAGAGTAAGCGCCAATTATTCAAAGTCTATTTTTGCTTCCTGTTCCTGACTCTTCTCTCCTGCTGAGACAACCATTAGGGCAGGAATCACAGTTTCCCCAGCGTGGGTGAAGGAGCAGTACAGCGTGGTCAGCAGCGCTGCTGGGATTTTGTCAGGACTGAGCTGTGGTACAGGGTGAATCCAGTGTCCTTCAGGAGGGGAGGTCAAAGCTGGTGTCATAGTAGAAGCCTCACCACAGTAAAAGGTGCTGAACGAAGATAAGGTCTTTCCAAGTGCATGATTAGTTGACCGTCAGCTAGACATGGGAAATGGGGGGGGAGAAAGCACAATCCAAACACAGAGAGGAATAGAATAATCTCCAGTATGACAAAGAAGAGATTAAAATTTAGTTTAGAAAAGAGAAGATTGAGGGGGGACATGATAGCAGTTTTCAGGTATCTAAAAGGGTGTCATAAGGAAGAGGGAGAAATCTTGTTCATCTTAGCCTCTGAGGATAGAACGAGAAGCAATGGGCTTAAACTGCAGCAAGGGAGGTTTAGGTTGGACATTAGGAAAAAGTTCCTGACTGTCAGGGTAGTCAAACACTGGAATAAATTGCCAAGGGAGGTTGTGGAATCTCCATCTCTGGAGATATTTAAGAATAGGTTAGATAAATGTCTATCAGGGATGGTCCAGACAGTATTTGGTCCTGCCATGAGGGCAGGGAACTAGACTCGATGACCTCTCGAGGTCCCTTCCAGTCCTAGTGTTCTATGATTCTATGAAAATGGAAGGACATTGTCTACTCCAGCATAGCCATGCAAAATCCCATTTAATTGTTTAACCAGTTAACCGATTAAAGGCTGGGGGGGGCAAGCTGACTAGGTTGGAGTAGCCCCCCCCACCCGCTGCTGGACAGACACGTCCCCCCGCCGCAGACAGGAGCTGCTCCAGCCCAGCCAGAGCGACCTCTGCCTGCAGGGCATCCACACTTGTCACAGACAGGGGCTGTGCCAGGTCTGGCGCAGCCCATCCATGGCAGGTCCCACGCAGCTGGAGTAGCCCTCTTCCCACAGCGGGCGGGGAGCTGCTCCAGCCCCCGCTGGTTAACCAGTTAATCTTTCACATCTCTGCTCCCAAATGTTGTGGAATACATGAGAAGAGATTTCTTCAGCTTATAAGCAAGGAGCAGAGATGTTCCACCAGGTATCAGCAAGTAGCAGTGCATCCCAGGGATGGAGTGAGGTGTTAGAGAAAGCACCATGCAGCCTTCGCAACACTTGTACATCGAGTCATGCAGACGCTAGAACTGACCGCACAAGACAGAAACTGGGGCGGCGGGAGGAAACAGGGTACCTGCACACTGTGGTGAAGGGAGCTATCGAGAGAGCACATGCCAGAAGAGATGGAGAGAGGCCAATGTCTCTGAAATGGGGAGATGGAGTAAGCGACAAAGGAAATTAGACAGGGAGACTCAATGTTTCTCAGGAGAGTTCATAGTTCATAGCGGGGTGGGGGGGGATGCTCTCAAGGCTGATCAGTTCTTCACCCAAATACCCCCCCCAAGAAGGTGTAACTGCACTCCCCCCCCTTCCCTCATCTGGTCACCACAGGCAGAGCCCGCTGGCTGAGCCCCCTTGTGTTTTGCTTGGCTAGGTACACGTGGGCGGCATCATCTTCTCCCCTGGCTCGGTGAACGTGATCTCAGACAGCCTGCTGACCTTGCCCGCCATCGTCAGCATTGCGGCGGGAGGCAGCCTGCTGCTCATCATCGTCATCATCGTCCTCATCGCTTACAAGCGCAAGTCCCGAGAGAACGACCTCACCCTCAAGAGGCTCCAGATGCAGATGGACAACCTGGAGTCTCGGGTGGCCCTGGAGTGCAAGGAGGGTCAGTACCTCGCTGTTGTTGTGTTCAGGACGGGCCAGGGGGAATGAGCTTGGAGGTGACAGCATTCCCTGACACCAGCCTAGGCGGGCAGGGCAGTGCAAATTATCAGACATTACGGGGAGGCCAAAGCTGCCGACTCCAAGTGCTCGGTAGGGGGCCTCGATTCTGAGATTCCTGCATAGCCAGCCCGTGTCACCCGTGTGTTTGCAATGGCTGGCCCCTGGAACTGCCCAGAGCCACCCTTGTACAGAATAATACATCTCCCCTTGCTCCTCCCCTTGGCTGGGGGCCTCTCGCTGTGGGACTTAGTTCCTCCTCTAAATCTTTCACACCTGTCCCAGAAAATTCCCCCTGTTTCTGAGCTGGAGAGGTTCTCACCCACTCACTGAGCTGGCGGTTCTTTTCCTTTCCTGCACCAAGAGTGTCCGCATTGCGATCGGCACTATCACATCTGCAGAGGAGCTGAGCTTGCTCGGAACCCCACGGAGATGGGTGCCCCTTTACCTCCTTCCCCTTCCCCCCACCCCAGTAAGGCTGAGGCAGCGATGGGAGAGCTGGCTGCTTATTCGTGCTGTATCTCTCTGGGGTCTACAGGTCTATGACAGCAGGCTGCAGCATAGAATGAGCCTGATGATGAAAAACAAAAGGAAGAGGGGGATGGAAGAGGAGACCCAGCCCTCCTGGATCTGGGGTCGGTCTCCCTTGTGGAGTATAGGGGTTGCAAACTCAGGCAAAGCTTGCCGGAAGTGTTGCTGTGTCTGCCCAGTTGGTGTACAGGTGCCTGCATTTCACCCTCTGAGGTCATGGAGGAGGAGAATAAAAACATCATTTTGGAAAGCAGCTTGAAGGAATCTTGGGTTTTTGTCCAAGCTCTGCCTGGATTCCTCTCTCTCACAGGCCTCTGTTAAGAATGGGTCTGTGTTTCTTCATCTTATTGCAAAATGGCCTAATCTAGACCAAAGCCACCCTGCTTAGGTTCTCCAGGGCTTCAGTGAGTCACAGCAATAACAAATGACTAGAACAGGGTGACTACTGAAGAATTCTAGGTAATGTCATGTCAGAAAAAAATGCAGCCATTCTCCATGGCTTGTTGGAGGCAATCAGGAATGTATGCTATGCTGCTGCTCTTCTTCTCTCCCCAGTAAAAACTTTTCCTCCCTTTTATCCATTTCAATGAAATTGCAAGAAGTTTGGAATTGGCATATCCACTCACCGAGACTCCTGGAAATGCATTCACACGCAGGCCTGGCCTGCCCCACAAGATTTTAGTAGGACATTCCCACAAGGTCAGCTACATCCATGTTAAGGAGTCCTAGCACAGTGAAGGGATGAACATTTTTGGCTCTCAGCTGGTTTAATGATATAGTGGTAAAACCTTCAGGAGCCCCCCAAAACTTGTCTCGACTAGGGCCTCCCCAGCTTCAAGGCAGTTGAACCAGTGGGAGTGCCAGTGAGACTGATTTTGCTCAAATCCCCTAGTGTAGACAGGGCCACAGTTAAACACACAGGCAGAGTCCTGTATGGACGTGTGAACACACACACACAGTCACACTCATACACACACACACACAGACACCACACACTTTCTGGGTAGCGACATTGTGGCTCTGAATTTTCTTCCAGCCCTTCGGTGAGTTCATGTTGTATGCAGATTTCTCTCCCTTTTCCTGCTCAGCATAGCTCATCTTTTTCTCCTCCACGTGTTGGCAGATATTTATAGATATAAAGTCACGATGGTGAAGAATTGTAGACAGTCAGTCAGTTTACAAACGGATCCCTTTTCCTGAGAGCTGGTGTGGCCTAGCAGACTTTTCCTCACGTTGAGCTCCAAGGATCTGATGCCATCAGTAGTACCTAGTCTCAGGTCTGGTTTCCCTGGTAACCGGGGAAGGGGGCAGGGGCCGGTTAGCAGCCATCAGGCCCTCAGTCCCTGGGCAGCCCAGGAGCTAGTGGGGGGGATGGGGGCTGGCACTTGCAGCAGGGATTGCCCCCTCCTTCCCCCCACACTCACTGGGAGCAGCAGGGCAAGTGAAGCAACATGGCTCTAGCTTGCTCTGTTTTCCCAGCTTGTCTCTTGGGTGCCATGGCCACCCCCACGTTCATGGGCAGGAAGCAAAGCGACATGGCCGGAGGAGCAGAGCAAGCTGGGGCCACGTTGCACCACTTCCCCCACCGCTGCTGATGAGTGGGGGGGAGAGCAGACCCTCACTGCCAGCGCTGGACCCCCAGCCCTGCTAGGGCAGAGCAGGAGTGGAGAGAGTTGGGCCTGGAACAGAGGAGTTTGTCCCTGCCTTTCTCCTGGCTGCAGGAGGGGTCATGTAGCTGGTAGCTTCCCATGGCCCTCTTCACCAGTCACCCTTGCTGGTAACCAGCTCCATTTTACACTGTATTGCCTTTAAACAGGTTTGAATCTAAGGCCTCCTACGTGGAGTCCTGTGCAGATACCGCATCTGTATCCGCAAAAACGAGCCACAGATATCCGCAGTGACATCCGCGGATGCAGGTACCTGCCGCAGTAAAGGGGATATCCACAAATTTGCAGGGTGCGAGACGCAAAATTTGTATCCCCACCCATAGCCGTAAAAAATGAGCTGCAGATAGCTGCGTCCACACCCCTGGATGCGGATCCCCGTGGACAGAAAGCAGATATCCGTGGATTTACAGGGCTCTATTCTGGAGCATGATTAGAACTTCAGAGGAAAGGTTAAATCAGTGTCTCCCCCATGGGCTCAGAGAGCAGGAGAGTCTCTGCACCTTCGAGGCAAGAACGCCCTGCGGCCGCCACAAGGGAAGGCTGTAACAAGTATATCGGCTGCAGACCCAGCCTAATGTGCAGAAAATAGGATTAGACCTTGATCCTACTTAAGTGACACATACAGATTACACTGTGGAAACGGCTCAAGCTCCAGGGAGTCTGGTCACTATGTGTCACTCTCCAATGGTCTCTTGCTTGAAGGTGTTTCGTACAGGCACGAGGGGAGTCTGACCCTTAGGAATTGTATGGTTCTGATGAGGAATGAGACAGAACTAGGAAGTGGAATTACCCTGTGCCCTCCCCTGGCCAGGAGCGGCCCTGGCCGAGCTGCCGGCAACTGGTGCCCTAGGTGAAACGCGCGATCGGCGCACAACCGGCACCCCTGCCTCCAAAGCCCTCAACGGCCCTTTATCTTGGTGCCCTAGGCGACCACCTAGTTCGCCTACATTGACAGGCTGCCCCTGCCCCTGGGCCACAAAGAGAAAGAAGAGTCCATGCTGAACCTGCTGGAAGCCTGTCTCCTGGAGCCCAGCATGGCACTATAGACACCCAGGAGAAAACAGGGGCAGGGGGCATATTGCAGACACCCCAGGACTGCTTTCCTATGTTCAGGCATGCTGTCAAAGGTTGCATTCTGGGAGACAGTAGAATTGGAGGGACTGCATTGTGGGGCAGTGTGAGTGTTGTGCATTTTTACATGGAGCGAAAGGCAAAGAGAGAGGCTAACTTGTACACAGGATGTCTGCGAATCAGTGTATCCACATTCAGGAAAGCTGTCAGGAGCTGTGCATTTGTAGATGGGGGGGATGTAGGTTGAGAGGAAGGGAGAGTGTGAACATCTTGCAGATGAAAATGAGCACTTGTGATGAGGAATCCATAGATTCATAGAATCCTAGAACTGGAAGGGACCTCGAGAGGTCATTGAGCCCAGTCCCCTGCCCTCACAGCAGGACCAAACACCATCTAGATCATCCCTGATAGTTGTCTATCCAACCTGCTCTTAAATATCTCCAGGGAGAGAGATGCCACAACCTCCCTAGGCAATTTATTCCAGTATTTAACCACCCTGATAGTTAGGAAGTTTTTCCTAATGTCCAACTCTAAGTTCTTTTGCTGCACTTGAAGCCCATTGCTTCTTGTCCATCTTCAGAAGCCAAGGAGAACAATTTTTTTCCCTCCTCCTTGTAACACCCTTTTAGATACCTGAAAACCACTATCATGTCCCCTCTCAGTCTTCTCTTTTCCAAACTAAACAAGACCAATCCTTTCAGTCTTCCCTCATAGCTCATGTTTTCTAGGCCTTTAATCATTTTTGTTACTCTTCTCTGGACTGTCTCCAATTTCTCCACATCTTTCTTGAAATGTGGTGCCCAGAACTGGACACAATACTCCAACTGAGGCCTAATCAGTGCAGAGTAGAGCGGAAGAATGACTTCTCGTGTCTTGCTCGCAGCACTCCTGTTAATGCATCCCAGAATCATGTTAGCTTTTTTTGCAACAGTATCACATTGTTGACTCTCATTTAGCTTGTGCTCCACTATGACCCCAAGATCCCTTTCTGCCGTACTCCTTCCTGGACAGTCGCTTCCCATTCTGTATGTGTGAAACTGATTGTTCCTTCCTAAGTGGAGCACTTTGCATTTGTCCTTATTGAACTTCATCCTCTTTACCTCAGACCATTTCTCTAGTTCCGTGGTCCCCAACACGGTGCCCGTGGGCGCCATGGCGCCCGCGGGGGCATTTATGTGCGCCCGCACCAGCATTTTAAAACTACTCACATTCACCCCTGCTTAGAGCAGGGTCGGCAGCCTGGGTCCCGCGAGGGAGCCCGATGCGGCACTTCGAAGGCTTGAGCCCTGCCCCCACTGCAGCAGGCAGCCCACGCAGGCGCTTCAGTAGCCAGAGCAAACCCCGCGCTAGTCGGGTCTGGCTGCGAGGCAGCAACAGCCCCCCCACCCCCCACGCAAAACAGCCGTGGCAGGGCCCTTTGTGGTGCAGGAGCTGCGAGCTGGCAGGGGAGGGTCCCTCATGGCCGCTTCCGCCCCCCCGCACAAGCCCATTGGCCAGACCTGGACAATGGCAGCCGCGGGAACCCACCAATCCCCAAGCACATGGCCAGGCAGCTCCTGTAGGAGAAACGGGAGAGCAGCGCGTCTCGCTGGTAAGTGTCCGGCCCCCCAGCTGCTCCCACTCCGATAGCTTCACCCACAGAACTCTCCTCCCAGACCCTGCACCCCAATCCCCTGCCCTGAGGCACAATCCAAATCCCTGGCCAGACCGCCCCCCCCAGTAAAATGTCTGGTATTTTCAGTTTCTCAGCTGGAAAGCCACTTGGGACATTCTTCCCCTGCCATGTGGAAGGGAGTGTGAAATTTAAAGGTGCCATGATTTTTTTTTGTGGGGGAGGGAGGGGGGAAGGGTGCTTTTTTTGCTCAACATTTGTACATCCCCCCTTTTTATTAATGCAGAATTTTGTTTAAAAATGAATTACAATATATTTAAAATAAAAATTATCCAATTCAATTAAGTTTCTATCAAATTTACCCAATTCACATTTAATATGGAAATAGACTTCAATTTCACATTTGATGCCTTTTTTCTATTTTTTCTCCAATGAGGGGGGCCCACAAAATTGACATCCTTCCCCCTGCCATGGTGGGGGTGGGGAGTGTGAGATTTAAAACTGCCATGGTTTTTTGGGGGGGGGAGGGTGCTTTTTTTGCTCAACATTTGGACATCCCCCCCCTTTTTATTAATGCAGAATTTTTTTTTAAATGAATTACAATATAATTAAAATAAAAATTATCCAACTAAATTAAATTTCTATCAAATTTACCCAATTCACATTTAATATGAAAATAGCCTTCAATTTCACATTTGACGCCTTTTTTTGTTGGCGCCTGCCACACTCTTCTGAAAACACGTATATGCTATTGGCCACAAAAAGGTTGGGGACCACTGCTCTAGTTTGTCCAGATCATTTTAAATTTTTTACCCTATCCTCCAAAGCACTTGCAACCCCTCCTAGCTTGATATCATCTGCAAACTTAATAATTGTACTCTCTATACCAACATCTACATCGTTGATGAAGATATCAAACAGTCTCAAAACAGACTCCTGCGGGACCCCACTTATTATACCCTTCCAGCATGACTGTGAACCATTAATAACTACTCTCTGAGAATGGTTATCCAGCCAGTTATGCACCCACCTTATAGTAGCCCCATCTAACTTGTATTTGCCTAGTTTATTAATAAGAAGGTCATGCAAGACCATATCAAATGCCTTACTAAAGTCTAGGTATAACATGTCCACCACTTCTCCCTTATCCACAGACTTGTTATCCTAGCAAAGAAAGCTCTCAGACTGGTTTGACATTATTTGTTCTTTACAAATCCATGCTGGCTGCTGCCTATCACCGTATTATCTTCCAGGTGTTTGCAGATGAATTCCTTAACTACTTGTTCCATTATCTTCCCTAGCATAGAAGTTAAACTGACTGGTCTGTAGCTTCCTGGATTGTTCTTATTTCCCATTTTATAGATTTGCCCTTTTTCAGACTTCTGGAATCTCTCCCAACTTCCATGCTTTTTTCAAGATGATAGCTAAAGGCTCAGATACCTCCTCTATCAGCTCCTTGAGTATTCTAGGATGCATTTCAACAGGCCCTGGTGACTTGAAGACATCTAACTTTTCTAAGTAATTTTTAACTTGTTCTTTTTTAATTTTAACTTCTAAACCTACCCCATTTTCACTAGCATTCACTATGTTAAGCAACCCTTCATCATCAAACTTCTTAGTAAAAACCAAAACAAAGAAGTCATTAAGCACCTCTGCCATTTCCAAGTTTTCTGTTTTTGTTTCTCCCTCTTCAATGAGCAATGGGCCTACCTTGTCCTTGGCCTTCCTCTTGCTTCTAATATTTTTATAGAATGTCTTCTTGTTACCCTTTATGTCTCTAGCTAGATTTAGCTTGTTTTGTGCCTTTGCCTTTCTGATCTTGCCCCTGTATGCCTGTGTTGTTTGCTTATATTTATCTTCTATCATTTGACCTAACCTCTGCTTTTTAGATGATTCCTTTTTTATTTTTAGATCATGCCAGATCTCCTGGTTAAGCCAAGATGGTCTCTTGCCATACTTTCTGTCTTTCCTATGCAGTGGTATAGTTTGCTTCTGGGACCTTAATAATGTCCCTTTGAAAAACTGCCAACTCTCTTCAGTTGTTTTTCCTTTTAGTCTTGCTTCCCATGGAATCTCACCAGCTCTCGGAGTTTACTAAAATCTGCCTTCCTGAAATCCATTGTCTCTATTTTGCTGTTCTCCCTTCTACCATTCCTTAGAATCACGAACTCTATGATTTCATGATCACTTTCACCCAAGCTGCCTTTCACTTCCAAATTTTCAACCAGTTCCTCCCTCTTTGCTAAAATCAAATCTAGAATAGCTTCCCCCCACCCCCACCCCCCGTAGCTTTCTCAACCTTATGAAATAAAAAGAGGCAGTACCATAGTTAGCTACACTTCCTTCTGTGCTGCTGCTGATGGTGGTCCTGACTTCACAACTGGGCTCCCTCACTCTCTGGCCTCCTGACATGGAAGGTAGAGATGCCACCAGCAGCGGCACAGAAGGAAGGGTGACAATACCATACCACGCCACCCCTCCTTTTCCACCACCACCCACAATGGCACTGGCCTCCGAACTGGGTGCCCAGACAGTGGTCACTGCTCTCCAGCCACTGAGCTTGGATGGCCAGGAAAAACTACAGACACGTCTTTAATATTTCCAAAATCTGCCCAGAGAAAGACCTGAGGACGTGTCAGGGGAAACCTGGATGGCTAGTGACCCAACTCATCACCCCCCTCCACTTGTCCCTCTTGGGTTGGGAGCTACAGCTGGAGAAAGGCTGCACTTGGGGATTCCCCAACAACCCTAGTGTCCAAAATGGCCAAAAGGTTCTGGCAAACAATTTCCCACAACTCACACAGAAAAGATGGATCCCTGCCAAATGCACCATGCAGTCTTGTCAATTTCACAGTCAGAGGTTTTTAAATGGGTCAGTTCCAGAATTTCTGGTATTTACATGTAAGATTTCATGACGTTCTAATTGGTGGTGCAGCCTGAGAGCAAGCTGGCCAGTCCAGGTTAAGGGCATGACTGGAAGGTGAGGAGGTGGCCTAGTAGAGAAGGCATCACACCAAACTTCTTGGGGTTGTGGGTTCAAGTCCTGACCCCATCTGGGTTCAAGCAAGTTAAGCTTTGGGTGGTGTGTGGGGTTTTTTGTTTTGTTTTTTTGCAATAGTGTTGTGTGGAGGTCCCAAGAATGCCAGCATCATTTCTGTGCTTCCTTCAGGGCAGGGCTACAATGGGGTGCCCCCTCATTTCTACACTGCTTCTCCAGGTGACTCTGATGGCCCCATCAAGCGTGCCTGTCCAGGGGCAGGACAACTCCTGTTCCTGCCCCACCTGGCTAGACTAGCAGCTGAGTGTCCCAGACTTCTACCAGCATGGGGAAATCAGATTTCACAGTCCATGACACCTTTTTCACAGCTGTGAAATTGATGGGGTCCTACTCAGGAGAGGATGGAATGCAGGAACTGGGGTGGGAGGACATGATCATTGCACCATTGAGGCGTTGAGATAAATAACCTCTCTAGATAAAAATCTCAGTACATTTCTTTTTTGGCAGCATAACTGCAGGTGAAAAAATAAACTCTTCCCCGCAATGGTTATTAAGCTAGCAAGAGCAGAACCTTTGGGGTAGAAAGAATTTTCTCCTTGATTTGCTTTTGAGAAACCTTGTTGTTGTTTTTTTAACTCGTTGGAATTGTCACTTACAAATTTTTGAGTGTAGGAATCTAGTCCCTAGCAACAAGACAGGCTGGGCTCAGTGGTCCCAGCAGGGACACAAAGACAGAATTTAAATGATCATTGCTGGAAGCCAAGTGGCAGCAGGCTAACCTGGGACTGACTTCTGATAGGAAAAAAACAGTCCGGGAAGATCTGCTGTTGTGCATCCTGGAAAAGATTTGTTATCTAGTTTGTAGGAAGCTTGGTGGATCAAGGAAAAATAAACAGAAGGGAGGAAATTGTAGAAAATTATCTATATTCATTTTCTTGGAATTTCCATCAAGACCAGTCAAACAAAATACAATGCCCTTGCAAACAAGGCAAAGAATGACGTGTGACTAAGACAGATGTATTAATTCATGGCTGACGAGAGCCTAGCTGGAGTAATAGAAACTATGGATGAAAGCATCAGTACTCCATCCAGCATCTTATGTTTCACCTCACCTCTACCCCCACCCCCACCCCCACCCCCACACCTTCCAGAAAATCTATGTCTTTGCTGTACTATCCATGGACAGATACATAACTTCCTGACCCCTCCTCCTGGTATGGCAGTTTAGGCCCTGAAGCACGGTATTAGATTAGTGGTATTACTTGTAGATAGAGAAGAGAAAGAAAGCGACAGGTTGTGGTTGGCAAAACAATTTTAAAATAGTATCCTTATTTCTAGCTGGAGCATTTCAAGGTATTTTGTGTGTTTATACACAAGGTGTGACCGGCATACAAATTAGCAAACATCTTTTGTTCTCAGCATCTGTTCTTTGCACTGTTGTGCGCACTCATTTTCCCTCTCTCTGCTGCTGCTGTGAACGTGTCTCCCAGCCATGCTGGCATGTCTGAGCTACACAGTGAGGTCCATCGGTGACCAAGCTTCCCAAGATGGCTCATTTACCATCCTGGATTTGCTTGCCAGGAAGGCAGACTGCTGGCTGTTACCAAAACCCTTTCTGTTTAGACTCAATTCCCCATAGCTCCCTTTGATTGCACTTCTTTTTCTCTCTCTTCCTCCCTTCCCCTGCACCCCAACAGCTTTTGCAGAGCTGCAGACAGACATCAATGAATTAACCAGCGACCTGGATCGCTCGGGGATCCCATACCTTGATTATCGGACGTATGCCATGAGGGTCCTTTTCCCTGGCATTGAGGACCACCCCGTCCTGCGTGAGCTGGAGGTAACAAAATGGCTGGGTGCATGCTCTCCCTCTCTCCACTGCTCCATGTGCTTACGTAGCTTGGACTGTTTTCCTGGTCCCTTCTGAGAAGCTAGACTGAAAGTCACAGAGCTGTGAAGCACCTTGCTGGATCTTATTATAAGTGCTAGGATAAGTGAAATAAGCACAGAGTTCATTTTAACAAATGGCTGGGTATTTTATCTCTTTAACACACTGCTTGCTTCCTCCTGATCTCTTCTGGGGCTGGGACTGTTTTATTATTTTATTATTTTATTATTTCCCTTGCTAAAGCACCCAGATGGAGCTTGCAAGCCCAGCAGCAAGCTGGTTGCTTGCCTTATCAGGGTTTGGTTTGGTTGCTTGTTTTTTTTTTTTTTAAGTCTCTTTTAATCCCTTTATTGTAGACGAAAAGCAAAGGGTATCAGGCTAGGGGTGGGCTGCTGATTTATTGCTGTTCTCTCTCAAGGGATGAGCTTTTCACCTTGGTATGACTTGGCCCAGGGTTTGCTCTCCCTTGCTAGCTTTCATTCCCACCCACCCCCTTTTTTTTTAAGATCAGCCATTCGCTGAAATTTCAGAGTCCGTTTTAACTTCCGTCCTCACTGCTTTGTGCTGTGTTCCCATGAGGCTCCTGCAAACAGCAGTGGGTTGGGGGGGTTAGCACATGTGCAAACGCTGGTGCAGCAGGAAGTCATACCAATCACCATGCAGTGCCTTCCCTTTGAGACGGTGCTGACTCGGTGCCCCAGTGTGGCACTAGAAGGCCCAGCAGGGGTTGGGTTACTTCACAGCTGTTACATATTGGCGTGGTTCCAGTGAGGTCCATGGATCTATGCTGATTGGCATCCTCTGAAGACTCACCCACCATCTTTAGGATGAGATGTAAAAGAGAGGCCTTGACCACCTGTGGTCATTACAGCTGCCCTGGTGGTGTTGACGTAAGCTGGTCTGGGCCTGCTAGATTCCAGTATGGGTCACTGTGTTCTGTCTCCATAAATCCCCCCAGTTAGATGTGCTCTTGGCCAAACAGTGCTGTGTGTGCTATTGATCAGTTACAGTGCATTGCTCTAGAAGTGGCTGCATTTTACACATGAATGAAGGGATCCCTGCATATGACTTCTATCAAGTTATGCTTTGGGATCCTCTGCTATGAAAGGCATTGTAAAAATACAAAAGATTATTATTATTATTATATTAACAAAGGATTGAATTAAAATTAACAAACTGGATTAAAATTAGGCCACTGACAGCAAACTGCTGGCCACCATTCATGCATTAAACTCAGGCTGCCTTTGAATCGGCTTCTCCCATTGCCAACCCCCAAAACTTTCCAGCCCTGCACATGATGTGTGTTATTTAAATTGCCAAGTAAGCTGATTTTCTAGCAAACCAATGTGTCCGCTTTGTACTGGTTTCACTTATGAAATACAGAACTGCAGGAGTGATAAATGTGTTGCCAATTACACAGTTGTTTAATTATATAATGTTGGTAGAACCAATATATAAGGCTCCAAGATGTTTAGTGAAGAATTGCTTAATGTAGTTTATCATTTTGACTCATAATGAATTACTTAAAACTAGGCCTGGCTGAAAGCCTCAATTAATCTTTTACTGTTTCCCTATAATAAAGCAATAGTCTAAATTAGTAATTAATTTACTTATGGGAGTGTCACTTCTTTTTTGCAGAACAAGTACAAAATGTCTGTCATTCGTAGGGCTTTCAGCCTCCAAGCAGAAGCGTTACTGTTCAGCGAGTCAGATTCACAGCAGTGGTGAAGTTAGAAATAAGGGCACAGTTTCTTGCGGGGTCTTGCTGAGATCGTTGTCCTCTGTTTCCCAGGTCCAAGGAAACGGGCAGCAGAATGTGGAGAAGGCCTTGAAGCTCTTTGCCCAGCTGATCAACAACAAGGTGTTTCTGCTGACGTTCATCCGGACCCTGGAGCTGCAGCGCAGCTTCTCCATGCGCGACCGTGGCAATGTGGCTTCCCTTATCATGACAGGCCTGCAGGGAAAGCTGGAATACGCAACTGACGTGCTGAAGCAGCTGCTCTCAGACCTGATTGAGAAGAACCTGGAGAACAAGAATCATCCCAAACTGCTCCTGCGCAGGTAAGATGAGTGGCAGTGGAAGAATGAGTCAACAGTGTGCCCTTGTAGCCAAGGGCTACATATTGGGGAGCATTAGTAGGAGTATTGCCAGCAGGTCTAGAGAAGTGATTATTCTCCTTTATTCGGCACTGGTGAGTCCACATCTGAAGTATTGCATCCAGTTTTGGGCTCCCATTACAGAAAGGATGTGGACACATTGGAGGGTTCAGCGGAGGCAACCAAAAGGATTAGGGGGCTGGACCACATGACCTACAAGGCGAGGCTGAGGGATTTGGTCTTATTTAGTCTACAGAAGTGAAGAGTGAGGGGAGATTGGATAGCAGCCTTCAGCTTTCTGAAGGGGGGTTCCAAAGAGGATGGAGAAAGGCTGTTCTCAGCGGTGACAGAGGACACAGCAAGGAGCAATGGTCTCAAGTTGCAGTGTGGGAGGTGTAGGTTGGATATTAGGAAAAGCTATTTCCCTAGGATGGTGGAATCTCCATCTCTAGAGGGTTTTAAGTCCCAACTTGACAAAGCCCTGGCTGGAATGATTTAGTTGGGATTGGTCCTGCTTTTAGCAGGGGGTTAGAGTTGATGACTCCTGAGGTCTCTGCCAGCCCTAGGATTCTATGATTCTAAGAAGCTGCAGGGGACATGCCCAGATGAAGGAACCAGAGTCATGCAGTTGCTGTCCTTGCTCCATCCAGGGAAGAGCCTTAGCTGGGGGGAGGCAATGAAAGTCACATGGCCACCAGTGTCTAAAACACACACACTCACTGGCAAATACCAAAGAAATGTCGCATACATCAGGATCTGGCAGTGGGTAGCAAGAAAACCTGGTCCAGGCAGACCCTCCAAGTGCAGAACTTGCCATGTGCGACTCCCATCCTATGCTTTTACTAATTGCTCTTACCACTTCCCGTAGCCTCTCTGGTGCTGAGGGGCTGGGGAGTGGGGAGAGGTTGCTCGATCTTTCCATCTAGCTGCACTGGGAGCCCTGGGAAGGCTCAGCATGGGGGGAGAGTGGCTCCAGGCGAGGTGACCCAGTTGACACTAATAAGTGAGAGTGCGTGGTAGAGATTTGGACAGCTTGATGGTTAAAATGCATTACTCAGCATTGACAGGCTGACCCCTGACCTGCAGGGACATGAACAATTTCACTCTCATGTTTTCCAGATGTCAGGTTTTTTATTCCCAGCCCAGGTGGTTTCTTGATGGGCAGCTCCCATCACTTCTAACGTGGTTATCTTGAGGCGATTGGATTTGTCACTTCTTTGCTATTCACCTTGGGGATTGGGAGGCTCGAAGGGGCTGGGGGCCCTGCTCAGAGTTGTCTTTGACTGTTGGGGTTTTTTGGGGGGGAGGGAAGAGAGGGGAGATTGGTTTTTTCTAAATCAAGAATGTCCCTTTGCTTCCCTACGCGCGCGCGCGCGCGCACACACACACACACACACACACACAGCTCTTGGCCATGAAGGAAGCAACTGGAAGACAAAAAGGGACAGGGCCGATGGGCTTTTGATGGATGCCCTGTTCTGTTGTGCAGACAGAAGGGAGGAATAAGGGGGGTCAACAGAGAAGGTGAGGGATTATGAGCGAAAGAGAGACACACGAGAGGTAATAGTTCTCCTGGACCAAGTTTAAGCCCTTGTGCAATCATCCATGAAAACATACGATCTAGTTAAACCCATGGCACTAGAGACAGGGAAGGGGAATGGATGGTTGGTTAGAGGCCCCCCGATGGAGTGTTGCATTTTTCTTTCTGCTACCAGCCCACGTAGCATGCCTGAAATGTCATGGCGCGCCAATGCCTCCACCCCAAGAGAGCCGGACTTGATAAATGGGGTGAGCTGAGCCATGTCTGGAGGCCTCCTCTTGCCATCACTGGGTGAAGGCTGACAGGACCATCCATCTCACTGGTGCCAGATGGCCCGCGAGGTTATGCTGGTATCTCAATGTCAGACAGTTTCTCTTCCCCCTGCACCTCAGTCCATCTTCCAGCTGGGTTGGCAGGGGACGCAGGTGCCAGATGGAAAAAATTGGGTTAAGGGTGAGAATAAAAGCAAAGGCGCTCCCTTGGGACACAGAAATGGTGTGGGGAGAGCATTTGGGGGCAATCTTAACGTGTTTCTTAGACTGTCACGTTGCTCTGTCTGTTTCATTCTACTGCCAGCCACGGCTATGTTGGTGCAGCTTTATGGCAGAGGTAGGACCGGCACACACTCAGAGATTTTGCTCTTGTGGCCCTTGCATCTTAGCCACATTTCCTCTGTCGAATAGCACCCCGCTTGTCCAAACAGAGTGAGGGCAACATGGAATTAATTCAGATAACCGGGAACTTGGAAATGAAAGGGGAATCTTTTGATGTAACTTGAAGTGAGACATCTCTTGTACCTAGAGCTGTGGGTTCCCCATAATCTTAAATGCAAACGCTGCTCACAAGTGATACAAAGCACGACAGTGGGCAGTGCTCACCCGTCAGCATTTACTGGTCTGCAGTGTCTGATCTGGACAGCGGTCTTTGTGGAATATCTTACATAAGAACATAAGTATCATCATACTGGGTCAGACCAAAAGTCCATCCAGCCCAGTATCCTGTCTGCCGACAGTGGCCAATACCAGGTGTCCCAGATGGAGTGAACTGAACAGGTAATGATCAAGCGATCTCTCTCCTGCCATCCATTTCCACCCTCTGACAAACAGAAGCTAGGGACACCATTCCTTACCCATACTGGCTAATAGCCATTAATGGACTTAACCTCCATTAATTTATCTAGTTCTCTTTTAAACCCTGTTATAAGCCTAGCCTTCACAACCTCCTCAGGCAAGGAGTTCCACGGATTGACTGTGCGCTGTGTGAAAAAGAACTTCCTTTTATTTGTTTTAAACCAGCTGCCCATTAGTTTCATTTGGTGGCCCATAGTTTTTATGTTATGGGAACAAGTAAATAACTTTTCCTTATTCACTTTCTCCACACCACTCATGATTTTATAGACATCTATCATATCCCCCCTTAGTCTCCTCTTTTCCAAGCTGAAAAGTCCTAGTCTCTTTAATCTCTCCTCATATGGGACATGTTCCAAACCCCTTATCATTTTAGTTGCCCTTCTCTGAACCTTTTCTAATGCCAGTATATCTTTTTTGAGATGAGGAGACCACATCTGTACGCGGTATTCCAGATGTGGGTGTACCATGGATTTATATAAGGGCAACAAGATATTCTCCGTCTTATTCTCTATCCCTTTTTTAATGATTCCTGACATCCTGTTTGCTTTTTTGACTGCTGCTGCATACTGCAAGGACGTCTTCAGAGAACTATCCACGATGATTCCAAGATCTCTTTCCTGATTAGTTATAGCTAAATTAGCCCACATCATATTGTATGTATAGTTGGGGTTATTTTTTCCAATGTGCATTACTTTGCATTTATCCACATTAAATTTCATTTGCCATTTTGTTGCCCAATCACTCAGTTTTGTGAGATCTTTTTGAAGTTCTTCACAGTCTGCTTTGGTCTTAAATACCTTGAGCAGTTTAGTATCGTCTACAAACTTCGCCACCTCACTGTTTACCCCTTTCTCCAGATCATTTATGAATAAGTTGAATAGGATTGGTCCTAGGACTGACCCTTGGGGGACACCACTAGTTACCCCTCTCCATTCTGAAAATTTACCATTTATTCCTACCCTTTGTCTCCTGTCTTTTAACCAGTTCTCAATCCATAAAAGGATCTTGTTCTAGAAGTGGGGAATATGCTGGTCTGCTCTCTCATTGTATCACAACACACTAGCTTTTTTTTTGGGTCACCTGCTGCATAAGACATAATGTTGGTGGTTGTGCCTGTAAATCCCTGGCTATCCAGGTCCATGTTTGCATTGAATTATTGTTTCAAAGGTTGAAGCAGGGCCTCAAAGAGACCTACTGCAGGAACCACAACAGGCCTGGCCTCGTTTGAGCTGCTATGTTCACTTTTGGAGCGCAGAGCCTTTCTAATCAGCCTGTGCCAGATCAAAGCGAAAGGGAAAAACCTTGGCATTTCTGTTCCCCCCCCCCATTTCAAATGTGAAGGAATTGTATGGAATAAAAGGTTCCTTAGTTGTAACCACCTGATTGTATCCCTTTTTCTGCATCTATCAGTGGTCTCATTAGACCGTAAGCTAGTCAGGGTAGGGACCTCCTTTCTTGTATGCTTGTATGGTACTTAGCATGCTTTTGAGCATTTGCATGTCAGGTCCAGATATTATGAAGATGAGCGTGGCGTAAAAGCCTACATGGCCAGGGTAAGTGACAAACCCAGAGTCTGGGCTGGCATGAAGAGGGCCATGGTAAAACACTTCCACCTCACCTCAGACCGTCTCTGGACCAGCTCTAGGCATTCAGCCACTGTGGCCCAATCAATTCCACACGTGTCTGATGACATGGTGCAACAGAGGTTGCAGGGTCACTGTGATAGAAGGGCTTTTGTTCTATTTATCTAGGTACTTACTTGACCTTCATCGCTACGCAGTCTCTGAGTACGCCACATTTTATCCACATCCAGGAAGGAAGGGAACTTCCCCATGTGACTGTTGGGGACTGAGGCAAAGAGTTGCTGAAGTGACTCGTGCCAGGTCACATATGGAGACTGCAGATGAGACAAAAATTGAATGTAGTTGCCTGCGTCAGATTGGCACCTCTGACTCCAAGATGAAAGGCTGTGTCCTTCTCCCACTTCCCTGAGCCGACTGTGTCCCTGTGCTCATACTGAAAGCTTTTCAGGGCCCTATCTCACCCTACTCCTATCCCACTGTGTTTGAGCTTTGCCCTATGGGTTGCTGTGTGATGAAGGAAGAGGGACAACTCTGTGCTAACCAACGGTCCACCAGTCCACAAACAGAGACGTTGCTTGACACTGAAGCCAGCAGCCAAAAAGCAACAGGGATCGTTTCGCAGCAGGGGGTGGTTTTCAGGGATTCCTCCGGCCGCAGTGAATGTACTTGGCAGGAAATTGCTCTAAAACTGGCCCTGTTTGCAGAGGCAATAACTCATCTCAGAAATGGAAGCTGAGTTAATTTCCCCCGTGGTTTGATGAGTCGCTGTGAAGGCGTCTTCAGCCTGAGCCATCAATAATGGCTTTTCACTGTGCTCTAAAAATACAAGGCTGGTGATCTCAGCACTAGAGCCTCCCATCTCCTCTCTCTCCCCGCCATCTCTCAACTCATTACCCTCGCTAGTAGGTTTTGCCCAGAACACAGTGGACCACATCAGAGACTGCCTAGCAGTGTCATATTCCGATTGCCAGACACAGAGAAGCCAGACGCAGCGAAAGGGCCAAACCCGCAGGGACTGTGTGTGGCCAGCCATCACTTTCCTTTAGTTTCCTGCCTGCTTGAAACATGTTTGATTTTCTTTTCTTGGTGTCTCAGACTCAGAGGGATTGTGTTGGAGCTAGCTGTAACATGGGAGCCCCAAATCTCTGCGCCACCCAGGAAAGGAATTAAGCCAGAAGAAAATGTTCTTCTACCTTAAAGAAGGCTCAGAGAGAGAACCCAGCCAGTCCTTTGGCAGTCGGAAACTGGGGGTTGAACTTTTAGTGCTGTTAAGGGTAGCTAATATGGTCTGGCCTGAAGTTTTACAACCAGTTTTACAGGCAGCCTGAACCAGTGATCTGGACATAAAAGGCTCCATCTCCTATTTCTGATGTCCCCCTAGCTATCCAGTCCTCTTTATGAAGCCCTACACTCACATGCCCTTTTCATCTTGTGTGGGCAGTTGTGCCAAGACAGACTTGCAAGCTAAATACATTAATACAAAAGATGAGAAGTCACCTTCTGGGATTTTATCCAGGGTTGGCCGCCTCTGCTCAAACATTTCTGCCTCCATTAAGTTGCCATAAACTTCAGCTGCCTGGTAAAATCCCTTTTGGGGTTGTAAATGGGCTGGGGGAAAAGAGACGCATCCTGCATGGCTATCAACCTCTCTATCATAGTTCTCACCCATCAACCTCTCTATCATTTGATCATTCAAAGAGCTCTTATGGCAGAGCTCCTTTCTGTACTATATTAACACAGGATAGATGTTACCACTTTCCTGGAATTACGGAATTAAACAGCTGATTCATATTGTAAATATAAGGATGTGTCTCTCTCTCTTTCTCTCCCTCCCTCCCTCCGAGTAAGAGATATGCTGCCTGAACTCCAACCCTCCTCCCCCATGTGCCGCAGAGGGTGAGTTTGTCTTGCATATGGCACAGCCAGCCACCTGCATGACTAGTATCCGTACTTGGCCAGATGGTGTCATGCCAATGCATAAACAAGGGGCTGTGGGAAGAGGTCTCCTCTGCAGCAGCAGCGGCATTTGAGAGCCTGACACTGGGGCGGGAGGAGATGGTTATTGACTCTGTTTAATCAGAACTGAACACCTGTGGATTAGTTCTGTGAATTATCCTCCCAGAAAGGGCAGGTGATGCCGGCAAACCAAACAAACCCAAAGAGCCTTCCTTATCCTCCATTTCAGTTTGCTTGTAATTTGATCTTCCCACTCCTGGTCATTACCAGCTTCTTTGCAAATGCAAACAGTAGCACAGTGGGGGTGAGACAGTGGGCAGAGATAGAAGCACAGCACGGAGGGATGCCTTACAGATCTAGCCTTCATGTATGACAGTGCTGCAGGCCCCAGTGCCAATCTCTTTCTCCTATGGATGCAGATTGCCACTAGGTTTAAAAAAAATCTCAGTGGGGTGGTCATGATAGTCTACAACTTGAAAAACAATGAGTGGTCCTGTGGCACCTTACAGCAGGAGTACCCGTCAGTTGTAGTACCCGTTAATGAGGCTAATTAAGTGAGCTGTATGTGTCCCATGCATAGCTTTTGATGTGGAAATGCAGATGTTAAAGGCAGGGGAAATTGGCTTTGTAATGCGCCAACCAGTTAATGTCTTTTTGTTCAAGCCCAGGGTATCCCTGTCAAATCTGTAAATTAATTCCAGTGCTGCAGATTCCCTCTTTAATTTATTAATGAAATTCCTTAGTAGAAGAATGGCTACTTTTAAATCCATGATTGAGTGACCGGGCAGGTTAAAATGTTCTCCTACTGGTACATGTGTGTTACCATTCCTGATGTCTGATTTGTGTCCATTTATCCTTTGTATTGGAAACTGTCTGGTCTGGCCAATATACATGGTAGAGAGGCATTGCTGGCACTTGATGGCATAAAACACATTAGAGGATGTGCAGTTGTATGAGCCCCTGATATGGTGGCTGATGTGGTTAGGTCCTGTGATGGTGTCGCTTGTATAGATGTATGAACGGAGTTGGCAACGGGGTTTGTTGCAGGAGCGGATTCCAGGGTGAGTGTATCTGAGGCGTGATGTGTGGCTGTTAGAAAGGATTAGTTCTATGTTATAAAGTATCGGCTTCCCCTTTGCTGCCTTACCAACCTGGATTGACGCCGCACTGAGGAATGGAAGATGATCGTGTGGCATACACACGTTCTAGCAGCAGCAAAGGGGTTAGCACTGTATGCAATAGCTAGTCAAAAGAGACAGGACTGCAGAAGATCCAGAAGAAACAAAGCCCAAGAACTAAAAAGTTAGCTTTGTGCCGTGAAGATCCAGAGGTTTCATTTGGAAACCTGCAACATAAAGGTCTCTTCCTGTCCTGTGGATCTGAGAGTTCCTTGGGTATTGTTTAGTATGCAAACCATTCCGAGTTAGAACATTTTGTTCTAAGTTAATAATGAATGAGCAGCCACAAAGTGAAAGATTATTTTATTTTACTTTTGAGCTCTCTAGTGGCGACACTTGATAATTGGCGTTCCATTCTTTCCTTCTTTCTTTTTCTTTATTTCACCTTTCTGCTCTTCCTCTCATGGGAGACTGGAGGAAAGCTGGCATTAAATCAAATGACTGTCCTCGTCCCTGGAACAGGGAGCACGTGACAGTTCAGAGACTAGACAAAGCAAGGGAAAATTAATAACATAAATATTGATTTTGGGGGCTTTTCCACATCCTTTTTATTTAGTTTGCTTCCCAGCACCCAAGTGAGTGAGAGGAACAGCCTAGGGGCTTTCATTTCTTGTAGTAGGCTGTTTTGGAAAGCTGTCCCTGGAGTGTACTTTGTCCCTGTTATGTGGTCAATATGAAAAGAGTTTTCGCTGAGTCTGGGGATTGTCCCCTGCTGCCTTCATTTTCAGAAGTTTGTGTTTTCAGAGATGGATCTATAACAGCCTTCCAGATACCAAGCCAACCACGGAGTGAAAAAATACAACCTGCTGAGGGAAGGAGCTGTTTGTGCAGCTCAGCAGACCTCTTCTGACACAGCAGAAAGAAAGGGAGGTCACTCCAAAAACACGGCAGGCAAGAGTTTGAACTTTAAAGCAGTGGTTCTTAACCTGGGGGTAATTATCCCTCGAAGGGTAATTTGGCATATTTCAGGGGGTAGTAAGTTTAAAATACAATGGGTGTTCAATTTTGTTCAACATAAAGTATGAGAAAACGAAATACAATAAAAATGATTAATGGTAATTTTCATTTTGTCTATTGCCATTTTAAAAAGGAGGAGGGATAATTGTGGTTTATTGGTTAAGCTTAAGGGGTAACAGTGCCAAAGAGGTTAAGAACCACTGCTTTAAAGGATGACTTGCTGAGACCTCCAGCACAGATCAAAGACTAACTATGGTAGATGAGGCAGGGAAAAGATACACACCAGGCCAACCTTTGTGAAGAGCTTATGCACTCTCCCGCGCCTTGGACCCCTGATGAAAAAAGGGACTTTTTTGCCTCAGCTAAGGAAAGAATCAGAGGGGTTGCTGTGTTAGTCTGTAACTGGAAAAAAAAAGAAAAAAAAAAGAATGGTCTTGCAGCACCTTAGAGATGAACAAAACATGTAGATAGTACCATGAGCTTTCGTGGGCACAACCCACTTCTTCAGATGAATGAAGCAAGGGGTCCAGCGTTACAAGTAAATAGCAGAAAAAGAGGGGAATGGGTGAGGGAAAGAGAAGGAAAAAAATTATTTTCCATTAGAGTGTCCATGCTAAATGAGGCTAATAGAGTGGGCTGTAAGTGCCTGATACTTAACTTTTGATGTCATGTCATCCCTTGAACTGTTGATACCTTCTGCAATGACTACTATACTGCAAGCATGCTGTCAAGTCAGTGGAATGTTAGAACATGCAGGTACCATCAGCAAGAGTTAAGGGAATGTATAAGCATGAGGTATTGTAGTTGTGCATCAAGGTTAGACCACAGTTCCCAAACCGGGCTATGCCATGGCACAGCGGTGGCAGGGGAGGGAAGGTTCTGTCCACACAATTAAGAAGAAATCATGTTGTGCCACACAACTGTTTTTCACCTGATTATTTTTGTAGCTTCAAGAGATACAGTATGTTAACTTCATTATAATGCAGAATGTAACTTTCAAGAACTTGTCATATTCTATGTTCGCAATATGCATTACGAAGTTAGCCTTTTCTCAGTTAGCAAATGTTTCACAGAATGATCCTGGGGTTTTTTCTACCATGTCATCAGATAGTCTGGAAAAATAATTTTCAGATTCTGTGGCGTTCTCCTGCTGTTTGATTTGACTGTTTGTTCCCGGCTCAGTATTCATGGCTGGTGATTGGTTACTTAAGTCATGATTTTCTTCTCTTTGACTGGATGTCTGAACATTTTTAAACAGAAGCACCATGAATATGGTGCTTTTCAGCATGAACTTTCAGACAGTTAATCATTTGTGATTCAATTATTACAGGATTTGCAGACATTTTCATGAATACCTGCCAGATGGTCTACATTGATAAGTGTGGTTAATAGAACTCCCGGTAGTCTAGCAAATAGAACTCATTGCTTTTGATGGCTGAAATACTGGTGAATCTATAACTTCTGTTTACTATTCAACCAGCTTGTCTGCATTGGTGTTGTCATCTGTATTACAGTAAAAGCTAGAGCGTGCTGGACACCACACAGACACACACTCTGACCCAAAGGGCGCTCAGTCTGGCAAGACAGACTTGAACGAGGGAGGGGAAGTCCCCATCAGCATTTGAGCTAAGACTAGAAGCCAGCTCTCCTGTGTCTCAATTCAGTTCCCCATCTGCTAGACTAGAACATAGTGCCTCTCTAATTATGACTCTTCTAATGGTTTTTAAGGGCTCTAAGCCCTACTCTAGACAGCCCCTGTAGCATTGTTGACAATGGCAAAAATAGGGCCCCTAATTCATTACTTGCACTGCTCTACTGCTGATAGCACTAGTCTGGGCAAGACCAACCTTGTATGCACTGTAAAAACGACGAGTAAGTCCAGTGGCACCATAGAGACTAACCGAAATAAATATATAGAATCATGAGCTTTTGCAGGCAAAACCCACTTCATCAGGTGAATTGGAGCAGAAATAACAGAAATCAAAAGATCTATACAACAGCAGAAGTACCTGTCAATTGTAGGACCTGTGTTAATAAGGTTATTAAGTGGGCTGGACATGACCAGTACATAGCTTTTAATGTGGACATGCAGCTATTCAGACTCCTTTGGATAAAGTTGTGATGATTTAAATACAAATAGGTGCCTGGAGCTCTCTGTGTACTAGCCACCACAAGCAAGGGTGGGAGACTTGTCAGAAATGTGGTTCATGTAGACATACAATGGGCAACATCCCCTGCCTAGACAAGGAAAGCTGTGCCTTGCAAGATGGAGTGGACACTTCTAAGGGCAGCTGCTTGCTTGTTTCAAGCCCAGCAGTTGCTGTTACTGATAGCTACAACTGGGGCTAATCCCAAGGACTCCGCGCAGCCGGGCAAGATCAGAAAAGCCCTATCGCACAGAGAGCCAGACCGCCTAGGACGGGGATTCATTTACAGCACGTTCTCGGCTAGCACAGCTGGCAACAAAAGAAACATCCTTGTCCACTGATCTTCAGCCATGCTCGCAACAGCCCCTTCTTGGAAGCCTGCCTGACAGCCCCCTCTGAACGCATTTGCTGCCCGGTTCAAGCTCTCACAGATGAGGGGGCCCCCCTCCACCTGTCACCAGCCCAGTGCTGCTTTCAAAAGCTTGGCCCCCATTCCAAGAAAAGGAACAGTGTCTCTTTAAAGAGGGACCAGCAATCCTGTGGAGCCAGCATTAAAAACTATCATTAGGGGCCATTGTATTTAAATTAGAGATAATCTTGGGCACAATGTAAGGAGAGAATGCTGGGTGGGGCCGGGGAGAAAGCTGCAATTTCCCCTGCCATTGTCACTCTGCTGTCCCTGATTGCCAGCAGCCACTGCAAATTCCAGTGATTTACTGAGCCATAGGGTATAATTTGCACCACGTGCAAGAAGTTAAAGTGCCACCGGGCGTCCCTGTCAGAGGGGCTCCTGACACGGGTTGTCAGCTGGTCTTTGTTCCTTTCTGTTCCTGAGCAATCTACATACACTTGTCTGGGAAACGTTGGAGGGGGCAGTGCCGAGGGACAACAATTTCAGATCCTCCCGTGCTGCTGAATCTTAATGCTGTTGTGAAATTGTGCTCCAGAGGGGCAGTGTTCACTTGGTGACTAGAAGATGGCCGCATAGTCCCAGGCCAGTGGGGAAATTGCCGCCCTACCTGCTGACGGTTGCTGTGAGTCTGTAGGACCTCAGCCAGAAATTAGCCCCCCCCACCTGCCCCCCCAAGGTCGAATTTGTACGTGATGCATCCACACTACCAAGCCCATTTTTCCGGAACAAAGGGCCGTGGAATTCAAACTCTGTACTCCTGCTTTTCAGGAATTGTGTTATTCCTCGGGAATTTGTAAGTCCAAAATAACATTAGTGGGGATGCTCCGGTGCCGCTAATTCAAACTAATTGGCCTCTGGGAGGCCTCCCACAACTCCCCAGAGTACGAGTCTGAGGTAGCGCATCCACATTAACGGAGCCAGCCTCGGACTACATTCGATGCTTCCCTGCAGTGAGGACACGGAACTTGAGATTTGTAAAATCGGATGCCCAAAAGGTGAATTTAGTACATTTGAAATAATCTCCTAGAGTAGACCTGGCCTAACTGGGGACACTTTGAGAAGGCGAGATGAGTCCACATCAGTTTCACTGTTGTCCATAGTGGGTTTTTACTTCCCTGCCCTTTTTCATTACTGACAGAGGGGGGTCAGTCAGTGGCGTGAGTTCTTTTTAAATAGGCATAAACATGTGTCCTCTCGTCTTTTTGCAGGACCGAGTCTGTGGCTGAGAAGATGTTGACTAACTGGTTTGCCTTCCTCCTCCACAAATTCTTAAAGGTGAGGGGGAGACCGAGTGGAGATCCTCTTCTGCCTTCACCCATTCTTCCAATGCTTCCACAGCTCTCCTCCTTCCAAGGGCCTGCACGGTGACCCCAGCTTTTTAAAGTGTCTGACAAGACCCAAAGTAAGGTGGAGACAAGAGCAGAGCAGAGATTTTGGCGATAAGACCTGTGCTGTGTGCAGCTGGAGCTGCAGTTCAGCTAACTTGAGTCTCAGCTAGCCATCTCTGTGCTTGGCTTTGATCAACCCTGAGGTTGCAAGTCACACATTTGAAATGCTGCGTGCATGCCAAGTCCATAGTGAAGCATGCCCGGTGCATGTCTCCCTGTCTGCATTCAGCAGAACGAACGGAGTATAATCACCATCAGCCAGTGAGCCCCGATATACAACACGTGTACGACAGGTAGGAGGCCTCCTCACTTAAGTAAGTTAGAGTTGGGAAAAGACCTGCCTGCATCTAGTCTATGCACCACCCAGCAAAGTTGTAGTTCCCTAGAGTAAACTCTTGATTTCTGTATTCAGCATAGTGTAAAATAAACCAGGGAATGGAGTTTCTACCACTCCCCTGGGGCACTGTGCAAAGGCTGTTGGATCATTCTGATGGAGAATGTGTCCATCCTACTGTTCGGTGTAACTTTCCTTTTGCTCAGTGTAATCCCTTTCATTTGGCTGAACCCCCTGCAGCCCTCCAAACAACTCCTCTCCCCACATTGAGGACTCTGAAAAATTGTCCACCCTGAGTACCATAGGTAGGTCGACTTAACCCCCAGGGTGGAGGCAGCTAAGTTGACAGATGATTTCTTCTATTTTGGAGACGTGGATTAACTGCATCGACAGAAAAACCCTTCCATCGCTGTAGGAGAAGTCTACACTGCGGCGCTCCGTGGTATAGTTGTAGCATTGTAGCTATCCCCATGGAGCAGCTGTAATATCCTCCGATTCCTTTTCCCCAGCAGTGGGGAGGCAAACCGTAGATGATACCCACATTGAGTAATGGGTCCTTGGGATGGACTTTCTCCCTGGCTGCTGCTTTGGGCCACAGACTTGTAAACACTTGTTTGGATTAACGCTTATTGCTAAGATTAAAATCAGTGGGACCATGCCCCTGCTTAAAGTTAAGCCTACCCATTAGAGCTGGCAGGAGGAGGCCCTGCCCCTCGATTCTGATTTTGCAGTGTGTCTTGTCGAACAGGAGTGCGCTGGAGAGCCCCTCTTCATGCTGTACTGCGCCATCAAGCAGCAGATGGAGAAAGGCCCTATTGATGCCATCACAGGGGAGGCCCGCTATTCTCTCAGTGAGGACAAGCTGATCCGGCAGCAGATTGAGTACAAAACATTGGTGAGTTGGCCGTCCACGGGACCTGGCTTTGCACGGTGCATATCATTTCCAGCTGTAAGCGACCAACTGGAAGTTAAGAGAAGCCACGCTGGAAGGGCAGGATAATATGCAGCCCTAATGCCTCTTCCAGAACTAGCTGCTTTGTGTCCGAATTGATCCGTCATTGAAAGCACACGCGGGGGAAACACACTTTTATGGCACGAATTCTCTGCTAGTTCAGCTCAGACTCCAACATCGTGTCCATCCCCCCCTAAATGTGAGGCGTGCAATAATTGGTAGAACGTAAGCATCCATAGCGTTATGGGCCTGATTTTCAACCCCCCCCTCCCCCCCCGCCGGGGACCAGGGCAATGTGCAAATTCAGTATGTACCGAACATGCTTGTGCAAATTGTTTGTGAGCATCTCGGGCTGCTAAGGTTTAGAAAATCAAGGCTTATGTGTGGCATCACGGACCGCTTGCCCCTGGGCCGGGCTGCTCTTCTTCCTGTTGCCACAGTGAAGCTGGGAGAGAGCAGCGGGGCAGAGCAGGTGGCTGGGTCGCTCCAGCTCCCGCAGCTCTGGAGAGTGTGGGAGGGGGGACCAACTCCTGCTGCTGTCCCATGCCAGCTCCCCCCCCCCTCCGCCCCTCAGCAATCCCCTGGGCCGCCATAGCATCCGTCCATAGTATGATTAAGGCAGCAGGCACAGAGCCCCCCAAAGTGCATGGCCTTGGTGGCCTCTCCGAACTTTCCTATGGATGGAATGGCTCTGTCCTGGCCCTCCCCAAAACATAACTTCAAAGCATACCCTGAAGCTCCTAGTCTAATAAGCTCCCCAAGGGGACGCTAGACACAACAGCCGTGTTGTGAGTGTAGACTCTGTGGCTTTGCAGAGGAATTCAGTGTTACGTGTCCCTGTCCCACGGTGATCATCACTGTTATGCTGGATGTGTCTCTGAAACCCTTTGGAGTGTTGTTTGGGATATCTCCTCCTTCTCTAGATCCTGAACTGCGTGAACCCCGATAACGAGAACAGCCCCGAGATCCCCGTGAAGGTGCTGAACTGTGACACCATCACTCAGGTCAAAGAGAAGATTCTGGACGCGGTGTACAAAAACGTCCCCTATTCTCAAAGGCCAAGAGCTGTTGACATGGACTTAGGTAGGAGCATCCCTGGCCTGTGGGACGTGTGGGGTGGAGGGCTAGGTTCTTAGAGATTTGTAGTGTTCGAGAGGCTGATCACATTGGCTAGAGCCAGGATAGCTAGGTGTGTGCACGCTTACTAAGCACTGGTCTCACACACATGCACACCGCAACCCCACATACACCCCCCCCCCACAGTAGAAATGCTGTTGCTGCAGGTTATGACACTGGGTCAAACTCTTTACCTGTTTGGGCCATTGCACTCTGTGCGGGTCCTCTTAATGTCCCCCAGGAAATTGTCCGAGTGGAGCAACTGTCCAGTGAGCAAATGACTAACATATCAGATTCCCATAGGCCTCCTCAGCAAGACACCTCCAGCACCAAGGCCAGATATTTACGCAGTCGAGAGCACGACTCACCTCTTTCTCTGAACACCCCTTCCTGGGAGCCCGGCCTCTCAGAGACTTATCTCTCCTGCTGTGTCACATGAGACTGGTGCAGACAGAAGTAGGTGTCTCTTCATCCCTGCCCATTGTGAATTGCCTTCCCTACAGAGTGGCGCCAGGGCCGGATAGCTCGTGTGGTCCTCCAGGATGAAGACATCACCACCAAGATTGAAGGCGACTGGAAGCGGTTAAACACCCTGATGCATTATCAGGTAAGAAACCATCCCTGACGCAGAGCTCCCAGAAAGCAGCCAAGCGGAAGGGAAAGAAAACCAGAAATTTAATTCCTCAGCGTCTCATCTAACAAGACAGACAGGAAGGTCATGTTCTTATGATAAACCAGAATGGTTCAGTGTGCTTGTGAAAGCAGCGCTGACACAGATCTTACAGAAACTAGCAGAGTTGAAAATTGACTAAATTAAAAATGCCAGCTTCTCTCCAGATAGACTGGGTACGCCACGAGGGCTGAGCTGCCACTGTTAAAGATGTGGGGGCTGCAGAGGTCTATCGTGTCAGAGACCCAGTCCTGGAAACAGAACATGAGACAAAGGGGAGGAAGTATAGGAAGGGAGAGGGGCTTGTCTTTGAAACATCATCTATAGGCCATACAGCACTGTGGGGACAGACTAGCAATCTGATCAATGAGGCAGGGATGAGTGGTTTCTTGATTCTCTATCTTCCTACATGTTGATTCTCAGTTCTTTTTCAGGGGGTAACAAAGACACCTAGTTTTTAGGAAGAAGGGGACATCACCATAACGCTAAAGCCAGGTCCGTACTAGACCCAGAAGGTCGGGTTAAGGTACACAATTCCAGTCATGTAAAATATGTAGCTGGAGTCGGCTTAACTTAAGCCACGCGTGGCACAGTCTTCATCGAGTGAGGCTGATGGGAACAAGTGCTCCCTTTGGCTTCCCTTACTCCTCACGACTGCAAAGAGTACTGGTGCCGACCGGAGCCGCACTCGGCATTCTATTTAGCAGGTCTTAACTAGACCTACTAAATCGAATGCCAGCAGATCAATCTCCAGTATGGCAAATGAATACGTGGCCTAAGTCATGTGCAGTGATTACATGGCTTCAGCATTAAAGGCAGTTGCAGAGGAGTGTGCAGTCAGTCAGTCAAGGGAGTATAGCTCTGAGCAAAGTAAACGTAAACCTGAATATCAGGGAAACATTTCTTAGTCAACTAGAGGTGACATTTGTTAAATGCTGGAATGAGTCTCCATGAGGATCCCCATCACCAGAGTCATTTGAAACTAGACAGGTCAGAGTGCTAGAGATGCTGCGTCCTACAGGGAGCATGGTGGTCCAGATGATCTACAAGCTTCTTTCCATCTCTTTCTTCTGTTACATTAATAACAGGGTCCAAAAAAGAGCTGGATAAATTCAGGGAGGAAAGGTCCATCCATGGCTATTAGCCAGGGTGGGCAGGGATGTTGGTAGCCTCTGTTAACTATGGTAGGTCAGAGAGATATAAAGATATGCACTCAGCTAGTCCATCTGTCTACTGCAGTGGTTCCCAGCCACCGGGCCGCGGAACTCTGGCTGCCGGGCCGCGGAAGCTCTGGGGGTCAGGGCTAGAGTTCACGGCTCCCACCATGGCTGTTGGGGGAGTCGTGTCCTGCCCCGTCTTTGAGCCAACCAATGCCAGGCACGGCGGGGTCTCTTCCCGGCTACTGAAGAGCCCTTTGCTGTGCGGCAGGAGGGCTGAGCGGAGCCCGGCACAGCAGCCTTAGAGCAGCCGCGACCGAGGCAGCACAGGTTCTAGGTGAGGGGGGCAGTGCGAGTGCTGGGGGCTCTGGGGATGAGGGGCTCTAAGAGGCAGGGGGATGGCACTGTGGTGTCCTGGGTGGGAAGCTGGCACTGGGGGGCTCTGGGGGACAGGGCTAGTAGTCAGGGGGCTATGGGGGCAGGACTGGCACTGGGGGACTCTGGGGAGAGGGCTAATATTGGGATCTGGGGCAGGCCCTGGGGGGTGGGGTGCAGTGGGGCTCTGGAAACAAGAGGCTGGCACTGGGGGGAGTCTGGTGGGTGGGCTCTAAGGGGTGGGGGGCTGGCATTAGGGGCCTCTGAGGGCAGGAGGCTGGCACTGGGGAGGGTTGGGTACAGGGGGCTCTGGGATCAGTGGCTGGCACTGGGGGGTAGTGGAGGGGTGGGGGGCTATCGGGGTTAGGGCTGGCATTGAGGGGGGATGCTCTGGGGCCGGGACTTTTGGTGGACTGGCAACACTGTATTTGCATATTCATTATTTGCATAATGGAGATGCAAATATGCAAATAAAATGTTGTCGGTCCACCAAAAGTTTGTGAATGGGTTTGCCAATCCCCTGTATAAAAAAGGTTGGGAACCACTGGTCTACTGCATGCTGGAATGTTCTGCCTTACAAAGGCATGTGTTGGAGTGTGACTGTATCCAACCTCCCATGGAACTGATTTCCACTTAGTAGAGGCTTTGCTCTTCAAGCCCAGTGCTCTGTACTGTACACCAATGGGGTTTCTTTCATACTCTGTCCCTAGCCTTCCTGTAGCCTCTCTTTCCCTCTCCTTATTATTCCCTGGAAGAGCAGAGGTTGGTGTAGTAGAACACTTCTCCTTCTGAGCAGGATGTCTTCTCACGAGAGGTGGATCTTCCCATGAGATACTAACTTGTCCACTGTCCTGAACAGAGACCTTTCCCCTTTTATTTGGTTTCTCAGTTAAAGGTGACTTATTGCATGGCCATCTAGGGGCCTCTTTGTGAAATGAGTTTCAGGGATCTTGGCTCAGTTTCTAGCAGATTGGTACCCGCGTCACAGAAATGATCACCATAGCAGGCTTCTAAGATGGCAGCTGCAATTTAGCATCGGCTTGAGCCATGCGTCCTCATGTACGTGGGCTTGCTTTGATTGAAGTAGTGTGATAAAAATAGCACCATAGCAGCAGCCGGATGGGCTAGATGCCAAAGCGTGTGCCTAGGATCTCAGATGGGATTGTACTCAGGGCAGCTTCGCCCATACTGCCTCCTACACCGTTGCACCTGTACTGCTATTTTTAGCACTCTAGCTCAAAGCTCCATTATGCTCTTTTTAAGAGGCAGCTCTGGCTACTAGTATCTGTCTACATGAGCTAGACAATACCCCCCCCCCAACTTCAGTGTAGATGTGTACCCCCAGTGCGTGAGTGAAAGGGAAGTGATGGAAAAGGTGGGGAGAGGAGCAAGACAACTTGTGATCAGTAGGCAAGAACCACCTTGGTTAAACAAAATAAAAATAATGGGCCCACACCACAAAGATCAGATGTGTACTTCCCCAAAAGGTGGTTCTGGTCCATTTCTAGGCAAAAGAAGAGCTACCTCCATCCTGACTTTCCTGTCAGACATTTGCACAGTTCTGAAATGTCTAGCGTGGTCTTTCCTTCGTGTGGTGCATGTACCCTGACATCTGAAGATGTGGTGTGCCGTGTGGGGAGGTGTGCAATTCAGAGCTGCAGTAGTATTTGCAATTTCTTCTGTGCATATTGTACTGCAAATAAGGAGCATGCAAAGCTCCTTAATAGGCAGCAGGCTTAAAACAAACAAAAGGAAGTTTTTGTTCACTCAGCGCACAGTCAACCTGTGGAACTGCTTGCCAGAGGATATGGTGAAGACTAGGACTTTAACAGAGTTCAAAAAAGAGCTAGCTAGATTCATGGAGGTTAGGTCCATCAATGGCTATTAGCCAAGATGGGTAGGAATGGTGTCCCTAGTCTCTGTTTGTCTGGAAATGGGTGACAGGGGAGGGATCTCATGAGGATTATATGTTGTGTTCCCTCCCTCTGAGGCCTCTGGTATTGGCCACTGTCGGCAGACAGGATACTGGGCTGGATGGACCTTTGGTCTGACCCAGTATGGCCATTCTTACATTCTTATGATCTTTTTAAGAGGCAGCACTGGCTACTAGACTGAGCATCTTGCTTCTGCCACTGATTCGTCATGTGGCTTTGTAAATTCGGTAGGATTGCGGAGTTAACATCGCAACTCTGACCAAAGTGCCATAGCATTTTTCCAGAATCACAAGTGGTCAGAATTATGCTATAAATAATAATACCTAGCTCTTACATCCAGGGGCAGATGAGAGTTTTGTGGGGCCTATTGAAGCGCAGGGCCTGGGGCAGCACAATTTTGCGCATGTGCCATGGCCACAGCCGACAGGTAGTAGTGCATGCGCAGGGCCTACTGAAGTGCGGGGCCCAGGGCAGCTGCCCCATTCGCTCTGCCCTATACCCGCCACTGCTTACATAGCACCTTGCATCAGTAGATCTCAAAGCACTTCACAAAGGTCTTTGTAAAGACAGCACAGCACATAGACTGGACTTGATGACCTCTGGAGGTTCCCTCCAGTTCTTGTATTCTAGTTCATCCCCATTTCACAGATGGGGAAAGTGAAGCAAAGCTGTGGGTAGGACCCTAATCTACTGAGTCCAGTGCTTTGTCTATCCACTAGGAGATGCTGGAGGTGTTATCTGAAAGACAAGCCTCTTACCTCCACACTGGGACAGGGAATCAGAAGTATCATAGAAGACTAGGGTTGGAAGAGGTCTCAGGAAGTCATCTTGTCCAAGCCCCTGCTCAAAGCAGGACCAACCCCAACTAAATCAATGAATTGCCATCACAACTGGCACAATTCCTGCAGTGCCTAAGTATTCAGTGGCGGTCTCCCACTGGAGGACTAATCCATCTGATTAGCTTGATCAAAGGCGGTACAGCTGCAGGACAGCATCAGCAATCATTTGTTATTAGGTTGATGATTTAATTCCAAATCTTTCTCTTTAATCCCACGTTTCTTCATCAGCTCGTCAAGGCAGGATCTTTGTTTTCTGGGGTTTTATGATCATACAGTCCCACCTCCTCCATTGTCAGTGGATACACTTTCTACCCAACTATTAATATGATTTTCACTTGTATGCCCTTATGGAAAAAGCCAAATAGGATTTAATAGGAAATTATCTGTATTCTATAGATTATTTTGGAACTATTTTATAGAATTGAATAGAACTATATCCTGCTTGCTGAATTCTATAGGCTGTCTTAAAAATGCCTGTACAAAGGGTCTCATTCTCTGTTAAATTCTGTAGGGCTTTTCAAAGAATGTCTGTAGAATCATATTACATTTTTGTGTAGAACCCTATCGCTGTTAAATTTTGTAGGGTAGGCTCACATGGAATTTACCCAGGAAAAATAAACCACCCAGAATTTAACGTCAAATGATTTACAATGGCTTGCGTAGGGTTAATTTGAAGGCAGCAAACCATGAAGAGACATCGCTCACTGGAGGCTGGAAGGGTTGAGAGATTAGAAGACTATTTAAAATGAAAAATTAACAGCAGCAAGGGAAAATTCATATGGAAAATTAGACTCAGACACCTTATAGGGGTTTGGCTGCTGCATGTCCAAAGCTGAAGCTTATTAGCAGATCTGGTATCTCTGCTAGGTCATGTCAAAAAAGAAGGTCTAAGCTGGGCTTCTTGTCTGTTGTTCTCCCCACTCTGTTTTTTATCTTTATTTTTGAAGGGGTTTCATGAGGCATGTTTCAAGCCAGTGGGAAAACCAAATTATGTTAAAAAAGTCAGCCAAAATCTCGTTTATCTCCAAGATTTTTAGGCGTGTGATGGCAGAGGGGCAGAATGCGAAAGGAATATGTGTTACATCTGATGCTAATTTGTACACTGATGCTTTTTAGCTGACAAGAGTCATTCTGCCAGACTTTAGTGAGCAAGACTGCTCTCCTAGTTGACTGCAGCTCTGATGAAACCGTAGCCAACTACAGCAGGCTAGAAATTATTGTTTCTTTGTGTGAAAATTCAGAACTTTCTTTGTATTCCATGCCCTGGAATGCTTAGATTGCATCTTAGTGAAATTAAACCAAAGTGGCAGCGAATAACAACCTAAGAAAATAATATCACCATTCAATCGTTCCTTCCAGTGACTTAATAAATTGGGTGAAGTAAAGCGGGGGAGGAGGGATCAAGAGAGGGAAATAACAAAGTTGTGAAGTGTTCTACTTAGCCAAATAGAAATAACATCGTTTTTGCTGTGTGATGCATGAAGTTATAGTATTATTATTATTAACAACTTATATTTACATAGCATCTTTCATCCTAAAGGATCCCAAAGCACTTTATAGGCCATTATGCAGTAGAGATCATTTTCCTGCAGCTAAAGTGAAATGTGCCAGCTATTTTGAACACTTGCACTACTATTCAAACTGCATTCAGTTTGAAACTGCAGGGGGAATTTAGAGAGGCAGAACATAATCATCTCGGGGGAGTTTGACCTCCACACTACTGTGACCACACACATTCAGGGAGGATGCTCAGGGTTCTTTGGAGACTGCATGTGGGTCAGAATCTTGGGTTTCTGCCTCATCAGGGGGGATTATTCCCCTTGCACCCGAGTCATCATTTGTATTGCAGGCACAGAACTCCAGTCATGAATCATTGCTCCACTCTGCTGGCCACTTACAAACTCAGAATACAAAGACAGTCCCTGCCCCAAAGAGCTTACAATCTAAGTTGTTGTCTCAGACATGCTGTTTGTGTCTTCTCTAATATGACAGTCAGCATAAGTTTAAAAGCTGTTGGCATTGGCCGAAAAAAGAAGGTGGGAGATGGTGAGAGATGCCATCCAAGAGGAGACTGGAAAAGAACTGTACAGGATCTTACAGATGAGGATATGAAGTTCAGACATGTTATACTGGTCAGCCATCTGGTCAGTTTCAAAGGAGGAAAGGACAAGAGGTTGATTGATTGATTGGTCATTTTAGCCACTGCATTTTGGACAGACTGGACGGAAGAGAGAAGGGTCTCATGGAGGCTTGTCAGCCGGTGGTCAGGGCAGTGAGTGGTGTGTGTGTATTAAACAGTTACTATTTTATTGTTACAGGGTAAACTTAGCTGTTAAATGCTACTACTGTGTCACAGATAACACAGCCACTACAAAAGACAGGGCAGAAATTACACTAATAAGTCACTTACAGGTACCATGAAACCCTTTTGGTTCTCTGAGCTCCTATTAAATGCATGCAAAATAGACACCTAGCAGGTATATATTCTCACCCCTGCGTTCCAGACTTGGCGTGGCCAGCGTCTTTCTCTCAATCCCTCAGGAAGAAGTAGGGCGAGGTTGGGCGTCCACAGACCTCGGGAGACAATCAATACCTGCCAGCAGGTGTAGATGATTGGAGCTCAAATGGGGTGGGCTACTAAACCCCTCTTTATACCCCTTGGGTCACGTAGGCTTCTTCCTGGTCTCAAGTGGCCAATTAGGAAAAATGGCTTTGCATGCGAAGTTTCCCACGAAGGGTGCAAAGCATAATTCACACCTGGGAAAATGCAGACAATGGGCACCTCTGGTATGTGATGGGCGAAGATTCCTCTCCTGGGACAGTGCAGGCGTGTCAATTACTGGTACTAGCCATCAGGGCAGCAGGAGGCCCTGGGTCGTCAGCTAGCCCATTTACTGTCTGGTTTCTGTTTATTAGAGTCAGGGACAGGCAGCACACCTGCGTTCCCAGGGCATCAAAGGCTGACTGCCTTTTTCTTGCTCTCTGGGGAGGGGGGGAAACAAGATGGGGTTCATGTCTGGCTACATTCCACCCCCTTGACACGCCTCACTATGTCCCAGAACTCAAGATGGCGGTGATGCCAGCACCTTTTTGCCCTCCTTGGAGGAAGCTAAAATCGCCCTATCGGCAAGGTCTGATCAGATAATTTTGGATCAAGGGATTGATTAGGATCGCTTCCCAATGCCATATACCGGACTTGTGCAGAGGAGGTGGCAGTGTACACCAAATGCTTAACAATACATAGAAGCATGCAGCAAGCAATTACAACAAGAAAAATGGTTAATATAGTATTTACAATAGAGTGAAGGAATGGAGTTAACGAAAATCCTAGGTGTTGGGCTAGCCAATCTAGCCATGAGGCTTTTCTGTCCTCAGTTACAGCGTGTAGCACCTTAACAGCGCCCTTTATAGTGAATGCATCTTGTTTAATTTGTAAGCAGCAAGATTGGTTAATTATCGCACATACTCCCCCATGCTGGGCTAAAACTGCGTCTAAGGCTATTCACTAATGCCTTCTCCAGCTCAGCTACTCCAAGCCAGGGCAGGAATGTGCGGGTGAACTGGTGAAAAATCTGTAGAGTGTTCTATAAGGGGGTTCAGGGTGAATCTTCGTGGCATCCGGTACAGGAAACTTCCAAGATTAGTGAGACCAGAAGCCATAATGTGGGGGTGTACAGTGAGCCCCCCAGGGGCAGCGTGCTCCAGTGAGCAGCACCCTATTTAATTCAGTGGCAGATACTTGTTGGCTTTCTGCCTGCAAATAAAAAAGAGTCCTGGCTCTTCCTTTAGAATAGGGGAGTAGGGTCCCTTATGCCACCCTGTTCCAGTGGGTCCTTTTTTTGGGGTATGGTGGGTAGCACAGTAACTATCATTAGCGGCTGTGCAATGCAAGGCAAGCAGCAAGTCCTGTAGGACCTGATTTGCTGCAAAAAGCTCTGCCCTAGCACACTGGTTTGGGAGCAGGGTGTTACTGGTTACCAGTGTGGGGTTGTATATTTGACCGGTGTTAGGAATAATGAATAATGACTGATTGTACCAGGCTTTTCCTTCCAGGTATTGGCTGAAGTTTAGGGGAATAATGGTAACATTGCTAGATAGTGGTATATCACCTTGGGAGATGTTATATCCCCAGCACCTTAAGGGTTTTTGGTGGGTTGCACTGGGATAGACATCCCAGACTTTTAATTTCTCATTAAACTTACAATGTGGTTACACTTCCCTGGAGCTTCCTGTTATATACTCCAGAGGTTGACCCCATAGTGTAGGTTGCCATTGCCCATGCCACCCCCAAGTTCCTTTCCCAGAGTCTTTTTAAAAGTTTGTAGCTGCTGTCATCAAACCAGGCTGGTCCCCACTTGAAAACGTTGCTCTTGTTCCACCAGTCATTTAAGTTTAAAGGAACAAATTCAATCCCTAGTCCTGTGGAAACGTTCAGCAGTGTACACGTTCAACAGTCCGTGGCGCCAGTTTGGATGGCATTCTGGAAAGGGTGTCTGGGAACGGCGGAGGCTGCTGTGGCCACAAAGAACGTTACAACGAGTCCAAACATCATGCTGTCGCTCGGATCGGGGTCTGCCACACAACCAAGTTTGATTCTAAAAGAAAGCACAAAGTCAACCGGTCTTGGATACAATCCAAGCCTTAGTTATAGTTATTGGCATCTTGTCGGGATTTGCAATAATCCAAAGGCCCTTGTCTTTATAAGACTGAAGTACACAGGTATGTGTGCCCAGGCTGGGGTGTTTGACTACAACAGTATCCCCAGGGACATATTTGGAGTCCTTATCTGATTGTATTACTTGGGGTGTTGGGACGAGTGCTGTTGAGTGGTTTAGTCCATCCTGGTCCTTTTCTTAAGCATATTCCTGAAAAATCTGAGAGGTGCTTTAACTCTCAGTACCCATCCTTAAGGGAATCTAGCTCTGTCTGGGTACTGAGGGACATGCATTTCTACCTCTCTACTTCTGCAGCAGAGGCTTTTACATTTTTGCAGTTTCATATTTACATTCTTATATTCAGTCAATTTGAAGAACACCTCATTACAGGTTTTCCATAGAAGTCAAGCTGCAGCTGCTTCCCTCTTCATTGGGGCCAATGGTTTACATATCCACAAGTAGTTAGCCAATTTGTCTTCTAGGTCTGAAATTGTATGGACAGCAGCTAACACTTGATCAGACCAAGGGCTATGCCGGAACCTTTTCAAGATTTTGTTCAAAAGGGGTAACATCTTTTACAAATGCCAATTTCTCAGTCTCCTCTCTCTGGGAGCCTTCTTAAAAAGACTGCTTACATTTAAACATTTTCTAGTATACCCAACCCCCTATTGGGACTAAAATAGAAATACCAATACCTCCTTTTTTTTTCTTTCTTTCAGGGGATAAGGTAACACGCCACATTTATTGAACATACATAGATCAATCAATACTTATCATATGCATATGATACATTACACTCATCTACTCTCAACAAGACTGTTGTTACCAAAGGTTGCTCCCCCTTCTGTATCTGTTCTCACATTTAGCATTGTGCAAACATAAATCCTTTTAGATTCTCACTTTTATGTTTGACTTCTTTTTCCCATTTTTCTTTCTGGAGGGCTACAATTTGAACTTTCTGATCTCAGGTAGTTTGCTGATCAAACTTAGCCATTACCTGCAAAGCTTCTTTGTGCTGCCAGCTAGGGCATTTGCATCACAAAGGGAATTACAACCTGTTGTGGCTCCTGGAGCCTCCACAGCATTTTAATTTGTTTGCAGTTTTTACCCCTTCTACAATATACATGGCCTGTCACAGGAAAATGTGCAATCTTTGTTTACAACACTACTTAGCCACATTAAACTTTGCATAGGGTGTAACTCTTTCTTTATGCTTACAGTTTTCCTGTACTTTCATTAAACAACTTGGACTGAAATGGTCTTACTAAAAGTAAACCAAACCAATTTGTTTTAAACCTACAAACAAGATTACTGGACCTTGAAAACCTCACTTATTTACGCTATATATATGTATATTTACACACAGATACACATATATTCTCTCTGAACTTTTCTTACACTATTTCTACATAGCTGTACAACAATTACATTCCCTTTTTATTCATTGGGGTAGTTAAGTTCCAATAGAACCCCCTCCCTTTATAGTTCTTTTAGCAGTGTCTATAATCAAATGTATGGATTTGAGTCAAATTTGCCTGGATTATTTACAGACATTCCTTTGGAAAAAGGGCCCATTTCTCCTTCAGAATGGCTGCAAAGAAACCACAATTTTCTTCTACACCATTTTAGCATTTGCACAACTGCTCAATTCTCTCCATTCTCTGTAGAGTTAAATTCTCTGTGGGTTTTTCTTTTCTTAAAACACTTTCTTATCTCTAAAAATAAAAAAAAACTGGCCTTGTTTCAGATATTACTCTTGTAAGTATTGCTTTAAGGATTTAGATTTCCAGTACATGTACTTACTGCCTTTTCCTCAGTTCTACCACAAGGCCTTCAATCTATCTGTTACCTGCCTGCTTGTCTGGGCCTGATCCTGTTTTTGTTGCTAAGTGGAAAGTGGCTCCTTTCCACAGACTTAGGCTTTGTCCCATTCTTTAACTTGCAGGCAATTCTATACTTACAGAACTGCACCCACAACTCCTCAGGATTTCCCCAATCCTTTTCTAACATTTTTCTGTCCCATTCTGGGTTGCCCCAAACTTCCTGGGCAAAATTCTTCTCTACTTTACTGAAATCAGTATTTACCATGACTAGCTTCATGTTGCTGTATTTAAACCTATAACACAATCCTGCTGACTACGCCAATTCTGTCAGCCGGTGGTCAGGGCAGTGAGTGGTGTGTGTGTATTATACACCCGAGACTTCAACTGCTAGGACTGGGGTCCCTTAGCAGCGGGCAACCTGGAGGAGGTTGACGGGCGCCCCAAGAAGTTTACAGGGAGAGCTTATTACACCTCAGATTTTGACTGCTAGGATACACGATCCCTTCGCAGCGGGCAGCCTGGGGAGGCTGAGAGATGCCCCAACAGATCTGTCCCCTGGAAGCGACACGATCCAACGCTCAAGCTCTCCCTATATCTGTCCCTTATGACCGGCTGGAGTTCTTTTAAAATTGTGCTTGGTTCTGTTACAGCAACTGAAGGAGTCAGGTCACAGCTTAAACAGTTACTATTTTATTGTTACAGGGTAAACTTAGCTGTTAAATGCTACTACTGTGTTACAGATAACACAGCCACTACAAAGGACAGGACAGAAATTACACTAATAAGTCACTTACAGGTACCATGAAACCCTTTTGGTTCTCTGAGCTCCTATTAAATGCATGCAAAATAGACACCTAGCAGGTATATATTCTCACCCCTGCGTTCCAGACTTGGCGTGGCCAGCGTCTTTCTCTCAATCCCTCGGGAAGAAGTAGGGCGAGGCTGGGCGTCCCACAGACCTCGGGAGACAACCAATACCTGCCAGCAGGTGTAGATGATTGGAGCTCAAATGGGGTGGGCTACTAAACCCCTCTTTATACCCCTTGGGTCACGTAGGCTTCTTCCTGGTCTCAAGTGGCCAGTTAGGAAAAATGGCTTTGAACACCAAGTTTCCCAGAAAGGGTGCAAAGCATAATTCACACCTGGGAAAATGCAGACAATGGGCACTTCTAGTATGTGATGGGCGGAGATTCCTCTCCTGGGACAGTGCAGGCGTGTCAATTACTGGTACTAGCCATCAGGGCAGCAGGAGGCCCTGGGTCATCAGCTAGCCCATTTACTGTCTGGTTTCTGTTTATTAGAGTCAGGGACAGGCAGCACACCTGTGTTCCCAGGGCATCAAAGGCTGACTGCCTTTCTCTTGCTCTCTGGGGGGGGGGAACAAGATGGGGTTCATGTCTGGCTACATGGCTGTAAGAAGGGACAAGGAGCTGATCAGGGTCCAAACATGTGAGCTGGCCACAGGGACAGAATGGAAGAGTCAGATTTTCAGTATTGTTGTGTGGAAAGAAGCAAGATGTGAGAGAGGCTGGAGGTACCTATGCAAGGAGGGGGGAATTAAAGACGAGCGTGCAGGGTGGTGAGGCTGACTGGGAGGAAGGTGGCGTGAAGAGCAGTGCAGAAAAGAGAGGATTTAGGAGGCGGAATAAGGAACTTGTTGTACCCATCCATGACTGTGAGTGAGAGAAAATCAGACAGACAGAGCAAGCCAGCATGGGGGGAGAAGTTTCTGAGTGACTGATAGCAAGACGATAGATGGGTGGGTGTCATTGAGGAAGAAGAGAAGAAGTCCTTAAGAAATTCTCCAGGGCAGCACCTACTCAAACCAGTGTGCAGATTTATGGAATAATGCACCCTGGCTGGCAAATTGGAGGGCAGATAACTTGGGATAACAAGGGTTCTTTTCTTTGTATAACCCACCACTCTCTTCAAGTAAATCACTGCCTGAGCGCTAGAATACCAACCTCCCCTGCCATGCTGAATCATAAGGTTCTTTCTTCAGAATTTAAAAATGTTAAGGTCTATTCCACTGAAATGTGTAGAGTCTTAATGAATGAAGATAAGTTTAAAAACTTCCAGTGACTGTTAGATTTATAGGGTGGGTAAAATTAAACACTGCCACTAAAACCTGCTATAACAGAATCTCGTTAGTGCTAATGTTCATTTATAGTTTGACTTCCCAACATTTAATCCTTTTTTGGTGTGATAGAGGGACCGACAATTTAAGACCCTGAAAGATGGTTTTATGACTAGTTTAGCAGTAAATCAAACTTTTAAAGTTCATAAAAATGGTTAAAATAAAAAATGGTTTAATAAGAGTGTTTTATGGTCCATAACATTATTATAGCTGTTTTATTCCCTCTGCATTACTACTTTAATTAGATTGCAACAATTCTTGAGATTCTCCATTTTTACTGGGAAAAATGTAATCTTAAATCAAAATGACCAAAAAAGTCTTCAATATGTCTTCATTTATCAGCCCTTTCCTTCAGGGGCTTGAATCCAGCAGAGGACTCAACAAGATAAAGAGAGGTATCTCTCTTGTATTAAGAAAACTGAGCAGGCTAGTGGTATTGTTGGTTTCCCGCTTCCCCCACCTTGCCATCATGAACAATATGTCATTTTGCTAGCTCTCTGCAAAGTTTGGGTTCTAAAACTTACAGCCGTCAGTGTTTGCTGATTAGCTGGCAGTGTTCTGTATTCCAAAGGTGGCATCAGCAGAATCTAATTCGTTCTCTTTCTTCTCTCCCTTTGCTTTACCAGGTGTCAGACCGCTCCGTGGTGGCTCTCGTTCCTAAACAGACTTCCTCTTATAACATCCCTGCCTCCGCCAGCATCTCTCGAACCTCCATTAGTCGATATGGTAAGAAGCAGGGCTAAGTATTGGGGATTTCAGGGCTCACTGGGCTGACTTTTCCACTGCTAGATTCATCTTTAGACTGTAGCCTGGAATCATTAGTGAAACAAGCCTTTTGGTCTCAGCTCCTCATTTTGCCTAGTTCTAATCAACAAGTGAGAGTGTTCTTAACTCAGTATGCAAGACTTTACACACCCGGGAAGCGGGAATTGTATTACTTGTACAGCAGTATTGATAGGCATTTTACAGACAATGCTCTCGAGTTTACAGTCTGAGTAATTAAGTCTGTTAGATGCCAGGTGCATGTTTATAGTGTTGTCTACACAACTATAATAATACACCTTCATAAAGGATAGTGGAGAAGTCCCTGGTACAAAGGTTTTTTCAGCTTTTTCATTCTATGGACTGTGTAGCCAAAAATAGCTCCCTTGATAGATCCACCTGCTTTCCCAGTTTCGTAGCTCTCAGAATCTGTATTCCAAATACCAAGAGTCATCTGAATGGTGTGAAACCCGCCAGCTGGCAGAACAGTACTGTGGCACCATAGCAAAGGTTGTTTGCCACCTTCAAGATCTAGTCCATGTATGAGTTCTTAGTGCCTTTTGTTCATAGGGTGATGTGAGGAGGGGACCCAGGTTGGGGCTGCAATGCCAAAGCTTGTTCTTCAGCATAAGGGGCAGGAGCATTTGTGAACTGCGAGTATGCACTCTTTTGGCAAACGTTAAGATTAATAATTCTAATTGCGCCAACAAAATGCAAATGAGGATGCAGATTTACCTTCCATATTCTGCATCAGTAAGAGAGACATGTTTAAAAATAGAATTACTAGATTCTTCTCAGCCTTTCCCTCATTTTAATCCCCCGTGTCTTAATTAAATTGGCTGGAATATTCATATTTCACTCAGTATTAATCAGGGAGGAAACTTTAGCAACTTTTGTAATAAGTTGTTCCATTTCCCTGCACTGATCCCCTTAACTCTTACTGTTGTGGAGAAAGGCAAGTGGAGACTTGGGGGGTCGGGTTGGCCATGTTCATGTTCAAAAGAGTGAGAGGACAGGTGAAAAGATGGACAGTGCACTAGTTTGGTAGCGTCCCCAGAGGGTTCTACCACAGGCTGAATGGATAGTGGGAGGGTAGAGTCAGGATAATACATTTCCTTGGAAACTGAAGCACCTCGTATCATTCCACAGTGGAGCAGGCTGATTCAGGGAATAATCCAGTGGAAGTGGGGTGTGGGGACTACTGAGGAGTAGTGACAGAAGCTGCTCCCCGTGGATATCACTGGCTTCTCTTCCTTTCCATTCAGATTCAACGTTCCGGTACACAGGCAGCCCCGACAGTCTCCGCTCCAGGGCACCCATGATCACCCCTGACCTGGAGAGTGGAGTGAAAGTCTGGCACCTGGTCAAAAACCACGACCACGGAGACCAGAAGGAGGGTGACCGGGGCAGTAAGATGGTGTCAGAGATCTATCTGACTAGGCTCCTAGCTACGAAGGTAATTGCCATGCACCGGAGCCTGCTTGGGAAATGTAGAAACAGGCCTGTAAAGACACAGCCCCTGTCTCATGCTTTGATTGTCCATTAATGAAGCTTTGCGACCTGTCTGTCAATTGGGCATGATGATGCCCATTTTACAGGGGGGAAGCTGGGATGCAGAGGGGATAGATAGTCCTGGGGTCACATACCAATTCAATAGCAGAGCCACTCATAGAGCCCTAATCACTCCTAAACAATGCTTTGTCCTTTCACCAATTAAAAGGAAGTTACAATGCCTGTAAATTCTTTACCGGTCTCCTCAGCCAAGGGAATCTGCTGTCCTATTGTAGCACCCTCAGCAATGGCTGTGGCACAGATTGCAAAAGAAATTGTGTGCGTCACATTAAAAATAAAACCTATGCGTCTCCACAGTACAGCCAGCCCGTTCCTATAAGGTTACATACACCTTACCTATTCCTATACGGTCTATGCCTAGCCCTTTCTGGAGCTGTGCATAGCCTGTGTCACCATCTGGTGTCCCCTCCTGCTGTTGCTGTTTAGCCGAGTGTGCATACATCCCTCCCATCACTGCGCTGGTTGCTGCTCCCATTAGGGTACGCTGCAGAAATTCGTGGATGACTTGTTCGAGACCTTGTTTAGTACGGTGCACCGAGGCAGCGCGCTCCCACTGGCCATCAAATACATGTTCGATTTCCTGGATGAGCAAGCCGATAAGCACAGCATCCACGACACAGATGTGAGGCACACCTGGAAGAGCAATTGGTAAGCATGGGGGGAGAATGGGGAAGGGGACATGGTTCAGCAGTTATCCACACTCTGGGGAAGACTGGAAACCCAGGGATGGGGCTGGGAGTGGGGTGGGAGGAGGGACAGAGTCTGTGTCATTGGAGGCAGCTCAGAGTGCTTCACAGCACAAACATGCAGCTGCCTTGGCTCCCCTCTGTCACTGTGAAGGAAGATGCCAGCATACAGACACGTGTGCAAAATCCTGCCCCTTTGCTTGTGCCTGGGAGTCCCAGAGCTTGTTCTTTTCGTTTTCAGGGAACTTTGGTTCTTGGGGGCAATTGTCACATTCAGGCTGCCAAATGGATATAAGGGAAGGAGGCACCCTAGGTAAAACGCTTTGCTACTAGTCTTCAGTCCAAAGCTCCAGTACCTGTGCTGTCCCAGTGACGGGGCCTCCTGGCTGCTGTGAAAATGTACTTCAATTCTGACCCACTATGACTCAAATCAGGAACCCCCATCAACCAGAGAGTCTGCCAGTGCCTCCCAGTTCTGACCTGTACAACAGCTCCTACTACAGGTTATTGACCCAGCCACAAAGAGCTAATATAGCACTGAGAATTTAGCAACGTGTCCCCAGCTTTTTCATTTACACCTTAATCTGTTACAATTTACAACTTAGGGTTTATCCACACATAGCAATTCTGGGCCGGCACTTGAAACTGAAAGCGTGGCCACGGCACAAGTACTAGGGGAAAGCTCTCCCAGTACTCTCCTCATGGGGAGCAGCTAACAGCACTGGGAGCATGCCCCCGGCACGGTAGCAGTGTTGTAATTTGCTGCACTCCAATGTGTGTGGGGGGGGGGCAGATAGGAGGGGTTCACACCCCCCGGGCCGGAAAGTTACAGCGCAGTGAAGCACCAGGTTAGACTTGGCCTTAAACTGTTAAAATCCAGTTATTTTTCCAAGTATGAAGCAGCCACGAAACTGCAAACTGCTTGTAACGTATTGGGAGTTGTTATAGGAAAACCGAATGCCTCTCCTACAAACTTTTTTCACCACTCAGACAAATGTGGTTTTGAGCAGGGACACCGCCAGGGAGGGAGGGAGCAGTTGCCCCTGTGCCCAGCAATTTAAAAAGGGCCAGCGCTCCAGGCCCTTTAAATTGCTGCCGGAGCCAGTTGTAGCGTGATCCGGGCGGAGCTGAGGGTTGGTTGGGAGAGGCGCAGCACAGTATGGGCAGCACTTGGGGTATGTCTAGACTACAAGCCTCTTTCGAAAGAAAGCGTCTAGACTGCAACCACTTCTTGAAAGCCACTTTTTCAAAAGGTAGCACCCAGGCAGTCTGGATGCTCTCTTTCGAAAAAGCCCTGTTTGCATTCAAGAGCGCCTTTTTTTGAAAGAGCACTTTTGAAAAAAGGCATTCTTCCTCGTAAAATGAGGTTTACCATGGTCGAAAAAACCGCCACGTTCTATGTAATTTCGAAAGAATGCGGCAGCAGTCTAGACGCAGAGCAAGTTTTTTTTTTAAAAAAAGGCCACTTTAAAAAAAAAAAAAAAAAACCTCTGTAGTCTAGAGTAGACAAACCCTGAGAGCTGGCTGCCCATAGCCCCTTCCCTCCTGCATGAGGCTCCACCGCTTCTCAGGGGCCCCTCCCCCTCATACTTGCACATTGCCTAGAGCCTGGTGATGCCCTGTAAATTCCAGACCCCTCCTTTCATTCCAGGGGCAGGAATCCTTAATGAGTGTCATTTGTACTCTAGTAGTTCCCAGAGGACGCTGTCCACATAACAAAATGGAGTTTCTGCCCCAAAGCGCTTACCGTCTATATAGCAAAGACAGACAAAGAAACTGGGGCAAACCTGGGAATTAAACAAACGTGACTTGCATCACAGTCTGGAGACGGCCCCACCCTCGTGTAATGAAATGAAGTTCTGGAAATGCCCAGGCTGTATGCAGGCAGGCAGTTAATGGCCATACCTGATGTGTATGATATTATCCAAGGGGAATGCCTGCCAATGCTCATAGGTGAAAAATGAGTGAGCAGCTGTTCCTCCCCAAATGCTTCTGGAGCGGTGCTCCAGGGAGCGAGGGCAGATGAGTGGAGCTCACACTTAAACTGTGTGCAGTTGACACACAACTGCAGCCTGGGCTCAATGTTCTCAAAACAATCGGAGCTATTACATCTTTGCCTTTGCTGTTATTTTAGGATTAAAAACTCCATGGGTGAGAAATTTACCTCTGGGGGAGGGAGAAACCACAACAATTGGTAGCTCCCTGAAGATTTTTTATATTTTTTCCCCCCACCAATCCCTCGCGGTTTAAAAAGCCTCTAATCATCATGTCTGCAGAAGCCGGATTCCCTGCTAAGGCTATGGGAAGGTAAAAACAATTTATCGAAAGCTTTAGAAGAAGGAGCTATTAGGATAAAATGTTTGAATCCTGAATAAAATGACACTTCTTAAAGCTATAAAGGGAAACGGTGTCGAACAACAAAGGTTTTTCTACCACAGCCATCAAACCCCATGGGTTCTGGCGGCTGATGGGTTCCCAGCCATTGCACGGCTTTGCATACAGGAACAAAGGACGAGTCAGGAGGACAGAGGTGTAAATTCTAGTTTTCAAACTAATCATTACATTGAGCCTTCACTGTGTCTTTACGTTTCTATAGTGCTCTCCAAACATTAGCGAATGCTCGCTATGCCCCTGGGGGAGAGCCGAGCATTGTCAGAGAGAGGAATAGAGGCACTGAGCCGGGAAGTCATTTGTCCCAGGTATTAACTGGGTCAGTGTTAGGACTGGGAATAGAAGTCCTAGCCCTGTGCTCCATTAACTAGAAAAGGACTAGGCAAGGCTCCTTTGAGAAAGGAAAGGGTTAAATCTTGGACTGCATCAGATCTCTTGAGGAAGCCCAACAGAAAATTGAGACTCAGCCACCTGTTGGAAGGGGCAAGAGAACTGGGAGGGGTGCAGGGTGAGATGCAGGGTAGAGCCAGTATGACAGCTTGGGCAAGGGAGGAGGCTCTTCGAAGCAGTGTTCCCTTTAATCTTTTCCATCAATGTGCAGAATTAATTTTTTTAATGTGCACCAAAGCATGTGGGAATGCGCCCCACCAGTAGAAACAAAAAAACTGGCTGTGGGTGCTCTGCTAATCAGCTGGGCAGCAGTGGAATCTCTCCTGAGTGGCCAGACAAGCACCCAGCACACTGCTGGAAAGTAGCCAGAGAGCTGGCCAGCTTGGAAGGCAGTTCAGGGCCCTCAGGCAGGGAGCCGTGATTAGGAGGGAGCAGAGGGTTCAGGCAACTAGCACCAGACTCTGTCTTGGGATGGAACTGAGCAACTTGTCTGCAGTACTGCAAGGGTTAAGGCTGAAGGCTTCCTTGTAGCTGGCTGGCAAGGAAGGGAGAGCTGGGACTTGAAAGCTAACAGAAAGCAGCAGCTGGTTTTTGATCCTGCTATAGAGCCAAAGGAAAAGGGAAGAATATTTCTCCTTTGATTACTGAGGCCCAGGATGGTCTGGGGGGGGGGGGGGAAACCTGATGTGCTCCTTCCCAGGTGACGGGCTGGGAACAGGCCCTTGATTTTGCTCTCTGCAGCGGATTGCGAGTGGTACTCTCGTCACGCCCCTGCCCTTCCTCACCAGCTCAGTGTTACTGCTGCTGTAAAGAACAATGAGATATGGTGCTAACAGGCTGCACTGACCCCCCCTAAGATCTTCCGAGCCCCCTGGATTCCCGAATGAGCCCCAGCACCCAACACAGGCAAACATTGGGGGCTCTCCTGAAATGGGGCTCTTCCTCTCCACTGGCAGTCCACTTGGCTTCAGCCAGCATTGAAAGTAACTTCACATTTCCTACAGGTCCTGTCCTACTGCAGCTGGGGTCCCTGCCAGCTCTTTCAATAGCTCCCTGCTGCCTTGTGCCGCAGCTCAGCCAGCTCTTGCCGAAGCCGCGTCCCAGGGTGCACCCGCTTACTTTCACCTCTGGCTTCCGCATCCCTGGCCTTTCTAGCTGCCACTCGATGCACTCAAATGGCAGCCCCTCCAGAGTGGGCAGGGGCAGGCCCAAGAAGTGGCTGGAAAATCAGTGGAGAAAAATGGCCACACATCTGGCCCAGATTTGGTAATGAGATTGGCTCAGTTCTGTATAGGGTATCATTGCTACGCTTGCGGGAGCCGTCGTGGGCTCTGGGGGGTTATAAGGGGCACAGCACTGACCACATCAATTGAGGAGCTGAAATACATGGGTACAAAAGAAACCTTCCTGTCTCTAGGGTTCGTAACTTACTTTTGTTTCCTTGTTTCCCTACAGCCTCCCGCTCCGGTTCTGGGTGAACGTAATCAAAAACCCCCAGTTCGTGTTCGACATCCACAAGGGCAGCATCACAGACGCCTGCCTCTCTGTGGTGGCCCAGACCTTCATGGACTCCTGTTCCACCTCAGAGCACCGCCTGGGCAAGGACTCCCCCTCCAACAAATTGCTCTATGCCAAGGATATCCCCAGCTACAAGAGCTGGGTAGAGAGGTAGGTCGGTGTGGGAGCCAAGTCAGGAGCAGCTGTGTCATTGCACCACCTCATCAGCCATCAAAAGTTTCTCTGTTCCCAGTACTCCAGAAGTGGCTGCATTTAGTGCAGGGTTAAAATGAGAGCTATACACAGGACTTGTTTAGTTTGGAAAGGAGAAGACTGAGAGGGGGGGGACATGAGAGCAGTTTTCAGGTATCTAAAAGGGTGTCACAAGGAGGAGGGAGAAAAATTGTTCTCCTTGGCCTCTGAGGATAGACCAAGAAGCAATGGGCTTAAATTGCAGCAAGGGAGGTTTAGGTTGGACATTAGGAAACATTTCCTACCTGTCAGGGTGGTTAAACACTGGAATAAATTGCCTAGGGAGGTTATGGAATCTCCATCTCTGGAGATATTTAAGAGCAGGTTGGACAGACACCTGTCAGGGATGATCTAGACAGTACTGGGTCCTGCTTTGAGGGCAGGGGACTGGACTCAATGACCTCTCGAGGTCCCTTCCAGTTCTAGTGTTCTGTGATTCTAGGACCAGACTAGCCATGGCTCCTGCTTGGTTTGGAACAATAGGGAAGAGAAGGCATTGGGGTCTGTGCTGGCTCTTTGCAAAGAGTGCACAGAGGCCAGATAAAACTGCAGATCCCTGCTTTAGCAATGAATGCGAGGTGAGATTGCACCCGGGGCGGTTTACATTAGGGATGTTAAATATCGGTTAATTGAGTAGTCGAGTAACCTCATGAATTCTTATCAGTTATTCAACTAGTCTGTAGTCCCCGGGGGTGGGGGCAGGGGCGGGGCTGGCAGACAGTGTGCTCTGGCCCCACTCCCGAGGAGCCCCCTGCCACTCCGCGCTGCTGCCTCTGTATAAGAGGCAGCAACATGGGATGCCAGGTGGGAGCTGGTCCGCGAAGGGAGCCAGTTGAAAAACCAGCTCCCCCACAGACTGACTGATACAGAGGCCCTGCCGTGCTGGGTGGCAGCAGCCTCTGCTCAGTGTGGGGAGGGAGGAGCAGGGCTCAGCTCCCGGCCCAAGCTGGAACTGCTTGTCTACCTGGCTCCTAATACACTTTAAATGCAGAGCGGCAGCTGGTGGGTCCCAGACCCTGTGAGAGCCAGGACTGAGCTGGGCTGCTGGCCAGCCTGCTAAAAAATTTACATTCAGGAGGCATCGGCTTGCACATGGGGCCTTGCCAATAGGCTCTCCCCTTTCATTCCCTAGGTATTACGCAGACATTGCAAAGCTCCCCGCCATCAGCGACCAGGACATGAACGCCTACCTCGCAGAGCAATCCCGCCTGCATGCCATTGAGTTCAACATGCTGAGCGCACTCAATGAGATCTACTCATATGTCAGCAAGTACAGCGAAGAGGTGAGCAGGCCCCCTTCCTGGTGGGGCTGCCCCCGCCTCGCAGGACATGTACTTGGCCCCACTCCTGTTCTTGGCCTGTCAAGGTCTCCCCACATAGTACAGTGGACTTCCTGGCTGGCCATCTCAGAAAGGAGGCCAAAGATTGAATGGGGCCGGGAGGCCAATTTCCTCTCTCGCTCCTCGACGCTGGTTGATAGAGTAGCATGGTGTCTATGCCGTAAACAGAAGGCTTTGGTCCCTACAGCTGCCAGTGCAGCATGCCCCCGGAGAACCCTGCCTTTGCAGCATTTTATGGGCAGCTCTGAATTCCTGATCCTTGCTGCAGCCCACTTCTAAATGCAAGGGGCAAATTGCTCTGACCCAGCAAGCCCCCTCACAAATCCCAGCATCCTGTAGGAGCTTCCAGTGTCGCACAAATCTTGTGTCACAGCGAAGCTGGCAGCATGGGCTCCTTTAATGAATGCATCACTTGAAACCAAGTTCTCACCATCTGTTCCGCCCCTTCGTTTTCATTGTGAGAAGGACCTGTTTTGCCATTACATGCATCAAAAGGAGGGAGGGGGGAGTGTCATTTAATTGCATGTACGTGTTTATGATACAATGCCACAACCATTTTCCCAATTAGTGACTAAAATCTCATAACTTTCATGCTACATGAGACGGGGAAAGTAGAGTCAAAGATACCAGAGCAGAAATGATTGTATTGTGATGGTGTAATATACAGCAAGCAGTCCAAAAATAAATCCAGCATGACTGGGGAATGGAAAGGTACTCAGTGCCTTGTTTGTCTTCTATTAGGCCACATCTCCACTTGCCGTGCCAGAGACTGAACTTCTGGCATTTGATTTAGTGGATCTAATTAAGATCCACTAAATCGAACGCTGAGGATGGCTCTGGTTGGCACTCGTTGTCACAGAGTGTGGGGAGTCACCAGGCCCCATGCCCTTGTCCTCAGTTAGATCAGAATCTCAGCAAGTAGAACAGAAGGTTTATTTGGTTCCAAGTTCTCAAGTGAGTCAAGCCCAGCCCTCCCCTCCTCATCCAGATAGTGTTGCAGTGTCCAGGGAAACTACGGCGCGCGCGCACGCACGCACTCACACGGAGTTATTATAGAACAGCACAGGACAGTAGAATCACATGCAGCACAACAAAGCAAACAGCGAATACAAAACCAGAGTGAATACAGTGACTACAGGAGTGGATACAAACCCCACTACGTTACACCAGTGTGCCGGGCAGTTGCAAGGAGTAAGGGAGGCCGACGGGAGCATTGGCGCCTATCAACCTCTCTCTCTGAAGATGGCGCCAAGCTCAGCTTAAGGTAGGGCAATTCCAGCTACATCTTTCACAAAGCTGGAGTTGCATACCTTAATCCGACCTTCTGGGCCTAGTGTAGACCTGCTGAGTTTCTTTGAAGGAGCATAACTAAAAGGAGGGATTTGACTGCTGCAGACCAGCCTCTGCCACCAGGCATTGAGGGAATTTTGATTGGGGAATGACCCATAAGCCTCCGGAGACCCCCCCAGCTCCTGGGCAAGGCTTACCAGCCCTGTACCAGCCTTATGGCATTAACCTAGCCTGCCCCCAAGTACTTCTGTTTTGCCAGCTTCACTAACCACTGCCCCTGTGGTGCGCGGGGAAGGCTATATGTTATCATTAACAGCTGCTGTGTCTGAAGTCCAGATTTTTCCTTTTTTATTTATTCCCCCCCACCCTTCCCAATCCATTTCTTTCCTTGTCCCTCCTTTCTGGAATGTTTACATGAATCATGTTGTTTGTTTTGCACCAGATCATTGGGGCTCTGGAACAGGACGAGCAGGCGCGCAGGCAGCGCTTGGCATACAAAGTAGAACAGCTTATCTGTGCCATGTCTATTGAGAGCTGAAGAAAGGAGACGGCTGGTGCTCTTAGGCCAAGGAGAAGGAACGAGTTACCGCCAAGGCTCTTAGGAATGAAGAGCATAAACAAGCAAGGAAGGCACTGGACCCATATAAACACTGAGAGGTCCTCTGGGAGAAGCAGGGACTGGCCCAGATCCTAAGTTCAAAATCATTTAGATTCCAGTTTGAAATGACAGCGAGAAGGACAGAGCATCTCAAAGCAAAATAGGGTCAAGCAGGAGTAATCCTTCAAGTCATGCGTGTGGAAGGAAGGAATCTGAGAAGCCTGGATGCTTCAATGGCTGCTGCTTTGCATGAAAACGAAAACCATGTGATATATATTAGGAAATAATGAAAAATTTATTTAAAGGATTTTTTTTTAAAAAGAAAAAAAATTAAAGCAACCACAGTGGCCACACCGAGAATTCTGTTGAGAAAATTCAGTTCCAAGTTCTGTCGCTCATCTGTTTCCTGCGGTGTGTGGCTCAGACATTCTGCGAACAGACTCCTATGCTAATTGGAAAAATTGGAAAATTAAATTATTCCTTGTCCTGGGAACTTTTAAAAAATATGAGCACAAGTTTGCACCAAACCTTTTTACACAAAGGAAGAGAATAGTTCACCTGGACATAAATCCGGTGGCACCAGAAGGAACTTTACCTGAATTATAAAACCATCAGATCATCTAACCTGTTTGTCTTGAAATCCAGCTTTATCTATATGTATTTATATAGTGTCAAGATATAGATATATATATATATATTTTTTAAATCCCGCTTACTGTTGAATGATGGTGGGTCTGATTTTAAACATTTTTCTCTGTTTTACTTCCATTCCATTTCAACACACAACTCCACCCAGGTGTAAAGACTGCAGTATTTTTGTTTGCTTCACTCATGTTCCGAAAGAATGTTCTGCCCTATGTGGCATGTGAAACTAAGGAAAGTCGTACACAGTTTCACCTAAAATTGGTGCATTGTTGTTTTCTGCAGGTGCAATTTAAGCAAAACCAATTGGCTGATCTTGCGCAGTTGAACAGAGCTGGGCGGGACTTAATTGCTTGGGGTGTTGGTTGACTAGAGTTATTTTATTCCAGCCACAATGTGATTTCTTGCAGTAAAAAAAAAACAACTACAAAATCATGTTTACAGCAAGCGATACTTGAAAAGCATAGGCAAAGTGAGATAACATATTTATTGCTTTTCTGTTTGAGACTCTCTTATATTTACGCATAAGATCAGGACAGATTCCGATTACATTTTTCCCTCAGCATATGCAAAGGCACCCAAATGTAAAGCATAGGAGTTTTTATTTCTCTGGGGGAGAGGGAGAATCTTTACTCAAGATGAGAGAGTCCATAATGACACACTCAGAGTGCCAGCTAACATTGTCGTCTTTGTCTCTATTTCTCATTGTTCGGTTCAGTTTCTAACTGGCCATAGCAGCCCATCTTTTCATGGACAGCGAAAGGCAAATGTTTGTGAGTGTTATTCCTTTAAAAGAAACCAAAGCTTTCCTGTCCCTTTAAAGAGTGCCAAGAGGCGGATGGAATGCTGTAAATATTTCTCTCTGTAATAAATACTGATATTTGTGCAGACTGCAGTGGGTGGAGGATGATGATGATGATGATTAGACCTAATGGAAATAGAAGTGTTAACCATATGAGCCTTGGAGGTTGTAGCCAAACAGCGACCAGAGTTTGTTTAATGGAATCAAAACCAGACTTGAAAAGGCCCAACCTTAAGTCTCCTTGCAGAGAGGCAGCATGTGCTACTAGACACAACAATCGGACTGGGAGCTCGCTATGGACTTGCTGTATGATTCCAAGCTAGTCATGTCATCTCTCTCGGATTCTTTCGCCAGCTCTGAAATGGAGAGTGTACTAATATTTGGGGGGAGGCAGAAGAGGATTAGCTAATTTTTTTTTAATATAAAGAATTGTTACAAAACCTTCTTGACGTCAGTGAGGTGGAGGGTGTTGAGCACTTTGCAGGTCAGGGGGCTAGGTCCTGCTGCAGGACTCAACAGCAGGACTCAATGAAAAGCAACTGTCTGCTCCCAAAAGATTAAGGGTGTGGGAAGAAGAAGGGAGGCCCTGTACTACTGAGGTCAGAGAGGCGCATGACCCCAGTGTTGGGCAGTATGAATCACCTGCTTCAGGAAAGGAACGAGTCCTTCTCATCTTCCTTTGCTTAAATGCCATACGTTGGGATCTGCCAGAAGGGACCATTGGGCGCATACAGAGTCATGCTCAAGTCATTGGGTAGGATCTGTGCTCATGGATGCATGCTGTCATGCTGCGTCTCCAAGAACATTCCATTTTGATAACCGCCTGCCAGCCTGCAGCATTGCAGCAGAAGGGTGTGAGGGGACAGTGTCAAACTATTGCCACATAGGTTAATATCACTACTGAGTCACAGGCTGTTAGTCTCTATTCTAAAGGCAGCCAACAGAGGGGCAAGGCAGGGGAACAGCATTCAGACAAGTACTCAGGAAACTTGCTGTTTTAATTACAGTGCATTAAAAGCCATGCCAAGTCCACTTTCTCCTGATAATCTGCCTTTGTGAGTTTCTCTGGATCCTATTAATAGCCTGAAAGAAATACTAATGACTGGCCCTGTGCAATAAGCCAAAGCTTTTGACATTCACAATAGGCTAAGCTTTGCAAGGAGAAGGCTCTGAGAGGAGGGCAAGGGAGGGAATAGGAGAAGCAGCAGAGAAGACAGGATTCCTGTTACCAAGAGAGTTCCCTTCCCAGGGACTCTTTGCTGTGTAGTGAGCCTGATTTCAAAGAACATGTAGAAATGTCCAGGCTGTCCTGTTAAAGTCCTCGCGTCATGGTCTTGTCTGCAGTTGACAAATTTAATACCCAATCATTAGAGCAATTGTTAACCTGTCGTGCGGTTTGCTGCTAATATTACAGAAGATTGGAGAGCATCACATTTGTGATAGCCCCTAAAAGATTTGGTTTTGACAGGGGCTTGTTTGTTTGTTTGGGGGTTTTTTGCTGTTCACCAACATCCAGCAGATGGTTTATGTTCTGAATGTTTTTGAGCCTTGCAAACAAGTTGTGACCATTGTTTCAGATACGCATAGTACCCTGATTGGTCAGCCAAGTCACATGACCTTCTTTATATTTGCATCCTTCTGTGCTGAATACTTATACCAGACTGACAATAAGGTTTGAAGACAGAGAGATGTGGAGGTCATATTGCCTACTTCTTCCCATAAAGGGTGGGTAAAGGAATCCTCCAGTGCTTAAAGGGAAGCAGGAGACATCAGAACAGAGAAACTGTGGAAGTCTTCATAACATCCATCTATATGAAGAATGGCCTCTAGCTATATTAAGAACTGTCATGGCAAACACGCATTTAAAAAAAATAGCCACAGCCCTGCTGCTAATGGGAAACTTTGTAGGCAGAGAGAGAAAAGGGAAATTTGTGTGACAGGTGTACTATATTGAAAGTTTGAGATGCAAATCTTTTCCCATCTTCTCCTGGTCCTCTGGCATAATAGGGACATTGCATGCAGCTGTTCTGCTCCCGTGATGATGGAATCCTTCCTCTTACGGGTATTCAGTGCCAGTCCTGTACAATCTAAACACCCAGACTACACAATTCCACTTAGAGAGTATAGTGTATTGCTAATAAACATTTGTATGGATCTTTACCAAAAATCTCATTACAATCTGTACATGCAACAGTTGGGCTAGGACTCTTGAGATTAGAGTAGAGAGCATGAGAATCAGGATTTCTGGATTCTGTTCTTGCCTATTGGCTGGCTCAGGGTGGCATGGACATGTCAGTATTGGTGGAGCCCTGCTTAGGTACAAAACTGGTATCTGTATCTGCAAAAATGAGATGCAGCTTTCCCCATTCACATCCATGGGTGTGGATACCCATGGCTATAAAGCGGATATCTGCAAATTTGCAGAGTTCTAAATACAAAATTTGTATCTGCATTTGCGCCTGTATCTGCAAAAATGAGCCGTGGCTATCCGCAGCCACATCTGCAGATGCAGATATCCATGGATTTGCAGGGCTCTCAGCACTGGCTACCAGTTTGAGATACTTCTGGCTGGGTTTTTTTGGTCCTACATGAGATGCACATAAAGAGTCCGACTCACCAGAGACACTGAGTGCCCACAACTCCAAAAGAGGTGAAGGGAAGCTGGTCCATGTGCTTCTCATGCCCCTCCCGATTTCAGGAACTAGACAAGGGATAAAACACTTTTAAAAATTATTCCTGTAACATCGGTTACTTTTTCAGCCTGCACTTAGAACATTTCCCATTAGCAGCAGCGGTGGCAGGGTTGTGGTTCCCCCCCTGTCACCAGCAGCTCTCCTTTTCTGTTTCCACTGCTCTGTGTATTTGCCTGCCAGGAGGACTCAGTTCAGCCGTCTAAATGAAACAAAACCAAAATGACTTGAGCTGGCATGTCAGGGGGAGACTCACTGGTGACTACCCTCTTGAGAAAAGGCAGCATAAAAATGCTCAGAGAAGAATAAATAACCAACATCAAAGATGCATTAAAAATACAGCAAAAGCTTCAGTCATCATATTTCAGTATTCCATTGGCCCATAAACCCTAAGCCGGTAATACAGAGCTGTGATGTTGTATATAGTTACTTCCCAGATAAAGCTTGGTGAGCAGTCTGATCTGTATATTGAATGTGTCTTCAGTGAAAACTTGATCCCTTCCCTAAGTTCCCTTCTGCCTTTAACCTTTTGTCTCAAGCCTGTCAAGATCTGCAGATGAGAAGTGCAGGGCTGATGTGGATAGGAACTACAGAGCCCCGCAATATTAATGCAGAGAAGGGCAGCTGCCATTTTTGATTAGATACAGAGGGACTCATTTGGGTTAAAAATGCAAAGCTACGCACTGAGGAGTCTTAAGGCAATGCTCTTTGGAAGCAACTAGGTTGAATAACCCAAAATGCAAAATCCTAAATTTAGACCCATGTGGCTAGTTTTTAAAGGGGAGGCATTTTTAAAACTGCAGAAGTTTGGAACATGTTTCTCACTGTTTAAAAGGCTTCACAGAAGGGAAATGTCACTGTTCAGTTTCCAGTAAGCGATACAGTGCAAGGGACGTCGTTACCTCTTACCTTCATAAACGCTCCCAGTTTGAAAGAAAGGCCTTGTTGTTTTTTCTGTTCTTCACCAAAATCCCCCATCACCAATGCTCCTGTTCTAGTTCAGGGCAACGTGGCAAGACCAATATTACAGAAATAGATGGTGACTGTTTCTTCCCAACTATATTAAGAACAAACCTCTTGTACCAGGCTTTCCTAAGCGCTCTACAACCTTTGGTGATCCCTGCAGTGTTTTGTGGTACCTGCTGGCAGTGGCTCAGAGACAGCTTGAGGGTAGCCTCCTTCAGAAAGAGGGGTTTCCCTCAGCTGGTCAAGGTTCCATTGCGTACCTTTATCAGGCCACAGTTCAGAGGATACCGTTTGTTTTGACTGTATTGTTAACACTGAAGTGTCTCTGTGTTTATCTACGTCAGTCTAAAAATTCCCATTTGCCTTTGTGTTATCCAGCCTCTCCCCTGACCCTATGTAAAAAGTCTCTTTCTCTCTCTCCTCTCTCCCCCCTCCCCCTTTTTGCAATGGGCAAATAACTCACATTGGCAGCTTCCAGTAAAGCACCCAAAAGTGGACCACAAATCTGAGCTCTCCAGGCCACTTAGGTCTACAAAATCAAACCAGAAATCCACTGATCAGGCTTTCTTCTGAGCTCTCTAGTACTTCCTGCTACAGAGGGGTTGGGGAGATGATGAAAACAGACTTTCCTATCATATTTTTGTCATCTCCCGTCCCTGACAGGACATGGATGTGCATATAGAGGAAGTCATTAAAAGTAAATAAGCACTGTACCATAATACTGACTTTGCCTTGCTATTTCTTCTATTCAAAACGTACCACTGCAAGATATCCCTATTGGTACCATGTAAAGTGCTCATTTGTTAATGGTTTCTTCTGCAGAGAAACTTGATAGTAAAATGAATTTAGGAGGTGGGCAGGGAATTTGTAACCAAACTTTCTTGACCTTCAAGAAAGGATTGGTTTGAGTATTCAAATAAAGATTTGCTGGGGTGGAAGGGCTTCTTAATTTGTTTGGCCCGTCTCTTAAAAATAAATGCATACCAATTACAAGGCAAGCTGTCATGGATAATAAAATGAACTTTATACTTTGCCCGCCCTCCCCCCCCTCCAACAATCATAACCTTTCCCTAGCTTTCCCCTGTTTCCCTTATATTTGACACACTGGAGTTCTGTATGATAATTTTTTTTTTTTAAGATGGTTGTCTGGTTTTTGTTGTTTATACAAGTGTTGTGGAAAAAATGTAAGAAAGTTTAAGTATTTAAAAATGTTCTGAGGAAAAAAGGTTTTTTGTTATTCTAATATATGATTGTGTACCTATTGTAAATATGAAACACTCCTATTTTGCAAGCCAAGGACTCACTTTGTACTGTTGTTATATATAAATAAAGTTTACTGGATAAAAAAAAATCCAAAGTGGATCCTTATTTTCTAGCATGGAGTGTGTGGGATTCATTGTATGCGCTGAGAACACTTGCGAGAATAATTTACTTGCTGCATCACACCAGTAATCAATCAATCACTGGAGATCCAAAATGAAATATTTGAATGTCAGATTTATTTCCTCAGCATGCCAAGGGCTTAGAAGCCACAAGATGAGACAAGAAGGTAAAACACTGCCCCCTAGCTTCACACATCCAAAAAACAAGAAGTCGTCCTGTGGCAATTTAAGGAGTAACAGATTTATTTGGGCATATCCCAAATCAATTTCTTAGGTGCAACAGGTCTCCTCATTGTTTTTGCAGACACAGACTAACACGGCTATCCCTCAGAGACATCTAAAAGATACTTTTTGTCTATGATTAATTGGAGCAAGGTGAGAATATTTTTTCTAGTAATAAGTAAATCAAGCTTTTTGCCTCGTTATTGGAGTGGGGGTGGGGAGGGAGGACATGTGGTAACAACTTACTTAGGGTTGCCAGATGTCCAGTTTTGAACTGGACAGTCCAGTATTTGAGCTTTCTGTCCGGGAAACAAATTGAGAAAATATAAATGTCCGGTATTTTCTAAATAAGATGTAATGTAGATTGTGTTGTAATGTCAAGTGTGTCCGATATTTTTGTTGAAACCATCTGGCAACACTAAACTTACTGAAGAATCTCTCTTTATTCTAAAGATCCAAAAACCATCGGAAATCAAGATAGCCTGGAATAGCTGCTCTTTGTCAAGAGCAGACAAAAGAGAATGGCGAGGGGAAACACAGCCACACCTGGTTGTATCTGAAGCATTTCTGAAATAACTCCCTGTGGCTGGCTGCTTTGTATCTGCTTGAAATGAGACATAAGTTATCTATTGTACGCAAATCTTTTAAAAAAGCTTTCCTCCTCCTTAAATGCAGACAGACATATTCATTTGTAAAGTGTGACAACGGGAAGCAGTTATCCAGCTGTTAGAATGGAGAGTCATGACTCTGTTTCTAGAGAGGCCACTGAGGCTACATCTAGACGGCAGGCTTCTTTCGGGAGAAGCTTTTCTGGAAGAGATCTTCCGAAAAAAATGTCTTCCGAAGGAGAGCATCTACACAGCAAAAGCGCATCGAAAAAGCAATCTGCTTTTTCAAAAGATAGCAGATAGCGTCCACACTGAATGGACGCTATCTCGCATGTAAGCTGTGATTCTTATGGACGGAGTGGGCACCTGTGCTTTCTCCTCTTTCCTCTTCTTTCAAAAGAACTCCCTCTTCCCCGTCCACACACGCCTTTTTCCCAAAGAGCTCTTTCAGACAAAGGCTTCTTCCTCGTACAAAGAGGTTTGCCAATGTCGGAGGAAAAAACCCTCTGTTTTCAATTTTTTTTTTAAAGAACATGATTGCCGTGTGGACGTAAGTGCCATTTTTCCGAAAAAACTCTGCAGTGTAGACATACCCTGAGTTACAGAACCCATGAGTAAGCAAAGCACTAATGTACATGATGGCAGCCACCTGCACTGTATGAGAGGCTTGGGGGGTCAGTAGCCTCCCTCTGAAGTTTCAACCTCTGGATTTCATACTTCAGGTCTGCTTAAAGTACATGACCTAGCCCCAGAGGCAGCTCTAAGCTGCAACAGAGTGTGCCCTGCTCCCAGCTTTACCTTTAGGGTAGAGAGTTTGTTTATAAACAGAGGGCAGCTGGGTGATTAAGATAAGAAAAGGCTCCTCATTCAAGTAATTGAAGGATTATTAGATGATCATGAAAACATTGCCAGGTATTCCACTTAAAAGATAGTGGAGGGAAGTGTAGTCTGCATTGGGACTAGTGCTGTTCAACTTATGCATAAATGATTTTGAAAAAGGGGTAAACAGTGAGATGGCAAAAGTTCCAGATCATATAAAACAACTCAAAATAGTTAAGCCCAAAGCTGACTGCAAAGACTTACAAAGATATCTCACAAAACTGGGTGATTGGGCGACACAAGGGCAGATGTAATTCAATGTTGATAAATGCAAAGTAATGCACATAGAAAAATATAATCCCAACTATACATACAAAATGCTGGGTCTAAATTAACTGCTCCACTCAGGAAAAAGAGATCTTGGAATCATTGTGGATAGCTCCCTGAAAACAATGTGCAGTGGCAATCTAAAAAGTTAACAGAATATAGGAATTATTAGGAAAGGAATGGATAAGACAGAAAATATAATAGTCTTTATATACAGTCATGGTACGCCTACATCTTGAATACTGTATGCAGATCTGGTCACCCCATTTAGAGAAGGGCACCAGAAATGATTAGGGGTAAGGAACACCTTCCATATGAGGAGAGATTTAATGATTAGGGGGCTGGAGCATATGACCTATAAGGAGAGGCTGAGGGAGTTGGATCTGTTTAGTCTGCAGAAGCGAAGAGTGAGGGGGGATTGGATAGCAGCCTTCAACTTCCTGAAGGGAGGTTCCAAAGAGGATGGAGAAAGGGTGTTCTCGGTAGTGATGGATGGCAGAACAAGGAGCAATGGTCTCAAGTTGGGGTGGGAGAGGTCCAGGTTGGATATTAGGAAAAACTATTTCCCTAGGAGGGTGGTGAAGCACTGGAATGGGTTGCCTAGGGAGGTAGTGGAGTCTCCATCCCTAGAGGTGTTTGTCTCAGCTTGACAAAGCCCTGGCTGGGTTGATTTAGTTGGGATTGGTCCTGCCTTGGGCGGGGGGCTGGACTTGATGACCTTCTGAGGTCTTTTCCAGCTCTGTGATTCTATGATAAAAGACTGGGACTTTTCAGCTTGGAAAAGAAATGACTAAAGTGTGGGGGGATATGTTAGAGGTCTAGAAAATCACGAATGATGTGGAAAAATAGTATAAGGAAATTATATTTACTCCTTCACTAACACAACACAAGAAGATCACCCAATGAAATTTATAGGCAGCAGATTTAAAACAAACAAAATAAATTCAGTCCACACTCAATCTGTGGAACTCTTTGCCGGGGGATGGTGGAAAGGCTCAAACTATAACAGGGTTCCAATAAGAACAAGCTAGTTTCAAGGAGGATTGTTCCATCAATGGCTACTAGCCAGGCAGGACAGGGATGGTGGCTCTAGCCTCTGTTTGCCAGAAGCTGGGAATGGGCAACGGGAGGTGGATCATTTGATAACTGACTCTTCTGGTCTTTCCTTCTGAAGCACCTGGCACTAGCCACTGTTGGGCTATGTCTACACTGGCAGCTTCTTGTGCAAGAACTCTTGCACAGGACCACATACACACTGCCATGTGCGAGATGTGCTTTTGCACAAGAGCATCCATGGCAGTGTGGACGCTCTCTTGCGCAAGAAAGCTCTGATGGCCATTTTAGCCATAGGGCTTTCTTGCACAAGAAACCCTTGCTGCGTATCCACACTGCCTTCTTGCGCAAGAGCTCTTGCTCAAGAGAGCTTACACCTGTTAGAAAAGAGCGTAGCTCTTGCGCACAAAGCCCTCACTTAACACGCCGTGCTGTAAATCAAGAGCAGGTGGGCAGTGTGGATGCTCTGTGGAAGAACAGCCGTTCTTGCGCAATAACCCGCCAGTGTAGACATAGCCTTGGAAGACAGGGTACTGGGCTAGATGGGCCATTGGTCTGACCCAGTATGGCCATTCTTATGCTGTTATATAGAACCCAGATCTATCTGCCTCCTGGCTGTAATCCACTAGAGAACACTTCCCCTCCCATAGCTGAAATAGAGCCTGATACTCGCTCCCTCTCCCCGCAGAGTTAGCAATGAAGTAAGACTATACATTACAATTTTAAGCCTAACCAGTGTGCCTTGCCACAAGATGTCAGAATATGTTAGTATTAGCACTGAGTGGGTCTAATATTTATTTAATTTTCTTTCTTTTATATAGGAATTAGATACAGTGCTCCTGCCAGCTAATTGCTAAGTTATATGCCAAAAAACTAGAGTTTTCAAGTGCCTTAGCAGCCCCTGGAATGAGGTGATGTGGGAAGGTGAACAGGGTCGATTTCACCCTGCCACCACCATTTGCTGCTTGGTTTTTGTACTGAGCATGCTCGGTAACACTGCTGAAGCTGCTGCCCTCATTCTGCCCCTCCATCATGGCAGCATGCACAGGTCGCCCGCCCTACCAGAATCTGAAATGGCGCCCCCATTCCATTGGAGTGAATCCGAGCAGCTTTTGAACTAGACACAGCAGTAGGTTTTGATCAAAAAAGGGGAGAAAACATCCCAAAGCGTTTTCTGCAGCCCTTGGCATTCATCATAACTCAGTTCAATGCCTGGCTTGCTAAGTTCATGGAGGGGCTGGTTTGATGAGGCTGCTAATATGGCCTGTAGCCAATCTGCATCTACTACTAGTGGCAAATATTCCCAGTGGCTGGTGATGGGATTCTTTGTGGGAAGGGCTGTGTGTTACTACAGAGAATTCTTTCTCATGGTTGGGTGTGGGAAGGAATTTTCCCATGGGCCAGATTTGCAGAGCCCTTGGAGTGGCGTGTAAGTCACCTTCGTCTGCAGTGTAAATGGTGGATACATGATTTGAGCAAGTCAGTAACTCAGCCAGTGATGGTGGGTCTGTGTCACGAGGGGATGGGTATAGTTCTGTGGCCTGCAACGCGCAGGAGGTCATGATCATGCAGATGATCATGATGGTCCCTTCTGCCTTTAAAGTGTGAGTCTATGTCTATGAAATCTATCGCTTAGTTTGCTCTTGGACTCCTGACCCCCATTCTCACCCATGTCTCTGAACCCTGCTCTTTCACTGCCACTGCTCTGACTGCTAGGCAGAACTGTCTATGCTAAAAGTCTAAGTGGGCTTTGTTTGGGGAGGTGGTGATGTTATTCCAACAGAAAAAAACTCTTTCTGGGCATGTGGAGGCTAGGGGGCTATGCTGGCACAGCTATGTCAGCATAGGCTCTGGAGTGCAGAAGCACCCTCCACTTCCATTGAATAAGTGTTTCAAGTCTTCAGTTTACAAAGGAAAGGCTGAAAACATGATCTGAGTGTGTCTCCTGCTTCCTCCTTGCCCCCAGAGGTAAGGATTTGTAGCTAGCTTCTACCACCAGTGAATCCTGGGCTTAATGGTGTTGGCTAGCAAGGATGGGGTGGAGACTTAATTTTGCACATTCCCCACCTACACCCTGCTCACCTGCTGTGGGGAAGAATTAGGCAGCTGGGTTCACCTGCTTACTCCTGCCTGTCCAGACAGTAGGCTCTTGTGCAGTGATGTCAGGGGTTCTTTCTTCCTCTCACTGCCTTATGCAGGAGTGCCATTTGGGGGGAGGGTTGTTTCTAGCCTCCCCTGAATTTGGATCAGGAGTCTACTCACCCTAGTCTGAGACAGCGCTCTTAAGTGTAACACAGCCTGTGTGTAATATGTGATGAATTCGGAAGCTGGGAGCAGTGCAGCTTTTGAGGCAGAGAGTTTGTTTATAAACAGAGGCAGAGTGATTAAGATAACAAAAGGCTTGTCATTACAGTAAACTAAGGCTCCTTAGATGATCAGGAAAGCACTGTGAGGTACTCCCGGTCAAAAGATAGGAAACAGAGAGTGGGAATAATTGGTGAGAATGGAGGGAAGCAAACAGTGGGGTCTCCCAGGGATTTCTAGTGTTCAACAATTCATAAATGAGCTGGAAAAAGGGGCAAATGGTGAGTTGGCAAAATTTGCAGATGATATAAAATGTATTCAAGATAGTTAATTCTAAGGCAGACTGCAAAGAGTTACAAAAGGATTTCACAAAATTGGGTGACTGAGCAACACAACGGCATCTGATGTATTCATCTGATGATGTGGGCTTTATCCACGAAAACTCATGAGTCTACAGATATATTTTTGTTAGTCTCCAGGGTGCCACAGGACTAGCCATTGTTTTTAAAGTTACAGACTAACACAGCTACCCCTCTGAGACGTTTTACAATGATCAATGCAGAGTTAGTAACAAAGTGACAATATAAAAATTCTAAACCTAATAGTGTCCCTTAAGTGACTTGCCACAAGATGTCAAACGTTATTATTAGAGCGAGTGGATTCAGCTCTAATTCATATATATACGAGAGAGAGAAAGACAGACCAGCGTACTGGGACCAAAAAATACCGAACATGGTGGGGGAAACATTGATGGGGGGGGAAAGGACCAAACTTGTTGAGCAAAAAAAAAAAACCAATACTGGACACCTGGCAACCCTATAAATGAGCTGGAAAAGGGGTAAACAATGAGTTGGCAAAAATTTGCTGCTGATATAAAATGTATTCAAGATAGTTAAGTCCAAGGCAGACTGCAAAGAGATACTAAATTCTAAATTATCTGCCAAAAAACTAAGTTTTTCAAGTGCCTAAGTAGCCCCTGGAATCATGGTTAAAGTTGCCTCCCAACCAAAATCTGAAATGGCACTCCTGACAGCAGCTCCTTAGCTTCGGTACATTGTCATAGGTTCAAATGTACACCATCTGTGGAAGTGTCCCACACTTTGGCTCTACTCACATGTTTAAGTGATTTGCTAGTTTGGGGCCTGAATGACCTTAAGTATTCATCTACGGCCTGATCCATTGTCCACTGACATCAAAGTCATGACTCCCCCTAGACCAGGCCTTTCAACTTTCCACGCTTTAATTTCCCCACCTATAAAGTGATAGAAACAGTTACGCCTGCCTCTTCATTATTGAGATCTTTCTATGTCAATGCAAAGAACAATCCTCTTTCTTAAATGCCCTTAAGCTCAGAAATGTCATGTGAGGTTTGTTGTTTGATTAACTCAGAGGCAGGAGAGCTCCGTGTTTTCCTTCCCAAATGTTTTACTGACGCCAGTCCTGAAAAGAGAGCACTAAGGGGGTCCTTTATAGGCTAAAATAAATAGTTTGAATCTGCTTAGGGAAGGTATATGTAAATACTGTTTACCAACCAAGGGAAGGATGAGTTCTGAGCTTTCTCCGCTCCCTGAAGGGGAAATGGATTTGTTTCCTTTTCATATATTCAAACTAACATTTTAGCAAGCGCTGGGAGCTGTCTGCAGAGTGGTGGGGATCAGTGAGTGACTTGCTCAACAACCTGTCAACTTTAATGGCCAATATGGATGCAATTACGGCAATGAACTTTCTTTAACAGCCTAAAAATTACTCTGCTTGATGAGAAGAGACAGAAAAAGGAAGATCTTTAAGGAAGTGCGGAAAGGAAATGTGGTTTTCTGTAACGTCTCCAAAAGGGGCTTAGCTTGTTTTTAATTTAGAGAGAGAGAGATTAAAGAGGATCAATGCAACACGGGATGTCAAAGCTCTCAACACTGCACTCGGCAGATAACAGCAAAGAATTGGGTGCTGAATCTGATCAGGATGTTATTTTATCCAGGTATATGGCATTTTGGTTGCCTATTGTGGTGTTTTGCCAATAGGCAGCCGTATTCCACTCCCATGTGAAGACAATGCAAATCTGTCCCGTCAGTGAGATAACTCAAAGGAAATTTCAATACGAACAGAAAGTATTAAATGTGGGGTCATTTGTATTCCACTTAACCTCGCCAGATACAACTATACTTAATCAGAATTACATTTGATGTGGCGTGCACTTCACAGGGCCTCATCTGTACTGGCAAGGTCAAACAAGGGTTAGTAAAGCTAATAAAAAAAGCAACTAGGGCGCTGGATTAAAGCCCTCACCCTGTCGGCTTTCTGCGTCTAACTCAGCAAACTGGCTAGCTACACAGAATCCTCAGGCTTTCCCTGTGGAGGAGTCACTGAAAGGGCAACTTCAGGAATTATTTGTTCCTTTCAATTTCACCCCTAAAGGTTCTCCAAAGCCCAGAACTTGTGGCTCAGGACATTTTTCCCTTTCCAGTTGCTGCTTCCTTTCCAGTCTTTCCTCTTTACCACCTCTTCCCGGCTTTTGGATCTTCCTTTGGCAGCCTCCTTCTTGCTAGTTTTGCTAGCATAACCCCAGTAAAGATGAACACAGTTACAGGTGGAGCAGATAGCACCCTCCCTTGGCAGAGCAGATGCTTCTCACTCCCCAGCAATGTTGCCTCTAATTTTTCCATCTGTGTGTGGAATAAATGTTGTGCATGTGCAGGTGTGCACTATCGCAAGAAACACATATGACTGTGGGCGCTTTGCTAATCAGCTGGATCTCTCCTCTCTGCCCAAGTGCTCAGCTCACAGGGAACACCGCTCCCCAATACCAATCCCCTGTTAGCTATCTAGGTAGGCCTGTCAAAGGCTAAAGTGCTATTTGAGAGTGCTTATAAAATATGCATATGGCTGTGATCTAGTCTAGAAAGCTCTATACAGTTTGGCCTCCAGCAAACTTGCCTCTAGCATGCTGCAATCAAATCACCCTTGTCCCAGTACAACAAACCATAATCCCAGCTCCAAAGCTGCTATTTCAAGAAGGCATTTTCTTTCAGCAGCTGACACAGTAATAGTTTAAGCAGCAATGTGAGTACTAACTCAATGACAGATCCTCAGCCCGTCATCTGAAGCAGTGGGCTGTGCCCACGAAAGCTCATGATCCCATCGACATGTTTTCTTAGTCTACAAAGTGCTACCAGACCATTTGCTTGCTGGTTTTTTTTTTTTCTGCAACAGACTAACTCGGCTACCCCCTGAAGCTCCTGAACAAAAGATTGGGCTGCTTTGCAGTCCATGCACCAATACATTCGATGGGACATAGCTTCGAATTCTCTGATGAACGAGGGGCTGAGCTTGAGTGTGCATGCCGGAAGCGCGCGTGCGACCAAGTGTACATTGGTCGTGAAGGTGCCGTGTGTGGGACGTGTGACTGCAGTGTACATGTCTGTGTTGTGGGAGAGGATCCTTCTGCGCATAGTGGGGGAAAGAGGGGATGTGGGTTTTGGAGAGTCCTATTGTGCCTGAAAGCAGGCTGAGAGAGAACAATTCCAAAGACAGCAAAAGTGAGCCCTTGCTGACACACAGTGGATAAAAAGAGGGAAATGTACCCCCAAAAAATCTAAGTGAGGTGAACAAAATTACTGCAGATCTGCTAGCATCTTGCAGTGCTTTAGTCTCTGGTCCCATAATCCTGGCTCCATTCTGTACCTCTCATCTCCACTTCTCTGCACCAACACCAACCCTTACCCTCCTCCACACCCATCTGCCTGTATAAATGCCAAGCTGTTTCTGAAACTATTAGCTTGATTGTAATAGCTGCACTTGGCAGTTTGAATACATAAGTTTATTGCAGTGTTTCTTAAACTTTTTAAGACTGAGGAACACCAAACAATTTTTTTTTTTATGGAGAACACCAAAAACCACCAGACCTGGGAGACCTGGGGGTCAAAATGCACCACGAACCCCCCCAGGAAGACTGCCCTAATGACAGTCTGGTACATGGAGCTGAAAACGTAGACCACAAAAAAGTAAGGATAATAATAAACAAATGGTAAATAAGGTCATGTGTCTGGCCAGGAGGGAGGGTAGAGGAGGGGTCTTGGGGCAGAATGTCTGGCCAGGAGCAGGTATTGGGATAGGGTGTCTGGCCAGGAGGGAGAGTGCAGGAGGGGCCTTGGGGCAGAATGTCTGGCCAGGAGCGGGTATTGGGATAGGGTGTCTGGCCAGGAGGGAGGATAGAGGAGGGGTCTTGGGGCAGAATGTCTGGCCAGGAGCGGGTATTGGGATAGGGTGTCTGGCCAGGAGGGAGGGTGCAGGAGGGGCCTTGGGGCAGAATGTCTGGCCAGGAGCAGGTATTGGGATAGGGTGTCTGGCCAGGAGGGAGAGTGCAGGAGGGGACTTGGGGCAGGGTGTCAGAGCAGCTAGGAATGCGGGGTCTTGGCAGGGGGAGGGGACTGAGGGGGGATATGGGTGCAGAATCTGGGCATGAGGGAGAGACGCTTACCTGGCTTGGCACCCTGCTGCAGCAGGGAAAGCCTCCAGGGAGCATGTTCCTTGGGGGGGGGAGCTCAGCCCCCGCCTATGTAGTGGGGGACCCAGCACAGCTTCAGCACCAGGCCAGGCTTCCCGCTGGCAGAGCGGGGAGGGGGGAAGGGAGTAGAAACCCGGACTGTCCCCACAGATTAAACTTTACCACTTCCCCAGCAGGCTGGAGAGGGGCTCAGGGGAGAGAGAGCAGCAGCACATGGGGGGCAGCAGAGCCCGAGCATACCGCAGCTGGGGGGGGGGGCAGCAGAGCCCGAGCCAGGTTCCCCGCAGGCGGCAGTTTTAAAATGCCGAGGTCTGGGAGTGGAGGAGGAGGGGGCTGTGCAGCACCGGAGGCCCCATGAGACAGGGGCCGTCCTGCGGGCTGGGGGAGGGGGGCAGCCACAGCGGGCGCTGTCTATGGGCTCTGCAGGGGGTGGGGGAGCAGAATTGTTTCTGTTCTCTCCACGGCACACCTCTGACTGCCTCGCGGCACACCAGTGTGCTGCGGAACACACTGTACGAAACGCTGTTTATTGTCTTAATGAAATAGCAGCAGCATGGATTTGTTTGTTGGTTTTTTTGTTTATACTCCCTTCCCTAATTTTTAGTTTTCTTGTCCATAATTCAATGTGTTCCTCATCTCCATTTGCACTGGGCTTGCTTTCATTTTGCCTTCTGAACATACTGATGTAACACTTGCTTTTGAGTTTCATACAGCCACAGGAACAGCAGAAAGGTTTCTGAACATCCATTTGCCTGCTTGCCTGTCTGCTTATCAAGACGAGCTAATGGAGGTGGCATTTTTTAATTATCAAAAACAACCATGGCATCAATTTTGACCTGACATGGTTTTAAATGCCAATATCTTTCTTTTTCCACATACACTTAGTTAGAGGGTGACATATAATTGGAGATAATCAGAAGGTTGTTTAAAACTGACAACAATAACTCAAAAATCTATTGCCTTTTATTCCAATAACTATTCTTTTGTGTTAGTATGAGTAGAGGGCTAATGCATGTGTAATTTACATTTAACGTGAGCTCCTGGTGACAGGCAGCGAAATATATTCTAAAAGACTATTGTGGGAGAAGGTATAAAACTTCAGAGTTTTTCTCTCCACTGGGGAGGAGGGAGAGAGATTCCAAGTAGAATTTTTATTCCCCAATCATGGATTCATGGATAATGAATAGTTCCATTCAGGTACAATGGGTGAACTCTCTCCAAGCTAATGCGGCATTAGTAGAATCTGATTGTTTATATTATTCTTATATTATTATTTACAGTATTCTATGATTATATCTCCCACAAAAAGTCCCAGACTGACCCAACATCTGGGAAGCATTGAACACACTGGGCAACAGTAATACTGTATTACTGCAGAGAATATAATAAATTCCTGATCATTAATCATATTTTTAATCATAGGATAGGGAATTCAGAACTCCTGCTACAGAGCTCACTTCTGCAAGGTGCTGTACTTTGGACAGGACCCAACAAAGCATTCAAATATGTCCTAAACATCAGAGAGATTACTCCCATACTTAGAGCTAAGTACATGCGTAAGGGCATTGATGGATCAGGGCCAGTATGTACAGCACCTTGCAGGCTTGTTGACTGTATGAAGGATCAGAGAGGAAATTTACCCTTCTCTCCATAATATATATCTTTGCACCGTCGGCCAGGTGCACTCTGTAAAGCTTTCACCTTTCTTTAAAGCATAAGATATATTCCACTCTACTCTGTGCTAATTAGGCCTCAGTTGGAGTATTGAGTCCAGTTCTGGGCACCACATTTCAAGAAAGATGTGGAGAAATTGGAGAGGGTCCAGAGAAGAGCAACAAGAATGATTAAAAGTCTAGAGAACATGACCTATGAAGGAAGGCTGAAAGAACTGGGTTTGTTTAGTTTAGAAAAGAGAAGATTGAGGGGGGACATGATAGCAGTGTTCAGGTATCTAAAAGGGTGTCATAAGAAGGAGGGAGAAAACTTGTTCATCTTGGCCTCTGAGGATACAACAGGAAGCAATGGGCTTAAACTGCAGCAAGGGAGGTTTAGGTTGGACATTAGGAAAAGCTTCCTGCCTGTCAGGGGGGTGAAACACTGGAAAACATTGCCCAGGGAGGTTGTGGAATCTCCATCACTGGAGATATTTAAGAGCAGGTTAGATAAATGTCTATCAGGGATGGTCTAGACAGTATTTGGTCCTGCCATGAGGGCAGGGGACTGGACTCAATGACCTCTCGAGGTCCCTTCCAGTCCTAGTGTTCTGTGATTCTATATTAGAAGCTGGAGTGAACTGTACTGTATGGTGAATTCCTAGAATTGACAACTGGCATGTTCCTCTCATGGATTAAGTGTTTCTCACAGATACCAGGAGAAAACACGTAGCACTGGCCATGAAAGGACTTGAAGCAAACCGGCACTTCTGGAATACCTAGCACCGAACTCCTAGTCCAGCTCTTATGACCATACAAGGATATTGATGCATTTGCAAATAGTTTTGTGACACAATGAATGCATCATTCAACTACTTCATGAGAAATTTTTCACCCAGGAAATCCTACGTTTCTTCTCAGGATGGCATCATTAGAAATAATTCACAAGGCTTACTTTGAAATCAGAGAGAATCCGTTTTCTCTGTATATTTTTCATTTTGGCTTTCAAGCCTCTTTGCAAATGAGGGAATGTGCATGTTCAGGCTTTTGAGAATAAATTAGCAGGGATATGGAAATAAGAGGGACCCATCTTGTTCCCTAGCTCAGTGAGTCTCATGCCAGTGTAACAATATGGTTTTTCTATAGCCATATTGGAAGGCCTGCAGCCAGATTGAAGAGCAGTGGCCATTAGCTGTAAAACTTGGAGTCACAGACTCATGGTCTATCTAAAGTGCATTAAAACGGTGTCATACCAGCCTGTTAAGAGGGAGAGTCCATCCTCATCAGAGATGGTCTAGGTGCCAAGGGACTGGACTCGATGACCTCTCAAGGTCTCTTCCAGTTCTAGTATTCTATGATTCTAATGGCACCCACTATCACCAGATAAAGAAACAGATCTCAAGATGGCTAAATAAAACTTTGTTTAATAGCATTTTGTCTGGCAAGAAACTACTTATTAATAGTTGGGTTTGTGGAATCCTCATTCTATGATTATGGGCCTCACTTTCCTATTGCTTGTCTGTCTGATCTCTCTCTGGTTTTTATTTGTTTCTGTCTGCTGTATAATTAATTTTGCGAGATGTAAATCAACTAAGGTGGAGGGGTAGGATCAGTTGGGTAATTCTGTTGCAGTATGTTAGTAAAATAATTGGTTAAGGAATAGCTAAGCAGCACTCAAGTGTCACTATATATACTTGGGTCCAAGAAAGAGACCAACAGGAAAGGTAAAAGGAAGCAAGAAACAGAAAGAAGAAGGAAAGACCTGGAAGCAGAACTCAACCACCAAGACACAGCCTAAGACCAGAGCTACCAGGACCTCTCTAAATGACTGTGACATGCAGCAACCAGGATTCAAACAAGACTGAATTTGCCTGGCCAACAGGGGAAGTTTGCCTGCCTTTATCAGGATTGGTGATCATGGCACTGTGTACTTAGCATGTGTATTCTGCTTGCTTGGTCATTGCTAATAAATAACCAGTAAGGATATTAATGTGTAAGGCTCTTTCAATGGTAAAAGATCCTGCAAGCCCGCAGGAAGTTACACTCTGAGCCCCAGGAATTGGGTAAGGGTGGGTATTTACATTAACAAGGTTACACCTTGAGCCCTAGGAACTGGGTGAAGGAGTGTGTCCCTAAAGTGTGGGAGTGATGGAGAAATCTGTGTGGGTAACACCAGGAGGGAGCTAAGATGGTGTAATGCACCAGGGCCCATGGTGGTCTGGTTTAGCAGTCACAGCTGGGCTAAGGTCTGCCCACCACGGACAGCAGTCACCAGACACTTACTATGCTGTACCTGGTGGAAGATTGATCTGGACCACAGTCCAGTGAAGTATTGAAGCACGTGCACCCCCTGAGACCAACGGGACCATGCACGTGCTTGAAGTGAGGTACATGTTTGTGCATCTCTCTGACCTCGGCCCTGTTGTCTTTCCCTACCCATGCAGAATTGTTCTGGTGTGGGCATTGTTACGTAGCTGTGCACGAGTTAAAACAGCTTTACGGACCACTCAGGAACATTACATTCTACTACTTACATGTATTCAGAGTGTCTCCGCTCCTGAGTCATTCTGGGGGCCCTACTCCACTAATGAAGTCATGTGGGATTGGGTGGGAAAACATGCTCATTAGCTTCTAAAGGGCAAAGTTATTTGTGGGCTAATGAAGCTAAATTCTTGATTAGGGAAATCCGGTCTCCCAGAAGAACAGAGAAATCTGTGTACCTGACGCCTATCATATTATACATAGGCATGCTTCTGTCTGTCTCTGTGATGGGATCCCTGGGGTGCAGCCCGGGACTATGAAGCAGCTGTCCCCCTTAACGCTCCAGCGTGGGTTGTCTCTCACAATGCTTTGCTAGGGACAAGCAGCAAACCCCTTCAGGAGTTGTGATTACTCAGTACCACCTCATGTGGAGCCCCCACACCCAGCTAGATTGCATGCATGCTCCCAGAGCCACTCATAAATCCCACAGAAAAAGGCACCAAGCGCTGGCCCTCGGCAATCTACCATCTTGCACTGGCCAAGATGAGCAGCGCAAATGTATTAACTGGAAAAACCACTTCATCAATGGAAAGAAAAAGTACACGGAGACAGTCTAAACTCTCAGCCCTATTAGCCTGGGCAACAACTAAAATAAGCAGTTTTTTGTCACTCCAGTGGGTGTTGCAGTCCTTAATATACAGGTTTGTATAGTCCTGAAAAAAAGAGGAAGAATGGCTCTTGGCAAAGGGGGAGGGGGTGTGTGCAAAAGCCTCTTGCGCAAAAACGGAGCCTCATTAATTATGCAAATGAGGTGCAGCAATATTCCATGCTTCGCCTCATTTGCATTTTTTGGCGCAAGAAGAGGCATTGTAGACCTAGACCAAGTGTGGTTCATTATCCTAGATAGTAGCACTTAAACCACTTACAGCAAGAGATAAGAACAAAAGAGCTTTACAGCCTAAACTGAGTGCCAGCTGGCTTTATAGCACAAGGTGCAGAGGCTCCTGTACTAAGCTCTAGAGATTCCAGGTTCAAATCCCCCCAATGGTGGTTATGGATTTGGCAAACCCAAACATGTCTGGTGGGTACTGCTGTGTCCTGAGGCACAGTAAAACAATTCTGTGGGTGTGGCCTCATAGAATCACAGAAGATTAGGGTTGGAAGAGACCTTGAGGGTCATTTAGTCCAGCCCCCTATTCCAAGCAGGACCAATCCCAACTAAATCATCCTAGCCAGAGTTTTGTCAAACCTGGCCTTAAAAAGCCTCTCAGGATGGAAATTCCACCACCTCCCTAGGTAATCCATTCCAGAGCTTCACCAACCCTCCTAGTGAAATAGTTTTTCCTAACATCCAATCTAGACCTCCCCCACTGCAACTTGAGACCATTGCTCCTCATTCTGTCATCTGCTACCACTGAGAATAACCTGGCTCCATCCTCTTTGAAACCCCCCCTTCAGGTAGTTGAAGGCTGCTATCAAATCCCCCCTCACTCTTCTCTTCTGCAGACTAAATAAGACCAGTTCATTCAACGTCTCCTCATAAGTCACATGCCCCAGGGCCCCCCCCCCACCATCATTTTCATTGCCCTCCGCTGAACTCTCCAGTTTGTCCACATCCTTTCTATAATGGGGGCAGGGAGAGCCCTAAACTGTACACTGTATTCCAGATGTGGCCTCACCAGTGCTGAATAGAGGGGAATAATCACTTCCCCCGATTTGCTGGGAACGCGCCTATTCATGCAGCCCAAGATGCCAGTAGTCTTTTCAGCAACAAGGGTACGCTGTTGACGCATATCCAGCTTCTCGTCCACTGTCATCCCCAGGGCCCTTTCTGCCAAACTGCTGCCTAACCAGTCTGTCCCCAGCCTGTAACAGTGCTTGGGATTCTTCCATCCCAAGGGCAGGACTCTTACTGAACCTCATCAGATTTCTTTTGGCTCAGTCCCCCAGTACCTCCTCCCTACCCTCCAGCATATCTACCTCTCCCCCCCCCGCCCCTTAGTGAATTTGATGAGGGTGTGAACTAACCCATCATCCACATAATGAATTAAGATATTAAACAAAATCAGCCCCAGGATTGACCCTGGGGGTTCTCCACTTGATACTAGCGGCCAACTAGACATCAAGCCTTTGTTCACTAGTCGCTTAGCTGGACAATCCAGCCAGCTTTCTATCCATCATATAGTCCATTCATCCAGGCCATACTTCTTTAACTCATTGGCAAGAATATTATGCAAGACCATAGCAAAAGCTTTGCTAAAGTCAAGGTAGATCACATCCACTGTTTTCCCCATAGCTGCGAAGCGGCTGCCCCACTCTGGCTAGAAGGGGTTAAAGCAGGCTAGAGGGACCCTGCACAGAGCCCCAGCCAATCAGGGAGAGGCTTTTAGGGAGCCAACTAGAGGGCGGCTTGCTGGAGTGGCCCTGTTATAAGCAGCTGCTCAGGAGCAGAGAGGGCATTTGGATCCTGGCCACTGAAGCTGCAGGACTGGTTTCCAAGGAAGGAGAAGCACCTTTGACAGACTTGTGCTGGGCCAGCTCAGAGTAGGTAGAGAGGGAATCTCGGGTCTGTTACACCCCCAGGTTGTGGTGTTGGTGCAAGGGGTTACAGGGAAGTGGCCCTGAGAACAAGATGCAATAGGGAGAAGCGAAGGAGAGCAAGACAAAGCTACTGCCTGAGAGTCCCTGGGCTGGGACCCAGAGCAGTGGGTGGATCCGGTCCCCCTGCCCTGCCTTCCTCCTTTGCACCATCTGAGCCTGGCCTTTATGGGCTGCAGCTTGCCCCTGAGGGGGAGGGCTGGGTGTTGACTGTGGGTAGCCAGTGCAAGACTGAGGACTGCTGATATCCCCAGAAGAGGGTGAGAAACCTGAGTAATGGGCACAGCCAGAGGGCAGTGTCCTGAAAGCCACAGTGCTGGAGTGACAAGGGTCTGGAGCTAGAGTGTGGCGAGAGCACTGAGTGCTGATGGGCCAGACACCAGCCAGAAGGGGTGCCCTGCAGCGGTCTGAGTTAATTGCCGGTGTGACCAACAGAAAGCACTGTGGCGGTGAGTCCCAACTGTCACACACAGCTATCAAAGCCCTTGTTGTTCTTCCCACCCCTTGCTACCTGCAACTCCAATTGCACTTTGGTCTCGATCAGGGTGTCTCACCTTTTTTTTTTTAATAAAGTACCCCTTTTTTAAAATGTGCCTCCCGTACCTAGAGTTTTCAGACACACACTTTCTTTCTACCATTGCAACACATTTGTTTAAACAACTTAATCACAGCGGGGTGGATGATGAAATTTTTGGGTGTAAGAAGTACAAAAATAATAAAGCGCTATAAAACTTAAATTCAGTTTTCTCCAAATTTCAGGTGTGTTGATGTACCCCTCCTCCGACTTCTCTCAAGTACCCCAAGGGTACTCTACCACTGATTGAGAAACACTGGTCATGATTATACCCCTGCATGCTCAGGCAATGTTTTTATACTGCCCCCGATCATCTGTCCAAGTTTCTGCTTCTTGTACGCTTCCTTTTTGTGATCTAGGACACCAAAGATTTCTGTATTAACCAAGCCTGCCATATTTGCTGTTCTTTCTGCACATTGGGATGGTTTGTTCCTACTGCCTCAGTAAGATTTCTTTAAAATACAGGACTCCTGCAGGTGAGTTGCTGCATGATAGCTCCCTTGCCAGACAATGGCTAGTGATGTCTGTTTGACTTCACCTACCCTGGGGTTGGTTTCCTCCCTTGCCATTGTGTCTGTAGAGCTAGTATCTCAAACTAACACCATGTTTTGGTGAAACTCTATCCAATGCAATTCTTACAATTTTACATACATGAATGATACTCATATTTAGGTAAAGAAATTGATATTATCTATTAAGCATGCCATGTGAGGTATCAGGGAAATATAATCTGATGAAATCTGTTATATACAGATGAGAAATATGGGGGTGACAGGGTGCTTCCCCAAGGCACAGAATGTCTCTCACATATACAATACAATATAAAGTGTGTGTGTAACATGTCTCTGTATAAACATTCATGTTAAATTAAAGCTACAAATATCTATCTCCAAACAAAGGATTTTAACTCAAAGTAATAGTTACGAAAATAGAAGCCAAGCAGTTTTTATTGTCTCTTTATAATTAACTCCAGGGTTGGAATCCAATTACAAATGTTCAATGTTGCCCTGCGGCACAGCATCTATGAAAAGCGGGGGGGGGGGGGGGAACGACCAAGTTTAAATGATTCAGGTAAAAATTAAATCCATGGCTGTATTTGATAATTAAGAACACCATCTCCATTAGCTTGTCTTGCTCTTAATGAACTGTGCTATTATTTTTACATTTGATTACAGAAGTTTTATGCCAGCCATTTCACCTTTATTGCTTTTGAAAATCAGTCTCCTTGTCTGTGTGCCAAGTGCAGGAGACGTTTGTAATTATATCATGTTATTTCCTCAATAAAACATTCATTTTTCTTGTCACCCCAACCTACTCAGGGGAAGTTTTCAAAGCTTTGTAATTATGTCCACATGGAGGAGGTGGGGCAGGGTGTTTCTGAACATCTCCCATATTATCTATGCCTGGGAGGGTGGGGAGCACAGATTTGGAGGCGCATGGAAGGATTGGTTCTCACTGTCTGGGCAGTGCGTAAATAGGAAAAATGGATTTTCCAATCTGAGTGTTTAAACACACAATCAACAGTGTTTCACATCTTCTGAAAATTATATTTTTAAAGCCATCTGTTTTCTCAGCTGCAGTATTACAGTTACTGCTCTTTTAAAGAGACTAGAAGCCAACCACTTTCATCCTCCTCTTCCAGCTACACACTGAAACTACTACATCTGCCCTTTAGAGATCTCCACATTCCTACTTTCAGTTGACAGCTAAAACCTGCTTCACTGTGGAACCCACTGGATCATCCCAATCCACCTGTCCCTCTCCCAACACAATTTTAAACTGTTGCTGGAAATGATGTCTGGGGGGGGAAGAGCATAGGAGGTAGGAATGGGGCTAGACCACCATGACCATCTCATCTAACCTCCTGCTCTTAGAAGCTGGAGAATATCAGCCACTGATTCCTGCAGGGGAGGGACTTTTTCTTCCCCTAGGGTTCAGTTCTCTGCTTGCCCGCTACCTCAGCCCGTTATTTGCTTAACCTCTTTGTGTTGCTGCATCCCATTCTGTAAAATACAATGGCGCTAACCTGGGTGCTGGGAGATTTAACTGACATTTGTAGAGCACTTTGAGTGTCTCGAATGAAAGGAGCAATAGAAGCACCCGATACCAATGCGTTCATTAGCTAAGTCCCCATAGGCTGTATGGCTTTTCTCTGGTTACACATTTTACCTGCTAATGCTGCCAAGGCTGAAAACAGCACTTTTGTGTCCTGGTGACAATACCTCTCCCAGGTGCAGCAGGAGGAAGATGTCTCCTTTGCGCTTTCTGAATTGAAATGCAACTTCAACCGTCATCCGGTTCCTAAAGAAGAGAGAGCATTTTTGCCTTTGTTCGAGTGCAGCAACACTGGGCTTTGAGAAGGAGATATAAATGCATAAACATTCTTTGTGCTGTGTTCAGCACCTCCAAAGGGAAATGGAGGGATGCTCTTAGAGGGAAGGAGGGAGGAAAGCAGCTCTTGAATGAATTTGCTTTTGACATTTGATTTTTCTGAAACAGGAACCTGCAGTCTTTGAGCTCACCAGAGGCATCGCCCCAGGCAGTACAGGACTTTATAGACTAGGTCACAGACCTTATGCATATTTTATAAGCTCTCTCAAATAGCACTTTGCCTGCCAAAGGCTAAATAGGTTAGAGGTCACACCCCTTACCTAGAAAGGAAAAGGTGCAAACCTTCTCATGGGGGGAAAGACAAACAGATCAAGCATCAGAAAGGCTGAAACACGTCTAGGGGAAATAAACCTGGGAGTGGCTAGGGGGCTTGGTCTGAGCTCCTTGCCCAGGCTGATAGTTGCCAAAGGAAGCTGATGAGATCACAACAGTCATGTAAGCTCTCCTTGGCGGGAGCTGCCTCACCATGGGCATGTGCAGCACCTAGCAGAATAAGCTCATGATCTTAGCTGATGCCTCTAGGTGCTGCCCCGGTACAAATAAATTAATAGAAGCAGTAGTCGTGGGAGAGACTCTGGAGATGTAGGTGCTATTCCTGGCTCAGACTCCTTGTGTGACTTTTAGCAAGTTGTTTAATCCATCTGTGCCTCAGTTCCCCAGCTGCACACAGAGAGGGGCTGGGTAACAACTATTTCCTCCTTTGCATTGTGAGGATAAACGTTGTGTCTGGAAGGTGCTCAGGTCATCTGATGTTGCTAGGGGCCATGAACATAAGTAAATTGCTAGGTAATGGGATGTGTTTTGAACATGGACTCAGTGAGGCACTAACACATCTCAGACAACCATCAGATTTACATTTTTTACTAAAACAGCAACTTGAAATAACACTGGGTCATTAAATTGTAGAGTGCTCTGTGCCCAGGAAATCCTAAATAAGCCACTGACTAGAAAGGGTGAATTTTCTTACTTTGCACCTGGAGAGGAGGGACAAGGAGCCCATCAGTGGAGAAGTTGATAATCTTGTTCAGGGTTTGGAGGATTAGCACCTGGGTAATGGAGACCAGTTGATGACAATACATTTGCTGATTAATACAGGGGTGATTTTTTTTTCTGGATTAATAAGGATGTGGTGGAACTGCCCGCTCAGGAAACATGTTTGTAGCCATCAATTTGAATGCAGTGACCATGGTCTAAATGCTGCGATTAAATCCACATTTAAGACACTTCATTAAATTAGATGGTAAGTGAATTCTTCTAGCCCTCTGCAAGAAGCACTCTTAGCCCTATGAGGAAGTAGGGGGGAAGGGCCCTAAAAGCATCCCCAAATCCTCAAGCTTACTCTGTTATTCCCCTAGCATTGCTATGCACCTTATACACAGAATCATAGAACACTAGAACTGGAAGGAACCTCGAGAGATGAAAAGGATAAAAGAGCTATTGCTACCCCAGGTTAAGTGCTCCTTTAGGTCAAGTGATAGAGCAGGGGTGGGAAACGTAAGGCCCAGGGGCCAAATCTGGCCCCCGGCTTGCTTGGATCCAGCCCCCAAGGGTTGGGGTCCTCCCTCCTACCCCCAGCACCTGGGAGTCAGCGCTGGCACTCCAGCTCTGCAGCCGCCCTTCCCCCGCCCCATGAGGCTGGATTTGGCAGGGGGGAGCTGCAAGCCTCACAGGACAGAGTCAGGCAAGCCCGGGGCTGGATCCGACCCATGGACTCTGCCTGGTGTGGGGGGGAGGAAGCAGTTCTGTACACTGTCGCTGCCTCTTCCCCTGGCTGGGGAAATGGCAGCACAGCAAAGTGCTGCCTGGAAACTTTCCCCCACCGTGCCAATGCGCCCATAGGAACAGCAGGGGGCAGTGCCTGGGAACGGCAGGGGACACTGAGCCATGTGCATCCCTGGGGAGCTGTGCCAGGTAAGCACCCCCCCTCCCCATTGCCCAGACCCTGCACCCCACTCCTGCACCCTACCTCCCACCGTCACCCCCATCCGACTCCCTGACAGCACCCTCCCGCACACTGCACCCCTCATTTTGGCTTCACCCCAGAGCTGGGGGGTGCTCACAAAATCTACTAACCCAGGGATCCCAAAAGAGCTAATATGGCATGTGGGAAGCCCAGAAGTTTGGTCCTCCCTGTCTCCTCTCCCCTCCCTGGGGCTGGAGCACCAGGGGAGTGAAGTATCTCAGCTGGGGGGCCACATCAGTGAGGGTTGGAGTTTTTTGGGTTTTTGGGAGGGTGGGGGTTTCCTCTCACTTGGGTGGTCCACGACTGATTTTTCTGTAGGTCAGTGGCTCCCTCTGACGAAGAAGACTGCTTTGCTTCAGTGAAGTCCTCTTGCACAAATGAAACTACAAGGCAACTTTATAGATATTCAGTCTGCTCAGCAGACACCATGGATCTGCTGCGGTCCTTTCCTACACCCCAGGGGGGTGTCCATCAGGCCCAACACACCTCTGTCCGCCTCAGCTACCCGTGGGAGACTCTTCAGTATTGCTGGACTCCTATTTTGTCCTATGAGAGCAAGGCTTGACTCTAATTATTTTTGAAAATCAACTGCTTGTAAGGTTGAACAAACTTTTTTATAAATAAGCATTACAATTCTAAAATGCCAAAAATGCATGCTTGTGAACGTTGACAAAATAAATACATTTCTGTAATTTGACTCCTGTATTTAATTTGGTCACTCTTTTTAGCTTTATAAATGAAGGCTCTGACTGCATTTACATTCCAGATTTGAAATATAAATGTATAGTGTGTGTGTGTATATATATAGTATCTATACACACCCACATATACATACACACCCTCAAGTACTGTATATATATGCATATATGTACATGCATATTGTGTGTGTATATACATATGTATGAAAAATATATGTGTGCCCTATGATAACTTGGGTGGTTAACCATAGATTTCCATAGGATGGCTATTTTTTACTTCTGGGTACTTGAGTACAATATAATTTGTGAAACTTTTGTACTTTTACTCAAGTAACTTTTTTGGGTACTTTTTCCACCACTGCTGCCTACTCGTCCCACCTTCAGCCCACTCCTGCACCCTGCCACCCAGATCCCACTCTCCAAGCCCTCTTCCCGGCAGCCCCCCTCCCACACAGTGAACCCCTCATTTTTGGCCCCACGCCTGAGTAGGTGGAGACCCACAAAATCTACTAGCCTGATGTGTGAGGGGAATATGGAGAGTGTGTTTCTGCTTCTCAGTTGGGGGCCACAATGAAGTAGAGGGTTTTTGTGGTGTGTGTGTGTGTGTGTAGGGTTGCCAGATAATTTCACAAAAAATCCTGGACCATGGCAGGGAAAAAATTGGTTGAACAAAAAAAAAGGGGGGGAGGGACCAAACTTGTTAAGCAGGGGGGAAAAAGGGTCACTGCACCAGCCTTCTGGCTGAGAAACAGAAAATACCAGACATTTTACATGTCCGGTGTTTTCTGTGTTTTTTACCGGACAGAAGATGCAATTACCCGACTGTCTGGGTGAAAACTGGACACCTGGTAACCGTGTGTGTGTGTGTGTGTGTGTGTGTGTGCGCGCACACGCAGGGGCAGGGGTTTCTGCATCTCACTTTTGTGTGGTCCCCTACTGATTTTTCTGTGGGTCAGCAGCCCCTAAGCCAAAAAAGTTTCCTCACCCCGTGATAGGGCTTGAATTTACAGAGCTGAAAGCATAAAGTCCTGTCCTAATTCCTTGGGTGTGTGATAAACAGGGGTGAAAGAAAATTAAATTTCTTACAGGTACTGTCCTATGACAAACCAGGTCCCTGCCAGCTTTTTAAATAGCTCCCTGCTAGCTCTTGCCGCAGCTTAGCCAGCTCTTGCTGGAGCTGTACAGCCAGGCACACCTGCTTACTTTCACCTCTGGTGATACATTCCCCTAGGATTGTGTTGCCTACAGCATGTGAATTCATGACAGCAGCAGTGTGTGTTTTAGGCAAAAGTGACTACTTGGAGACCCAGCCACGTGCTCTGTGATAATGCTACTGCTGGGCCCTGATTTCTTCTCACTAACAAAACCAGGGAATGGGAAAGACTTACAAAAGGGCCTTAATCTTCCCTCTGAGCAGTGAGCCTGGGAAGGGGAAAAAATCTCAGACACATTATCCTCCATCCAGCTGCTTAAAGCCCCTCGACTCCATGTTGACAACAAAAGCAGCCGCGAAGATGTGACTCTCTCCCTGTCATAAGGGATAAGAGAGCCAATGATACTCCATCCCCGGGCATAACTACAATGCAGTCACGCCTTATTTACAGCAGCCTCTGCCAGCTGAGAATCAGGCCAAGCATCCTGGCTCAGTCTGGAAGCCAGCACCAGCCCTGCGCATGCCAAGGGCTGCCACACACGCTCCTCCTCTGCCTGTTTGTAAAACAATCTTTTTAATTTTCTGGTTGGCTTGGCAAATCACAGCTGCTCATTCCCCAGAGCTCCTGAGTGCGTTTGCACAGGTTCCCATTTACATACAGGAGGGCTTTAGCTTTCCTTCTCTCAGCATGCCTCAGAAATAAGCCATCTGAAATATTACAGATGGCTTAGGGGCGGAACTATTTACGGGCTATGCAGGGAGAACAGAATGGAGGTCCACATCATGAATTAGACAAGTCTGACTTAACAGCAGAGTCCCAGTTTGTTGTGGCTGCCCTGTGGTGAAGGATTACACAAGGGTTTGCTCTCCACTTATTATTTCTTTAACTCAATGGCTTTGCAGGGACTCAGCCGGAGCCAAGGTGGTTGAGTATTAATTGATACTTGCTGCTGAGTGAGGCTCATTAAACACCAGCTTTGGAGGGGCATAAGAGGCAGCAGTGAGTTCAGGACTAAAAACTTCGTTCTCTGCCACAGCATCTGTGATTGCAATCACAATGCCAGAAACACAACAACAACAACAGCACCCCCCAAAAGGCCCTTATTAGTCTCCCACAAATGCCTCACATTCAGGGAAATGACAGGGATTGCTCAGCTTGCCATATTTTGCAGCTGGGTTAATTATTGTCATTTCAGTGGGCACTGCCCAACCTCAAAATGCAAGAAAAACATATCATAATAGTGCTTGCTAATTCTCAAGCAAAACCTTTGTACTGAGTGGCAGTGGGGGGTCTCTCTTCATGGGCACAGAGACTGGGGGGTGGTGGGGGGAAGTGGTATTAGCATTCTAGAGTGATTAATGCAGTGTAATTGTGAACATGGTGTAATTAGGGGGCTAATTTATATGTGCACCTGACAACAGCATAGCTTGTTTGCTGCTGCTCTTGTGTTGCTAATGTCCTAGTAGCTAGATAAGCCACTCCCAAGGTCTCTGAAAAAGGCACTTTGGCTCATTCAGTACCCCCCCCCCCCGGCCCTTAACTCCCTCATTTGGAGGCTGACAACCACAAACTCTCACTCTCCCCCACTCCACCTTCAGTATACTCCTCATCTGCATATGAAAAGCTGGCAGGTTCACAGAACAAAAGATATGGGGAAGGAGGAGGGGCAAACTAGGACAAAGAGGGGGAAAAGGAGTGTGGCTACATCAGAAAAAAGCAAACATTTTGGACAAAGAAAGAGGTGGAGAAAGGGACCAAAAAAAGGGGCGGCAGACAAGTCAAGAGGGAAAACATAAACACAGGTGGGGGGGAGGGAAGGACACAGAACCACATATAGAAGGATAGCAAGGGCTGGAAACGTGTGGCCCCTTTTTAAGGGTTGGGTTGCTTGGTGCACCTTTCCCTCTCTCTGGTTTACCACTACTCCTGCCACCCAGACAGTGATGTCTAGGGTTGCCAGATGGTTTCAACAAAAATACTGGACACACTTGACATTACATCACAATCTACATTACATCTGATTTAGAAAATACCAGGCATTTATATTTTCTCATTTGTATTTTCTCAGTTTCCTGAACAGAAAGCTCAAATACTGGACTGTCCGGTTCAAAACCGGACACCTGGCAACCCTAGCTGTCACCCTAGTATGTTGGGGTGCTCCGAAGGTTTCTGTGGGCCCTGCTTGGGAAGTTAGAGCCAGTGGAGTCTCCTTGGTGGATGTTTAGTTTGGAAGCATGCTGTGCACACACGGAACGTGACCTGTGAAGTTTCTACTCATAGCCACAAGTTAATATCTGCTAGGACTATGTCTGTGAGGAGGAGCATGGAGGTCTAGGTCTGCTCCCAGGGATGGATTCCTGGCTGCCTCTCCAGCCCTAATCCCATGCAAGTCCACTGGGGCTCAGCCTATTTTAAAGGCTCAGTAACTTGGCATCTTGTCACTTTGATGCCAGCATAAGAACCCCCACAAAAACAGAGGGCACCAAACAACTTGTGTGCATGTGGGGTTAGTCTGAGTGAGCTTCTGAGCTCATTACTTCAACAGCTTCACATTCCCCTCACATACCAGAGCCCAGCCTAGTAGATTGTGTGTGCTCCAGCCTTGCAGTGGGGTGCCTGGCATGCCAGTGCAGGCTCTCCAATGCTGGAGGGGAGGCCCTTAGGGGCTGGATCTTGCCCCCCCAGGCTTTAGGTTCCCGCAAAAGCCTTGCAGAAAGTAAAGTCTTTTCATTCCTTAAATTAGTACCAATAGGGCCCTTACCCATTTGATCCTGAGCTCTCTCTCCTGTTGCCTTCCTAGCAGTTCCCTGTGGTTACAGCTCTCAGTCAACTTTGCTAGCTCAAAGCTGGTAATCTGCAACACCTGTGCAAACTACCAAGCAGGGTTCCATAGCCTGGCTCTAAGGAGGAACACAGGGAGTACATCTTGTAACTCTGGCCTATTGTTCTGAGACTGTTTTGTGTGCCTAAGGAGCTTTCTGGCTCCCATAGGATAGGAAATTAAGACTCCCATGCAGTGAAGAGAAGAGTAGAAAAGAATATGTGACAATGAAGCAGCTTCTAAGTGTCCAGGTAAACCAGAGGCTGAGCTATCAGCCCTTCCCCTGTTCCTACATATGTAATGGAGTCAATCTGCTTTATTCCATGATTGAGGAATGAATAATATAATCTCATTTATTAATTATTAATTTCTGCTACTTTGCAGCTTTAAACTACAAGAAACTAGAAAAGGGTTGCAGTTATGAGCCCATCAACTTGTGCAAAGAAAGTTCAGGTTCTTGAGCTGTGGTTTAGGTCGGGAAAGCAGCACTGAAAATAAAATATTTCCATGTTTTTGGGAAGTACAATATGATAAGGCACCATGGCCATACCTAGAACTGGTTGTTGGAGGTTTTTTAAAGCATTCCCAGTTCACCTTTAGAGGCAAAGGCTGTTTTGGTTCCCATCTGGGTTGGGGGTTGGACACCGTTCCTTATTCGTCACCTCTGAGTTTTGACACCTTATTCTGTTGTCTGAGAGAGATGAGTATGCAGAAGTGTGTGTTTGCAGATTTTGTGCATAATTTACAGCCCCTACGGTGCCATTATTAAGGCATACTGCACTACATGTTGACACTAGTCCTTCTAATTGCCCAGGCACTCTGTGCACAAGTATTCTCACTGAATGCAATTATTGTGGTATGGATGCTGGAGCAGATCTGCCTGTGGTGGATGGGTTCTGGCACAAATATTGCTGTGCTGTGATAGGTCACACTACTGTGGAGATAGTGAAAGCTTCTTTGGACTTCATCTATGAGTTTACAAAAAGTGAGTGCTGATGCAGCAGATGTGGGAATTGTTGAATAGTGGGGAAGAAACCCTAATTTTGGTTAAAAAGTCTCGGAGGGGTAGCTGTGCTAGTCTGTAACTTTAAAAACAGCGAGCAGTCCTGTGGCAGCTTAGAGACTAACAAATATATTCTATCAGGAGCTTTTGTGGGTAAAACCCACTTCACCAGATGAGTTACTCATAATTAGATGAGTTATTTATCTGATGAAGTGGGTTTTACCCAGAAAAGCTCATAACAGAATATATTTGTTAGTCTTTAAGGTGCCACAGGACTGCTTATTGTTTCTAATTTTGACGGTTATCAAAAGTGCCTAAGTGGTCTGTATCTATCAGCCTAAGGGCAGCTTTCTTTGCTGGGACTGTAGTAATCTGCAAGTTTAACTTCACAAATTAAGCAGAGGTTAACCTGACCAATACTTACATGGGGGACTTCTAATTCAGTGTTACAAGAAGTAATCCAGTAGGTAGCATTTTGAATTATTGTAACATCAACAATCCTTTTGTGCTCATATTTTGCTGTGTTGTAACAAAATTATATTGTTGGATAATTATACTGTGCCTTCCTGGATTCCCCCTACCTACATATGTTTAAATAAGTTCTGTTTCCTGTCCTAAACTGTTGTGTAGGTTTGTTGTGTGCATCTTAACAACTGCTGCACTCTACCCTAGGGATGATTGCATTTCAGCCTTGTGGGAAGTGAATCCTTACAGTAGTTTGTAAAGAGCTCTGCATTCCCACCAAGGGAAGTTGTTGTTATATACATTTCACAGTTCTATTTCAAACATGGCTCTTATGTTCAAATATGAAGGAAGGTCTGAAAAGCATGGGCACTCAAAGAAGGGTGGCTTTGTCCTTAGATAAACTGATGGAACAAAGGTCAAGAAACTGATTGACAAAGAGAACATGCTAATCTTTCTTCAAAAAGGGGGAAATTATATCTAATGGCTGTAATATCCAAAAAGAACTAGTATGCAGGCAGTGAGTGATGCCAGCATTTTAAAAGCACTTAAGCCATACATTTCCCCCAGATTAAAGTTATTTGCTCTTGTTAAGTGCCTCATATTGGCGTATTATGCAGGCAAAGTGTCATGCAAACATACTCAAAAGGAAATGGCAGCATAAAAGGCACCTGTGTTGATGCAGTAGAATTAGGGGATGTTAACCACTCAGGAATCAAGGAAATCCCAAAATAGATCCAGCTGGAGAAGTGCTGCTCCTTGCCCTTAGACATTTTCCCTAGAAAATTTCACCATTTACATATTGTTTTGAAGTCTTTATAAAAGTCTGTTGATCAACTATCCTAGCTAGATTGACACTGCTTGTTTATCTTTTAGGAAAGGAGAAAACTTGTCTGTCTTTGTTATTTCAGCCGGTCACCTGGTTCCTGTTGGCACTCTGTGCTGAAACTGTTCAAAAATACCTTGAAGTATATTACAGGTATAAGGCCTGATCCAGTTCTCATAGAAGTCAAGAGGTGTCTTTCTAGTGACTTCAGTGGGAGCTGCATTGGGCCCACAAACATGGTCACTCAAGATTTCACAGCTGTGGTTATGGCCATGAAAATTTCAAGGCTCCAGCAGAGACAGAGCTCAGCTCTCTGTCCTCCAAAAGCATACGCTGCTACCGCTTTAGATTATGTTAGTAGAATAGGACCTATGATGTATGGTTGAGATGTGCTGATTCTAATGAGTAAGGGGCAAAGTTAACACCATATTAGCCAGATCACTGTAATGGAGGGCAGGGTCACAGTCTGAGCGATAGTGCCTTCCCCACTTTTACTGAGCTTTCACCTCTCTTGGTCCATTATTAGATTCTTAGATTCAACGCCATATCTATGACTGGCTGGAATGGATCCTGGCAGCCAAACCAGCACCTGCCACAACATGGGAGACTGTAATGCTTTTTTCCCAGAGGTTTGTTGGATAGTCCACATGCAGTAACAGTTAACATTTGCTTTCTCATTTGAGACTTTATAGCTCCATTTGAGAGCTGTGCTACAGAACAATTGCCTACAGCACCAAGCTCGAGTGATGAGATTCAGGGAAGATACTGCATTGCCAATATTTACAGTAGTAGAACATAAAGTAGGATACACATGGTATTTGTGAGCTATTTTTTACTCTGTGTGCAGTGTGTATATGAGTGGGAAAGAGTACATATATATTGTGGGTGTTCAAGTCTGCACTTTACATCTACAATATCTGTTCTAGTTCTTCTGCTGTGCTCATCCTTATGGAATCAGTTTTTAGTTTAATTAATTTTTGCAACTAAACTTCCAAAACCATTCCCCCCGGGGAATATCCAGCCCAATTTTCATGTCTATGTAGCATTCTTGGAGGATATGTAACTTACTATCCACCATTTCCAAAATTTTGGGAAACCAATGTGTTGGTTCAGACCCCTTTAAATAACACTCTAGAATTAAACTTTTCATCTTAAAGGGAGGCCATTTTCTATGGCATACTTATTTTAGATCCTGGGCAAATTTCTGAAACAAAGCAAAACTTGCACAATTCCAGGCTAAAGAAATACCTTCTAGTATTTATTTTATTTTCCAGTTTGCTGCCAAGATTACCTCCATAGTATATATTTTTGAATGTAAGTGTTCATTTTAATTTTCAAGAAACATGAGGTTCACAGCCAGATTTAAAAGTTTCATCTATCTCCCAGACAAAGGATATGGGATTTTTTTGTTACTAATCCAGTAACATCTTAAATTATGATGCCCCTTGTGAATGCTTTCTTCATATTTATGAAATGATTATTTGACAATGTAACATTTAATATTACTGAAATTATTACTATGCCTGCTTCAATACAACTGTTTATTGCACATCCTATAAAATGCTGGATAATTTCATAAATAATTATAAGGCATTTTACAAATGCCACCTTGCTGCAAAGCATTGTTGCAAATCCTTTATCTTTCATAAACACAGAAATAACAATTACATTTCTGAAATTAAGAGGAACTGCATGGCGCAAGGGTGAGAGTATCCCATTTATAACACATGCAAATCTGAGTGCCAGAAAAATGGAAGCATCAGACCAAAAATAGTTTCTTTCTGAAAAGAAGCTTTTGATTTTCATCATAGTTATCTGCATCTATTAACTAGAGCTGTGTAAGATCCATCTTGCTGTTCATGAAACATAGGAATTGTCATAATCAATCAATCCATCTGTCTCCAATACTGGCCAGAACCATATGCTTCAGAGGACAACAATCTTATGGGTGCTAGACACAATCGGTTTAAAAAAATTATTACAAGTTTTTACGTCTCTGCTTCCCCTGTTTAATCTTCCCTCTTATATTTCCCTAGAAAAGAGGAATTTAAAAAAAAAGTGAGAGGGGGAGAACACACCCCTTCCCTCAGACAATTCAAACTAAATTTGTCAAACTGAAATTGTTTAGTTTCTAAATAAAACATTGTCGCAAACAAAATAAGAGCAATGTTTTAATTAAATAAACTCTCCTTTTAAAAAAAGTGTGTGTGGGATTGGAGGGTGGGGGAATTCAGTGAGTTCTGCTCTTAGATTGTCTGAAAAAAGACAGAAACAGATCATAGCTAGAGAATGGGAGGCTCTGTCTGGATAAACAATAACCAATTTGAGTGTTCACACAAATTCGATCCTGTAAATAGAACGTGTAATGCTCACAATCTGGCTAGCCGTCCCCAAAATTAAAACTATAAAAACTTGGCAGTAGACCTGAAAGAAGAACAGTTTTAGGGAAGCTTCTTTTGGCATTTCCTGCTCAAATGAAGACAGGAAGTGTCGGAAATTAGGAGGGGAGCCAATGGGAAATCCATGGGGAAAATCTAACCTAGACACAATCATTAAAGAAAGAGGTTGGCATGGTTTTGGATAAGCATCCCCATTCTATCCTTTTTTAGACACCACTGCCTCTTTCCTCTTCTAATCAGCTGCTTCCAGGTCTCTGAACATGAATGACTTCTTTGCAGTGCTTTGGTGCTGGGGCCATAGGGTAAAGAAAGGCTTTCTCATCTGCACCTACTCTATCTTGTTTAGGTTTTCCTCCCTTTTTTACTGTTATCCTGAGACTCTCTTCCCTATTCCCAGCAACACTCCATACAAGTAGCTTACTTCTTTTTTCCCCAGATCAGGTCCAAAAATATTAAAAGGGGAGGGGAAGAGAAAAGACCTTAGCAACAACAGATGCTGATTCCCTCCTTAATGGCAATTTGGCTCCAGCATCGTTTTTTTACAGGAGTAAATAGCCTGAGTTTCCCCCACTGGTGGGAATCTGTTCATCGCTGATTTACCCCCACAGCCCTGTGAAAGCAGAAGAATGTACCTTAGACTTTTTCAGCCTTCCCCAGGTTCTTCCACTTACTTACTCTCCGTGCTACCCAAAGGCTCTTCATTGCCGGTGTAAAACAATTTTGCTTCTGAGATCTCTTTCGAGACAGTTGTAGTAAAGTGATCTTGATGAAGGGTTAACCGGGTTATCCATGGGGTGGAGAATGGCTGCATTCCACCCTCATTTCCTGCTTAATTAGTGGGATTTCCCCTTTCCCCCATGCGGTTAAGTGATGCAGCCAGTTCCCTGATTTTAGTCCTGTGAGCGAATTCATATTTATTGCAATAACTAAGCAGTCCCTCTATAATACTGGCCTGAGGAAAACCTAAGAATGGTAACTCATGGGAAAACTGAGGACTGAAGGCAGGAAATGAGGATTAGAAGCAATATATTGAAACATTTGGGCAAGAGAGAGCAGATTACAGGCATAATATTAAGGCTCCAGGTTAAATTGTAGACCTGTTTACCTAGGGGTGTTCCACCCAACAGAGCAGGGAGAGTTTGCATCTGACATGTCTCTGCAATTTCTGGTGAGCTCCACAAGTTGCTTTTTTCTCAGTTCCACTGAACATGTGTCCATGTAATGAAACAACCAGTAGAATTGACACTAAGCGGTACACTCAGAGGCCAAGGAATAATACTAATCCTCTCTTCTTACCCCATGAGGATGATTTATTTGGACTAAGTGCATTGGGAGAGATTAGTCTGTGGAAGCTGTACAGACTCAAAGGTGATGGTGATGGTACACCAGGCATTGGGGGTAAATTCACTTTGACAAGAAAGGTGGCAGGAGAATACGGAGGAAATCCAGCATTCTGTTGTACAGGTCCACGAACAAAAATTGGAATTCTTTTGAAGATATACAGATAACAGGCAGCAGAGCAGTATGTTAGCTGTAAACTATTACACAGCTGGTCAGCTCCAAGATGATTTTTCATGCACAGATGGTAAAAGACATTCTCAAAACCACTGAATCATTTTGCTGATTTCCTAGGGTTGCATTAATTTGAGTTTCCTTAAAAGACAAAATTCTGCTTACTGGGTTTGTGTGTTACATAGACGAACCACACACCAGTGAGTTTCACAAACAATAAAAGTCCTGTTTGCCTTGTTCCGTTTCAGAGGTGTGCTGACCTGGTGCATCACAAACACAAAGCTCTCTCTCAGTGTTTTTGGCTATCTTCTTTTAAATAGCTCCTGGAAGTGAAGCCCCCCTCGTTGATCTTGAGGCCTTTCTTCTTCCAGAGATTTCCGAACACTTTATTTATTAGCACATGGGACAAATGGGAGATTTTGTTTGCAATTTCATCTAATATTTCCGACACTGTCATCACTACCTTGAGTTAGAATGGCTCCATTGTCAAAACAAAACTCCCTGCATCTCCAGCTTTGACTACAGAACACGTCCACTACTCTCTGTGTATGGAGAGTGAAGGTTCCATCAATGGTGTTCAGTGCTATTGTCTTTGAGTATCCAGAGTGGTGGCAGGTGCAGCACTGATAGGATATCCCTTGGGAGTTAACAGGTACAGTCTGAGAAGGACAGTTCTTTGGACACACCATCTTCAGATGTGTTTTCACATCTGAAGATGGAGAGAGGCTGTTCTCAGTAGTGACGGATGGCAGAACAAGGAGCAATGGTCTCAAGTTGCAGTGGGGGAGGTCTAGGTTGAATATTAGGAAAAACTGTTTCCCTAGGAGGGTGGTGAAGCACTGGGGTGGGTTCCCTAGGGAGCGGGTGGAATCTCCATCCCTAGAGGTTTTTAAGTCCCAGCTTGACAAAGCCCTGCCTGGGATAATTTAGTCCTGCTTTGGGCAGGGGTTTGGACTTGATGACTCCAGAGGTCTCTTCCAGCCCTAGGATTCTATGATTCACTGGAGCTGAAGGTTTAATTTCCAGCTCAGGTAAACTTACCTTTTGTGCTAGCTCTCATCCGGTGAGGGTACTAAAAATAGCACTGTAGTTGCAGCTACATGGTCAGTAGAAATGCACCATCCAGTTTAATTAGTTAAATAGTTAAACATTAAATTTAACCAGTTAACTGATTAAATGGGGGTGGATGGAAGGCCACTCTAGCCCAGCTGCTTCTGGCCCTGCACGGGCAGTAGGATCTGTATACGGGTATTATATTATTCAGACCTTGTAGTGCTTTTAAAAACTTGTTTAGGCTGAGTTTAAAACCAAGTAAAGATCCTGGATTTTGTCTCTTGCATGCAGGAGAATGTAAGAAAAATGCCAACACCCTTAAGATTTGAAATCTTAAACTGCAGTGACCCTCTCCCTATTGATGAGTGAGCATCTGGTGCTGTCGCATGAGCATCATCTCTTGGCACTGTTCTCACCAGAAGACACAGTGGAACGAAAACAAAAGATGTGACAAATTTGTCCTTTTCTTTCATAATTAACCAAAATATCTCTGCATGTAGCAAAGCCTGGCTCCTAATTACCAGACAGACGAGAGGCTATTTTTAAAATCCAGACCCACCCCCCAGTAATTATATTTGCAGCAGAGAATGATATTTCAGTCAAATGCGACAGACAGTGAGTCCAGTTCCCCAGTGAAGCAATTAATATTTCACACCTGCCAAGCAAATCGGCAGCAGAGGGAAAGGAGGGAGTAGCATTGAAAAGGGGATGTTATGCTGTTGGGTCCACAGTCTTGAAGCAGGAAGATCACGGAGGATGCACAATCTTTCATTTCATGCCATGACTTGGAAAGCACCTTTATAATAAGACTTTGGAAATGGGACCTGGCAAAAGCTAATGCTAGCAAAATAATTATTGCAAGGGACGGACGATTCAAACGCTTGAGTTGCAGCTTCTGGACCCCCACCCCACTCCTGCAAGATCAGAAATAATGTTAATAGCAAATGATGACAATGAATCAACTAACTGGTGGCAGAGGAAAATCTTTCTGGGAGCAGGATTAACAAACTGGGATACAAGATGATGGAAATGGGAACAGGAAACCAGTAATGCCAAGAAATGAAGGCTTAATGACAGCATTGGGTAGAATCTGGTGATTATTCAGTGACCCATAGGTGGAGTGTTCATGGAGGTTTAGTCCAGTCTTGAGTGAAAGGTACCTGTCAAAGCAAACAGCTTTAGTTGGCAATTTCAGCCTCCGCGCCCCCCCCCCCCCCGCCCTCTGCTGAGCAGTTAGGTCCCCACCTCTGTTCCAGAGATGATCCCTGATAATTTGGGATTGAAACATATGGTCATGGACTGGTAGGAAGAAAATGGGTGCTGAGGATAAATAAAAGAATCCCTCCGCACCGGGCACCTTTTATCTTATGTGAAATTTAAAACACACACCTTTTGAGTTCCTCTCTTCTTGCTTTTGTAATTGCAGAGCTGGTTATGGAAGAGGGGAGCAGGGAGCTAGGGGTGCTAAACCCATGCACAAAAAGGTCAAGCGCAGATCATTTGAAATTCCAAAGCCGTTTCCCTCCCCTACCCCTGTATTGTCATCTCTTCCTCTCAGACTTTGTCTACACTGCTCAGTTTTAAGGGACACGACCCTGTACTTAACAGTCTGGTTGTCTGGCTGCTGTTTGTCAGCTCTTTTGCCAACAAAATCAAACTGGCACTTGCCAGGACCAAACTTTTGTCTTTTTTTGGAGGCTCAGGGGGCAGCTAGCAACTCTGAATGACAGAAGTTTTGTCGTTCAATTGCCAGTGCAGACATAGTTTAAATTATTATAAATTTTAAATCTATAGAACTCCTGTGCAAAATCTATTCCATGCCCTCCACTCCCTCCTTGGGAAAACAGTCTCTTGTTCTTAAAACATTAATGTCCTCTTCAGGTTAAGTAAATAAGAGGGGTTTTTTTGGTCCCACTTTCCAGTGTAACAGAAGGTCAATCTCTGCAATTTCTCTCTAAACCCAGCCATTAGGAGCAGCTCCCTCATTCATCTCTGGGATGTAAATATATGAGGCCACAAGGCAGCATATTTCTATCCCAAGATCATTCTGATCATTTTTAAGTGAGAGTAAATGAAATATACTACAATGCAAAATGAAGATGTTTAAAAAGGGCCCAAAGTGGGAACCAAATAGTTAATTTTGTTGGGGGAGAGAGAATGGGGGAGTTGTGTGCATTAATAGTTAGCATTCACATACCAGTACCATATCAACTAAAGATCTAAGTGTTTACAGAATTAAGTCTCACAGCACTCAATTATTATCCCCATTTGTAAAATGGGGGAAGGAACAGAGAGGTAAAGAGACTTGCCCAAGGTTGATCAGCGAGTAAGTGGCAGAGTCTAGAAGTACACTCAGGAGTCCTGACTGTCACTTGCTCTGATGGCTAGTTAGTGTTGTCTCTGAGCTCAGTATTTGCATTGAGTTTGGAGTGTGCTGCTTCCTACCACCTCATGCTCCTAGACCTTACTAAATTGCATTAGGATTATTCTTCTGCTATGCCAGTCATCACCTTGCTAATCATTCATGTTGCTGCTGTTGTTGTTAAGAATGCTTATTGTTTAGAGCTGTGAAACAATAATCTCATTGGATACTTTCTCTCCTTCCTTCCCCCTTGCTGATTCCACTACTGAGAGAAGCAGGCAAGAGGAGTATATGACTGCCAAGCATTAGGAAATACTCTTTCAGTTAGAGCATCTGGCTTCTTGGCAAGCCTCAAAAAGAGCCATGCTGATAGTTCTGGAATATCCACGGAGGCCCAGGAGAGGCTGGGAAGTCCTTGATAGGCTGTCAGAGCTGTGTGCTCCCCTTTAGGAGGCTGTTCACCTTTGATCCAGCAGAATTTGCATGTTTTTATCTGTTTGAGTTGGAGGCACTAACAACTTGTGTGTGTGCGGGAGCATACAGTTGCCCCTCTAGAGATCTTTCTTTCCAGTCAACTCTTTGCAGGGACAGCATAGGGAAGATGGCTTTAATATCTATGAGGATCTTGCTATATACCCAGGTGATGATTAGAGAGGAACCTCCATAGCATAGTCTTTCCAGGACTAAATTTCCCCTCTGCCTAACTGTATTTTTCAATGCCTGGAAGTACTTGCAATCTGAAAGGGTCAACATTAAGTAGCTGAGGCTCCAAAATCAGTCTTCCTTAAAATTAAGACCTGAGCCACTCGAACAACAATGCACCTGTTGCCATGCCTCACTGGTTCACAGTTAAGAATGCCAAATTCAGGATAAAAAGATTCAGAGGGGTAACCGTGTTAGTCTGTAACTTTCAAAGCAATGAGTAGTCCTGTTGCACCTTAGAGACTAACAAAAATATATAGAATCATGAGCTTTTGTGGGTAAAATCCACTTAATCAGGTGAACTGGAGTGGAAATAACAGAAATATATATATATATATATATATATATATATATATAACAGAAATGGTAACACATATAAACTTGTAGGGGAACATTTTAACCCACCTGATCACACACAATCATGGATTTAAAAGCAGCCATTTTCTACAAAGGAGTTTCACAAATCAATTATGCAGAGAGACTGCGGAACTGGAATTCATCTACAGATTTGACATTGTCGCCATGGGTTTGAGTAAAGACATTACCTGGGTGGCGCATTACATAGCCAAGTTCAATCCTGTTTATTGTTGCACCGCAGCTCATTTAACAAGACTTAGTGGCAGAACTGTTTTGGGAGAATGTTTTCTGAATTCTAGATATGCACTCAAGGGTGGATGCTGGCAAGGTAATCAGCAGTCAGGGTGGTCATTTGAACACCACCAAATTTTTAATTTGCAGACTGGTTAATAAACTTGAGTGGTAGGGCATTCCTAGGAGATTTCATGGGATTTCTGTTTCTGTTCCTCACCTAAACCAGGAAGTAACATGTATCTTTTTGGGACTTCTGAAATGCGATTCTATAGCCTGTCTTGCAGCTGTTCATTTCATTTGAACTTGTGCTGATGGAGCCAACAGTACCCCAAACCACTATCACTTACATAAGTATGTGTTCTAACTAACTTAGCTGATAGGATGTCAGTCTGGCTCTGGGGCTACATCGAGACTACAGGCTTCTTTCAGAAGAAGCTTTTTTCAGAAGAGATCTTCTGAAAAAAACTTCTTCAGAAAGAGAGCGTCCATGCTGCAAAAGTGCATCAAAAAAGCGATCTGCTTTTTTGAAAGAGAGCGTCCAGATTGAATGGACGCTCCCTCGCATGTAAGCTGTGATTGCTATGGACGGAATGGCCACCAAGGCACCTGTGCTTTTCCCTCTTTCCTCTTCTTCCAAAAGAACTCCCTCTTCCCCATCCACACATGCCTTTTTGCAAAAGAGCTCTTTCGCAAAAAGGCTTCCTCCTCATAGAATGATGATTACCAATGCCAGGAAAACCCCTCTGTTCTTTCAATTTTCTGGCGAAAAAACTCAATTGCATTGTGGACATTCCTCAAGTTTTGTTGGAAAAACTCTGTAGTGTAGACATATCCTGAATGTCCTCGCTTTGGGGGATTTCTCAGATGTTTAATATACCTTGAAAGTTCAACATGACACAGATCGAATTGACCTGACTATGTAACAAGATTCCATATGGGTTGTCAGCAGGCTTTGAATCCATGATCTTCAGCAATGTAGCACAGACATCTACTGCTTAACTGGTAGATATCCTCAAGCTGAACAGCTTCTATAGGAGGATGCCAAACATGCTTCTCTGGCATGTGAAATCTGCAGCTCTTCTGGTGTGTGTAATGCTTAGACACCACAATGATGGGCACAGTAGACTACAGAGAAAAAATTGTCTTTCTGAATTAATATGAATTTGTTTTTTGTGAAAGGTGTTCAATTGAAAGCCTTAGAGACTCAATTTCTGAAGCTAAAGGGCAAGCACAAAAAGTAGCCATGAAAGCCTCTATGCCCTAGACCAGTGTTTCCTAAATGGTGTTCCACAGAACCCTGGGGTTCCGCGACATGAAAATAAGGGTACCATGAGAAAATTCCATTACAATAACATTTTATTATTTTAAAAAACAATTAATATTTAAGCATATATGAATTTTTCAATATGTGCAATTAAACTAAATGTTGATCTCATGACCTTGTTTAGCATTTGTTCATTACTATCCTTACTTATTATATCTACTTTTTCAGCTCCACATATAAGGCTGTTATTAGGGGTTCTGCAAAATTCTTTCGAGTTTAAAAGGGTTCCATGGCCAAATGAAATTGGGAAACACTGCCCTAGACAGCCTCTTTCTGGGAATACTTCAGTCATACTAACCCAGTGGTCTCCAACCTTTTTAAGCATGAAATCACTTTTTTAATTTAAGGGCAATCCAAGATCTACCTCAAACCCAAAACCCCTGGTCCCACCTCCTTTGTGCTCCTTCTCTGAGGCCCCGCCCCTGCTCACTCCATCCTCCCTCCCTCCCCCACCCTCCCTCACTTTCTGTGGAGGGGGCAAATGGGGCAGCAGGTGGGGTGCAGGCTCTGGTCTTGGATTAAGGGATTTTGAGTGTGAGAGGGGCTCTGAGCTGAGCCAGGGGCAGGCGGTTGGGGTGCCAGAGGGGGTTCTAGGTGCAGGCTCTGGGAGGGTGTTCGGATGCAGGGGTGCTCGGGGCTGGGGCAGGGGCTTGGGGTACAGGAAGGGATTCATGACTGGGGTAGGGTTTCAGGATGTGGGCTCTGACTGGGCTCTGATTACCTCAGGTGGCTCCTGGGTGGGGGTGCAGTGGGGCTGAGGCAGGCTTACCCCTGCCCTGGCCCTGCACCACTCCCTAAAGCAGCCAGCAAACTCCATCCCAAGTCCTGTGGTGCCCCCTCTCTGCTCTGTGGGGATAGGATACAGGATGGGAGAGTGGGCACCTTGACATCAGTGCCCCTCTTCTCCCTCCCCTGCCCTGCACAGCAAGCAGGAGGCTTGTGCAGGAGGCAGCTCCAAGGCAAAGGGCGGGAGATGCGCAACAGTAGGGGAAGGGGCAGCTGAAGTGCCGGCACTTAATAGCTTCTTGGCCAACCCACTCAGGATCACCTGTCAGAGGCACCAAGAACTACCAGTAGATCCCAAGCTCCTGCTTGGTGACCACTGTACTAACCCATCCAGACCTTGGCACCTCTCACACTACTAACAAGGCAGTCAGTGTCGAGCTGCTTACAGTGGTATTTCCCCTGGAGGACTCTTGTCCTCAGGGCACTGAACTGAGATGGGTCTACATTAAGTCTGTGGGATGAGATAACTTTATCAGCTGTCTGCTGAATACTCCTTCTCTACAGAATAACTTTCAAATCTTAGACAATTCCATCAAAAGCTACAGCAAAATCAGAGGCTTTGCCCTTTGTAATAACAATAATCACCAACAGAAGGAGTCTTAAGTGGCCTTATGGCTGTAGTGGGAGGGAATTCTGCATCCAGGGAAAAGAGAGCAGTTTCATCCACACACAAAAAGAAACAGATGGGAAAGCCTTGGAAAATTGGTAGGAATATGTGTCTTGCTCGGAAGAAAAGGCTGCAGGCGCAATCATGGCAATGTAACACAGGAGTCTGCAGATGGTAGTGAAAGAAGGGGGAAAAGAGTCCTGTTAGATCAAAGGTCCACTGGAGTAAGAGAGGATAACGTACCAGCATCACTGGGTGGTGACGAAATGAACCACTCCCCCTAGGAATCTGTTGAGTTAAAAGAGCTGAGGATTCATACTCTGCTGGAAATGGCCCCTGCTAATTCTATAGCTGCTGTGTGTGTTTTGTCTAGTAGCTGGGGGAGGAGAAATCTATGGAGGGGGCAAATGGAAGCAAGGATGCTGTGAATAAAGAGGCAAACAGTGTCAGAGGCTTCAGAGGGGTAGCCCAGTTAGTCTGTGCAGGATAAACTTAAAAAACAACAAATAGCCTGTTAGTACTTTATAGACTAACACAACATGTTGATGGTATTATGAGCTTTTGTGGGCACAGCCGACATCTTCAGAAGACCGGAGTTTTGAGTTTAGGATGTCCAGACCCAAAATAAATAGGGGAGAAGGGAGAGGGGGGAAGGAAAAAAATGGAAGGGGGAGGGAAACAAGAAGCAGAGGGTATGTAAATATCAAGAGGCAAAACTGGCAATCTATAAGCACCTAAAAATTGGATAGTTAACTTAAAAAACAACAAATAGTCTGGTAACACTTTATAGAAAGCTCATGATACTGTGTGTATGTGTGTGTGTGTGATGTTAGTCTTTAAGGTTCTATAGGGCTACTCATTGGGGGGTTTTTTTGTTTGTTTGTTTTTTTGAGGCAAACAGTGGTGCAAGCATCTTCCAAGGGAGGCTCCCTTCTCTCCATTTTGTGGAAACGTTGACATAAGGAGACATTGGCCCCTTACTAAAACCTAGAGAGGGAGGAGGGGCTTGGTGGCTTTCCCCTCCTAAACCCCGGACTTCCATAAAATGAGAAAGTGGGGAATGGCTAAAAAGAAGCCAGGGACGGACAGAGCCTCCCATGGGAAGCAGTCAGCATCCCAAGTCAGACTGATTGACTGGGAAGTTAGGCCAATCAGGGCCCCAGCTGAGGTCCCAGCTTCTCTGTGTGTGCTGAGGGAAGACAGGCTGGGATGGGAGAGAGTGGTGCCGCCCGGGCATGCTGAGGGAGCAGCACCGCATGAGGGGTGCTGAATAAAGATGGGGACAGGTATCCGAGTGCTAGGGAGAGGAGCCGAGGGGAGCGGGAAACTTCTGTGAGCGGGTGACTGACCCAGCCAGGCAGGACCCCTCCCGCCCCGGGCATGAGCAGCAACACCAGAGGCGGGGAGCCCGAGGGAGTAGAGACATGCTGCAAATCAGTCTCCATCCGCAGCTTGCCCACTCTTGCCCTGAGGTGAAGATCTGCCTGAGCTGCGCAAGGCCTCAGGGAAAGGCAGCCCCCTCCTCGCCGTACACCCGTGAGTCAGGGGCCCGGAGGGGAGGCGGTTTTCCTTTTTCTCTCCTTTTCAGTTGACCCTTGGCTACAGAGGACGTAAGCGGGCCAGACCGCTCCCCCATAGTGACTACTTCTAAACCAGAGCCTCTATTACAGGGGAAGATTTTGGGTGTGCACCTCCCGCAAACAGTAGAGAAAAGGGGAGAGGGTTAAGATATTGCTGTGGTAAGTTGTGTGGCAGGCCTAGTCACCTGGTGGGCAGACTATTATCATCCTCTCTTTCACCCCTCTTTGAACTATCAGACTGAACAGGCTCATGTTTCTTCCCCACAGAAGAAACTGTTCATGGGGGGGAGGGGGAGGAGGAGGGGGAGGGAGGTTGATATGTATATATAGAAAGAGTAGATTGTTTTGCATTTTTATTCAGGTGTAGACAGTAGGAAAAGGATTGACTTAGTGCAGGGGTGGGGAACTTCTTTTGGGTTGGGGGGTCACTGACCCATCGAAAAATCTGTCGGGGAGCCGCACAAAAGTGAGAAGAAAACACCCACATTCCCCTCACACACCACAGCTTGGGGGGCCCTGGCTAGGAGATTTTGTGGGCCTCCCTACACTCTAGGATGGGGCCAGAAGTGAGGAGTTCAGTGTGTAGGAGGGAGCTAACAGGAAGCAGGTGTGGCATCTGTCCGGGAGGGAGGGTGCAGGGTGGGTTGGGGATTGGTGGGCCTGGGAGGGTGCTGAGGTGCAGGAGCGGGCTGGGGGTGGGAGGTAGGGTGCAGGAGTGGAGTGGGGGTGCAGGGTTTGGGCAGGAGGGGGTGGGGCGTAGGCCTGGCGTGCCAGCTCCCCAATGCTGGAGGGTGAAGCCCCGAAACTCCAGGGCCAGATCCAGGAAAGCCAGCCCCACCTCTGGTTTAGTGTAATTTAAAAGTTTTCAACTGCTTTCTGAATTCTGAGATCTGCTGATTTTCTCTTCTGGTATTTAGGAGGTTCCGGAGAAAGATAATTTTGTTTTATTTTGGTGTTTTGTGTGTGTGTCCTTTTTTAGATAAAGCTGCTATCCCAGTTAATTACCATTAGGTAATATACCACTATCTAGCAACTGGTGTGAGCGCTCTACCACACAGATGGATCAGATGCAGGTGAGAGAATGAACCAGGAGGGAGGTGCTGTGTGAGAGCAGGAAGTGATTTGGAAGCACTTCACCAGTCTCTGATGTTCAGGTGCAGTCCTGGCTTCATATCAGTGCCTGTGGGACCTTTCTCAACAGGGAGGGTAATTAGGCTGCAGCCTTAAACACAATCCCAGAGCATTCCGGGAGCTGGTAGAGAGGATCCTGCTGATGTAGTCTAGCTGAGAAGATCATGGGAAAAGAAGTCCCCTGGAGTAACTAGTGTCCCATGGAGTAGGAGGGAAACCATGCCTACAGTGCGTGGGGGACTGTGTCAGCCCCCACCAATTAACCATAACTGGTTAACCATTAACACCCCTACACCCTAATAGAAGAGATTCAATCATAGAGTACCCTCAGCTCAGCCATGCTGCCTTGGATCCTTAGTCAGCATGAATGACTCTGCTGCATGCTCGGATGTTGGATGCATTTGGTGGCATTGCAAATTCCAGGGAGTCAATGAGTTTCTTTCACTCACGACTTTCCTCAGGGATCTATATTGTCTGTGATTCTACACTAGGCCCTCAGCACCCATAGTTCATCAATTGTTGTGATGCTAGGTGGTGCTCGGAGCAAAGTGGTTTAGAGAAAATATGGACAGAATAAATAGAGGCTTTGCTCCATAATAGGAGCCTGGTAGAAGAACTCTGGGCTACTTCTTCAGCAAAATCATAGCCAATGAAATGTGGTCTTTGAGGTTTGCAGTGATGAAATGGCTTCTCTGTGTCTCTGTTTTCTCAATGGGAGATACTACAAAGGGAAAAGCCAAGATACTGGACAAAGCCATAGCCTTCCCCCAGCATGTAAGTTGATCTCTGTATTGTGTTTGGAAAATGTTTTGCTCCCAGTGAATGCTGGGTTGGTGTTTTCTGACAGCTATGACAAGGCCTCAAATGAGACAATTAATATTTCACAGCTGCAGAGTTTGGAAGGTGACTAGAAAAAAAAATCCAAGTGCGTGTGGGAGCAGGCGTGGTTTGCTTAAAATTCACCAACAAAAATTAATACAAACCACAAGCTAGGAGCTGAGGTGAGGCTGCTCGCTAAATCCTTTTTAAAAGATTGCAGATATTCTCAAGGGGATTCATGCTCATCCTTGTGTAGTCAACTTCTTCACTGGAGCCCCGAGGCTAACAGTTAGGCTCTGATGATGCAGGGATGACTTAGCATCAGGTGTGAAATAGTCCAATTCAGTGGAGCCTCAGGCTCACCTCATGGTCAGCTCATCTTCCCTGCAGATGAACAGATGAACGGACTCCCACGAAGTTAGCTGCATGGTATCTTGAAACCTGAGATCTCTGCTCTGAATGGAGACTAATAATACCTTGGCTTTTTCAAAAATACTTGTCTTTGTGCCCTTCCTCCCATCCATTCCTGCGGTGTGATCCAGATGTGCTACCGGCTGCCCCAGGGTGCGTCTACACAGCACCCTAAACTCGAAATAAGAAACGCAATTTGCACTATGTGTCTGTTGTTTCAATTTAATTTCAAAATAGCATATTTTGAAATTTGGTGCATCTACACAGCGCCAAATTTCGAAATAACGTGCTATTTCAAGACATCCCTTAACCCTCATGGAACAAGGATTACAGGGATGCCAAAATAGCATGTCTGCTACTTTGCGACCTATCTTGAAATAGTGGGCACGTTAAAAAGATGTGGGGTAGCTATTTTGGGATACTTCCGGTATCCCGAAATAGCCCCGCTGTGTAGACATACCCCCAGAGCATGGCTGTATTTCAGTAATGTTTTTAAGTACATCTAATCTACTCTATCTTTGAGAGAGTCTGTGTATCTCTTTGTCTGTGAGTCCATTTGTTCAAGAACTCCTCCTAAACGGGTAAGAGCTAGGACCACCAAATTTGGTAGGCAGCTTCCTCTTACCCTGACTTAAAGACAGATCAGGGTTTGATTGTGCCAGGATGTGCCTGGAATGTGATTATTTCTCTACTAGCAGGCACAGTTATACTGACCACAGGGGAGCAGCAAGGGGCCAGAGATGAGGACCGGGACAGCTATAACCCCATTGGGGCAGCAGGGGGCAGGGGTGGAGAAAGGGACAACTATCTACTACATATTTCAGAGTTTGTCTGTCTGTCCCCACTGCAGAGCAATGATTTAAATGAAGAAAAACAAAAAATATTTCAGTTAAGGACTTGAGCAAAATCAGATAAATCCTGTAGTGGTTTATAAAGTGCTTTGAACTGAAAAATGTTATGGAACACTAGAAGATTTACCTAGCATTGCTCAGGTCCTTAACTCAATTTTTGTTTTTTTGGAAAATAAAATGAAAATGTACGTGCTTCATTTAAATCATTGCTCTGGGATGTCCCTCTGATACACCTCAGCCCCCTGAATGTGCAGTCCCTATTTAATAGGTAGCAGGTTTAAAACAAACAAAAAGAAGTACTTCTTCATACAACACACAGTCCACCTGCGGAACTCCTTGCCAGAGGATGTTGTGAAGACCAGAACTTTAACAGGGTTCAAAAAAACACTAGATAAATTCATGGAGGATAAGTCCATCAATGGCTATTAGCCAGGAGGGGTAGGAATGGTGTCTGTAGCCAGGGCTGGATTAAGGGGGGGGGCTAGCCAGGCAGCTGCCCGGGGCGCCAACCTACGAGGGGGGCGTCTGATGGCAGCTGTAAGGGGCACCATGTGCCCGGCTGCGCAGCACCCCTTAGAGCTGCCATCAGGTGCTGCGCGCCCGGGGTCGGGGACCACATGGCACCCCTTAGAGCTGCCATCAGGAGCCGTGCGCCCGGGGCCGGGGGCCACGCAGCACCTGATGGCAGCTCTAAGGGGCGCAGCATACCAGGGGGTGGGGCCATGCATGCGTCGTGCGCCCGGGGGCAGAGCTGTACATGCGTCGCGCGCCTAGTGCCTGGGGCGCAGGAATGGCTCGAGCCGGCCCTGTCTGTAGCCTCTGTATGTCAGAAGCTGGGAATGGGGAAGAACGGTGAAATCACTTGATGATTCCCTGTTCTATTTAGTCCCTCTGGGGGCACCTAGTATTGGCCACTTTTGGAAGATGAATACTGGGTTAGACGGACCTTTGGTGTGACCCACTATGACTGTTCTTATGTTCTTAGTCCCCAGGAGCCTGCATGGTGCTAATCTCCTGTTGGTGGTGCCAGTTAAACCCCAAGACAGCGCATTCAGGAACAACAGCTTGTCACTGCAGCAAGGGGTCTCTGCTTTGCCCCAAACCCCATCTTCAGACAGGAGGCTGTTGTGGCCCCAGAAAAATCTGCAGGAGGCCATATTTGAGAAACCTGTGGTCTAAAGGGCAGCTCTCAGAGGTTGGCGAAGGGTCACAGGGAACTGTTGGGAAAGGAAGCAGAATGAGGTAAGGAAAATGTCAGACATGCTGATTTATCCATACAGCATAAACAATGTTAGCACGAAGCCAACCCTAACAAAGGGAAGTGGTGTTACCGTCACAAATAGCAGTGCCTGGCTCCCTTCATGGCAGTCTTAGTCGAGGCCAAGAATGGAATAGACGGTGGAAATTGAACTCTGGCTGTGTCTCCGGGCTAGCTTCAGGGCAGTATGGGGGAAACTTGCCATGGTAATTGTGCTGTACCTGTTCTGGAGACAGAGAGTTTTAATTCCTCAGCCTCGCATCTTTAACTAGCACGGGAGTCACTCGTAAAGAAAATGAAATTCAAAAGGGTGGGCATTTAAGAAATTGGAAGAATACTATTGAGCAGCCATGGAGCACAGCTTTTATCCCGAAGTTTGGAGAACTTTGCCAGCTGCGCCATATGCTTACGATAGATGGAAACCCTCCCCTTCCCGGAGCTGTCCCTATTAACATATTCATCTTATCAATTAGAGAGACCAGGATGTACTTTCCATCCCAATGTTTATAATAGACAGGATTAATCTGGTCATAAATGGATAATCAGCACGGCTGCACTTAAGGTGGGAGGAGACGTACAGGCCTGTAATACCATCTGCTTCATTAGAATATTTTACAGACCTGATGTTTAATTTGTTCTCCAGGATTTGGTGACAGATTGTTCTATAAATTTCCCATGATTACAGGTACTGCAGGGAGGGGTTAAGAAAAAACAAAAGACAGCTCTTGAGAGATGATGCCTGTACAGGGACAAAATGAGTAACAGTGAATGGGAATTGATTTGGAGCGGAGAGCTGGCCAGAGAGTCTGAGGCAGGAGCGTAGCAGTCCCCAAGCAGAGGGCTGGAGGCTTGCTCTTGTGCTTTTATGCCTTGCTTTTAATTATAAAACTTCTGTGGCAAGTTTCATAGTTTGCTTTACCACACCCCCTAAATTGTACGCCAGAAAGTTGATCTCCGGTGCAGTAAGTATAGACGTGGCCTCAGGGTTGTGAATCCCTTCCCCTAAGCCACCTGAGCAACATAAGCTACACCAACCTAACTGCCAGTTTGGACAGCGCTATGTTAGCAGGAGATCTTCTGCCACTGACATCGCTACCACTGCTCGCTGGGACTGAAGTAGGTAGGCAGATGGGACAGCTCTCTCCTGTCAGCTCAGAGCAGCTTCATTAGAGAGCTTAATGGTGCCAGTGCATTGCTGCATTTGTGCCACTGTAAACGAGAGTTTAGTGTAGACGTGCAATTGGTGTGTGGTCTGTGAACCTCATCCCAGATGTACTGAGAGTTCAAGGGTTGACAGCAAAGCCCCATCATAGTTCTGCTGCAGCATGTAATACATGTCTCTTGCTTTGTTTCTTCTACGCAGTGTCCCCTGCTAGTCCAGCCCTGCTCAGTTTTGATAGTGCACCTCCCTCCCATCTTGCAGCAGCTACACCCTCTTCTGTTTCAGACCCAGACACGTGTCAGCAACAACTCATTGAACTGGACTGAATAATAATGCTAGTGATGTTTATGTGATGAGGATAAAGGTTTCACTCGAGACCAGATTGGGAGCAAAATCATTTTCACTACTACATTAACAAGATTTGAACCCAAGCCTCTAGAGGGGAATAGCTGAATTCTTTAACTCACTGCAGAAGCATCCTCCATACACCATCCACCACTCATTGCTATAGCTGGGCCAAGCCTCAATTCTACTGATGCATTCTTTCCCAGATAAGTAGAGCCATATGGATGGAACTGAGGGGCAGAATCTTGTCCTTCATAATTGAGCTGTTCCCAGCTTAGCTCAAACTGGCATTTACTAACAAGCTGGGTCCAGATACTTTGGAGATCAGGTGCTTAGAACATGCTACCAGGATAATGGGTTTAAAAAGCAGGGTCACTCACTATGCGCACACAGTTGCATTAGCTCTATTGCCCTGCAGGTTAAATTTGGTATTATTGTAAATGCTGACTGCCTGTGTTGTGAATTGTTACCACTATTTATTTCTATTCTTTGCAAATTAATTTCAGGTTTCTAGTAAGTTGTGTGTCTGTGTTTCTCCAGAAGCAAACTTAGTGCATCCCGCAGCTTTTGTCAGCTGCTTTTCATTTTCCTTGTACATTTTACTTCTGAAAAAGGAAGAAGGTGGGGGGAGGAGAAGTAGGGTTTGATTGGTCGTGTTGTTTACTTTCCAAGCTTCAAGGCTATGTCTACACTTCAGGCTTCTTGCACAAGAGATGTGCTTTTGCGCAAGAGCGTCCATGGCAGTGTGGATGCTCTCTTGCGCAAGAAAGCGCTGATGGCCATTTTAGCCATAGGGGTTTCTTGCGCAAGAAACCCCTGTTGCCCATCCACACTGCCTTCTTGCGCAAGAGCTCTTGCTCAAGAGGGCTTATTCCTCGTGGGGAGAGGAATAACTCTTGTGCAAGAAGCCCTCTGTTCCGACGCTTACTGTAAATTTACTTGCACAAGAACGTGCGTGTAGTGTAGACGCTCCGCAAGTTTTTGCGCAAGAACAGCCATTCTTGCACAAAAAGCCTGCAGAGTAGATGTAGCCCAAGAGTATGTGCAGAGTCACTCACAGGTGTCCCGCCTGGTGGGGCAGTGTCTCCAGGAGTGAGAAAGGAGTGGAGAGAGAAATAGGAGCAGCCCCAGCTGTGAGCATATGTTTCACCTGTAGCAGAGATGGGCAATAAAATATGGCGGTTAGCCCCTGATGGGCTGCTGCTGCTATATTTACCTTTGCTGCTGCAGGTACCAGTGATCTCAGCTCCCACTGGCTGCAAATCAACATTCTTAGCCAATGGGAGTGACGGGAAGTGGCATGGAGCAGGACACCATGGTGTAACACCAGGAAGTAACCATGGTGGACCAGATCCAGCCCATGGGCTGGTATTTGTCCATCCTGACCTATAGCCTCACTGTCCCCTGCTTGCTATCAAATGTTCTTACTGAATTAGCTAGCTGGATTGCCTTTATAAGGAAGGTTGTTCCCTTTGTTTCTGTTTGAATAAAAGGATAAGGAAGGGAAGATGCCCCAGTTTACCTTTGTTACTTTCGGTAGCCGTTGAAGGAAGAAGAGATTTGAGCAAGCTGCTAAGTTTGTGGGTGTGGGGTGGGAGTGTAAAGTAGTAAATTCCTCCATGCCTAGGAGTTTCATGATTAATAATCTGCAAAACATCTGCTGCTCAGAAGTTCATTGTCCAGCAGAAAGAGAGAACTCTGATCCTTCTGTAACGAAAGCACAGCTTTGCACCATTCACATGAACTAAAGAAGAATCTCTGTTATTGAGCAGGAATATAGGAGCTATGAATCCAACATCAGCAGCTCTAATCATGCCCAGCAGAGGGTGGCAGTATACACAATATTGGCTAATTGGTTGCAGTGTCTTTGGGAGAAACTACTTCTCATTGGTGTCCAGGATACACATGTATTTTATTCACTTATGGCTCGTTTTGACATTCAGAGTAGAGGGATATGTATTTTAATTGCTTTGTTAGGAAGGATTTGTTTTTTAGCTAATGGTGGTTTGAACTGCTATGGGGCACCCTGTTGCAAAGGAATGAGCAGTTATACGTTTCTAAATACATCTCTAATCTCTTTTTCCAGTAGATATTGGCCCCAAAAAAGTATTACCTCACTCGCCTTCTGCTGCCATACAAATCTCACATTTCTAGAACAAAAGAGTTTTCTTCTTTGCTTGATATGAACATGTATTGATATCAAGCCTGTCAGACCAGGACATTTCAAATCAAGACCCCTGAGGGGTTTTTTCCCCCCCAGGCTCTGCTACTGAATCTGTATCTTTGGGCAAGTCACTTCCCTGAAGTGTGTGTCAATATAAAACAAGGATAGTTTTGCCTTCCCTTAGAAGTGTGGACAACCTTTAATAGCACATTTTAGAGCTTTGAGATCCTTTAAATGAAACGCTACACAACTGCACAAACTATTTTAGAGCTTTGTCTCTCTTACAAACAGCTGACAGAGGCTGTTCTGCAAGATGTCAAGACCTTCAGCCAAAGTAATTCTGGTGCAGCAATGTCTGGTACCATAGGGGGAAAGCACATTTGATGGAGCGGAAAAGGAAGATACTGAAAGGAAAATTGTAATTGGAGGAACTACATTTCCTATTAATACTGGGTTAGGGGTAAACCATCCGTAAGTCCCCAGGGAAGAGTAAACATGTTTCACACAGCGACTAGCTGTGTGGAATTTCCCAACTGGAAAGCTGACTGAAGGTCAAGGTCAAAGAAAGTCTGCCCATGTCTCTGCACAGCTGAGCATATTACAATCTCACTTGTACGCCCTATAACATCAGGTCATACATGAAAACGAACAAAATAACATGAGTGGTAGATGTCTGGGGGCTGAGAAGGAGGAGAAGCAACCCTTTTTTTTTCTTTCGGTGTTCAGCCTTTTAAATGCCTCTGTACACAGATGCATTTGTCTTTTAAATCAGATGCCTTGTCTAGATCATTGCTAAAAGCAGGCTTATGTTGAAACATCCACTAGGGGCCATTTGATCAGCCTGGAGTTGCCGTATTTTTTTGTGTATTCATGCTATAGATTGTGTCTGTACCACAATAGGGTGCGTCTGCACTGCACCCATATCTCGAAATAAGCTACGCAATTTGAGCTATGCAAATTGCATAGCTTATTTCGAGTGTATTTTGAAATAGCTTATTTCAAAATTTGGCGCTGTCTAAACACTGCCATATTTAGAAATAAACCACTATTCCAAAACGTCCCTTAATCTTCATGGAACGAGGTTTATAGGGACATCAGCATTGCAAGCCCATTATTTCGAAAGCTATTTTAAAATAACAGGTTTGCTTAAAAGACGTGGAATAGCTATTTCGGGATACCGGAAGTATTCCGAAATAGCACCACTGTCTAGACACCCATAATTTCCAGTGACACAGAGCTGGGCTCTAACAGTGTTATTCCCTTGTCTCTAATTGCATGGACTAATGGTAGCCAGTCATCAGCTGCATTGTGCCCCTTCTTGCCTGATTACAGTGTGTTGTATACCAGCTATTGGCTGGATGTTGCTATTAATTTGCATCAGGGCTCCATAGAGCGATGTACAGTACACCTATATAACAAAGAGACAGTTTCTATCCCAAGGTGCTTCCATTCTAAATGTAAGATAAGAGACAGCTAGTGGATACAATAAATAGATGAGGGAAGCTAGTGCTAAAACTAATTTAACTGCAGTCTAGTGACTAGGCTGGCTGTGTGCATGCTGCATATAACCACACCTGGGATGTGAACCAGGTCAGTCATGGTTCATAGGTTGCTTGCAGTTCTACCAGCTGAGCCAACTAGAAAACTCCCTTGGGCTAAACTGTGTAGAAAATGAGTTAACCTAATCTCAGCTGGAAGCTGCTCCTTGCAGAACTCTTATCAGCATAGCAACCCACAGCAGCACTGATAAAATATCCCCATTATGACCGAGGGGCTTGGTACGAGGCTGGCTTTAATGATGTTTGGCATCTGATAAGGTGCCAGCTCAAGTGAAGAAAGGACAAATCTACTGCACACGGCAAGCGTCCGTCAGGTTGGACGGCCTTCCTACATCTCTGGAAAATTAGGTGTAATTAATTCATCATTATGCAAGGGAGGCTTATTCTATCTTGGGAATTTCTAATGGACCTATTTCTATCGCCCATTGCAAATGTATTTAACCTCTGGACCATGGGACATCAAGATAAATGAGAACCAGGTAAATGGGACGATTTAAAGATACTTCAGCTGCCTCATTATGCTGCGTGTGCCCCAAATGCTGCAAAATTATTCCAGCCCCAGCAGATTCTAGATCCTGTTAAAATAAAATTAAATTAAATTAAAATAAATAATGGGCACATTAAATGGTCTCTCTCACTGCCAGATCAGTGTTTGCCTGCGAGACCTTTACACAGATAACCGAGACACAACATAAACATACACTGCCTGGATAAATCACACCTTTTTTTCACAGTTTAACTATAAGGTTAAAAGGGCAAGAGTTCTAAAACATTTGATTTACTTTCCGGTGTGTGTGTTTGTTTACTTTTTTGCACATTGCTTCTGGCAGACCAGACCAATCGGTTTCACTTTGTTTCTATTCCTTTTTAATTTTTCTGATATTTATGTGTCATGTGCTGCTAGAGATTCTTGCATGCTATTCTTATAGCCAGTCAATTTGGGGACAATAATTTTCTCATTTTACCAACTAGTGCAGTTGGTTTGTTAGCTGAGGCTGAAGTTGTGCACTGTTGCTAGTTTTGCTTTCAGATCTCCTGGGTAACACTTAAAGGTCTTGTTATCGATGTATAATTACAACTCTGTTATATTTGGGTTCCCAAAATTGCAGGGAACTATTTAAATCTCTTTTCTCAAAACCTTTGCCCAGTCCATGTTGTAATGATTGTCATCTTTGGAATAAAAACAAAATACTTGTGAGCTCTCTGAACCCTAGGCTGCTTACTCTGAAGTGCTGCTTTCTCAGCTGGCCCTGTTGAAATGAAAAGTCAAATGAAGGGTAATTTTTCAAGACCATCTTACCTCTTCATGTCCTATTACATCCATGTGTGTGCATGGTGAGAGAGAATGAAGGAAATCAGAATGAAGCTGATTTATGATTATATGGTCAGCCCTCAATGTCAGTGAAACCCATTTGCTTAGATAACCCAGTAAGAAATGTCTTTAAAATACATAAGATACATGTGTAAATTAACAATGATTCTTATCAGTCAGGATGTCTGAGAAATATCTGTTTGATATCCCAGCGGAACTATTTTTGCTGGGTTTAGAATACATTAAAATGGAGTTCTACATTCCGTACTGAATTCATAACGTTTCACATCTGAGTTCTGTTTGACTCTGACTTAATTTTAAATATTTGCTGAAGAAAGGAAAAGGAAAATATACAAACAAAGAAATAGCCACAGTTACCTGATTGCTTTATATCAGATGCATAAGAAACATTTGAAAGCTGATTTTGTATGTGGGTGTACATTTTGGTAGCATTTTTACCCCCTGTAAATGTTTCATGTAGTTTGTTGTAAATGTTTTATGGAACGTTCCACTTTGCACTTATTTGCTAGCGCCTTTGTTTGTCTTTAAAAATTCTCTAAACTTTGAGCTTGCGTTATTCCCATAGTTGCTCTAGCAAAAGTCAAAGTTTCACTGAAAAGGAGGATGACATTTAGGCATGCCAACAGGAGAGGTAAAGGGGGCACCTACACGGGAACCTGGTGTTTCAAAGGGACCCAGAGCTCCTGGCCGCCTCTGATGCTGCTTTGACAGTGGCAGCAGCCAAAGCCCCATGGCTCCTTTGATTTGCCATGGCAGCGCTGATCCACACAGCTTTGACGGCTAGCGGGAGGAGCCCAGCGCAGCAGGCCAGGCAGCGTTAAGGACTGACTGTCCTAGGCCCGCCCCTTGTGCCCTTGGCCCCACTCCTTCTGGGGGGCATGGCACTGAGCCTCCCTTTCAACTTGCCCCAGTGCCCACGGTGGCTGTTGGCCCCTCAATGACATTTCAAGAAAAACACAGAGTTTTAAGCAAAGAGAACTATGCAGTAAAACCATGCAAAATTTAACTTTCACTGGTTTTCACGGTAAAATATTCGTTTCATGTAGTGCAGTTGTGTGAAAGTGAAGTCACCTGAACGGAATCATAGAATCACAGAATACTAGGACTGGAAGGGACCTCGAGAGGTCATCGAGTCCAGTCCCCTGCCCTCATGGCAGGACCCAGTACTGTCTAGACCATCCCTGACAGACATTTATCTAACCTACTCTTAAATATCTCCAGAGATGGAGATTCCATAACACCTTTGGCAATTTATTCTAGTGTTTAACCACCCTGACAGTCAGGAACTTTTTCCTAGTGTCCAACCTAAACCTCCCTTGCTGCAGTTTAAGCCCATTGCTTCTTGTCCTATCCTCAGAGGCCAGGAAGAGCAAGTTTTCTCCCTCCTCCTTGTGACACCCTTTTAGATACCTGAAAACCGTTATCATGTCCCCTCTCCATCTTCTCTTTTCCAAACTAAACAAGCCCAATTCTTTCAGTCTTCCTTCATAGGTCATGTTCTCTAGACCTTTAATCATTCTTGTTGCTCTTCTCTGGACCTTCTCCAATTTCTCCACATCTTTCTTGAAATGTGGTGCCCAGAACTGGACACAATACTCCAACTGAGGCCTAATCAGCTCAGAGTAGAGCAGAAGAATGACTTCTCATGTCTTGCTCACAACACACCTGTTAATGCATCCGAGAATCATGTTTGCTTTTTTTGCAACAGCGCTACACTGTTGACTCATATTTAGCTTGTGGTCCATTATAACCCCTAGATCCCTTTCTGCCATACTCCTTCCTGGACAGTCGCTTCCCATTCTGTATGTGTGAAATTGCTCAAGTATTCACACAAAAGTATCCAGTCAGTCCATTCCAGCATGGGTTAGGCAACGGATGAGCTGAGATTCCTGTTTTTTCTGCTAAACTCTGTTCATTTTATTCTTACTTCACCCTCCCAATCCAGCCGTGTCCCATTTCTGGGAATGTCTACACTGCAGTCAAGGAGGTGATTGCAGATTGAGTGCAGATACCTCGGCTGGCTTTCACCTGACTGATTCTACTGCTAGAACAGTGACGTTGCAGCAGCATGTGCTTCAATAAGGGTTGTACTAGTCCACCAGGAACCCTGGGAAGTTACTCAGGGGGACAGTCTGCACTGAAGTTCATGGTGCTACAGCATATTCTGGTACCCAATCTAGCTAGGTTAAAGCTAGTTAAAGATGTCTATGCATGGGGTAATCACACCCTGTGATTGCAGTATAGACAATCCTCATTGTCTCATCTGCCTGTTGTGAACTGCCTGGTCCCTTGGCCTGATCCTGAATTCACTGCCTGTGGGATCGCTCCAAATGAAGCTGATGGACCTTTGCACTGATGTACAGAGTTCCAGGAACAGGATGCTGCTTTGTAAGCTCCCTCTGCTGGGAATGAATGTCTCACTGTTTGTTTATTTTCTCTGCACGACACCTAGAACAATGGAGCTCCGATATTGGAATGGGATCTCTCGTTGCTGACATAATGTAAAGAATACGTCCTACCATGTGTCTCTAGAAAGCTACTCTCCTGTCATTGGAAAGGTCATTTTGCTTTCATTGGAACATCATTTTCCCCAGGTTGTCAGTACAGTCTCGTATTTGATCACTGATCTCAGGGTCATCATCATCTGGGTGTTCTTTGTATGTCTCTTCCTTCGCTGGGACTCGCTAATAATATGTAAATGGTGTATGTGTACTCTGAAATTTTAAATTCTTTTTTCCCCCCTAAGTTATTAGATTTTAACATATCCCATTGGTAATGGTGTGCCACACACCTGCTTCTTCCTTGGGAAATGCTGTATTCCTAAAATGCTTCTCCTACACTTTCCCATGAGGTTTCACTGGATGTCTGATTGCCTATGCAGTTTGATTTTCAGTGCTTCTGGAAGCTTTTTGTTCTATTATTCACCATAGGTCTTTCTTGTCTGTGCTTATTATGTGCCATCAGAAGGTACCTGGGAGTTTGCAGCCTTCCCAGCTACTGCTATTGTACAAACACAAATCAGTAGATAAGTGGTGTCTGAATTTAATGATGCACTCATAATTGCTAGCGCAGCCCTGTCTTTTTCAGGTCATCCAGCAGAGAAGTTGGAATAGTCTTGTTGTTGTAGCCTGTACTTCAGGAGTCAAGGAAAGATGGAACTGATTGGGGTGGGGGGGTTCCCCAAGATCAGAAAGATCATTTAAAAAAAACCCCCAAACAGTATTTTGAATGCAGGTTATAATTACTGCCAGAGGTGTGATGGACTTTGGACGGTGGTGAGTAGCAACAGCCAGGTGCAGAATCTTGTGTAGCTCTAAAGCAGAAAGTCATTCCTGAGTGCAAGTGAGAATGTGCAAAATGAAATTATTTTCTGGAACAATAAAATACACTGACCCCTTACATATCCTGTGCTGTGAGAGAAATTGTTTTGACCAGCCCAAAGGAAGCTTCCTGGGTCTTTACACTCCCTTTTCTTCTAAGTGTTCACAGTGTCCTTCCTACGTGGAAAATCCCCACTAAGACTACAAAGAGGATTCTTATCACTGCTCGACTCAGAAAGAATAACTGAATCTGTCTGGCTCCCTAGTTCACAGACTAACTGAATACAGCCTGTATGACATAATGTGATCCAACAGTAGGGTCTCCCTATTTCCTGGCCTAGGCTATTCAGTCATCGAAGGGGCTGCTATTTATCTCATCTTAGATTCTCTATACTAGGGCTACTCAACTTTGGAAGCCCCAGCAGCCACAATAATACTCAGCACATGCTGAGGGCCGCAACTTAAGTGTGGTTGCATATACATGCAAATATATATGCAAATAGCTTCTTGCACACTGACAGGCATGAATACAAAGATTAAGGCAAGACTACACAACACACAGGCCCCATTTAAGTCAGTTCTGCTGATATTAATAAAATGCAATATTTACCCCATTTCCACCCATATGTCAGCACTTTTAATGAGCAATGACAGTCCAGGAATTTAACTACGAAAACGCATATCAACAGAAGACCATTATACTGACTACTTTTTTAGTTTAGCTCCCACCCACGGGCCACAAAAAAAATGGCAAAAAGTGAGGTATACAGGCTCTTGCATAAAAGAGGGTTTTTTCGGACAAATGGCCTCATCTATACAGGGCTTTTTGTCGCAAAAACCTCTTCCGCAAAAAGGATTGGAAGAAGATATGCAAATGAGCGCTCCATTTGCATTTCCTCTTCCGCAGAACATCCACAGTGTGGACGTAGCTTTGGTGTGTCTGAAGTGGGGAAAGTTCTATAGAATTTAACTAACACATACACACACCCCCTGAAGATATAAAATTCTATAGATGGTTCAAATAACTGATTTTACTGCAATAATGCCAAAGAGACACTCATTCTCAAAATCCGTAGATGTTTAAAGCCATTTTCATAGACCTCCTGTTGGTATCATCCTTATTACATTTTATAAGACTCTTGACCCCTTTAATGTAACTCTGCCCTATAATAGTCTCTGTGACTACAGCTTTTGGCCTTTTCTTAGATTGCCAAGAAGAGGCCCATTTGTGGTATGGACACTGGTCTATTGGGAAGTAGACTGAAACCAACAGTGAATTTCCCATCAGTTACCAAACATCAACCAGAGGGGAGCAAGTACTCGGGTGCTACTGACTTGGCCCAGATTTAAAATACTCATCAAGTAGTGGTAACCTCAGTTGAATGAGACATTTAGCTCACTTGTCAATGCACAAAGCAGCTTCATTAGCCAATGAAGGGAGCAAGCTTTTAAAGAGAGTTAAAAAATAAATTAATAATGCAACATTGTGTCTCATTAGTCTCACCCTTGGGGTGGTTTCTAGATGTAAGATCCAATTAAAATCTTTGTAATTGATAAAATAGATTTGAGGGAAGATCCTTGGGTGGCTTCACAGACAGCATGTTCCTCAACCCAGTGGTCCCATGGAGGGAAGGTCCTACCCAGCTAGAGAATGGTATGAAGATTTAGGGGCTACATCTCCGCTTCTAATCTATACCCTCATTTGACACTAGTTAGGCTCCAAGTCTCAAAAAGGTGTATGTGCATGCTCTGGCGTTGCCTGGCTTCCATCAGAACCATCTGTCAGCAGCAAAGGTAGAAATATCAGTCCAGTCTTCCCCACCCCTGCAAAACCAGTATTTTCTCTGAATGTGGTACTACCCAGCTGCTCTTTTGAGAGCAAGTGTTTGTATTCATGACAATGGCACAAGGCCATGAATGAAAACCATCTGGTGACGCCGATTCCAAACCTCCAGTACCAGGTGCCCTGGTATATCACAGGGCACATGTTTAATCAACAGTGATGAATAGGCTGACATGTCCTGGCAGTCAGAGAAATCCTCTTTTGATATGTGGAAAGGCTCTCCCCTCAGGGCTCTGTTTTCTGGCAAAAAAGGCAGCATGAGTTGAGATAAAGAGCTGGTGTGTGTTTCTACTGTCTCAAAAAGTGTCAATTAATGGCAGCTGCCATTAATTTCCCCCTTTGGGCTCTACAGCAGCGGCTGGGACATGGTCTTGTATTTACTTGGAGCGGAGACCTCACCTGCTGAGTCACCACTACATCTGGCGTGCGTTCAGGTCTCCCCTCCAGCTACTGATAGGATCTACCCTGTTTTAGTTTGTAGGATCCATAAAGACTGCTGGTCAGAGTGGTTGACTATATAAAAGTCAGTCTATTGTGTCTGAAATATTAATGATCTCATAATGCATCTGTTCCTACCAGTAAATCTTTCTTTTTTTCTTTTTTTTTTTTTTTAGAACAAATAGGCTTTCTTTCCCCCTTGAAAAATATTGTCATTGCCTTTAGACTGTGCTTACTTTACATAAATTGCAGCCAGAAGGGATTTTCTTCTTGCAGACGATGGCAATGTAGGTTTTTTTCTAATCCTGGTTAATGTTCCTTCTCTGACAATATCAGACTATCCAATTATGCATAATGGATCAGTTACAACCACACTTGATTATTCAGTTTTTCTGCTGCTTTCTTTCTTTTTAATGCATAGGAAGTGTAAAATTAAACTCCTCCCTTTCCCAGAAATAATGAGCATTTTCAGACAAAAATCAGAACAGTCTCTTTCATTGCACAAGTGACAGCCAGCGTTAGCTCCCACAGTGGAATTTGTATGGGAGGCATTTACCCAAGGATTGAAATTAGGGAGAAGCCAACCATTTGCAACAGGATAGAACCATAGAACCATAGAGCTGGAAAAGACCTCAGGAGGTCATCAAGTCCAGCCCCCTGCTCTAGGCAGGACCAATCCCAGCTAACTCAACCCAGCCAGGGCTTTGTCAAGCTGAGACTTAAACACCGCTAGGGATGGAGACTCCACTACTTCCCTAGGTAACCCATTCCAGTGCTTCACCACCCTCCTAGTGAAATAGTTTTTCCTAATATCCAACCTGGACCTCTCCCACCCCAACTTGAGACCATTGCTCCTTGTTCTGCCATCCGTCATTAGTGAGAACAGCTTCTCTCCATCCTCTTTGGAACCTCCCTTCAGGAAGTTGAAGGCTGGTATCAAATCCCCCCTCACTCTTCGCTTCTGCAGACTAAACAGATCCAAGTCCCGCAGCCTCTCCTCATAGGTCATATGCTCCAGCCCCCTAATCATTTTGGTTGCCCTCCGCTGGACCCTCTCCAATGCGTCCACATCCTTTTTGTAGTGGGGGGCCCAGAACTGGACACAATACTCCAGATGTGGCCTCACCAGAGCCGAATAAAGGGGAATAATCACATCTCTGGATCTGCTGGCAATGCTCCTCTTAATGCAACCTAATATGCCATTAGCCTTCTTGGCTACAAGGGCGCCCTGTTGACTCATATCCAGCTTCTCATCCACTATAACCCCCAGGTCCTTTTTTGCAGAACTACTACTTAGCTGGTTGGTCCCCAGCCTGTAATAATGCTTGGGATTCTTCCATCCCAAGTGCAGGACTCTGCACTTGTCCTTGTTGAACCTCATGAGATTTCTTGTGGCCCAATCCTCCAATTTGTCTAAGTCACTCTGGACTCTATCCCTGCCCTCAAGCATATCTCTCCCCCTAGCTTAGTGTCATCTGCAAACTTGCTGAGGGTGCAGTCCATCCCCTCATCCAGGTCATTAATAAAGATATTGAACAAAACCGGTCCTAGAACCGAACGTTGGGGCACTCTGCTAGAAACCGACCGCCATCCTGACATCGGGCCGTTGATCACTAGCCGCTGGGCCCGGCCTTCTAGCCACCTTTCTATCCATCTTACCGTCCATTTATCCAATCCACATTCCCTTAACTTGCAGGCAAGAATATTGTTGGAGACCATATTAAAAGCCTTGCTAAAGTCAATATCACATCCACTGACTTTCCCATGTCCACAGAGCCCGTTACCTCATCATAGAAGCTAATCAGATTGGTCAGGCACGACTTGCCCTTTGTGAATCCATGCTGACTATTCCTAATCACTTTCCTCTTTTCCAAGTGCCTCAAAATAGATTCCTTAAGGATCCCTTCCATGATTTTTCCAGGAATTGAGGTAAGACTGACAGGCCTATAGTTCCCTGGATCGTCCTTCTTCCCTTTTTTGAAGATGGGCACTACCTTTGCCTTTTTCCAATCATCCAGGATCTCTCCCGATCTCCACGACTTTTCAAAGATAATGGCCAAAGGCTCCTCAATGACATTTGCCAACTCCCTCAGTACCCGCGGATGCATTAAGTCCGGACCCATGGATTTGTGTACGTTTAGCTTTTCTAAATAGTTCCTAACCTGTTCTTTACCCACCAAGGGCTGTCCATCTTGATCCCATCTTGCGTCACTTAGCGCATTAGTCCGGGAGCCGACCTTGTCCGTGAATACAGAGGCAAAGAAAGCATTGAGTACTTCAGCTTTCCCCACATCATCTGTCACTAGGTTACCTCCTTCTTCCAGTGAGGGCCGCACACCCTCTCTGATCACCTTCTTCTTGTTAACATGCCTGTAGAAACCTTTCTTGTTATCCTTCACATCCTTTGCCGGTCGCAATTCCAATTGCGCTTTCGCCTTCCTGATAACCCCCTGGCATTCTCGAGCTATACATTTAAATCTCTCCCTGGTCATTTGTCCAAGTTTCCACTTTTTGTAAGCTTCCTTTTTGTGCTTAAGTTCACCAAGGATTTCCCCCGTAAGCCAATCCGGTCTCCTACCATGTTTGCCTCTCTTGCTATGCATCGGGATGGTTTCTTTCTGTGCCTTGAATAAGGCTTCTTTAAAATACTGCCAGCTGTCCTGGACTCCTTTCCCCTTCATGTTAGCATCCCAGGGGATTCTGCCTATCAGGTGTCTGAGGGAGTCAAAATCTGCTTTTCTGAAGTCCAAGGTGTGTATTTTACTACTCTCTTTTCTTCCTTTGGTCAGGATCCTGAAATCTACCATCTCATGATCACTGCTTCCCAGGTTGTCACCCACCTCTGCTTCCCCTATTAGTTCCTCCCTGTTTGTGAGCAGAAGGTCAAGCTGCGCACGGCCCCTGGTCGGATCCTTCAGCACTTGTACCAAGAAGTTATCCCCAACATTCTCCAAAAACTTCCTGGATTGTCTGTGTACTTCCGTATTGCTTTCCCAACAGATGTCAGGGTGATTAAAGTCCCCCACGAGAACCAGGGCCTGCAATCTGGAAGCTTCTCTTAGTTGTCCGAAGAAAGCCTCATCTACCTCATCCACCTGATTCGGTGGCCTGTAGTAGACACCAACCACAACATCACTGCTGTTGTTTGCACCTCTAAACTTAACCCATAGACTCTCAACAGGTTTTTCTCCCTCTATGTACTGGAGTTCAGAGCAATCATAGTGTTCTCTTACGTATAGTGCAACTCCTCCTCCTTTTCTCCCCTGCCTGTTCTTCCTGAACAGTCTATACCCTTCCATGACAGCACTCCAATCATGCGAGTCATCCCACCAAGTCTCTGTTATCCCAGTTAAGTCATATTTCTTGGACTGGGCCAGGGCCTCCAGTTCTCCCTGCTTGTTGCCCAGGCTTCTCGCATTAGTGTACAAACACTTCAGATAACCAGATCGCCCCATCTTCTCCGTTCGAATCAGGGGTCCTCCTTTCTTGCTCGTTCCTCTTTGCATTTCTTCCTGGTATCCAACTTTCGCGCTCCCCTCAAGATTTTGGTCACCGTCCACCAACGAACCTAGTTTAAAGCCCTCCTCACTAGGTTTGCAAGCCTGCCCGTGAAGATGCTCCTTCCTCTCTTGGTTAGGTGGATCCCATCTCTTCCTAACAATCCTTGTGCCCGGAACAGAGTCCCATGGTCAAAGAAACCAAAGCCCTCTCTGTGACACCACCTGCGCAACCACGCATTTACTTCCTCAGTTCGACAATCCCTGCCCAGTCCTTTCCCTTCAACAGGGAGGATGAATGAGAACACCACTTGCACTCCGAATTCTTGGATCCTTCTTCCCAGCGCTACATAATCCGCAGTAACCCGCTCAAGGTCATTCTTGGCCGTATCGTTAGTTCCCACGTGGAGAAGCAAGAAGGGGTAGCGATCCGAAGGTTTGATCAGTTTGGTAAGCCTCTCAGTCACATCCTGAATTCGAGCTCCCGGTAAGCAGCACACCTCTCGAGATTCCAGGTCCGGATGGCAGATGGATGGCTCAGTCCCTCTTAGGAGGGAGTCCTTGACCACCACCACCCGTCGTCTTCTTTTGGGGGTGGCGGTCGTGGAACCCCCATCCCTAGGACTACACATCCCATGCCTTCCAGTAGATGGTGTTCCCTTGCGGTTTTCTCCTTGTGAGGTCTCTTCCAAAGCATTCACCACCGCAGAGCCTGTGGAGAGAGCCTGAAAGCGATTACTTACCTCTATAGCATTGGGGGATTCCCGTGCTGGCCTTTTTCCCCTTCTAGAAGTTACATGCTGCCAGTTCTCTTCCTGGTCCCGTGCTGCCCTCTCTGGCTCTTCTACCTGCCACGCTTGCAGGATAAAACGCTGCCTTCTATCGAGGAAGTCTTCATCCTCTCTGATGGAGCATAGGGTCGACACTTGGGCCTCCAGTCCTCTAATTTTTTCTTCCAAAATGGCGACCAGCTTGCACTTAGTGCAGATGAAATCCGTTCTTTCTTCTGGGAGGAAGACAAACATGGCACACGCTGTGCAGGTAACAACAGCAGACCTATCACCATCCATCCCTGCTGTCCTGGAGAAAGGATTTAAAAAGAAAGGCAAGAGAACCTCGCGCCCTTCCCTCTCCCCTTCCAAACTCCCTCTCTAAACTCCCTGTTAGCACTCACCTGTTCGGAAAGGATGGGGTGTGAGCCTTGAATTCAGACCCAAGTTCTGTCACGCACTGGCTAGAACATACTGAACAAGTCACTTTCCCTCTAGGTATCTGCACTGTGTCCACGCTATCCTAAATTTGATCCAGAAATGCAAGGATAACTTGAGGATTCGTGGGGCCCTATGCAGTACAGCCTCTTCCCGACTTACGAACTGGTTACGGACCACGCAATTGGTCATAACTTGGTTTGATCGTAAGTCGGACCCCATAGTTACACACAACTGCTCTGTTTGTAAGCACGGATTGCGTTCGTAACTCGGGGTCCACCATTTGCGACAGCTTTGGTCGTAAGTCAACCGTTCACAACTCGGGGACCAGCTGTACTATTAAACTGATGTCCCTATGCCCAAAGGTAACTCGGGGTGGGGTGATAATGATTTTTTAGAGATGTGGTTTTATAATTTGCAGCATCACGCTAATTAAATATTTTTAAAGAAAATTTTTAACTTAAGAGCCTATCGATTTAACGTAGTCCATTCAGAAACTGACAGTATATACCTGGGGTTGGCAAATGCCTGTTAAATGGCTTCATTGCCATTTGAATGGCTCTTTCACAGGTTTGATGTTCTGCTAATAAGTCTGGCAGGCTTTTTCACTTTTAAGTTAATTAAATCCTTCCCAGAGAAAGCAGAGCCAGTTGCACTTCATGGAAGCTAATGCCATAATACCCAGTTGTTCGTCTGTTTCAACCAAAACAATAAGGAGTCTGGTGGCACCTTAAAGAGTAGGGGTATGTCTAAACTACATCCCGATGTCAAAAGAGGGATGTAAATTAGTCAAATCGAAAGTGCAAATGAAGCTGGGATTTAAATATCCCGTGCTTCATTTGCGTAATGGCATCTGAGCGTTTTTTTGAAAAAGGGTTTTTTGAAAGTGAAAGCCCCATCTAGACCCGTTTAAAAAAAAAAAAAAAACTCATTTGAGAGGTATGGGATCTTTCAAAAAAGGGTCTTTTTTCGAAAGAACTGCATCAAGACGGCGCTTTCACTTTTGCAAAACTCATTATGCAAATGAAGCACGGATATTTAAATCCCCGCTTCATTTGTACTTTTGATTTCCCTAATTTACATCCCTCTTTCGACAGAGGGATGTAGTATAGACATACCCCTAGTCTTTAAGGTGCCACCAGACTCCTTATTGTTTTGGCTGAAACAGCCTAACGTGACTACTTCTCTGAGAACAGGAGTAGGAAGAGGAGGGAGGGTGGGCATTAAGACCCAGTGGTGCCTCTAAATTTTGGGGTACCCTACACAGCTGTATAAGGACAGCGCTGCAGGAAGATCAACGTTAGCACCACATCTCGAGGTGGAGTACAATAATCAATTTTAAAAGACCTTTAGGTCGATGGAAGGGACTTGGTAATGTAGACGCCTTCATTATCAACTCAACCTAACGTGGCTTATTTTGACCTTATATTGTAGTGTAGACCAGCTCTGTGTCTCTTTGACTGTCATGGTACAGCATCACTGCCTACAAATGTAAATAGGTAAGGGACCTTGATTTTTCAAAAGCTGTAAATAGCAAAGTTTCCCACCAAGGGGCAGCATTGCACCGTAGAATCCTCTATGTTGATTTTTTTTCCCCTAGAGGTTCCGGTTGTGTGCAAAGAGAAATTATATGCTTCAAAATGCAAATTGGCTGGTGAACTCTCCTCTTTTCACTCAGCAGACTTGGGATGGTGATTTGCAAGGAAATTCAGGTGCTTGCCATTATAGGGATAGTGGCAGCTGAAGCATGAACTTCTGCAACAGTACAAATGTCTTATTTGTGATACAGATTGAATTGGGTGATTTTTTTTGTTGAAATGTTTTTTCTAAAAAAAAACCAAAACAAACAAACATCTCCCACATTTGGGTCAAACAGAAAGCTTTCATGAATTTATGTCAAATGTGCTCCAATTTTTGGGGTCAAAAAGCAAGCACTCAAAAATATTCTGAAAAAAATTAAATGCTTCATCTTGATTTTTTTTTCTAAAAGAAACATTTTGACGTTTCAATTTGAAATGACTTTTTGTTTTGAATTTTACTTCCATGTTGTTAGATGTTTAAATGGAAAGGTTCTTGTTTCACCACAAATGAGATTTTATGGGTTGGGGAGGGGTTCCCCTGTATTTCAGTTCAGCCAGTAATTAGAAAAAAATCAGTTATTTTGCACAGCTCTGCTTATGTGCCACACTTCTTCGCTATAGTATCTGAGTGCCTCAAAGTCTTTAATGTCGTTGTCCTCAGAATACCCCAGAAAGGCATGGCAGTGCTGTTACCCCCTTGTACAGAAGGAGAACTAAGGCACAGAAAAGAAAAGAACTTACCCAAGCTCTCAGAGGACGGTGACACTGGAATAGGGAATTGAACCTTGGTTTCCCAAGTCCTAGCAGAGCAGCCTTACTTGGGGACTCTCCTTTGTCTCCCGGGAAACAAAGCTCTTGCGTTTCTGAACCTGACTTTACCTGAGCCGACACAATGACCTTGAGGATGGGAAAGAGCAGCCAGGTGAATTATGGGGCACTAGATGTTACAGGGTCCCTCTTTCTACACTTTCCCAGCACCCTAGCAGCATTACTTGTGCTGGGTTAAAAACTAAATAGATCCTTCTCAAGCATGCTTTTCCACTACTATTCAGTTTAACAAAATAGCAAATTTAGGCCCATTGCCTATACTTGGGTTGACATAGGCAGACGTGATGCCCTAGTTGTAGGATCCCAGTTAGCATTCATGGAGGTTAGAGACTAAGAATAGCCTTGATCAGAGCCATATGTAATTCCTTCTGAACTATGCATCTCTGCTGATATACCTTCATCTTCATATCTAGGCGGCCCGATTGTTCCTGTCCTTCACCCCAACCCCCACGCACACACCTCTCAATATGTATCTCGATTTGGGCTTTTGTTATCCTGGGCTGGCCCACTAGTGGGGGGAGGCAAAGAGGGCAGCTGCCCAGGGACCTGGCAATTCTAAGGGGCCCCGGGTTCTGCCGCTGGAGCACTGCGCCATGCGCTACAGAGCCCCAAGCTGTGCCCTCTGGATGGTTTCACGAGGCATGAGGGATCAGTTGGCAAAGGCTTCCCCAGCAGACTGATCCGCGTCTAGACTACCGCGCTGTGCCGGATCAGCTGATCGTCGGCACAGTGTGGCAGCCATGTTTATTTTAATGAAGCGGGGATTATTTAAACCCCACTTCTTTGCCTATGCCGGGTAGCCTAATCTACATGCCTCTGTAGCCAGAGGCATGGAGTCTAGTCATACCGTTATACTGCAGACTGACCAAAGGGGGAGAGCAAAGATCCAGAGATGGGGTCCAAGACAGCTATAACCCCATAGGAACAGTATAGGGCAGGGCTGGAGGAAGGGATAGCTATCTGCTATATATTTAGAGAGTTAGTCTGTTTGTGAGTCTGACTTTCTGTCCCCCAGCCTGGGGACATGCACCCCTCCCCAGTTGTTGCTCGCTGCAGCTGCAGTGGCCACAGACAGGCACTTCTCATCTGACTCCAAGCTGCTCTTGGTCTCGTCTAGACTACACTGAAGTTTTGAAAGTTCCTCATTTTTTGAGGAAGAGAGGCTTTTCAGAAAAGGGGGGGTTTTGTCGAAAAAAACCCTGCGTCCCGACTACTTTCACTTTCAAAAGCTCTGCTTTCGAAAGTGAGATCGGAAGTGAGATCCTTTTTCGAAACTTCAGCGTAGTCTAGACATAGCCTTAGTGAAAGAGGGCTGGGATTGTCCTCTTTCCCCAGAGAAGCCTGCATACTGAACCCCTCAGCCCCAGCCCCACTCTAGAACAATGATATAAATGAAGAAAAACAAAACTTATATTTGAGTTAAGGACCCAAGCAATGCCAGGTAAATCTTCTAGTTTATAAATGTTGTATAAATTAGAAGATTTATAATTTATACACTTGCAGTACTTAGATGAAACCCAATGCAAGGATATTTATATTTGCCAATCATATTAAAATTATGGAAATGACCAATTTTTATACTATTTAAAATATATGGCATGGCAAATTCGTATTTTTATTTGAAATTAAGGTTAAATTAACTATCTCTTATCTTGATTCAGCGGTGAAACTCACCTACTGTTGTAACAGTGAAGGATGGAATATCCAAGTAATAAATTCAACTTATGTGATATCCATAAAAAAGTGAAATAAATAGCAATCAGCAATCTGCAGATCTGAATGGAGAAGTTAATCTGTGTGCTAAATTATGAGACTTATGCTTTAATGATTTATATTGGTATTTTGTTATGTTGCTGTTTTGTTTTACTTAAGTACTTTGGATACTGCAGCAATGAAGAGCAGTCAATGAAGCCAACTGGGTTTATGAGACTCTCACACGTGGCACATTCAGTGATAAATAGTAATGAAATCCTGACCAGTTTATTTCTGTTTTCTCATATATAGTTCTCTGTCCTTTCCTTTGCTGCTTCTCTTTGAGAATCTGTTTGGCAAACTTGCCATGCAATGTATATTTATGTAAATATATGGACTATCCCAGAGGAAGAAAAACCAACACAAGGATATCCTGTCATATAACAAGACTGGAAATAACCATTTAAACAACCATCTGTAGTACGACAAGGGCTTGAAACATAAGCCTATGTATCATAGGCCTGGCGTGAGGCCTGGACAAAAATAGTCAAGACTTTGCTAATATAAAGCAAAGTTGGGCTGTGAGCAAGAGGTCTGCTCCCAGAATCTGGCAAGAACAGGGTTGATATTGCAGAAACACATATACATAAGAGATACTAGGCACATGGCATACAAAGACATTCCAGAATAGTAGATCAACAACGGGACACCAGCACACTCCCCATAGATAACAAGAATGAATTGACCCATCCTAAGGATAAGGTCAAGATCACAGCATGATGGATAGGGTTGCTGAGATCGAACCAACACATATAAGGTATTGGGTGGCACCCAGGTACGTCAGCAGTGATATGTAACTTGTTTGTATCTGTGTATAAAGATGTATCTCAGAGGTGATGTCTTTGTTCAGTCTGTAGGGCCATGGAAAGTCCCACCACTTACTCAGCTGGTCCATTGCTATGGGCACACATTTTTAATGATCCTGTAGAGCCTTCGGGATGTTATTACTGTGTTTCAATTGTCAACAAGTCTGGCCAGGTGTCTTTGCACCTCATCTGATTTTGCAGTCATTGGGGGTTCTCTTGGAGTCTGCTGTGCCAGCTATCTGTGCAGAGCTGGGGCAGCACACCAAGCACATGCACGCTGCCGAACCGTTATCAACATTTGACAGAGCAAGACATCTGCCAGGGCACCACATCGGTGACCTCTGATGACACTCTCCATAGGACAGCTAGAGCTGCCCTGCCCAGGATGGAAGTGCATCAATAAACGGTCTTCCCATTTTGAGACACGTTCGTACCTTCAGCTAGAGCTATTCCTCTTTGCTTCTACAGTTGAAAGGAGACCAGAAAGAGGTTTTCAAACAGGTTTTATTAATGTTGCTGGCAGCCTTTTCTCGGAACGAGACAGTTGTTAGATTCCTTAACTAGCTGGCTGCTTCTGTATTAATGTGACGTATTGTGTAATGCTATTGGAATGCTCTTTCAGTTGTTGCTTCCACTCTCACCTGTTGTGAGATGCGACCTCCCTGGGTCTAGTTTTCCTTATTTTAGAAAAGTGACAGGAGTTGTCTTAAAACACGCAAAAGAGGTTTTCATTCAAGCACTTCTCTCTGTGACCAGCCACTGACCCTGTCAGAATCTCATTCTTCCGGCAGTGTTTGGTATGTTATGTATTGCTTTTAGTTCAGAACAGCAGGTAAAGCTGGGGAGATTGTCCCTCTTTGTGCATTCTCTGTCAGGGTCACAGAATTCCCTTCCTCTGGAAATATAGGACCTACCCGTTAGAACTTAGAAAAATTAAAGTTGTTCATATATCTGCCTCCTAATAATTTATTTTTCTCACTATTATAACCTTGTTAGAATCATAGAATCATAGGGCGAGAAAAGACCTCAGGAGGTCATCAAGTCCAGTCCCCTGCCCAAGGCAGGACCAATCCCAACTAAATCAACCCAGCCAGGGCTTTGTCAAGCTGAGACATAAAAACCTCTAGTGATGGAGATTTCACCACCTCCCTAGGTAACCCATTCCAGTGCTTCACCACCCTCCTAGGGAAATAGTTTTTCCTAATATCCAAACTAGACCTTTCCCACTGTAACTTGAGTCCATTGCTCCTTGTTCTACCATCCATAACTACTGAGAACAGCCTCTCTCTATCCTCTTTGGAACCTCCCTTCAGGAAGTTGAAGGCTGCTATCAAATCCCCCCTCACTCTTCTCTTCTGCAGACTAAATAAGCCCAAATCTCTCAGCCTCTCCTCATAGATCATGTGCTCCATCCCCCCCATCATTTTAGTTGCTCTCCATTGGACCCTCTCCACATCCTTTCTATAGTGGGGGGCCCAGAACTGGACGCAATACTCCAGATGCGGCCTCACCAGAGTCGAATAAAGGGGAATAATCACATCTCTAGATCTGCTGGCAATGCTCCTCTTAATGCAACTAAATATGCCATTCGCCTTCTTGGCTACAAGGGCACACTCTTGATTCATATCCAGCTTCTCATCCGCTGGAATCCCCAGGTCCTTTTCTGCCAAACTGCTACTTAGCCATTTGGTCCCCAGCCTGTCACAATGATTGGGATTCTTCCGTCCCAAGTGCAGGACTCTGCACTTGTCCTTGTTGAACCTCATCAGATTTCTTTTGGCCCAATCCTCTAATCTGCCTAAATCACTCTGGACCCTATCCCTGCCCTCCAGCGTATCTACCTCTCCCCCTAGCTTAGTGTCATCCACTTAGTGTTTTCTAAGGCCACACAATTGTACCATTTTCTTACAGAAACAACAGGAGTGTGACTCTCGTAACTCTAAAAGAGCTTGTGCTGACTCCTTTCAGCACAGATATTTTCAGTGCTGTATTTCCTGTACAAGAACGCATTTAGTCCTCAGTAAGAATTCCATGTTCACAATTATGAAGACTGAAATCCTCTAGCCAGAGGAGAGGTAAGTCTAGAGGCAGCACATTTCTCACCATGTATTGCCTAGTCCTAGCCAATGTACCTGTCCTGAGGAATGAGAAAGGAATGCACTCACCAAAGCCAATTCAATTTTTGACCTTTCTGCTGAAACTCTTTATTTTGGGGTCCAGCTAGTGAAGAGGGGGACAAAATATGGCCTGTGTACTGGATCTGGCCCACCATGATCCTCTGGGCCACTAATGTCCCACAACCCTGTGGGACTCTGGCCTTAACAGCTGGCTGCTTTGAGCAGCGTGCTAGGTACAGCAGGCAGGCAGTTTCCGTATGGGTCCTACTGGGCTGTGGGCTGGGAACTCCCAGCCAGAGCCTGCACCTGGCACTCCATCCCCTCCTGCATCCCAGCTGCCTACCCTAGCTCACAACCTGAACCTCTGCATCTCCTCCTGCACCCCTGTTCCTGGTCACAACTCCCTCCCAGTACCTGCCCCCCAAAACCCTACCCAGGTCACAACTCCCTCCTTCACCCAAACTCTCTCCCAGTCTCCATTCTCCCTCCTGCACCCCAAGCTCCTACCCCAAGCTCCTGTCTGCACCCAGCTTCCATCCCAAACCCCTCATCCCCTCTGTAGAAAAGTGTTGCCCTTGACCACTTACCAAAATCTGGGAGTGGCTTTTCCCATCAAAAATTATTGCCCACCCCTGAGATAGTGGGGAAACTATTAAGTTGACTAGAGCAATGAAGGTATATTTAAGATGAAAGAATAGTTAAAAAAAACTAGGAAGATATCCACCAACTAGTATCCTGTAAGGCATTTTCCAGCAATCTATTTTAAGTCCTTTGAACTTGTTGGGAGAGTATTAAAGCTGCAATAACCCTGACCGTTTTTATTTCCAAAGGCATTTTATCTACTATATATTTGAAAGAGTTTGTGAGTCTTTCCATCTGTCTGTCTGTCTGCCAGTTTGTTCAAGAACTCCTCCTAAGTGGTAAGAGCAAGGCCCACCATGTTCGGTATACAGCTTCCTCTTACCATAACTTAAAGCAAGTTAAGGGTTTGGTAGTGCCAGCAAAATGAGATGTGCCTAGAATGGGATTGCTTCTCATAAAACAGAAAGGGAGGGCTCTGCTATATAATCATAGAGTACTAGAACTGGAAGGGACAAGCACCATCTAGATGATCCCTGATAGATGTCTATCTAACCTGCTCTTAAGTATCTCAAGTGATGGAAATTCCACAACCTTCCTAGGCAATTTATTCCAGTGTTTAACCACCCTGACAGGTAGGAAGTTTTTCCTAATATCCATCCTAACCTCCCTTGCTGCAGTTTAAGCTCATTGCTTCTTGTCCTATCATCAGAGGCCAAGGAGAACAATTTTCCCCCCTCCCCTCCTTCTTGTGACATCTTTTTAGATACCTGAAAACTGCTGTCATGTCCCCTCTCAGTCTTCTCCTTTCCAGACTAAACAAGTCTAATTCCTTCAGCCTTCCCTCATAACTCATGTTTTCTAGACCTTTAATCATTTGTGTTGCTCTTCTCCAATGACCACATGCAGGCAAGCAGGGGATATGGGATAGAAAGAAGGGACAGTTGTACTGTACAATGACCTGAGGGGAATAGCAAGGGGCCAGAGATCAAGGCAGGCACAGTAGTTTGCTGCATTCCTCAGTCTGGCTGGGGAATGTAGGGGGCAGATGAACGTGGACCTGCTTCAGGTGGGGAGACATGTATTCCTCCCCAGCTGTAGCCACTGAAGCTGCAGCAGTCATGGGCAGGTGCTTCTCACCTGATCCTAAACTGCTTTGGTGAGAGAGGGTTGGGATAGTCCTCTCTTCCCAGCACAGCCTACATACTGAACCCCTCATCCCCAGCCCCACTCCAGAGCAATGATTTAAATGCTGCTGCAGCACCTTGGAGACTAACAAAAGATGTGTATAGTATCATGAGCTTTTGTGGGCACGAAATATACTCTCTATGTTGTTTGTTAGTCTCTAAAGTGCTGCAGGCTCATTCATTGTTTATTAAGTTTTTTCAGTTACAGACTAACACAGCTAGCCCTCTGAGATGTTTAAATGAGGCATGTACACTTCCATTTTATTTTCCAAAAAAACCCCTCAAAATTAATTGATTTAAAGACCCGAGCAATGCCGAGTAAATCTTCTAGTAATAAAATATACATATCCTACACATCAGAAGTACAACTATCATATCCTCATCTATTGATTCTCTTTGGGAGCGGAAAGGGTCTGTTCCGTGTGAGCAAATGAGCTGTGTCTGTTGAGGAGATTAATAAATCACAAACACATGTTTAATGTGGTATGCAAGGAGCTTGAGGAGGCCAGATCTTTATTCAGAATAAACTTTTTTAAAAATCCCGTCCTTAAGTATGTCTTGGAAATACTCTTTAAACTTGAAGCCTGAAGTGTTTGCAAATTTCTGGAGACCAACTATGTAGAAATTTTATAGTCACATCATCTACAGCACTATAAAAGCCACACTCCAAGTGCTGTTGAAATGACTGAATTTAAGAGCCTGGTCAAATGATAAACTCTTGGAAGCTTCTAGGTCATTTCTTTTAAATATCTAGGAGTATGTCTACACTACAGCGCTATTTCGAATTAACTAATTTTGAATTAGTTAATTCGAAATAAGCTAATTCGAAATAACGCATCTAGACTCAAAAACTAATTCGAAATAGCGTTTTTCTAATTCGAAATAGTGCGTCCACATTGAGTGGACCCTGAATCGAAGGAAAGGCTGGCCGGAACCAGTGCCAAAAGGGCATCAGGGTCAGACTTAGTGTGTGGGGCTGCTGCCTCAGGCTAGCCAACGTCTGTGCTTGAAGGGACCCGACTCCCCATCCCAGACAGACAGTTCTCAGGTTTCTCTGCTTGCTGGTCTACCTCACTGAGGGACAGCAAAGCATTTGTGTCTTGGAGTGCTCTGCTTGCCCTCACTCGGGACACCACAGCACTCTGCAACATGGAACCAGACCTGTCCCTGGGCACGCCGGTGCGTCTCGTGGGGTCATTGCCATCAGCCCGGCTGCACTTGCTGCAGGCTGCCATCTGGGAGGTCCATCGGGGGGCTGTCAGGATCCAGGAGGCCCTGCAGGAGAGCATCCACCCCAAGGAGACCTCAGAGCCACACCGGTCCTCCCCACCGGAGGTTCGTGCCCCATTCCTCCCTCTCGTCCTTCCACTTACCCTTCCCTAGCCCCCCCTTCCTGATGTCAAATAAAAGACACATATTTTCAAAAATAGAAACTGGGTTTATTTAACACAACTGGGGAGGGGGAATGAAACTCTGGGGAGACGGGGGAAAGGAGGCGGGAGAGGGGAGGGGGAAAACTGGGAGGAGGGAGCTGGAAGGGGGAAACAAGAGGAAGAAGGGGGAAGGGAAGCTCAAGGGTGGGGGTCTCACCGGGCCAACCGCCTCCCAGCATGGCGGGGGAGGGGGCCTCAGCGTCCCCTGGGGGATGGGGAGGAGGGTGCGGAGGATGAGGTGGGGGGTGTGGACATTAAGGAGGTGGGTGTGGAGGTTGAGAAGGAAGCAGTTGGAGGAGGGACAGTAGTTGGGGGGCAGCAGGTGCAGGACCGGCCTGGGGCACCATGCTCTGCAGCAGGACCTGCAGGTTAGAGTTCAGTGCTCGGTCCTCAGCAAGCTGCTCCTGGCGGAGCTGCAGGTCCTCCAGCATCCAGGCCTGGATGGTGCGGTGCAGGGCTTGCAGGGCCCCCAGGTGCTGGTCCCAGTACTCCTGCCGCGTGCTGGTGGTCCGGAGCAGGCTGTGGGTGCGGGACATGTCCCGGGCAGAGTGGTGCGCCCTGCATGAGCAGCTGGTGCAGTTGTAGAGAGAAGAGAAGTGGTCAGTTCTCCCTGGGGACACAGTGGATGATGCCCAGCCCCCCCTCCCCCCAATGTGAGGGTGACCGCGCCCTGCACCGTCAGAGCCCATGTGCTTGCACAGAGGCCATGGTCAGGATGTCTGGCTCTCCCCGGGACTGGGAGCTGCCCCAAGACCGCACCCATGCCCCTGTGCCGTGTATAGTGTGGCCGGGGCGGGGGGGGGGGGGGAGATGTCCCCTGCCTCTGTGTAGAGGGGGTGTGTGAAGGGAGGGCATCCTGCTGGGTCCCGCCCTGGGGTCGGGAGCATGTCAGGTCTCTTCACACACGCGTGTGCCTGTTGGGCCGTGGCCCCTGGGTGTCACGCAGCTGGAGCCACCTGCCCAAGGGTGGCATAGCATGTGCTCGCACATGCACAGGTGGCTGCATGATCCGTGGGAGGTATGGCCCACGCGCGCGGTCCCTGGTCTCCCTCCCCGCCTCCCCCCCGGGTAGGGGACAGTGCTGGCACTTACCTGGTATGGCCTCCCCGGACGACCCTGCCGACTCCAGTGCCGGAACAGCTGGCGGTGGCCCCTCTGGTGTGCTCAGGTCAGGGCCCTCTGGTCCCAGCTCGCTGCCTCCTGGGCTGGCGTGGACTGCCCCGCCCCCCAGGAGTCGGTCGAGGGCGGGGAAGTAGGGGCAGGTGGCAGCCCCTGCTGTGGTGCCGCCCCTGGTGGCCCTGGCGTACGCCTGCTGCAGCTCTTTCACCTTCAGGCCATGGTGGCCACTATGCGGCCGTAGATGGCCGTGTTCCTCCGCCTAGTGTGGAGATCATGGAAGTTGGGGGCCTCCCCCCAAACCTCAATGAGGGCCATGAGCTCCGCACTAGTCCATGAGGGCGCGCGCCATCTACGGCCCCTAGCTGGCCCCTGGGTGCTGGGGGACTGGGTGGGGGAGAGCTGGCTGCCACTGGCTGCCATCCTGTGGCCACTGGCTGAGGGTCTGCAGCTGCTGGCAGGCCTGGCTCTTGCACGTGCCCAGTGGCCAGAGTCTGCCCCTTTAAGGGCCCCGGGGCTGGGGGAGAGGAGAGGAGTTTTCCTGGTTTGGCCCAGAGTGGCCACCAGGGGGAACTGGGAAGGGCTGGAGGCCCCCTAATTCGAAATAAGTGTCTGCACAGCACTTATTTCGAATTAGCTATTTCAAATTAGGTGTTATTCCTCGTAGAATGAGGTTTACCTAATTCGAAATAAGGGCTCCACTATTTCAAATTTATTTCAAAATAGCGGTTTGTATGTGTAGACAGCTATTACAGTTAATTCGAAATAACGCCTGTTATTTCGAATTAACTGTGTAGTGTAGACATACCCTAGGACTCTTAAAATTAGTTTTTAGCTTGTTTTTAGTTAATCCTAAATCATGTTTTAAATTAATAAAATAAGCAAACACAAAAAACCAAGTACAGTTCTGAACCTCTCCCTTCAGAATGAGAATGAAGGACCTGACTGATGAAGGGATCTTTATTGGGCAATCTAAATTTTAGTGTGTTGTCCCCCTGCCTAGCATACACACATTTTAAATATAAAGTGTCTGGCAGAACAAAGGAAACAAACAAAAACAATTAAAAAAGCAGAATGTTTCAAGCTGAGAAGTGGTGCCAAAAAATTGCATTTCCCCAACTGACTAATGTATTTGGAAAACCAATGCAGGAAGGAATGCAATAGTTGTTTCTTAAGAACTCCATGATGGATGTGCATGAACACAGGGTGAAGATCAAACTACTTCGTGTCAACTTGGCTTGTCAAATTCAATCAGCATATAGGCTAAAAGGGATTATGCCGGGTCTGTGAATGCTTTCCATATGGCTCTGAGCTCTAGACCACTTGTGAAAACAACTAAACAGTTGATTAGATAAAGATTAAATACAGATAAGTTTATATAGATGTATGTAAAAAATATAGAGTACTGCTGAAATGCAGTCATTTATGGGAGATAATATAGCAGTATTGCAGAGATTGTGCACAAATAAATTAGGACAAAAAATAAGAAATAACCTTTATGTTTGAAACTGTAGGAAAAATCTGGGGAAGCAGAAGTATCCATTGTAGAATTTGGAAGGAAGCTCGGTTAACATCCATATTCTGGCAAAAACTTGTCATATTTTATTAATGTGAAGTAGCCTTTTATTAGATATTGATTATGTGCCAATTAATATTTTACTCTTCAGGGTTGTTAAGCATTGACTCTCTTAATTGGCTGCAGTTATTAGGTTATTAGAGTGAATTTTGCTATAAAGAATATCATTGTAGTGAGATGGTTCACATGACCGTGACTTTACTGAGCAGATAAATAATGTCTCAAGCACTGAAACATAAAAGAGAGAGAGGATGCTGGGCCATTTGTACTTACGTGCATTACTAATGTTTTCCTGTGAGAAACCCCAAACTGGGTGTGATGATAGTCATTAGGCTGATGATCACTGTTGTTTTATCATCTTCATAATCATCAGCAACAGTGGCTGTCACTCTGGCATCTCCAGAGGCACACAGGCGAGGACACTACTTTTATAATATGTTCTGCTGATGCCCATTAGGGTTATATGTATTTATAAAGGTTTCATCCTCCCTTTCTTTATCTGTATTCCATACCCCATTACATTTGGGCTACCTCATTTTCATAGGTTAACTTATTAGTTCCCCTAATATTCATTAACACTAGCATGAGCATAAAAACGTAGCACATCAGGGCCACTCTGCAAAAATTTTCACACTGTTACAGTCACCTTTAAATGACATCTTGAGGTTTTAACTGGTGCATTGCAATACATTTTTTCATGAGCAGAACTTGTCACATCTATTTACTGTAAAAGCATAGTTTCCAAGTTTATTCACTGCTCAGCTAATCATGTCAATCTATTCCTTAGCTTTTTTTAAACTGCTAAACTAAATATCTTGAAGATCTTTGGCTGTAAGCCCTGTATTACAACATTAATTAATGCTTTTATTTCACCTCTACAGTATATCCTAAATATTCCTGCTATTTTTTTATTCTCAGCAACAATAATTTATTTAACTGTTCTGTGACACCATGGGCACATTGTAAAGGGAAATGGCTCTCTCCACTGATCTTTCACTTTGAGGGGCTGATCTAGTGCCTACTGAAGATAACAGTAAAAGTCCCATTGGATTCAGCAAGAGCAGGATTGGGCCCTAAATGCATGAATAAGATCTGATCCAAAACTTTATCTGAAACATGGCATCACTAGTAATAGAGTAATATTTCTAAAACATAATAGGGCATTACAGCTGGTCCCCGAGTTACGAACGAGTTATGGACCAAACACTTGGCCGTAACTCGAAGCGTTTGTAAGTTGGACCCCATTGATTTACATGCGACCGCGCTGTTCATAAGCGCGGGTCGCGTTCGTAACTCGGGGACTGCCTTTACGACTGCTTAATGGGAGGTTTGGTCATAAGTGCGAACGGTCGTAAATCGACCGTTCGTAAATCGGGGACTGGCTGTAGTTCATTGCTGGCTCAAAAGTAGAGCTGGCCAAAACTTGTGATCTTTGTTTTGGGACAAATGTCAGCTTTTTTATTTTTTTAATTTGGGTTCATTTTGCATCAGACTGTGAAACCAAATTTGCCAAAATATTTTAGCAAACTAAAAAAAAAATTAATTTCAGAAATACTGAAACACTGTTTCCAAAACAAAATTCAAAATGGACATCTTTGTTGATTACATGACTGCCAGATAATAAATTGCATTAATGATACTGAGAAGAATGTCAGTGTCAGGGCTGTTCCCTCCTCTGGCGCACAGAGTGCAGAAGATGGGGGCTCGCAAAGTACCTTAAATACCTTGCCTCTATAGGCTCTGCTTACAAAAACTCCCCAGAGTCACAGATTTACTGACTTTGAGGGGTAACTGCCACCAGCAAGTGAAACAAACCCCTTTCTTCTTGAACTCAGGAAGAAAGCACTTGGACTTCCTTCCCTGCGGTACCCCAAGCTCCTCTGCCACAAGAGAGCTTGAAAAAAGAAATAAAAGAAAACAAACTGTGTCTTTCATAGTTGACTTCTTAGGTGAGGTAGACACACACTCCGACAGACCTCCTGCTTCTTTCAAGGACACAAGAATGAAATAAGAACGGCCATACTGGGTCAGACCAAAGGTCCATCTCTAGCCCAGTATCCTGTCTGCTGACAGTGGCCTATACCAGATGCCCCGGAGGGAGGGATCACAAGAGGTAATCCTCACATGATCCCTCCCCCATCTCCCACTTCCAGAGAAACAGAGGCTAGGAACACCATTCCTACCCATCCTGGCTAATAGCCATTGATGGACCTAACTTCCATGAATCTATCTAGCTCTTTTTTAAACGCTGTTAAAGTTCTAGCCTTCATCACCTCATCCGGCAAGGAGTTCCACAGGTTGACTGTGCGCTGAGTAAACAAAAACTTCCTTTTGTTTGTTTGTTTTAAACCTGCTGCCTATTTAAAAAATCCTTGAAAAAGGTGATTTTATTAACAAAACAAAAAGATATACTTGATAAAGCATCCTTGGTTGTTAGGTGTTACAGAGCAACTCAGTAAAACAAATTAAAACACAGAGAACATCTCTGGGTATGCTCTTAGATAATGAATGTGGGAGGGAAGGCATTGATTCACACAGAGAAGTTTAACCAAAGAACCAAAACAAAGAAAAATGCCCTGATCGTGACTAAATATACATTCCCCCTCCTTTTTTTTCCTCATGATCCCTTCCTGGTTCAGTCCACTTCCATGCCGCAGATTCCTAGGAGGCATGGTGGTCCTGCCTGGGTTTAAATAATTCTGTGTCTCTCAACTCCTGGCTTAACTTCCACACAGAGAAAGCAGGCAAGATATCTTGTACAATTCAAATTTCAACACTGTATCCAACTGGTTCTTCTGGCTCCCTGCCAACCCCCCTGCTAGGTACCTGAGTCTAACCCTTTAGACACCGGGTGCTGGCCAGCATTCCTCCTGTCCATCACAGTCAGTTTCACTGAGCTGCTGCATACACTATAGCATGGCTACTCAACTTTGGAAGCCCTGGGCGCCACAATGATACTCACAGCATGTGCTGAGAGCTGCAGCCTAAGTGTGGTTGCATATACATGCAAATATATGCAAATAGCTTCTTTCACACTGATGGGAAAGAATACAAAAATTAAGGCAAAACTACAGAACATGCAGTCCCCATTTAAGTCAGTTCTGCTGATATTAATAAAATGCAATATTTACCCGATTTCCACCCATATGGCAGCACTTTTAATGAGCAATGACAGTCCAGAAATTTAACTACTAAAACACGTATCAACAGAAGACCATTATATTGACTACACTTTTGTTTTGGCTTCACAACAGTCCAGGAATTTAACTACTAAAACACATAGCAACCCAAACTGCACCGTGGGCTGCAAACAAATGGGCCACGGGCCACATGCGGCCCAAGGGGCTGCGTGTTAAGTAGCCCTCCTCTATAGTTTCAGGGCAGCCCTGTGATATAGACTGTTCCTGGTCCAAAGACTCCAAGGCTTCTAGATTCCCAGCCTAGTTGGCACCCTGGACTCCCTTACTCCTGAGCCTGTGCAGCTCTTGTGCAAGAGAGGGGTTTTGCGCAAAAAGGAGCCGTCTACACAGCTCCTTTTTGCGCAAAATCCTCTTGTGCAAAAACAGCCCCTAATTAATTATGCAAATGAAGCGTGGCAATATGCTAATCCACACTTCATTTGCATAAGCTTTTGCAGAAGAAGGGTGCAGTATAGACGTAGCCTCAGGGACAAAGCTGAACTAAGATCCACAACTCCAGCTATATGAATAGTGTAGCTAGAGTCGATGTGCCTTAGTTTGAATTTCTGCAGCGTCCCCACTGTGGGAGATCAATGGGAGAAACTCTTCTGTCAACTTCCCTTACTCCTCATGAGCTGGTGGAGTACCGTATCAGTGGTCAATTTAGTCAGTCATGCTCCGCGCACCTGTGGCAGGGGCTGCACATGTGCCGCACGCCTGGGGCCCAAGAATGGCTTGGGCCAGCCCTGGTCACTCGGCGGGTGCACATAAATGCCCCGGCGGGTACCATGGCACCCACGGGCACCGCGTTGGGGACCACTGGTTTACAGCCACCAGAGCAAGAGTGCGTCCACTCTGCCATGTGCTTTTGCCCAAGAGATGTGCTTTTGCCCAAGAACATCCATGGCAGTGTGGATGCTCTCTTGCGCAAGAAAGCTCTGATGGCCATTTTAGCCATAGGGGTTTCTTGTGCAAGAAACCCCTGCTGCCTGTCCACACATGCCTTTTTGCGCAGGAGCTCTTGCGCAAAAAGGCTTATTCCTCGTAGAAAGAGGAATGACTTGCACAAAAAGCCCTGTGTTCTTACGATTTACTGTACTTTTTCTTACGCAAGAACGTGCTTGTAGTGTGGACGCTCTGCAAGTTTTTGCACAAAAATGGCTGCTGTTGCGCAAAAACTCTGCAGTGTAGACATAGCCTCAGTGTTTTATGCTGTTATTTAGCTCTAATTTACCCCAAATGTCCTCTAAGAGCCCAGTAAGCAGTGGAAGTGTGGGTAATGCTACTAGACAATATTGACCTCCCATGGCTCGGCAAATTCTCTGATTTTGGACTGGTCAGGTCCCGAGGATGCCGGACTAGAGAAGTTCAGCCTATGGCAACAACATGAGCACTGGAATTGATAGGCTGCTCTTTTAACCACTGTGTCTGGAAAACCTTCTCCAAGCAGTTTTCTGTCACATCCTTTGAGTCATCTCTCTGCTAGGGTATGTCTAGACTACATGGCTCTGTCGACGGAGCCATGTAGATGAGTTTACTAGACATAGGAAAATGAAGCGGCGATTTACTCATAGACTCATAGACTTTAAGGTCAGAAGGGACCATTATGATCATCTAGTCTGACCCCCTGCACAATGCAGGCCACAGAATCTCACCCACCCCCTCCTAGAATAATCCTCTCACCTATATCTCAGATATTGAAGCCTTCAAAAACTTTGAAGACCCCAAGATGCAGAGAATCCTCCAGCTGTGATCTGTACCCCATGCTACAGAGGAAGGCGAAAAACCTCCAGGGCCTCTGCCAATCTACCCTGGAGGAAAATTCCTTCCCGACCCCAAATATGGCGATCAGCTAAACTCTGAGCATGTGGGCAAGACTCACTAGCCAGACACCCAGAAAGTTCTCTGTAGTAACTCCTATCATCCCTCTATTGACCTATTTGCCACTGATAATGAATGGTCAATTAGTTACCAAGATCATATTATCTCATCAAACCATCCCCTTCATAAACCCATCTAGTTTAATCTTGAAGCCAGATAGATCTTTTGCCCCCACTACTTCCCTTGGCAGTCGACAAGGGAAGCCTTTGTCGACCGCTCCGGTAAACCTCATTTCACGACAAGCACTTCCCCTGTCGACCGCGGCGCATCCAGACTGCCCCGCTGTGCCGCCAAACAGCTGATCGGCACAGCGTGGCGGCCATTTTGATGTAAATGAAGCGGCGATTATTTAAATCGCCGCTTCATTTTCCTATGTCTAGTAAACTCATCTACATGGCTCCGTCGATGGAGCCACGTAGTTTAGACATACCCTCAGTGCCTTTGTACAATTGACTCTGCACCATTGGTGGCTATTGCTGTAATACAGGTAGGTGGAGCCTTTTCTATCTACACCCTTCGACACTTTGTTTTCTCGCACAAACCTTCAAATACCACAGGAACATAGATGTCACAGTCATGAGAGCGTTCTGATGTATTTTTGGGGATTTGATAGCAGCCTTCAACTTCCTGAAGGGAGGTTCCAAAGAGGATGGAGAAAGGCTGTTCACAGTAGTGACAGATGGCAGAACAAGGAGCAATGGTCTCAAGTTATAGTGGGAAAGGTCTAGGTTGGATATTAGGAAAAACTATTTCCCTAGGAGGTTGGTGAAGCACTGGAATGGGTTACCTAGGGAGATGGTGGAATCTCCATCCCTAGAGGTTTTTAAGTCTTGGCTTGACAAAGCCCTGGCTGGGTTGATTTAGTTGGGATTGGTCCTGCCTTGGGCAGGGGGCTGGACTTCATGACCGCCTGAGGTCTCTTCCAGCTCTATGGTTCTATGATTCTTCCTGTTCCTCACATGATTCTCATCTCTCTCCCCTGCTAAAGTTGCTATGAAATACCTTTCCCCCCCCCCCAATTAGAACTTTCAAAACTTGCATTGGAATTTTTAAGCTGTTGTCATAAAATACTGGCCGCTTAACACTTCAGGATTCTAGCTATCTAGTCGGGACATTAAAATGTGTTTATTTATGTGAATATCTAACCGCTGAAGTTTTCAGTGGTTACACGTTTACACAAGGGTGGGAGGGAGGAGCAGGCAGGAGCTGGTGTTCATGGGGAGCTGCCTTTTAAGCTGGCTCCCTGCAAACACCAGTTCCCGCCTCCTCCTGCCTCCCCCCCCCCACGTGCTGCTGCCTCTGTGGGAGGCAACAACATGGGGAGGGGGAAGACGGGAAGCGACTCCATAGGATCTGGCACATGTGGGGATCTGACTCCCTGCGTGTACCAGCTCCCACCTGCCTCCTCCACCACCACCATGCTGCTGCCTCTGTGGAGAGCAGCAGAGGGGAGGGCAGGCAGCTCCACAGGAGCCGACGTGCCCAGGGAACCGGTTTAAAAACTGGCTTCCCACATGCGCCAGCTCCTGCATCCTTCTCCTCCCCCTCCCCCCACCCCAGGGGTGGCTGTGTGTAACCATAAGGGTTAACTGATGAGCCCAGGCTCATCTGTTAACCATGTACTCGGTACACATTCACATCCCTACTATCTAGGTATATAAATGGCTCCTACTGAAGAATCTGCAGTTTTGAATGTTGTCATTATGCTGTCACTTAGAACTGATAAAGGCAGCAATAATAAATCCTAATCCTTTTGCTCCAAAAGCTCAGGCGCCTAACACCTGAGCAAGAGGAGAATGCATGTCAGAGGGTGTGGCATGAGAATTTCATTCACAATTCAGCAGTTCTGATTTACTCCACAAGAGGGCAGTAACAACACACATACATGAGCCTGTTTGTTCTAAAAATCCTTAAATCATCCTGAATGCAGTATTCTTCTTTTTACAATGTTTTAAAACTGAGCACAGAAAATGTTTTTAAACACTGTATCCCTTTGATTAGTACTTACACACAAAGGCAGTTTTTGTTGTGTAAAAATGTAGGCAAAACCTGCTCTAAGCAACTGGATTGTACTTTTCCTAACAAGGAGGAAATGAACAGCCAAACAATAGCTAATTCCTAAATTCCAAGCCTATGAAACCGATGCTTATCTCCTTCTTCCAGACTGCCTGAGTGGAACTAAAGCTTCCGGAGATAGTGAAGCTCTCAGACAGAGATTAGTCTCTTTCAAAGTTGGTTTCCAGAATGATGCATGTCCCATTTGTTTGACCAGGCCTTCATAGAAGCTTTTTTCCCTTTTTAAACCTCTTCAATCTGAGAGCTGTCTTCTAAGAGCCCAGTAAGCAGTGGCAGTGTTGGTAATGCTCTTAGACAATATTGACCTCCCATGGTTCAGCAAATTCTCTGGTTTGGCACCGGTCAGACCCCGAGGATGCTGGACCAGAGAAGTCTAATTCTAAGGAAATTTTATCCCTAAATGGTGACCCCCTAATACTGCCCGGCATATGTATATGCTAAGGCTTCTTGTGTCCAATTTACCAGTACAGTGCAATTCATGACTCTGAGAAATAGTGCCTTTAAAATATAGAAGTAAAAGGGCAGATTGTCCCTTGATCACAGGGAAGGCAGTAGTACCAAGTATTCAGCACCTCTCATAATTTGGTCCCACATCACGTGTCCTTTTGCACTGAGTTGTGAGTTGATACCCTGAAATCTGGCCTGTTGCCAAGAGTGTATTTCTAAAGATTTCCTCAGGGCAATGTATCAGTCTGATATTGAAAGGGGCTAAGCCCCTGCAATTCCTAGTGACATGTGAACAAAAGGAAGTCCATTGTACTCCCAGCTTCTTTGTCTTGTGTCTTCTATTCAGAATAGAGGTTGGCATATGTGTAACATTTTTATAAAAATCAGGTCAAAATGCTATGGACAGAAAGGATTGTTTGGATATAATTTGCAGAGCCATGAATTGTATGTTGTTTTTCTTTGTTTAAGAGGCAGTGGGTTTGCCAATAGTAATGGGGGCTATAACTCCTAAAGTTTATTTCCAGCCTGATTTCTGATATGCTGTGTGTCAGTTTCTTTGTCTATAAAAGGGGAGAGGGTAGGCTTACGTAAGAGTTGAGAGATATTGGATTGTATTTTTAAAGTGCTTTGAAATTACTGGGTGAAAGTGACTACAGGTTGGACCTCCCTGGTCTGTTGCCCTCAGGACCTGAGCGGTCCTGGATGAGGGATTTTTCCAGACCAGAGGAGGTCGGTCATAAGTGGCTCCCCTACTACTGGCTCCCCAGCCTTAGACCAGCCACAAGCCTCCTGGACAGCTCTCCCTTGCCACCAACCTCTCTGCCCTGCTGGTCACCCCATCTCCTTTCCTGCTCTGCTGGGCAGCCCAGCTCCCTGCACACTGGATTCCTGTGGACCAGACCCACTCCAGAGCACTGAGCTCCTGGCCCTGCAGAGCAGTCCTGCTGGATTGTGTCTGGTTGCCTAGTTGTAGGTAGGGTTGCCAGGTGTCCAGTTTTTACCCAGACAATCCGGTATTTGTGTCCCCTGTCCAGTAAAAAACCCAGAAAATACCAGATATGTACGTATCGGAAGGCCTCAGGGACGCATCTGGCGGGGGCGGGGGGAGTGTGGGGATTTAAAGGCGCAGTAACTTTTTTTTGCTCAATAAGTTTGGTCCCCCGTTTGTTTGTTTTTTGCTCAACAACAAGTTTGGTCAGCTAATTTTTTTCCCACCATGTTCGGGACTTTTTATGAAAGTATCTGGCAATCCTAGTTCTGGGGCACATCAGGCACCCCAAGTGCAGGGAGCCCAGCTGCTGGCCCTCCACTAGGATTCTCTGGTCCTGGAACATCCATGGTCCTGACAGATGTTGCCGGTCCAGGGAGTCCCAGATTACAGAGGTTCAACCTGTAGCTGAATGCACAGTGATATGATTTAGCCAAGGTTTCTTATACAGGTTTATTCAGTTTTTTATTAATGCATGCCCTTTGGGCCTGTAGATATTGTATCTTGGATTTATGGTGGGAATACAGGAATTTTTACTCAGCCCAAAACAATGACTTTGTTATAAGGTGGGGAAATGACTGGTGCAAAACCATTATACGCCACCTGGCAGCTGAATGTATTCATGCTGTTGCTAAAATACTTACAGAAAACATGTTTCCTGGCAGATACGTTCCTTACGCTATGTCTATTGCATCATTCACAATTAAATCAAATTACCTTTAAATATCTGGACAATATTACAGGCCAAGTGAGTGAGCCTTCATCACTGAGCTGTGTGAAATTTGGGAATGATTGGCCCAACATCCCAGAAAAGCTCAGTCCAAATTTCTCTGGTCACCATTAATCTCTAAGGTATACAAACAATTTGTTTCCAGAAAGATTTTGATGTGTATGTGTGTGTGTCCATCATTTTGATCCTTTTAAAACAAGGGTGAGGAACTGAAGGCCTGGGGGCTGGATGTGGCTCCCGGCTTGCTTGGATCTGGCCCCTGAGGCTTGGGGCTCCCCTCTGAGCCCACTCCTGCACTCTTCCTCTCACCAGACCTCACACCTCAAGCATCCTACAAACTGAACCCCTCACTTTTGGCCCCACCCCAGAGCCTGGGGGGCCCACAGAATCTACTAGCCAGCCCCCACCCCTGGCTCTGGTGTGTGAGGGGAATACAAGGAGTGTCTTTCTCCTCAGCTGGTGGGTACATCAGTGAGGTTCTGGAGTTTTTTGTTTAATGTTTTTGCTTCTCACTTTTGTGCGGCCCCCTGGCTGATTTTTCTGTGGGTCAGTAGCCCCCAACCCAAAAAAGGTTCCCCATCCCTGTTTTAAAAACAATCATATCTTGGTGAGTAAGAAGGAAGAACATAATTTTCGTATATAAACCAATAAAACTGTAATTAAGTAAGTTTAAATGGAGGTTGTCATGAAAGTGGAAAGCTCCACTCTTGATTTCATTTAATAAACATGGGAAAGGACAAAAGGGAAAGAGATCATCACACTTAATGTGCTCTCTTGCTTTCTTTCATACATCCTCTTCCAAACAGCTGGTCTACATGACAAAATCTTATTGTGTTCAAATATGACTGTGAAGAGTCAAATTAGCTTCCAGAATGCCAAGTATTACTGACCAATTGGTGTAAACAGTGGCATATTGTAGTCATCATTTGTCAGATAACTGAATAAACACCACTGTTTGAACACAAAACTTAGTAATATAGACAAACCCAGAGATGAAAGAAAGGAGAATTCAAATCATACTGCTTCCTCCTTAAACAGCATGATTTACACCAAACACTCCCCTCCAATAAACAACAATCCTAAAACAACTATTTAAACATAGAATCATAGAATACTAGGACTGGAAGGGACCTTGAGAGGTCATCGAGTCCAGTCCCCTGCCCTCATGGCAGGACCCAGTACTGTCTAGAACATCCCTGATAGACATTTATCTAACCTACTCTTAAATATCTCCAGAGATGGAGATTCCACAACCTCCCTAGGCAACTTATTCCAGCGTTTAACCACCCTGACAGTTAGGAACTTTTTCCTAATGTCCATCCTAAACCTCCCTTGCTGCAGTTTAAGCCCATTGCTTCTTGTTCTATCCTCAGAGGCCAGGAAGAACAATTTTTCTCCCTCCTCCTTGTGACATGCTTTTAGATACCTGAAAACCACTATCATGTCCCCTCTCAATCTTCTCTTTTCCAAACTAAACAAGCCCAATTCTTTCAGTCTTCCTTCATAGGTCATATTCTCTAGACCTTTCATCATTCTTGTTGCTCTTCTCTGGACCTTCTCCAATATCTCCACATCTTTCTTGAAATGTAGTGCCCAGAACTGGACACAATACTCCAACTGAGGCCTAATCAGCACACAGTAGAGCAGAAGAGTGACTTCTCGTGTCTTGCTCCCTTGGGTGGTTGCTGAATTTACTGTTTGCACCTGGCCCACATGAAACATACATTCCCAAATCTGTATTTTGAAACAGGAAATAAACTGTTAGCAGATATATCAAGGTGAGGAAGGAGTTTTAAAATAAATGTGTTATGAAAACCTACAGGCTACATCAAATTTGTCCTGACTTCCATTATCCATTAAAAACTTTTCAGGTTCCCATGCCCCAATGGGTGGTACAAGGGCTTTTGTCCTATTTTTAGCCTACTGTTCTATTTTTAACCTATTTTTCAAAGGCCAAGCTAGGATCAGGAACCAAAATCCAGATAGCCCTGCTGTTTTCTTTCATTCAAGCTCACATGTGGAAAGAAAGAATACCAGGAAATGGGGCAGCACAGACAGAGAAAGCCCCAGTGATCAACCAAGGCAGCCAGGAAAGGACAGGATGATGATTTAATAAGGGTGGGGATTCGGAATATGGGATAATGGAATCATTCAGAATGCTTCAGACAGGAACTGACTGCCTACTCATTTACTGTACATTTACATGCATTACACTGTAGCTCTGGTTTATAATCCACAGTTCTTCATACCATGTTACTGGGTATTTCAAATCCTCCCCATTCTTTTTAAGAAGCCCATGTGGATGATGCTCAGCCACTTGTCTCTGCTGTATCATCATGGAATTGTTTCTGTTACATTCCTTGACAATTGACATTTTCTTTTCTGTGCTGTACTGATGTTCCTTAGCTAGCTGAAAGCAATTTGCTGATGACCAAGGTTTTCTTTGCACAGGACTTGGGGAGGTAAATGGTGAACTACTATATACAGGGGCTTTCCTCTTGTTTCATCTGAAAGATGCTCTCTCCAACACAAAAAGTAGCTGCTATGAAGCTATCATGAGAGTGATCCTAATAGCACTGAAAGAAAAGCAAATATTCTTAAAAATTGAAATTGAAATCTAAACCATGAGTCATTGCAAATGCAAAGCCAGTCACTTGATGCAAAATCCTAGAGAGATGTTTGTACTGTAATCCAATAAATGATGCTATCTATTACACAGTAACAAGTAGTAGTAAATAGAATTCTTGTCTAGGTGACATATGGATCTTTTTATCCTATTATGCAGTTTAGGAGCTATATTTCACACCCTCTTAACAAAATCCTCTTTAACCGTGTGGGAATACGAGTGAACAGACATCTTTTATTTCCCATCTAATACTTGACTTATGCGTAAATTGGAAAAAGAAAAATATCTATATGTCAACTCTAATATAAAATAATTAAAATCAGTGGATGAGCATGTCCCTAATATTATTAGCTGGCTCCTTCCATTGCTTTGTAGCTGGTAGCGAGGTAGTATGATCTATGGCCTGTTCTTTTGTGCACAATATCTTGTAAGAATATAGGAGGACCTGGATTTTTGCCTCAAGGAGATAATTATTTAAAATAGAGGGAAGCATTTTTAAGGGAGCAGGCATGGAATTGGAGAAAAGATCATTTAGATTGTAAAATCTTTGGGACAGTGACTTCCTTCTTTGTGTGACTGTATGTGAGTGTGTTACAGAACAGCAAAAGCGACAAGGAGTCCTGTAGCACCTTATAGACTAACAGACTGCATGCATCTGACGAAGTGGGTCTTTGCCCACGAAAGTTAATGCTCCCATACATCTGTTAGTCTATAAGGTACAACAGGACTCCTTGTCGCTTTTGCAGATCCAGACTAACACGGCTACCCCTCTGATACTTGTTATGGAATAGTTAGCACAATAAGACCCTGCACTTGTGTGCTTCCACGGAAGGTAGGGTGGGTGGGTAAAATAACCATAACACCAGACTGGTCTTTAGCAATAAAAAGCTAACCAGCCAAAAGGAGCGGACTGGTTTCAAAAGAAACATTTGTTCAATAACATGAACTATGCAAAGAAACAAGGGAGCAAAACTTCTCTGGCTGTAGTATATGTTTTTTTCCCTGTCTCGGGCTCCTGTGTTACTGCTTCCTGTGCAGAACATGTCATAATACAGCAAAAACCCACACAAAGACCAGTCGCAAAGTGAAGATGCTGGTCGTTGCCTGTCTTAGTTGTCTAATAACTTCTATTACATGGCATGTGTGTGAAGTTCTTGGTGCTAGGGTCTAGGCTGATGGCAAGTTGTGACTTAGTGGGGAATGCAGTTTGGGGCAACTCTTGGGCAGTGGAAGAGAGATAGTGGGCTCTGGTTGGCAGGAAGTGCCCAGTGAGGGAAGGCATGAGTTGGGATGAGAGGGGCTGTGCTAGAACCAAGTGATTTCCTGCTTTCCTAAAATAGATGCTGGTGGCTCTGGTCATGGCTGATTAGGGTCTCTGTTACTGACAAGAGTGCAATGAGTCGTGGGTTGTGGGACTGAAGGGATTGTGGTTTTGGTGGGGTTTTAGGATTGAGGTGGTGTTTTGTGAGGTAGGGAATAACAGTGAGTGAGTTCTCATGGTGAAATAGTGTGCAGTGACAGGCTGTATAAAATCTGGGGGCAGGGTCCGTGATCAGTCCTAGACTAAGATGGAAGGAATGTGGAGGCATTTCTGAGCTGGTCGAGAAAAGACTCAGGAGGCTGGCACTGACTGGGCAGGCGGCGCTAGGTGGGAAAAATCTTGTCTGGCACTGAAAAGAAAGGAGGGGCTGGGGGGGGAGGGGAAGCCTCACGTTGCTACTCTGACAAGGCAGGATACAAAGGGCAGGAAAAGGCTCAAATGTATTGTGCTACCTGGGCACAAGATAGCAGGTGGAAAACTCCTTAAATGCCTCGTGCTGATTGGGCAGGAGGTGCTGGATGGGAAAAGCCTGAGGCATCTAGTGCTGAGTAGGAAGGAAAATACTCCGGCGACTGAGGATAACAGGGAGTGAGGCTCTATGTCTGAAACACTGTGCAATGAGGAGCTGCAACACATTTGGGGGCGGGGGCTGTGATACGTTCTGGGTTAAGACAGCAGGGCTGTGGAGGCATTCCTAAGCTGGTCAGGAAAAGCCTCAGGAGGTTGATGTTGAGTGGGCAGGAGGTGCAGGGTAGAGGCTCCTTGTGCTGACAGAGCAGGAGTTGCTGGGTACGAAACGTTTTAGGTGGCTGGGGCTAACAAGGAAGGAGGCTCTGGGTAAAAAAAGCCTCAGAAACCTCATGCTGACTGAGCAGGAGATATTGGGCAGGAAACGCCTCAGATGACTGGGGCTGACAGGGCAGGAGGCGCAGGGTGGGAAAAGCCTCCGGAAGCTGGCGCTGACAGGAAAAGAGAAGCATGGAGGAAAGCCTCAGATAACACATACTCACAGGGCAGAAGGCATTGCATGGGTGAAGCCTCATGCAGCTAGCACTGACTGAGCAGGATGTGATAGGCAGGAACACCTCAGGCAGCTGGTACTGACAGGGCAGGAGATGCTGAGTGGGAAAAGCCTGAGATGCCTCATACTGCAAGGGTCAGAGCCACTGGGCAGTAAAAGCCTCAGCCACCTCATGAAGAATGGGCCAGTGGGAAAACCTCACAAAACTAAAGCTGAGGAAGCTGAATGTGCAGGAGGCATGGGGCAGGAAAAGCCTCATGTGATTCATGTTGACTGAGCAGAAGGTGCTGGACAGGAAAAGCCTCAGAAACCTCATGCTCACAGGGAAGAAAGTGCCAGTTGGAAAAACCCCGAGGGAGCTGGCACTGACAGGGAAAGAGGTTCAGGTCAAGAAAAGCCCAGATGCCCCCTGCTTAATGCACAGATGGTACTGGGTGAGAAAAGCCTCAGATGCCTCCCCCTGACTGGGCAGAAGGTGCTGGGAGGAAAAAGCCTGAGACACCTCATGCTGACAGGGCAGAAGGCAGTGGGGCAGGAAAATCTTCAAGAGACCTCATGCTGACTGGGCATGAGGTGCTGGGAGGAAAAAGCCTCAGGCAACTAGCCCTCAGTGGGCAGGAGACACTAGTCAGGAAAAGCCTGAAGTATATCATCCTAACTGGGTAAAAAGTACTGGGAGTGAAAAGTCTCAGAGGCCTCATGCTGAATGAGCAGTAGAAATTCGGCGGGAAATGCCTCAGACAAGTGGAGCTCACAGGATAGAATACGTGAGGAGGAAAAGCTTCAGGCGGCTGGCACTGACAGGGAAGGGGGACCTGGGTGGGAAAAAGCTGAGACACCCATGTTGATAGGGCAGAAGGCATTGGGCAGGAAAATCCTCTGATACCTCATGCTGACTGGGAAGAAGGTTATGGGAGGGAAAAGTCTCAGGCAGCCAAACTTCAAAGCGCAGGAGGAACTAGGTATGAAAAGCCTAAAATGTATCATTTTCCTGGCAAAATGTGCTGGGAGGAAATAATCTCAGATGCCTCGTGCTGATTGGACAGGAGGGCTGGGAGGGAAAAGTCTCAGGCAGCTCGTGCTGATAGGGCAGGAGGCATTGGGCGGGAAACGCCTCAGATGGTTCGTGTGGCTGAGCAGGACGTGTTGGATGGGAAACACCTCAGGTGGCTCTTGCTGACTGAGCAGTGTTTGCTGGGCAGGAAAACATCAGGCTGCTGGAACTGAAGGGTAGGAGGCATTGGGCAAGAAAAGGCTCAAATGAATCATTCTACCAGGGCAAAATGTGCTGGGAGGGAAAAGCCTCAGATGCTAAACGTTGCCTGAGCAGGACGTCCTGGGCGGGAAACACCTCAGAATACATGGGGTAAAAGAGCAGAAGGCGTGTGGTGGGAAAAACCTCAGACAGCTCGGGATGACAATGAAAGAGTCACATGGAGGGAAAAAAAATCTCAGACTCTTCATGTTCACAGGGCAGAAGTTCTTGATTGGATATACCCTCAGGTGCCTGGTGTTGACTAAGCAGCATGTGTGAGGCAAGAAAAGCCTCAGGTGGCGGTCACTGAGAGGGCAGGAGACGCTGGGTTGGAAAAGCCTGAGACGCCTCATGCTGACAGGGCAGACCACACATGGCCGGAAAAGCCTCAGGCACCTCATGCTGATGGAGCAGGAGGTGCTGGGTGGGAAACGCCTCAGACGACTGGGGCTGACAGGGCAGGAGCTGTGGGGCGGGAAAAACCTCAGGTGGCTGGCAGTAAGGGGGCAGGAGGCACAGGGGGAAAAAGCCTGAAATGTATCATTCTACTGTGTCAAAAAGTGCTTGGAGGCAAAAGCCTCAGAAGCCTCCTGCTGACTGAACAGGAGGTGCTGGGTGAGAAACACCTTAGAGTACTGCGAGGGGAAAGTCTCAGATGCCTCATGCTCATTGGACAGGAGGGGCTGTGAGGGAAAAGTCTCAGGCAGCTCGTGCTGATAGGGCAGGAGGCACTGGGCGGGAAACGCCTCAGATGGTTCATGTGGCTGAGTAGGTGGTGTTGGATGGGAAACACCTCAGGTGGCTCTTGCTGACTGAGCAGTGTTTGCTGGGCAGGAAAATATCAGGCTGCTGAAACTGAAGGGTAGGAGGCATTAGGCAGGAAAACACTTGAATGCATCGTTCTACCTGAGCAAAATGTGCAGGGAGGGAAAAGCCTTAGATGCCCCATATTGCCTGAGCAGGAGGAGCTGCACAGGAAACACCTCACACCATGTGAGCCGAGAGGGCAGGAGGTGCAGGTTGGGAAAAGCTTCAGGCTGCTGGAGCTGACAGGGAAAGAGTCGCTAGGAGGGAATCACCTCAGACGCTTCATGCTCACAGGGCAAAAGCTGTAGGTTGGATAAAGCCTCCGGTGGCTGCCCCTGTACGAGCAGTATGTGCTAGGCAGTAAAAGCCTATGAGGTGTAGGGAGGGATAAGCCTCAGGCACCTGTGGCTCAGAGGGCATGAGGCGCTGGTCAGGAAAAGAGTGAACAATATCATCCTAACTCGACAAAAAGTGCTGGGAGGGAAAAGTCCCAGATGCTTCATGCTGACTGGGCAGAAGGAGTTGGGCAGGTAGCGCCTCAGCTGACTGGAGCTCACAGAGCAGTATGTGCTGTGCAGGAAAACCTAAAATGTCAGACACTGACAGGGCAGAAGGTACTGGGTGGGAAATGCCTGAGACGCCTCATGCTGGCAGGCCAGGCAGCAGTCTCTGTTTCTTAGTCCTCGTAATTTACCATTTAAGTGTAAAATCCTCGGATTTTTTTATAAGCTCTGTTTACATTTTTATGTATTATCGGCCATGAATTGTGTTTTTGAAAATGCAGTATAGGTGATGTCATCTTAAGTCTGACTGGTAAGGTTTTCCCGCCTTTTTTCATTACAGCCATGGGTAAATGAGTTCTGGTTGGAACCGGAATCTCCTCAGGAATTCTGCAGGTTTTTCCTCTTACGGAAAGATTCCATGGGTTCTCCTACGGGGGTTTCTCAGCCACAGGTTTCATAAAAAAGCTGAACGAAGGGCACGTTTCTTTCTCTATGGGTAACTTTGCATCACCCGGCAAAATGCCTGCTCTGTTAGCAGAGGAAAATGTCTTTGCCCTCTCCCTCTTTAACTTGTGGGTCCTTTTTGGGCCTTTCGCTAAGGGACTCCCCTTTAAGAAGGTTTGAGAGCATCTCTTTACTTAGTCCTAGTAAATTTCCTTTTAAAAGTAAAATCCTGGGATTTTATTATAAGTTGTGTGTTTGTTTTTATGTATCATCAAGGGGCATGCATTCTGTTTTTGCAAATGGAATATCGGTCGTGTGATCTTAAGTCTGACTGGTAAGGTTTTCCCACCTTTTTTCATTACAGCCACGGGTAAACAAGTTTCAGATGGAACCGGAATCTCCTCAGGAATTCTGCGGGGTTTTTCTGTTAGGGATAGATTCCATAAGTTCTCTTACAGGCGTTTTTCAGCCACAGGTTTTATAAAAATGCTGGCAGTTAATCAGTTCTCTGCTGCCCATCATAGTGATTGGTTGCATGGATCTTCTTTTCTAGGACACCAAGACAGCGGAGCAGCTAAGCCAACACAAAGCCTACTCTCTTCTCTCCAGCAGCCTTGCCAATCACATACCACCTCCAGCTGTAGAAGAATCAGGCCACGTGGGATCTCCTCAGAGTTCCTCTCTTAAGGCTCCCATGAGCCAAGAGATCGAGGTCCTGAGCAACCAGCTTGGGAACTAAGCATGAAGGTTACTATGAAATTGTCTCTTGTTACTTTCTTTCTCTTCTTGTTATTTGTTATCCAGCCAAGGGTGTTTGTTTAATGGGTCCTGGTTTCATACCAACACAGGACTGACTATTGTACTTGTGAAAGTGATTTTATGTTGTTATACTGCTCTTTGGTTACCTGTTCCACCCCCTCTTTTGTAAACTTTTCCCCAAGTAAACCTATAACTCTTTGGTTTACATACAATGAGTCTTCCATTGATTGTTAAAGGGGAAGGGAGGAACAGCACCAATTGATAGATGCTGGCAGTCCCAATAAAGGACGGAAGATCTGTTTTTGTTAGGGCATCCCCTGCGGCCTAACTTCTCAATCCTTTTGATACCTAACAAATGGTGACTGCGGCAGGACTTCTGTGATTGGCTATTGCCTTAAGTCAGTTTCATTTTCTTTGGTACGGTAGTCAGTGAGGCCCAACGGCTCTGGGAGGGATTTTTATGGTCCTGGTCCCTGACGGCAAGCAAAGCTTGGGCACCACGGGACCAGAGGAGTCCCACGGTGGAAGAAGCGTATATGTTGCTAGAGCAAATAGGGAGAGCCCGTTTACCCTTTCATTCCCTTTTTATTGTGGCCGAGGATAAGTTTTTTATTGAAAAGTCTCGAGAAGAGACTAGTTTGGGGATGGCGCAGGTCACCCCAGAAGCAAGCATGTCTATGGCTGCCTGTCAGTAGCGGCTGCTTGTCAGCAAGTGACAGGGACTGGTCGAGACCTTTTTGTCGGGACATTTTGTTTTTCTAGAGGGTAGAGGTAAGGCCCTTAGGAGATCTCGAGCCACGATGGAGCATGTATTTTCATGGAAAGGATGGAAGATGGAGTCTAATAAATTGTCTTTGGAGTTTGGTGTGGATTTATTTGGGAAATCTAGAAATCCTTGCAAAGAGGGCATGATATCTGGTCCTGATGCTCTCAAAACATTTAACGCTTTATGGGAACACCATTGTTTGTGTAAACCCAACCCAAGAAGGCTGATAACCATGGCATCTTATTGTATGGCTTAGCTTTGATCAGCCAAGAGCAACACATGCAGGTAGCAAACTTGAGGAGGAGATTACGTACCTCCATAGGGAAAAGAGGAGACCAGGTTGCAGTCTGAACAAATGGTACTAGATGTTAATGCTGAGACAGCGAGAGCCACCTCATTAACCAATCAGCTCTCACAACTGGAAACACAAATAGCTGAACCCCAAAGGTGGCTGGACCTGACAGGGGTGTGAGTCACATGGAGGGAAAAGCCTCAGATGCTTCATGCTCACAGAGCAAAAGCTCTTGTTTGGATAAAACCTCAGGTGGCTGCCGCTGCATGAGCAGTATGTGGTAGGCAGGAAAAGCCTCAGGCAGCTATCACTTAGAGGGCAAGAGGTGCTGGGTTGGAAAAGACTGAGACGCCTCATACTGACAGGGCAGAAATTGCTGGGCAGTAATATTCTCAGACACCTCATGCTGACTGGACAGGAGGTGCTGGGAGGTATATGTCTTAGGAACGTATGGCTCAGAGGGCGGGAAGCGCCTCAGATGACAAGCTCACAGAACAATATGTGCTGTGCAGGAAAATGTGAAATGGCTGACACTGACAGCGCAGGAGGCACCGGGTGGGAAAAAGCTGAGATGCCTCATGCTGAAAGGTCAGGCAGCACATGGCCGGAAAAGCCTCAGGCACCACGTGCTAATGGAGCAGGAGGTGCTGGGTGGGAAATACCTCAGACGACTGGCGCCAGCATGGCAGAAGAATGCCCATCAGAGCTTTCTTGTGCAAGAGCATCCATGCAGTGTGGACGCTGTCTTGTGGAAAAGCACATCGCTTTTGCGATGCACTTTTGAGGTGTGGATGCACTTTTGCACAAGACGTTTTTGCAGAAGATCCCCTGCAAAAAACTTCTTGTGCAAAAACGCTGAAGTATAGACAAAGCCTAAAAGGCCAGGAGGCACTGGGCGGAAAAAGCCTGAAATGTATCATCCTATCGTGTCAAAAGGTGCTTGGAGAGAAAATCCTCAGAAGCCTCCAACTCACAGAACAGGAGGTGTTGGGTGGGAAACACCCCAAAGGGCGGGAAAAGTGTCAGATGCCTCATGCTGATTGGACAGGAGGGCTGAGAGGGAAAATCTCAGGCAGCTAGCGCTGATAGGGCAGGAGGAATTGGGCAGGAAACACCTCAGATGGTTCGTGTGGCTGAGCAGGAGGTACTGGATGGGAAACACCTCAGGGGGCTCTTGCTGAATGAGCAGTATGTGCTGGGCAGGAAAACTGCTGGTGGAATTGACAGAGTAGGAGGCATTGGACAGGAAAAGGCTCAAAAGCACATGGGCAAAATGTGCTGGGAGGGAAACACCTCAGACTACGGGGGATGAGAGGACAGAAGGCATGTGGTGGGAAAACCATCAGGCAGTTGGAGCTAACAGAGGAATTGAGTCACTTGAAGAGAAAAACCTCAGATGCTTCACGCTCACAGGGGAAAAGCTTTTCGTTGGATAAAGCCTCCCGTGGCTGCCCCTGTATGAGCAGTATGTGCTAGGCAGTAAAAGCCTCAGGTGGCTGTTACTGAGAGGGGAGGAGTTGCTGGGTTGGAAAAGCCTGAGACACCTCATGCTGACAGGAAAGAAGGCACTGGACAGGAAAATCCTCATGCTGACTAGATATGAGGTGTAGGGAGGGGATAAGCCTCAGGCACCTATGGCTCAGAGGGCATGAGGTACTGGTCAGGAAAAAAATGAAGTATATCATCCAAACTGGGCAAAAAGTGCTGTGAGGGAAAAGTCCCAGGTACCTCATGCAGACTAGGCAAGAGGTGCTGGGCGGGAAATGCCTCAGATGACTGGAGCTCACAGAGCAGTATGTCCTGCACAGGAAAAATCAGAAATAGCTGACACTGACAGGGCATGAGGGTCTGGGTAGGAAAAGAATGAGATGCCTCATGCAGACAGGCCAGGCAGCACATGGCTGGAAAAGCCACGGGCACCTCATGCTGATGGAGCAGGAGGCGCTGGGCTGGAAATGCCTCAGACAACTGGAGCTGACAGGGCAGGAGAAGTGGGGCAGGAAAAGCCTCAGGTGGCTGGCATTGTGAGGGCAGCAGGCATTGGGTGAGAAAAGCCTGAAATATATCATTCTACCATGTCAATAAGTACTTGGAAAGAAAAGCCTCAGATACCCCTTGCTCACTGAACAGGAGGTGCTGGGTGGGAAACACCTCAGAGTACTGGGGCTGAAAGGGCAGAAGGCGCATAGTGCTGACAGGGAAAGAGTTACTTGGAGGGAATCACCTCAGACACTTTATGCTCAGAGGGCAGAATGTGTTGGTTGCATAAAGCCTCAGGTGCCTGGTGTCACTAGGGGTATGTCTACACTACCACCCTAGTTCGAACTAGGGTGGTTAATGTAGGCATTCGAAGTTGCAAATGAAGCCCAGGATTTAAATATCCCGGGCTTCATTTGCAACTTCGAATGCCTACATTAACCACCCTAGTTCGAACTAGGGTGGTAGTGTAGACATACCCTGAGAGAGCAGGAGGTACCGGGTTAGAAAAGACTGGGATGCCTCATGCTGGCAGGGAAGAAGGCACGGGGCAGTAATATCCTCGGATATCTCATGCTGACTGGGCAGGAATTCCGGGATGGGAAATGGCTGAGATGTCTTATGCTGAGAGGGCAGGCAGCACATGGCCAGAAAAACCTCAGGAACCTCATGATGATGGAACAGGAGGTGATGGGCAGGAATCACCTCAGATGAGTGGGGCTGCAAGGCTGGAAGCATGGGGTGGGAAAAGCCTCCAGCAGCGAGCGCTGCCAGGGAAAAGCCTCAGATGCATTGTGCTCACAGTGCAGGAGGTGTTGGGTGGGATAAACCTCAGGCGGGTAGATCTCAGAGGGCATGAGGTGCTGGTCAGGAAAAGAATGAATTATTTCATCCTAACTGGGAAAAAAGTGCTGGGAGGGAAAATTTCCAGATGCCTCATGCTGCATGAACAGGAGGAGCTGGGCAGGAAGCGCCTCAGCTGACTGGAGCTCACAGAACAGTACATGCTCCGCAGAAAAACATGAAATGTCTGACACTGACAGGGCAGGAGGCACTGGTTGGGAAATGGCTGAGATGCCTCATGCTGACAGGCCAGGAAGCACATGGCCAGAAAAGCCTCAGGCACCTCATGCTGATGGAGCAGAAGGTTCTGAGGAGGAATTGCCTCAGACGACTGGCTGCAGGGCTGGAAACACAGGGTGGGAATAGCCTCTGGCAGCAGGCACTGCAAAGGAAGGAGTCGCTTGGAAAGGTAAAGCCTCATATGTGTTGTGCTCACCGTGTCAGAGATGTTCAGTGGGAAAAAACCTCGGACGGCTGGTTCTGATAAGGCAGGAGGTGCTGGTTAGAGAAGGCCTAAAGTATATTATCATACCTGGGCAAAAAGTGCTGGAAGGCAAAAGTCTGAAATGCCTCATGCTGATTGGACAGGAGGGGCTGGGAGGGAAAAGTCTCAGACAGCTAGTGCTGATAGGGCAGGAGGCATTGGGCGGGAAACGCCTCAGATGGTTCATGTGGCTGAGCAGGACGTGTTGGATGGGAAACACCTCAGGTGGCTCTAGCTGACTGAGCAGTGTTTGCTGAGCAGGAAAACATCAGGCTGCTGGAACTGAAGGGTAGGAGGCATTGGGCAGGAAAACACTCAAATGCATCGTTCTACCTGAGCAAAATGTGGTGGAAAGGAGATGCCTCAGATGCCAAATGCTGCCTGCGCAGGAGGTGCTGGGCAGGAAACACCTCAGAATACATGGGGTAAAAGAGCAGAAGGCGTGTGGTGGGAAAAACCTCAGACAGCTGGAGCTGACAAGGAAAGAGTCACTTGGAGGGAAAAATCTCAGACTCTTTGGTTGTGTCTAGACTGGCCAGTTTTTGCGCAAAAGCGTGCGCAAAAACTAGCCAGCTGTCTACACTGGCTGCTTGAATTTGCGCAAGAGCACTGACGTTCTAATGTAAGAAATCAGTGCTTCTTGAGCAAATACTTTGACGCTCCCATTCGGGCAAAAGTCCTTTTGCGCAAAACCCTTTGCGTAAAAGGGCCAGTGTAGACAGCTCAGTTTTGTTTTGTGCAAAAAAGCCCTGATGGCTAAAATGGCGATCGGGGCTTTCTTGCGCAAAAGCAAGTCTAGATTGGCCACGGACGCTTTTGCGTGCTTTTGCGCAAAAGCATCCGTGCCAATCTAGACGCTCTCTTGCGCAAATACTTTTAACGGAAAACTTTTCCGTTAAAAGTATTTGCGCAAAATCATGCCAGTCTAGACGCAGCCCTAATGTTTACAGGGCAGAAGTTGTTGGTTGGATATTCCGTCAGGTGCCTGGTGTTGACTGAGGAGCATGAGTGAGGCGAGAAAAGCCTCAGGTGGCGGTCACTGAGAGGGCAGGAGATGCTGGGTTGGAAAAGCCTGAGATGCCTCATGCTGACAGGGCAGACCACACATGGCTGGAAAAGCCTCAGGCACCTCATGCTGATGGGTGGGAAACGCCTCAGACGACTGGGGCTGACAGGGCAGGAGCTGTGGGGCGGGAAAAGCCTCAGGTGGCTGGCAGTAAGGGGGCTGGAGGCACAGGGGGGAAAAAGCCTGAAATGTATCATTCTACTGTGTCAAAAAGTGCTTGGAGGCAAAAGCCTCAGAAGCCTCCTGCTGACTGAACAGGAGGTGCTGGATGAGAAACACCTTAGAGTACTGCGAGGGGAAAGTCTCAGATGCCTCATGCTCATTGGACAGGAGGGGCTGTGAGGGAAAAGTCTCAGGCAGCTCGTGCTGATAGGGCAGGAGGCACTGGGCGGGAAACGCCTCAGATGGTTCGTGTGGCTGAGCAGGACGTGTTGGATGGGAAACACCTCAGGTGGCTCTTGCTGACTGAGCAGTGTTTGCTGGGCAGGAAAATATCAGGCTGCTGAAACTGAAGGGTAGGAGGCATTAGGCAGGAAAACACTTGAATGCATCGTTCTACCTGAGCAAAATATGCAGGGAGGGAAAAGCCTTAGATGCCCCATATTGCCTGAGCAGGAGGAGCTGCACAGGAAACACCTCACACCATGTGAGCCAAGAGGGCAGGAGGTGTGTGTTGGGAAAAACTTCAGGCAGCTGTAGCTGACAGGAAAAGAGTCACTTGGAGGGAATCACCTCAGACGCTTCATGCTCACAGGGCAGAAGCTATTGGTTGGGAAAAGCCTCAGGTGGCTGCCACTGCATGAGCAGTATGTGCTAGGCTGGAAAACCTGAGGCGGCTGAAAATGAGGGAGCAGGAGGCGATGGGTTGGAAAAGCCTGAGATGCCTTATGCTGACAGGGAAGATTGCACTGGGCAGTAATATCCTCAAACACCTCATGCTGACTGGGCAGGAGGTGCTTGGAGGGATAAGCCTCAGGCACCTGTGGCTCAGAGGGCATGAGGCGCTGGTCAGGAAAAGAGTGAACAATATCATCCTAACTCGACAAAAAGTGCTGGGAGGGAAAAGTCCCAGATGCTTCATGCTGACTGGGCAGAAGGGGTTGGGCGGGTAGCGCCTCAGCTGACTGGAGCTCACAGAGCAGTATGTGCTGTGCAGGAAAACCTAAAATGTCAGACACTGACAGGGCAGAAGGTACTGGCTGGGAAATGCCTGAGACGCCTCATGCTGGCAGGCCAGGCAGCAGTCTATGTTTCTTAGTTCTAGTAATTTACCATTTAAGTGTAAAATCCTAGGATTTTTTAAAAAGCTGTGTGTATGTTTTTATGTATTTAGGGGGTATGCATTGTGTTTTTGAAAATGCAGTATAGGTGATGTCATCTTAAGTCTGATTCGTAAGGTTTTCCCGCCTTTTTTCATTATAGTCTGAGGTAAATGAGTTCCGGTTGGAACCGGAATCTCCTCAGGAATTCTGCAGGTTTTTCCTCTTAGGGATAGATTCCATGGGTTCTCAAACAGGGGTATTTCAACCACAGGTTTAAAAAAAAGGCTGAAGGACCCCCCCTTTAAGAAGGGCAGCGGTCTCCTAAGCTTTAACCTGCCATGTCCCATTGATCTCTCCCTTTAAGCACGGTTGAGGTCTCCCCATTTTAGCCTCTCTCTGGAGTCTGGCACATGCTGCACACACAGACCCCCACCCCTACAGAAGGGAATGACGGTCTCTCCTATTGCACACTTTTTTCCTCTGGCCCGTTATTATTGTCCGGATTAAGGACCAGCCTATGAGGAAGGTTTTGTTCTCTTTTGCCAAGCTTCTTTCTCGATGGGTAACTTTGCATCACCATGCAAAATGCCTGCTCAGTCAGCAGGGGAAAATGTCTTTTCCCTCTCTCTCTTCAGCGAGTGGGTCTTTTTTGGGCCTTTCGCTAAGGGACTCCTCTTTAAGAACATTTGAGAGCGTCTCTTTTTTTAGTCCTAGTAAATTTCCCTTTAGGAGTAAAATCCTGGGATTTTATTATAAGCTCTGTGTTTGTTTTTATGTATCATAGGGCATGCATTCTGTTTTTGCAAATGGAATATTGGTCATGTGATCTTAAGTCTGACTGGTAAGGTTTTCCTGCCTTTTTTCATTACAGCCATGGGTAAAGGCGTTCAAGGTGGAACTAGAATCTCCTCAGGAATTTTGCAGGTTCTTCCCGATAGGGATACATTCTGCGGGTTCTCTTCCAAGGGTTTTTCAGCCACAGGTTTTATAAAAAGCCTGGCAGTTAATCAGTTCTCTGCTGCCCATCCTGGTGACAGGTTGCATGTATCTTCCCTTCTAGGCCACCTAGACTGCGGACCAGCTAAACCAATATGAAGACTCCACTCTGTACAAGTAGGCCTCATCTCTCCAGCAGACTTGCCAATCGTATACCACCTACAGCTGTAGAAGAACTAGGCCACGTGGGATCTCCTCAGAGTTCCTCTCTTAAGGCTCCCATAAGCCAAGAGATCGAGGTCCTGAGCAACCAGCTTGGGAACTAAGCAAGAAGGTTTCTATGAAATTGTCTCTTGTTACTTTCTTTCTCTTGTTGTTATTTGTTATCCAGCCAAGAGTATTTGTTTAGTGGGTCCTGGTTTCATACCAATACAGGACTGACTACCATACTTGTGAAACAAAAAACAGGACTATGTAGCACTTTAAAGACTAACAAGATGGTTTATTAGGTGATGAGCTTTCGTGGGCCAGACCCACTTCCTCAGATCAAATAGTGGAAGAAAATTGTCACAACCATATATACCAAAGGATACAATTTAAAAAAATGAACACATATGAAAAGGACAAATCAAATTTCAGAACAGAAAGGGGATGGGGGGAGGTAAATGTCTGTGAGCTAATGATATTAGAGGTGATAATTAGGGAAGCTATCTTTGTAATGGGTGAGATAATTAGAGTCTTTATTCATACCTAAGTGTAAAGTGTCGAATTTAAGCATGAATGACAGTTCAGAGGGTTCTCTTTCAAGTGTAGTCTTAAAAGGCCTTTGAAGCAGGATGCAGGTAATTAAGTCATTGAGACAACGTCCTTTCTGGTTGAAATGGCAAGAAACTGTTTTTTTCTTTGTGATCCTGTCTAATATCTGTTTTGTGGGCATTGATCCTTTGGTGAAGTGTCTGAGATGTTTGTCCAATGTACATAGCAGACGGACACTTTCGGCACATGATAGCATAAATTATATTTATGGATGCTCAGGAATATGTGTTCTTGATCTTATAACTCACTTGGTTAGGTCCAATAATGGTATCAGCAGAGTGAATATGTGGACAAAGCTGGCAACGGGGTTTGTTGCAAGGGAAGGTACCAGGGTTGGTATTAGTGTGGTATGTCCTGTGGTTGTTGGTAAGAATCATCTTGAGGTTAGGTGGTTGTCTATAGTGAGTTATAAGATCATTACAAAGATAGCTTCCCCAATTATCACCTCTAATATCATTAGCTCACAGACATTTACCTCCCCCCCCATCCCGCTTCTGTTCTGAAATTTGATTTCTCCTTTTCATATGGGTTCATTTTTTTAAATTGTATCCTTTGGTATAAATGGTTGTGACAATTTTCTTCCACTATTTGATCTGAGGAAGTGGGTCTGGCCCACGAAAGCTCATCACCTAATAAACCATCTTGTTAGTCTTTAAAGTGCTACATAGTCCTGTTTTTTGTTTCAGCTACACCACACTAACAAGGCTACATTTCTATCACTATTATACTTGTGAAAGTGATTTTATGTTGTTGAACTACTCTTTGGTTACCCGTTCCACCCCCTCTTTTGTAAACTTTTCCCCAAGTAAACCTATACCTCTTTGGTTTACATACAGTGAGTCTTCCATTGGTTGTTAACGGGGAAGGGAGGCACACCACCAGTTGGTAGATGCTGGCAGTCCCAATAAAGGACAGAGGATCTGTTTTTGTTAGGGCATCCCCTGCAGCCTTACTTTTAAATCCTTTTGATACCTAACAAATGGTAACTGCGGCAGGACTTCTGTGATTGGTTGTTGCCTTAAGGGAGCTCCTGTCAGTTTCATTTTCTTTGGTACAGTGGTTAGTGAGGCCCAATGGCTCTAGGAGAGATTTTTACGGTCCTGGATACTGACCCCAAATGAAGCTTAGACACCGTGAGACCCAGGCAGTCCCAAGATGAAAGAAGAGTATGTGTTGCTAGAGCAAATAGAGAGGGCCAATTAACCCTTTCATTCCCTTTTGATTGTGGCCGAGGATAATTTTTTTATTGAAAAGTCTCGAGAAGAGACTAGTTGAGGGACGGCTCAGGTCACCCCAGAAGCAAGTGTGTCTCCGGCTGCCTGTCAGTAGCAGCTGCTTGTCAGCAAGCGCCAGGCACTAGACGAGACCTTTTTGTTGGGATATTTTGTTTTTCTAGAGGGTAAAGGTAAGGCCCTTTGGAAATCACAAGCCACGATGGAGCGTGTGTTTTCACGGAAAGGATGGACGATGGAGTCGAATAAATTGTCTTTGGAGTTTGGTGTGGATTTATTTGGGAAAGCTAGAAATCCTTGCAAAGAGGGCGTGATGTCTGGTCCTGATGCTCTCCAAACATTGAACATCTAATGGGAACACCATTGTTTGTGTAAAACCAACCCAAGAAGGCCGATAAGCATGGCACCCTATTGTATGGCTTAGCTTTGATTAGCCAAGAGCAACACATGCAGGTAGCAAACTTGAGGGGGAGATTACGTACCTCCATACGGAAAAGAGGAGACCAGGCTGCAGTCTGAACAAATGGTGCTACATGTTAATGCTGAGACAGCAAGAGCCACCTCATTAACCAATCATTAACCAGATCTCACAATTGGAAACACAAATAGCTGAATCCCAAAGGTGGCTGGACCTGACAGGGGTATGAGTCACATGGAGGGAAACACCTCAGACGCATCATGCTCACAGGGCAGAAGCTATTGGTTGGGAAAAGCCTCAGGTGGCTGCCACTGCATGAGTAGTATGTGCTAGGCTGGAAAATCTGAGGCGGCTGTAACTGAGAAAGCAGGAGGCGATGGGTTGGAAAGCCTGAGATGCCTTATGCTGACGGGGAAGTTTGCACTGGGCAGTAATATCCTCAGACACCTCATGCTGACTGGGCAGGAGGTGCTGGCAGGGCTAAGCCTCCGGCCCCTGTGGCTCAGAGGGCATGAGGCTCTGGTCAGGAAGACTGAAGTATATCATATTAACTGGGTAAAAAGTGCTGGGAGGGAAAAGTCCCAGATGCTTTATGCTGCATCTACAGAAGGAGCTGGGCAGGAAGCAACTCAGCTGACTGGAGCTCACAAAGCAGTATGGGCTGGGCATGAAAACCTAAAATGTCTGACATTGACAGGGCAGGAGGTACTGGGTGGGAAACGCCTGAGACGCCTCATGCTGGCAGGCCAGGCAGCAGTCTGTGTTTCTTAGTCTTAGTAATTTACCATTTAAGTGTAAACTCCTGGGATTTTTTTATAAGCTGTGTGAATGTTTTTATGTATAATGGAGCATGCATTTTGTTTTTGAAAATGCAATATAGCTCATGTCGTCTTAAGTCAGACTGGTAAAGTTTTCCCATCTTTTTTCATTATAGTCTGGGTTAAATGAGTTCCAGTTGGAACCAGAATCTCCTCAGGAATTCTGTGGGTTTTTCCTCTAAGGGATAGATTCTATGGGTTCTCTTCCAAGGGTTTTTCAGCCACAGATTTTATAAAAAGGCTGAAGGACCCCCCTTTAATAAGGGCAGTACTTTCCAACGCGTTAACCTGCCATGTGCCATTGACCTCTCCACTTAAGCAGGATTCAGGTCTCCCCTTTCTAGCCTGTCTCTGGAGGCTGGCACATGCTCGAAACAGAGACACCCCGCCTCTACAGAGGGAAATGGGGGACTCTCCTATTGTGCTCTTTTCTTCTCTGGCCCCTCATTGTTGTCCAGCTTAAGGACTAGCCTATGAGGAGGGTTTGGTTCTCCTTTGCCACACTTCTTTCTCGACGGGTCACTTTCCATCACCAGGCAAAATGCCTGATTGGTCACCAGGGGAAAATGGCTTCTCCCTCTCCCTCTTCAACTAATGGATCCTTTTTGGGCTTCTGGCTAAGGGACTCACCTTTCAGAACGGTTGAGAGCATCTATTTTCTTAATCCGAGTAAATTTCCCTTGGGATTCCCAAGTAAAATCTTGGGATTTTTTTATAAGCTCTGTGTTTGCTTTTATGTATCATGGGGCATGCATTCTGTTTTTGCAAATAGAATATTACTCATGTGATCGTAAGTCTGACTGGTATGGTTTTCCTGCCTTTTTTCATTACAGCCATGGGTAAAGCAGGTCCAGGTGGAACGAGAATCTCCTCAGGAATTCTACTGGTGTTTCCTGTTAGGGATAGATGCCATGGGTTCTCCTACAGGGGTTTTTCAGCCACAGGTTTTAGAAAAAGGCTGGCAGTTAATCAGTTCTCTGCTGCCCATCACAGTGATTGGTCCCATGGCTCTTCCTTTCTAGGCCACCTAGACTGCAGACCAGCTAAGCCCATAAAAAGACTGTACTCTGTACCAGCAGGCATCATCTCTCCAGCAGCCTTGACAATCGTATACCTCCTACAGTTAAAGAAGAACCAGGCAACATGGGACCTCCTAAGACTTCCTCTCTTAAGGCTCCCATGACCCAAGAGATCGAGGTCCTGAGCAACCAACTAGAGAACTAAGCAAGGTTTCTATGAAATTGTCTCTTGTTACTTTCTTTCTCTTGTTCTTATTTGTTATCCAGCCAAGGGTGTTTGTTTAATGGGTCCTGGTTTCATACCAATACAGGACTGACTACTTTACTTGTGAAAGTGATTTTATGTTCTTATACTGCTGTTTGGTTACCTGGTCCACCCACCCCACCCTGGTTTTTAAATTCTTCCCCAAGTAAACGTATAACTCTTTGGTTTACATACAAAGAGTCTTCCATTCATTGTTAAAGGGCAAGAGAAGCACACCACCAGTTGATAGATGCGGGAAGTCCCAGTAAAGGACAGAGGATCTGTCTTTGTGAGGGCATCCCCTATAACCTAACTTTTAAATCATTTTCCTACCTAATCAATGGTGACCGCGGCACGACTTCTGTGACTTTCCCCGCTTTAACTGGGGAGGCCTTTCCATGGCTGTGGCTGAAGGACCCCCCTTTATGAGGGGCAGTGGTCTCCTAGGCTTGAAGCTGCCATGTGCCATTGACCTCTCCCTTTAAGCAGGGTTCAGGTCTCCCTTTTCTAGCCTGTCTATGGAGGCTGGCACATGCTGGACACAGAGACCGCCCCCTCTCCAGAGGGGAATGGCGGTCTCTCCCATTGCACACTTTTCTCCTCTGACCCGTCATTGTTGTCCGGCTTAAGGGCCACCCTGTACGGAGGGTTTGGTTCTCCTTTGCCACGCTTCCTTCTCCAAGGGGAACTTTGCATGGCCAGGCAAAATGCCTGCTCTCTCAGCAGGGGAAAATGGCTTCTCCATCGGTCTCTTTCCTTTTTGCCCTCTCTGCACGGGCCCAAAGTGAGCTCCCTCTAACTAGGGGGTGCATCTTTCCTTCACTTGCCCAGCCTTCCTCACCCATGAGCAAGCTAAAAGAAAAGACAGGACGAGGCAGCACTTTAAAGCTAGTTCTAGAAACAAGCCGCTTTAGTGAATTGGGGGCTTGTCCTGTCGCCCTGACCTGCACGCACTCTCAACCGCGTCCACGCCGAGCGAAGCCTGCATCCAGCTGGCCACGACTTCTGCTGCTGCCAGGACTCCTCCTCACTGCCGCAGGTTGGCGCGGAAGTCGGGGAGCGGGGATCATTTCAAAGAGGGGCCTCGTGCACTGACTCTGAAGGGATGTTGCCGTGCTGTGTAGGGAGTCGGCGCCTCACTTTCCTTCTCCTCTTTTCTCTCCCTAGCAGCTGAAAGGAGGAAACGGACAAGAAGACAGAAGCGCTGAAGAAAAAGCGGGACAAGAGAGCGGAAGCAGAAGCCACAGGAAAAGGATGCACATTTGGTACGTGTGTGTCTCCCTGCATCGGGGACGCTGGCCTTCCACTTCAACTTCTTTCCCCTTTGAGGTGGCAGGTCCAGGGACCTCCCTGTAAACAGGGATGAAGGTCCACCCCTTAGAGCAAAACTGCTTCATTCGGAAGCTAGAGCTGAGTGACCCCCCTTTAAGTAGGGGAGCGGTCTCCCTGTAGGTTTCAGCTCTTCAGGAGTTAGCCTTTCAAATACCCTGTGACGGTGACCTCTCCTTCTACAGAGGGTTTGGTTTTCCTTTGCCACGCTTCTTTCTCGACCGGTAATTTTGCATCTCCAGGCAAATTGCTTGCTCTGTTAGGAGGAAAAATGTCTTCTCCCTCTTCCTCTTCAACTAGTGGGTCTTTTTGGGGCCTTTCGCTAAGGGATTCCCCTTTAAGAAGGGTTGAGAGCGTCTCTTTTCTTAGTCCTAGTAAATTTCCTTTTAAGAGTAAAATCCTGGGATTTTACTGTAAATTGTGTGTTTGTTCTTATGTATCATGGGGCATGCATTCTTGTTTTGCAAATGGAATATCGGTCCTATGATCTTAAGTCTGACTAGAAAGGTTTTCCCGCCTTTTTTCATTACAGCCATGGGTAAACGAGTTCCAGTCCGAACCGGAATCTCCTCAGGAATTCTGCGGGGTTTTCCTGTTAGGGATAGGTTCTCTTACAGCGGTTTTTCAGCCACAGGTTTTAGAAAAAGGCTGGCAGTTAATCAGTTCTCTGCTGCCCATCCTAGTGACTGGTTGCATCGATCTTCCTTTCTAGGCCACCTAGACTGCGGACCAGCTAAGCGAATACGAAGACTTCACTCTGTTCCAGCAGGCATCATCTCTCCAGCAGCCTTGCCAATCACATACCACCTACAGCTGTGGAAGGACCAGGCTACGTGGGATCTCCTCAGAGTTCCTCTCTTAAGGCTCCCATGAGCTAAGAGATCGAGGTCCTGAGCAACCAACTTGGGAACTAAGCAAGAAGGTTTCTATGAAATTGTCTCTTGTTACTTTCTTTCTCTTGTTGTTATTTGTTATCCAGCCAAGGGTGTTTGTTTAATGGGTCCTGGTTTCATACCAGCACAGGACTGACTACTGTGCTTGTGAAAGTGATTTTATGTTGTTATACTGCTCTTTGGTTACCCGTTCCACCCCCTCTTTTGTAAACTTTTCCCCAAGTAAACCTATACCTCTTTAGTTCACATACAATGAGTCTTCCATTGATTGTTAAAGGGGAAGGGAGGCACACCACCAATTGATAGATGCTGGCAGCCCCAGTTAAGGACAGAGGATCTGTTTTTGTTAGGGCATCCCCTGCGGCCTAACTTCTCAATCCTTTTGATGCCTAACAAATGGCGACTGCGACAGGACTTCTGTGATTGGTTGTTGTCTTACGGGTGGTCCTGTCAGTTTTGTTTTCTTTGGTACTGTAGTCAGTGAAGCCCAACGGCTCTGGGAGGGATTTTTACGGTCCTGGTCCCTGACGGAAAGCGAAGCTTGGGCACCGCGGAACCAGAGGAGTCCCACGGTGGAAGAAGCGTATGCATTGCTAGAGCAAATAGGGAGAGCCCGTTAACCCTTTCATTCCCTTTTCATTGTGGCCGAGGATAAGTTTTTTATTGAAAAGTCTCGAGAAGAGACTAGTTTGGGGACGGCGCAGGTCACCCCAGAAGCAAGCGTGTCTCCGGCTGCCTGTCAGTAGCGGCTGCTTGTCAGCAAGCGACAGGGACTAGTCGAGAGAACCTTTTTGTCGGGATATTTTGTTTTTCTGGAGGGTAGAGGTAAGGCCCTTAGGAGATCTCGAGCCACGATGGAGCGTGCATTTTCATGGAAAGGATGGAAGATGGAGTCTAATAAATTGTCTTTGGAGTTTGGTGTGGATTTATTTGGGAAATCTAGAAATCCTTGCAAAGAGGGCGTGATATCTGGTCCTGATGCTCTCAAAACATTTAACGCTTTATGGGAACACCATTGTTTGTGTAAACCCAACCCAAGAAGGCTGATAACCGTGGCATCCTATTGTACGGCTTAAATTTGATTAGCCAAGAGCAACACATGCAGGTAGCAAACTTGAGGAGGAGATTACGTACCCCCAAAGGGAAAACAGGAGACCAGGTTGCAGTCTGAACAAATGGTACTAGATGTTAATGCTGAGACAGCGAGAGCGACCTCATTAACCAATCAGCTCTCACAATTGGAAACACAACTAGCTGAAGCCCAACGTGTGTCCATGACAGCACACCTGACACATGATGATTTTAAAACACTGCTAAGAGCATGTGTGCAAGCAGAAGATGTTATTAATGTACCTTAGGATGTAATTATGAAAAGTCATAATGATCAAACTCAGGTGTTTCGAGGCGTGCTTATGATGGTTCATCCAAACACTAATGTAATTAGCCGAGTGTATACAGACAAACAACATTAGAGGAGACACACTGAAAGATATTCTGTGCACAAAATGCTCTTCTTTTACCTTGCCTGTACAGGTAGAAAGGTACACGGAACAACAGTTTACGATTTTCCTGCATTGAAATTATATTTACAAGGGTTAACCACTCCAATGAGATTTGCATTGGGTCCAACGGACGTGCAACATGTCAATACACGGGAAATGGAACACGGGGTTAAAGAGATATTTGAGTCACAACAATTGTCTGACTGGACGGCACTCATGAAAATAAGTTGGCCACAGTAGTGAATAACAGCGAGCCAAACCCCACAGGTCAGAAAAAGCCAAATATAAGCGCACCTCACATGCTAAGGTGACTGAATAAACAGTAAGCCTTCTCTCTTTTGAAAAAAGAATAGGGTCACAAACTTGTAATTTTCTTGCTAAGCTAGATAGGTATAAAACTTTCCCATATTCCATGAGACTCAACTCACTTAGACGTCCAAGGTAAAATAACTGCCGTGTAATCACAGCGCAAGATAATTTCCCTCTTAAACTAGGAAGGCCTGCATCCAGTCCTAAAAGACAGAAGCCTGCATCCAGCTATCCCCGACTCCTGCTGCTGCCAGAATTTCTCCTCACTGCCGCAGGTTGGTGCGGAACTCGAGGAGCGGAGCTAATTTCAAAGAGCGGCCGTGTGCACTGACTCTGAAGGGATGTCGCCGTACTGCGTACGGAGTCGGCGCCTCACTTTCCTTCTCCTCTTTTCTCTCCCTAGCAGCTGAAAGGAGGAAACAGACAAGAAGACAGAAGCGCTGAAGAAAAAGCGGGAAAAGAGAGCGGAAGCAGAAGCCACGGGAAAAGGACGCACACTTGACACGCATGGGTCTCCCTGCATCGGGGACGCTGGCCTTCCACTTCAACTTCCTTCCCCTTTGAGGTGGCAGGTCCCGGGACCTCCCTGTAAACAGGGATGAAGGTCCACCCCTTAGAGCAAAACTGCTGCATGAGGAAGCTAGAGCGGAGTGACCCCCCTTTAAGAAGGGGAGCGGTCGCTCTGTAGGTTGCAGCTCTCGAGGAGCTAGCCTTTCAAATACAGCTGTGACGGTGACCTCTGCCTGTAACTGGGGTGCAGGTGTCCCTTTTTCGCCTCATCTTGTCCCACCTGGACTTGCTTGGCGAAAAGACCACCCTCTCCTGAGGGCACGGAGGTCTGGGCTTCTTTTCTCCGCTTTAGGCTGTGACCTAAAAGCTTCACGACCACCCTGTAAGAAGGGTTTGGGTCACTTTGCCACGCTGCCTTAGCCACAGGTCGCTTTGACGAGCCAGGCAAAAGAACCGCCCTGTAACCAGAGGGCGAGGTCTTTCCCCTCTTCAACTAGGGAGGCCTTTCCATGGCTGTGGCTGAAGGACCCCCCCTTTAAGAAGGCCAGCGGTCTCCTAGGCTTGAAGCTGCCACGTGCCATTGACCTCTCCCTTTAAGCAGGGTTCAGGTCTCCCCTTTCTAGCCTGTCTATGGAGGCTGGCACCTGCTGGACACAGAGACCGCCCCCTCTCCAGAGGGGAATGGCGGTCTCTCCCATTGCACACTTTTCTCCTCTTGACCCGTCACTGTTGTCCGGCTTAAGGGCCACCCCATACGGAGGGTTTGGTTCTCCTTTGCCACGCTTCCTTCTCCAAGGGGAACTTTGCATGGCCAGGCAAAATGCCTGCTCTCTCAGCAGGGGAAAACGGCTTCTCCCTCTCCCTCTTCAAGGAGTGGTGGGGCCTTTTTGGGCCTGGGGCTAAGGGACTCCCCCTTTAAGAAGGGTTGAGAGCCTCTCCTTTCCTTAGTCCCAGTAAACCGCCCTCAGCAGGATTTCGACTTGGCTTTTTCGGAATTTGTCGTCCGGTGGTGTTAGGGACCTCTCGGAATGAAGCCGGGGTCTCCCGGAACGCGGTGTGGCGAAGGGGCGGCTGTAAGGGGATGGCGGAGGCCGTGATCAATTCGACCCTTTTTCCAAAAAAGCCAAGAAAGACCCACCAGCGATCCCAATGTTCCCAGGTCTGGAAATGAACAGGTGAGGCGGGGGGCTCCTTTCAGCTTCTCCCTTCCACGTCCTGCCTCCTCCTTTTCTCGTGCCCTTCCTACGTCACGCTGCCCCGCTAACCTCAGCTTTGACCCTTGGTTTTCTTCTGCACACGAATCACATTGCTGGCTGTAGGTGTGTGAAGTGGATTGACTGAGAAGGGGCTGTCCTTGGTGTCCCCGTTACAGCCCTTTTGTCTCTTTGCTGCTGGACACGGGCTCTGTTTTGGACTGTGTTTGACA